>CM038552.1:15061364-17533864 GCA_021527575.1 Ensete glaucum
CTATTGGAGCATATTTGATAAAATTAGAAGTCTTTCAAAAAATATACTACCATTTTCAATGAAAACATTATCAAGAAGATTATTTTGGAAGAGAGTTGACACGAAAATCTAGTATAAATCTGGTTTCTGCTAGCTCGGTGTAGTTCAAATTAGAATTATATTCAAAATATAACTCAATCATTAATTAGAAATTAAGACACATCCGTGCCAAACCAAGCTTGCAATGTAATACCAATAAGATATTGAGATCTTTCTACAGAATGCAAAATAACCTGGATAAATATTTAGTCCTATACAAAGATCAAGATGCAAGCTTACTTCTAAAGAAAACCACAAATGGAAAAGCTCAATGAGAAAATTAACTCAAAAATGATAAAGGAGAAATAAATAGACCATGGTTGGACCATTGGTGGTAGTTGGACAACATATAAATTGTGATCAAGAATTTCTACTCAACATGATCTATTTTAAAAAACAAAGAATTGCTCAACTAAATCCAATTAAAGCATAGCAAGATGATGAAAGAAGAAATCTTGTCATCCTTGACTTATGATACTTATCACTTGGATCTTCCGAACCAGTCATCGACTAACCAATCTCACTAATGCACTTTCTCAATCCCATGGCACTCAAAATCGCCAAACTTTCTTGCTATTTCTTTAGTTCAACCATTTTGAACCAGATAACCTTCTCAGAACATAAAATCATGATAATTGTTAGGAGAAATTCCAGCAAGGAAGAGCATAAATAACAATAAGGAAACCCACCTCATCGTATCATAAAGAACATCTTGAGTTAACCCCATCCAAAATATTCATAATACTACCAAAGAATTAGTAGAAGCAACTCTCAAACATCAATGACAACAGTACACCATACATTTTACTTTTATGTTAGTGAGTCTTGTTTAAACTTGGGCAAGCATCTCCTGCCTATTACCTTGGGCATTTTGTAACCTTGGTAACTTTTAGCACTTAAACATCTTTGACAATAGTCATAATAATAGATTATCATGATGAACATTTTAATTAGACTAGAATACATCTTGGGGGGAAGTCATCTCACCAAACTTTTAAAATTTTAGCTCATCTCAAATGTGGCATAATCTTGGTGGTGAGGAATCATACACTAAAAAAAAGGACAAATACAATGTCAATTATATATATATATTAATTATATATATATATATAGATATATATATATATATATATTGTTCAAAGGGAGTATATTACCTATTTAGGCTACAATTTAATAGATAAACTAATTGGGCTTATTTGCAATTCAAGAAGGAAATAGAGTATTGATTGATATTATTATTATGGATTTTATCATTTTACTGATTCAAGAAGGAACCAACTCTTTGTGAGCCCATTCTCCTCTCCATCGCTATCATCATTTGTCTACCAAACGCCCATGTATGCCACCTACCTCTTCTCTGGTTCTCCTCTACTTCCTCCACTACCTCCACTTCCTCCTTTCTTTTCTCCCTTCTTCCTTCGTACCACCACCCCTACTCCCCTAGTATAAAGGACACAGTACATAATGGCATATCATGTCTTGATATGTCACCATGGACCAGACCATTACTTAGGCCCACTACATCGTTCGTTTCATCATAGCATCAACATTACCACACCATGTGATGCTATGATCACCCAATTTTGAGGCCTCGATATACAGCACCAAAAATAGATTAGCTATTGACCATAAAATAATAATAATAATAATAAAGAAATTATTATTGGATTTATATCGAGTGGGTCAGAATTGAGTATGGGATATGGAAAATAATGTAGTAAAATTATTGGTCCTGAGCAACAATTATGTGCAATCGAGACAAAATATAGTGAACTAATTGCAATCGGCTCTAAATATTGGTGTTACACCATGATAATATTGTTGTTTCACATCAGCAACTTAGATAAGAAATTTGGATACTGAAGTTGGACACGTAGTTTAGGGAGTTCTATTCAACTCAAGTTTCCAATACAATCGTCCTCAAGGTGTAGGAGTCGACAAGTATCCAATATACTATTGGAGCGTATTTGATAAAATTAGAAGTCTTCCAAAAAATATACTACCATTTTCAATGAAAACATCATCAAGATGATTATTTTGTAAGATAGTTGACATGAAAATCTAGTATAAATCTGGCTTATGCTACCTAGGTGTAGTTCAAATTAGAATTATATTCGAAATATAATTTAATCATTAATTAGAAGAACAGATCCGTGCCAAATCAAGCTTGCAATGTAATAGCAATAAGATACTGAGATCTTTCTACAGAATACAAGATTACCTGGATAAATATCTAGTCTTATACAAGATGAAGATACAAGCTTACTTCTAAAGTTACTTCACAGTGGAAAGCTCAGATTGAAGCAGTAATACAAAGAGAGCACAAGTAGTTACAAAATGTTAGCATCACTTAACTATAGTATCAAGAAAAAGCCATAGCAAAGTTGAATTATTCTCACATTGTAATGACAAACTCACTAGGATTTATCATTTTAAAACCAAAATTTTCTTTTCCAATGCACAAAATGAGAGGTTTCAAATGATGAAAAGGGTAAAAAACCAACAAACCAATTATATGAACAGTAACAAAGACCAAGATTCATATGCTACTTGACATCTGATTTAGCTTTGTTCATGACATAACCGCCTCAACAAGTTTGTTCTCTTTTAATTGCATCCCATGTCAATGTATTAGATGATTTGATAATTTTATAATATCATGCTTCATGTTGAACAATGCTTGAATTTTCATATCATAAAATATCATGATTCAAGATCTCTAGAACACAAGACTTACACTAATCTACACCTAATTTGACTAGGATAAGGTATGAAACATATTTACAATTTTCTTTTGACTTATAAACTACAAAACAAAAGTATTATATTAGACAAATGAAAAAAATGACAATTTGTCTTTTATTTTTTCATTATCCTATTAAATTAGAATATGACATCTAATTTGTTAAATAATGACCTTAATCGATCAGCATTAGAGACTATATTATGCTGTAAGAAATTGTACGGTACATCTATTCTTATGATAGTTTATGAGATTATTCATAGAGTACAAGGCAAATTTAATAGCAATATAGTTCACCAATTGGCAGTATAAATATAGAATGTAACACAAGATTTGTGATTAGAGGACAAGCAGCAAGAAGCAAGGTTAATATTATACAAAGAGAATGTGTTGCTTCGTAGTCAATAAATAAATAGGAGAAACCAGACCAATTTATAGTTCAGATAGGAAAGAGACAAATTAACAATACCATGCATACATATCAATCGATAGCTTCTTATCCTCAATTGCTTGACTCTCGTCAAATACAATTGATGACATCCTTCTTGTGTTACCTTAGATACTCATGTTATATTATATTAATATAATATACATAATTGTTTGACTTGCAAAATAGAAAAGAAAAAAGTTGATGAACGATAGTAAACGCATGTTCAAAGCTTGGGAGATTATATTAATAAGGAGACATCCAAGGTTTGCCATACCGATATACCGACATATCGAGTTTATCTTGGTATAACATAATATTATATATTTTATTATATTATATTAATATAATATATATTAAAAAAATGAAAACAGAAGAGGCATCGCCTCGTGGGAGAACGACGCCTCATCTCCCCATAGGAGAACGAGGTAACGTCTCATTTCCGCGTGAGGAGACGAGGCGTCGCCTTGTTCTCCCATTGGAAGATGATGCAGCACCTCGTTCTCCTGCTGGAAGACGAGGCATCGCCTCGTTCGCTGGTTGGAAGACTAGGTGACGCCTCGTCACCATGGGGGTAGACAAGGCGTTGCCTCGTTCTCGCGCAGGAAGACAAGGTGTCGCCTCGTTGCCTCGTTCCCACGCGGGAAGACGAGGTGTCGCCTCATTCCTGCATAGGGAGACGCACGGTACCGCCCGATAGTGAGCGGTCCGTGTACCAATATCTTGTCGGACGACATGCACAGCCGGGCGATCGAAACGAAAACCTTGGAGAAATCAACCACATGTTAAAATCTCTTTTCTTACCCTTCATTGCCATCTTAAGCAAGTAACAATGACATATCACTTTCTTTTAAACAATTATTATCTAAAAATATTTTAGGGTGCTCTAGGTATATATAAATTTTAATATATTTATGTCAGAAACTTACACCACTATCAGCAAGCTCCGACTTACCATGCAACCGTGATCGTTAGGACCACAAGAATACGAACCATGACTAGCTCTCACCAAGCTACCCTAGCAAATTAGCATCATCATCATCATCATCAGTTTGACAAGTCCTCATCATCATAATTGTCCAATACATGCATCATATAATCTCCTAAAATAGAAAGCAAATAAACAAAAAAGCAACATGGCACTACCACCACACAAACTATGCCTATGGCAATCATCAAGACTAAAACCAATATTAAATAGCATGGTCTCTACGAGGGAAATCATCAAATATTGATATCTCAGAAAGATAAGAAGCTATAGATGTAATGAAATCATACGAGAAGTTATAGATGTAATGAGATCATACAAGAAGCTACAGATGTAATGGAATTATCTTGTATGCAAGAGGCAAGTATACATCGAGGACAAGTATGCTTAAAGGCAAAAATATCTTGCAATCAATTGAAGATAGCATGTAGGCCAGCAAAATAGTATATATTGTGTTTATACACCTGGAACATAGCATAGCATAGCATAGCATGCAGAGTACTTTCAAAGTACTGTCATGTGCTTACTTAGTATCAATCTGCAAGCATAGCATGCACTCCAAATCTGCAAGCATAGGATTGGGTTGTACCTTTATCATAAAACTTAGCGTAGTTGCTTTGTCCATCTTAATTGCAAAAGCAAAAGTATCATATCCTGCATGATGGTAAAATCTGAATGCACTCATGTTAACTATGATCCCACATTGTATGCAATGATTGTCTTGGGGCATTGTGGACCATATACAAATATGGAGCAAAAAAGAACATGCATAGATCCTTGTTCCCGTGAAGTAGATATTTTGTCTATAGGTTTATGCAACGAGATGAGCAAACTAACTCTCAACTTCAAGCTCTATAGATTAATCCGTGAACTTCAACTATTCTTTCATAACATCAAACATGGTAATCTGATTAGAGATGATATGATAATATAGGAAACCTATGGTAATCTGATTAGAGATGATATAATAATGTAGGAAACCTATGAAAGAGTGTACACCATAATACGTCCGATCAGAGTTCTTCACAGAAGAACCATATCGTAACCATGATAATCATGTTTATAAATAGGAATGGTAGATAAAGACAAAATGTATACCAAGAGAATACAACTGCCAATTTGAGATTCTTGCTGCTATTCTTGTACTGATCTAAAGCATGGGAATTGCTAAATGTCGATCGCTTGCTAGGAAAAGAATGGTATCAAATTTAGCTCATTTGACAAGACAAACAGTATTTTAAATAATATATTCTCGAATATTAACATCTCTTTCACAAAATTAAATAAAAGCACATATTAAACAAAAGACATCAATCACACAAGCAACATTTATTTAGCGAATTGTAATAAGCAATTTGCAAAGATATTAGAAATTACGAAAGAGAAGTATCACCAAATACAACCTTGAAAAATACCAGAATTTCAACTCATGAGACAAAGCACGAGAACATGAATCGGTGGCATTTGTACAATTAGATCATTGGAACTTTCTGGTGTAGTGGTGTATCAACCCTGTTACCACTGCATAATATGTTAAACAAATAACGTTGTTTCGTGCAAGGATTGTTGTACCATATTGGTCCCGAGCATAGACCAATATGTGGACCACCCATTTCGTGGTCCAGTTAAACTAATAAAATTAATCAAAAGAGGGTTGCCCTGTCCAACTCAATGTTAAAAAGAATATAAAAAGCAAACTATGGCTCACTCTTGTCGCGTACAAGGCCAGCCCATCGTGTGATCATGGCGCTACCTCATCACCGCTATGATGTCGCCTCTTTGCGATCGCCTCTTTACCGCAATCGCCTCTTCACCACTACCACGACACTACGATGTTGTCGCTTCACCGCAATTGCCACCGCTTCCCGGTATGTTACTCGCATTTCTTCTCCTCTTCTTTTTCCTCTTCTTCCTTCTTCCTTCCTCCTTTCTCCTCTATTGTTCCGCCCTCGCTCACCCTCGTTTTCCTCCTTGTCGAAATATCGATGCCCACTACTATATCGTGTGTCAATACATCGGTATACACTAGCATACCATGTGTCAATACATCGGTACGCATTAGCATCCTGTGTGATGATACACTAGTACAGGCCAGTACAAACTAGTCTGACAGATTGCCAAAATGGGTATGATTCCCGAAAAGGCGATCCTTGGTGTACAAACACACTGTACACTAGTATATAAGGGTGACTCAAAGAGGAAGAAGAAGACGAAGGGCGATGGAGGCACAGGAGGAGAAAACAAGGGGAGGAAGGGGAAGGAAGAAGTAGTGGAAAAAGCAAAGGGAGGAGAAAATGGAAGGAGACATATCATAAATGATTACTATTACTTTTAGAATATCCTAAATAAAGTAAATTTAAGTAAAAACAGTATAAATTATTTTTTTCCTGCATAAAGGAATATTCTACCAATCCACCCGTTACTTGCCCAATATAAAGTTTAATAAGAGAGTTTCAGTTACAAAATGCATACTCAAGGCTCAAGCAAAGCCATAAAGCAAAATAAGCCAATACAGCAATACCTGACCAAAAAATATGTTGGTACCATCAAAAAATTCACAATGAGGGTGATTCTTGGTGTCACAATAAAGTTGCTGTCTTAATTAAACTTGGATGGTCAGAGATTCAGTCACAAAAGGGGCAACCTTTATAACCCATATTTACCAACCTTTATAACCCATATTGACAACAGCAGAACTTTTTTCCCCAATAATATTTTCACAGAGTCAACATTCTTGTAGACAACAATATGATGTGAACTACACATTCTTCGCTAAGTTTCTTAGCATATTTTACACACTTCCCGTCATTTGAAAGTTTCAATAACATATTATTTTGCTCGAGCAAATAACAATAACAAAAGGGAAAATGAAAAAAATTAAGAAGTTAAGTCATTCAAACATATTGTAAAAGTTGGCCAAGCTTAGACAAAAAAAGGCTTCATGTGTAACCACTTAAATGCCAAACAGATTGTAAAAGTTGGACAAGCTTAGACAAAAAGCGCTTGTGTAACCACTTAGATGCCATCAGACACGTATGTTAGATTTGGGATTAACATATACCATCTAAAAATTTAATCACATTAAGTACAAGGAATTTAAAATTGCTTGCAGACGTATGAATAGACTGACTAATAATAGATTATAAGTGATAAATGATGAAACAGTGAAGATCAAGCAAAAGAATGCTACAGCATTATTTTAGTTTAAGCATATAGAAAAAGCATTTATATGTATGTGGTGCAAACAAGATAAGTTTGATGACCAGAGAACAGAAAAAGAGGATTCAGAAAGACAAAAAATATATCAATATTATACTTAACCCAAACTAATAAGCAAGAGATCATATCATGACTCCAACACCCATTTAACACTATTTAGGTCAATAACAATTAACTCATTCAACTTCAAGAAAAGCAACAGTGAAGCCTTTTAAAGAGATTGATAAAACCTAAATTTTCTTCAAATATTATGTTCTAACAACTATTCAAATAATTTAATCAAAAAGTCAAAAGTAGAGACTGAAACTAATGACAAATAAATGAAAACATTTATCCAACTTACAACAATTAAACTCAACCATTCTAGATGAAAATGGTCCTTGAAGCTAATCTTGTGCATGAACCACAACTGACAAGGTAGTCGACCCGTATCAATCCCTAGCAAAACCGGTACATATGGGCCAGTATTAGTGTATTGACACATGGTCCACTGAACTGGTGCAATCATCAAGCTATTAAGAGTAAGAAAGCTATAAAGAGTATAAAAGATTAGTAAATGGCCAAAGGAACTCTATGCAATATTAAAATTCATAGCAAAGCAAGTCATGGTTGTAGTCTTTATCAAAAAACCATAGGAGTTATTTCTAGTGCTCATATGGGCAATGACCAAACTCTGGAGGCAATCAGTTGGGCCAACTAGGCTTCTGCTAATGATTTATTGGCCCATATTGTTGGGTGGTCCCACCCATGACTTATGTGGTGGGACCCATGGGAATTAATTAAAAATCCTAATCCTAATCTTATATGAGTAAAATGAGAAACAACCTAAAAGGTAACTGAAACAGGAAAGAAAGGAGGTTTTCATCTTGGGAGAAGAAAGATTCAACAATTAGTTAGTGAAATTGGTTCGGATTATTATGACTTTCTAATATGCTAATCTACACATCATACTCTCTAAATTGATCGGTGTATATGTTTAAAATTTCTTCTTCTGCTAAGTTTTCTCCTTAGTTTCTTGAAACTCATCTATGTACCTAGATTTCATATGATAATTCGATATCTTTTGGTTAGTCCATAGAGCATGATCGGTGATTTTTTTCCTTCACGTTGAAGGAGTTTTACACGTAAATATTTTCTTGTGATTTGCTTAGTATTCTATCACTAATCTGATTGGCATACACTTGTTTACAATATATTTGGTGTTAAATTATATCTTGTTTTATTCACATAAAGAGGAATAAAAAGGATTCTATTGTTTGTTGATTTAGGACTCTATATCTAACCTTTTCCCTAACACTTATCTGGGTCATCATCAAAATCTACAAAATGACAATAAAAACTTATTTGTTTAATTAAATCCATATCAACAAAATATTGCCATTGCAATAAAAGATATATAAAAAAATAAAGGAGGAATTAGCATCTAATTTTCAAACAGAAACAATCATACCCCTGAGTAAGATTCTTGTAAATGGCCAAGTTTGTTGGACTTCATTTCTTCGGACCAAGGACATCCTTGTCCAAGTTTTATCAGTACCAAGCCATATCCAGATATTGTTCATGGCAAAGTTGGTTAGCATTCCATGACCAAAACACTTATAAAAGTCTAGCAACCAGGATATTCTAGAAACTAATAACATTTACACATACGATGAGAAACTAATAACATTTTATATCCTTCAGAAGTTACTTAATCAGGTTGTTCTAAAATAATTTTCACAACATCGGCTATACTCAATAGTCAACATATATCTTCTTATAATCTGGACAAACAAAATATACCATAGTCTGTAGTCTTATATAGACTGGACAAAATTGTTACAACAATTAGAAGCAAATCTTATAGCTAAACTGCACAAAAGAAGGATATAGTATATTAGCACATATAGACCAAAAATATCCATCAATCAGTATGATTCTATTTATAACACAAAAAATTATAGGACAACAAAGCATGACAAGAGTTATATGTTTGTGTTAGTGTATGAGATCATTAGAAGTAAGTGACATCATTCATACAGATATTCATATGGACACCTATCCTCATCTGACAAGTCATCTAAAACGAGAATTCTCAATCTTTGAAGAAAGCTCTATTATCATCATAAGCCAAAATATAATTAGAAAACTAATTGCTATGGACCTTTACTTGCTAGCACCTTGCCAGCATAGATTCATGGTAGCATACTAGCAATATATCAAGTACTAGTTCATACCAGTTAGAATAATAAGAGAAGCCACATAGAACTAGATAAATACCAATTATGCTTCACCAAATCATTAATAATAACAAAATGAATGAAAGAAAGATCATCATTGTAGTAATTTCTAATCATTATATGAAACATATCAGTGTATAAGAGACATATCAGTATATGATATAAGGTCTAATTTTAGTCTGAATTTGTTCAGTAAATACCCATATGAAACAACATCATAATTTTGTCCTGACTATCTCTCACACACTCACTTACACATAAATAAGGGGCCAAAATAAAAGGTTGACCTTATTTACCACTGTAACAAATTTATTGACAGGCAACACATACAAAAAAATATATAAAGAAGATATCAAGAATATAAAAATAAAGAAATGCCTGAACAAGATAGAGTTACTTAGTAACAAAAAAAGAAAGCTCACCTGCAATAACTTCATGATGTGAATCTTAAATATTTGTTTACCCCTCAGAATGATGGTTGCATAAATTAACACATAACCAATAGCTAAAAAAAGATAAATACCATTATTTTGTAGAACTGCTAGATGACAGACATCACTAGGCATGAAAAGAGCTCTATCATATAAAGGTTAGGACATCAAGTAATTAAGAATATTATTTTGACATATGTGAAAATCTGAACTAGGTAAATGGATATATAAAAAAAAAGAAAAAAACTCAACTATCATTAGGGATCCAATACCAAAAACGAATAAACAGTTTCAGGAAGTCATCATATAGCACCAACAATGCAACATGGAGTATCCTCTTCATCCGATTCCTTGCCCTAACCCATAAATAGAAGAAAAGATAATAAAAGATGAAGGCACAAAATCAAAAAGAAAAAAATTGCAAGTGGGTATAATAAGAGAAGCCAGAAGAAACCCTCATTAGCAAGAGAAGAAGGACAAAGATAACTATGGCCACTACTCAAGAAACAACATTATTTTCATCAAAAAATTATCAAATTTTACTCACTTGAAGATAACCAAGGCTACACCTGAAGAAACATCATTTTTCTATCAAATAATCATTATTTCAACTTCAAAAAACCAAGAAAACCACCCATCCAAATAAATATCAGCTATTGGTAGTTGACCGATAATCACACTCTTCCGGCAAAAAGACATTAACCAACGTATAACATTTGAATATCAGCAGGTCTTCCAACCAAGTAATATAGCAATTAATAACTAAGTAAAGGATACTCCAAGTAAACCAAATTACTCTCTAGTCTGTAACATATAGTCAAAAATCCAGATTAAACTTTAAAGAAAAAATAATTGACTCCATTGAACTGACCCAAAATATAATGAAAAGTGGAAAGATGTAATAAACTAAATTCCCTATACCTAAGGTACACTAGATTTGAGCAAGCTCCTAAATCAAATTGCATAAGCTAAGGTTGTTCTGAATTGCATAAGCTCAAAGACAAGGATGCAAATAAAGAAGTGCAAATGAAAGAACAAACTCTTCCTAGATAGTTGCAACAACTTACCATACTCAAATCTAATACATCTACTGTATGACTCTTTACAATAAGACAAAACATGCAACAACAACCACAATAACAACAACAAGAAGCCATATTGTCATGATTATCTAAACTCAGCTACATTGTTTTCTCCCCACCATTTATGTAAGACTAGTTCATGACCAAGAATATGAAAAAAAATCAACAGATATAAATCACAAAAACTAGTAATTACATAGTTGAAGTACACAGAAAGGACAGCTCAGTGCACAGTCTCCTGCCAATGATAGTATAGGTAAGACCATTATATGTAGTGTTACCTTTGATATCAGAAAGGTGACTCAGAAACTTGATGACCACCCCAAGTCACAAAAAGACACTAGTAGCATCAAGGCTAAATCTCAAAGCCTATGAAAGATGAACTACTAAATAACAAAAAACAACCAAACCCATAGGCATTGGCTCTTCTTCAAAGCAAGCTGTGTCCTGATAAATGCAAAACATTTTTTTCTAACAAACTCTTTGGTAAACGATGACTAGGTCATCTTCCTAAACTATTTTGAGGACTTTTGGTTCTCCTATATTTGTTATCCTCACACATTATTCTTACACATCAAGGTAGAACAGTAACATATCCACTGTATTCTTAGAACAACTAAATCTCATGCATATGAATAAAAGAATTTTTTAGAGAAATAATTGTATACAAAATGTAATAGGATATGATAATAAATCTCACAAATCTTCTGTAAATCCAATTTTTTTAGTAAATAATTATATACAAAATGGAAATATGACTATGATCAAAATGAAAATAGAATTTTTAGAGGAAACCAAAGTAAACCACATGTTCTCAAAGATTCTTTCTGACATCAAAGCAACATATGAAAATTTGCACTGTTCATCAAGGAACCGAAAATGAAAATGATTAACAGGCATAAGACATTCGTAAACTACTAAGAATAAAGAACAAGAAATTGATCAAATTGTCCAGAAAAACCTAGATTAGCAATGACAACCATGACAAGAATAATATATAAATAGAGTTAAAGGACCAAGATGCTCTAGGATTTGGGGTATTAGAAGAATTATACATAAATACAAAATGTTTCAGGGATCAACACAGAAAAACCAAATTCAAGAACAGAGAAACAAAGGAGGCAAACGGCAACACTTTCAATTTTCAAAGTATAGTCCCACCCTTAAACAAGACCAAGGCTGAAACATATCTTGAAGTTTTGTCATCTCCATAGTGTCATCTTAATGAACTTTTCCATCCTAAACCTCAATTTTACGAGTTAAGAAACCATGTTCACAACGCTTGCAGATAAAATTCAAGAAAAGGCAACAAAAGAAAGAAAGGGATCAGAAGAAATTTAAAAAAGGAGAAAGAAAGGGATCAGAAGAAATTTAAAAAAGGAGTGGAAATTGTTTCTTGAATGCTTCTTGAAGATACCACCTTCTGATCCCGAATCTGCCGAAATCATGTTCAAATCTCGAACATAGAACCAAACTCCCAGAACCATAATGTTCAACATAGTTTCTTGAATGCTTCTCCAAGCATATTACCTTTTGATCTCTGTTTCACTCTGAAACCTCAAAACAACCCACAAGGATATTGAGGATAAAAGCGTCTTTAGAACAAAAAACAAAGAATCGAGAAGTATCACCTTCAAGAAATCTTGCGAAAGTTTCTTGAGTGCTTCCCTCAGATGTAACAGTCATATCCCCTATTCCACTTCGAAGCCTCAAAGCATGCCGAAAAAGAAGACAGAATATGGATGTTGCACATGAACTGTCTTTCGGAACCCAAAACCCATTGGAAGAATAGAAAGAACTATCACCTTCAAGACATCCTGGACAAGTTTTTGAGTACTTCTCCAATATACATCTCTTGATGTCTATTCGACTCCAGAAATACAGAACAATCCGATAGAGTTAACCGAGTTGGAAATCTTCCACGTAAACCATCTCCCAGAACCCAAAAAACCACGAAAACGAGAAAAAAAATAAAAATAACCATCACCTTAAGGGTATATTGCAGAGGTCTCTTGGGTAGTTCTCCGACATATCGCCTTTGATCCTTGTTCTACTTCAAAACCAACCGTAAAAAGGCAAGCATGTCCAAATCTTTCACATGAAACTACCTCCGGGACCCACAAAACCCATCAAAGCATGGGAAGAAAAGAGAAAGGAGCAAGGCTTCTTGATCTTTTACCTCCGCAGTGGAGACCCATCTCCGGCAGTATGGAGATGACGATGATGACAGCACACGCGACGACGGCAGCCCACTTCGGGGTGTGATCGAGCTCTCTCGAGTTCCCACCTCCGCCTCCGGCCATCCCGAGACAAGTCTTGAAAACTTTTCTCTGTCCAAACCCATTGATTCAGAGATGGCTGGGGCCAACGGCGCTGCCAGCTATCCCACTAGAAAGGCATTCGGAGATCGTCGGGCCAAAGGCGCTGCCAGGAATCCCCACGAGAGGTGAGCCTGTTGAGAAGTCGGGCATCGGAAGGCAGACTCGGGAGAAGACATGCAGGGTTTCTTCTCTTTGCCTCTTCCGAGTCATGCGTCGGAAGTTTGGGTTTTATAAAAGCGCAGGGTATGAATGACGTCAGGTCACGTGGAGTCGGGACAGGTGAGATGCAGTTGTGGGTATACTTTCTGCGTGGTTCTCCTTTCTTGTTTTTGAATAATTTTAAAAATTATTATTAGAATATCCTTATAATTAAGGATGGGGTATCCCTAAAACAAATTATTATTAGGATATCATACTTTTCTCTTTATACATTAAAATTATAATCCACGAAGAGTCAAATTCATTCGATAGTTGATTATTTAAAAAAATTATACATGTATAAATATCTTAACCTTTCATTTATTTTATATTATTTACAAACTTTTACTTTTCATCTAATAAACTATTAATTTTATAAAACACAAACTATTTGGGATTCAGCTATTTGTTATTATAAGCTTAAGTATTTTTATTTTTTATAAAACAAATTGAGTGGTAATTTCAAGTGCCTTTTGTTTTTTAAACAAATATAAAGATATAATTTTTATTTTATTATATTTTATCTAATTTTATATCTTACTATCATAAATCTCATTAATGATAATTTTTTTGTCGAATGCAAATGAAATCTTTTAGATATTACGTCTAGCTCTACTACAATTAGCTTACGCTTAAAAATATTTTTATCTATGAATTCTTATAACTTTGATAACATTAATTACGATACACTTAAAAGATGTTTATCTATGTTGATAATATTTAAATAATTTGAGAGATTTAAAAAATTATGTGACATATGATATCTTAATTTTTTTAAAAAAAATAAGATTTTTAAGATCATTAATAATCTAATCAAAATATTGATTATGCTATTAATAACTTTGAGATCATTAATAACTTTCTGGGTGGCTGTTTTTTTCTTTGTTTTCAATTTTTGATAATTTTTATAAAAATTACCCTTAGTATATCCTTATAATTGGGGATGTGGTATCTTGTATGATGCTTTTCTCTTTATACATCGAAATTATAATTCATAATCTTCATCTAACGTGAAGAGTCAAATTCATTTTGGTTAAAAATATTTTATATATGTATAAATATCTTAAACTTTCATTTATTTTATATTATTCATGAATTTTTATTTTTCATCTAATAAACTATTAACTATTATGAAACTCAAAACTCTTTGGGATTCAACTATCTGTTATTTAATAAGCTTAAGTGTATTTTTTTTATTTTTTATGAAACAAATTGACTGGTAATTTCAAGTACCTTTTATTTTTTAAATAAATGAAGAAGATATAATTTTTATTTTCTTATATTTAATCTAATTTTACATCTTACTATCATAAATCTAATTTTCTTATATTTAATCTAATTTTATATCTTACTATATCTTATTGATGAGTTTCAATGCACATAAAATCTTTTAGATGTTTCTTACATATTATAAAAATAAGAATTAGTACAGTTGTCTTAACCATTAAAACCACTTAAAACTATAAAAAAAATGGATATTACGTCTAGCCCTACGATACCTTACACTTCATAACATGTTTATCTATTAGTTCTTATAACTTTGATAATATTGACTACATTACACTTAAAAAGATGTTTATATATGTTGGAGAGGAAGCAAATGAGTGTTGTAGTTAATAATTTTGGTATATATATTTATATAAATCAGAGCATATAACTAGAAATGGTGGATGATATTTAAATGATTTGAGAGATTTAAAAAATCATTTGACATAAGGCAGCTTAATTGTCTTAAAAAAATTAAGATTTTTGAGATCATTAATAATCTAATTAAAATATTAATTATGGCGTAAGAGGAGGACAGATTTTGAATCTATGTTTATATCTCTTTATCTAGTTTGATGATCAATCTACATAGTTGTCATGTCTTTCTCCTTAACTAATCTAAAATTTATATTGACCTTTCTCTATTTTAGATAAGTATTAGTTAATACTTCTACGAGACTTTCCCTCTATCAAACCAGAGTATCTTCTTTGACGACAAATGAATAGAACTCAAATTGAAGGGACAAGTCAAATAAAGAAAATTGCATTATACAAGTATTCAGTATGCATCAAGGGTTAAAAACTTACAACATGCTCTAGTACCATCGTACATAAATATTTTAATTGGATGATCATTAATCCTTCATTATTTTACCTAGTGTTTTATCAATATTTGGGGACTCCTTAATTAGCTTACAATAAAAGTTTTCACATGTAAGGATCCTTTGCTAACAAGTTAAGCTATTGTAATTTTTTACCATCGAAATTGAAACATTGATTAGGTGTTGGCTTGTTCGTAATAGATCCTTTTTTTTCCCTCTCAAATGAATCCCTCCAAACGAATGGTCTCGCCAACCAATATGGCATACTTCAAAGTTAGCAACTGCAACTTTTTCCGCTTACATCATGAAAGCATATAAAATATTCTCATTTTAAACAAGAACAACATCGATACTTTTAGTAATTGTAACATTAGCATCATTTAGGCCAAATTTTGTGACTCTGTGACTCTACATTCTGATGATATCACGAGATTATTCCTAAATTTTACTGCATACAAAGCTTGCATATATATAAAATTTTAAAAATTTTCAACCTTATCACAACCGTAAAGGACATTATTTCTCCCTACCAAAAATTTAACATATTTAAAAAAATAAAAAATATAAATTAATAAATAAATATACATTTCCCTCATATGATAAGAGTCAACTATAAGGAGTCCAATGAGATGTCCATCTTTAATGCAACATCATCATCATTAATTTTTCCTTACTCAATTAACTATATGAAGAAAGCCTTTAATATATTTATATGGCAGAATTAATTGAAATTATACCTTATTAAACTTTAAAAACTCCTAAGTTTCATAGACAAATACCTTTTACAAAATTTCGACAATATCATGGGTACTTCTTTTGATATTTTTGCTATCAATAGTTCCATCATCCATCTCTATATTTGTACCTGTTTGATCACCATTGGGTTCAAGCCTATTAAGTAAGACGTCTTGCTCATCAACCTTCATTTGGACTTTTTTCTGAGTTTGAATTTGTAATTTCATTTTGTATCATGATTTCATATCTATTATTGAAAACATTAGTTGAGTAACTTTTAGTACGTGGAATAACATATGAAAGCTTTGCTACCAAAATCTTGTCACCAAATAGCCAATAGAGATTTTTTGTCTTTAACACTGTTATTATATTTAAAGTGAAATGCTTTGAACAAAAGCTTAGAACTCAACTACATAAAGTATCGGTTATGGAACAGATAAGCTTTGACATGTCATAAGATACAAAGTCTATAGATAATGTGATAAAAAATGAAACAAAAAAAGAATCATATAAGTGTATTCAAACTTTCTCTATATCTCCATCTGACTGTTTTGGCTTCCTTGAACATGAAGTGATGTTTTGCTTATTCCGGAACCATCCCAACTAGACCCCTTTTTTTAAACAAAAAAAAAATATCTATTAGGAACTATTGAGACTGAAATGATAGGAACAGTGAGCTATAGTTAAAAATTTCACAGAAGAACCGAATATTTGTGTTATAATTCCTCCTGAAATGTCTGATTCAAAACTTTAATTTAACAAGCTAAATTCAAAATGTCTTATGTAAGGCTTTCACAAACCAAGAAATATATACTATATATTTCATAAAATCTACCTATTACTTAAAAATCTAAGTAAACTCTTAATCTTTCTGGCCTTCCGTCTTTATTCTATGGAAGCCACTCATGATAGTTGTGGCTTTCTTAAATTAGTGTACTATCTACCATATAGTTGTATACTTTGCATCCATGATCCACCCACCTGATTAGAGACTCAACACTAGCTTAATGGATATGGGAGTAGCAATTATTCTTATTTACCTGCAGTTGTCGAAGTGTTTGCTACCACTATCAAAAATAATTCTTTATAAAAAGGACCAACATGCTATTCTTCCGAAAGCCAACAAACATCAAGCTATCACATTTTTCTTTGTCAAATTGAAACAGTCATCCAATCTTATCCCAGATCATATCTACAAACCCGCACTAGAATAAGATGTGTTTAACAGTTCTTCACAGATCTTACACATCAGATATAGCATGATTTTAGAGTAGATAATACTGACTATATAATCAGATGTAGACAGCTTGTTCCATAGCCATTTCTATAAGAAAATTTTAACTTTTGGAAGAACTTTTATTTTTCACATCACCTTCCGACCAAGCCAGATTTCCTGTGTGGGCTGGACACTCCGTATCAATAAGTGGCACAACCATTTGGAGTTGAGGCCCAAACTTATTTATCAGCATCATGAGTCTTAGCTACTTAAATGCCTTTAATCCTTCTCACTAAAGCTAGACAAAAATAAAAATCCAGTATGTCATCATTCTGGATAATTAAATGCCTTTAAGACTTTCATCATTAATGATTAAAGTAATTAATTGATGATTAAAGGTATCTTATAATTTAATCATATAATATAATTTTTTATATATTATTGTTATTGATACTTTCTTACTTTATATTGTCTATTACATATATTTAGATGTCTTTGAATCTATACAATAAAAATTAGATCATGATGAGATCATAATAATAAGATCAATTTTAATTTTAAACGTAAATTATTAAATAATTCTAGTCATAGGTTACTCGAGAGAGACATTGAGATAATCAGATAGACCGATGTCTTTGTATACGTCCATATGATTGAGACGGCTGTGCTCATTGAAGAATAAGTTTACTGATTGATCCACTTATGGAATATTAGATGATTAATAATACATGATCATCAGACATTGATTTTATAATCCTAATTATGTGTCTGGTCCTTAGACTTGAGATACTAATGATGTCTTATTTGAGTACTTTATTCTTTGATATCGGATTTATGCGTTTGAAAGTTTTAGATCTAGTATATCCGGTTATTGAGAATGACCACCAACCTTACGAAGATAATTGTGTATCAGTAGAGGATCATCTACTTTCGGTATCATGATAGGAATATCCCGTATATTCTCACTCAGGCAAAGCTTGGCCAGGGTCGTTCAAATTGAGAATGACCACCAACCTTACGAAGATAATTGTGTATCAGTAGATGATCATCTACTTTCGGTATCATGATAGGAATATCCCGTATATTCTCACTCAGGCAAAACTTGGCCAGGGTCATTCAAATTGAGAGAGAAAGAGTTCTCTAGGAGAACTCGATTAGATTGAGACTCGATGGATTTCGTATGAGGCATAATAGTACCATGTGATAGATGTTGCAACGAGTAGAGGTGCGGTTATGAGATATCAATAGAGCCCCTATTTTATTGGATATCCAATAAGTCTCTATATTATTAGATTCTATAGATAAGATTTAATAATAGCTAATAATAGATTATTGGATAGAGATCCAGTAATCCAAAATGCTTAGGTAATTGAATGAAGATCCTGTTGAATCTCAAATTTTGATGATGAAATCAATTAATGAGTTATTGATCTAACATGTGTGTTAAAGATGATTGATGCAGGATTAACTAGATAGAGAGAGAATTGCAATCAGATGTTGGGCCAAAGTCAAGTTCGTCATCGATGGGTTACGATGACGTAATGAAAACTCACCGAGAGACTCACTAAAAGCTTATCGAAGGTATCGGAGCTTGTTAAGAGTTCACCGGAGCTCGCCAAAGGGATCGAGGCTGTCGAGAGAGTTCACGGAAGCTTGTCGGTATCGAAGCTTACTAAGAGTTCATCGGAAGCTTGCCGAAGGTAATCGTGAGCTTGCCAGGATGGTACCAGGAGTTCACCGGAAGAAGACCAAGAGACTCGTTGAAAAATTATCAAGGGTTACCAAAAAGCTTGTCGGGAGTTATGAGGGTTTTGTTGGACTTAATGGTCACATGATTATAATTAATTAAGTTATAATTAGCATCAGTTTAGGTTTAAGTTCTACTTGAGTTAGATTTGGAAGGTCCAAATTAACTCAAGTGAGGTAAAACGGATCCACTATGGGATGGATTGAGCTCAATTGGTTGACCTGGAAAGTGCTCAAAGGAGGTACGAGTCGGGTTTGCAAAAATACATAAAAAGATGCTTTTGCGAGATTTTCGATGGTAGTACAGCAAGTGGGGTGGTACCGCCCAAGTAATAGTAATACCTCCGTAGCCCTGTTTTCGAGCGGGTGATGGGGGTAGTACTGTCAGTGCCGATGGTAGTACCGCCCGCACGTAGAATTTACAGAATGATTTAAATTTTTGACTTCATTTCTGAAGTTAATTGGGGTCTATAAATAACCCAAGATTTTTTGTATTAAGCATAAAAATTTTGGGCTAGAAATTCTATGAAAAAATAATATGTTAAAATTATAAGAAAAAGAAAATAGGTAAGGGAGTGAGAAAAAGAGTTGTATTCTTGTAAAGTCTCTCTTTTGAGTTTGTAAGGTTCCTCTCCTAAGCTTATGAGTGTTTCTCTCTTATTTATTTTCAGCATTTATTAGCTAAATCAGAGTTTCTCAACCTTTAGTTTGAATAGCACACATATTTAAAATTCAAAGAAATGCTTCCGATCTCGATTTTATTTGAACTAAAAATTTTCTTTAAATTAAGTTTACACCACTTGCACTAATTCACCATACCACCCCCCCCTCTTAGATCATGACAATTGATATCAGAGAAAAATCTTACTCATTGGACTAATATCCATTTGAGTAAATGACTTTGTTAGGCATGAATGAGGGTCAATACATCATAAGTCCTCCTATGTTCAATTGGACGGAGTACACAACTTGACAAATTCGAATACATATCTTTTTTATTTCGATAAATTTTGATTTGTGGTGTATTATTGAAAAAGATTTTCAAGAGTCATCCAATCAAATAAATGATTGGAATGATTATAAAAAATAAATATTTTTATTAAATGTCAAAGTTATGAATGCCTTGTTCTATATTTAAATAAAAATGATTTTGATCGAGTTTCTACCGTGATTCACTTTTGAGATTTGGCATATATTAAAAATAACATATAAAAGCATACTTAATCTAAATAAATTATTAAATGAAAAGACTTGCAAAAATAAATTTGAGGAACACCTTCCAAAGTACAGGAAGGATTGTGAATTGAGAACAAAAGAATTATACCTTCCAAAGAATAAGAAGGAAATATAACTGAGAACAACAGATGACTCCTCGAGTAAAACCTTGAGTGTTAAGAACTTTGAACCTTCCATAAATGAATCAGATAAATTAATGAACAAAAACCATAAAAATAAACTTAAATTGGACAAAACCTCTTGCTATGAATGCAAAAAATTGAGACACTCCAAAGATAAAGAGCGCAATCAAGAAAAAAAATGAAGCATCTCGCGCTTATGACCATCAACAATAAGGTAAGTGAGTCTTTAAATATTTACTTTACTGAGTTATTAAGTCAACAATGAGGTAAGTGAGTCTTCAAAAATTAGTCTTATAAATTACTTAAAATAGAGCATGCATCACTAGTTAGTTAACTTGAAGAAATGTATGAAGTAGCACCGTTACACAATTCATGCAGTAAACATTAAACCTTTAATAATACATCATTATAATATTTTCTTATTCTAAATGGAGCCACTAGCCGTAATTAAACAAGAAAATGACATACTACAATAAACTCTAAAAAGCCCTAAGATAGACAATTAAGTCTTTGAATATGATTCATGTTGATAAGAGTCATGTTCATAAGGAACATATTAGCATTATGAGCAGTATTCATCAAAAGCTAACCACCCTTATTAGAAGACCCACTTTACACTCTTTGCCTAAAAATAAATATAATTTTTAAGGTAGATATGGATACTTTACCTATAGATGTTCATTTAGGAAATATAATCCACATAAACTAATTTGGTTCCTAAAGGAATCATAAACAAGCTCAAGCCATTAGAGAAAATAGGAAGAACCTTTCATGAGGGGCTAAAACTCAAATGAGTACCTAAATAAAAAACCCTTATCTTATAAAGTTATCTCCTAACAAGGCTAGAGCACTAAATGGTATCTTGGAAGTGGATGCTCAAGCCACATAACTTGAGATCTAACACTCATTTAAAGCTCACTAGCCTAAGCAACAATAATAAAAAAATATTGAAATTAAGTTTATTGATAAAAATTTATAAAAATATTTAAATTTTTAGCTCTATTTTTGAAGTCAATTGGGGTCTATAAATACTATAATATTTCTTGCATTTAGCACAATATTTTTGGACTAGAAATTATGTGAAAAATTAGTGTGCTAAAATTGTAAAAAAAAAAAAGAGCAAGGGAGTGAGAAAAAGAGTTGTATTCTTGTAAAGTCTCCCTTGTGAGTTTATAAGGTTACTCTCCTAAGCTTATGAAAAGGAGAGTGAGAAGTGTAAGAGTTTGATCTTCACCCAAAGAAAATTGATAGTGGACATCGGTGGACCTTGAAGAAAAGGACTCGAGGAGTGGATGTAGGCTAGGTTGAGACCGAACCACAATAAATTGTGAGCGTTTCTCTTATGTTTATTTTTAGTATTAATTAGCTAAATCATAGTTTCTTAATCTTTAGTTTGAATCACTCACATATTTAAAATTCTAAGAAATGCTTCTGATCTCAATTTTATTTAAATGAAAAGTTTTCTTTAAACCAAGTTTACACCACTTGCACTAATTCACCCTACCCCACAAAGAACAAGAAGAAAATAGAACTGAGAACAATAGATGACTCCTCGAGTAAAACCGTAAGTATTGAGAACTTTGAACCTTCAATAAATGATTGGATAAATTAATAAACATAAAAATAAACTTAAATTAGATAAAACCTCTTGCTATGAATGTATGAAACTAAGGTGCTCAAAAAATGAAGAGCATAATCAAGAAATGAAGAATCTCGCGCTTATGACCATCAATAATGAGGTAAGTGAGTCTTTAAATATTTCCTTTACTAAGTTATTAAGTTATTTTCATGAAATAGCACCATCACACATTTCATGCACTAAACATAAAACATTGAATGATACATCAACACAATATTTTTCTTAAACAAAGTGTGAGCCACTAGAGATAATTAAACAAGAAAATGACATACTACAACAAAGTCTAAAAAGTCCTAAAATAGATAATAAATCTCTGAACATGATCCATGCTGATAAGGGTCACGTTCATAAGGAAGATATTGGCATTATGAGCAGTATTCATCAAAAGCCAACCACCCTAATTAGGTATTACCTAAAAATAAATATAATTTTTACGTTAGATATGGATACTTTACCTATAGGTGTTCATTTAGCAAATATAGTCTATATAAAATAATTTGGGTTCCCAAAGAAACCATAAACAACCTCAAGTCATTAGAGAAAATATGAAGAACCTTTTATGATGGACCCAAACTCAAATGGGTATCTAAACAAAAACCCCTTATCTTATAGAGTTGTCTCGTAACAAAGCTAGGAGCACTAAATGATATCTTGAAAGTTGATGTCAAACTACATAACTTGAGATCTAACATTCATTTCAAGCTCACTAGTCTAAGCAACAATAATAAGAAAAAAATATTGGAATTAAGTTTATTGATACGAATTTATGAAAAGGTTTGAATTTTTATCTCCATTTCTGAAGTCAATTGAGGTATATAAATACCCTAAGATTTTTTACATTTAGCATAACACTTTTGGATTATAAATTCTGTAAAAATTAGTATGCTAAAATTATAAGAAAAAGAAAATAGGGAGTCGGATAAAGAGTTGTATTCTTATGAAGTCTCCCTTGTGAGTTTGTAAGGTTTATCTCATAAACCGTGAAAAGGAAAGTGAGAAGTGTAAGGGTTTGATCTTCACCCAAAGAAGATTGATAGTGGACACTGGTGGACCTCGAAGAAGAGGACTCAAGGAGTGGACGTAGGCCAAGTTGAGACTGAACCACTATAAATTGTGAATGTTTCTCTCTTATTTATTTTCAACATTAATTAGCTAAATCAGAGTTTCTCAATCTTTAGTTTGAATCGCTCATGTATTTAAAATTCCAAGAAACACTTTCGATCTTGATTTTATTTAAAAAAAGTTTTTATTAAACCGAGTTTACACTACTTGCACTAATCCATACACCCCCCCCCCCCGTCCCCATCCCTCTTATTGCCAATTGATCCTAATAGATTTAATACCCAATAGAGCATGATCTATTATTGTTAAGTTGATAGAAACCTCTATAAATAGGAGGGGACTAAAAGGGTCATAGGCTAGACTTAATTTGGGCACCACCTCCTAATCTCCTCTCTCTCTCTCCTCCTGGGCCGATATCCCTTTTGGTGATGCAAGAGTACAAAAAGGTGACCCTTCTTGATATATTGTAAGGTGGTACGCAAAGACTACGAGGATTGGGGCTGCAAAGGGAGGAGCATCATTGTATCGATCTATTGTGTGAATCACTACTAGAGAGGAGGACATCTGACCTTCTTCATCCTCTTCGACGGATTTGATTTTTAAGGATATACGATCTTCGTAGGTAAAACATCTATCACATGATACGCAGTTTTCAGTTTTGTGTTTTTCTCACACACAAATCATTGCACGACGATTTGATAAGACATGAAAAATTAGTTTTATTTTTGTTTTCCTATCAAATTTCCTAATACTAGTATCAGAGCTAAGTTCATCTTATGATGATTTATGGTGAATCGCATTGATTATTTTCCATATAACTTATTGTAATTTTATCGTAGTTCTTATATCTGGATAGCACCCTTTCTCACTATTAAGAGATGTTATGGAGAGGCCTTGTAACATCAAAGTTATTGATGCAAACGAGGGAGAAAAGGGCAACAACTATTGCTGCCCTACGGATCGACCAAAGGTAGCCTTGAGAGCCCTAAAGAGGCTCTCGGCACAGCCACTGCTGCAATTGGCCAAGGAGTCTACATGGAGAACCCCTAGCAATTGGGGTTTCCTAGTCGTAGATGGTAACCCTACGACTAAGGATTCATGGTCGTAGAGGCCAGCATGGGGACGAGGGCTTTGCTGGCCACCCATGGTAGATTGTAGCCAAGCCTCATGGCTACACAGGATACCTTGGGAGCCAATGTTTCCTGATCGCCCAAGGCTACCTTGTGTTTAGGGACTCTTGGCTGTAGGGGTGTCCCTAACGGCTAAGGTTTCCTAGCCATATAAGGGTTTTTCCCACCATGTGGGGCACCCTATGATAGGGTATCATAAAATCCAATCAAATAATTAATTAAATTATTTAATAATATTATTATTTATATAGTAGTCCTATATGATGATGGACTATGTGATGTATGATGTGTGTACATATGATTATTATTATTATTATTGGGGCTTACGAGCCACCATTTTTTTTTGTTTATTATCGGCTGCGCCTATGATTATATTGTAATCACACGAGGAGGCCTGACAGCGTGGAGGTGGCAGGCCCCAGAAGTCGATTCGGACGATCATGATATATTGTCGCAGACTTAGCTGAAATTGTCTAAGTCGTGTGACCTTTGTGGCAAAGTTATGAACTTAGTTGGAATTGCATATGTCATGAAACACCATTGTATTAATGTCTCAGACTTAGTTGAGATTGCTTGAGTCATGAAACACCCATGCGTTACTATTGAATCTCAGATTTTGATGATAAAATCAATTGATTAGTTATTGATCTAACAAGATTGTTCGAGTTAATTGATGTAGGATTAACTATGACATGAAAAAAGTTACAATCAAATGTTGGGCCAGAGTTAAGCCTGGGGCATCGAATCAGAGTAAGGACGATGTAGTTTGGGAACTTGCTTGGAGTGCGTCAGGAGCTTGCAAAGGGTATCAAGAGTTTGTTAGGATGGCACACGGGAGTTCCAAAGAAAAAGATCGAGTCTCGCCGGAAGATTATCGGGGTGAAACACTTACCGAGAGTTAGGAAGGTCTTGAAGTGGATTTGTTGGCTAAGTTGATTGTAATTAATTAAGTTATAGTTAGCATCATTAAGGTTTAACCATGATAGTGAAAATGAGTTACAGACTAGACATGGACCTATGATCAAGCTTAGGCATCGGGCCAAGGTTTGGATGATGCGGTGGGAGCTCGTCGGGAGTTCGCTATGACTTCGCTGAAGGTATCGGAAAGATCGCTAGGAACATGCCGGGAGATCGCCAGAGGAAGACCATGAGACTCACCACATGGAATGCCAGAGGTAGCCGGATTGCGGAGCAAGGTCGTTAATTAAGCTTGTGGTCATGTAAGTTTGTAATTGTTAAGTAATAGGTTAAGTTTGAGTATGAATTGAGTGTAATTTAGAAGGAATCCAAATCAACTCAAATAGTCAACCGGATCCACTAAAGGGGTTGATTGAACTCAGATTGAGCTCAATTGGTTGACCGAGAATTAGTCAGATGGTTCAAGTGGGGATTGGAAAAGTGAAGGGAATCACATTTTCGAGATTCCCGATGGTGAACCAACGGTGAGCGATTATAGCCACCTAGGTTTTCGAGCGACGATGGTGAACCGCGACGACGATTAAACTACTTATACCTTGGTTTCGTGGAAGCTTTCGGTGGTTTAATCGTCGGCGCCAATGGTTGTACCACCCATACCCGATCCCACGTAGGGAGACACACGATCCGCTCGATAGCGGGTGATCCGTCGATATCTGTCGGGTACATACCACCCATACCAAGAGGTATAAATCGAAACGAAGAACCTTAGAGAAATCAACCACATGTTAAAATATCTTTTTCCTTTCGTTACTAACACTTCATTGCCATCTTAATCAAGTAACAATGGCATATCACTTTCTTTTAAACAATTATTATCTAAAAATATTTGAGGGTGCTCTAGGTATATATAAATTTTAATATATTTATGTCGGAAACTTACACCACTGTCAGCAAGCTCCGACTTATCATGCAACCTTGATCGTTAGGACCACAAGAATACGAACCATGACTAGCTCTCACCAAGCTACCCTAGCAAATTAGCATCATCATCATCATCAGTTTGACAAGTCCTCATCATCATAATTGTCCAATACATGCATCATATAATCTCCTAAAATAGAAAGCAAATAAACAAAAAAGCAACATGGCACTACCACCAGCACAAACTATGCCTATGGCAATCATCAAGACTAAAACCAATATTAAAGAGCATGGTCTCTACGAGGGAAATCATCAAATATTGATATCTCAGAAAGATAAGCTATAGATGTAATGAAATCATACGAGAAGTTATAGATGTAATGAGATCATACAAGAAGCTATAGATGTAATGGAATTATCTTGTATGCAAGAGTCAAGTATACATCGAGGACAAGTAAGCTTAAAGGCAAAAATATCTTGCAATCAATTGAAGATAGTATGTAGGTCAGCACAATAGTATATATTGTGTTTATACATCTGGAACATAGCATATGCAGTACTTTCAAAATCTTGTCATGTGCTTAATTAGTATCAATCTGCAAGCATAGCATGCACTCCAAATCTGCAATCATAGGATTGGGTTGTACCTTTATCATAAAACCTAGCGTAGTTGCTTTGTCCATCTTAATTGCAAAAGCAAAAGTATCATATCCTGCAGGATGATAAAATCTGAATGCACTCATATTAACTATGATCCCACATTGTATGCAATGATTGTCTTGAGGCATTGTGGACCATATACCAAAAAAGAACATGCATAGATCCTTGTTCCCGTGAAGTAGATATTTTATCTATAGGTTTATGCAACGAGATGAGCAAACTAACTCTCAACTTCAAGCTCTATAGATTAATCCGTGAACTTCAACTATTCTTTCATAACATCAAACATGATAATCTGATTAGAGATGATATGATAATATAGGAAACCTATGGTAATCTGATTGGAGATGATATGATAATATAGGAAACCTATGAAAGAGTGTACACCATAATACATCCGATCAGAGTTCTTCACAAAAGAACAAGTCTCGGTAGATTAGCCCAAAAGTAATATCAAGAAATTCAGCTGAAATCTAAATGGTTAAAAAATATGTTATTGACTAGTATAAGATTTTCTTTTATGGAATCCTAATCTCATTGCATATTATCTTACTGTTTCCATAATATTTTATATGCAACCATATCGTAACCATGATAGATCATGTTTACAAATAGGAATGATAGATAAATACAAAATGTATAACAAGAGAATACAAGCAATTTGAGATTCTTGCTATTCTTGTCTTGATCTAAAGCATGGGGAATTGTCAGATTGCGGGAGTGAGATTGTTAATTAAGTTTGGTGATTATGTATGATTGTAATCTTTAAGTCATAGGTTAAGTTTGAGTCTGAATTGAGTGTAATTTAGAAGGAATCCAAATCAACTCAAATAGTCAACCGGATCCACTAAAGGGGTTGATTGAACTCGGATTGAGCTCAATTGGTCGACGAGAATTAGTCAAGATGGTTCAAGTGGGGATTGGAAAAGTGAAGGGAATCACATTTTCGAGATTCCCGATGGCTGAACCACTGGTGAGCGACGGTTATACTGTCGCCACCTAGGTTTTCGAGCAGCACGATGACTGAACCGCCCAAGACGACGATTAAACTACTTATACCTTGGTTTCGGGAAGCTTTCGGTGGTTTAACCGTCAAATGTTGTACCACCCATACCCGATTTTTTCGAGTGTGTTTGAATTTTGGCTCCAAATTTTGAAGTTATTTGGGGCCTATAAATACCCCAAGTTTTCTTACATTTCATACAACAATTTTTTAGATTAAATTCTGTGAAAAAATTGTGTGGATTGTGAGAAAATGAAAAAGAGAAGTGGGTGAGCTATGAGTTGTAAAATTTTTGTAAAGAGTCACACTTGTAAGCTCAAGTTATAAGGGTTTAGTCTTCACCCAAAGGAGATCGATAGTGGGTTATTAAATATGTTTAATGAACTTTTTAATGAGTTTAGAAAAATTAGTAAATCTTATAAGTTGCTTTTGTTTAAAAATATTTTATTACAATAATCTTGATGAAACTTCGTTTGTAACTTTAAATAACATTACATTCTTGAAATAAATTTCACAAGTTAAAAATAACTCAAAAGAATAATAATTATTCCTAAAAATATTTTTATCCTATAAATCCTTTAACAAGATAAAAAGATACCATTATTGTTGAATCTCCTAAACTACAAAAATAATTTGATGATTCAAATATTATATTATTATTGACTAAGTTTGTAGAATGATTTAAATGTTACGATAATAGTTGTATGTTAAAATGGGTTATGATTGAATGATGGTTCTTGAATTGAAACTTTAAATAAAAATCTACATATTTCTCATTTTAGTGCTTTAAAAAATATATATATTTGAAATACACATGATAAGTGCATAACAACTCTTTCACTAAAATCTAAAAGAGTTAGACATAATTAACAAAGAAACATCATTGGGTTAAAGATAAACCAAAGATCATGTTATTACATAGGCTAGTGAGCCTATGTAATGTGCCTTGAGCATCCACTTTTAGAACATCATTTAGTACTCCTAGCCTTATTAGGAGACAAAATTTATAGTATGAAGAATTTTGGTTTAGGTACTCATTTGGCTTTGGATCCGTCATGAAACATTCTTCCTATTTTCTCTAATGACTTTAGGTCATTTATGATTCCTTTAAGAACTCAAGTTAATTTATGTGGACTATATTTTCTAAATATACTTATAAGCAAAGTATTCACATCTACCACAAAATTACATCTATTTTCGGACAAAGAGTGTAATATGGGTCTTGATAAGGGTAGTTGGCTTTTGATGAGTATTACGACAATGCCAATATCTTCCTTATGAACATGACCCTTATTTGTAAGGATAATATTTAGGGATTTATTCCCTATTTTAAAATTTTCTAACGTTTGTTGCAATATAATATTTTCCTTTCTAAGTTCCTTTAAAGTTTCACATTTAGTGAATGAATTGTGTGAATAGTGTTACATCATGTATTTCTTCAAGTTTACTAACTAGTGATGCATGCTCCTTTTTAAGTAGTTTATAGGATTTGCTAATCTTTCTAAAACCATCATAAAACTCATGAAAATAACTTAATAACTCATTAAAAGAAAAAGAACTTTCAGGTGGGTTACTTACCTCATCATGGTTGGCCACGACCCGAGATTTTCCACTTGTTGGTTATGCTCCTCATCTTTGAAGTATCTTGGCTTCTTGCGTTCATGGCAAGAAGTTTTGTCCAATTTAAGTTCATTTTTTTATTCATTTATTTATTAAAGTTCTCGTAACTCGAGATTTTACTTGAGGAGTCATCTGTTGTTCTCAGTTCTAGTTCCTTTGGAAGGCGATGTTCTTCTGTTTTTAATTCAATATCTTTCTTGTTCTTTGAAAGGTCTTATTCTTGTGCTCTTAAAGTAAGTTTATTCTTTTTCTTTGGAAGTTGTTCTTTAAATTCATTTTTGCAAGTCTTTTTATTTAATGATTCATTTAGTTTAATTGTGATTTTATGTGTCATTTCTAATTTATGCCAAATCTCAAAAGCCGAATCACATGTAGAAACTCGATCAAACTCGTCTTTATTTAAAACAGAAAACAAAGCCTTCATAGCTTTGGTATTTAAAGAAAACATATATTTTTCATTATCATTCCAATCATTTATTTAATTGGATGACTTCTGAAAACCATTTTGTATAATACACCATAAAATAAAACATAGTGAAATCAAGAAAATACACATTCAAATATTTCAAAAGGTGTAATCCGTCCCATTGAGCATAGGAGGACTTGTGATGCATTGACCCTCGTTAATACCATAATAAACCATTTGCTCACATGGGTGTTAATCCAATAAGTAGAACATGACTCTGATACCAACTGTTAGGATCAATTGGTACTGAGGAGGAGGAGGGGGGGTTGAATTAGTACGAGTGTTGAAAGCCTTAGTTTTAGAAATACTTGCTCGAAATAAAATTGAAAATCGAAACCTTACTTTCGGAACCCAAAATCTACTGGAAGAATAAAAAGAACTATCACCTTCAAGACATCTTGGACAAGTTTTTGAGTACTTCTCCAATATACATCTCTTGATGCCTATTCGACTCCAGAAATACAGAACAATCCGATAGAGTTAACCGAGTTAGATATCTTGCACATAAACCATCTCCCAAAACCCCGAAAAACCACGAAAACAAGAAAAAATAAATAATAACCATCACCTTGAGAGTATATTACAGAGGTCTCTTGGGCAAAATTACAATCCATGATAATAAAAATAAGAAATCTTTGAGAATTTAATTTAGAAATGAATGTAAATCTTATAAACAAGAAGCTTTGATTTAAAGCAATAAAAATAATGGAGCCAAGATAAGAGTAGATGCACATAAGAGTAAAACGAGTATGTAGTTTCAGATGGACCAAAAAAGTTCCCATAAGTTATAGAATCTTATAAAAGATTTTATAAATTCTATTGGAAAATAATAAATAAAAAATTATGCTAATTTTTGTTTCAAGTAAATAATTAGTGATGACAAACACTATGACTCTATGCCTTTTTCCTTATAGTGTGGTAGCTATATATTATTTTTCCTAGTCTACTCCCCTCTCACATCATCATCACAAAACAAATATGGCAGCATATCAATCCCTCTTCTAGCGATAATAATTAAATGGACCCCTAATCTCTAATGTTACAAAATTGAAGAAGAGTAATAAAGTTTTCTTTTTTTCCTTCCTCCACTTTCTTACAACTCACAAAATCAACAATGACAATGTCATAAAATCCCAACTATTTGAGATTAACTATATGGACCCTTTAATATTATTGAGCTCTATAAGAAATCATATTCTTAGTTAAGTTAAGAATATTTATATCTTTAGTATTAGTTTATAATAAAGTCTTTTTATGTCTCACCGTATCTCTCATAATAGTTTTATATCTTCTAATTATAGCATCTATAGCTCTGCTTAGCAAATGTCAATACCATCTAAAAAAGTTTTTCCTCATCTTATCATGAAACTTAATTGTCCACAAATAAAAATATTTTTTCTTATTTTTCCTATTACCTCTACATATTCACCTTAGTATTTTTATTTTGGCATCATAATTTTTTTTTGTATATGTTATTTCTTAGTTCAATATTCAATGCATAAAACATTGTTGGTTGTTAGTATTACTAGCTATAAGCATTGCTCGTGTAACAATGATCTTATAAAACTTTCCATTTCAGCTAGCTCCCAATCTTATTGAATAATCAATTCAAGATATCCAAAACTTTTACTTAATACAACTTCTTGTATATCTAACTTATTTTATCCATATATATATATATATATATATAATATCCAAAACTTGTCAGGGCATAGCAAACAAAAGTTAGCTGCCAAAGATCTTCAAAGTGTCATTCTGGAATTTCACTGAAATGCTTTTGGATTCCAAGAACCAAAAGATGGTTGAGATGGTTGAACCAAAAGATTATTTTATATATAATCAAATAGGCTAGAGAGCAAAGATGCTTGAAATAATACAAAAAGAAAAGAAATACTATGGAAAGATTCTTGAGATCAAAGATAGCCGAGTTCATATAATTCTATTGTAAGCAAAGCAGTATGATTTGAGATGGCATAACTTCTATTATAATGGACATGTTCTGCTAAACTAATTATATAGCAGGCAAGATAGGAGAAAGAAAAAGGCTATAGATATCAGGATTCCAAGTGACAGACATTCTTCTATAACATAGACAAAGGCACCCACTAAAACTTTATATTCAAAATAATCATCTTATAAAACCAAAGTCAACCTTAAGTGCAAGAAAAGAAATCAGAAAAGAAACCAAAGTCAAGCTTAAGGGGTGATGACTCATAGGAAAACACAATAATCAAAGAAATGGAACAATTACAGTTACAATGCAAGAACATTGTGTTCATTGCAAGAACAGAGTACGGGATCAAGAGAAACTCATAGAGAAAAAAAGGTCAATAATGCATTGAAAGAACCCAACTAAACTGATGCAAGAGGTAGAGTATCGAATCAAGTGCATTACCTCATCTCTAGGAAAAATATGTGGAGAGACTTTGCTGATTGCTTTATAAATTATAAGAGATTTAACAGGACTTATTCACAATTCAAGAAGAAAAGAGAATACTAATCAAAATCAATCTTACCAAACTAAGCTAGATAATGTCCTCAAAGAAATCAGAAGTCAATCAATGGAGAAATAAGGAATTGTAATGCAACACTGAATTAACCTTGATTTTATCCTTAACTATGGGATGTTTTGCTACTGATAGAAGGTTAACTTATAACATAAATATGATGCAACCCGAAAACACAAGGCATCTAAATTTACAATGCTAAGATTAAAATGACATCAAGGTCGTCTCTATAATTGACAAGATTAGTCCATTTACTTTCAACAATTTACAAAACATTAGATGAGCCTGGTTATGTTGCCCAGTATTTAGGTAAAGACTGGTCATAGAGGTTACCATAATTGGTACCGATGTTTAAGTTCATCAAGGAATAACAAAGAGAGAAATGAAATATCTTATCTATATCACAATTATTCTATCATTTGTAAGGTAAAATAAGAAAGTTATAACTGAAATTAAATGAATATCACGTCATATATACGGTAGGAGAAAAGATGCATGCCTGGACTGTTCAATCCTTGATCACAAAATCCAGTTTTAAAAAAATAAAAAAGTTTATTCAATTGCAAGCACCATAATAAAAGTTTGCCTAATGCACTGTTTGCTATGCTCTAACAAATCTTTTTATCTGATTGGAATTGAGGCAACATTAGTTGCTTGACTTCAGCATTAGTTGGCTTCTACTTTAAAGAGAACCACAAAAATGATAAAGGAGAAATAAATAGACCATGAAGAAATATAAATGAAGCCGTGGTTCGACCTTTGGTGGTAGTTGGACAATATATAAACTGTGATAAAAAATTTCTATTCAACATGATCTATTTAAAAAAACATAAAATTGCTCAACTAAATCTAATTAAAGCATAGCAAGATGATCATAGAGGAAATCCTGTCATCCTTGCGTTATGATACCTATCAGTTGGAACTTCCGAACCGGTCATCAACTAACCAATCTCACTAATGCACATTCTCAATCCCATGACACTCAAAATCACCAAACTTTCTTAATGTTTCTTTAGTTAAACCAATTCGAACCAGATAACCTTCATTTCAGTTAATAAATTCTCAGAACATAAAATCATGATAGTTGTTAGGAGATATTCCAACAAGGAAGAGCATAAATAACAATAAGGAAACCCACCTCATCTTATCATAAAGAACATCTCGAGTTAACCCCATCTCCTAATGCTTGTTCTCTTCTTTGTTGTAATTAACTTCTCCAACACCACCTGGCTAGCCTCACTCTGTTACAGCTACAACGAGATGAGAACAAAGTATAATATAAGAAAACGTAATAATCTGAGATACAAATGGGGACAATTGAAAACGCACCTGGTGCTTTGCAGCAGTGCTGCTCACAGTCAGCATGCTGAAGCAAAGAGATCTTGTCGGATATGATCGAGAAGTAGTGATACTTGTACCCTTGACCAAAGGATTCAAGAAGGAACTCCAATACAAGGTATGACTTACCGGTCCGTACCAATGTACCGAGTTCATCTCGGTACCGGTACAGTATGCACAGTGCGTACCACCTGGTATATTAAAATATAATATAAATATTTTATAATATAATATAATATTATATTATATTAATATATTAAAATATTTATAAAAAAAGAGAAAAAGGGGTGACATCGCCTCGATCTTTCTCCCCACGTGAGAGAAAAAGTGCCCGCGACCCACGGGCGGCAACGCAGCGCAGCGACACAAGCGAGGACCGCGCAGTGATAGGTATTCTTTTCTCCTCTTTTCTTTTTTTCTTCTTTTCCTCTTCTTCTTCTTCCCTTTTCTCGCTCAATCGACCGCAGATAGTTGATTTCTCCCTCAATCAATCGTCGGTCGATTTCGACCGATGGTCGATTTTGGTGGAACCACCGGAAGCGGGTGGTCCGCGTCGCAACATGGCGTATCGGATGTACCGCCTGCAAAGAAATGTCGAAATTGCAAACCTTGCAAACAAGTATCATTATCTAAAGAAGCAACAAGAGAAGGAAGTCTAAAGAAAATTTAATTAGAGAAGAATTAAGAAGGAAAGAGAGGAGAGATTTGTTATATTAAGATGTCCCTATGTTATTAGTTGAGACCAAGGTTTTCCTTAGAAAGAAGAAGACTGCATTGGTACATACCGGTCCGACAACCGATCAATACGCAGATCGGCCCCGGCGGTAGCTAAGATCGACCGTCGACGATCGATTTCAGCCGTTGACGATCGATTCGCCGTCGATGATCGATTTACGCGGTCGATTTAAGGAGAAATCAACCGTCGACGGTCGATTGAGGAAGAAAAGGAAAGAAGAGGAAAAGAAGAAGAAGAAGAAGAAGAAGAAGAAGAAGAAGAAGAAGAAGAAGGAGAAGTACCTCGCGCCGCCCTAGCGCGACTCCGAGGGTCGCCGTGAGCCATTGTCGCCCATAGCACGCCGCTGAGTTTTTTCTCCCATGCGGAGAGTTCGACGCCGCCTTTTATTTTTCTAATATATTTTAATATCATATAATATTATATTATATTATAAAATATTATAATATATTTAATATACCGGCGATACGTCATTGCATCGCCGATATCGGTACCATCTGATCGACAAAATGTCGACACACCGACAAACCGGTATATCAATCCTTAGTTGAGACGACATCCAAAATATTCATAATACTACAAAAGAATCGGTAGGAGCAAGAGCTACTCTCAAACATCAATGATAAGAGTACACCGTACATCTTACTTTTATATTAGTGAGAGTCTCGTTTAAGCTTGGGCAAGTGCCTCCTACTTCCTTGGGCATTTTGGAACCTTAGCAACTTTTAGTACTTAGCGTCTTTGACTACAGTCATAATACTAGATATCATGATAAACATTTTAATTAGACTAGAACACAACTGGTGGGGAAGTCCTCTGACCAAACTTTTAAAATTTTAGCTCCTCTCAAATATGGCGTAAGCTAGGCGATGAGGAATCATACACTAAAATAGGACATGCAATGTCAATTATATATATATATATATATATAGGAAATGCAATGTCAATTATATATATATATGTATATATATATATATTCGAAAAGAGTATATTACCTATCTAGGCTACAAATTAATAGATAATGGGGCTTATTTACAATTCAAGAAGGAAATAGAGTATTGATTGATGTCATTATTATGGATTTTATCATTATTATTGATTCAAGAAGGAACCAACTCCTTGTGAGCCCATTCTCCCTCTTCATGCCATCGCCAACTATCATCATTTATCTAGCAAACGACCAAGCCTACCACCTACCTATTCTCTTGTTCTCCTCTGCTTCCTCCACTTCCTCCTTTCTTTTCTCCCTTCTTCCTTCGTACCACCCCTACTCCCCAATTATAAAGGACACATAGTATATAATGGCATATCATGTGTTGATATGTCAACATGGACCAGACCATTACTTAGGCACACTACATCTTTCATTCCATCATAGCATCAACATTACCACACCATGTGATGCTATGATCACCCAATTTTGAGGGCTCGATATACTGCACCAAAGAGGTATTAGGCATTGGGTCCATAAAATAAAATAATATAAAATAAGATATCATTTTTCTAGAAAAAGAAAACTAGCATATGAACTCAATCTCAACATGTGTTTAGATCTATATCGAGTGGATCAGAATTTGAGTATGGGCTATGGGAAATAATGTAGTAAAATTATTGGTCTGAGCAACAATTATGTGCAATTAATTAAGACAAAATATAGTGAAGTAATTGCAATCTGGCTCTAAATATTAGTGTTATACCATGATAATATTGTTGTTTCACATCAGCAACTTAGATAAGAATTTGGATACTGAAATTGGACATCTAGTTTAGGGAGTTTTATTCAACTCAAGTTGACAATACAATTGTCCTCAAGGTGTAGGAGTCGACAAGTATCCAATATACTACTGGAGCATAAAATTAGAAGTCTTCCAAAAAATATACTACCATTTTCAATGAAAACATCATCAAGAAGATTATTTTAAAAGAGAGTTGACATGAAAATCTAGTATAAATCTGGCTTCTGCTAGCCAGTTATAGTTCAAATTAGAATTATATTCAAAATATAATTCAATCATTAATTAGAAGTTAAGACACATCCGTGCCAAACCAACCTTGCAATGTAATACCAATAAGACACTGAGATCTTTCTACAGAATGAAAAATAACCTGGATAAATATGTAGTCCTATACAAAGATCAAGATATAAACTTACTTCTAAAGAAAACCACAAATGGAAAAGCTCAATGAGAAAATCAACTCAAAAATGATAAAGGAGAAATAAATAGACCATGGTTGGACCGTTGGTGGTAGTTGGACAACATATAAATTGTGATTAAGAATTTCTACTCAACATGATCTATTTAAGAAAATAAAAAATTGCTCAACTAAATCCAATTAAAGCATAGCAAGGTGATCAAAGAAGAAATCCTGTCATCCTTGCCTTACGATACTTATCACTTGGATCTTTCGAACCGATCATTAACTAACCAATCACACTAATGTACATTCTCAATCCCATGGCACTCAAAATCGCCAAACTTTCTTGATGTTTCTTTAGTTCAACCATTTCAAATGAGAAAACCTTCATTTCAGTCAAGAAATTCTCAGAACATAAAATCATGATAATTGTTAGGAGAAATTCCAGCAAGGAAGAGCATAAATAACAATAAGGAAACCCACCTCATCGTATCATAAAGAACATCTTGAGTTAACCCCATCCAAAATATTCATAATACTACCAAAGAATTAGTAGAAGCAGGAGCAACTCTCAAACATCAATGACAACAGTACACCATACATTTTACTTTTATGTTAGTGAGTCTTGTTTAAACTTGGGCAAGCATCTCCTGCCTATTACCTTGGGCATTTTGGAACCTTGGTAACTTTTAGCACTTAACAACTTTGACAATAGTCATAATAATAGATTATCATGATGAACATTTTAATTAGACTAGAATACATCTTGGGGGGAAGTCATCTCACCAAACTTTTAAAATTTTAGCTCATCTCAAATGTGGCATAAGCTAGGTGGTGAGGAATCATACACTAAAAAAAAGGACAAATACAATATCAATTATATATATATATATATATTAATTATTCAAAAAAAATATATTACCTATTTAGGCTACAAATTAATAGATAAACTAATTGGGCTTATTTGCAATTCAAGAAGGAAATGAAGTATTGATTGATATTATTATTATGGATTTTATCATTTTTACTAATTCAAGAAGAAACGAACTCGTTGTGAGTCCATTCTCCCTCTCCGTGCCATCGTTGACTATCATCATTTATCTGTCAAACACACATGCCTTCTCTAGGTCTCCTCTACTTCCTCTACTTCCTCCACGACCTCCACTTCCTCCTTTCTTTTCTCTTTCTTCCTTCATACCACCACCCCTACTCCTCTAGTATAAAGGACACAATATATAATGGCATATCATGTGTTGATATGTCAACATGGACTAGACCATTACTTAGGCCCACTACATTGTTCGTTTCATCATAGCATCAACATTACCACACCATATGATGCTATGATCACCCAATTTTGAGGGCTCTGCACCAAAAATGGATTAGCTATTGACCATAAAAAAATAATAATATTAAATAAGATATTATTTTTCTTGAAAAAGAAAACTAAACATATTAACTCAATCTCAAAATGTGTTTAGACCTACATCGAGTGGGTCAGAATTTGAGTATGGGATATGGAAAATAATGTAGTAAAATTATTGGTCCTAAGCAACAATTATGTGCAATTAATTAAGATAAAATATAGTGAACTAATTGCAATCTACACTAAATATTGGTGTTATACAATGATAATATTGTTGTTTCACATCAGCAACTTATATAAGAAATTTGGATACTGAAGTTGGACATATAGTTTAGGGAGTTCTATTCAACTCAAGTTTACAATACAATCGTCCTCAAGGTGTAGGAGTCGACAAGTATCCAATATACTATTGGAGTATAATTGATAAAATTAGAAGTCTTCCAAAAAATATACTACCATTTTCAATAAAAACATCATCAAGATGATTATTTTGTAAGATAGTTGACATGAAAATATAATATAAATCTGGCTTCTGCTAGCTAGGTGTAGTTCAAATTAGAATTATATTCAAAATATAATTTAATCATTAATTAGAAGATCAGATATGTGCCAAACCAAGCTTGGAATGTAACACCAATAGGATAATGAGATCTTTCTACAGAATACAAGATTACCTGGATAAATATCTAGTCTTGTACAAGATCAACATACAAGCTTGCTTCTAAAGTTACTTCACAGTGGAAAGCTCAGATTGAAGCAGTAATACAAACAGAGCACAAGTAATTACAAAATGTTAGCCTCACTTAACTATGGTATCAAGAAAAAGCCGTAGCAAATTTGAATTATTCTCACATTGAAATGACAGACTCACTAGGATTTATCATTTTAAAAACAAAATTTTCTTTTCCAATGCACAAAATGAGAGGTTTCAAATGATGAAAAGGGTAAAAAAACAACCAACCAATTATATGAACAGTAACAAAGACCTTTTCTTCATGGCAATAAGATTCATATGGTACTTGACAGCTGATTTAGCTTTGTTCATGACACAACTGACTCAACAAGTTTGTACTCTATTAATTGCATCCCATGTCAATGTATTAGATGGTTTGATAATTTTATAATATTACGCTTCATGTTGAACAATGCTTGAATTTTCATATCATAAAATATTATGATTCAAGATCTCTATAACATAGGACTTTCACTAATCTACACCTAATTTGACTAGGATAAGGTATGAAAAAAATTTACAATTTTCTTTTAGCTTTTAAACTACAAAACAAAAGTATTATATTAGACAAATAAAAAAATGACAATTTGTCTTTTATTTTTTCATTATCCTATTAAATTAGAATATGACATCTAATTTATTAAATAATGACCTTTATCGATCAGCATTAGAGACTATATTATGGTGTAAGAAATTGTACAGAGTAAATTTCATAGTTCTGACCCTCCCTTGCAAATAGGCCATCAACCTAGTGCTTTAAATATGATAGAGTATGACACAATAAAATAGGGAAAGTGGAATCAAAAAATTAAAAAGTGAACAAGAATAGATTTAGGAATTATCTTAATTCAAAGTAATTAAGAAAGAATTAACATCGTGTAAATCTCGGAGAAGTTGGACTGTTTGGTTTGTAAGATACCATCCAATATTTCAACCATTTATGAGTAGATTCAGTAGTGTAATGCAGCAAACAATACATCTTACATTTACAAGAAAAGTTCTCAAATAATTAGATAATATTTTTATTAACAGCAAGTAAACAAAGACAATATGCATTTAGAACGAGGATTTCATAGACAAGATGGTAACCATTTGAGATATTTATATTTTGCAAAAACATTGATGTAACTCCCAACCAACTAAATATTTTTCTTGATCTTAACACTTCAAGGATATATATATGAAGAAAATTTTCATCTACTATTTAAATTTTGCGAGTGCATCATTGAAGCAATGTATTAAATTATTCAGATAATGTTTTTATAATAAGACCAAACATGATAATAGCTTTAATGTTTAAACCAAGATTCACAATATTGTATCATACCGTTTACAATTGGTATGTACCAATCCAAGAAATCTTGGTACATTCGGTATAGCTCGGTGTACCATGTCAAGATGTGTGATGTCCGACACGCACTCATTGTCACGCTTAGCTGATTTTGCCTAAGTCGTGCGGCACCCATACGTGTCCGTCAAGGTCAACCCTCCCGAGATCTCCTAGAGTCCCTTAGACTTACAAAAGAGAAACGGGCGGAAGAAGCAATTCTCACGGGATCCACAAGCAAGCTCAAGAAAACACTTTATAAAGCTAAACACAAATTACATCCATGGACATTACAAATTCAGAGGTTACACACAAAGGATAAAGGTCCATTACATCAAGTCCCCACAAGTGCTTATAAGACACACTTGTATTTACAAGCCAAACTTGACCATAAAACAAATCAAACTAGCTGCCTATTGCAAGCCCGCTTCTTGCTATATAAGATATGTACCTAAACCAAAGGACACGGACAAACATGAGCATTTCATCGAACACCTTGTTTACATTGTTGTCCATGACATTCTCCCCCACTTATTCCTTCGACGTCCTCGTCGAAGCCACTGTAGACGCTGCATCTCCTCGCATTTTGCTGAATCTTCAATCTTCTGCTTTGGCTGCAACACGCCCCTTTGGCTCCTAGCTCTCCTTGTTGTTAAGCGATCGAACTCGATCCATATCGCTTCAACTCACCAATGACTGAATCGGTGTGGGGTTGGCTGAGTTGTGCTAATCCTTGTTGGTTCTTGCGGATCCTTTTGATGAAGGAAAAGACCCCTTATTATGCACTAGTATCGTAGTATACTCATATTGTTTGAACTGGGTAGATGCTTGTTGGAGCTTTAACGAGCATCGCCTCGCAGACTTTGAAGTTTTTAAGGTCCTTCCTCCACAATGTTTGCCCATTGAGCCTTCTTCTACTGCTAGTTGTCACTTCCAAGTATGTTCGCATCACTCCCGCTTTCAATTAGTCAATTGGGAAATGAAGTGGAAAATCTACTCTCAGTAGTACTGATTACCAACAATGAGGATTTGACAACTATTGTCTTCCATAAGCTTTCTTTGAAGGGTCACTGAACTTATGCAGAGCTCCTCTGCTGGATAGATAAGAGAACTGAGATACTTAACTTCACTCATTCTCTTCGTAGTTGAGAAGGTAAGGTTACTTGGCTTCGCTCACCTCCTTGAGTTAAGAGAATTGGGGTACTCGGTTTCGCTCATTCTCTCGAGTTAAGAAGGCAAAGGTTACTCGATTTCGCTTGCCTCCTCGAGTTTGTACTTCATGCATTGAGCTAGTTACTAACATTCGCCCGCTCTTTGCTCACACTTCTGAAGCACTTGAAGTGTTTGGACTCCTTGCGTTGAGTTAGCTACTGTGATTCGCCTTCTCACTGCCATTGAACTTCTGGAATGCAAGAAGTTTTGCTCGAAAAAAGCAAAAAGTTTACCCCAACTTGGAATCCCCCAACTTGGAGTAAGTATTTGATAGATCTGATCGCCTCTGGGATTGTATCGTCTTCTCCATCACCTTTGCCGCCTACTCCTCTTGAGTAGAAAGGTACAGTACCATGTACCGCCTACTTCGTTCCTTGGTCGAGCACTCCTGCATCAACTCGAAGTCCCTTAATTTCAGCTATCTTGATGAGAAGCCCATCGACATCGATCTTATTAAGTTTCTTGGCCTCTGCCCTTCTGCCCTGTCTTAGTCCTTGGAGTCTTCCTTTACATTCTCCACCTCCTCGGCCCCTTTTACGACCAATGCTCTCCCTCCATGAGAGCAAGGGATTGATGACTCCACGGAAGTCCCATCGTGGTACCATGGCACTGCCACGCCCATAGCACTACTATCCGTTATCTTGCATCTTCATCCCTTCCTTCGCGATTGGTAGATCTGCCTCTGCGGCACTGTGGCGCTCCTCCAAGTCCACCTCCTTTATAACCGACGCTTTTCTTTTAGGTAGCTGAGCCCCGCTGGACTCGTCGCTTCCTATCGACCACCTGCTTCGACACCACTGTGTCCTCCTAGCAGTTCTCCTTGGTCGATGGAAAGACAGACTGCAACTCTCATGCATGGCCTCCGCCATCTTGTTGTAGGGCTCGTATCGATTCTGTTCTCCTTAGCTTTCTTGGTAGCGACGTTCGCTTACTCGGCTTTGTCCTCTGACTTGCCGGGCTCCCTTAAGCGAATGTAAGCACTGAAGCAGTCTAACTCTCCAGCTGCTCCGATTATACCTTAGTATAATAAAGTCCCCTCCATGGGACTCACTGGTACTTGATCGACTACTCCCTGGCCCCATATCTGACCAAGGCTTTCATCTGATGCAAGCTTCGATGCATACACACGGAAGACCCACCTCTACGGTACTGTGGCATTCACTCCTTGAATCCACAACCCTTCTTGTCGTTGCATTGTTCACCGAAGTGGAGCTCCCAGTAGCTCCCGATCATTCACATGATCACGTCCCCTCTCTATGGGACTCACTGGTACTTGCACTTGGACTTCTTCCTTGGTGGTACACAACCCCCATGTGCTGATGACTAAGGCTTTTGTCCAATGCAAGCTTCGATGCACACACAAAGACCCGCCTCTGCGGTACTACGACATTCACTCCTTGAATCCACAGCCCTTCTTATTGTGTCGTACACCAAAGTGGAGCTCCCAGTAACCCCTGATCATACCTCCGCATGATCTTGTCCCTCACGGGACAAGATTATATGTATTGCATTACCATGAACTATTCCACCACGATCCGCTGCACCATGTCGCCTCCTGGTGACATCTCCATTGCATACAGATTCTCGTGTGATGAACTCGGACTACGACTTCTCCACGTGTGGCCTCTGCTAACACATCGTAGGGCCTCTGTCATCTCCGATTTTTTTTGTTCGCTCCCTTGGCAATTCACCTTAGTCCACCCACTCTTGGGTCAAACCTGGATGAAGCATAGCTCTAGGACGGTCGTCGCCTAGTAGCTCAAGTCCCCGACTTCGAGAGTTGGTGCACCATTGTCTGGATCTTGGGCCTCTATCCCCTACTAGCACAATCTTGTTATGCACCTCCTGTTCCTGACAACTTGAATGGCAACACTGTGGCATATTCTTCAAGAGTACCTGCCTCTGCGTCCTCTTGCCCCGTCCTAAGGTCTCCTGATCTCAACTTTGCCTCCGCAAGTTGAATCACCGTAGTTACTCCGTCAAATGCATCTCTAAGGTAGCTTGCATGTGCCTCAAAGCTCCCTTCATCTTTGGCACCATGCAAAATAAGTTTGTCCCATCAGAATGAAGAACTCATAGAACGACATGATCCCACTCTTGCCTCTACAAGAGTTCATGCCCTTGACCTCTGTCCAAGAAAAGCTCCGTGCCTCCGCTCCATGTTCCATCTTCTATGTCGACTCCCTTTATGAGACTTGGATACTTCACCAAGTTCCACCCAAGTCGCTCCACTCCTCGATTTGCATTGAGTTGATAGTGGTCATCACGTCCACCATTCCACGGGTCAACCCTCTGTTGAGTTCGATTTCTGCATCGACTCTAAGTGTGCCTTCATATGATGTTGCCTTGGATTGCTCCCCCGCTTGATCTCGAAATGCATCCACCAATGCATTACTTCATTCGAGATCATGCGACTCTTTCGTCGCTCACTCGGTCCGTTGAGCTTTGTGGAGATATCGCCTTGAGGAACTCTTCTTCAATATGTGATCCGTTGCACATGATTCTCCCACTAAAGAACTAGGACTTATCCCTCTGGATATCTCTGAGCAACTTTTCTCTTTACATACTAAATTTGAGACCACCATCCCTTTGGACTACCCGTCTTGCTGAACAACTTGTGCCTTGTTCCCCAAATGTACTTGCTAGATTGCGACCCTTCTCTAATCTGATCTCCATTGTACCCTTCAAGTTCTAACAATATGCTGAACTTGTTGTACATTTCAGCCGCCTACGGACATATCCTTTCCATGTCGAAGAGAAAGTTTTGATGCTCCATGGCGCCGAGTTAAATCAGGAGGAAGGAGGAAGGGGCGATGGAAGAGAAGGAAGAAGGAGAAAGAGGAAGAAAGAAGCGAAGATGATGTAGGAAGAGAAGAATGGTAGAAGAGGAAGAGGAGGTAGAGGAGAAGAGAAGTACTTGAAATCAACAGTGTAAGCTAGATGGCGAGCAATGAGGAGCAACAACAGACGGCTTGTGGGCTCTATGTGTATAACAAAGAGGGCTCGACCAACCATTGATGAGTTAAATAGGTTTTTTTCTTTTTCCAATAGGTCAGGCCAAGACGCATGTACAAGTTCACACCATGTCCAGCACATATCGTCTGTTTTGTATTGGTCCGAGTGAAATCTCAGTCTATGCTTACAAGACTGTGTTGGAATCTTTCATATTTCTGTAAAAGACATTAAAATCAAGAAAATAACAAAAAAAGTGGACCAACAATACAACTTCATGATTTCAAGCACTATCAAAGGAAAACCAATAATTTACTATAACAGAACTCCTGATGACAAATATTTATAAAGAGGTAAAGAGGTTACCCCAAGAATTTCTTGTGTTGTACAATACCAGAAAAATCAAAACATAACACGATTATTGACAATGCAATATTAGAATGTTCCATGTGATCAATTTACTATACTGATAAATATACTACAAAGGCCTATGATAATATATGGACAAAAACAAAATTGATAAATGAATGGGAGAACAAGCATCCAATAGGGCGACGGAAGGCTGGTGGAATGCCAAGTTGCAGCACTGAATTGGAATAGACATCTATTGGGGTGATGCTACTAGCTTCAGCAATGAATTGGAATAGACATCTAATGGGGCGATGAAGAGTAGCACCGTGGTGACAAGCATTTGTCTAAGAGAGATTGATCAAAAGAGCACATGAAAGGGTGAAAGACAGCCCAAGGGAGAGAGGAAGAAGAAGAGTGAAGAAGAAGAGCAACAGGTAGAGTGATAATTTGGATGGTGGAGGCAAAAAGTGCTCTAGGGTAAAAATTAGAGGAGAATCCTACATGATATTAAAAGAGAAAAAAGGAACACTATGAATAAGCCAATTCCTTAGGCTAGCTTGGCCTTTCTGCCTGAGTCAACCTACCATAGTTTGGCTGGCTAATCTTTTCCATGTGCAATCTTTTGTGGCTAAGTTTCTTCACTACTATTGTGATAAAAATTTACAAGCCAACCTCCTAGGCTTGGCTTAATAACTTAACTATTTATGCGTAAGATGACTTCTTATGACTTAGTATGATGACTTCTTGTTAATGTGTAAAGCAACCACTTAGGACTTGTCTGTGGCTTAACTTCCAGTGCATGAACCACCACTTTTTGGCTTCACTACTCTAATTAGCCTCATAGTGATGAAGAACCATCTAGCTTGATAAAGAATTTTTGAAGAGTTTATTCAAGCCAAGGAAACCAGCAAAAAGGTCATTAATTAGTTCACCTAAAAACTTTAGGAATTGTGTTAAAAATTGAAGAGTGCTTTGCTCTTTCAAGGTGCTAACCTTGGGACTCTACTTTCATATTAAGTGCACTATTGTACAAAGGAAGGTTTGAAATTTCAACATTTAGCGTCCGGCACGAGCGGTAAATACCGGTCCGCCAGGTTGCCGGTACGCAGACTGCCCGCTACCAGGCGGTACCGCCAAAAATCGACCGTTAGCGGTCGATTTCGACCATCGACGGCCGATTGAGAGAGAACTCGGGTCAATTGAAGGAGAAAAAGGGAAGAAGAAGAAGAGGAAAAGAAAAAAAAGAAGAGAAGAAGAAAACCTAGAGCCTGTTCTTGCCCGCGCACCATCGTCACCCTCGCCCGCGGTTCGCCGGTGCGCCGTCGCTCGCGGATCGCACACACCTGCGCGAGGAGACGAAACGTCTCCCCGCACGGGGAGAGAGATCGAGGCGACGTCGCCCTTTTCTTTTATTTTTTTTCATATTTTTAATATATTTTTATATTATATTATATTTAATATATCAGTGTATACCACCCGATACTGGTACCGTACCAGTACCGACAATATGTTGGTACACCGGTATGGACCGGTAAGTCGAACCTTGGTACAAAGTGCACTCTTTTTCCTTTCTGCTGTAATAACTTGTCTTAAAGTTGTTTAGGTCTCCTGAAGGTCACATTTTGGGTTTCTAATAGACGTACAAGTTCCCTAGGAGGTTACTCTTGGGAATCATTGTCTACAATGATTGTATTAAGGCTCCTAAACCCCTATAAATAGTGGGCCTTGTCAATGGATCAAACACTTCAGATTTGAATAAAAAACTTGAATCTTCTTTACTCCTCTTCTAGTCTCTTATTCTCCTCTCTAATCTCACTCCTCTCTTGCTTTCTCTTTACTTCTCTCTACTCTACTCTGTTCTACATCACATAGATTGGCTTTTTATTCATAAAGCCAACTTCTCGCAGCTTAGCTTTCTCCTAAGCCAAACTCTTATGACTCCCATGGCTCAGCTTTTTCATATTTTGACTTCATGTCCTGAACTTTTTAGTCATATCTCATACTGCTTGGCTTCTTCTCCGCCTATTGTTCACAAGCTTACCTCTTAAAGCTTGGACCTTTTACAGTTATGCTAAATTAGAACCAGCTCAGTAATATTCATATGTCGACTTGTTATTGCTCAACTTTTCTCTTTCTAGCCACATTGGTTTGTTTATTGCCATTATTTTTAGTACAAAAACAACACCAACATGGCATTTATTCATAAGCCAACCTCACATTGCTCAATATTTTCCCAGGCTACCTTAGATTGGCTTCATAATAAAGGGGTGGACACTATTCATACACCAACCTCCTATGGCTTGGCTTCTTCCCTTGGTCAAACATGGACCAGTTTGTATCCTTTCTCTTTAGAGTGGCACCAACTAAGACTTGGACCCTCATGGTTTAACTACTTCAAAATTTTGGAACTGAATCAAGTCTATCTTTGTATTTATTTTCTTTTACAAAATTATTTAAAAAGCACAGCAACATATAGTCCATCTTGCTTATTTTTGTCTGAATCATGGCTCACAGGTAACTCAGGGTTCTAGATGACTTAATTTTTATCTCAATATTAACAATTGTAGGCAAATAATTTTGGAGAATCTGCTTTATAACAGCAACCACCAATATCATCTAAAAATGCTTGGGACTTGCACAAATAATTTGGCATTAGACGTCAAAACCACTATAGCATCTATTACAGCCACATTTAAACATTGCTATCAGGAAATTTCTATGCACCAGAAAAAGGCCAATTTGAACAAAAACCTTTGACTTTCAAAATCCATTATGCTACAGCTTACATAATAGTTCAAAATGTAGATATGAGAGGCAATAAACTTGAAATACCAAAAAGGATATGAATTCACTATCAGAATTATAAATATATATTACCTTACAGTGCTCAAGTATCGGAGTAACATTATGACTTCTCAAGAAAACTTTCAGTTTACCATCTTCGGTTTTCTCTAAGCTCTAAAGAAAACAAAATGAGGAGGAAAAAGCTTAGTGCAATCACAAACCAAAAAAAATGATGAAAGACATACAACATATTGCTTCCAGAAAAGAAAACACTAGATGTTGACAATCAATATGCAGATGCGGCATAAGGAAACAATGATGACATCATGACTGAGAACAGTTGTTCTTTTTGTTGCAATTATGAACACTGAAATCTTTATCCCAAAAATTAGATTACATTACATTAAAGTTTCAATCACAAAAGGACAATGTAATGAACAAGGCTCCAGCTATTATTGCAAGGACTATATGTGAAATTTAGATTTCGAGGGTTTCTCGGAATATAGAGAAGCTGTTTCCACCATGTAAAAATTTGTTTTGGATTCATATCCAGTTTCAGTTGGTAGTCTGAGACTAAAAAATGTTTCAGCAGTTTCAATGGCTTCAGTGAATTTAAATGGTCACAGTGATATGCCTCAATAAATTTTAAAAAACAAAATCAAAAATTTATCGATAAAAGTTTTGGGAAAACTGGAGCAGGGAGAATTCTCATTTATGATTAATGAATTAAATAAAACACTACCAAATTCAAGAAGTTAGATTAATTTAGATGGTAAACAGATTCATTTATTGTCTAATTCCTCAATGAACTCTTTCCCGATGCCACATCTACTAACAGATCATTAGTCTAGCACTTCTTCACCTACCAACATGGATTCCCCATCAGCAGCATTAGGTATATAAACCCAGAGCTCAGGCAATCGCTTAGAAATCTAAAAATGTCGAGTCACCAAAGCTGGCCTCCTGTTGTAGCAATAGGACATTGTTGGGAAGGACTGAGTAAATTTTCTCTTTAAGTAAAGCATGATACAATTAGGTAGAATCACAGTACAAGTGACACATTGAACAGTATAATTGCATGGTATATATCAATCATGATATTCACCTTCCCCAAAGAAGTTGGTCCTCTCAGTGGTCAGGGATATGCATGTGTCAGTCAAGAAATATAACATAGACCATGATATCGATTAATTCTGACACAACATTTCCAATCTGTACAGTTTTAGTCTAAGACAATTTGATCCTGACTGATTTCTCAGCCTTATAGCTAAAATTTGAGTGAGTCAAAATGAATGCGAATTGGTTGAGTTCGGCCAATTTTGGACAGTTGAGAGGCTCAAGAAAAGAAACAGAGTGTGGAAGGGAGGAAAGGTGGAAGAAGAATGCCAAGGTGGAAGAAAGACAAGAAGAATTATAGACTACTTTTTTCTTCCCAGAAAACAGAACTAAGTTATATTAAGAAAGAAGCCTCATGCACCCATCTCTTCTTCTACTTGAAACAGAGAAAATGCTGTTACAATTGTGTTCATTGCTCACTACAGCCATCACTATTTATCATCTGGCAGACTGCCACCATCATTGTAATGTTCATTGTCTACTGCTGGTAAAATAAAGATATTGGGAGACGAAAGGCGAGAATGAAGATAACATCATAACCTTTTTGCAGAAATGGAAAATCTAACAAAGAAGGGAGATGTCACTGGATTCATGATTACTCTCAAATTCTGTGGACACTCTTCAAACAAGATTCTTTCTGTCTTTGTATTATCTAACACTTCATTCATATGGTGATTACAAAAGCAACTAGGTATAGTCGGTTCCATCAATATCTTCAAAAACATAAAAATTCTGAATTTTTTATATGAGAACATACATACATATATATATATATATATATATATATGTATATATCTGTATATATATGTATATATATATGTATATATATATGTATATATATATATATGTATATATATATATATACTTTATATGTATTATATATATTTTATATGTCATCTATTATACTTTTTTTACCTTTTGATGACATTCGTCCTTCCAAAAAACAATATAGTATATAATATATGAAGGTAAAAAAATTTAGCACATAAAATCTATAATTTTTCTCAAACTTTATATTATAAGTTCTCTAAGACTTTGTTAATTTATGAATTGCATAAAATTATTATCTTGATTAATCCTGATCCTGTAGATTTAATCTGATCAATCTTGTAGATTCCAGTTGTACCATCTCAGCCAATCCGCATACCTACCAATCTGCAAATTATTAAGTACAATAAAAACTAAAACTAACTTGAGCCATATGCCTCTGAGAACAGCTCAATTTTTACAACCTTAAAAAGACAAATTAAAATTTTTCTAATTTGAGACAAGCCTGTAAATTTCTAGATACAATATAGAACAAGAATCATGAAAGAAAAGGTTCCACATATTAGAAAAGAAAAGCTATACTACTGGATTTTAATAGAAAATTCTTTTCATGAAAAATATCTTAAAACTAACCTTGATGAATTGAAGAGGCATTCCTGCTAGCTCGCTCACCCAAAAGAAGAAAACTGTTATCCATACTAAGATTTTGGACGTATTGCAAACTTAGTTCTTCTATTCGTGCTCCCAAATTCTGCAATTCTTTTTCTTGCTTGGAGTGAGATTAACACCATTCCGTTCGAACTCTTTAACTCACGAGCATGAGAAAATCACTATACAAACTCAAAGAAGAGCAATTAGCGTAATACCGAATTGCTAGAAGAAAAGAAATGATTAACTCCAAGCTGCTACAAGCCCGCTTCTTGCTATATAAGATACGTACCTAAAGCAAAGGACACGGACAAACATGAGCATTTCATCGAACACCTTGTTTACATTGTCCGTGATGATCGACAACTAATCGATACGTTAGTACGAGATTGCGAACCTTGGTTTAAACTCCAAGTATTTATTTACGGGCTTGTTTACCTATACCAACACGATAATGAGTAAAACCTATAATTTCTCATCAAGGTTGAACTATTTGACTATAATCAAGATAGTGATAACTTGCAACTCTTGAGTATGCATTTATTAGATTTTGAGAATGATCAACCTCCCTTTGGTAATATATAGCACAAATCTAAGTAACAAGTTAGTCACTATGTAAATTTTATCCCAAAACACAACAAATCCACGTCAATGCTACCGCTATGTTAGAAATGAACCTTTATTAACATTCTTTATACTAGATATATAGAAATATAAAAGATGTTGAATAACACATATACAATTTATTACTTGCTTATCTTTTAAATAGCCATAATTTCTTATTGATGTTGAACTTCTTGTAGTACAATCTGGATGATCAAAACTTTGAACTTCTATGTATTTTTTATAATATAAGCCAATGAGTAGCATTGCTTGGTTTACACAAAATATAAATTTAATTAACAGATCATTCCCTTTGGAAAAAAGAAAAAGAGTTTAGATATCTCATTTCACATGACAAATAGATGTCAGTGCACACCTTTCTTACAAGCTAATGTCATTAACATTTTTTGTGTGGATATATAGCGATAACAAAAGAGTTACTACACTGACATAGATTTAAAAGGTAAAACTCATTTTCATATATGTTAATTAAGCAACATTGACGGAGAAGGTATACAAACCTCAGTTTGACAATAAAAGCTGCATAAATTATCTTAAATATCAAAAAACAAGTACGGGACTTGCAACCACAACTATATCCTGCATGGGATCAGAGGCATTCATGGACAATGGTCACAGTCAATGAAATTATAGTGAAGCATTTTCACCGATAATAAAAATCTAATTTTCTTGAAAAAAAATTAGAATACTATTTCTTCCACTTTCACTTTCCACAATAAATGACATGTCTTTAATTTCTTTATACCCATATACTTCTGTGGCTTATCCACCTCTATTTCAATGGGTATTATTCATTATAATTACCATCGAAATCTCGAATGGTAGGCACATCAATTAGACACAAAGAGCTACAATTGCATATGATCAAATAATGAATTTACGTTTATATCTTATCTTAACTAGGCATGTTTACAAAGGTAAAACATGTGTTTTTTATATGAAATACATCTATTCTTATGATAGTTTATGAGATTATCCATAGAGTACAAGGCAAATTTAATAGCAATATAGTTCACCAATTATCAGTATAAATATAGAATGTAGCACAAGATTTGTGATTAGAGGACAAGCAGCAAGAAGAAGCAAGGTTAATATTATACAAAGAGAATGTGTTGCTTCATAGTCAATAAATAAATAGGAGATTTAACCAGACCAATTTATAGTTCAGAAAGGAACGAGACAAATTAACAATACCATGCATACATAACAACTGATAGATTCTTATCCTCAATTGCTTGACTCTCGTCGAAATACAATTGATGACATCCTTCTTGTGTTACCGTAGATACTCATGTTTCAAACCCCACAAGCATGAAATGTCATTAAGATTAAAGAAAGGATAAGATGAATAGATCACCGATAACATGAAAGCTTATAAAAGGGAAATATTACCATATTGGCAAACAAAAAGCTTAAATGAATCTTGTATTACATAATGTACTCATTAAAGTAAAATATCCATTCTTGGGAAGATCAGGGAAATAGTATAGCAGCATGATTAATATGACTGGCCTTGATTTTATCATGGTTGATATGATTGGCTCTTTGATATTTCATGGCTAATGTTGCATTCATGGCTCTTTGATATTTTATCCTGTATTAAAATATAATGCAAATATAATAAGATGAAAAATGCTCAAATAAAAATAACATCATGGGTTGCCCAAAAATTGAATAGATAAGTGTATTTGTTGTAAGAAATAATAAAATATATAAAAATTAGAAATATGTTGATCGACTAGACAATATATAAGTTCGTTCTATATCTCAATAAATGAAATTAAAGAAAATATCCTGATTAGATTTTAGGTCAGATTGCAAAGATGATAAATTAAACAGAGCATAACAGATGTTCCATGCATCACATTATGGAAACCATCACAAAAAAAGCTAGTTTAAGAAATGAAATATTATTATTGGATTTCATGTTATACATCAAAGATTCTGCTGTGTATAATGTAAGAGGAAGAAACCAAAATCAAAAGGAGTGGCTAAACTTCAAAGTGTCATTCTAGCATTTCACTAGACTGACGCTTCCAGGAACCTCATGCGGGAATCAGGGTCTTGACCATTCAAGAGAAAAATAATCAAATGTGTGTGTCATAAGCAAAAAGATAGTTGAAATAGTACAAGACAAAATCCATGAGAAAAAGAAGTGCCACGGAATGAAGATTCTATAATCTAAAATAATTGAACTCAAATTATAATGTATGAGAAGCAGTGTGATTTGAGATAGCATGAGTTCCATTATAAGAGGTGTTGTGTTTAACTAATTATATAGCCCACTGTGGGCTGCCCACAAGAGCAGCAAGATAGTAGACAGAAAAATGCTATAAGCATTAGGATTCCAAGTGAGAGACAACCTTAGATATTACAAAAGATCATCTCATAAAACCAAAGTCAAGTGAAAGTGCAAGAAAAGAATACAAGAAGGCATAATGGCAAGAGGCAATGAGTCAGAAAAAAAACAAGAATGAAAAGGAGGAAACATTCACAAGAATAGAATATAGGATAAGGAGAAATTCATAGGAGAAAAATAGTCAAGAATCCACTAGAAGAACCCAATTGAATTAGAAAGAGGTTAAATATCAGATCAAGGTCATTACCTTATCTATAGGAAAATAAATATGAAGAAAATTTATTGATTTCTTTGTAAACAATAAGAGATCTAAGAGGCCTTATTTGCAATTTAGGATATAAAGACACTACTAATCAAAATCTTACTTACTAAACTAAGTTGGATAATATAATCAAAGAATTTAGAAGTCATAAGAGAGTCCACATGGTCTCCACCATAAGATTCTCTCCACCTAATCTCTATATAACATATTCTCCTAATCATCATTTTATGCTCTAAACTGATCTAACTAAATTCTCGAGAAGATCAATCCAAACATGATTAAAATCTTTTTTCACATAACTTTATAAATTTGTCAAAATTAATATATTGATTTCAATAAGGATAATTATTGAATCTAACTTCACCATGAATAATCCTTTAGCTCTTGCTCTCGATACCATGAAATCTTAAAACATAATCTAATATTTTTTTTTATAAACACAAATGCTTAGTAGATAATAGGACAGAGTTCAAATGAAGCACATAGCAATATGCTGTATCAAAGTCAATAATTACAAGTGTCTATGTGATGCATGAGTATTGCATCAACAAAAAGGATTCACTATTTAACAAGACTATGTCCTGTATAAAACTTTTGACAATAAATTATTCATAATTACCATGTATTGATCGTATATTGATGCCACAAAAAGCAATGATGCATTATGCATGCTTACTCAAATATTTATTTTAATTTGAGTCGGCATCAGAATAAAACATAGCCCAAGTTTGCAGTATTCAACAGGCTTGAAGTTGGGTTAGAGTTGAACCCATTAGAAGGCCAAAGGCATGACCTAACTACTTGGGGGCAATAGTACCATCAAGCCCAAGCAGTAATACCATCTAAGTCATCCAACAATGATAATTTGTACTCTATCAATGATTTTGGCGATGGTACTACCTACAACAGTGGTAGGACCACTGACGTCTAAAATTATGATTTCATGTCAAAAGTTACAATGGTAGTATCATTCAGAGTCCATGATAGTACCGCTCATACTTTGAAATTCTAAGAATTTAAATTTTTTAACTCTATTTTTGAAGCCTTTTGAGGGCTATAAACACATTTCTCAAGCTTGATTGATGAAGCATCCAATCTAGAGTTACAAAGTATTGTAGTTCTCTCTTTAAGAATTATTTAAGTCACTTCCTCCCTCTTAAGTTTAATTATGAAACTAAGTAATAGGAGGCAAGAGATCTTCTGTAAAATGTTCGGTATGCAGGTTCCCTCCAAAGCTTGGAAAAGAAAAAAGTTGTAATAAGAGCAATTAAACTTCATCCGTTAAAAATAATGATTTTTAGGGGAATCCAATGGCCTCCAGGATAGAGGAATTTGGTGTGGACATAGGTCGAGAAGAACACACCACCATAAATTGATTTGTCATTCCTTCTCTTATTATTTTTGTTTGTGATTACTTAGTATCATTCACTTTACCTGTAATTCTTACTCACACTCAATTTCTGATTAATCATATTTTCAATATATATATTTTCTCAATAAAAATTTAAAGTTGGTTAAAATTTGTTATAGTACTAATTAACCCTCCCCTAGCCCCCCTCTGTTTTTTCTTTTTCTTAGTGTCATTAAGATCTTAATACATGTTTTTCTAGATCAAAATTTAAGATTGATTAAAATTTATAATAGTAATAATTAGCCCTCTCACCCCCTTGGATATAAGCCAAGAGAACAAGCAATATAGTATAAGATTATTGTCTTTAGTAGATGTTAATGAAGAATCGGTTACAAAAGAAATCAAATTTTTACATAGAATAATGTTGAAGAACTATTGTCTCATATGTTCAAGTGGTTTTGGGAATGTAGGAAGCAAAATCAGAATAAATCAAGTCTTACTTCTCAATATCATGAAGAATAATGATGCATAGTTGGGATTTGTAAGCATCTTCAAAATCTATTAGGCAAGAATAAATTATAACATGAAAAAGAAAACCATCAACAGCCAAACTAACTAGATTCAGTAGCTACCATAAAAAGGTTGGCTAGAACAAAGACCCAAAACAAATATAAAATCTCAAGCAACACAAGTTACAGAACAAGCAAAATAAGAGGAATAAAAAGATCCATATTTTCTCTCGCTAAGAATTCAAATGATTTAAACTTCAACAAGATACAAATACAGACATGATGACCCGATCCAAACAAAATGACCAGAAATGGGAACTTCATCCAGTTTGATTTACTAATTAGATCATGTAGACCTTAAAACTAGTAAAATACCATTTGTTTGCAAAGGTATTTGAATATTTTCAAAGGGCATTTAAATCTTTTATCATTAGTATGAAGACAGTGAAACCGTCACTCATTTTATGCACATTCCTACTCTTGTAATTTCAATCATCATATAACTACTTTATAACAATTATTTCTATGAGATTAATTATATATTCTATAATTTTAACATAACATATATGCTCTAATTCAAAATAATAAAAAAATATGAATCCTAAAGTCCGACTAGTTCATCCAATTCAACTCATGATCTAGTGATTTTGATGACTATCAGACTAATAGTAAGAAACCTTGTTAACATGTGCATACTTTCTTCATCAAGACCACAATCATTGTTTCTGCATAGATATATATCATGAAAGAGATTATTACCATGAGGAAATCACAAGCGAACATTAACCCTAAAAAACTGAAGAGATTACAGTTATGACAAATGAAAAATTGTGCTCAAACCTAATTATTATTACCATTGGAATTTTTCCACTAACATAAAAAATTATTATTAAACATAGTTTAATTTAATCATTTCAGAGAACGTGTCATAGACTTACCTGCCACTTGGACTGTCCTATGGCATGTACAAGTGTGCTATCTTGACTTTGGCTTACTCCACGAGAAGCTTTTTCACAACAATCCAGCATAAGTAGGAAAAAAAATTATTATCCAATAAACACGGGGAAGAGATGTGAAACTCATAGCGAGTTCATCAATCAGCAGACAATATACATAACTATTTGACTTGCAAAAATAGAAAAAAGGAAAAAGTTGATGAATGTATAGTAAACACATGTTCAAAGATTGGGAGATTATATTAATAAGGATAAATCTAAGGTTCGCCATAACAAATTAAGTTTACAATACAATTGTCCTCAAGATGTAGGAGTTGACAAATATCCAATATACTATTGGAGCATATTTGATAAAATTAGAAGTCTTTCAAAAAATATACTACCATTTTCAATGAAAACATTATCAAGAAGATTATTTTGGAAGAGAGTTGACACGAAAATCTAGTATAAATCTGGTTTCTGCTAGCTAGGTGTAGTTCAAATTAGAATTATATTCAAAATATAACTCAATCATTAATTAGAAATTAAGACACATCCGTGCCAAACCAAGCTTGCAATGTAATACCAATAAGATATTGAGATCTTTCTACAGAATGCAAAATAACCTGGATAAATATTTAGTCCTATACAAAGATCAAGATGCAAGCTTACTTCTAAAGAAAACCACAAATGGAAAAGCTCAATGAGAAAATTAACTCAAAAATGATAAAGGAGAAATAAATAGACCATGGTTGGACCATTGGGGGTAGTTGGACAACATATAAATTGTGATCAAGAATTTCTACTCAACATGATCTATTTTAAAAAACAAAGAATTGCTCAACTAAATCCAATTAAAGCATAGCAAGATGATGAAAGAAGAAATCTTGTCATCCTTGCCTTATGATACTTATCACTTGGATCTTCCGAACCAGTCATCGACTAACCAATCTCACTAATGCACTTTCTCAATCCCATGGCACTCAAAATCGCCAAACTTTCTTGATATTTCTTTAGTTCAACCATTTTGAACCAGATAACCTTCTCAGAACATAAAATCATGATAATTGTTAGGAGAAATTCCAGCAAGGAAGAGCATAAATAACAATAAGGAAACCCACCTCATCGTATCATAAAGAACATCTTGAGTTAACCCCATCCAAAATATTCATAATACTACCAAAGAATTAGTAGAAGCAGGAGCAACTCTCAAACATCAATGACAACAGTACACCATACATTTTACTTTTATGTTAGTGAGTCTTGTTTAAACTTGGGCAAGCATCTCCTGCCTATTACCTTGGGCATTTTGGAACCTTGGTAACTTTTAGCACTTAACATCTTTGACAATAGTCATAATAATAGATTATCATGATGAACATTTTAATTAGACTAGAATACATCTTGGGGGGAAGTCATCTCACCAAACTTTTAAAATTTTAGCTCATCTCAAATGTGGCATAAGCTAGGTGGTGAGGAATTATACACTAAAAAAAAGGACAAATACAATGTCAATTATATATATATATTAATTATTCAAAAAGAATATATTACCTATTTAGGCTACAAATTAATAGATAAACTAATTGGGCTTATTTGCAATTCAAGAAGGAAATAAAGTATTGATTGATATTATTATTATGGATTTTATCATTTTTACTGATTCAAGAAGAAACGAACTCGTTGTGAGTCCATTCTCCCTCTCCGTGCCATCGTTGACTATCATCATTTATCATCAAACACCCATGCCTTCTCTAGGTCTCCTCTACTTCCTCCACGACCTCCACTTCCTCCTTTCTTTTCTCTTTCTTCCTTCATACCACCACCCCTACTCCTCTAGTATAAAGGACACAATATATAATGGCATATCATGTGTTGATATGTCAACATGGACCAGACCATTACTTAGGCCCACTACATTGTTCGTTTCATCATAGCATCAACATTACCACACCATGTGATGCTATGATCACCCAATTGAGGGCTCTGCACCAAAAATGGATTAGCTATTGACCATAAAAAATAATAATATTAAATAAGATATTATTTTTCTTGAAAAAGAAAACTAAACATATTAACTCAATCTCAAAATGTGTTTAGACCTACATCGAGTGGGTCAGAATTTGAGTATGGGATATGGAAAATAATGTAGTAAAATTATTGGTCCTAAGCAACAATTATGTGCAATTAATTAAGACAAAATATAGTGAACTAATTGCAATCTGCACTAAATATTGGTGTTATACAATGATAATATTGTTGTTTCACATCAGCAACTTATATAAGAAATTTGGATACTGAAGTTGGACATATAGTTTAGGGAGTTCTATTCAACTCAAGTTTACAATACAATCGTCCTCAAGGTGTAGGAGTCGACAAGTATCCAATATACTATTGGAGTATAATTGATAAAATTAGAAGTCTTCCAAAAAATATACTACCATTTTCAATAAAAACATCATCAAGATGATTATTTTGTAAGATAGTTGACATGAAAATATAATATAAATCTGGCTTCTGCTAGCTAGGTGTAGTTCAAATTAGAATTATATTCAAAATATAATTTAATCATTAATTAGAAGATCAGATATGTGCCAAACAAAGCTTGGAATGTAACACCAATAGGATAATGAGATCTTTCTACAGAATACAAGATTACCTGGATAAATATCTAGTCTTGTACAAGATCAACATACAAGCTTGCTTCTAAAGTTACTTCACAGTGGAAAGCTCAGATTGAAGCAGTAATACAAACAGAGCACAAGTAATTACAAAATGTTAGCATCACTTAACTATGGTATCAAGAAAAAACCGTAGCAAATTTGAATTATTCTCACATTGAAATGACAGACTCACTAGGATTTATCATTTTAAAAACAAAATTTTCTTTTCCAATGCACAAAATGAGAGGTTTCAAATGATGAAAAGGGTAAAAAAACAACCAACCAATTATATGAACAGTAACAAAGACCTTTTCTTCATGGCAATAAGATTCATATGCTACTTGACAGCTGATTTAGCTTTGTTCATGACATAACTGCCTCAACAAGTTTGTACTCTATTAATTGCATCCCATGTCAATGTATTAGATGGTTTGATAATTTTATAATATTACGCTTCATGTTGAACAATGCTTGAATTTCATATCATAAAATATCATGATTCAAGATCTCTATAACATAGGACTTTCACTAATCTACACCTAATTTGACTAGGATGAGGTATGAAACAAATTTACAATTTTCTTTTAGCTTTTAAACTACAAAACAAAAGTATTATATTAGACAAATAAAAAAATGACAATTTGTCTTTTATTTTTTCATTATCCTATTAAATTAGAATATGACATCTAATTTATTAAATAATGACCTTTATCGATCAGCATTAGAGACTATATTATGCTGTAAGAAATTGTACAGAGTAAATTTCATAGTTCTGACCCTCCCTTGCAAATAGGCCATCAACCTAGTGCTTTAAATATGATAGAGTATGACACAATAAAATAGGGAAAGTGGAATCAAAAAATTAAAAAGTGAACAAGAATAGATTTAGGAATTATCTTAATTCAAAGTAATTAAGAAAGAATTAACATCAGTGTAAATCTCAGAGAAGCTGGACCTGTTTGGTTTGTAAGATACCATCCAATATTTCAACCATTTATGAGTAGATTCAGTAGTGTAATGCAGCAAACAATACATCTTACATTTACAAGAAAAGTTCTCAAATAATTAGATAATATTTTTATTAACAGCAAGTAAACAAAGACAATATGCATTTAGAACGAGGATTTCATAGACAAGATGGTAACCATTTGAGATATTTATATTTTGCAAAAAACATTGATGTAACTCCCAACCAACTAAATATTATTTCTTGATGCTGTTAACACTTCAAGGATATATATATGAAGAAAATTTTCATCTACTATATAAATTTTGCAGTGCATCATTGAAGCAATGTATTAAATTATTCAGATAATGTTTTTATAATAAGACCATCTTGTATTAAAGCACAGCAACATATAGTCCATCTTGCTTCAATGTATTAAAGCACAGCAACATATGGTCCATCTTGCTTATTTTTGTCTGAATCATGGCTCACAGGTAACTCAGGGTTCTAGATGACTTAATTTTTATCTCAATATTAACAATTGTAGGCAAATAATTTTGGAGAATCTGCTTTATAACAGCAACCACCAATATCATCTAAAAATGCTTGGGACTTGCACAAATAATTTGGCATTAGACGTCAAAACCACTATAGCATCTATTACAGCCACATTTAAACATTGCTATCAGGAAATTTCTATGCACCAGAAAAAGGCCAATTTGAACAAAAACCTTTGACTTTCAAAATCCATTATGCTACAGCTTACATAATAGTTCAAAATGTAGATATGAGAGGCAATAAACTTGAAATACCAAAAAGGATATGAATTCACTATCAGAATTATAAATATATATTACCTTACAGTGCTCAAGTATCGGAGTAACATTATGACTTCTCAAGAAAACTTTCAGTTTACCATCTTCGGTTTTCTCTAAGCTCTAAAGAAAACAAAATGAGGAGGAAAAAGCTTAGTGCAATCACAAACCAAAAAAAATGATGAAAGACATACAACATATTGCTTCCAGAAAAGAAAACACTAGATGTTGACAATCAATATGCAGATGCGGCATAAGGAAACAATGATGACATCATGACTGAGAACAGTTGTTCTTTTTGTTGCAATTATGAACACTGAAATCTTTATCCCAAAAATTAGATTACATTACATTAAAGTTTCAATCACAAAAGGACAATGTAATGAACAAGGCTCCAGCTATTATTGCAAGGACTATATGTGAAATTTAGATTTCGAGGGTTTCTCGGAATATAGAGAAGCTGTTTCCACCATGTAAAAATTTGTTTTGGATTCATATCCAGTTTCAATTGGTAGTCTGAGACTAAAAAAATGTTTCAGCAGTTTCAATGGCTTCAGTGAATTTAAATGGTCACAGTGATATGCCTCAATAAATTTTAAAAAACAAAATACAAAAAATTTATCGATAAAAGTTTTGGGAAAACTGGAGCAGGGGAGAATTCTCATTTATGATTAATGAATTAAATAAAACACTACCAAATTCAAGAAGTTAGATTAATTTAGATGGTAAACAGATTCATTTATTGTCTAATTCCTCAATGAACTCTTTCCCGATGCCACATCTACTAACAGATCATTAGTCTAGCACTTCTTCACCTACCAACATGGATTCCCCATCAGCAGCATTAGGTATATAAACCCAGAGCTCAGGCAATCGCTTAGAAATCTAAAAATGTCGAGTCACCAAAGCTGGCCTCCTGTTGTAGCAATAGGACATTGTTGGGAAGGACTGAGTAAATTTTCTCTTTAAGTAAAGCATGATACAATTAGGTAGAATCACAGTACAAATGACACATTGAACAGTATAATTGCATGGTATATATCAATCATGATATTCACCTTCCCCAAAGAAGTTGGTCCTCTCAGTGGTCAGGGATATGCATGTGTCAGTCAAGAAATATAACATAGACCATGATATCGATTAATTCTGACACAACATTTCCAATCTGTACAGTTTTAGTCTAAGACAATTTGATCCTGACTGATTTCTCAGCCTTATAGCTAAAATTTGAGTGAGTCAAAATGAATGCGAATTGGTTGAGTTTGGCCAATTTTGGACAGTTGAGAGGCTCAAGAAAAGAAACAGAGTGTGGAAGGGAGGAAAGATGGAAGAGAATGCCAAGGTGGAAGAAAGACAAGAAGAATTATAGACTACTTTTTTCTTCCCAGAAAACAGAACTAAGTTATATTAAGAAAGAAGCCTCATGCACCCATCTCTTCTTCTACTTGAAACAGAGAAAATGCTGTTACAATTGTGTTCATTGCTCACTACAGCCATCACTATTTATCATCTGGCAGACTGCCACCATCATTGTAATGTTCATTGTCTACTGCTGGTAAAATAAAGATCTTGGGAGACGAAAGTAGAGAATGAAGATAACATCATAACCTTTTTGCAGAAATGGAAAATCTAACAAAGAAGGGAGATGTCACTGGATTCATGATTACTCTCAAATTCTGTGGACACTCTTCAAACAATATTCTTTCTGTCTTTGTATTATCTAACACTTCATTCATATGGTGATTACAAAAGCAACTAGGTATAGTCGGTTCCATCAATATCTTCAAAAACATAAAAATTCTGAATTTTTTATATGAGAACATACATACATACATACATACATACATACATATATATATATATATATATATATATATATATATATATATATATATATATATATATATATATATATATATATATATATATATATATATATAGAGATATATATATATATATATATATATATATGTATATAAATATAGTATATATATAGTTAATTACAAATACTAATATAGATATCTGATATGATCATTTTAAAAAATTGTAACATTTTGTTTTTAATATGTAAATCTTCATTTTATATGTCATCTATTATACTTTTTACCTTTTGATGACATTCGTCCTTTCATAAATCTGGTTTCTGCTAGCTAGGTGTAGTTCAAATTAGAATTATATTCAAAATATAACTCAATCATTAATTAGAAATTAAGACACATCCGTGCCAAACCAAGCTTGCAATGTAATACCAATAAGATATTGAGATCTTTCTATAGAATGCAAAATAACCTGGATAAATATTTAGTCCTATACAAAGATCAAGATACAAGCTTACTTCTAAAGAAAACCACAAATGGAAAAGCTCAATGAGAAAATTAACTCAAAAATGATAAAGGAGAAATAAATAGACCATGGTTGGAACATTGGTGGTAGTTGGACAACATATAAATTGTGATCAAGAATTTCTACTCAACATGATCTATTTTAAAAAACAAAGAATTGCTCAACTAAATCCAATTAAAGCATAGCAAGATGATGAAAGAAGAAATCTTGTCATCCTTGCCTTATGATACTTATCACTTGGATCTTCCGAACCAGTCATCGACTAACCAATCTCACTAATGCACTTTCTCAATCCCATGGCACTCAAAATCGCCAAACTTTCTTGATATTTCTTTAGTTCAACCATTTTGAACCAGATAACCTTCTCAGAACATAAAATCATGATAATTGTTAGGAGAAATTCCAACAAGGAAGAGCATAAATAACAATAAGGAAACCCACCTCATCGTATCATAAAGAACATCTTGAGTTAACCCCATCCAAAATATTCATAATACTACCAAAGAATTAGTAGAAGCAGGAGCAACTCTCAAACATCAATGACAACAGTACACCATACATTTTACTTTTATGTTAGTGAGTCTTGTTTAAACTTGGGCAAGCATCTCCTGCCTATTACCTTGGGCATTTTGGAACCTTGGTAACTTTTAGCACTTAACATCTTTGACAATAGTCATAATAATAGATTATCATGATGAACATTTTAATTAGACTAGAATACATCTTGGGGGGAAGTCATCTCACCAAACTTTTAAAATTTTAGCTCATCTCAAATGTGGCATAATCTAGGTGGTGAGGAATCATACACTAAAAAAAAGGACAAATACAATGTCAATTATATATATATATTGTTCAAAGGGAGTATATTACCTATTTAGGCTACAATTTAATAGATAAACTAATTGGGCTTATTTGCAATTCAAGAAGGAAATAGAGTATTGATTGATATTATTATTATGGATTTTATCATTTTTACTGATTCAAGAAGGAACCAACTCTTTGTGAGCCCATTCTCCCTCTCCGTGCCATCGCTATCATCATTTGTCTACCAAACGCCCATGTCTGCCACCTACCTCTTCTCTGGTTCTCCTCTACTTCCTCCACTACCTCCACTTCCTCCTTTCTTTTCTCCCTTCTTCCTTCGTACCACCACCCCTACTCCCCTAGTATAAAGGACACAGTACATAATGGCATATCATGTCTTGATATGTCACCATGGACCAGACCATTACTTAGGCCCACTACATCGTTCGTTTCATCATAGCATCAACATTACCACACCATGTGATGCTATGATCACCCAATTTTGAGGCCTCGATATACAGCACCAAAAATAGATTAGCTATTGACCATAAAAATAATAATAATAATAATAAAGAAATTATTATTGGATTTATATCGAGTGGGTCAGAATTGAGTATGGGATATGGAAAATAATGTAGTAAAATTATTGGTCCTAAGCAACAATTATGTGCAATCGAGACAAAATATAGTGAACTAATTGCAATCGGCTCTAAATATTGGTGTTACACCATGATAATATTGTTGTTTCACATCAGCAACTTAGATAAGAAATTTGGATACTGAAGTTGGACACGTAGTTTAGGGAGTTCTATTCAACTCAAGTTTACAATACAATCGTCCTCAAGGTGTAGGAGTCGACAAGTATCCAATATACTATTGGAGCGTATTTGATAAAATTAGAAGTCTTCCAAAAAATATACTACCATTTTCAATGAAAACATCATCAAGATGATTATTTTGTACGATAGTTGACATGAAAATCTAGTATAAATCTGGCTTATGCTACCTAGGTGTAGTTCAAATTAGAATTATATTCGAAATATAATTTAATCATTAATTAGAAGAACAGATCCGTGCCAAATCAAGCTTGCAATGTAATAGCAATAAGATACTGAGATCTTTCTACAGAATACAAGATTACCTGGATAAATATCTAGTCTTATACAAGATGAAGATACAAGCTTACTTCTAAAGTTACTTCACAGTGGAAAGCTCAGATTGAAGCAGTAATACAAAGAGAGCACAAGTAGTTACAAAATGTTAGCATCACTTAACTATAGTATCAAGAAAAAGCCATAGCAAAGTTGAATTATTCTCACATTGTAATGACAAACTCACTAGGATTTATCATTTTAAAACCAAAATTTTCTTTTCCAATGCACAAAATGAGAGGTTTCAAATGATGAAAAGGGTAAAAAACCAACAAACCAATTATATGAACAGTAACAAAGACCAAGATTCATATGCTACTTGACATCTGATTTAGCTTTGTTCATGACATAACTGCCTCAACAAGTTTGTTCTCTTTTAATTGCATCCCATGTCAATGTATTAGATGATTTGATAATTTTATAATATCATGCTTCATGTTGAACAATGCTTGAATTTTCATATCATAAAATATCATGATTCAAGATCTCTAGAACACAAGACTTACACTAATCTACACCTAATTTGACTAGGATAAGGTATGAAACATATTTACAATTTTCTTTTGACTTATAAACTACAAAACAAAAGTATTATATTAGACAAATGAAAAAAATGATAATTTGTCTTTTATTTTTTCATTATCCTATTAAATTAGAATATGACATCTAATTTGTTAAATAATGACCTTAATCGATCAGCATTAGAGACTATATTATGCTGTAAGAAATTGTACGGGCGGTACATCTATTCTTATGATAGTTTATGAGATTATTCATAGAGTACAAGGCAAATTTAATAGCAATATAGTTCACCAATTAGCAGTATAAATATAGAATGTAACACAAGATTTGTGATTAGAGGACAAGCAGCAAGAAGCAAGGTTAATATTATACAAAGAGAATGTGTTGCTTCGTAGTCAATAAATAAATAGGAGAAACCAGACCAATTTATAGTTCAGATAGGAAAGAGACAAATTAACAATACCATGCATACATATCAACTGATAGCTTCTTATCCTCAATTGCTTGACTCTCGTCGAAATACAATTGATGACATCCTTCTTGTGTTACCTTAGATACTCATGTTATATTATATTAATATAATATACATAATTGTTTGACTTGCAAAAATAGAAAAGAAAAAAAAAGTTGATGAACGTATAGTAAACGCATGTTCAAAGCTTGGGAGATTATATTAATAAGGAGACATCCAAGGTTTGCCATACCGATCCATACCGATATACCGACATATCGAGTTTATCTTGGTATAAAATAATATTATATATTTTATTATATTATATTAATATAATATATATTAAAAAAATGAAAACAGAAGAGGCATCGCCTCGTGGGAGAACGACGCCTCATCTCCCCATAGGAGAACGAGGTAACGTCTCATTTCCGCGTGAGGAGACGAGGCGTCGCCTTGTTCTCCCATTGGAAGATGATGCAGCACCTCGTTCTCCTGCTGGAAGACGAGGCATCGCCTCGCTTGGAAGACTAGGTGACGCCTCGTCACCATGGGGGTAGACGAGGCGTCACCTCGTTGCCTCGTTCTCGCGCAGGAAGACAAGGTGTCGCCTCGTTCCCACGCGGGAAGACGAGGTGTCGCCTCGTTCCTGCATAGGGAGACGCACGGTACCGCCCGATAGTGAGCGGTCCGTGTACCAATATCTTGTCGGACCGATACGTACAGCCTGTACCAGGCAGTACAGATCGAAACGAAAAACCTTGGAGAAATCAACCACATGTTAAAATCTCTTTTTCCTGTCGTTCCTTACCCTTCATTGCCATCTTAAGCAAGTAACAATGACATATCACTTTCTTTTAAACAATTATTATCTAAAAATATTTTAGGGTGCTCTAGGTATATATAAATTTTAATATATTTATGTCAGAAACTTACACCACTATCAGCAAGCTCCGACTTACCATGCAACCGTGATCGTTAGGACCACAAGAATATGAACCATGACTAGCTCTCACCAAGCTACCCTAGCAAATTAGCATCATCATCATCATCATCAGTTTGACAAGTCCTCATCATCATAATTGTCCAATACATGCATCATATAATCTCCTAAAATAGAAAGCAAATAAACAAAAAAGCAACATGGCACTACCACCACACAGCACAAACTATGCCTATGGCAATCATCAAGACTAAAACCAATATTAAATAGCATGGTCTCTACGAGGGAAATCATCAAAGATTGATATCTCAGAAAGATAAGAAGCTATAGATGTAATGAAATCATACGAGAAGTTATAGATGTAATGAGATCATACAAGAAGCTACAGATGTAATGGAATTATCTTGTATGCAAGAGACAAGTATACATCGAGGACAAGTATGCTTAAAGGCAAAAATATCTTGCAATCAATTGAAGATAGCATGTAGGCCAGCAAAATAGTATATATTGTGTTTATACACCTGGAACATAGCATAGCATAGCATGCAGAGTACTTTCAAAGTACTGTCATGTGCTTACTTAGTATCAATCTGCAAGCATAGCATGCACTCCAAATCTGCAAGCATAGGATTGGGTTGTACCTTTATCATAAAACTTAGTTGCTTTGTCCATCTTAATTGCAAAAGCAAAAGTATCATATCCTGCATGATGGTAAAATCTGAATGCACTCATGTTAACTATGATCCCACATTGTATGCAATGATAGTCTTGGGGCATTGTGGACCATATACAAATATGGAGCAAAAAAGAATATGCATAGATCCTTGTTCCCGTGAAGTAGATATTTTGTCTATAGGTTTATGCAACGAGATGAGCAAACTAACTCTCAACTTCAAGCTCTATAGATTAATCCGTGAACTTCAACTATTCTTTCATAACATCAAACATGGTAATCTGATTAGAGATGATATGATAATATAGGAAACCTATGGTAATCTGATTAGAGATGATATAATAATGTAGGAAACCTATGAAAGAGTGTACACCATAATACGTCCGATCAGAGTTCTTCACAGAAGAACCATATCGTAACCATGATAACAGTCATGTTTATAAATAGGAATGGTAGATAAAGACAAAATGTATACCAAGAGAATACAACTGCCAATTTGAGATTCTTGCTGCTATTCTTGTACTGATCTAAAGCATGGGGAATTGCTAAATGTCAGACTGCTTGCTAGGAAAAAGAATGGTATCAAATTTAGCTCATTTGACAAGACAAACAGTATTTTAAATAATATATTCTCGAATATTAACATCTCTTTCACAAAATTAAATAAAAGCACATATTAAACAAAAAGACATCAATCACACAAGCAACATTTGTTTAGCAGAATTGTAATAAGCAATTTGCAAAGATATTAGAAATTACAGAAAAGAGAAGTATCACCAGATACAACCTTGAAAAATACCAGAATTTCAACTCATGAGACAAAGCACGAGAACATGAATCAGTGGCATTTGTACAATTAGATCATTGGAACTTGCTGGTGTAGTGGTGTATCAACCCTGTTACCACTGCATAATATGTTAAACAAATAACGTTGTTTCAGGCAAGGATTGTTGTACCATATTGGTCCCGAGCATAGACCAATATGTGGACCACCCCATTTCAGGTGGTCCAGTTAAACTAATAAAATTAATCAAAAAGAGGGTTGCCCCTGTCCAACTCAATGTTAAAAAAGAATATAAAAAGCAAACTATGGCTCACTCTTGTCGCGTACAAGGCCACTGGCCTCGCCACTGTGATGCAGCAGCGGCGCTACCTCATCACCGCTATGATGTCGCCTCTTTGCGATGCTGCCTCTTTACCGCTGCAATGCTGCCTCTTCACCACTACCACTGACACTACGATGTTGTCGCTTCACTGCAATTGCCACTGCTTCCCCGGTATGTTACTACTGCATTTCTTCTCCTCTTCTTTTTTCCTCTTCTTCCTTCTTCCTTTCTCCTCTATTGTTCCGCTGCCCTTCCTGCTCACCCTCGTTTTCCTCCTTGTCGAAATATCGATGCCCACTACTATACCGTGTCAATACATCGGTATACACTAGCATACCATGTGTCAATACATCGGTACGCATTAGCATCCTGTGTGATGATACACTAGTACAGGCCAGTACAAACTAGTCTGACAGATTGCCAAAATGGGTCCGATTCCCGAAAAGGCGATCCTTGGTGTACAAACACACTGTACACTAGTATATAAGGGTGACTCAAAGAGGAAGAAGAAGAAGAAGACGAAGGGCGATGGAGGCACAGGAGGAGAAAACAAGGGGAGGAAGGGGAAGGAAGAAGTAGTGGAAAAAGCAAAGGGAGGAGAAAATGGAAGGAGACATATCATAAATGATTACTATTACTTTTAGAATATCCTAAATAAAGTAAATTTAAGTAAAAACAGTATAAATTATTTTTTTCCTGCATAAAGGAATATTCTACCAATCCACCCGTTACTTGCCCAATATAAAGTTTAATAAGAGAGTTTCAGTTACAAAATGCATACTCAAGGCTCAAGCAAAGCCATAAAGCAAAATAAGCCAATACAGCAATACCTGACCAAAAAATATGTTGGCACCATCAAAAAATTCACAATGAGGGTGATTCTTGGTGTCACAATAAAGTTGCTGTCTTAATTAAACTTGGATGGTCAGAGATTCAGTCACAAAAGGGGCAACCTTTATAACCCATATTTACCAACCTTTATAACCCATATTGACAACAGCAGAACTTTTTTCCCCAATAATATTTTCACAGAGTCAACATTCTTGTAGACAACAATATGATGTGAACTACCACACATTCTTTGCTAAGTTTCTTAGCATATTTTACACACTTCCCGTTATTTGAAAGTTTCAATAACATATTATTTTGCTCGAGCAAATAACAATAACAAAAGGGAAAATGAAAAAAATTAAGTTAAGTCATTCAAACATATTGTAAAAGTTGGCCAAGCTTAGACAAAAAAAGGCTTCATGTGTAACCACTTAAATGCCAAACAGATTGTAAAAGTTGGACAAGCTTAGACAAAAAAGCGCTTGTGTAACCACTTAGATGCCATCAGACACGTATGTTAGATTTGGGATTAACATATACCATCTAAAAATTTAATCACATTAAGTACAAGGAATTTAAAATTGCTTGCAGACGTATGAATAGACTGACTAATAATAGATTATAAGTGATAAATGATGAAACAGTGAAGATCAAGCAAAAGAATGCTACAGCATTATTTTAGTTTAAGCATATAGAAAAAGCATTTATATGTATGTGGTGAAAACAAGATAAGTTTGATGACCAGAGAACAGAAAAAAGAGGATTCAGAAAGACGAAAAAAATATATCAATCTTATACTTAACCCAAACTAATAAGCAAGAGATCATATCATGACTCCAACACCCATTTAACACTATTTAGGTCAATAACAATTAACTCATTCAACTTCAAGAAAAGCAACAGTGAAGCCTTTTAAAAAGATTGATAAAACCTAAATTTTCTTCAAATATTATGTTCTAACAACTATTCAAATAATTTAATCAGAAAGTCAAAAGTAGAGACTGAAACTAATGACAACCAAATGAAAACATTTATCCAACTTACAACAATTAAACTCAACCATCCTAGATGAAAATGGTCCTTGAAGCTAATCTTGTGCATGAACCACAGCTGACAAGGTAGTGGACCCGTATCAATCCCTAGCAAAACCGGTACATATGGGCCAGTATTAGTGTATTGACACATGGTCCACTGAACTGGTGCAATCATCAAGCTATTAAGAGTAAGAAAGCTATAAAGAGTATAAAAGATTAGTAAATGGCCAAAGGAACTCTATGCAATATTAAAATTCATAGAAAAGCAAGTCATGGTTGTAGTCTTTATCAAAAAAACCATAGGAGTTATTTCTAGTGCTCATATGGGCAATGACCAAACTCTGGAGGCAATCAATTGGGCCAACTAGGCTTCTGCTAATGATTTATTGGCCCATATTGTTGGGTGGTCCCACCCATGACTTATGTGGTGGGACCCATGGGAATTAATTAAAAATCCTAATCCTAATCTTATATGAGTAAAATGAGAAACAACCTAAAAGGTAACTGAAACAGGAAAGAAAAGAGGTTTTCATCTTGGGAGAAGAAAGATTCAACAATTAGTAAGTGAAATTGGTTCGGATTATTATGACTTTCTAATATGCTAATCTACACATCATACTCTCTAAATTGATCGGTGTATATGTTTAAAATTTCTTCTTCTGCTAAGTTTTCTCCTTAGTTTCTTGAAACTCATCTATGTACCTAGATTTCATATGATAATTCGATATCTTTTGGTTAGTCCATAGAGCATGATCGGTGATTTTTTTCCTTCACGTTGAAGGAGTTTTACGTAAATATTTTCTTGTGATTTGCTTAGTATTCTATCACTAATCTGATTGGCATACACTTGTTTACAATATATTTGGTGTTAAATTATATCTTGTTTTATTCACATAAAGAGGAATAAAAAGGATTCTATTGTTTGTTGATTTAGGACTCTATATCTAACCTTTTCCCTAACACCTATCTGGGTCATCATCAAAATCTACAAAATGACAATAAAAACTTATTTGTTTAATTAAATCCATATCAAAAAAATATTGCCTTTGCAATAAAAGATATATAAAAAAATAAAGGAGGAATTAGCATCTAATTTTCAAACAGAAACAATCATACCCCTGAGTAAGATTCTTGTAAATGGCCAAGTTTGTTGGACTTCATTTCTTCGGACCAAGGACATCCTTGTCCAAGTTTTATCAGTACCAAGCCATATCCAGATATTGTTCATGGCAAAGTTGGTTAGCATTCCATGACCAAAACACTTATAAAAGTCTAGCAACCAGGATATTCTAGAAACTAATAACATTTACACATACGATGAGAAACTAATAACATTTTATATCCTTCAGAAGTTACTTAATCAGGTTGTTCTAAAAATAATTTTCACAACATCGGCTATACTCAGTAGTCAACATATATCTTCTTATAATCTGGACAAACAAAATATACCATAGTCTGTAGTCTTATATAGACTGGACAAAATTGTTACAACAATTAGAAGCAAATCTTATAGCTAAACTACACAAAAGAAGGATATAGTATATTAGCACATATAGACCAAAAATATCCATCAATCAGTATGATTCTATTTATAACACAAAAAATTATAGGACAACAAAGCATGACAAGAGTTATATGTTTGTATTAGTGTATGAGATCATTAGAAGTAAGTGACATCATTCATACAGATATTCATATGGACACCTATCCTCATCTGACAAGTCATCTAAAACGAGAATTCTCAATCTTTGAAGAAAGCTCTATTATCATCATAAGCCAAAATATAATTAGAAAACTAATTGCTATGGACCTTTACTTGCTAGCACCTTGCCAGCATAGATTCATGGTAGCATACTAGCAATATATCAAGTACTAGTTCATACCAGTTAGAATAATAAGAGAAGCCACATAGAACTAGATAAATACCAATTATGCTTCACCAAATCATTAATAATAACAAAATGAATGAAAGAAAGATCATCATTGTAGTAATTTCTAATCATTATATGAAACATATCAGTGTATAAGAGACATATCAGTATATGATATAAGGTCTAATTTTAGTCTGAATTTGTTCGTAAATACCCATATGAAACAACACCATAATTTTGTCCTGACTATCTCTCACACACTCACTTACACATAAATAAGGGGCCAAAATAAAAGGTTGACCTTATTTACCACTGTAACAAATTTATTGACAGGCAACACATACAAAAAAATATATAAAGAAGATATCAAGAATATAAAAATAAAGAAATGCCTGAACAAGATAGAGTTACTTAGTAACAAAAAAAGAAAGCTCACCTGCAATAACTTCATGACGTGAATCTTAAATATTTGTTTACCCTCAGAATGATGGTTGCATAAATTAACACATAACCAATAGCTAAAAAGATAAATACCATTATTTTGTAGAACTGATGACAGACATCACTAGGAATGAAAAGAGCTCTATCATATAAAGGTTAGGACATCAAGTAATTAAGAATATTATTTTGACATATGTGAAAATCTGAACTAGGTAAATGGATATATAAAAAAAAAGAGAAAACTCAACTATCATTAGGGATCCAATACCAAAAACGAATAAACAGTTTCAGGAAGTCATCATATAGCACCAACAATACAACATGGAGTATCCTCTTCATCCGATTCCTTGCCCTAACCCATAAATAGAAGAAAAGATAATAAAAGATGAAGGCACAAAATCAAAAGAAAAAATTGCAAGTGGGTATAATAAGAGAAGCCAGAAGAAACCCTCATTAGCAAGAGAAGAAGGACAAAGATAACTATGGCCACTACTAAAGAAACAACATTATTTTCATCAAAAAATTATCAAATTTTACTCACTTGAAGATAACCAAGGCTACACCTGAAGAAACATCATTTTTCTATCAAATAATCATTATTTCAACTTCAAAAAACCAAGAAAACCACCCATCCAAATAAATATCAGCTATTGGTAGTTGACCGATAATCACACTCTTCCGGCAAAAAGACATTAACCAACGTATAACATTTGAATATCAGCAGGTCTTCCAACCAAGTAATATAGCAATTAATAACTAAGTAAAGGATACTCCAAGTAAACCAAATTACTCTCTAGTCTGTAACATATAGTCAAAAATCCAGATTAAACTTTAAAGAAAAAATAATTGACTCCATTGAACTGACCCAAAATATAATGAAAAGTGGAAAGATGTAATAAACTAAATTCCCTATACCTAAGGTACACTAGATTTGAGCAAGCTCCTAAATCAAATTGCATAAGCTAAGGTTGTTCTGAATTGCATAAGCTCAAAGACAAGGATGCAAATAAAGAAGTGCAAATGAAAGAACAAACTCTTCCTAGATAGTTGCAACAACTTATCATACTCAAATCTAATACATCTACTGTATGACTCTTTACAATAAGACAAAACATGCAACAACAACCACAATAACAACAACAAGAAGCCATATTGTCATGATTATCTAAACTCAGCTACATTGTTTTCTCCCCACCATTTATGTAAGACTAGTTCATGACCAAGAATATGAAAAAAAATCAACAGATATAAATCACAAAAACTAGTAATTACATAGTTGAAGTACACAGAAAGGACAGCTCAGTGCACAGTCTCCTGCCAATGATAGTATAGGTAAGACCATTATATGTAGTGTTACCTTTGATATCAGAAAGGTGACTCAGAAACTTGATGACCACCCCAAGTCACAAAAAGACACTAGTAGCATCAAGGCTAAATCTCAAAGCCTATGAAAGATGAACTACTAAATAACAAAAAACAACCAAACCCATAGGCATTGGCTCTTCTTCAAAGCAAGCTGTGTCTTGATAAATGCAAAACATTTTTTTCTAACAAACTCTTTGGTAAACGATGACTAGGTCATCTTCCTAAACTATTTTGAGGACTTTTGGTTCTCCTATATTTGTTATTCTCACACATTATTCTTACACATCAAGGTAGAACAGTAACATATCCACTGTATTCTTAGAACAACTAAATCTCATGCATATGAATAAAAGAATTTTTTAGAGAAATAATTGTATACAAAATGTAATAGGATATGATAATAAATCTCACAAATCTTCTGTAAATCCAATTTTTTTAGTAAATAATTATATACAAAATGGAAATATGACTATGATCAAAATGAAAAATAGAATTTTAGAGGAAACCAAAGTAAACCACATGTTCTCAAAGATTCTTTCTGACATCAAAACAACATATGAAAATTTGCACTGTTCATCAAGGAACCGAAAATGAAAATGATTAACAGGCATAAGACATTCGTAAACTACTAAGAATAAAGAACAAGAAATTGATCAAATTGTCCAGAAAAACCTAGATTAGCAATGACAACCATGACAAGAATAATATATAAATAGAGTTAAAGGACCAAGATGCTCTAGGATTTGGGGTATTAGAAGAATTATACATAAATACAAAATATTTCGGGATCAACACAGAAAAACCAAATTCAAGAACAGAGAAACAAAGGAGGCAAACGGCAACACTTTCAATTTTCAAAGTATAGTCCCACCCTTAAACAAGACCAAGGCTGAAACATATCTTGAAGTTTTGTCATCTCCATAGTGTCATCTTAATGAACTTTTCCATCCTAAACCTCAATTTTACGAGTTAAGAAACCATGTTCACAACGCTTGCAGATAAAATTCAAGAAAAGGCAACAAAAGAAAGAAAGGGATCAGAAGAAATTTAAAAAAGGAGAAAGAAAGGGATCAGAAGAAATTTAAAAAAGGAGTGGAAATTGTTTCTTGAATGCTTCTTGAAGATACCACCTTCTGATCCCGAATCTGCCCGAAATCATGTTCAAATCTCGAACATAGAACCAAACTCCCAGAACCATAATGTTCAACATAGTTTCTTGAATGCTTCTCCAAGCATATTACCTTTTGATCTCTGTTTCACTCTGAAACCTCAAAACAACCCACAAGGATATTGAGGATAAAAGCGTCTTTAGAACAAAAAACAAAGAATCGAGAAGTATCACCTTCAAGAAATCTTGCGAAAGTTTCTTGAGTGCTTCCCTCAGATGTAACAGTCATATCCCCTATTCCACTTCGAAGCCTCAAAGCATGCCGAAAAAGAAGACAGAATATGGATGTTGCACATGAACTGTCTTTCGGAACCCAAAACCCATTGGAAGAATAGAAAGAACTATCACCTTCAAGACATCCTGGACAAGTTTTTGAGTACTTCTCCAATATACATCTCTTGATGTCTATTCGACTCCAGAAATACAGAACAATCCGATAGAGTTAACCGAGTTGGAAATCTTCCACGTAAACCATCTCCCAGAACCCAAAAAACCACGAAAACGAGAAAAAAAATAAAAATAACCATCACCTTAAGGGTATATTGCAGAGGTCTCTTGGGTAGTTCTCCGACATATCGCCTTTGATCCTTGTTCTACTTCAAAACCAACCGTAAAAAGGCAAGCATGTCCAAATCTTTCACATGAAACTACCTCCGGGACCCACAAAACCCATCAAAGCATGGGAAGAAAAGAGAAAGGAGCAAGGCTTCTTGATCTTTTACCTCCGAAGTGGAGACCCATCTCCGGCAGTATGGAGATGACGATGATGACAGCACACGCGACGACGGCAGCCCACTTCGGGGTGTGATCGAGCTCTCTCGAGTTCCCACCTCCGCCTCCGGCCATCCCGAGACAAGTCTTGAAAACTTTTCTCTGTCCAAACCCATTGATTCAGAGATGGCTGGGGCCAACGGCGCTGCCAGCTATCCCACTAGAAAGGCATTCGGAGATCGTCAGGCCAAAGGCGCTGCCAGGAATCCCCACGAGAGGTGAGCCTGTTGAGAAGTCGGGCATCGGAAGGCAGACTCGGGAGAAGACATGCAGGGTTTCTTCTCTTTGCCTCTTCCGAGTCATGCGTCGGAAGTTTGGGTTTTATAAAAGCGCAGGGTATGAATGACGTCAGGTCACGTGGAGTCGGGACAGGTGAGATGCAGTTGTGGGTATACTTTCTGCGTGGTTCTCCTTTCTTGTTTTTGAATAATTTTAAAAATTATTATTAGAATATCCTTATAATTAAGGATGAGGTATTCCTAAAACAAATTATTATTAGGATATCATACTTTTCTCTTTATACATTAAAATTATAATCCATACTCGAAGAGTCAAATTCATTCGATAGTTGATTATTTAAAAAAAATTATACATGTATAAATATCTTAACCTTTCATTTATTTTATATTATTTACGAACTTTTACTTTTCATCTAATAAACTATTAATTTTATAAAACACAAACTCTTTGGGATTCAGCTATTTGTTATTATAAGCTTAAGTATTTTTATTTTTATAAAACAAATTGAGTGGTAATTTCAAGTGCCTTTTGTTTTTTAAACAAATATAAAGATATAATTTTTATTTTATTATATTTTATCTAATTTTATATCTTACTATCATAAATCTCATTAATGATAAATCTTTTGTCGAATGCAAATGAAATCTTTTAGATATTACGTCTAGCTCTACTACAATTAGCTTACGCTTAAAAATATTTTTATCTATGAATTCTTATAACTTTGATAACATTAATTACGATACACTTAAAAGATGTAATATTTAAATAATTTGAGAGATTTAAAAAATTATGTGACATATGATATCTTAATTTTTTTAAAAAAATAAGATTTTTAAGATCATTAATAATCTAATCAAAATATTGATTATGCTATTAATAACTTTGAGATCATTAATAACTTTCTGGGCGGTTGTTTTTTCCTTTGTTTTCAATTTTAGATAATTTTTATAAAAATTACCCTTAGTATATCCTTATAATTGGGGATGTGGTATCTTGTATGATGCTTTTCTCTTTATACATTGAAATTATAATTCATAATCTTCATCGTGAAGAGTCAAATTCATTTTGGTTAAAAATATTTTATATACGTATAAATATCTTAAACTTTCATTTATTTTATATTATTCATGAATTTTTGTTTTTCATCTAATAAACTATTAACTATTATGAAACTCAAAACTCTTTGGGATTCAACTATCTGTTATTTAATAAGCTTAAGTGTATTTTTTTTATTTTTATGAAACAAATTGACTGGTAATTTCAAGTGTCTTTTATTTTTTAAATAAATAAAGAAGATATAATTTTTATTTTCTTATATTTAATCTAATTTTACATCTTACTATCATAAATCTAATTTTCTTATATTTAATCTAATTTTATATCTTACTATATCTTATTGATGAGTTTCAATGCACATAAAATCTTTTAGATGTTTCTTACATATTATAAAAATAAGAATTACTACAGTTGTCTTAACCATTAAAACCACTTAAAACTATAAAAAAAATGGATATTACGTCTAGCCCTACGATACCTTACACTTCATAACATGTTTATCTATTAGTTCTTATAACTTTGATAATATTGACTACATTACACTTAAAAAGATGTTTATATATGTTGGAGAGGAAGCAAATGAGTATTGTAGTTAATAATTTTGGTATATATATTTATATAAATCAGAGCATATAACTAGAAATGGTGGATGATATTTAAATGACTTGAGAGATTTAAAAAATCATTTGACATAAGGCAGCTTAATTGTCTTAAAAAAATTAAGATTTTTTAGATCATTAATAATCTAATTAAAATATTAATTATGCCGTAAGAGGAGGACAGATTTTGAATCTATGTTTATATCTCTTTATCTAGTTTGATGATCAATCTACATAATTGTCATGTCTTTCTCCTTAACTAATCTAAAACTTATATTGACCTTTCTCTATTTTAGATAAGTATTAGTTAATACTTCTACGAGACTTTCCCTCTATCAAACCAGAGTATCTTCTTTGACGTCAAATTCGATTTAGGTTTGATAAATGAATAGAACTCAAATTGAAGGGACAAGTCAAATAAAGAAAATTGCATTATACAAGTATTCAGTATGCATCAAGGGTTAAAAACTTACAACATGCTCTAGTACCATCGTACATAAATATTTTAATTGGATGATCATTAATCCTTCATTATTTTACCTAGTGTTTTATCAATATTTGTGGACTCCTTAATTAGCTTACAATAAAAGTTTTCACATGTAAGGATCCTTTGCTAACAAGTTAAGCTATTGTAATTTTTTACCATCGAAATTGAAACATTGATTAGGTGTTGGCTTGTTCGTAATAGATCCTTTTTTTTCCCTCTCAAATGAATCCCTCCAAACGGATGGTCTCGCCAACCAATATGGCATACTTCAAAGTTAGCAACTTCAACTTTTTTCTGCTTACATCATGAAAGCATATAAAATATTCTCATTTTAAATAAGAACAACATCTGATACTTTTAGTAATTGTAACATTAGCATCATTTAGGCCAAATTTTGTGACTCTGTGACTCTACAATCTGATGATATCACGAGATTATTCCTAAATTTTACTACATACAAAGCTTGCATATATATAAAATTTTAAAAAATTTTCAACCTTATCACAGCCGTAAAGGACATTATTTCTCCCTACCAAAAATTTAACATATTTAAAAAAATAAAAAATATAAATTAATAAATAAATATACATTTCCCTCATATGATAAGAGTCAACTATAAGGAGTCCAATGACATGTCCATCTTTAATGCAACATCATCATCATTAATTTTTCCTTACTCAATTAACTATATGAAGAAAACCTTTAATATATTTATATGGCAGAATTAATTGAAATTATACCTTATTAAACTTTAAAAACTCCTAAGTTTCATAGACAAATACCTTTTACAAAATTTCGACAATATCATGTGTACTTCTTTTGATATTTTTGCTATCAATAGTTCCATCATCCATCTCTATATTTATCCCTGTTTGACCACCATTGGGTTCAAGCCTATTAAGTAAGACGTCTTGCTCATCAACCTTCATTTGGACTTTTTTCTGAGTTTGAATTTGTAATTTCATTTTGTATCATGATTTCATATCTATTATTGAAAACATTAGTTGAGTAACTTTTAGTACGTGGAATAACATATGAAAGCTTTGGTACCAAAATCTTGTCACCAAATAGCCAATAGAGATTTTTTGTCTTTAACACTGTTATTATATTTAAAGTGAAATGCTTTGAACAAAAGCTTAGAACTCAACTACGTAAAGTATCGGTTATGGAACAGATAAGCTTTGACATGTCATAAGATACAAAGTCTATAGATAATGTGATAAAAAATGAAACAAAAAAAGAATCATATAAGTGTATTCAAACTTTCTCTATATCTCCATCGGACTGTTTTGGCTTCCTTGAACATGAAGTGATGTTTTGCTTATTCCGGAACCATCCCAACTAGACCCCTTTTTTAAAACAAAAAATCTATATATATTAGGAACTACTGAGACTGAAATGATAGGAACAGTGAGCTATAGTTAAAAATTTCACAGAAGAACCGAATATTTGTGTTATAATTCCTCCTGAAATGTATGATTCAAAACTTTAATTTAACAAGCTAAATTCAAAATGTCTTATGTAAGGCTTTCACAAACCAAGAAATATATACTATATATTTCATAAAATCTACCTATTACTTAAAAATCTAGGTAAACTCTCAATCTTTCTGGCCTTCCGTCTTTATTCTATGGAAGCCACTCATGATAGTTATGGCTTTCTTAAGTTAGTGTACTATCTATCATATAGTTGTATACTCTGCATCCATGATCCACCCACCTGATTAGAGACTCAACACTAGCTTAATGGATATGGGAGTAGCAATTATTCTTATTTACCTGCAGTTGTCGAAGTGTTTGCTACCGCTATCAAAAATAATTCTTTATAAAAAGGACCAACATGCTATTCTTCCGAAAGCCAACAAACATCAAGCTATCACATTTTTCTTTGTCAAATTGAAACGGTCATCCAATCTTATCCCCGATCATATCTACAAACCTGCACCGCACTAGAATAAGATGTGTTTAACAGTTCTTCACAGATCTTACACATCAGATATAGCATGATTTTAGAGTAGATAATACTGACTATATAATCAGATGTAGACAGCTTGTTCCGTAGCCATTTCTATAAGAAAATTTTAACTTTTGGAAGAACTTTCATTTTTCACATCACCTTCCGACCAAGCCAGATTTCCTGTGTGGGCTGGACACTCCGTATCAATAAGTGGCACAACCATTTGGAGTTGAGGCCCAAACTTATTTATCAGCATCATGAGTCCTAGCTACTTAAATGCCTTTAATCCTTCTCACTAAAGCTAGACAAAAATAAAAATCCAGTATGTCATCATTCCATCTATTCGCATCTCGCAAGTCAGCAATAATAAAAAAAGTTTTGAGTAATATCCACATTAATAAAAGTAGGCCTATGACTTTAAAAAATTATGTCAATCTAGGCCTCCTTCTAAAAACATTAGTAATCTAATATACTTTTTAAATCCAGGATATCAATCTGACAAAAATTCCTCTAGTTCCGAGAGCAGCCTCTGATCCAGGGGGAGTGTAGGATCATATTTGATAGTTAAGACTTTCATCATTAATTATTAAAGTAATTAATTGATAATTAAAGGTATCTTATAATTTAATCATATTATATAATTTTTTATATATTATTGTTATTGATACTTTCTTACTTTATATTGTCTATTCATATGTTTAGATGTCTTTGAATCTATACAATAAAAATTAGATCATGATGAGATCATAATAATAAGATCAATTTTACTTTTAAACATAAATTATTAAATAATTCTAGTCATAGGTTACTCGAGAGGGACATTGAGATAATCAGATAGACCGATGTATACCGTCCATATGATTGAGACGGCTGTGCTCATTGAAGAATAAGTTTACTGATTGATCCACTTATGGAATATTAGATGATTAATAATACATGATCATCAGACATTGATTTTATAATCCTAATTGTGTGTCTGGTTCTTAGACTTGAGATACTAATGATGTCTTATTTGAGTACTTTATTATTTGATATCGGATTTATGCGTTTGAAAGTTTTAGATCTAGTATATCCGGTTATTGAGAATGACCACCAACCTTACGAAGATAATTGTGTATCAGTAGAGGATCATCTACTTTCGGTATCATGATAGGAATATCCCGTATATTCTCACTCAGGCAAAGTTTGGCCAGGGTCGTTCAAATTGAGAATGACCACCAACCTTACGAAGATAATTGTGTATCAGTAGATGATCATCTACTTTCGGTATCATGATAAGAATATCCCGTATATTCTCACTCAGGCAAAGCTTGGCCAGGGTCGTTCAAATTGAGAGAGAAAGAGTTCTCTAGGAGAACTCGATTAGATTGAGACTCTGATGAATTTCGTATGAGGCCTAATAGTACCATGTGATAGATGTTGCAACAAGTAGAGGTGCAGTTATGAGATATCAATAGAGCCCCTATTTTATTGGATATCCAATAAGTCTCTATATTATTAGATTCTATAGATAAGATTTAATAATAGCTAATAATAGATTATTGGATAGAGATCCAGTAATCCAAAATGCTTAGGTAATTGAATGAAGATCCTATTGAATCTCAAATTTTGATGATGAAATCAATTAATGAGTTATTGATCTAACATGTGTGTTAAAGATGATTGATGCAGGATTAACTAGATAGAGAGAGAATTGCAATCAGATGTTGGGCCAAAGTCAAGTTCGACATCGAGCTGGGGTTCTGATGACGTAATGAAAACTCACCGAGAGACTCACTAAAAGCTTATCGAAGGTATCGAAAGCTTGTTAAGAGTTCAGGGAGCTCGCCAAAGGGATCGGAGGCTTGTCGAGAGAGTTCACGGAAGCTTGTCGACGTATCGAAGCTTACTAAGAGTTCATCGGAAGCTTGCAAGGTAATCGTGAGCTTGCCAGGATGGTACCAGGAGTTCACCGGAAGAAGACCAAGAGACTCGTTGAAAAATTATCAAGGGTTACCAAAAAGCTTGTCGGGAGTTATGAGGGTTTTGTTGGACTTAATGGTCACATGATTATAATTAATTAAGTTATAATTAGCATCAGTTTGGGTTTAAGTTCTACTTGAGTTAGATTTGGAAGGTCCAAATTAACTCAAGTGAGGTAAAACGGATCCACTATGGGATGGATTGAGCTCAATTGGTTGACCTGGAAAGTACTCAAAGGAGGTACGAGTCGGGTTTGCAAAAATACATAAAAAGACGCTTTTGCGAGATTTTCGATGGTAGTACACCAAGTGGGGTGGTACCGCCCAAGTAATAGTAGTACCTCCGTAGCCCTGTTTTCAAGCGGGTGATGGCGGTAGTACTGTCAGTGCCGATGGTAGTACCGCCCGCACGTAGAATTTACAGAATGATTTAAATTTTTGACTTCATTTCTGAAGCTAATTGGGGTCTATAAATACCCCAAGATTTTTTGTATTAAGCATAAAACTTTTGGGCTAGAAATTCTATGAAAAAATAATATGTTAAAATTATAAGAAAAAGAAAATAGGTAAGGGAGTGAGAAAAAGAGTTGTATTCTTGTAAAGTCTCTCTTTTGAGTTTGTAAGGTTCCTCTCCTAAGCTTATGAGTGTTTCTCTCTTATTAATTTTCAGCATTTATTAGCTAAATCAGAGTTTCTCAACCTTTAGTTTGAATAGCACACATATTTAAAATTTAAAGAAATACTTCCGATCTCGATTTTATTTGAACGAAAAATTTTCTTTAAATTAAGTTTACACCACTTGCACTAATTCACCATACCACCCCCCCTCTTAGATCATGACAATTGATATCAGAGAAAAGTCTTACTCATTGGACTAATATCCATTTGAGTAAATGACTTTGTTAGGCATGAACGAGGGTCAATACATCATAAGTCCTCCTATGTTCAATTGGACGAAGTACACAACTTGAAAAATTCAAATACGTATCTTTTTTATTTCGATAAATTTTGATTTGTGGTGTATTATTGAAAAAGATTTTCAAGAGTCATCCAATCAAATAAATGATTGGAATGATTATAAAAAATAAATATTTTTATTAAATGTCAAAGTTATGAATGCCTTGTTCTATATTTAAATAAAAATGATTTTGATCGAGTTTCTACCTGTGATTCAGCTTTTGAGATTTGGCATATATTAAAAATAACATATAAAAGCATACTTAATCTAAATAAATTATTAAATGAAAAGACTTGCAAAAATAAATTTGAGGAACACCTTCCAAAGTACACAAGAAGGATTGTGAATTGAGAACAAAAGAATTATACCTTCCAAAGAATAAGAAGGAAATATAACTGAGAACAACAGATGACTCCTCGAGTAAAACCTTGAGTGTTAAGAACTTTGAACCTTCCATAAATGAATCAGATAAATTAATGAACAAAAACCATAAAAATAAACTTAAATTGGACAAAACCTCTTGCTATGAATGCAAAAAATTGAGACACTCCAAAGATAAAGAGCGCAATCAAGAAAAAAATGAAGCAACTCGCGCTTATGACCATCAACAATAAGGTAAGTGAGTCTTTAAATATTTACTTTACTGAGTTATTAAGTCAACAATGAGGTAAGTGAGTCTTCAAAAATTAGTCTTATAAATTACTTAAAATAGAGCATGCATCACTAGTTAGTTAACTTGAAGAAATGTATGAAGTAGCACCGTTACACAATTCATGCAGTAAACATTAAACCTTTAATAATACATCATTATAATATTTTCTTATTCTAAGTGGAGCCACTAGCGATAATTAAACAAGAAAATGGCATATTACAATAAACTCTAAAAAGACCTAAGATAGACAATTAAGTCTTTGAATATGATTCATGTTGATAAGAGTCATGTTCATAAGGAAGATATTAGCATTATGAGCAGTATTCATCAAAAGCTAACCACCCTTATTAGAAGACCCACTTTACACTCTTTGCCTAAAAATAAATATAATTTTTAAGGTAGATATGGATACTTTACCTATAGATGTTCATTTAGGAAATATAATCCACATAAACTAATTTGGTTCCTAAAGGAACCATAAACAAGCTCAAGCCATTAGAGAAAATAGGAAGAACCTTTCATGAGGGGCTAAAACTCAAATGAGTACCTAAATAAAAAACCATTATCTTATAAAGTTATCTCCTAACAAGGCTAGGAGCACTAAATGGTATCTTGGAAGTGGATGCTCAAGCCATATAACTTGAGATCTAACACTCATTTAAAGCTCACTAGCCTAAGCAACAATAATAAAAAAATATTAAAATTAACTTTATTGATAAAAATTTATAAAAATATTTAAATTTTTAGCTCTATTTTTGAAGTCAATTGGGGTCTATAAATACTATAATATTTCTTGCATTTAGCACAATACTTTTGGACTAGAAATTATGTGAAAAATTAGTGTGCTAAAATTGTAAAAAAAAAATGAGCAAGGGAGTGAGAAAAAGAGTTGTATTCTTGTAAAGTCTCCCTTGTGAGTTTATAAGGTTACTCTCCTAAGCTTATGAAAAGGAGAGTGAGAAGTGTAAGAGTTTGATCTTCACCCAAAGAAAATTGATAGTGGACATCAGTGGACCTTGAAGAAAAGGACTCGAGGAGTGGATGTAGGCTAGGTTGAGATCGAACCACTATAAATTGTGAGTGTTTCTCTTATGTTTATTTTTAGTATTAATTAGCTAAATCATAGTTTCTCAATCTTTAGTTTGAATCACTCACATATTTAAAATTCTAAGAAATGATTCTGATCTAAATTTTATTTAAATGAAAAGTTTTCTTTAAACCAAGTTTACACCACTTGCACTAATTCACCCTACCCCACAAAGAACAAGAAGAAAATAGAACTGAGAACAATAGATGACTCCTCGAGTAAAACTGTAAGTATTGAGAACTTTGAACCTTCAATAAATGATCGGATAAATTAATAAACATAAAAATAAACTTAAATTAGATAAAACCTCTTGCTATGAATGTATGAAACTAAGGTGCTCAAAAAATGAAGAGCATAATCAAGAAATGAAGAATCTCGCGCTTATGACCATCAATAATGAGGTAAGTGAGTCTTTAAATATTTCCTTTACTAAGTTATTAAGTTATTTTCATGAAATAGCACCATCACACATTTCATGCACTAAACATAAAACATTGAATGATACATCAACACAATATTTTTCTTAAACAAAGTGTGAGCCACTAGAGATAATTAAACAAGAAAATGACATACTACAACAAAGTCTAAAAAGTCCTAAAATAGATAATAAATCTCTGAACATGATCCATGCTGATAAGGGTCACGTTCATAAGGAAGATATTGGAATTATGAGCAGTATTCATCAAAAGCCAACCACCCTAGTTAGGTATTACCTAAAAATAAATATAATTTTTACGTTAGATATAGATACTTTACCTATAGGTGTTCATTTAGCAAATATAGTCTATATAAAATAATTTGGGTTCCTAAAGAAACCATAAACAACCTCAAGTCATTAGAGAAAATATGAAGAACCTTTTATGATGGACCCAAACTCAAATGGGTATCTAAACAAAAACCCCTTATCTTATAGAGTTGTCTCATAACAAAGCTAGGAGCACTAAATGATATCTTGAAAGTTGATGTTCAAACTACATAACTTGAGATCTAACATTCATTTCAAGCTCACTAGTCTAAGCAACAATAATAAGAAAAAAATATTGGAATTAATTTTATTGATACGAATTTATGAAAAGGTTTGAATTTTTGTCTCCATTTCTGAAGTCAATTGAGGTATATAAATACCCTAAGATTTTTTACATTTAGCATAACACTTTTGGATTATAAATTTTGTAAAAAATTAGTATGCTAAAATTATAAGAAAAAGAAAATAGGCAGGGGAGTCAGATAAAGAGTTGTATTCTTATGAAGTCTCCCTTGTGAGTTTGTAAGGTTTATCTCCTAAACCTATGAAAAGGAAAGTGAGAAGTATAAGGGTTTGATCTTCACCCAAAGAAGATTGATAGTGGACACTGGTGGACCTCGAAGAAGAGGACTCAAGGAGTGGACGCAGGCCAGGTTGAGACTGAACCACTATAAATTGTGAATGTTTCTCTCTTATTTATTTTCAACATTAATTAGCTAAATCAGAGTTTCTCAATCTTTAGTTTGAATCACTCATGTATTTAAAATTCCAAGAAACACTTCCGATCTTGATTTTATTTAAAAAAGTTTTTATTAAACCGAGTTTACACTACTTGCACTAATCCATACACCCACCGCCCCGGTCCCCATCCCTCTTATTGCCAATTGATCCTAATAGATTTAATACCCAATAGAGCATGATCTATTATGGTTAAGTTGATAGAAACCTCTATAAATAGGAGGGGACTAAAAGGGTCATAGACTAGACTTAATTTGGGCACCACCTCCTAATCTCCTCTCTCTCTCTCCTCCTAGGCCGATATCCCTTTTGGTGATGCAAGAGTACAGCAAGAAGGGGCTGACCCTTCTTGATATATTGTAAGGTGGTACGCAAAGACTACGAGGATTGTGGCTGCAAAGGGAGGAGCATCATTGTATCGATCTATTGTGTGAATCACTACTAGAGAGGAGGACATCTGACCTTCTTCATCCTCTTCGATGGATTTGATTTTTAAGGATATACGATCTTCGTAGGTAAAACATCTATCACATGATACACAGTTTTCAGTTTTGTGTGTTTCTCACACACAAATCATTGCACGACGATTTGATAAGACATGAGAAACTAGTTTTATTTTTGTTTTCCTATCAAATTTCCTAATACTAGTATCAGAGCTAGGTTCATCTTATGATGATTTATGGTGAATCGCATTGATTATTTTCCATATAACTTATTGTAATTTTATCGTAGTTCTTATATCTGGATAGCACCCTTTCTCACTATTAAGAGATGTTATGGAGAGGCCTTGTAACATCAAAGTTATTGATGCAAACGAGGGAGAAAAGGGCAACAACTATTGCTGCCCTACGGATCGACCAAAGGCTGCTTGTAGCCTTTGCTGAGAGCCCTAAAAGAGGCTCTCGGCCTGGCCACCTGCTGCAATTGGCCAAGGAGTCTACATGGAGAACCCCTAGCAATTGGGGTTTCCTAGTCGTAGATGGTAACCCTACGACTAAGGATTCCTGGTCGTAGAGGCCAGCATGGCAACGAGGGCTTTGCTGGCCACCCATGGTAGATTGTAGCCAAGCCTCATGGCTACAAGGGATACCTTGGGAGCCAATGTTTCCTGATCGCCCAAGGCTACCTTGTGTTTAGGGACTCTTGGCTGTAGGGGTGTCCCTAACGGCTAAGGTTTCCTAGCCATATAAGGGTTTTGCCCACCATGTGGGGCACCCTATGATAGGGTATCATAAAATCCAATCAAATAATTAATTAAATTATTTAATAATAATATTATTTATATAGTAGTCCTATATGATGATAGACTATGTGATGTATGATGTGTGTACATGTGATTATTATTATTATTGGGGCTTACGAGCCACCATTTTTTTTGTTTATTATCGGGCCTGCAGGCCTATGATTATATTGTAATCACACGAGGAGGCACGACAGAAGCGTGGAGGTGGCAACAGGGCCGATTCGATTCGGACGATCATGATATATTGTCACAGACTTAGTTGAAATTGTCTAAGGCGTGCAACCTTTGTGGCAAAGTTATGAACTTAGTTGGAATTGCATATGTCATGAAACACCATTGTATTAATGTCTCAGACTTAGTTGGGATTGCCTGAGTCATGAAACACCCATGCGTTACTATTGAATCTCAGATTTTGATGATAAAATCAATTGATTAGTTATTGATCTAACAAGATTGTTCGAGTTAATTGATGTAGGATTAACTATGACAGGAAAAAAGTTACAATCAAATGTTGGGCCAAAGTTAAGCCTGGGGCATCGAATCAGAGTAAGGACGATATAGTTTGGGAACTTGCTTGGAGTGCGTCAGGAGCTTGCAAAGGGTATCAAGAGTTTGTCAGGATGGCACACAGGAGTTCGCAAGAAAAAGATCGAGTCTCGCCGGAAGATTATAGGGGGTAGCTGAAACACTTACCGAGAGTTAGGAAGGTCTTGAAGTGGATTTGTTGGCTAAGTTGATTGTAATTAATTAAGTTATAGTTAGCATCATTAAGGTTTAACCATGATAGTGAAAATGAGTTACAGACTATACATGGACCTAGGATCAAGCTTAGGCATCGGGCCAAGGTTTGGATGATGCGGTGGGAGCTCGTCGGGAGTTCGCTAGGACTTTGCTGAAGGTATCGAGAAGATCGCTAGGAACATGCCGAGAGATCATCGGAGGAAGACCATGAGACTCACCACATGCAATGGGAGGTAGCCGGATTGCGGGAGCAAGGTCGTTAATTAAGCTTGTGGTCATGTAAGTTTGTAATTGTTAAGTCATAGGTTAAGTTTGAGTTTGAATTGAGTGTAATTTAGAAGGAATCCAAATCAACTCAAATAGTCAACCGGATCCACTAAAGGGGTTGATTGAACTCGGATTGAGCTCAATTGGTTGACCAGAGAATTAGTCAACAGATGGTTCAAGTGGGGATTGGAAAAGTGAAGGGAATCACATTTTCGAGATTCCCGATGGCTGAACCACTGGTGAGTGACGGTTATACTTCGCCACCTAGGTTTTCGAGCAGCACGATGACTGAACTGCCCAGGACGACGATTAAACTACTTATACCTTGGTTTCAGGGAAGCTTTCGGTGGTTTAATCGTCGGCGCCAACGGTTGTACCACCCATACCCGATCCCACGTAGGGAGACACACGATCCCGCTCGATAGCGGGTGATCCGTGTACCGATATCCTGTCAGACCGGTACATACCACCCATACCAAGAGGTATAAATCGAAATGAAGAACCTTGGAGAAATCAACCACATGTTAAAATATCTTTTTCCTTTCGTTACTAACACTTCATTACCATCTTAATCAAGTAACAATGACATATCACTTTCTTTTAAACAATTATTATCTAAAAATATTTTAGGGTGCTCTAGGTATATATAAATTTTAATATATTTATGTCGGAAACTTACACCATTGTCAGCAAGCTCCGACTTACCATGCAACCTTGATCGTTAGGACCACAAGAATACGAACCATGACTAGCTCTCACCAAGCTACCCTAGCAAATTAGCATCATCATCATCATCAGTTTGACAAGTCCTCATCATCATAATTGTCCAATACATGCATCATATAATCTCCTAAAATAGAAAGCAAATAAACAAAAAAGCAACATGGCACTACCACCACACAGCACAAACTATGCCTATGGCAATCATCAAGACTAAAACCAATATTAAAGAGCATGGTCTCTACGAGGAAATCATCAAATATTGATATCTCAGAAAGATAAGCTATAGATGTAATAAAATCATACGAGAAGTTATAGATGTAATGAGATCGTACAAGAAGCTATAGATGTAATGGAATTATCTTGTATGCAAGAGTCAAGTATACATCGAGGACAAGTAAGCTTAAAGGCAAAAATATCTTGCAATCAATTGAAGATAGCATGTAGGTCATCACAATAGTATATATTGTGTTTATACATCTGGAACATAGCACAGCATGCAGAGTACTTTCAAAGTACTGTCATGTGCTTAATTTGTATCAATCTGCAAGCATAGCATGCACTCCAAATCTACAATCATAGGATTGGGTTGTACCTTTATCATAAAACCTAGCGTAGTTGCTTTGTCCATCTTAATTGCAAAAGCAAAAGTATCATATCCTGCAGGATGATAAAATCTGAATGCACTCATATTAACTATGATCCCACATTGTATGCAATGATTGTCTTGAGGCATTGTGGACCATATACCAAAAAAGAACATGCATAGATCCTTGTTCCCGTGAAGTAGATATTTTATCTATAGGTTTATGCAACGAGATGAGCAAACTAACTTTCAACTTCAAGCTATATAGATTAATCCGTGAACTTCAACTATTCTTTCATAACATCAAACATGATAATCTGATTAGAGATGATATGATAATATAGGAAACCTATGGTAATCTGATTAGAGATGATATGATAATATAGGAAACCTATGAAAGAGTGTACACCATAATACATCCGATCAGAGTTCTTCACAAAAAAACAAGTCTTGGCAGATTAGCCCAAAAGTAATATCAAGAAATTCAGCTGAAATCTAAATGGTTAAAAAATATGTTATTGACTAGTATAAGATTTTCTTTTATGGAATCCTAATCTCATTGCATATTATCTTACCTGTTTCCATAATATTTTATATGCAACCATATCGTAACCATGATAACAGTCATGTTTACAAATAGGAATGGTAGATAAAGACAAAATGTATAACAAGAGAATACAAGCAATTTGAGATTCTTGCTGCTATTCTTGTACTGATCTAAAGCATGGGGAATTGTCGGATTGCGGGAGTGAGATTGTTAATTAAGTTTGGTGGTTATGTATGATTGTAATCTTTAAGTCATAGGTTAAGTTTGAGTCTGAATTGAGTGTAATTTAGAAGGAATCCAAATCAACTCAAATAGTCAACCGGATCCACTAAAGGGGTTGATTGAACTCGGATTGAGCTCAATTGGTTGACCAGAGAATTAGTCAACAGATGGTTCAAGTGGAGATTGGAAAAGTGAAGGGAATCACATTTTCGAGATTCCCGATGGCTGAACCACTGGTGAGCGACGGTTATACTGTCGCCACCTAGGTTTTCGAGCGACGATGGTGAACCGACGACGATTAAACTACTTATACCTTGGTTTCGAAGCTTTCGGTGGTTTAACCGTAACAGTTGTACCACCCATACCCGATTTTTTTGAGTGTGTTTGAATTTTGGCTCCAAATTTTGAAGTTATTTGGGGCCTATAAATACCCCAAGTTTTCTTACATTTCATACAACAATTTTTTAGATTAAATTCTGTGAAAAAATTGTGTGGATTGTAAGAAAATGAAAAAGAGAAGTGGGTGAGCTATGAGTTGTAAAATTTTTATAAAGAGTCACACTTGTAAGCTCAAGTTATAAGGGTTTAGTCTTCACCCAAAGGAGATCGATAGTGGGTTATTAAATATGTTTAATGAACTTTTTAATGAGTTTAAAAAAATTAGTAAATCTTATAAGTTGCTTTTGTTTAAAAATATTTTATTACAATAATCTTGATGAAACTTCGTTTGTAACTTTAAATAACATTACATTCTTGAAATAAATTTCACAAGTTAAAAATAACTCAAAAGAATAATAATTATTCCTAAAAATATTTTTATCCTATAAATCCTTTAACAAGATAAAAAGATACCATTATTGTTGAATCTCCTAAACTACAAAAATAATTTGATAATTCAAATATTATATTATTATTGACTAAGTTTGTAGAATGATTTAAATGTTACGATAATAGTTGTATGTTAAAATGGGTTATGATTGAATGATGGTTTTTGAATTGAAACTTTAAATAAAAATCTACATATTTCTCATTTTAGTGCTTTAAAAAATATATATATTTGAAATACACATGATAAGTGCATAACAACTCTTTCACTAAAATCTAAAATAGTTAGACATAATTAACAAAGAAACATCATTGGGTTAAAGATAAACCAAAGATCATGTTATTACATAGGCTAGTGAGCCTATGTAATGTGCCTTGAGCATCCACTTTTAGAACATCATTTAGTGCTCCTAGCCTTATTAGGAGACAAAATTTATAGTATGAAGAATTTTGGTTTAGGTACTCATTTGGCTTTGGATCCGTCATGAAACATTCTTCCTATTTTCTCTAATGGCTTTAGGTCATTTATGATTCCTTTAAGAACTCAAGTTAATTTATGTGGACTATATTTTCTAAATATACTTATAAGCAAAGTATTCACATCTACCACAAAAATTACATTTATTTTCGGACAACATGGGTCTTCTAATAAGGGTAGTTGGCTTTTGATGAGTATTACTGACAATGCCAATATCTTCCTTATGAACATGACCCTTATTTGTAAGGATAATATTTAGGGATTTATTCCCTATTTTAAAATTTTCTAACGTTTGTTGCAATATAATATTTTCCTTTCTAAGTTCCTTTAAAGTTTCACATTTAGTGAATGAATTGTGTGAATAGTGTTACATCATGTATTTCTTCAAGTTTACTAACTAGTGATGCATGCTCCTTTTTAAGTAGTTTATAGGATTTGCTAATCTTTCTAAAACCATCATAAAGCTCATGAAAATAACTTAATAACTCATTAAAAGAAAAAGAACTTTCAGGTGGGTTACTTACCTCATCATGGTTGGCCACGACCCGAGATTTTCCACTTGTTGGTTATGCTCCTCATCTTTGAAGTATCTTGGCTTCTTGCGTTCATGGCAAGAAGTTTTGTCCAATTTAAGTTCATTTTTTTGATTCATTTATTTATTAAAGTTCTCGTAACTCGAGATTTTACTTGAGGAGTCATCTGTTGTTCTCAGTTCTATTTCCTTTGGAAGGCGATATTCTTCTGTTTTTAGTTCAATATCTTTCTTGTTCTTTGAAAGGTCTTATTCTTGTGCTCTTAAAGTAAGTTTATTCTTTTTCTTTGGAAGGTGTTCTTTAAATTCATTTTTGCAAGTCTTTTTATTTAATGATTCATTTAGTTTAATTATGATTTTATGTGTCATTTCTAATTTATGCCAAATCTCAAAAGCCAAATCACATGTAGAAACTCGATCAAACTCGTCTTTATTTAAAACAGAAAACAAAGCCTTCATAACTTTGGTATTTAAAGAAAACATATATTTTTCATTATCATTCCAATCATTTATTTAATTGGATGACTTCTGAAAACCATTTTGTACAATACACCATAAAATAAAACATAGTGAAATCAAGAAAATACACATTCAAATATTTCAAAAGGTATAATCCGTCCCATTGAACATAGGAGGACTTGTGATGCATTGACCCTCGTTAATGCCATAATAAACCATTTGCTCACATGGGTGTTAATCCAATAAGTAGAACATGACTCGATACCCGTTAGGATCAATTGGTACGAGGAGGAGGGGGTTGAATTAGTACAGTGTTGAAAGCCTTAGTTTTAGAAATACTTGCTCGAAATAAAATTGAAAATCGAAACCTTACTTTCGGAACCCAAAATCTACTGGAAGAATAAAAAGAACTATCACCTTCAAGACATCTTGGACAAGTTTTTGAGTACTTCTCCAATATACATCTCTTGATGCCTATTCGACTCCAGAAATACAGAACAATCCGATAGAGTTAACCGAGTTAGATATCTTGCACATAAACCATCTCCCAAAACCCCGAAAAACCACGAAAACAAGAAAAAATAAATAATAACCATCACCTTGAGGGTATATTACAGAGGTCTCTTGGGCAAAATTACAATCCATGATAATAAAAATAAGAAATCTTTGAGAATTTAATTTAGAAATGAATGTAAATCTTATAAACAAGAAGCTTTGATTTAAAGCAATAAAAATAATGGAGCCAAGATAAGAGTAGATGTACATAAGAGTAAAACGAGTATGTAGTTTCAAATGGACCAAAAAAGTTTCCATAAGTTATAGAATCTTATAAAAGATTTTATAAATTCTATTGGAAAATAATAAATAAAAAATTATGCTAATTTTTGTTTCAAGTAAATAATTAGTGATGACAAACACTATGACTCTATGCCTTTTTCCTTATAGTGTGGTAGCTATATATTATTTTTCCTAGTCTACTCCCCTCTCACATCATCATCACAAAACAAATATGGCAGCATATCAATCCCTCTTCTAGCGATAATAATTAAATGGACCCCTAATCTCTAATGTTACAAAATTGAAGAAGAGTAATAAAGTTTTCTTTTTTTCCTTCCTCCACTTTCTTACAACTCACAAAATCAACAATGACAATGTCATAAAATCCCAACTATTTGAGATTAACTATATGGACCCTTTAATATTATTGAGCTCTATAAGAAATCATATTCTTAGTTAAGTTAAGAATATTTATATCTTTAGTATTAGTTTATAATAAAGTCTTTTTATGTCTCACCGTATCTCTCATAATAGTTTTATATCTTCTAATTATAGCATCTATAGCTCTGCTTAGCAAATGTCAATACCATCTAAAAAAGTTTTTCCTCATCTTATCATGAAACTTAATTGTCCACAAATAAAAATATTTTTTCTTATTTTTCCTATTACCTCTACATATTCACCTTAGTATTTTTATTTTGGCATCATAATTTTTTTTTGTATATGTTATTTCTTAGTTCAATATTCAATGCATAAAACATTGTTGGTTGTTAGTATTACTAGCTATAAGCATTGCTCGTGTAACAATGATCTTATAAAACTTTCCATTTCAGCTAGCTCCCAATCTTATTGAATAATCAATTCAAGATATCCAAAACTTTTACTTAATACAACTTCTTGTATATCTAACTTATTTTATCCATATATATATATATATATATATATATATATATATATATATATATATATATATATATATATATATATATATATAATATCCAAAACTTGTCAGGGCATAGCAAACAAAAGTTAGCTGCCAAAGATCTTCAAAGTGTCATTCTGGAATTTCACTGAAATGCTTTTGGATTCCAAGAACCTATAATCAAATAGGCTAGAGAGCAAAGATGGTTGAAATAATACAAAAAGAAAAGAAATACTATGGAAAGATTCTTGAGATCAAAGATAGCCGAGTTCATATAATTCTATTGTAAGCAAAGCAGTATGATTTGAGATGGCATAACTTCTATTATAATGGACATGTTCTGCTAAACTAATTATATAGCAGGCAAGATAGGAGAAAGAAAAAGGCTATAGATATCAGGATTCCAAGTGACAGACATTCTTCTATAACATAGACAAAGGCACCCACTAAAACTTTATATTCAAAATAATCATCTTATAAAACCAAAGTCAACCTTAAGTGCAAGAAAAGAAATCAGAAAAGAAACCAAAGTCAAGCTTAAGGGGTGATGACTCATAGGAAAACACAATAATCAAAGAAACGGAACAATTACAGTTACAATGCAAGAACATTGTGTTCATTGCAAGAACAGAGTACGGGATCAAGAGAAACTCATAGAGAAAAAAAGGTCAATAATGCATTGAAAGAACCCAACTAAACTGATGCAAGAGGTAGAGTATCGAATCAAGTGCATTACCTCATCTCTAGGAAAAATATGTGGAGAGACTTTGTTGATTGCTTTATAAATTATAAGAGATTTAACAGGACTTATTCACAATTCAAGAAGAAAAGAGAATACTAATCAAAATCAATCTTACCAAACTAAGCTAGATAATGTCCTCAAAGAAATCAGAAGTCAATCAATGGAGAAATAAGGAATTGTAATGCAACACTGAATTAACCTTGATTTTATCCTTTACGATGGGATGTTTTGCTACTGATAGAAGGTTAACTTATAACATAAATATGATGCAACCCGAAAACACAAGGCATCTAAATTTACAATGCTAAGATTAAAATGACATCAAGGTCGTCTCTATAATTGACAAGATTAGTCCATTTACTTTCAACAATTTACAAAACATTAGATGAGCCTGGTTATGTTGCCCAGTATTTAGGTAAAGACTGGTCATAGAGGTTACCATAATTGGTACCGATGTTTAAGTTCATCAAGGAATAACAAAGAGAGAAATGAAATATCTTATCTATATCACAATTATTCTATCATTTGTAAGGTAAAATAAGAAAGTTATAACTGAAATTAAATGAATATCACGTCATATATACGGTAGGAGAAAAGATGCATGCCTGGACTGTTCAATCCTTGATCACAAAATCCAGTTTTGAAAAAATAAAAAAGTTTATTCAATTGCAAGCACCATAATAAAAGTTTGCCTAATGCACTGTTTGCTATGCTCTAACAAATCTTTTTATCTGATTGGAATTGAGGCAACATTAGTTGCTTGACTTCAGTATTAGTTGGCTTCTACTTTAAAGAGAACCACAAATGGAAAAGCACAATGAGAAAATTAACTCAAAAATGATAAAGGAGAAATAAATAGACCATGAAGAAATATAAATGAAGCCGTGGTTCGACCTTTGGTGGTAGTTGGACAATATATAAACTGTGATAAAAAATTTCTATTCAACATGATCTATTTAAAAAAACATAAAATTGCTCAACTAAATCTAATTAAAGCATAGCAAGATGATCATAGAGGAAATCCTGTCATCCTTGCGTTATGATACCTATCAGTTGGAACTTCCGAACCGGTCATCAACTAACCAATCTCACTAATGCACATTCTCAATCCCATGACACTCAAAATCACCAAACTTTCTTAATGTTTCTTTAGTTCAACCAATTCGAACCAGATAACCTTCATTTCAGTCAATAAATTCTCATAACATAAAATCATGATAGTTGTTAGGAGATATTCCAACAAGGAAGAGCATAAATAACAACAAGGAAACCCACCTCATCTTATCATAAAGAACATCTCGAGTTAACCCCATCTCCTAATGCTTGTTCTCTTCTTTGTTGTAATTAACTTCTCCAACACCACCTGGCTAGCCTCACTCTGTTACAGCTACAACGAGATGAGAACAAAGTATAATATAAGAAAACGTAATAATCTGAGATACAAATGGGGACAATTGAAAACGCACCTGGTGCTTTGCAGCAGTGCTGCTCACAGTCAGCATGCTGAAGCAAAGAGATCTTGTCGGATATGATTGAGAAGTAGTGATACTTGTACCCTTGACCAAAGGATTCAAGAAGGAACTCCAATACAAGGTTTGACTTACCGGTCCGTACCAATGTACCGAGTTCATCTCGGTACCGGTACGGTATGCACAGTGCGTACCACCTGGTATATTAAAATATAATATAAATATTTTATAATATAATATAATATTATATTATATTAATATATTAAAATATTTATAAAAAAGAGAAAAAGGGGTGACATCGCCTCGATCTTTCTCCCCGTGAGAGAAAAAGTGCCCGCGACCCAGGCGCGGCAGACACAAGGAGGACCGCGCCGAGTGATAGGTATTCTTTTCTCCTCTTTTCTTTTTTCTTCTTTTCCTCTTCTTCTTCTTCCCTTTTCTCGCTCAATCGACCGCAGATAGTTGATTTCTCCCTCAATCAATCGTCGGTCGATTTCACCGATGGTCGATTTTGGTGGAACCGGAAGCTGGTCCGCGTCAACATGGCGGTATATGCATCGTAGGGTAAATGTCGAATTGCAAACCTTGCAAACAAGTATCATTATCTAAAGAAGCAACAAGAGAAGGAAGTCTAAAGAAAATTTAATTAGAGAAGAATTAAGAAGGAAAGAGAGGAGAGATTTGTTATATTAAGATGTCCCTATGTTATTAGTTGAGACCAAGGTTTTCCTTACGAAAGACTGACTTGGTACATACCGGTCCAAGAAGATCAATCGCAGATCGGCCCCTAGCGGTACCGCTAAGATCGACCGACGATCGATTTCAGTTGACGATCGATTTCCGTCGATGATCGATTGTCTGCGGTCGATTTAAGGAGAAATCAACCGTCGACGGTCGATTGAGGAAGAAAAAGGAAAGAAGAGGAAGAAGAAGAAGAAGAAGAAGAAGAAGAAGGAGAAGTACCTCGCGCGCCTAGCGCGACTCACGAGGGTCGCCATGGCCGTTGTCGCCTCGCCGCTCGCCTGCAGTTTTTTCTCCCATGCGGGAGAGAGTTCGAGGCGTCGCCTTTTATTTTTCTAATATATTTTAATATCATATAATATTATATTATATTATAAAATATTATAATATATTTAATATCGGGCGATACGTCGTATCTTGCGATATCGGTACCATCTTGATGCAAAAATGTCGACACACAGATCGGTATATCAATCCTTAGTTGAGACGACATCCAAAATATTCATAATACTACAAAAGAATCGGTAGGAGCAAGAGCTACTCTCAAACATCAATGATAAGAGTACACCGTACATCTTACTTTTATAGTAGTGAGTCTCGTTTAAGCTTGGGCAAGTGCCTCCCCTACTTCCTTGGGCATTTTGGAACCTTAGCAACTTTTAGTACTTAGCGTCTTTGACAATCATAATACTAGATATCATGATAAACATTTTAATTAGACTAGAACACAACTGGGGAAGTCCTCGACCAAACTTTTAAAATTTTAGCTCCTCTCAAATATGGCGTAAGCTAGGCGATGAGGAATCATACACTAAAATAGGACATGCAATGTCAATTATATATATATATATATATATATAGGAAATGCAATGTCAATTATATATATATATATATATATATTATTCGAAAAGAGTATATTACCTATCTAGGCTACAAATTAATAGATAATGGGGCTTATTTGCAATTCAAGAAGGAAATAGAGTATTGATTGATGTCATTATTATGGATTTTATCATTATTATTGATTCAAGAAGGAACCAACTCCTTGTGAGCCCATTCTCCCTCTTCATGCCATCGCCAACTATCATCATTTATCTAGCAAACGACCAAGCCTACCACCTACCTATTCTCTTGTTCTCCTCTGCTTCCTCCACTTCCTCCTTTCTTTTCTCCCTTCGTCCTTCGTACCACCCCTACTCCCCAATTATAAAGGACACATAGTATATAATGGCATATCATGTGTTGATATGTCAACATGGACCAGACCATTACTTAGGCACACTACATCTTTCATTCCATCATAGCATCAACATTACCACACCATGTGATGCTATGATCACCCAATTTTGAGGGCTCGATATACTGCACCAAAGAGGTATTAGGCATTGGGTCTATAAAAATAAAATAATATAAAATAAGATATCATTTTTCTAGAAAAAGAAAACTAGCATATGAACTCAATCTCAACATGTGTTTAGATCTATATCGAGTGGATCAGAATTTGAGTATGGGCTATGGGAAATAATGTAGTAAAATTATTGGTCTGAGCAACAATTATGTGCAATTAATTAAGACAAAATATAGTGAAGTAATTGCAATCTGGCTCTAAATATTAGTGTTATACCATGATAATATTGTTGTTTCACATCAGCAACTTAGATAAGAATTTGGATACTGAAATTGGACATCTAGTTTAGGGAGTTTTATTCAACTCAAGTTGACAATACAATTGTCCTCAAGGTGTAGGAGTCGACAAGTATCCAATATACTACTGGAGCATAAAATTAGAAGTCTTCCAAAAAATATACTACCATTTTCAATGAAAACATCATCAAGAAGATTATTTTAAAAGAGAGTTGACATGAAAATCTAGTATAAATCTGGCTTCTGCTAGCCAGTTATAGTTCAAATTAGAATTATATTCAAAATATAATTCAATCATTAATTAGAAGTTAAGACACATCCGTGCCAAACCAAGCTTGCAATGTAATACCAATAAGACACTGAGATCTTTCTACAGAATGAAAAATAACCTGGATAAATATGTAGTCCTATACAAAGATCAAGATATAAACTTACTTCTAAAGAAAACCACAAATGGAAAAGCTCAATGAGAAAATCAACTCAAAAATGATAAAGGAGAAATAAATAGACCATGGTTGGACCGTTGGTGGTAGTTGGACAACATATAAATTGTGATTAAGAATTTCTACTCAACATGATCTATTTAAGAAAATAAAAAATTGCTCAACTAAATCCAATTAAAGCATAGCAAGGTGATCAAAGAAGAAATCCTGTCATCCTTGCCTTACGATACTTATCACTTGGATCTTTCGAACCGATCATTAACTAACCAATCACACTAATGTACATTCTCAATCCCATGGCACTCAAAATCGCCAAACTTTCTTGATGTTTCTTTAGTTCAACCATTTCGAATGAGAAAACCTTCATTTCAGTCAAGAAATTCTCAGAACATAAAATCATGATAATTGTTAGGAGAAATTCCAGCAAGGAAGAGCATAAATAACAATAAGGAAACCCACCTCATCGTATCATAAAGAACATCTTGAGTTAACCCCATCCAAAATATTCATAATACTACCCAAGAATTAGTAGAAGCCGGAGCAACTCTCAAACATCAATGACAACAGTACACCATACATTTTACTTTTATGTTAGTGAGTCTTGTTTAAACTTGGGCAAGCATCTCCTGCCTATTACCTTGGGCATTTTGGAACCTTGGTAACTTTTAGCACTTAACATCTTTGACAATAGTCATAATAATAGATTATCATGATGAACATTTTAATTAGACTAGAATACATCTTGGGGGGAAGTCATCTCACCAAACTTTTAAAATTTTAGCTCATCTCAAATGTGGCATAAGCTAGGTGGTGAGGAATCATACACTAAAAAAAAGGACAAATACAATGTCAATTATATATATATATATATATTAATTATTCAAAAAGAATATATTACCTATTTAGGCTAGAAATTAATAGATAAACTAATTGGGCTTATTTGCAATTCAAGAAGGAAATGAAGTATTGATTGATATTATTATTATGGATTTTATCATTTTTATTGATTCAAGAAGAAACGAACTCGTTGTGAGTCCATTCTCCCTCTCCGTGCCATCGTTGACCATCATCATTTATCTGTCAAACACCCATGCCTTCTCTAGGTCTCCTCTACTTCCTCCACGACCTCCACTTCCTCCTTTCTTTTCTCTTTCTTCCTTCATACCACCACCCCTACTCCTCTAGTATAAAGGACACAATATATAATGGCATATCATGTGTTGATATGTCAACATGGACCAGACCATTACTTAGGCCCACTACATTGTTCGTTTCATCATAGCATCAACATTACCACACCATGTGATGCTATGATCACCCAATTTTGAGGGCTCTGCACCAAAAATGGATTAGCTATTGACCATAAAAAAATAATAATATTAAATAAGATATTATTTTTCTTGAAAAAGAAAACTAAACATATTAACTCAATCTCAAAATGTGTTTAGACCTACATCGAGTGGGTCAGAATTTGAGTACGGGACAAGATTATATGTATTGCATTACCATGAACTATTCCACCACGATCCGCTGCACCATGTCGCCTCCTGGTGACATCTCCATTGCATACAGATTCTCGTGTGATGAACTCGGACTACGACTTCTCCACGTGTGGCCTCTGCTAACACATCATAGGGCCTCCGTCATCTCCGATTTTTTTTGTTCGCTCCCTTGACAATTCACCTTCGTCCACCCACTCTTGGGTCACACTGGATGAAGCATAGCTCTAGAGTCAGTCTCCTCTAGTCCCCGACTTCGCTAGAGTTGGTGCACCATTGTCGGATCTTGGGCCTCTATCCCCTACCAGCACAATCTTGTTATGCACCTCCTGTTCCTGACAACTTGAATGGCAACACTGTGGCATATTCTTCAAGAGTACCTGCCTCTGCGTCCTCTTGCCCCGTCCTAAGGTCTCCTGATCCCAACTTTGCCTCCGCAAGTTGAATCACCTTAGTTACTCCGTCAAATGCATCTCTAAGGTAGCTTGCATGTGCCTCGAAGCTCCCTTTATCTTTGGCACCATGCAAAATAAGTTTGTCCCATCAGAATGAAGAACTCATAGAACGACATGATCCCACTCTTGCCTCTACAAGAGTTCATGCCCTTGACCTCTGTCCAAGAAAAGCTCCGTGCCTCCGCTCTATGTTCCATCTTCTATGTCGACTCCCTTCATGAGACTTGGATACTTCACCAAGTTCCACTCAAGTCGCTCCACTCCTCGATTTGCATTGAGTTGATAGTGGTCATCACGTCCACCATTCCACGGGTCAACACTCTGTTGAGTTCGATTTCAGCATCGACTCTAAGTGTGCCTTCATATGATGTTGCCTTGGATTGCTCCCCCGCTTGATCTCGAAATGCATCCACCAATACATTACTTCATTCGAGATCATGCGACGACTCTTCGTCGCTCACTCGGTCCGTTGAGCTTTGTGGAGATATCGCCTTGAGGAACTCTTCTTCAATATGTGCAGTCCGTTGCACATGATTCTCCCACTAAAGAACTAGGACTTATCCCTCCTGGATATCTGTTCTGCTGGAGCAACTTTTCTCTTTACATACTAAATTTCGGAGACCACCATCCCCTTTAGACTACCCCGTCTTGCTGAACAACTTGTGCCTTGTTCTGCCCCCACAAATGTACTTGCTAGATTGCGACCCTTCTCTCATCTCCATTGTACCCTTCAAGTTCTAACAATATGCTGAACTTGTTGTACATTTCAGCCGCCTACGGACATATCCTTTCCATGTCGAAGAGAAAGTTTTGATGCTCCATGGCGCCGAGTTCCGATCATGCCTTGGGATGGCCACGAACACTCCGTCGTCCGTGTACAAGCCCTTGCGTGAGTTCCGAATCCTTCGAGTTAGCAATTCCCCTCACCTCTGTGAGCTTTGCACAACTCTTTCGATTGTTACACAACACCTCCCACCTTGCACGGTCTCATCTTTCACCAAACGCCCCGCTTTGCCTTAAGCACCGTCAAGCTTGGTTGCCAACGTCGAGCTATAGCTCGAACTCAACCATCCCAATCTTTGTGTGCTACGCATTCTTCTTCGCTTGCGGTGCCTCTCGCGCAAAGGTGTTGGCCATTCCTGTAGATGCCAAACACGGATGCTCGCTCCTCTGAGCGACTCCTTTCCCTACATCTCAATGTCTGTTTTCCCCCAAACGATTCGTTGTCCTCCACCTAGGTCCCCCACGTTTGTATGACAAGTGTTTCTGCGTGTGCTTGTCCCGCTCTGATACCACATTGTCACGGGCTTAGCTGATTTTGCCTAAGTCGTGCGGCACCCATGCGTGTCCATCCGCAAAGGTCAGCCCTCCCCGAGATCTCCTAGAGTCCCTTAGACTTACAACAGAGAAAACGGGCCAGAAGAAGCAATTCCCACTTTAAAAAGCCAAATACAAATTACATCCATGGACATTACAAACTCAGAGAGGTTACACACAAAGGATAAAGGTCCGTTACAGAACGAAATCCCCACAAGTGCTTATAAGACACACTTGTATTTACAAGCCAAACTTGGCCATAAAACAAATCAAACTAGGGTTGCTAAGCCTACTGCAAGCCCGCTTCTTATTGTACAAGATATGTACCTAAACCGAAGGACATGGACAAACACGAGCATTTCATCGAACACCTTGTTTACATTGTTGTCCATGACATGGCGGACCGGTACGTAGCGCCCGTACCATTCAATATTGCAAACCTTGCTTATCAGTATATTGCTTGATATCTCAATATTAGGCCAATTTAATATGTTACACTAATAGTCTTGTAGATAATGGCATCAGAATGGCATTAAAAACCTTGATATTCAAAGATATGCAATGCAATAAAGCTAATAAACCATGGCCATCAACAAGAACCTACAATGACTCAAATTCCACTTTGAAGACCTCATTCCAATTTCTTATAATAATCTATATTTCACTATACTATCAAACTAGAAAAGAATAACCAACTTTTAAGTATATGAGATAGGTTTGTTGCACCACCCAAGTATACAAGCACTACATACCAGTCCAACTCGCTACTAAGAAGTAGCTCGCCCGAGGTCCCATCGACACGCCCAAGCATACCATGTGTAAATACACCGGTATAAACTGATATGCAACACACTAACAAATATCTTAGATGGGTCTGGTACCCGAAATAACGAACCCGATTATGAGGTATATCAAAATCAGCGCTTCTAAAAATAATTTGATCTACAAAGCAAGACTCCAGCATATTTTATTTCAGTCATAATGGACAGTGAAAGATACGAGGAAAAAAATCTTATATTTGTTAACTTTCAATTGACAAGTGTACAGCGAGAAGACAGAAGACAATGACAAGATTGTAAGTGAGAATTTGAGATAACACAAAACCAGGCAGTTCCATAACTAATGTATCCTCCTTGTGGGGAGAACAACAATGATTCTTGGAAAGTGAACAGCAACATAGATTAAGAACATTAAGAATCTTATGGGCAGAATAAACTTCAACACTAATGAAACACACACAGATGCATGCTAATGAATTAATGTAATTGACTGTAAAAGAATTTGCAAATTTATGAAAGAGGAACGAATACTATAGATTTTCAAATTTAGTTAAACATTACCAACTTTTCTAAGATATCAAGATTTTCTTTTCCACACCTCTGGCCATAAGCTACAGAAATTGACCTTCGTAGCCCTTATCTTCAAGGATATAAGAATGAAAACAAGTGAATAGAATGAGTCTATTAATGCATGTATGAGATATCAACATAAATTACTAAGACCTTTATTTAGAAATATGGGTTTAAAGTTTAAACAAGGAGAACAAAAGAGTCATCTGCTTGGTTTACAAAAATAATAAAATTTTGAAAATAAGGTTGGCCAATTCCAAATACAAACACACAATTGCATACTGGCATAAGAAAGCATATGACCTTGTAACATACGTATGTGTTATGTATACCCATTTGATAGTTCAGTTGCATGAATATTGGCTGCAAGAATGAGTAGATCTAGCGATAATATGCAGATATTGAGAACAAATGGCGTAACAAGGACTTAGCATGAGCAAAAGTAAAAGGTGGCCCAGTGCATCAAGCTCCTTTATTTACATGGCAAGTTAGAAACATCAATCACAATAAGACAATAAAAGTATCTTGGAGTAAACAAAATCTCTTATTAGTAAAAGATTAAACAAAACAAAGTACACAAAGAAAGAAGATAAATAAGAAGAAATTAAAAAGAAACAAGGCACTGAATCAGAACCAATTACAATGTACTTACAAGCAACGATTATGATCTCATATCAGGTTCCTGTACTAGTCCTTGACCAGACTGATACATTCCAAAGACTCAAAGAAGAGGAAGGAATAAATGGCATTGAACGAAGGAGGAAGTAGGGGGAAGAAGGAAGGAATAAGAAAGGAGAGGAGGTAGTCAAGGTGATCCGTATGGGGTTCGGGTTTGGGTTCGACGATTCATCAAGCCATCACCTCTTGGATGGAAAGTTTTGGCGGAGGAGTTGCACCTTTTATACCATAAACACAACTTAGAAAGGGGAATTAATCTACTCTTGCTATGAATTTAAAATACCTAAAACAGGAAACCAAAGCAAAGAGTTTTCAAGAGAATTGCTCAGAAATTCTCACTCGACATGCCGGACAGATCATGACAGAACACTTGGCGTCGGTTCTCCCTTTCTTTCCTCCTCGACCTCTCAACCAACATCACCCATGTTAGGCACTCAAGAAGAGGTTAATTATGTTGTAGTTGTTACATTTTCGAAAGTCAAGGACGAAGATGAAACGCTATTGTGATAGCTCTCTTGTGTGCAAATGTGAAAGCCGTGTGACTCTCAGTAGAATAGTCTGTCAGTTTGGGTTTCTCTGAGTTTCTGCGTTGTCAACCTCCACCTGAGGTTGCAACAAAGGATTGAGATGCACTAGGCGAGACCAAGGCATCTAGACAATGTTGGAGGAGAGGACGTCAATGGTGGAAACAACCTCCACATCTGCTGGAAAGCAAAACAGGGAACGATCGCGGCGGGAAACAGAGCAGCAGCATCTCCCTTGTCTTCCTCACTTATTCTCTTTCGGAACTCGAGTTCTAGGCTGGCAGGAGGCTTCAAGGCGATGTTGAACTCGATCGAAAAGATGCCTTAAGTCCTTTTGGTCGCTGTTGGTTGCGGAGGAAGGACCAGAAGCGTTGGGGACATTGTTGATCTCTCATCGGTTCTCTAGGAGGTTGTGAACAAGAAGACGCTGAGACAACAACGTCTTCTTCTTCTCTGCTTCCCTTTTTCCTCTGCCAAAACTTTCATCCGAGAGGTGGTAGCAGATCCTCGAATCCAGACCCTATATAAATCAGGAGGAAGGAGGAAGGGGCGATGGAAGAGAAGGAAGAAGGAGAAAGAGGAAGAAAGAAGCGAAGATGATGTAGGAAGAGAAGAATGGTAGAAGAGGAAGAGGAGGCAGAGGAGAAGAGAAGTACTTGAAATCAACAGTGTAAGCTAGATGGCGAGCAATGAGGAGCAACAACAGACGGCTTGTGGGCTCTATGTGTATAACAAAGAGGGCTCGACCAACCATTGATGAGTTAAATAGGTTTTTTTCTTTTTCCAATAGGTCAGGCCGAGACGCATGTACAAGTTCACACCATGTCCAGCACATACCGTCTGTTTTGTATTGGTCCGAGTGAAATCTCAGTCTATGCTTACAAGACTGTGTTGGAATCTTTCATATTTCTGTAAAAGACATTAAAATCAAGAAAATAACAAAAAAAGTGGACCAACAATACAACTTCATGATTTCAAGCACTATCAAAGGAAAACCAATAATTTACTATAACAGAACTCCTGATGACAAATATTTATAAAGAGGTAAAGAGGTTACCCCAAGAACTTCTTGTGTTGTACAATACCAGAAAAATCAAAACATAACACGATTATTGACAATGCAATATTAAAATGTTCCATGTGATCAATTTACTATACTGATAAATATACTACAAAGGCCTATGATAATATATGGACAAAAACAAAATTGATAAATGAATGGGAGAACAAGCATCCAATAGGGCGACGGAAGGCTGGTGGAATGCCAAGTTGCAGCACTGAATTGGAATAGACATCTATTGGGGCGATGCTACTAGCTTCATGAATTGGAATAGACATCTAGTGGGGCGATGAAGAGTAGCACCATGGTGACAAGCATTTGTCTAAGAGAGATTGATCAAAAGAGCACATGAAAGGGTGAAAGACAGCCCAAGGGAGAGAGAGGAAGAAGAAGAGTGAAGAAGAAGAGCAACAGGTAGAGTGATAATTTGGATGGTGGAGGCAAAAAGTGCTCTAGGGTAAAAATTAGAGGAGAATCCTACATGATATTAAAAGAGAAAAAAGGAACACTATGAATAAGCCAATTCCTTAGGCTAGCTTGGCCTTTCTGCCTGAGTCAACCTACCATAGTTTGGCTTGCTGGCTAATCTTTTCCATGTGCAATCTTTTGTGGCTAAGTTTCTTCACTACTATTGTGATAAAAATTTACAAGCCAACCTCCTAGGCTTGGCTTAATAACTTAACTATTTATGCGTAAGATGACTTCTTATGACTTAGTATGATGACTTCTTGTTAATGTGTAAAGCAACCACTTAGGACTTGTCTGTGGCTTAACTTCCAGTGCATGAACCGCCACTTTTTGGCTTCACTACTCTAATTAGCCTCATAGTGATGGAGAACCATCTAGCTTGATAAAGAATTTTAGAAGAGTTTATTCAAGGCAAGGAAACCAGCATAAAGGCCATTAATTAGTTCACCTAAAAACTTTAGGAATTGTGTTAAAAATTGAAGAGTGCTTTGCTCTTTCAAGATGCTAACCTTGGGACTCTACTTTCATATTAAGTGCACTATTGTACAAAGGAAGGTTTGAAATTTCAACATTTAGCGTCCGGCACGGGCGGTAAATATCCGTTGCTTGACGCAGATCGCCGCTACCAGCAGATAAAAATCGATTAGCGGTCGATTTCGACCGTCGGCGGCCGATTGAGGGAGAAATCGAGTCAATTGAAGGAGAAAAAGGGAAGAAGAAGAAGAGGAAAAGAAAAAAAAGAAGAGAAGAAGAAAACCTAGAGCCTGTTCTTGCCCGCGCACCGTCGTCACCCTCGCGGTTGCCGGCGCCCGTCATGGATCGCACACACTGCGAGGAGCGAAATGTCTCCCGCAGGGAGAGAGAGACGCCTTTTCTTTTATTTTTACATATTTTAATATATTTTTATATTATATTATATTTAATATATCAGTGTGTACCACCCGATACTGGTACCGTACCAATACCGACAATATGTTGGTACACCGGTACGGACCGGTAAGTCGAACCTTGGTACAAAGTGCACTCTTTTTCCTTTCTGCTGTAATAACTTGTCTTAAAGTTGTTTAGGTCTCCTGAAGGTCACATTTTGGGTTTCTAATAGACATACAAGTTCCCTAGGAGGTTACTCTTGGGAATCATTGTCTACAATGATTGTATTAAGGCTCCTAAACCCCTATAAATAGTGGGCCTTGTCAATGGATCAAACACTTCAGATTTGAATAAACAACTTGAATCTTCTTTACTCCTCTTCTAGTCTCTTATTCTCCTCTCTAATCTCACTCCTCTCTTGCTTTCTCTTTACTTCTCTCTACTCTACTCTGTTCTACATCACATAGATTGGCTTTTTATTCATAAAGCCAACTTCTTGCAGCTTAGCTTTCTCCTAAGCCAAACTCTTATGACTCCCATGGCTCAGCATTTTCATATTTTGACTTCATGTCCTGGACTTTTTAGTCATATCTCATACTGCTTGGCTTCTTCTCCGCCTATTGTTCACAAGCTTACCTCTTAAAGCTTGGACCTTTTACAGTTATGCTAAATTAGAACCAGCTCAGTAATATTCATATGTCGACTTGTTATTGCTCAACTTTTCTCTTTCTAGCCACCTTGGTTTGTTTGTTGCCATTATTTTTAGTACAAAAACAACACCAACATGGCATTTATTCATAAGCCAACCTCACATTGCTCAATATTTTCCCAGGCTACCTTAGATTGGCTTCATAATAAAGGGTTGGACACTATTCATACACCAACCTCCTATGGCTTGGCTTCTTCCCTTGGTCAAACATGGACCAGTTTGTATCCTTTCTCTTTAGAGTGGCACCAACTAAGACTTGGACCCTCATGGTTTAACTACTTCAAAATTTTGGAACTGAATCAAGTCTATCTTTGTATTTATTTTCTTTTACAAAATTATTTAAAAAGCACAGCAACATATAGTCCATCTTGCTTATTTTTGTCTGAATCATGGCTCACAGGTAACTCAGGGTTCTAGATGACTTAATTTTTATCTCAATATTAACAATTGTAGGCAAATAATTTTGGAGAATCTGCTTTATAACAGCAACCACCAATATCATCTAAAAATGCTTGGGACTTGCACAAATAATTTGGCATTAGACGTCAAAACCACTATAGCATCTATTACAGCCACATTTAAACATTGCTATCAGGAAATTTCTATGCACCAGAAAAAGGCCAATTTGAACAAAAACCTTTGACTTTCAAAATCCATTATGCTACAGCTTACATAATAGTTCAAAATGTAGATATGAGAGGCAATAAACTTGAAATACCAAAAAGGATATGAATTCACTATCAGAATTATAAATATATATTACCTTACAGTGCTCAAGTATCGGAGTAACATTATGACTTCTCAAGAAAACTTTCAGTTTACCATCTTCGGTTTTCTCTAAGCTCTAAAGAAAACAAAATGAGGAGGAAAAAGCTTAGTGCAATCACAAACCAAAAAAAATGATGAAAGACATACAACATATTGCTTCCAGAAAAGAAAACACTAGATGTTGACAATCAATATGCAGATGCATAAGGAAACAATGATGACATCATGACTGAGAACAGTTGTTCTTTTTTGTTGCAATTATGAACACTGAAATCTTTATCCCAAAAAATTAGATTACATTACATTAAAGTTTCAATCACAAAAAGGACAATGTAATGAACAAGGCTCCAGCTATTATTGCAAGGACTATATGTGAAATTTAGATTTCCGAGGGCTTCTCGGAATATAGAGAAGCTGTTTCCACCATGTAAAAATTTGTTTTGGATTCATATCCAGTTTCAGTTGGTAGTCTGAGACTAAAAAAATGTTTCAGCAGTTTCAATGGCTTCAGTGAATTTAAATGGTCACAGTGATATGCCTCAATAAATTTAAAAAAAACAAAATCAAAAAATTTATCGATAAAAAGTTTTGGGAAAACTGGAGCAGGGGAGAATTCTCATTTATGATTAATGAATTAAATAAAACACTACCAAATTCAAGAAGTTAGATTAATTTAGATGGTAAACAGATTCATTTATTGTCTAATTCCTCAATGAACTCTTTCCCGATGCCACATCTACTAACACATCATTAGTCTAGCACTTCTTCACCTACCAACATGGATTCCCCATCAGCAGCATTAGGTATATAAACCCAGAGCTCAGGCAATCGCTTAGAAATCTAAAAATGTCGAGTCACCAAAGCTGGCCTCCTGTTGTAGCAATAGGACATTGTTGGGAAGGACTGAGTAAATTTTCTCTTCAAGTAAAGCATGATACAATTAGGTAGAATCACAGTACAAGTGACACATTGAACAGTATAATTGCATGGTATATATCAATCATGATATTCACCTTCCCCAAAGAAGTTGGTCCTCTCAGTGGTCAGGGATATGCATGTGTCAGTCAAGAAATATAACATAGACCATGATATCGATTAATTCTGACACAACATTTCCAATCTGTACAGTTTTAGTCTAAGACAATTTGATCCTGACTGATTTCTCAGCCTTATAGCTAAAATTTGAGTGAGTCAAAATGAATGCGAATTGGTTGAGTTTGGCCAATTTTGGACAGTTGAGAGGCTCAAGAAAAGAAACAGAGTGTGGAAGGGAGGAAAGGTGGAAGAAGAATGCCAAGGTGGAAGAAAGACAAGAAGAATTATAGACTACTTTTTTCTTCCCAGAAAACAGAACTAAGTTATATTAAGAAAGAAGCCTCATGCACCCATCTCTTCTTCTACTTGAAACAGAGAAAATGCTGTTACAATTGTGTTCATTGCTCACTACAGCCATCACTATTTATCATCTGGCAGACTGCCACCATCATTGTAATGTTCATTGTCTACTGCTGGTAAAATAAAGATATTGGGAGACGAAAGGCGAGAATGAAGATAACATCATAACCTTTTTGCAGAAATGGAAAATCTAACAAAGAAGGGAGATGTCACTGGATTCATGATTACTCTAAAATTCTGTGGACACTCTTCAAACAAGATTCTTTCTGTCTTTGTATTATCTAACACTTCATTCATATGGTGATTACAAAAGCAACTAGGTATAGTCGGTTCCATCAATATCTTCAAAAACATTAAAATTCTGAATTTTTTATATGAGAACATACATACATATATACATATATATATATATATATATATATATATATATATATATATATATATATATATATATACATATATATATACATATATATATATATACATATATATATACATATATATATATATACATATATATATATATACATATATATATACATATATATACAGATATATACATATATATATATATATGTATATATATAGTTAATTACAAATACTAATATAGATATCTGATATGATCATTTTAAAAAAATTGTAACATTTTGTTTTTAATATGTAAATCTTCATTTTATATGTCATCTATTATACTTTTTTTACCTTTTGATGACATTCGTCCTTTCATAAAACAATATAGTATATAATATATGAAGGTAAAAAAATTTAGCACATAAAATCTATAATTTTTCTCAAACTTTATATTATAAGTTCTCTAAGACTTTGTTAATTTATGAATTGCATAAAATTATTATCTTGATTAATCCTGATCCTGTAGATTTAATCTGATCAATCTTGTAGATTCCAGTTGTACCATCTCAGCCAATCCGCATACCTACCAATCTGCAAATTATTAAGTACAATAAAAACTAAAACTAACTTGAGCCATATGCCTCTGAGAACAGCTCAATTTTTACAACCTTAAAAAGACAAATTAAAATTTTCTAATTTAAGACAAGCCTGTAAATTTCTAGATACAATATAGAACAAGAATCATGAAAGAAAAGGTTCCACATATTAGAAAAGAAAAGCTATACTACTGGATTTTAATAGAAAATTCTTTTCATGAAAAATATCTTAAAACTAACCTTGATGAATTGAAGAGGCATTCTGCTAGCTCGGCTCACCCAAAAGAAGAAAACATTATCCATACTAAGATTTTGGACGTATTGCAAACTTAGTTCTTCTATTCGTGCTCCCAAATTCTGCAATTCTTTTTCTTGCTTGGAGTGAGATTAACACCATTCCGTTCGAACTCTTTAACTCATGAGCATGAGAAAATCACTATACAAACTCAAAGAAGAGCGATTAGAATACCGAATTGCTAGAAGAAAAGAAATGATTAACTCCAAGCCTACAAGCCCGCTTCTTGCTATATAAGATACGTACCTAAAGCAAAGGACACGGACAAACATGAGCATTTCATCGAACACCTTGTTTACATTGTCCGTGACAGTACCGACAACTAATCGATACGTTAGTACAGTACGAGATTGCGAACCTTGGTTTAAACTCCAAGTATTTATTTACAGTGGCTTGTTTACCTATACCAACACGATAATGAGTAAAACCTATAATTTCTCATCAAGGTTGAACTATTTGACTATAATCAAGATAGTGATAACTTGCAACTCTTGAGTATGCATTTATTAGATTTTGAGAATGATCAACCTCCCTTTGGTAATATATAGCACAAATCTAAGTAACAAGTTAGTCACTATGTAAATTTTATCCCAAAACACAACAAATCCACGTCAATGCTACCGCTATGTTAGGCACTCGACATGCTCAGAAATTCTCACTCGACATGCCGGACAGATCATGACAGAACACTTGGCGTCGGTTCTCCCTTTCTTTCCTCCTCGACCTCTCAACCAACATCACCCATGTTAGGCACTCAAGAAGAGGTTAATTATGTTGTAGTTGTTACATTTTCGAAAGTCAAGGACGAAGATAAAACGCTATTGTGATAGCTCTCTTGTGTGCAAATGTGAAAGCCGTGTGACTCTAAGTAGAATAGTCTGTCAGTTTGGGTTTCTCTGAGTTTCTGCGTTGTCAACCTCCATCTGAGGTTGCAACAAAGGATTGAGATGCACTAGGCGAGACCAAGGCATCTAGACAATGTTGGAGGAGAGGACGTCAATGGTGGAAACAACCTCCACATCTGCTGGAAAGCAAAACAGGGAACGATCGCGGCAGGAAACAGAGCGAGATCTCCCTTGTCTTCCTCACTTATTCTCTTTGAACTCGAGTTCTAGGCTGGCGGGAGGCTTCAAGGCGATGTTGAACTCGATCGAAAAGATGCCTTAAGTCCTTTTGGTCTGTTGGTTGCGGAGGAAGGACCGAGCGGGACATTGTTGATCTCATCGGTTCTCCAGGAGGTTGTGAACAAGAAGACGCTGAGACAACAACGTCTTCTTCTTCTTCTCTGCTTCCCTTTTTCCTCTGCCAAAACTTTCATCCGAGAGGTGGTAGCAGATCCTCGAATCCAGACCCTATATAAATCAGGAGGAAGGAGGAAGGGGCGATGGAAGAGAAGGAAGAAGTAGAAAGAGGAAGAAAGAAGCGAAGATGATGTAGGAAGAGAAGAATGGTAGAAGAGGAAGAGGAGGCAGAGGAGAAGAGAAGTACTTGAAATCAACAGTGTAAGCTAGATGGCGAGCAATGAGGAGCAACAACAGACGGCTTGTGGGCTCTATGTGTATAACAAAGAGGGCTCGACCAACCATTGATGAGTTAAATAGGTTTTTTTCTTTTTCCAATAGGTCAGGCCGAGACGCATGTACAAGTTCACACCATGTCCAGCACATATCGTCTGTTTTGTATTGGTCCGAGTGAAATCTCAGTCTATGCTTACAAGACTGTGTTGGAATCTTTCATATTTCTGTAAAAGACATTAAAATCAAGAAAATAACAAAAAAAGTGGACCAACAATACAACTTCATGATTTCAAGCACTATCAAAGGAAAACCAATAATTTACTATAACAGAACTCCTGATGACAAATATTTATAAAGAGGTAAAGAGGTTACCCCAAGAATTTCTTGTGTTGTACAATACCAGAAAAATCAAAACATAACACGATTATTGACAATGCAATATTAGAATGTTCCATGTGATCAATTTACTATACTGATAAATATACTACAAAGGCCTATGATAATATATGGACAAAAACAAAATTGATAAATGAATGGGAGAACAAGCATCCAATAGGGCGACGGAAGGCTGGTGGAATGCCAAGTTGCAGCACTGAATTGGAATAGACATCTATTGGGGCGATGCTACTAGCTTCAGCAATGAATTGGAATAGACATCTAATGGGGCGATGAAGAGTAGCACCGTGGTGACAAGCATTTGTCTAAGAGAGATTGATCAAAAGAGCACATGAAAGGGTGAAAGACAGCCCAAGGGAGAGAGAGGAAGAAGAAGAGTGAAGAAGAAGAGCAACAGGTAGAGTGATAATATACATATATATATATATATATATATAGTTAATTACAAATACTAATATAGATATCTGATATGATCATTTTAAAAAAATTGTAACATTTTGTTTTTAATATGTAAATCTTCATTTTATATGTCATCTATTATACTTTTTTTACCTTTTGATGACATTCGTCCTTTCATAAAACAATATAGTATATAATATATGAAGGTAAAAAAATTTAGCACATAAAATCTATAATTTTTCTCAAACTTTATATTATAAGTTCTCTAAGACTTTGTTAATTTATGAATTGCATAAAATTATTATCTTGATTAATCCTGATCCTGTAGATTTAATCTGATCAATCTTGTAGATTCCAGTTGTACCATCTCAGCCAATCCGCATACCTACCAATCTGCAAATTATTAAGTACAATAAAAACTAAAACTAACTTGAGCCATATGCCTCTGAGAACAGCTCAATTTTTACAACCTTAAAAAGACAAATTAAAATTTTTCTAATTTAAGACAAGCCTGTAAATTTCTAGATACAATATAGAACAAGAATCATGAAAGAAAAGGTTCCACATATTAGAAAAGAAAAGCTATACTACTGGATTTTAATAGAAAATTCTTTTCATGAAAAATATCTTAAAACTAACCTTGATGAATTGAAGAGGCATTCCTGCTAGCTCTGGCTCACCCAAAAGAAGAAAACTGTTATCCATACTAAGATTTTGGACGTATTGCAAACTTAGTTCTTCTATTCGTGCTCCCAAATTCTGCAATTCTTTTTCTTGCTTGAGTGAGATTAACACCATTCCGTTCGAACTCTTTAACTGTCGAGCATGAGAAAATCACTATACAAACTCAAAGAAGAGCGTTAGCGATAATACGAATTGCTAGAAGAAAAGAAATGATTAACTCCAAGCTGCTACAAGCCCGCTTCTTGCTATATAAGATACGTACCTAAAGCAAAGGACACGGACAAACATGAGCATTTCATCGAACACCTTGTTTACATTGTCCGTGACAGTACCGACAACTGATCGATACGTTAGTACAGTACGAGATTGCGAACCTTGGTTTAAACTCCAAGTATTTATTTACGGGCTTGTTTACCTATACCAACACGATAATGAGTAAAACCTATAATTTCTCATCAAGGTTGAACTATTTGACTATAATCAAGATAGTGATAACTTGCAACTCTTGAGTATGCATTTATTAGATTTTGAGAATGATCAACCTCCCTTTGGTAATATATAGCACAAATCTAAGTAACAAGTTAGTCACTATGTAAATTTTATCCCAAAACACAACAAATCCACGTCAATGCTACCGCTATGTTAGGCACTCGACATGCTCAGAAATTCTCACTCGACATGCCGGACAGATCATGACAGAACACTTGGCGTCGGTTCTCCCTTTCTTTCCTCCTCGACCTCTCAACCAACATCACCCATGTTAGGCACTCAAGAAGAGGTTAATTATGTTGTAGTTGTTACATTTTCGAAAGTCAAGGACGAAGATAAAACGCTATTGTGATAGCTCTCTTGTGTGCAAATGTGAAAGCCGTGTGACTCTAAGTAGAATAGTCTGTCAGTTTGGGTTTCTCTGAGTTTCTGCGTTGTCAACCTCCATCTGAGGTTGCAACAAAGGATTGAGATGCACTAGGCGAGACCAAGGCATCTAGACAATGTTGGAGGAGAGGACGTCAATGGTGGAAACAACCTCCACATCTGGAAAGCAAAACAGGAACGATCGGCGGAAGCAGGACATCTCCCTTGTCTTCCTCACTTATTCTCTTCGAACTCGAGTTCTAGGCTGGCAGGAGGCTTCAAGGCGATGTTGAACTCGATCGAAAAGATGCCTTAAGTCCTTTTGGTCGCTGTTGGTTGCGGAGGAAGGACCAGAAGCGTTGGGGACATTGTTGATCTCTCATCGGTTCTCTAGGAGGTTGTGAACAAGAAGACGCTGAGACAACAACGTCTTCTTCTTCTTCTTCCTTTTTCCTCTGCCAAAACTTTCATCCGAGAGGTGGTAGCATCCTCGAATCCGGACCCTATATAAATCAGGAGGAAGGAGGAAGGCGATGGAAGAGAAGGAAGAAGGAGAAAGAGGAAGAAAGAAGCGAAGATGATGTAGGAAGAGAAGAATGGTAGAAGAGGAAGAGGAGGCGAGGAGAAGAGAAGTACTTGAAATCAAGTGTAAGCTAGATGGCGAGCAATGAGGAGCAACAACAGACGGGGCTCTATGTGTATAACAAAGAGGGCTCGACCAACCATTGATGAGTTAAATAGGTTTTTCTTTTCCAATAGGTCAGGCCGAGACGCATGTACAAGTTCACACCATGTCCAGCACATATCTGTTTTGTATTGGTCCGAGTGAAATCTCAGTCTATGCTTACAAGACTGTGTTGGAATCTTTCATATTTCTGTAAAAGACATTAAAATCAAGAAAATAACAAAAAAAGTGGACCAACAATACAACTTCATGATTTCAAGCACTATCAAAGGAAAACCAATAATTTACTATAACAGAACTCCTGATGACAAATATTTATAAAGAGGTAAAGAGGTTACCCCAAGAATTTCTTGTGTTGTACAATACCAGAAAAATCAAAACATAACACGATTATTGACAATGCAATATTAGAATGTTCCATGTGATCAATTTACTATACTGATAAATATACTACAAAGGCCTATGATAATATATGGACAAAAACAAAATTGATAAATGAATGGGAGAACAAGCATCCAATAGGGCGACGGAAGGCTGGTGGAATGCCAAGTTGCAGCACTGAATTGGAATAGACATCTATTGGGGCGATGCTACTAGCTTCAGCAATGAATTGGAATAGACATCTAATGGGGCGATGAAGAGTAGCACCGTGGTGACAAGCATTTGTCTAAGAGAGATTGATCAAAAGAGCACATGAAAGGGTGAAAGACAGCCCAAGGGAGAGAGAGGAAGAAGAAGAGTGAAGAAGAAGAGCAACAGGTAGAGTGATAATATACATATATATATATATATGTATATATATAGTTAATTACAAATACTAATATAGATATCTGATATGATCATTTTAAAAAAATTGTAACATTTTGTTTTTAATATGTAAATCTTCATTTTATATGTCATCTATTATACTTTTTTTACCTTTTGATGACATTCGTCCTTTCATAAAACAATATAGTATATAATATATGAAGGTAAAAAAATTTAGCACATAAAATCTATAATTTTTCTCAAACTTTATATTATAAGTTCTCTAAGACTTTGTTAATTTATGAATTGCATAAAATTATTATCTTGATTAATCCTGATCCTGTAGATTTAATCTGATCAATCTTGTAGATTCCAGTTGTACCATCTCAGCCAATCCGCATACCTACCAATCTGCAAATTATTAAGTACAATAAAAACTAAAACTAACTTGAGCCATATGCCTCTGAGAACAGCTCAATTTTTACAACCTTAAAAAGACAAATTAAAATTTTTCTAATTTGAGACAAGCCTGTAAATTTCTAGATACAATATAGAACAAGAATCATGAAAGAAAAGGTTCCACATATTAGAAAAGAAAAGCTATACTACTGGATTTTAATAGAAAATTCTTTTCATGAAAAATATCTTAAAACTAACCTTGATGAATTGAAGAGGCATTCCTGCTAGCTCTGGCTCACCCAAAAGAAGAAAACTGTTATCCATACTAAGATTTTGGACGTATTGCAAACTTAGTTCTTCTATTCGTGCTCCCAAATTCTGCAATTCTTTTTTCTTGCTTGGAGTGAGATTAACACCATTCCGTTCGAACTCTTTAACCTGTCACTGAGCATGAGAAAATCACTATACAAACTCAAAGAAGAGCAATTAGCAGTAATACCAGAATTGTTAGAAGAAAAGAAATGATTAACTCCAAGCCTGCTACAAGCCCGCTTCTTGCTATATAAGATACGTACCTAAAGCAAAGGACACGGACAAACATGAGCATTTCATCGAACACCTTGTTTACATTGTCCGTGACAGTACCGACAACTGATCGATACGTTAGTACAGTACGAGATTGCGAACCTTGGTTTAAACTCCAAGTATTTATTTACAGTGGCTTGTTTACCTATACCAACACGATAATGAGTAAAACCTATAATTTCTCATCAAGGTTGAACTATTTGACTATAATCAAGATAGTGATAACTTGCAACTCTTGAGTATGCATTTATTAGATTTTGAGAATGATCAACCTCCCTTTGGTAATATATAGCACAAATCTAAGTAACAAGTTAGTCACTATGTAAATTTTATCCCAAAACACAACAAATCCACGTCAATGCTACCGCTATGTTAGAAATGAACCTTTATTAACATTCTTTATACTAGATATATAGAAATATAAAAGATGTTGAATAACACATATACAATTTATTACTTGCTTATCTTTTAAATAGCCATAATTTCTTATTGATGTTGAACTTCTTGTAGTACAATCTGGATGATCAAAACTTTGAACTTCTATGTATTTTTTATAATATAAGCCAATGAGTAGCATTGCTTGGTTTACACAAAATATAAATTTAATTAACAGATCATTCCCTTTGGAAAAAAGAAAAAGAGTTTAGATATCTCATTTCACATGACAAATAGATGTCGTGCACACCTTTCTTACAAGCTAATGTCATTAACATTTTTGTGTGGATATATAGCGATAACAAAAGAGTTACTACACTGACATAGATTTAAAAGGTAAAACTCATTTTCATATATGTTAATTAAGCAACATTGACGGAGAAGGTATACAAACCTCAGTTTGACAATAAAAGCTGCATAAATTATCTTAAATATCAAAAAACAAGTACGGAACTTGCAACCACAACTATATCCTGCATGGGATCAGAGGCATTCATGGACAATGGTCACAGTCAATGAAATTATAGTGAAGCATTTTCACCGATAATAAAAATCTAATTTTCTTGAAAAAAAATTAGAATACTATTTCTTCCACTTTCACTTTCCACAATAAATGACATGTCTTTAATTTCTTTATACCCATATACTTCTGTGGCTTATCCACCTCTATTTCAATGGGTATTATTCATTATAATTACCATCGAAATCTCGAATGGTAGGCACATCAATTAGACACAAAGAGCTACAATTGCATATGATCAAATAATGAATTTACTTTTATATCTTATCTTAACTAGGCATGTTTACAAAGGTAAAACATGTGTTTTTTATATGAAATACATCTATTCTTATGATAGTTTATGAGATTATCCATAGAGTACAAGGCAAATTTAATAGCAATATAGTTCACCAATTATCAGTATAAATATAGAATGTAGCACAAGATTTGTGATTAGAGGACAAGCAGCAAGAAGCAAGGTTAATATTATACAAAGAGAATGTGTTGCTTCATAGTCAATAAATAAATAGGAGATTTAACCAGACCAATTTATAGTTCAGAAAGGAACGAGACAAATTAACAATACCATGCATACATAACAACTGATAGATTCTTATCCTCAATTGCTTGACTCTCGTCGAAATACAATTGATGACATCCTTCTTGTGTTACTGTAGATACTCATGTTTCAAACCCCACAAGCATGAAATGTCATTAAGATTAAAGAAAGGATAAGATGAATAGATCACCGATAACATAAAAGCTTATAAAAGGGAAATATTACCATATTGGCAAACAAAAAGCTTAAATGAATCTTGTATTACATAATGTACTCATTAAAGTAAAATATCCATTCTTGGGAAGATCAGGGAAATAGTATAGCAGCATGATTAATATGACTGGCCTTGATTTTATCATGGTTGATATGATTGGCTCTTTGATATTTCATGGCTAATGTTGCATTCATGGCTCTTTGATATTTTATCCTGTATTAAAATATAATGCAAATATAATAAGATGAAAAATGCTCAAGTAAAAATAACATCATGGGTTGCCCAAAAATTGAATAGATAAGTGTATTTGTTGTAAGAAATAATAAAATATATAAAAATTAGAAATATGTTGATCGACTAGACAATATATAAGTTCGTTCTATATCTCAATAAATGAAATTAAAGAAAATATCCTGATTAGATTTTAGGTCAGATTGCAAAGATGATAAATTAAACAGAGCATAACAGATGTTCCATGCATCACATTATGGAAACCATCACAAAAAAAGCTAGTTTAAGAAATGAAATATTATTATTGGATTTCATGTTATACATCAAAGATTCTGCTGTGTATAATGTAAGAGGAAGAAACCAAAATCAAAAGGAGTGGCTAAACTTCAAAGTGTCATTCTAGCATTTCACTAGACTGACGCTTCCAGGAACCTCATGCGGGAATCAGGGTCTTGACCATTCAAGAGAAAAATAATCAAATGTGTGTGTCATAAGCAAAAAGATAGTTGAAATAGTACAAGACAAAATCCATGAGAAAAAGAAGTGCCACGGAATGAAGATTCTATAATCTAAAATAATTGAACTCAAATTATAATGTATGAGAAGCAGTGTGATTTGAGATAGCATGAGTTCCATTATAAGAGGTGTTGTGTTTAACTAATTATATAGCCCACTGTGGGCTGCCCACAAGAGCAGCAAGATAGTAGACAGAAAAATGCTATAAGCATTAGGATTCCAAGTGAGAGACAACCTTAGATATTACAAAAGATCATCTCATAAAACCAAAGTCAAGTGAAAGTGCAAGAAAAGAATACAAGAAGGCATAATGGCAAGAGGCAATGAGTCAGAAAAAAAACAAGAATGAAAAGGAGGAAACATTCACAAGAATAGAATATAGGATAAGGAGAAATTCATAGGAGAAAAATAGTCAAGAATCCACTAGAAGAACCCAATTGAATTAGAAAGAGGTTAAATATCAGATCAAGGTCATTACCTTATCTATAGGAAAATAAATATGAAGAAAATTTATTGATTTCTTTGTAAACAATAAGAGATCTAAGAGGCCTTATTTGCAGTTTAGGATATAAAGACACTACTAATCAAAATCTTACTTACTAAACTAAGTTGGATAATATAATCAAAGAATTTAGAAGTCATAAGAGAGTCCACATGGTCTCCACCATAAGATTCTCTCCACCTAATCTCTATATAACATATTCTCCTAATCATCATTTTATGCTCTAAACTGATCTAACTAAATTCTCGAGAAGATCAATCCAAACATGATTAAAATCTTTTTTCACATAACTTTATAAATTTGTCAAAATTAATATATTGATTTCAATAAGGATAATTATTGAATCTAACTTCACCATGAATAATCCTTTAGCTCTTGCTCTCGATACCATGAAATCTTAAAACATAATCTAATATTTTTTTTTATAAACACAAATGCTTAGTAGATAATAGGACAGAGTTCAAATGAAGCACATAGCAATACGCTGTATCAAAGTCAATAATTACAAGTGTCTATGTGATGCATGAGTATTGCATCAACAAAAAGGATTCACTATTTAACAAGACTATGTCCTGTATAAAACTTTTGACAATAAATTATTCATAATTACCATGTATTGATCGTATATTGATGCCACAAAAAGCAATGATGCATTATGCATGCTTACTCAAATATTTATTTTAATTTGAGTCGGCATCAGAATAAAACATAGCCCAAGTTTGCAGTATTCAACAGGCTTGAAGTTGGGTTAGAGTTGAACCCATTAGAAGGCCAAAGGCATGACCTAACTACTTGGGGGCAATAGTACCATCAAGCCCAAGCAGTAATACCATCTAAGTCATCCAACAATGATAATTTGTACTCTATCAATGATTTTGGCGATGGTACTACCTACAACAGTGGTAGGACCACTGAAGTCTAAAATTATGATTTCATGTCAAAAGTTACAATGGTAGTATCATTCAGAGTCCATGATAGTACTGCTCATACTTTGAAATTCTAAGAATTTAAATTTTTTAACTCTATTTTTGAAGCCTTTTGAGGGCTATAAACACATTTCTCAAGCTTGATTGATGAAGCATCCAATCTGGAGTTACAAAGTATTGTAGTTCTCTCTTTAAGAATTATTTAAGTCACTTCCTCCCTCTTAAGTTTAATTATGAAACTAAGTAATAGGAGGCAAGAGATCTTCTGTAAAATGTTCGGTATGCAGGTTCCCTCCAAAGCTTGGAAAAGAAAAAAGTTGTAATAAGAGCAATTAAACTTCATCCGTTAAAAATAATGATTTTTAGGGGAATCCAATGGCCTCCAGGATAGAGGAATTTGGTGTGGACATAGGTCGAGAAGACCACACCACCATAAATTGATTTGTCATTCCTTCTCTTATTATTTTTGTTTGTGATTACTTAGTATCATTCACTTTACCTGTAATTCTTACTCACACTCAATTTCTGATTAATCATATTTTCAATATATATATTTTCTCAATAAAAATTTAAAGTTGGTTAAAATTTGTTATAGTACTAATTAACCCTCCCCTAGCCCCCCTCTGTTTTTTTTTTTTCTTAGTGTCATTAAGATCTTAATACATGTTTTTCTAGATCAAAATTTAAGATTGATTAAAATTTATAATAGTAATAATTAGCCCTCTCACCCCCTTGGATATAAGCCAAGAGAACAAGCAATATAGTATAAGATTATTGTCTTTAGTAGATGTTAATGAAGAATCGGTTACAAAAGAAATCAAATTTTTACATAGAATAATGTTGAAGAACTATTGTCTCATATGTTCAAGTGGTTTTGGGAATGTAGGAAGCAAAATCAGAATAAATCAAGTCTTACTTCTCAATATCATGAAGAATAATGATGCATAGTTGGGATTTGTAAGCATCTTCAAAATCTATTAGGCAAGAATAAATTATAACATGAAAAAGAAAACCATCAACAGCCAAACTAACTAGATTCAGTAGCTACCATAAAAAGGTTGGCTAGAACAAAGACCCAAAACAAATATAAAATCTCAAGCAACACAAGTTACAGAACAAGCAAAATAAGAGGAATAAAAGATCCATATTTTCTCTAAGAATTCAAATGATTTAAACTTCAACAAGATACAAATACAGACATGATGACCCGATCCAAACAAAATGACCAGAAATGGGAACTTCATCCAGTTTGATTTACTAATTAGATCATGTAGACCTTAAAACTAGTAAAATACCCTCGATTCCATTTGTTTGCAAAGGTATTTGAATATTTTCAAAGGGCATTTAAATCTTTTATCATTAGTATGAAGACAGTGAAACCGTCACTCATTTTATGCACATTCCTACTCTTGTAATTTCAATCATCATATAACTACTTTATAACAATTATTTCTATGAGATTAATTATATATTCTATAATTTTAACATAACATATATGCTCTAATTCAAAATAATAAAAAAATATGAATCCTAAAGTCCGACTAGTTCATCCAATTCAACTCATGATCTAGTGATTTTGATGACTATCAGACTAATAGTAAGAAACCTTGTTAACATGTGCATACTTTCTTCATCAAGACCACAATCATTGTTTCTGCATAGATATATATCATGAAAGAGATTATTACCATGAGGAAATAACATTAACCCTAAAAAACTGAAGAGATTACAGTTATGACAAATGAAAAATTGTGCTCAAACCTAATTATTATTACCATTGGAATTTTTTCCACTAACATAAAAAATTATTATTAAACATAGTTTAATTTAATCATTTCAGAGAACGTGTCATAGACTTACCTGCCACTTGGACTGTCCTATGGCATGTACAAGTGTGCTATCTTGACTTTGGCTTACTCCACGAGAAGCTTTTTCACAACAATCCAGCATAAGTAGGAAAAAAAATTATTATCCAATAAACACGGGGAAGAGATGTGAAACTCATAGCGAGTTCATCAATCAGCAGACAATATACATAACTATTTGACTTGCAAAAATAGAAAAAAAGGAAAAAGTTGATGAATGTATAGTAAACACATGTTCAAAGATTGGGAGATTATATTAATAAGGATAAATCTAAGGTTCGCCATAACAAATTAAGTTTACAATACAATTGTCCTCAAGATGTAGGAGTTGACAAATATCCAATATACTATTGGAGCATATTTGATAAAATTAGAAGTCTTTCAAAAAATATACTACCATTTTCAATGAAAACATTATCAAGAAGATTATTTTGGAAGAGAGTTGACACGAAAATCTAGTATAAATCTGGTTTCTGCTAGCTAGGTGTAGTTCAAATTAGAATTATATTCAAAATATAACTCAATCATTAATTAGAAATTAAGACACATCCGTGCCAAACCAAGCTTGCAATGTAATACCAATAAGATATTGAGATCTTTCTACAGAATGCAAAATAAGCTGGATAAATATTTAGTCCTATACAAAGATCAAGATGCAAGCTTACTTCTAAAGAAAACCACAAATGGAAAAGCTCAATGAGAAAATTAACTCAAAAATGATAAAGGAGAAATAAATAGACCATGGTTGGACCATTGGTGGTAGTTGGACAACATATAAATTGTGATCAAGAATTTCTACTCAACATGATCTATTTTAAAAAACAAAGAATTGCTCAACTAAATCCAATTAAAGCATAGCAAGATGATGAAAGAAGAAATCTTGTCATCCTTGCCTTATGATACTTATCACTTGGATCTTCCGAACCAGTCATCGACTAACCAATCTCACTAATGCACTTTCTCAATCCCATGGCACTCAAAATCGCCAAACTTTCTTGATATTTCTTTAGTTCAACCATTTTGAACCAGATAACCTTCTCAGAACATAAAATCATGATAATTGTTAGGAGAAATTCCAGTAAGGAAGAGCATAAATAACAATAAGGAAACCCACCTCATCGTATCATAAAGAACATCTTGAGTTAACCCCATCCAAAATATTCATAATACTACCAAAGAATTAGTAGAAGCAGGAGCAACTCTCAAACATCAATGACAACAGTACACCATACATTTTACTTTTATGTTAGTGAGTCTTGTTTAAACTTGGGCAAGCATCTCCTGCCTATTACCTTGGGCATTTTGGAACCTTGGTAACTTTTAGCACTTAACATCTTTGACAATAGTCATAATAATAGATTATCATGATGAACATTTTAATTAGACTAGAATACATCTTGGGGGGAAGTCATCTCACCAAACTTTTAAAATTTTAGCTCATCTCAAATGTGGCATAAGCTAGGTGGTGAGGAATCATACACTAAAAAAAAGGACAAATACAATGTCAATTATATATATATATATTAATTATTCAAAAAGAATATATTACCTATTTAGGCTACAAATTAATAGATAAACTAATTGGGCTTATTTGCAATTCAAGAAGGAAATAAAGTATTGATTGATATTATTATTATGGATTTTATCATTTTTACTGATTCAAGAAGAAACGAACTCGTTGTGAGTCCATTCTCCCTCTCCGTGCCATCGTTGACTATCATCATTTATCATCAAACACCCATGCCTTCTCTAGGTCTCCTCTACTTCCTCCACGACCTCCACTTCCTCCTTTCTTTTCTCTTTCTTCCTTCATACCACCACCCCTACTCCTCTAGTATAAAGGACACAATATATAATGGCATATCATGTGTTGATATGTCAACATGGACCAGACCATTACTTAGGCCCACTACATTGTTCGTTTCATCATAGCATCAACATTACCACACCATGTGATGCTATGATCACCCAATTTTGAGGGCTCTGCACCAAAAATGGATTAGCTATTGACCATAAAAAAATAATAATATTAAATAAGATATTATTTTTCTTGAAAAAGAAAACTAAACATATTAACTCAATCTCAAAATGTGTTTAGACCTACATCGAGTGGGTCAGAATTTGAGTATGGGATATGGAAAATAATGTAGTAAAATTATTGGTCCTAAGCAACAATTATGTGCAATTAATTAAGACAAAATATAGTGAACTAATTGCAATCTGCACTAAATATTGGTGTTATACAATGATAATATTGTTGTTTCACATCAGCAACTTATATAAGAAATTTGGATACTGAAGTTGGACATATAGTTTAGGGAGTTCTATTCAACTCAAGTTTACAATACAATCGTCCTCAAGGTGTAGGAGTCGACAAGTATCCAATATACTATTGGAGTATAATTGATAAAATTAGAAGTCTTCCAAAAAATATACTACCATTTTCAATAAAAACATCATCAAGATGATTATTTTGTCCGATAGTTGACATGAAAATATAATATAAATCTGGCTTCTGCTAGCTAGGTGTAGTTCAAATTAGAATTATATTCAAAATATAATTTAATCATTAATTAGAAGATCAGATATGTGCCAAACAAAGCTTGGAATGTAACACCAATAGGATAATGAGATCTTTCTACAGAATACAAGATTACCTGGATAAATATCTAGTCTTGTACAAGATCAACATACAAGCTTGCTTCTAAAGTTACTTCACAGTGGAAAGCTCAGATTGAAGCAGTAATACAAACAGAGCACAAGTAATTACAAAATGTTAGCATCACTTAACTATGGTATCAAGAAAAAACCGTAGCAAATTTGAATTATTCTCACATTGAAATGACAGACTCACTAGGATTTATCATTTTAAAAACAAAATTTTCTTTTCCAATGCACAAAATGAGAGGTTTCAAATGATGAAAAGGGTAAAAAAACAACCAACCAATTATATGAACAGTAACAAAGACCTTTTCTTCATGGCAATAAGATTCATATGCTACTTGACAGCTGATTTAGCTTTGTTCATGACATAACTGCCTCAACAAGTTTGTACTCTATTAATTGCATCCCATGTCAATGTATTAGATGGTTTGATAATTTTATAATATTACGCTTCATGTTGAACAATGCTTGAATTTCATATCATAAAATATCATGATTCAAGATCTCTATAACATAGGACTTCCACTAATCTACACCTAATTTGACTAGGATGAGGTATGAAACAAATTTACAATTTTCTTTTAGCTTTTAAACTACAAAACAAAAGTATTATATTAGACAAATAAAAAAATGACAATTTGTCTTTTATTTTTTCATTATCCTATTAAATTATAATATGACATCTAATTTATTAAATAATGACCTTTATCGATCAGCATTAGAGACTATATTATGCTATAAGAAATTGTACAGAGTAAATTTCATAGTTCTGACCCTCCCTTGCAAATAGGCCATCAACCTAGTGCTTTAAATATGATAGAGTATGACACAATAAAATAGGGAAAGTGGAATCAAAAAATTAAAAAGTGAACAAGAATAGATTTAGGAATTATCTTAATTCAAAGTAATTAAGAAAGAATTAACATCAGTGTAAATCTCAGAGAAGCTGGACCTGTTTGGTTTGTAAGATACCATCCAATATTTCAACCATTTATGAGTAGATTCAGTAGTGTAATGCAGCAAACAATACATCTTACATTTAAAAGAAAAGTTCTCAAATAATTAGATAATATTTTTATTAACAGCAAGTAAACAAAGACAATACGCATTTAGAACGAGGATTTCATAGACAAGATGGTAACCATTTGAGATATTTATATTTTGCAAAAAACATTGATGTAACTCCCAACCAACTAAATATTATTTCTTGATGCTGTTAACACTTCAAGGATATATATATGAAGAAAATTTTCATCTACTATTTAAATTTTGCAGTGCATCATTGAAGCAATGTATTAAATTATTCAGATAATGTTTTTATAATAAGACCATCTTGTATTAAAGCACAGCAACATATAGTCCATCTTGCTTCAATGTATTAAAGCACAGCAACATATAGTCCATCTTGCTTATTTTTGTCTGAATCATGGCTCACAGGTAACTCAGGGTTCTAGATGACTTAATTTTTATCTCAATATTAACAATTGTAGGCAAATAATTTTGGAGAATCTGCTTTATAACAGCAACCACCAATATCATCTAAAAATGCTTGGGACTTGCACAAATAATTTGGCATTAGACGTCAAAACCACTATAGCATCTATTACAGCCACATTTAAACATTGCTATCAGGAAATTTCTATGCACCAGAAAAAGGCCAATTTGAACAAAAACCTTTGACTTTCAAAATCCATTATGCTACAGCTTACATAATAGTTCAAAATGTAGATATGAGAGGCAATAAACTTGAAATACCAAAAAGGATATGAATTCACTATCAGAATTATAAATATATATTACCTTACAGTGCTCAAGTATCGGAGTAACATTATGACTTCTCAAGAAAACTTTCAGTTTACCATCTTCGGTTTTCTCTAAGCTCTAAAGAAAACAAAATGAGGAGGAAAAAGCTTAGTGCAATCACAAACCAAAAAAAATGATGAAAGACATACAACATATTGCTTCCAGAAAAGAAAACACTAGATGTTGACAATCAATATGCAGATGCGGCATAAGGAAACAATGATGACATCATGACTGAGAACAGTTGTTCTTTTTGTTGCAATTATGAACACTGAAATCTTTATCCCAAAAACTTAGATTACATTACATTAAAGTTTCAATCACAAAAAGGACAATGTAATGAACAAGGCTCCAGCTATTATTGCAAGGACTATATGTGAAATTTAGATTTCCGAGGGTTTCTCGGAATATAGAGAAGCTGTTTCCACCATGTAAAAATTTGTTTTGGATTCATATCCAGTTTCAGTTGGTAGTCTGAGACTAAAAAAATGTTTCAGCAGTTTCAATGGCTTCAGTGAATTTAAATGGTCACAGTGATATGCCTCAATAAATTTTAAAAACAAAATCAAAAATTTATCGATAAAAGTTTTGGGAAAACTGGAGCAGGGAGAATTCTCATTTATGATTAATGAATTAAATAAAACACTACCAAATTCAAGAAGTTAGATTAATTTAGATGGTAAACAGATTCATTTATTGTCTAATTCCTCAATGAACTCTTTCCCGATGCCACATCTACTAACAGATCATTAGTCTAGCACTTCTTCACCTACCAACATGGATTCCCCATCAGCAGCATTAGGTATATAAACCCAGAGCTCAGGCAATCGCTTAGAAATCTAAAAATGTCGAGTCACCAAAGCTGGCCTCCTGTTGTAGCAATAGGACATTGTTGGGAAGGACTGAGTAAATTTTCTCTTTAAGTAAAGCATGATACAATTAGGTAGAATCACAGTACAAATGACACATTGAACAGTACAATTGCATGGTATATATCAATCATGATATTCACCTTCCCCAAAGAAGTTGGTCCTCTCAGTGGTCAGGGATATGCATGTGTCAGTCAAGAAATATAACATAGACCATGATATCGATTAATTCTGACACGACATTTCCAATCTGTACAGTTTTAGTCTAAGACAATTTGATCCTGACTGATTTCTCAGCCTTATAGCTAAAATTTGAGTGAGTCAAAATGAATGCGAATTGGTTGAGTTTGGCCAATTTTGGACAGTTGAGAGGCTCAAGAAAAGAAACAGAGTGTGGAAGGGAGGAAAGATGGAAGAGAATGCCAAGGTGGAAGAAAGACAAGAAGAATTATAGACTACTTTTTTCTTCCCAGAAAACAGAACTAAGTTATATTAAGAAAGAAGCCTCATGCACCCATCTCTTCTTCTACTTGAAACAGAGAAAATGCTGTTACAATTGTGTTCATTGCTCACTACAGCCATCACTATTTATCATCTGGCAGACTGCCACCATCATTGTAATGTTCATTGTCTACTGCTGGTAAAATAAAGATCTTGGGAGACGAAAGGCGAGAATGAAGATAACATCATAACCTTTTTGCAGAAATGGAAAATCTAACAAAGAAGGGAGATGTCACTGGATTCATGATTACTCTCAAATTCTGTGGACACTCTTCAAACAATATTCTTTCTGTCTTTGTATTATCTAACACTTCATTCATATGGTGATTACAAAAGCAACTAGGTATAGTCGGTTCCATCAATATCTTCAAAAACATAAAAATTCTGAATTTTTTATATGAGAACATACATACATACATACATACATACATATATATATATATATATATATATATATATATATATATATATATATATATATATATATATATACATATATATATACATATATATACATATATATATACATATATATATGTATATAAATATATATGTATATATATAGTTAATTACAAATACTAATATAGATATCTGATATGATCATTTTAAAAAAATTGTAACATTTTGTTTTTAATATGTAAATCTTCATTTTATATGTCATCTATTATACTTTTTTTACCTTTTGATGACATTCGTCCTTTCATAAATCTGGTTTCTGCTAGCTAGGTGTAGTTCAAATTAGAATTATATTCAAAATATAACTCAATCATTAATTAGAAATTAAGACACATCCGTGCCAAACCAAGCTTGCAATGTAATACCAATAAGATATTGAGATCTTTCTATAGAATGCAAAATAACCTGGATAAATATTTAGTCCTATACAAAGATCAAGATACAAGCTTACTTCTAAAGAAAACCACAAATGGAAAAGCTCAATGAGAAAATTAACTCAAAAATGATAAAGGAGAAATAAATAGACCATGGTTGGAACATTGGTGGTAGTTGGACAACATATAAATTGTGATCAAGAATTTCTACTCAACATGATCTATTTTAAAAAACAAAGAATTGCTCAACTAAATCCAATTAAAGCATAGCAAGATGATGAAAGAAGAAATCTTGTCATCCTTGCCTTATGATACTTATCACTTGGATCTTCCGAACCAGTCATCGACTAACCAATCTCACTAATGCACTTTCTCAATCCCATGGCACTCAAAATCGCCAAACTTTCTTGATATTTCTTTAGTTCAACCATTTTGAACCAGATAACCTTCTCAGAACATAAAATCATGATAATTGTTAGGAGAAATTCCAACAAGGAAGAGCATAAATAACAATAAGGAAACCCACCTCATCGTATCATAAAGAACATCTTGAGTTAACCCCATCCAAAATATTCATAATACTACCAAAGAATTAGTAGAAGCAGGAGCAACTCTCAAACATCAATGACAACAGTACACCATACATTTTACTTTTATGTTAGTGAGTCTTGTTTAAACTTGGGCAAGCATCTCCTGCCTATTACCTTGGGCATTTTGGAACCTTGGTAACTTTTAGCACTTAACATCTTTGACAATAGTCATAATAATAGATTATCATGATGAACATTTTAATTAGACTAGAATACATCTTGGGGGGAAGTCATCTCACCAAACTTTTAAAATTTTAGCTCATCTCAAATGTGGCATAATCTAGGTGGTGAGGAATCATACACTAAAAAAAAGGACAAATACAATGTCAATTATATATATATATTGTTCAAAGGGAGTATATTACCTATTTAGGCTACAATTTAATAGATAAACTAATTGGGCTTATTTGCAATTCAAGAAGGAAATAGAGTATTGATTGATATTATTATTATGGATTTTATCATTTTTACTGATTCAAGAAGGAACCAACTCTTTGTGAGCCCATTCTCCCTCTCCGTGCCATCGCTATCATCATTTGTCTACCAACGCCCATGTCCGCCACCTACTTCTCTGGTTCTCCTCTACTTCCTCCACTACCTCCACTTCCTCCTTTCTTTTCTCCCTTCTTCCTACCACCACCCCTACTCCCCTAGTATAAAGGACACAGTACATAATGGCATATCATGTCTTGATATGTCACCATGGACCAGACCATTACTTAGGCCCACTACATCGTTCGTTTCATCATAGCATCAACATTACCACACCATGTGATGCTATGATCACCCAATTTTGAGGCCTCGATATACAGCACCAAAAATAGATTAGCTATTGACCATAAAAATAATAATAATAATAATAAAGAAATTATTATTGGATTTATATCGAGTGGGTCAGAATTGAGTATGGGATATGGAAAATAATGTAGTAAAATTATTGGTCCTAAGCAACAATTATGTGCAATCGAGACAAAATATAGTGAACTAATTGCAATCGGCTCTAAATATTGGTGTTACACCATGATAATATTGTTGTTTCACATCAGCAACTTAGATAAGAAATTTGGATACTGAAGTTGGACACGTAGTTTAGGGAGTTCTATTCAACTCAAGTTTACAATACAATCGTCCTCAAGGTGTAGGAGTACAAGTATCCAATATACTATTGGAGCGTATTTGATAAAATTAGAAGTCTTCCAAAAAATATACTACCATTTTCAATGAAAACATCATCAAGATGATTATTTTGTACGATAGTTGACATGAAAATCTAGTATAAATCTGGCTTATGCTACCTAGGTGTAGTTCAAATTAGAATTATATTCAAATATAATTTAATCATTAATTAGAAGAACAGATACGTGCCAAATCAAGCTTGCAATGTAATAGCAATAAGATACTGAGATCTTTCTACAGAATACAAGATTACCTGGATAAATATCTAGTCTTATACAAGATGAAGATACAAGCTTACTTCTAAAGTTACTTCACAGTGGAAAGCTCAGATTGAAGCAGTAATACAAAGAGAGCACAAGTAGTTACAAAATGTTAGCATCACTTAACTATAGTATCAAGAAAAGCCATAGCAAAGTTGAATTATTCTCACATTGTAATGACAAACTCACTAGGATTTATCATTTTAAAACCAAAATTTTCTTTTCCAATGCACAAAATGAGAGGTTTCAAATGATGAAAAGGGTAAAAAACCAACAAACCAATTATATGAACAGTAACAAAGACCAAGATTCATATGCTACTTGACATCTGATTTAGCTTTGTTCATGACATAACTGCCTCAACAAGTTTGTTCTCTTTTAATTGCATCCCATGTCAATGTATTAGATGATTTGATAATTTTATAATATCATGCTTCATGTTGAACAATGCTTGAATTTTCATATCATAAAATATCATGATTCAAGATCTCTAGAACACAAGACTTACACTAATCTACACCTAATTTGACTAGGATAAGGTATGAAACATATTTACAATTTTCTTTTGACTTATAAACTACAAAACAAAAGTATTATATTAGACAAATGAAAAAAATGACAATTTGTCTTTTATTTTTTCATTATCCTATTAAATTAGAATATGACATCTAATTTGTTAAATAATGACCTTAATCGATCAGCATTAGAGACTATATTATGCTGTAAGAAATTGTACGGGCGGTACATCTATTCTTATGATAGTTTATGAGATTATTCATAGAGTACAAGGCAAATTTAATAGCAATATAGTTCACCAATTAGCAGTATAAATATAGAATGTAACACAAGATTTGTGATTAGAGGACAAGCAGCAAGAAGCAAGGTTAATATTATACAAAGAGAATGTGTTGCTTCGTAGTCAATAAATAAATAGGAGAAACCAGACCAATTTATAGTTCAGATAGGAAAGAGACAAATTAACAATACCATGCATACATATCAACTGATAGCTTCTTATCCTCAATTGCTTGACTCTCGTCGAAATACAATTGATGACATCCTTCTTGTGTTACCTTAGATACTCATGTTATATTATATTAATATAATATACATAATTGTTTGACTTGCAAAAATAGAAAAGAAAAAAAAGTTGATGAACGTATAGTAAACGCATGTTCAAAGCTTGGGAGATTATATTAATAAGGAGACATCCAAGGTTTGCCATACCGATATACCGACATATCGAGTTTATCTTGGTATAACATAATATTATATATTTTATTATATTATATTAATATAATATATATTAAAAAAATGAAAACAAAAGAGGCATCGCCTCGTGGGAGAACGACGCCTCATCTCCCCATAGGAGAACGAGGTAACGTCTCATTTCCGCGTGAGGAGACGAGGCGTCGCCTTGTTCTACCATTGGAAGATGATGCAACACCTCGTTCTCCTGCTGGAAGACGAGGCATCGCCTCGTTCGCCCGTTGGAAGACTAGGTGACGCCTCGTCACCATGGGGGTAGACGAGGCGTCACCTCGTTGCCTCGTTCTCGCGCAGGAAGACAAGGTGTCGCCTCGTTCCCACGCGGGAAGACGAGGTGTCGCCTCGTTCCTGCATAGGGAGACGCACGGTACCGCCCGATAGTGAGCGGTCCGTGTACCAATATCTTGTCGGACGATACGCATGCATGCGATGATCGAAACGAAAAACCTTGGAGAAATCAACCACATGTTAAAATCTCTTTTTCCTGTCGTTCCTTACCCTTCATTGCCATCTTAAGCAAGTAACAATGACATATCACTTTCTTTTAAACAATTATTATCTAAAAATATTTTAGGGTGCTCTAGGTATATATAAATTTTAATATATTTATGTCAGAAACTTACACCACTATCAGCAAGCTCCGACTTACCATGCAACCGTGATCGTTAGGACCACAAGAATATGAACCATGACTAGCTCTCACCAAGCTACCCTAGCAAATTAGCATCATCATCATCATCATCAGTTTGACAAGTCCTCATCATCATAATTGTCCAATACATGCATCATATAATCTCCTAAAATAGAAATCAAATAAACAAAAAAGCAACATGGCACTACCACCACACAGCACAAACTATGCCTATGGCAATCATCAAGACTAAAACCAATATTAAATAGCATGGTCTCTACGAGGGAAATCATCAAAGATTGATATCTCAGAAAGATAAGAAGCTATAGATGTAATGAAATCATACGAGAAGTTATAGATGTAATGAGATCATACAAGAAGCTACAGATGTAATGGAATTATCTTGTATGCAAGAGACAAGTATACATCGAGGACAAGTATGCTTAAAGGCAAAAATATCTTGCAATCAATTGAAGATAGCATGTAGGCCAGCAAAATAGTATATATTGTGTTTATACACCTGGAACATAGCATAGCATAGCATGCAGAGTACTTTCAAAGTACTGTCATGTGCTTACTTAGTATCAATCTGCAAGCATAGCATGCACTCCAAATCTGCAAGCATAGGATTGGGTTGTACCTTTATCATAAAACTTAGTTGCTTTGTCCATCTTAATTGCAAAAGCAAAAGTATCATATCCTGCATGATGGTAAAATCTGAATGCACTCATGTTAACTATGATCCCACATTGTATGCAATGATAGTCTTGGGGCATTGTGGACCATATACAAATATGGAGCAAAAAAGAATATGCATAGATCCTTGTTCCCGTGAAGTAGATATTTTGTCTATAGGTTTATGCAACGAGATGAGCAAACTAACTCTCAACTTCAAGCTCTATAGATTAATCCGTGAACTTCAACTATTCTTTCATAACATCAAACATGGTAATCTGATTAGAGATGATATGATAATATAGGAAACCTATGGTAATCTGATTAGAGATGATATGATAATGTAGGAAACCTATGAAAGAGTGTACACCATAATACATCCGATCAGAGTTCTTCACAGAAGAACCATATCGTAACCATGATAACAGTCATGTTTATAAATAGGAATGGTAGATAAAGACAAAATGTATACCAAGAGAATACAACTGCCAATTTGAGATTCTTGCTGCTATTCTTGTACTGATCTAAAGCATGGGGAATTGCTAAATGTCAGACTGCTTGCTAGGAAAAAGAATGGTATCAAATTTAGCTCATTTGACAAGACAAACAGTATTTTAAATAATATATTCTCGAATATTAACATCTCTTTCACAAAATTAAATAAAAGCACATATTAAACAAAAAGACATCAATCACACAAGCAACATTTATTTAGCAGAATTGTAATAAGCAATTTGCAAAGATATTAGAAATTACAGAAAAGAGAAGTATCACCAAATACAACCTTGAAAAATACCAGAATTTCAACTCATGAGACAAAGCACGAGAACATGAATCAGTGGCATTTGGCATTTGTACAATTAGATCATTGGAACTTCTGGTGTAGTGGTGTATCAACCCTATTACCAGCATAATATGTTAAACAAATAACGTTGTTTCAAGGATTGTTGTACCATATTGGTCCCGAGCATAGACCAATATGTGGACCACCCCATTTCGGTGGTCCAGTTAAACTAATAAAATTAATCAAAAGAGGGTTGCCCTGTCCAACTCAATGTTAAAAAGAATATAAAAAGCAAACTATTGCTCACTCTTGTCGCGTACAAGGCCAGCCTCGCCATCGTGATGCGGGCGCTACCTCATCACCGCTATGATGTCGCCTCTTTTTCACCGCAATGCGCCTCTTCACCACTACCACCGACACTACGATGTTGTCGCTTCACCGCAATTGCCACGCTTCCCGGTATGTTACTCGCATTTCTTCTCCTCTTCTTTTTCCTCTTCTTCCTTCCTCCTTTCTCCTCTATTGTTCCTGCCTTCCTGTTCACCCTCGTTTTCCTCCTTGTCGAAATATCGATGCCCACTACTATACCGTGTGTCAATACATCGGTATACACTAGCATACCATGTGTCAATACATCGGACGCATTAGCATCCTGTGTGATGATACACTAGTACAGCCAAGACAAACTAGTCGGCATTGCCAAAATGGGTCCGATTCGAAAAGGCGATCCTTAGTGTACAAACACACTGTACACTAGTATATAAGGGTGACTCAAAGAGGAAGAAGAAGAAGAAGACGAAGGGCGATGGAGGCACAGGAGGAGAAAACAAGGGGAGGAAGGGGAAGGAAGAAGAAGTAGTGGAAAAAGCAGAGGGAGGAGAAAATGGAAGGAGACATATCATAAATGATTACTATTACTTTTAGAATATCCTAAATAAAGTAAATTTAAGTAAAAACAGTATAAATTATTTTTTTCCTGCATAAAGGAATATTCTACCAATCCACCCGTTACTTGCCCAATATAAAGTTTAATATAAAGTTTAATAAGAGAGTTTCAGTTACAAAATGCATACTCAAGGCTCAAGTAAAGCCATAAAGCAAAATAAGCCAATACAGCAATACCTGACCAAAAAATATGTTGGCACCATCAAAAAATTCACAATGAGGGTGATTCTTGGTGTCACAATAAAGTTGTTGTCTTAATTAAACTTGGATGGTCAGAGATTCAGTCACAAAAGGGGCAACATTTATAACCCATATTTACCAACCTTTATAACCCATATTGACAACAGCAGAACTTTTTTCCCCAATAATATTTTCACAGAGTCAACATTCTTGTAGACAACAATATGATGTGAACTACCACACATTCTTTGCTAAGTTTCTTAGCATATTTTACACACTTCCCGTTATTTGAAAGTTTCAATAACATATTATTTTGCTCGAGCAAATAACAATAACAAAAGTGAAAATGAAAAAAATTAAGTTAAGTCATTCAAACATATTGTAAAAGTTGGCCAAGCTTAGACAAAAAAAGGCTTCATGTGTAACCACTTAAATGCCAAACAGATTATAAAAGTTGGACAAGCTTAGACAAAAAAGCGCTTGTGTAACCACTTAGATGCCATCAGACACGTATATTAGATTTGGGATTAACATATACCATCTAAAAATTTAATCACATTAAATACAAGGAATTTAAAATTGCTTGCAGACGTATGAATAGACTGACTAATAATAGATTATAAGTGATAAATGATGAAACAGTGAAGATCAAGCAAAAGAATGCTACAGCATTATTTTAGTTTAAGCATATAGAAAAAGCATTTATATGTATGTGGTGAAAACAAGATAAGTTTGATGACCAGAGAACAGAAAAAAAAGGATTCAGAAAGACGAAAAAAATATATCAATCTTATACTTAACCCAAACTAATAAGCAAGAGATCATATCATGACTCCAACACCCATTTAACACTATTTAGGTCAATAACAATTAACTCATTCAACTTCAAGAAAAGCAACAGTGAAGCCTTTTAAAAAGATTGATAAAACCTAAATTTTCTTCAAATATTATGTTCTAACAACTATTCAAATAATTTAATCAGAAAGTCAAAAGTAGAGACTGAAACTAATGACAACCAAATGAAAACATTTATCCAACTTACAACAATTAAACTCAACCATCCTAGATGAAAATGGTCCTTGAAGCTAATCTTGTGCATGAACCACAGCTGACAAGGTAGTGGACCCGTATCAATCCCTAGCAAAACTGGTACATATGGGCCAGTATTAGTGTATTGACACATGGTCCACTGAACTGGTGCAATCATCAAGCTATTAAGAGTAAGAAAGCTATAAAGAGTATAAAAGATTAGTAAATGGCCAAAGGAACTCTATGCAATATTAAAATTCATAGAAAAGCAAGTCATGGTTGTAGTCTTTATCAAAAAAACCATAGGAGTTATTTCTAGTGCTCATATGGGCAATGACCAAACTCTGGAGGCAATCAATTGGGCCAACTAGGCTTCTGCTAATGATTTATTGGCCCATATTGTTGGTCCCACCCATGACTTATGTGGTGGGACCCATGGGAATTAATTAAAAATCCTAATCCTAATCTTATATGAGTAAAATGAGAAACAACCTAAAAGGTAACTGAAACAGGAAAGAAAAGAGGTTTTCATCTTGGGAGAAGAAAGATTCAACAATTAGTAAGTGAAATTGGTTCGGATTATTATGACTTTCTAATATGCTAATCTACACATCATACTCTCTAAATTGATCGGTGTATATGTTTAAAATTTCTTCTTCTGCTAAGTTTTCTCCTTAGTTTCTTGAAACTCATCTATGTACCTAGATTTCATATGATAATTCGATATCTTTTGGTTAGTCCATAGAGCATGATCGGTGATTTTTTTCCTTCACGTTGAAGGAGTTTTACACGTAAATATTTTCTTGTGATTTGCTTAGTATTCTATCACTAATCTGATTGGCATACACTTGTTTACAATATATTTGGTGTTAAATTATATCTTGTTTTATTCACATAAAGAGGAATAAAAAGGATTCTATTGTTTGTTGATTTAGGACTCTATATCTAACCTTTTCCCTAACACCTATCTGGGTCATCATCAAAATCTACAAAATGACAATAAAAACTTATTTGTTTAATTAAATCCATATCAGAAAAATATTGCCTTTGCAATAAAAGATATATAAAAAAATAAAGGAGGAATTAGCATCTAATTTTCAAACAGAAACAATCATACCCCTGAGTAAGATTCTTGTAAATGGCCAAGTTTGTTGGACTTCATTTCTTCGGACCAAGGACATCCTTGTCCAAGTTTTATCAGTACCAAGCCATATCCAGATATTGTTCATGGCAAAGTTGGTTAGCATTCCATGACCAAAACACTTATAAAAGTCTAGCAACCAGGATATTCTAGAAACTAATAACATTTACACATACGATGAGAAACTAATAACATTTTATATCCTTCAGAAGTTACTTAATCAGGTTGTTCTAAAAATAATTTTCACAACATCGGCTATACTCAGTAGTCAACATATATCTTCTTATAATCTGGACAAACAAAATATACCATAGTCTGTAGTCTTATATAGACTGGACAAAATTGTTACAACAATTAGAAGCAAATCTTATAGCTAAACTGCACAAAAGAAGGATATAGTATATTAGCACATATAGACCAAAAATATCCATCAATCAGTATGATTCTATTTATAACACAAAAAATTATAGGACAACAAAGCATGACAAGAGTTATATGTTTGTATTAGTGTATGAGATCATTAGAAGTAAGTGACATCATTCATACAGATATTCATATGGACACCTATCCTCATCTGACAAGTCATCTAAAACGAGAATTCTCAATCTTTGAAGAAAGCTCTATTATCATCATAAGCCAAAATATAATTAGAAAACTAATTGCTATGGACCTTTACTTGCTAGCACCTTGCCAGCATAGATTCATGGTAGCATACTAGCAATATATCAAGTACTAGTTCATACCAGTTAGAATAATAAGAGAAGCCACATAGAACTAGATAAATACCAATTATGCTTCACCAAATCATTAATAATAACAAAATGAATGAAAGAAAGATCATCATTGTAGTAATTTCTAATCATTATATGAAACATATCAGTGTATAAGAGACATATCAGTATATGATATAAGGTCTAATTTTAGTCTGAATTTGTTCGTAAATACCCATATGAAACAACACCATAATTTTGTCCTGACTATCTCTCACACACTCACTTACACATAAATAAGGGGCCAAAATAAAAGGTTGACCTTATTTACCACTGTAACAAATTTATTGACAGGCAACACATACAAAAAAATATATAAAGAAGATATCAAGAATATAAAAAATAAAGAAATGCCTGAACAAGATAGAGTTACTTAGTAACAAAAAAAGAAAGCTCACCTGCAATAACTTCATGACGTGAATCTTAAATATTTGTTTACCCCTCAGAATGATGGTTGCATAAATTAACACATAACCAATAGCTAAAAAAAGATAAATACCATTATTTTGTAGAACTGCTAGATGACAGACATCACTAGGAATGAAAAGAGCTCTATCATATAAAGGTTAGGACATCAAGTAATTAAGAATATTATTTTGACATATGTGAAAATCTGAACTAGGTAAATGGATATATAAAAAAAAAGAAAAAACTCAACTATCATTAGGGATCCAATACCAAAAACGAATAAACAGTTTCAGGAAGTCATCATATAGCACCAACAATGCAACATGGAGTATCCTCTTCATCCGATTCCTTGCCCTAACCCATAAATAGAAGAAAAGATAATAAAAGATGAAGGCACAAAATCAAAAAGAAAAAAATTGCAAGTGGGTATAATAAGAGAAGCCAGAAGAAACCCTCATTAGCAAGAGAAGAAGGACAAAGATAACTATGGCCACTACTAAAGAAACAACATTATTTTCATCAAAAAATTATCAAATTTTACTCACTTGAAGATAACCAAGGCTACACCTGAAGAAACATCATTTTTCTATCAAATAATCATTATTTCAACTTCAAAAAACCAAGAAAACCACCCATCCAAATAAATATCAGCTATTGGTAGTTGACCGATAATCACACTCTTCCGGCAAAAAGACATTAACCAACGTATAACATTTGAATATCAGCAGGTCTTCCAACCAAGTAATATAGCAATTAATAACTAAGTAAAGGATACTCCAAGTAAACCAAATTACTCTCTAGTCTGTAACATATAGTCAAAAATCCAGATTAAACTTTAAAGAAAAAATAATTGACTCCATTGAACTGACCCAAAATATAATGAAAAGTGGAAAGATGTAATAAACTAAATTCCCTATACCTAAGGTACACTAGATTTGAGCAAGCTCCTAAATCAAATTGCATAAGCTAAGGTTGTTCTGAATTGCATAAGCTCAAAGACAAGGATGCAAATAAAGAAGTGCAAATGAAAGAACAAACTCTTCCTAGATAGTTGCAACAACTTATCATACTCAAATCTAATACATCTACTGTATGACTCTTTACAATAAGACAAAACATGCAACAACAACCACAATAACAACAACAAGAAGCCATATTGTCATGATTATCTAAACTCAGCTACATTGTTTTCTCCCACCATTTATGTAAGACTAGTTCATGACCAAGAATATGAAAAAAAATCAACAGATATAAATCACAAAAACTAGTAATTACATAGTTGAAGTACACAGAAAGGACAGCTCAGTGCACAGTCTCCTGCCAATGATAGTATAGGTAAGACCATTATATGTAGTGTTACCTTTGATATCAGAAAGGTGACTCAGAAACTTGATGACCACCCCAAGTCACAAAAAGACACTAGTAGCATCAAGGCTAAATCTCAAAGCCTATGAAAGATGAACTACTAAATAACAAAAAACAACCAAACCCATAGGCATTGGCTCTTCTTCAAAGCAAGCTGTGTCTTGATAAATGCAAAACATTTTTTTCTAACAAACTCTTTGGTAAACGATGACTAGGTCATCTTCCTAAACTATTTTGAGGACTTTTGGTTCTCCTATATTTGTTATCCTCACACATTATTCTTACACATCAAGGTAGAACAGTAACATATCCACTGTATTCTTAGAACAACTAAATCTCATGCATATGAATAAAAGAATTTTTTAGAGAAATAATTGTATACAAAATGTAATAGGATATGATAATAAATCTCACAAATCTTCTGTAAATCCAATTTTTTTAGTAAATAATTATATACAAAATGGAAATATGACTATGATCAAAATGAAAAATAGAATTTTTAGAGGAAACCAAAGTAAACCACATGTTCTCAAAGATTCTTTCTGACATCAAAACAACATATGAAAATTTGCACTGTTCATCAAGGAACCGAAAATGAAAATGATTAACAGGCATAAGACATTCGTAAACTACTAAGAATAAAGAACAAGAAATTGATCAAATTGTCCAGAAAAACCTAGATTAGCAATGACAACCATGACAAGAATAATATATAAATAGAGTTAAAGGACCAAGATGCTCTAGGATTTGGGGTATTAGAAGAATTATACATAAATACAAAATATTTCGGGGATCAACACAGAAAAAACCAAATTCAAGAACAGAGAAACAAAGGAGGCAAACGGCAACACTTTCAATTTTCAAAGTATAGTCCCACCCTTAAACAAGACCAAGGCTGAAACATATCTTGAAGTTTTGTCATCTCCATAGTGTCATCTTAATGAACTTTTCCATCCTAAACCTCAATTTTACGAGTTAAGAAACCATGTTCACAACGCTTGCAGATAAAATTCAAGAAAAGGCAACAAAAGAAAGAAAGGGATCAGAAGAAATTTAAAAAAGGAGAAAGAAAGGGATCAGAAGAAATTTAAAAAAGGAGTGGAAATTGTTTCTTGAATGCTTCTTGAAGATACCACCTTCTGATCCCGAATCTGCCGAAATCATGTTCAAATCTCGAACATAGAACCAAACTCCCAGAACCATAATGTTCAACATAGTTTCTTGAATGCTTCTCCAAGCATATTACCTTTTGATCTCTGTTTCACTCTGAAACCTCAAAACAACCCACAAGGATATTGAGGATAAAAGCGTCTTTAGAACAAAAAACAAAGAATCGAGAAGTATCACCTTCAAGAAATCTTGCGAAAGTTTCTTGAGTGCTTCCCTCAGATGTAACAGTCATATCCCCTATTCCACTTCGAAGCCTCAAAGCATGCCGAAAAAGAAGACAGAATATGGATGTTGCACATGAACTGTCTTTCGGAACCCAAAACCCATTGGAAGAATAGAAAGAACTATCACCTTCAAGACATCCTGGACAAGTTTTTGAGTACTTCTCCAATATACATCTCTTGATGTCTATTCGACTCCAGAAATACAGAACAATCCGATAGAGTTAACCGAGTTGGAAATCTTCCACGTAAACCATCTCCCAGAACCCAAAAAACCACGAAAACGAGAAGAAACAGAAAAATAACCATCACCTTAAGGGTATATTGCAGAGGTCTCTTGGGTAGTTCTCCGACATATCGCCTTTGATCCTTGTTCTACTTCAAAACCAACCGTAAAAAGGCAAGCATGTCCAAATCTTTCACATGAAACTACCTCCGGGACCCACAAAACCCATCAAAGCATGGGAAGAAAAGAGAAAGGAGCAAGGCTTCTTGATCTTTTACCTCCGCGAAGTGGAGACCCATCTCCGGCAGTATGGAGATGACGATGATGACAGCACACGCGACGACGGCAGCCCACTTCGGGGTGTGATCGAGCTCTCTCGAGTTCCCACCTCCGCCTCCGGCCATCCCGAGACAAGTCTTGAAAACTTTTCTCTGTCCAAACCCATTGATTCAGAGATGGCTGGGGCCAACGGCGCTGCCAGCTATCCCACTAGAAAGGCATTCGGAGATCGTCAGGCCAAAGGCGCTGCCAGGAATCCCCACGAGAGGTGAGCCTGTTGAGAAGTCGGGCATCGGAAGGCAGACTCGGGAGAAGACATGCAGGGTTTCTTCTCTTTGCCTCTTCCGAGTCATGCGTCGGAAGTTTGGGTTTTATAAATGCGCAGGGTATGAATGACGTCAGGTCACGTGGAGTCGGGACAGGTGAGATGCAGTTGTGGGTATACTTTCTGCGTGGTTCTCCTTTCTTGTTTTTGAATAATTTTAAAAATTATTATTAGAATATCCTTATAATTAAGGATGAGGTATTCCTAAAACAAATTATTATTAGGATATCATACTTTTCTCTTTATACATTAAAATTATAATCCATACTCGAAGAGTCAAATTCATTCGATAGTTGATTATTTAAAAAAAATTATACATGTATAAATATCTTAACCTTTCATTTATTTTATATTATTTACGAACTTTTACTTTTCATCTAATAAACTATTAATTTTATAAAACACAAACTCTTTGGGATTCAGCTATTTGTTATTATAAGCTTAAGTATTTTTATTTTTATAAAACAAATTGAGTGGTAATTTCAAGTGCCTTTTGTTTTTTAAACAAATATAAAGATATAATTTTTATTTTATTATATTTTATCTAATTTTATATCTTACTATCATAAATCTCATTAATGATAAATCTTTTGTCGAATGCAAATGAAATCTTTTAGATATTACGTCTAGCTCTACTACAATTAGCTTACGCTTAAAAATATTTTTATCTATGAATTCTTATAACTTTGATAACATTAATTACGATACACTTAAAAGATGTTTATCTATGTTGATAATATTTAAATAATTTGAGAGATTTAAAAAATTATGTGACATATGATATCTTAATTTTTTAAAAAAATAAGATTTTTAAGATCATTAATAATCTAATCAAAATATTGATTATGCTATTAATTACTTTGAGATCATTAATAACTTTCTGGGCGGTTGTTTTTTTCCTTTGTTTTCAATTTTAGATAATTTTTATAAAAATTACCCTTAGTATATCCTTATAATTGGGGATGTGGTATCTTGTATGATGCTTTTCTCTTTATACATTGAAATTATAATTCATAATCTTCATCGTGAAGAGTCAAATTCATTTTGGTTAAAAATATTTTATATACGTTTAAATATCTTAAACTTTCATTTATTTTATATTATTCATGAATTTTTGTTTTTCATCTAATAAACTATTAACTATTATGAAACTCAAAACTCTTTGGGATTCAACTATCTGTTATTTAATAAGCTTAAGTGTATTTTTTTTATTTTTATGAAACAAATTGACTGGTAATTTCAAGTGCCTTTTATTTTTTAAATAAATAAAGAAGATATAATTTTTATTTTCTTATATTTAATCTAATTTTACATCTTACTATCATAAATCTAATTTTCTTATATTTAATCTAATTTTATATCTTACTATATCTTATTGATGAGTTTCAATGCACATAAAATCTTTTAGATGTTTCTTACATATTATAAAAATAAGAATTACTACAGTTGTCTTAACCATTAAAACCACTTAAAACTATAAAAAAAATGGATATTACGTCTAGCCCTACGATACCTTACACTTCATAACATGTTTATCTATTAGTTCTTATAACTTTGATAATATTGACTACATTACACTTAAAAAGATGTTTATATATGTTGGAGAGGAAGCAAATGAGTATTGTAGTTAATAATTTTGGTATATATATTTATATAAATCAGAGCATATAACTAGAAATGGTGGATGATATTTAAATGACTTGAGAGATTTAAAAAATCATTTGACATAAGGCAGCTTAATTGTCTTAAAAAAATTAAGATTTTTTAGATCATTAATAATCTAATTAAAATATTAATTATGTCGTAAGAGGAGGACAGATTTTGAATCTATGTTTATATCTCTTTATCTAGTTTGATGATCAATCTACATAATTGTCATGTCTTTCTCCTTAACTAATCTAAAACTTATATTGACCTTTCTCTATTTTAGATAAGTATTAGTTAATACTTCTACGAGACTTTCCCTCTATCAAATCAGAGTATCTTCTTTGACGTCAAATTCGATTTAGGTTTGATAAATGAATAGAACTCAAATTGAAGGGACAAGTCAAATAAAGAAAATTGCATTATACAAGTATTCAGTATGCATCAAGGGTTAAAAACTTACAACATGCTCTAGTACCATCGTACATAAATATTTTAATTGGATGATCATTAATCCTTCATTATTTTACCTAGTGTTTTATCAATATTTGTGGATTCCTTAATTAGCTTACAATAAAAGTTTTCACATGTAAGGATCCTTTGCTAACAAGTTAAGCTATTGTAATTTTTTACCATCGAAATTGAAACATTGATTAGGTGTTGGCTTGTTCGTAATAGATCCTTTTTTTTCCCTCTCAAATGAATCCCTCCAAACGGATGGTCTCGCCAACCAATATGGCATACTTCAAAGTTAGCAACTTCAATTTTTTTCTGCTTACATCATGAAAGCATATAAAATATTCTCATTTTAAATAAGAACAACATCTGATACTTTTAGTAATTGTAACATTAGCATCATTTAGGCCAAATTTTGTGACTCTGTGACTCTACAATCTGATGATATCACGAGATTATTCCTAAATTTTACTACATACAAAGCTTGCATATATATAAAATTTTAAAAAATTTTCAACCTTATCACAGCCGTAAAGGACATTATTTCTCCCTACCAAAAATTTAACATATTTAAAAAAATAAAAAATATAAATTAATAAATAAATATACATTTCCCTCATATGATAAGAGTCAACTATAAGGAGTCCAATGACATGTCCATCTTTAATGCAACATCATCATCATTAATTTTTCCTTACTCAATTAACTATATGAAGAAAACCTTTAATATATTTATATGGCAGAATTAATTGAAATTATACCTTATTAAACTTTAAAAACTCCTAAGTTTCATAGACAAATACCTTTTACAAAATTTCGACGATATCATGGGTACTTCTTTTGATATTTTTGCTATCAATAGTTCCATCATCCATCTCTATATTTATACCTGTTTGACCACCATTGGGTTCAAGCCTATTAAGTAAGACGTCTTGCTCATCAACCTTCATTTGGACTTTTTTCTGAGTTTGAATTTGTAATTTCATTTTGTATCATGATTTCATATCTATTATTGAAAACATTAGTTGAGTAACTTTTAGTACGTGGAATAACATATGAAAGCTTTGGTACCAAAATCTTGTCACCAAATAGCCAATAGAGATTTTTTGTCTTTAACACTGTTATTATATTTAAAGTGAAATGCTTTGAACAAAAGCTTAGAACTCAACTACGTAAAGTATCGGTTATGGAACAGATAAGCTTTGACATGTCATAAGATACAAAGTCTATAGATAATGTGATAAAAAATGAAACAAAAAAAGAATCATATAAGTGTATTCAAACTTTCTCTATATCTCCATCTGACTGTTTTGGCTTCCTTGAACATGAAGTGATGTTTTGCTTATTCCGGAACCATCCCAACTAGACCCATTTTTTTAAACAAAAAAAAAATATCTATTAGGAACTACTGAGACTGAAATGATAGGAACAGTGAGCTATAGTTAAAAATTTCACAGAAGAACCGAATATTTGTGTTATAATTCCTCCTGAAATGTCTGATTCAAAACTTTAATTTAACAAGCTAAATTCAAAATGTCTTATGTAAGGCTTTCACAAACCAAGAAATATATACTATATATTTCATAAAATCTACCTATTACTTAAAAATCTAAGTAAACTCTCAATCTTTCTGGCCTTCGGTCTTTATTCTATGGAAGCCACTCATGATAGTTATGGCTTTCTTAAATTAGTGTACTATCTACCATATAGTTGTATACTCTGCATCCATGATCCACCTACCTGATTAGAGACTCAACACTAGCTTAATGGATATGGGAGTAGCAAGTATTCTTATTTACCTGCAGTTGTCGAAGTGTTTGCTACCACTATCAAAAATACTTCTTTATAAAAAGGACCAACATGCTATTCTTCCGAAAGCCAACAAACATCAAGCTATCACATTTTTCTTTGTCAAATTGAAACGGTCATCCAATCTTATCCCAGATCATATCTACAAACCCGCACTAGAATAAGATGTGTTTAACAGTTCTTCACAGATCTTACACATCAGATATAGCATGATTTTAGAGTAGATAATACTGACTATATAATCAGATGTAGACAGCTTGTTCCATAACCATTTCTATAAGAAAATTTTAACTTTTGGAAGAACTTTCATTTTTCACATCACCTTCCGACCAAGCCAGATTTCCTGTGTGGGCTGGACACTCCGTATCAATAAGTGACACAACCATTTGGAGTTGAGGCCCAAACTTATTTATCAGCATCATGAGTCCTAGCTAATTAAATGCCTTTAATCCTTCTCACTAAAGCTAGACAAAAATAAAAATCCAGTATGTCATCATTCCATCTATTCGCATCTCGCAAGTCAGCAATAATAAAAAAAGTTTTGAGTAATATCCACATTAATAAAAGTAGGCCTATGACTTTAAAAAATTATGTCAATCTAGGCCTCCTTCTAAAAACATTAGTAATCTAATATACTTTTTAAAACCAAGACATCAATCTGACAAAAATTCCTCTAGTTCCAAGAGCAGCCTCTCATCCAGGGGGAGTGTAGGATCATATTTGATAGTTAAGACTTTCATCATTAATGATTAAAGTAATTAATTGATAATTAAAGGTATCTTATAATTTAATCCTATTATATAATTTTTTATATATTATTGTTATTGTTACTTTATTACTTTATATTGTCTATTACATATATTTAGATGTCTTTGAATCTATACAATAAAAATTAGATCATGATGAGATCATAATAATAAGATCAATTTTACTTTTAAACGTAAATTATTAAATAATTCTAGTCATAGGTTACTCGAGAGGGACATTGAGATAATCAGATAGACCAGTGTGTTGTATACCCGTCCATATGATTGAGACGCCTGTGCTCGTTGAAGAATAAGTTTACTGATTGATCCACTTATGGAATATTAGATGATTAATAATACATGATCATCAGACATTGATTTTATAATCCTAATTGTGTGTCTGGTCCTTAGACTTGAGATACTAATGATGTCTTATTTGAGTACTTTATTCTTTGATATCGGATTTATGCGTTTGAAAGTTTTAGATCTAGTATATCCGGTTATTGAGAATGACCACCAACCTTACGAAGATAATTGTGTATCAGTAGAGGATCATCTACTTTCGGTATCATGATAGGAATATCCCGTATATTCTCACTCAGGCAAAGCTTGGCCAGGGTCGTTCAAATTGAGAATGACCACCAACCTTACGAAGATAATTGTGTATCAGTAGATGATCATCTACTTTCGGTATCATGATAGGAATATCCTGTATATTCTCACTCAAGCAAAGCTTGGCCATGGTCGTTCAAATTGAGAGAGAAAGAGTTCTCTAGGAGAACTCGATTAGATTGAGACTCTGATGGATTTCGTATGAGGCCTAATAGTACCATGTGATAGATGTTGCAACGTGTAGAGGTGCAGTTATGAGATATCAATAAAGCCCATATTTTATTGGATATCCAATAAGTCTCTATATTATTAGATTCTATAGATAAGATTTAATAATAGCTAATAATAAATTATTGGATAGATATCCAGTAATCCAAAATACTTAGGTAATTGAATGAAGATCCTGTTGAATCTCAAATTTTGATGATGAAATCAATTAATGAGTTATTGATCTAACATGTGTGTTAAAGATGATTGATGCAGGATTAACTAGATAGAGAGAGAATTGCAATCAGATGTTGGGCCAAAGTCAAGTTCGACATCGAGCTGGGGTTCTGATGATGTAATGAAAACTCACCGAGAGACTCACTAAAAGCTTATCAAAGGTATCGAAAGCTTGTTAAGAGTTCACCGGGAGCTCGCCAAAGGGATGAGAGGCTTGTCGAGAGAGTTCACTGGAAGCTTGTCGACGGTATCAGAAGCTTACTAAGAGTTCAAACCAAATCTTATAATTCTTCTTCATATAACTTTTCTTGCTATAAAATTAGCACCTTATTGTGAATAATTTTTTTATCAATTTATATAGTATTTATAAACTTAGATGACTTATACTTCAACTTCTTTTTATTGTTACTCATTCCTTGAGTGATACCCAAAATATTTTGTGTCTTTTCTATTTTAATTTTAATTTTTTTCTTCATATATGCTAGTCGAATCATTTAAGTTTCATTTACCCTTAATTAAATTTTAAATACATTAAACTAAGAAGAAAGATAATAAATTATGAGAAATGACTTAATTACAATCATGCTTAATATTCTCGAGCTTACAGCTTGTCAGGTATATTGAGGATATAATCTTAAATTTCTCAAATACTATCATTTTTAGTAAATTCTTCCATTAAGGTGTCAGCTAATGATTAATCAGTAAATATAAATTAATCTATAAATATTTTTATGCACTAGTTATAAACTATACTGAAGTCTAAATATTATTAGTAATTATTATAATGTTGAGTCTTTTAGACCTTTCCTAATCAATTATATCAATTCTTTATTCCACAGAACTTTTAATAATTAAGTTTGTGTTCCTTTTTAAGGTCTAAATCACTCAATATAAATAGCATATGCTCATGTCATTTATTGATGTCATCTCTATTTCACCTTTGGGTAAAATATTGACATATCTAGTGTCACACAAAATTATTTATAGAGGACTGATACCATCGTAGTGGAATATTATTGATACTTTTGGGTATACGATTCCTAAACTATATGGATATCCAAAATAATATCATCCTATCCCATCACATAATTATTCAAAATAAATTTTTCTTTAGGATTATCTAAATCTTCTAATTATGTATGTCATTGTGAATATTTTTTTATGACATTTGGGACCAATTCCATAATATATTTTATAAATTATTAGTCCAGGTCATTTTGGTGGCTACGGGATCAATAAAAAATATAAAATATAGTTCAAAATATCCTATAATTGACAAGGCATTTATCATAATTCACATTCCGTAAGTCTACTATCACATGCTACTTTGGTAGCTATAGGTCAGATAAAACTTAAGGAGATGAATTATAAATAATATTAATCAAGCTTCTTTATCTAATTTATACTGAAATAGTTCAATAGTAAAATAATAATAAAATAATTATTGAACATTGATCAACATAAAGAATTATATAATAACTGTAATCTTGATAATATATAAATCATGAAATCCTTTATGTGAAAGAAAATTATTATTTCATAATTTCAAACATATACATGTGAATAACCAAATAAGATCTAAGAATAATAATTGGATTTTATTTACCACATGTAATCAATGAACTATATGAGAAAACCATAAATGAACTATTATACTAGTTAACCTTATTTAATTGGGTAAGCTCAGAATTGGGCTAAGCATCAATCCAATTAAGTCATTCAATAAAAATAGATCAAAATCAAAATTGATTAAAATTTAATCTTTTCTAAATTTAATCAAAACTAGATCAAATCAATAGTCATAATGATTAAATTCAATTAAAATTAAATCATATTAATCAATTTTATAATAAAAGATATTTATTAGAATTTCATAATTGCATAAGGGTAAAAGTATAATTTCATTGACATGATATAAACATAATTACAAGATTCATAAAGGGCATAGCTATCAAAAGGATATGCAAAATATCTATGAAGGACATTAAAGAAAATTAAATAAAAAGATAAATTTTTGAATTCTTATATTTTCGAAAGGTAAAAATATCCTTTCAGAAGAGAAATCCTAATCTCCCTACGCCATTGTCTCTACATGTCGGTGGCCGCTGCCTTTTATGTGTGGCCACTATCCTCTACCACAGGCAGGCGTGGATCTGCCTCTTCCTATAGCAACTGCCTGTGTACGTGGCAGCCATCGCCATTACGAGAGGTCGGGCAGTACCTCTACGTGCCATAGTGGCTCCCTTTACTAGCAGGCACTCGTAGCCTGTGCGGTCACCGTTTGTGGGCGAGCGCATGATCGCCACTTATGCGCGATTGCTATGCACACGTAGACGCCACTCTACAACTGCCGCAGAACCACTGTTGTTCGCGGCAGCTTGTCTTGCCAGCGGTGCTACCGCTTGTTGTCATTAGAGTGTTGTTGCTACAATCGTCTAGCAACGCTACACCACTCACCGACAATGGAATAGACGATCAATAGATATCATTGCCCTCAATAACATCGACAACAAATAATAAATCCATCGATCAAACATAAAAACTATAATTATCCGCAAGCAGGTGATAGTATAGATGAATATGAAAATAGATCAACAATACCGATGAATTATTCATGCATCATAAATAAAAATTGATTAACATCTTCTTATAAATGAAATATACTAACACATAGATCCAAAATATTTGATCTTAAAACCATGGCTCTGATACCAATTGTTAGCATAAAATTTATAATATGATATATGTTATGCAAAAAAACTTTAATGCCAGAATCTAAAATCAAATAAGAAAAACTTTCATCTGATCTACAAGCGTATTATCATCGGATCCAAGATCTACAATATTATCAATCTTTAAGGAGATCGAGACTCACATTCTCCTCTCTTCCTATTCTTTCACATGACCACTCTGATTGATGGATTTATGAAAAATAATATAAAAGAGGAACTATAATCTTTTTACATAATAAAGGGAGATGGAGATAGATCTGTAATCTCTAAACTATATCACATGATTCTCATTTTCAAAATAATTCTTTTTTTTTCTTTCCTATTGTGTCCCTGTTACTTTAATTTGACATCCTTTCTATTGACCAACAATCATAATTAAAATCTAATTATATTTATTATATATTTTATTTAATTAAATAGTATCACATAATGTAACAATCAATTCTATCTAACTTTATGCTCGAAATAACTGTAGATTCAATTGCTTTCATGGTTGCTCAAGCAGTCTTCACATCAAGTTTTTTCGGTATGAGGCAGGTGAAGATGCCAATCAATAAATATTATTTGATTTTAGCAAACAAGCCAGGGTAGAATTAAGTTACCGCAAAGTGAGAAGCAATCAAGAGTTAGGTTACACAATTATGGAATATGCAAGCAAGAGTGATAATTTTAATGGAATTCTTTGTCAAGAGAAAAATCCACAATTATGTACTAGTTTTCCAGAGCAAAATCCAACAAGAGGAACAGAGTCACAAAGAACACAGAGATTCGAGGAGAAGTAAAGGTGCGACAACCGTGCACTCTTATGGCGGTGATTTCCTTCACAAGAATCCAAGAAGAATGATTAAACCATAAAATACGAAGGACAAGGGTTACTCCTCGACTAGCCATGCTGAAGCCTTCAGCCCCCTCTATTGCCATTTGAGGCCCCACACCAAAAAAATAAATAAGATACGAGCTTCGTGAATAATCGGCCAAGGGGTTATATTGGCATTGTGATGAACCATAGAGCCGAGAACATCATTGCAAAAAGGGGCGGCTCTTCGTCATAGAACCAGTAGAGGATGAGGACACTATACCATTTAAAGGAGACCTTGAACTCGAAGATAAAGCCACGGAGGAAGAGCCCCAACTGACCGACTATGCGGTGTACGCGCCAACCAGTTACTCCAACCCACAGACAATAAAAGTTAGAGGACTCCTTAAACAGTAACCGATCACTATTCTTATAGATACGACAACACCAATAACGTTCTCAATATCAAGGTTGCCAGATGTATGATGCTTCAAATTGAAGGTTGCAACAAGTTCGACGTAAATGTCGCCGATGGTCGAATCCTCAATTGCGACCAACGGTGCCCCAGGTAAAATTTCTCCTACAAGACCAAGAAGTGGTAGTTGATTTCTTCCTCCTATCCATTAGGTGACATCTCCTGAAATTTTTCTAAGATAATCATGAAGTTTTATTGTAAAGGGAGATAGGTCACATTGCAAGGTAAGCGCGAGATCCATATCTCCATCGTTTTGACGCATCAGATTGAGAAAGTGCTACACAAGATATATGGCAAATTTTTTATGCATATCTAATAGCCATCAAATGAGGAGAATGTGTAAAATTCAGATCCCAAGTTTGTCCTCTTGCTGGACGAATTTGTAGATGTTTTCATGGAGCCGCATGGGCTTTCCCCCTAACTGACTACATGATTACTACATCCCTATATTGTCGGGCAAACCTCCAGTAAATTTGAGACCATACCATTATCCTTACTTGCAGAAGGACGAGATTGAGAATATCGTTAAGGAGATGCTTGACACTAGAGTGATTCGACTAAGCTGCAGCCCTTACTCCTCACCGGTGTTGCTAGTGCACAAGAAGGATGGTACGTGGCAAACGTGCATTGATTATCAGACTTTGAACGCTATCACCGTCAAAGATAAATATCTTATACCAGTAGTAGATGAGCTCTTGGATAAATTAAAATGAGCCTGAGTCTTCACTAAATTGGATCTCTATTCCGAATACCATCAGATTCGAGTATGCACTGAAGATGTTCCGAAAACTACATTCTGCACACATAATGGCCACTATGAGTTTTTGGTAATGCCCTTCGGACATACAAATGCTCCTTTTACTTTTTAAAGTTTTATGAACAACATCTTTTAGACATTTCTATACAAGTTTATGTTGGTATTTTTTAATGCTATCCTCATTTATAGCTCCACACTTGATATGCATTTTCAGCACTTGTGAATTATTCTAACAGTCCTTCAGGAGAATACCCTTTATGTTAAATAGTCAAAATATAGTTTTTTACAACATAAAGTGGAGTATATAGGGCACATTATATCAGAGGATAGAGTGGCAGTAGACCCGACAAAGATCGAAGTAATACAAGGATGACCGAAACCTACGACATAAAATCACTGTGTGGCTTCCTTGGACTCACGGGATACTACCTTAAATTGTGAAAGATTATGGTAAGATCAGTACCCCACTCATATCCCTACTAAATAAAGACTCTTTCTTATAGTCGGATAAAGCTTCGACAGCCTTTGAATGACTCAAGGTAGCTATGACGACAACGCCGGTCCTAGCGCTACCTGATTTCAACCGCACCTTCATGATTGAGGCCGATGCATCCAAAGTTGGAATTGGGGCTATTCTAATGTAAGATGACTAACCTCTTGCTTACACTAGCAAGACTTTGTCTCCCTCTTATCTTAAAATGTCTGTATATGATAAAGAAATACTTGCCATTATATACGTCGCCATGAAGTTGAGACCCTACTTAGATCAGCTAATGCGTCTAGATTAATACCGACCACCGAAGACTCAAGTATTTTTAAGAGTAGAAAATATCTCCTTCGGAGCAACAACGATGGCTAACTAAACTTCTTGGCTTTGATTATAAAATTATTTATCATAAGGAGAAAAAGAATATTGTTGTAGATGCTCTATCTCAGCTATCGGGACAAGCCAAAATTTTAGCCATCTCCCTTCCTTCCACTGACTTCCTCAAAGACATTGTGGAGGAATGGAAGAGTGACCTAGAAACCCGAGGCATCATAGAAAAATTAGAGAAGAATCCAGGTTCCATGGGTCACTACACTTAGGATTCGAGGGACCTACGCTACAAAGACCGAATTGTGATTGTTCCTTCTTCCCCTTACATCAAAATTATTTTGCATGAGATGCACGCTTCACCTTCAGCAAGGCACTCCAAATTTCTAAGAACATAAAAGAGGGTGAAGAAAAACTTCCTTTAGAGAGACATGAAAAGATCGATTTATGATTATGTATCTATATGTGATGTATGTCAGCAGCAAAAAGGTGAAACAATGACAAGTTTAGGAAAACTACAACCACTACCTATACCGGACTCAACATGGATTAGCATCTCCATTGACTTCATCGAAGGTCTGCCACCATCTCAAGGTAAAAGCATGATCTTTGTGGTGATAGATCATCAAACAAAGTATGCTTATTTCTGTGCTATGAGACATCCTTATACCACTACTAGTATTACTCAACTTTTTTATAGAAAATATTGTAAAACTGTATGGGATGCCAAGGTCGATTGTGAGTGACCGTGACAAGGTGTTTACAAGTAAATTTTAGACCGAGCTCTTCCAACTATAAGGCACCTGATTGAAGATGAGCACAACCTATCATCCATAAATGAATGGCTAAACAGAAATGGTGAACAGATGCCTCAAGACTTACTTATAGTGCTTCACCAATGATCGGCCCAAAGAGTGGACAAGGTGGCTTCCTTGTGCCGAATGGTGATACAACACAACTTATCACTCATCAACTAAATATACCCCCTATGAGGTTTTGTATGGTCGATCGTCCCCTGTAATACCTAAATGTGTAATTGGTACGACCAAAGTGGATCAAGTCAATCAAAACTTAATTGATAGGGATAAGCTTCTGCAGCTACTGAAAGTCAACCTAACTGTCGCCCAAGCCCACATGAAGCAACAAGTAGACATTCAGCGAGCGAGAATCTTGATGGCATTGGGTCTACCTTCGCCTACAACCATACAAGTAGCTGTCAATCAATACCAGAGCATTTATGAAGCTATCTCCATGATTTTATGGACCATATCAAATTCTAGAGCGTATTGGGGCCATGACATATAAATTAAAGCTCCCATATAATGCTAAGATACATCACGTCTTTCATGTATCCTTGCTAAAGCTGAAATTAGGAGAACGTGAGTTGGCATAGACTCAATTGTCAAGCACTACAAATGAAGGTGAGATTCAAACTCAACCTAAAGCTATACTTGATCGGAGGATTATGAATGATGCGTCATCGACATCCTTCAACTGGAGTACTCATGAAGTAGAATAATTTACCATCCGAAGATGCAACATGGGAGTCTTACGAGGAGCTGAAGACCCGGTTCTCAGAGTTTATGGACCCTCAGCCTTGAGGACAAGGCTGATTCAAAGAGGATGGGCTTGATATGACTCCAACAAGGTTGAGTCCTAATCAACCTAGAAGTAGTCAATAAAAACCCTATGGGATTGTAATAAAACCCTATCTAGCCACTTCTATCCTATAAGGAAGTATGACTAGGGTTTAGATTGGGGTCTTAGGGCTTAGTGGCCGTCACCCCCTTTACTGGACTAGTCAGCTAGGGTTTCCTTCAGCTAGGTCGGCTATAGAAGGGGCAAAGGGATAATTTTACTTAGACCCCCATGGACCAGGGTTTCGAACCCTATATAATGATATAGTCGCCCCCTCTCTTTTATCAAGCAAAGATCATCTTTTATTCAGCCTTCTATGAGGGAGAAATCCCTATAGTGTTCCAATGGTTGATCCCTCAAAGATTAAAATCTATGGAGTTCCTTCAGGGGTTGTATCAGATCACCCAGGAGATGACAGAGACATGGATTATTCAGTCATGCGTTTTCCCCACTATAACACATCCCTACATCATTGTCTCCAGGGATAAGTTTTTTTTTAAGTGTTACATCCTACTGAACCCACCATGGTTGCTGATGCGGTACTTCCAGATCTTGGGTGACTTCTACGACTTCCCCTAGCATCATATCATGATGCTCAAAGTCTTTCCTGATGATAGCCTTCAATCCACGACCTAAGACCATAAGAAAATTGAGTCCCTCTAGTGGTAGGATCAAAATAAGAGAAGGATCGATTGCAAGACTCAACGAAATATGAACATTATCCCTCTCACTGTGAAGAAAGATGCCCTCACCTTGGCCGAGTGGAACTATAGCCCTTATGACCACGATATCGTCCACACCAAATTGTAGCCAAATGTTCATGATTGGAGCAGACACATTAAGAGTTGGGATCGGTGTCACCCTTACGTAAGATGACCGACCCTTAATCTGCACTAAGGCTTTCCCTATACTTTACAAGGGATACTAATTGACACTAAACTTAAAGTTTGGCTCGATACAGATCCTTGACATAAAAAAGAATTAAGCCTAGAAAAATTTCAATCCTTGCTCATGCTAAAATAGGCTCTCATCATCCTAAACCATACCAAAGGGCAGTCACCATTCCAGAAGAAGGATTAGCTGCTACTAAAGACTAGCCACATGACAACCAATGTAAAGAAGAAACGACCTCCGAACAAACTTAAAGATCAAGCTTCCCTACACTTCTAGTCCTACCAGTAGGAAATTTAAACCTCAAGGAAGTGGTTACCCTACTACTTTGGACCTTGCAAAATTAGGGATTGCGGGGTTGAAACCTGGAGATCAGATCTGTATAGCAAATAAAAAATACAATTGATCCTCCACGTATCCCACCTCAAATGGAAGTTTAAAAAAGATGACTCAGCCCAGATCCTTCCCACCGATACCTAAGCTGATGAGGAGGCCCAAGTTCAGCTGATGATCACATGGGATCAGAGAATTGTGACACATTACAATCCAGTCACTATTGCTAATACTGGATTGCTGAAGTAAGATACCCCTACTACAGTGGCCACGAGGGAGCCTCATGAGGAGTTGTAGATCAGGACTTGGAGACATGGAATCTCAATCTTGAGGACAAGACTGATTTGAAGAGGGTGGGTCTGTTAGGATCCTAGCTTGGATGACTCCTAAGCTCAATAAGTTAAGAAGTTAATAAAGTCTTGAGTCATGTAATGTTCCCCTAATCTAGCCATCATCCCCTTTGATTGAGGAGTTGGCTAGGGCCTCAGGGCTTCCTAGCCACCGCCCGCCTTACTGGACAGGTCAACTAGGGTTTTGAGGAGAAGCATTTGAGGAATTGTCGCCTCCTAGCCGTCAATCCCTTATTGGGCAAGTCGGCTATGGTAGAAAGGTAATAAAGGGATTTGGCTTTAGGGAGGAGTCTCTCTCCCTGGGGTTAGGGTTTAGAGTCTTATATAAATATGTAGCCTCTACCTCTTTTAAATAAGCAAAGATCAATTTTCATTCATCCTTGTGGCCGACTACATAGGAGGGAGGAACCCTTATAGTGTTCCAAGGGTTGATCACCCTTTAAAAGATCAATCTGCATAGAATTCCTTTGGGGTTCTATCAGTCGACTGTTTAGGTATGTGATCTTTAAGATGTCTCGACTCAATTTATCATCTCTTCTATGTTCCTAACTTGCTTTCCTATCCTCGGTAGGGCTGTCACTTTGCTGGCGCTTTGATTGAACGCGTTCACAATACGAGGCTGGTGGTGCACCTTCTGACTAAGAGGATCGCGGTGCTTTGTACCGAGAACAAGGAACTAAAAGTAGGCATGGGCCCGGAAGCTATGGTAGCCACAGAGAGGTGAGCCTCCAAGTTGAGCGCCAAGGTATAGCAGCTCAAGGCTGCACCTGAGGAGTTCGAGCAGTGTCGTAAGGATCTCAAACTGGCAGCTGACTCTGCTTGTGTTGAGCTGAGGGACCTTCGGGATTCTCGACATCGGCTCAAGGATAAAGTGTTATCACTGACTAAGGGGGTTGAGATGTTGTAGTCCAAGTTGATGGTAGAAGGCCACAAAGTCATTGCCAACTACAAGGCATCTCGGGATTTCCAATTAGGGCTAGAGAAGATGGGGCAAGTCACTTATGAGTTCGGGTACCGGATAGCACTGGAACATTTTCGGGCAAAATACCCAAACTCACTTGTCACGGAGGACCCCTCACTGAGGGCCCGAGGATGCCAACTTGAGGATGGCGACAAGCTAGCCTTTTGACAACAACACTCCTCCCGAGGACTAGGTTCCTCCATTGTAACTTTGTTTGTCGGGCAATGATTTTGGGTGTCATCGGTTGCTCGACCATCTATGTAAGCCCCCTTTTGGATTAATACAAACTACATTTTTACTTCTATCTGAGTCTATCTATCGTATTATGGTCGATCACCCAACTTGATGTGAAACTTGAGGCAATATAATCTTTGGTCGTCTCTCTATTGCTTGGTATCGTTAACTCACTTTCCTTGATCTTTCGGTCGGCTTCAATCCAATCCTTTTAGGCATAGAACTTCTTCAGGTTTGAGATATGCCATATTTGAGGTAGCACTTGGTCGTCCGTTGTAGCCAGGGTGTAAGTACCATCTTGGATGGTATGAATGAATCGATATGGTCCCTCCTAATTCGGGACTAGTTTGCCTCAGGTTCATCCTGAGTTATTGATCTCGGCTTTTCTTAGGACTAGGTCATCATTACCGACTCATCATGATTAAACCTTGTGGTTGTAAAGCTAGGCTATAACTCTCTGGTATACGAGAGTCCGCAAGTGTGCCTCAACTCTTAGCTCCTCGATGAGGTCGAAGTTCTCCTTGATGCCGAGTTTTGAGGCCTTCTCTTCGATGTGCTTGACCCGAAGTGTGGGGAAGACCACTTTAGGAGGTAGGACGGCCTCAGTACCGAAGGCGAGGCTATAGGAAGATTCTCCTGTCGGTGCCTCCAGGGTCATCCTTAACGCCCATAGTATACTCAGGAGTTCTTCGACCCAGGTGCCTTGTGCTTCGATGATCCTCCTCTTTAGCCCATCAAGGATGGCTTGGTTGGTCACTTCAGTTAGGCCATTAGCTTGGGGGTGCGCAATTGAGCTAAATTTTAGTTGTATCTAATAACTTTGGTAGAAAGACTTAAACTTCGAGTTGTTGAACTATATCCCATTGTTGGTAACTATAGTTCTTTGGATGCCAAACCTCGTGATAATGTTCTTCTAGATGAAACCTTCAACTTCTCTTAAAGTTGGCACAAATTGGCCTAGGAGGTCCATTCCCCACTACGTGAAAGGCCACGCAAAGTCAGTCGGGGAGAGGGGCAACCCTAGTTGATGTTGGATCCAAGCATGCTTCTGACATTGCTCACATTTCTGGATATAGGCTATGGCATCTCGGCATATGGTTGACAAGTAATACCTAAGCCATAGTGCTTTGAAAGCCAAGGTGCGGGCCCCAATGTGTTCCTTGCATATCCCTTTGTGGACTTCAGCCAGCATCGTCTTGACCTCGGTTAATGATAGGCAGTGGAGGAGTGCTTGACTGAAAGCTCTTCGGTAGAGGTGTCTATTGACCTCACAATACCAACCCTCCATTCTCCTAATTTATCGTGCGACCATGTGATCAATCGGTAGTGTCGCATCCTTTTTGGAGTGGAGTATCTCCTCCATCTAGCTATGACCGGCCTCAGTCGTAGACACCTCGGCCATGAAAATGGTTGGTTTATAGAGCCTGGCAATTTTCAATGGGCATTCTTCTGGTGCACGTGTTAAAGCGAGTTTCGCTAGTGCATCCACTTGGGAGTTGTCGGCCCGTGAGATTCGCGAGATGGTGAAGTGTTTGAAAGTGCTGGTAAGGCGATGCGCCTCAGTCAGATATTTTATCATAGTGGGCTCTCGAGCTTCGCAATTCCCACTGACTTGGCTAGTGATGATATCGAGAAGGGAGAAAGAGGAATGAAATTTGAAAAGAAACGAGAAACTGAAAGTTGAGTTATAGAATAGAAATAAACTTAGAACAGAACTTGCATAAAATGGATAAAAAGTTTACCACCAAGTTTAAAGTCACAAGAGGATACAAAAAATTCACCACCTCAAGAAAATTAAACAATGATATAGAACTAAATCAAAACATTCATCACTCAAGGACGCATCCAAGATATACAGAGTTTGAAAGAGACTCCAAAGAGCTTCTTCCAATATAAATCAAATGTTAAACTTCTTCTCTAATCCTAAAACACCAAAATAAGTACTAGTACATAAAACAACCATTCATGCATAGGAAATTATGGGACTAAGTGCTTTACATCTGCTAACTAACCCATTTAATTTATTCCTTATTCATGAAGAAATGTATCTTGAAAGAGCTTTTACTTTATCTATGGAATATGCTCATGAACTATTATATTTGAGTGAGTTGGGTTAAAGGATATGAGGCAACATTGTGGAGTATAGGAAATCATAGGATCAACAATTTTTATATAAGCTGATTTTAGCAACTTAGGCACTCCTGTATCAATCTCCCCTAGTGGAAAAGGACTTATCCTTAAGTCTTCATTTATTCTGTCACCATGATAAGGACTTAAATCAGCTATTTCAAATTTTGATGACACCACATAATCATTCTCGCCAATTCTTTTAAATGTATTGATCGGACCTTTAATCTTTAATTTTAATTTCTCAAATTTGTCTAGGGTAACCTCTTCTTCCATAGATAAATCTAGATCAAATCATCTATATTAAACTCTATATGTTTCCTGTGTTTGTTGGCACCTAACATGTACCTCTTATTTTAATTTTAAGTGATTGTTTTAACTGTCTCATTCAAATTATTTATCTGTTTGGCCCCCTCATTAATAACTCCACTAATTTGCATAGTTACAAAATGAGTAACTAAAGCCAAACAATTTATTGGATCTGCCTTAGGAATAGGATCATCGTGATGTCAGATTTCTCTCAATAGTTGAAGGCTATATTGGATCTCCTTTAGTACAATATCTTATAACTCCTAAATTATTGGTTTCATGATTATTGTTGGCTCTTTATGTTATTTGTTCTCCTCTATGACTACCAAAGTCAAAACATGATCATCCCTTTCTAATTCATCATTGCATTCACTACAAGAAATAAATATAAACCATGGTCAGCATAAGTAACTTCTTCCTCATCATCATCATATCTTGGTTCGTCATTGGCTTCATTTTCTTCTCCATCACTATGTTCTTCAATAAATATAATAATCCTCCTATTTGGACAATCTGAAGTAATATGCCCAAAACTATATAATCCTTCAATTTTGTCTTTTATATTCAGTACTACTTTGCTTTGGAGAGTAGACTTGGAATTTTCTTCTCTCGTATAACCATCTTTAACTTTGTATCAAGAACTTCTTTTAAACTTTTGCTGTCTCTTCACACTTAGATCTCTTTATTTAAAATCAAAGGTTTTCAGAAAGATTTCTTACCTATAGTTATCATGTAAGTATTTTCTTTTCAACTCTCTTTTCATTTTCTCCCATGTTACGATCTTACTCTTCCCCTCATGTTCTCTTTGCTTCTTCAGATTTTTCTACCAAAAAGATGCATTTCTTTTGAGTTTAGTGCCACAAGTTTTACCTTCTTTTGTTCTGGTGGTTCATGAAAATCAAATATTCTTTCCACCGTATTAAGCCAATTAATAAAGTCGTTAACATTGATTTGCTCTTCAAACTCTAGAATATCCAACCTTGTATTGTATTTATTCTACCATTCTTCTTGGTCTTTACATCTTATATAAAATCTTCAAAATTCCCTTCGGTAAGAAGGCACATCATCATCAAAACCATACATTTGGACAACATTTTCATGTTGATTATTTTTATTCTAAAGTTCTTCAATAATTTTATTTTATTTTTATAGACTATGTAACAAACTTTGTAGCTACAACTTCAAGGATTCAACGTCATCTTCATAGCCACTATGATAAAACCCCAGAAGGAGCTCTATCAATTTTGATCTTTGAGGGTGATCAACTCTTGGAACGCTATAGGGGTTCCTCCCTCCTAGAACTCAGCACAAGGCTGAATAAAAAATTGATCTTAGTTATTAAAAGAGAGAGGACAGCTACATCATTCTATAAGGTTTTAAACCCTAGCCCATTGGGTGCTTGCCTAGGTAAAATTATCCCCTTGCCCTCTTATAGTCGACCTAGCTGAGGGAAACTCTGGCTGACCATCCCAGTAAAGAGGGTGGTGGTCACTAAGCCCTAAGACCCCAATCTGAATCATAGCCACACCTCATTATAGGATAAAAGTGGCTAAGTGGGGTTTTGTTACAATCCCATAGGGTTTTTATTAACTGCTTCTAGGGTGATTAGGACTCAACCTATTAGAGTCCTATCAAGCCTGTCCTCTTTGAATCAGTCTTGTCCTCAAGGGTAAGGGTTCATAAACTCTAGGAATTAGGTCTTCAGCTCCTCATAGGACTCTCACATTACATCTTCGGATGGTAAATTATTCTACTTCACAAGTACTTTAGTTGAAGGGCGTCGACGACACATCACAATCTTCTGATCAAGTATAGCTTCAGGTTGAGCTTGAATCTCGCCATCATTAATAGTGCTCGACAGCTAAGTCTGAACCAACTCACGTTCTCCCAATTTTGGCTTTAGTAAGGATACGTGAAAAATGGGATGGATCTTAGCATCATCTGGGAGCTTTAATCTGTATGTCATGGCCCTATTACGCTCCAAAATCTGATATGGTCCACAGAATCATGGAGATAACTTCATCGACGCTCTAGTGTTGATTGACAACTGCTTGTATAGTTGTAGGTGAAGGTAGACCCAATCTCTTATCAAAAATTCTTGCTCGCTTCGGTGAGTGTCTGCTTGTTCTTTATGCGGGCTTGGGCAGTAGTTAGGTTACCTTTCAGCAGCTACAGAAGCTTGTCCCTATCAACTAAGTTTTAGTCGACCTGATCCACTACATATGTAGATATTATAGGGGGTGGTCGGCCATACAATGTATCATAGGGTGTATATTTAGTTAATGAATGATAAGTAATGTTGTACCACCATTCAGTCCAAGGAAGCCACCTTGTCCACTCTTTGGGCCGGTCACTAGTGAAGCACCGTAAGTAAGTCTCGAAGCATCTGTTCACCACTTGTGTTTAGTCATCCGTCTATGGATGAAAGGCTGTGCTCATCTTCAATTAAGTGCCTTACAGTTAGAAGAGCTCGACCTAAAATTTACTTGTAAATACCCTGTTATAGTCGCTCACAATTAACCTTGGCATCCTATGTAATTTTATAATATTTTTCATAAAAAATTGAGCAATACTGGCAGCGGTATAAGGATGTCTCATAGCATAGAAATGAGCATATTTGGTTAGACGATCTACCACCACAAAGATCATGCTTTTACCTTGAGATGGTGGTAGCTATTAATGAAGTCCATAGAGATGTCAGTCCATGCTGAGTCCGGTATAGGTAGTGGTTGTAGTTTTTCGGACTTGCCACCGTTTCACCTTTTCGCTCCATGCATACATCACATTTAGATACATAATTATAAATCGATCTTTTCATACCTCTCCAAAAGAAGTTTTGCATCATCCTCTTATATGTTCTCAAAATCTGGAGTGCCCTACTGAAGGTGAAGAGTACAACTCATGCAAAATAATTTTGATATAAGGGAAAGAAGGAACAATCACAATTTGATATTTGTAACGCAGATCCTTCGAATCCCAAGTATAATGGCCCATAGAACCCGGATTCACCTCCAATTTTTCTATGATGCCTTAGGTTTCTGGGTAGCTCTTCTATTCCTCTCTAATGTCTTTGAGGAAGTTGGTGGAGGGAAATGAGATGACTAAAATTTTAGCTTGTCCCGGTAGCCGAGATAAAGCATTTGCAATAACATTCTCTTCCCCTTTCGACAAAGAATTTCATAATCAAAACCAAGAAGTTTAGTTACCTATTATTGTTGCTCGAGGGAAGATGTTTTTTGCTCCAAAAAATACTTAAGACTTCGATAGTCGGTCTTAATCTAGAAGCATCGGCAGATCAAGTAGGGTCTCCACTTCATGATGGCGTGTACAATGACAAATATTTCTTTATCATACACAGACATTTTAAGATGGGAGAGAGCTAAAGCCTTACTAGTGTATGCAAGAGGTTGGCCATCTTGCATTAGAACAGCCCCAATTCCAACTCTAGAAGCATCAGCCTCAATCACAAAGGTGCGACTGAAATCGGGCAATGCTAGAACCGACGTTGTCATCATGACTGCCTTGAGTCGTTCAAAGGCTATAAAAACTTTATTTGACTATAAGAATGAGTCTTTATTTAGTAGGGATGGGAGTGAGACACTGATCTTACCATAATCTTTCATAAATTTTTGGTAGTAGCCCATGAGTCCAAGGGAGCCATGCAGCGATTTTATGTTCGTAGGTCTCGGCCATCCTTGCATTGCTTAAATCTTTATTGGGTCTCCCGCCACTCCATTCTCTAATATAATATACCCTAGATACTCCACTTTATATTGTAAAAAGTTACACTTTGACTATTTAACATAAAGGGTATTCTCCTGAAGGATTGTTAGAGCAATTCACAAGTGTTGAAAATGCATATCAAGTGTAAGGCTATAAATGAGGCTATCATCAAAAAATACCACACAAACTTGTATAGAAACCTCCAAAAAATATTGTTCATTAAGCTTTGAAAAGTAATAGCATTTATAAGTCTGAAGGGTATTACCAAAAACTCGTAATGGTCGTTATGTGTGTGGAATGTAGTTCGGGAACATCTTCAGTGCATACCTAAATCTGATGGTATCCGGAATGGAGAGCTAATTTAGTGAAGACTTGGGTTCCTTTTAGTTCATCCAAGAGCTCATATACTACTGATATAGGGTATTTTTTTTTGACAGTGATGGTGTTCAAAGCTCAGTAATCAATGCACATTTGTCACATACCATCCTTCTTGCGCACTAATAACACCGACGAGGAGTGAGGGCTGTAGCTTGGTCTAATCACTCTAGTGTCAAGCATCTCCTTAACGATGTTCTCAATCTCATCCTTCTGTAAGTAACGATAGTGATATGGTCTCAAATTTACTAGAGGTTTGCCCGGTAATATAGGGATACAATGATCATATGGTCGGTTAGATGGATGGATATAAATTTGCATGAGCATATTTCTAATGAAATCAGAGTTGATGTTGTTTGACAGAGGCTAGAAAATCTCTTTACAAAGAAGATAGTGGGAAACAAAATTTTTCTCCTTAGAAATCTTGTCAATTTAAAGTATAAAGATTGTGGTAATATTATTAAGCATATAAGCCTATTTCAGAGTCTTTCAAACAAGCTGGTTACTATGAAAATGAATATAGATGATGAGATGCAAGAATTATTACTCCTCAGTTCTTTACTAGAAAGTTGGGAAACATATGTTATGATAATTTTTAACTCCATGCCAGAGAGGAATGTAACTATATATTTGGTTAAAGACAGTTTACTGAATGAAGATGCCAGAAGGAAAGAACAAGGAGAAATTTATTCTAGTGCACTTGCTATTGAAAAATAAGAAAGATGTGGAAGAAGTCATAGTAGGAATCGACATGGTTATAAAGAAAAATTCAAGTCTAGAAGAGATATCAAGTGTTTTTACTGCAACAAGCTAGGTCATATGAAAAAGGAGTGTAGGTTCTGGAAGAGAGAATAAAATGAAAGAAAGAAAAATTAGAAAAAGACTAATACAGTTATTGTTGAAGGTGATATTGTTATTATTTGTGATGATGGATGTGTTAGTCTTTAGATCAGGACAATAATTAGATAATTGAATCTGGTGCTTCTTTTCATGTTACTTCTTATGGTGATTTTTTTAGGTCTTACACTGCTGGTGATTTTGTTAATGTCATAATGGGAAACATTGGTACATCTAAGATTGTGGGTATTGGAGATATTTGCTTGGAGACCAGTATTGGGAGCAAATTACTTAAAGATGTAAGATATGTTCCAAATATTCGTCTTAACTTGATATCTACAGGGAAACTTGATGATGAGGGATTTATACACTATTTTAGTGGAAGCAAATGGAAACTCACGAAACATTCTCTGATTATAGTGAGATGAAAGAAGCATAACTCTTTTTATATCATAGAGGCTAAGCTACACAAAGGAGAGATTAATGTAATAAAAAAGGATAAAAGTATATATCTTTGGCATAAAAGGCTTGGTCATATCAGTGAGAATGGACTTCAAACTCTTTCTAGATAGTAGTTCTTATCAAAGTTGCAAGGTACATATCTTATTTTTTGTGATCATTGCTTAGCTAGAAAAGCACATAGAGTTGCCCTTTGTACTTATCCATCATCTAGAAGATTAAAATTTATTTACTTCATTCATACTGATGTCTGCACTATGCAAATTAGTAAGTACTCTTAGAGGTGCTCTTTATTTTGTTACTTTTATTGATGACCATTCTGGAAAAGTTTAAGCTTTTTGCTTTGAAATCGAAAGGCCAGGTACTCGATGTTTTCAAAGTGTTTCATGCCAGTGTTGAAAGAGAAATGGAAAGAAAACTGAAGTGTGTTTGAGTAGATAATGGTGGTGAGTACAAGAGTCCTTTTGAGAATTATTGCAGGTTTCATGGTATCAGGCTTGAGAAGACAGTTCCTAAAACTCCTCAACAGAACGGTGTGGTAGAAAGGATGAATAGAACCATTGAAGAAAGGATTACATACATGCTTTCCCATGCCAAGTTACCTAAGCCATTTTGGGGGGAGGCTATAAGAACTACAATTGATTTGATAAACATTTCTCCATTAGTTCCTTTTAATAGTGATGTTCCAGAGAGAGTATGGAAAGGGAAAGATATATCTTATGATCACTTGGGAATCTTCGGGTGCAAAATATTTATTCATATTCTTAAAGATGAGAGGTCAAAGCTTGATAATAAGGCAAAATCATGCATTTTCTTAGGATATAGTTATGAAGAGTTTGCGTACAAATTATGGGATCCGATGGATAAGGAGATTATTAGAAGTAGATATGTCATGTTTTTTTAAGACCAATTGTTTGACGATTATGATAATATTGAGAAACAAAATACCTCTGTTTATATTCCTTGGAGTTTGGGCCCAATTCCTCCATCTATAGTTCATGATGTTTAAGAGGGAGATGGATAAGAAGATGGTGGTGAGAATATTAGTGATGATACTCCTACAGTTGATAAAGTCGATCCAACTGAACAAGCTGAGCAAGCAACTCCACCATCAGATAAGATTCTACTGAGAAGATCTATAAGAGAGTGAAAACCATCTACAAGATATCTTTTACACGAGTATGTTATGTTGACTGATGGTGGAGAATTAAAAACTTACTAAGAAGCTATTCTACATGAGCATAAAAATGAGTGAGTTAAAGCTATGCAAGAAGAGATGAGATCCTTGCTTGTGAACCACATCTATGACTTAGTAAAGTTACCTATAGGGAAGAAAGCTCTCAAGAATAAATGAGTTTATAAATTGAAGACCGAAAATAATAGCTCACAACAAAGATATAAAGCATGATTAGTTGTAAAAGGATTCAGTCAGAAAAAGAGTATTAACTTTAAAGAAATATTTTCTCCTGTGGTAAAAATATCCTCTATCCAAAAAGTTATTCTTGGTTTAGCTGCCCGCTTGAATTTAGAAGTTGAGCAACTTGATGTGAAAACTGCATTTTTACATGGTGACTTAGAAGAAAAAATTTATATGGCGCAACCAGAAGGTTTCGAAGTCAAGAAAAGAGAAAATCTAGTGTGTAAGCTTAAGAAAAGCTTATATAGACTCAAATATGTACTTAGATAGTGGTACAAAAAGTTTGATTCGTTTATGATGAGTCAAGGGTATAATAAAATCACATATGACCATTGTGTATTTATAAAAAAATTTTCATATAATGATTTCATTATTCTCCTGCTATATGTTGATGATATACTAATTGTGGGCCATGATACTCATAAAATTGAGAAGTTTAAGAGAAAACTAGGTAAGTCTTTTGCTATAAAAGACTTTAAATCGGTGAGACAAATACTTGACATGAAGATTCTTCATGATAGAAAGAATGGAAAGATTTGATTATCTCAGGAGGCCTACATTAAAAATGTTTTTGAAAGATACGATATGAATAAGGCCAAACAATTTGTTCTCCACTTGTAGGTCATTTTAAGTTAAGTATGAAACAATGTCCCATAAGTGAGAAAGAAAAAGAAAAAATGTCCAAAGTGCCTTACTCATCAGCAGTAGATAGTTTAATATATACTATGGTTTGCATTAAGCAAGATATAGCTTATGTAGTTGGAGTTATTAACTGTTTTCTCTCTAATCCTGGTAAGGAACATTGGGCAGTAGTAAAATGGATATTAAGATACCTAAGAGGTACTATCAGGTTATGTTTATGTTTCAGCATTGGTAAACTTGTGCTAGAGGGTTACAGAGATGCAGACATGGCTAGTGATACTGATTCCAAAAAATCCACTTCAAGGTTCTTGATAACTTTTACAGGGGGAGCAGTCTCTTAGCAGTCTAAGTTATAGAATTGTGTTGCTCTATCGACCAAGCAGAATATATAGCAATTACTAAAGCATGTAAGGAAGCTTTATGGATGAAAAGATTTCTACAGGAATTGGGTTCAAAACAGGAATGATACACTATTTACTATAATAGTCAGAGTGTCATTTACCTCTCTAAGAATTCAATATACCATTCTAGATCTAACCATATTGATGTAAGATACAACTGAATTCGTGATGTGCTTGAGATGAAAGAATTAAACCTAGAAAAGATACATATCAATGAGAATGGTTCAAATATGTTGACAAAGTCTTTGCCTAAAGAGAAGCTTAAAACATGTAGATGAAGGCTGGGCTTAGTATAGCTCACCATATGAGCTGGAGGGGGAGAATTGTTGGGTCCAACCCATATGTGGGCTTGGACTAAATATTTGGGTATTTAGCCCAAATCTAATTTATTGAAAAAATAAAAAAGAAAAAAAGAGGAAAACCTAATTTAAGGTGTGTAACTTTTGGGTGCAATGGCATAATAATGCATTGGCGGAAACGTGAAAAGAAACTGCACAATAACAAAGAGAGAGAGAAAGAAGAAAGAGAGAGAAAAGCTTTGGCAAAAGGATCGAATGGTAAAACTTCGTCAGCTTTGACCTAAATTTTATGGAATGGTAAGCTTTGACCCAAATTTTATATGAAGAATCCTTGCAACTGGATCTACAATCCTAATGGTACTGATCTGCACCTTCTCTGTGATGGTTTTCTAGTATATCTACTTAGTAATTTTTTATCTTTTCTATTATGAGATCCATCAATATTGATGATACTATGTTATTGGTGAACCAAAATATATGTTTTTGATGTCATTGTGATCCTCTAGTTATTCTAGAGAAGTTTCATTGTAAACCTATTATCATATTTGGTGATGGTGAAAATTTGGGTGGACTGTGATCCCATAGTTTTTCTCATATTAGGTTTTCCACGTTAAAAATCTGCTATCTCACTTTCTGGTTGATCTACTATTTTGTCATATATCTTATTCTGATTAATATTTATTTTTATAATAAATTAATAATTTTGATAAGGAACCATTTTAATACATAAAGAGAAAAAAATAGTATTTCTGATTAACAATTTTTCTAACAGTAAGTAAACTACCTTCTCATAACCAGATTTCCTTTGTGAGTACACTCTTGCACGCTTCCGGAGGTCGTAAGTAAGCGAGAGGGGCAAGCTAGCTATTTGACTATGACACTCCAGTAGTAAGCTGATGGTCACTATCTTATCTTAGGTAGCTTCACATGGGAGAGTAGTTATAATCTGCCATACGAGAGACATAATAAGAGGCGAGGCATTGGTGGGAAGAGTCCTTTCCTGGCTGGGTCTACCTCGTAAGCTAGCATCCACCTCACAAACAAGTAGTCCCACAAAGCACTAACTATCAATTAAATAATTGAAGAGATAAAAGTAAGAATTTTTTATTTTTAGTGAGTCTCTATGTGATAGAATAAGAGTGAGAGTCAGAAATAGCAAATCATTCCCCCAATGATTCGGCTTAGTTAAAAAGAAAATCAAACCATGATTCGACTTTTAGCTAAAATCGAATTATGATTTGGCTTAGTTAAAATTGAACTCTTAGAGCATCGAAAAGACGTCTTAGTTTTGCCCGAGCCATATCTCTCTACCTTGCCCTAGCTACTTGAATTTGAAGACCATGAAATATAAGACAAAAAGATATACAAACGGTACTACTTGAATTTGAAGACCATAAAATATCAGACAAAAGGGTATAGGGCACAAACGATAATAGGTAGGGGGCTCGCTCTCAACTTCAAAAGATATTCTCACATTTCAGTTAACAAGACAGTGATTCACCGATCATCTAGTAAGATGAGTGGCTTCTTTGTCATAAATTCCAGTTTTATTTCTTACACTTAAATAAACTAACTAATTTTCTTTCTTACACTTAAATAAACTAAGTTCAGTGACCTGGGAAATGGCATAATCTCATTCTTAATTCAGCCGGGTTTTGAAGGCCCTCTCTTCTTATTCCTTTGATCAAATAGTATAAGCAGCAATCCCTTTCCTACTAGTCTTTCCCTTGCAAGCAATGACACAAAGGTACAGGGTGATAAAGGAAGAAGGAAGCATATCTCCATCGACCGGTTGCGGATGGGAGGGAAAGCAAGAGAAAGCGAGAGAATTTATTATTGCCCCCGGATTTAATGATTCCATTCCACTATTATCCTTTAGCTATGGGACCTTTAATATTTATTGATATTAGATATGATTTAGATATGATTTATCTAACTAAATTAAAAAATTTCGTAGATTAGTTATCTATATAAATAAATGATGAATCAAGAAATTTCAATTGGGCTTTTTTACTTTTTTACTTCCTATTTTAACATGGTATCAGAGCCCTTCTCTCTCTAAGAGAGATTATCTCTTCTTTCTTCACTATTCAATAATAATAAATTCTCGATGATGGGCTCTCTCTCTCTTGGCCACTGCGTCTATCGATGAGGCTTCATTTATCGTTGCTGCTCCTTTCCTCCTCTACTCCCTCGCCGGTCTCCTTTCTCTCTTCGAAACCGCTTCTTTGACGAGGTCACCTGCGTTAGCTCCTCTCCTCCTGCAACTATAGTGGCAAATCTTATGGATTTCCTCACTTGGAGCTCGACAAGCTTCTCCTACAACTGAGCCGAGCATTCCTGCTAGTGGTTCAATGACTCTTCCTCCTCTTCCATCGATATTCCCTATCTTTAGATCTCATGGAACTCCAACGAGGCTCTCTCCATAGCTTCACCGGCCACAACTGTGTGGAGCTTTCCCTAGCTCTGCAATCACCCGGTGCTATATTCTTTTCCGACGTTGACAAGCCCGACATTGTCGCTGTTGCTCACGAACTCTTGCCAGCAAACTTTTTTCGTTGTATTGGTCCAAGATCGACATCCTTGATAGGAGCTCGATCTTGTAAGGGAATAATAACATATATAATTTAGATATGATTTCTCCATCTAAATAAAGAAATCTTATAGATTAATTATCTGTATAAATAAATGATGAATCAAGAATCTTCAGTTGAGCTTTTTTATTTTTATTTTCTATTTTAATAAGTACATAGGAATCTATCTTTTCTTACGTTAGTGCCTTATGCAATTTACTCCATAGGTGATAAATACAAATCTCTGGATTAAGTCCATCCCTGAGTCCTATAGCAAGAGACTGTAGGTGAGGCACTCGATAATAGGGGCAAGGAAGGGATCTTACAAATTCGATGAGAACAAGCAAGCATCAAAGGAAAAATAAGCCTCGATCATAGAAATGAAAGCATAGTTTAATTAAGGTCTTACTGGAGTTGTCCTATTTTTTTATTGATAAATCGATGCATAGAAGAAGGAAGCAGGTTAAGTTTGACTATTCCCTTATTGGCTTGGGATGACTACAAAGGCATAACCACCAGCATTTGGAATGACTACAAAGGCATAACCAGGATCAACAGTAGAGATTAAGGTATAGGTTGAAATGTATTTTCTGTATGAATGAATCAAATAAATAGTAACAATGCATAGGTAGAAGTGTATATTCTATATAAATAAATCAACTAGTAACAATCCCTGTGACATAACCTCTAAAAACATGAAATGTGCTCCTGCCCACTGGAAATATCACCCAAAAATAAGACCTCATATTGTAAAGGGGAGCAAAGGAAGTAACGTAGTTATCATGAACTCAAAGTGGAGTGAGTAGCTAGTGTAGGAGTTTACCTTGTTTCTACAGTAGCTGTTAATCTGCACCTGTGTCCAAAGCCAGTTGACTCTGAGTTAGAATGAAAGGCTTTTTTGCAAGCTTTAATCCCTTACCTAGCCTGTGCCACCTGCTTATGGGCGAGTGCCTGTTTTCATAGTTGGAGGCCCGATGCAGATTATAGCAAAACTGTGCACTGTCAAGCAAGTCCACCCAATTCTTTTTACTAATTGTAACATAGTGCCTAAACTCTTATTCTAACAACGCATTCATCCTCTATGTTTGTTTGGCCATCGGTATGCGGATGATTTGCTACGGAAACCTTCCACCGCATATATAAGCAGAATCATTCACTTAATGGTAAAACCAACAATGGAATTTACTCTAACATCCGGCCGGAGGAAAGACTTACGACTGCAAGGGTTTGTGCCAACCAACAAGAAGGGGGACGGAGCAAAGACAGATCTTGGCCAGAAGCGCCATCCCATCACTAGGAGACCTGGTTGGACTCTAGAGGCGTGGTTAAGTCTTAAAAGGAAGTATCTTTATTTCGGTTAATACAACTGTTAAAAGGAGAGTTTCTTTGGGTGCTTCTCCGCTTAAGATATTTTCCTCTAAGATTATTTTCTGTGCTTATAAAGATGAAATTGAAAATGAATGAGTTCGAGCTGGATCTTACTTAAAGTGAAGTTATTGTTGTTGTTGATTCGCCATTTAACAAGGTACCCGTTTTATTCTGCTGCTTGTTTGTGCTGTTGTTGTTCTTCTTCTGCTACTATTCCTTGATACTGAATTTGATAGTTGCGTGGGCATTCATTTGATTCGAGATTCTCTTCGTGGACATTTTGCTATGGAATCAAAGGAGCTAGGTGGGAAAGGAAAGAACTTGGATTTGAACATGCAGTAAATGCTAGCCAATCTGAACATGCAGTAAATGTTAGCCATTATTACCCATCCTATATAGGGCCAGGGAAGCGGATCCAGAAACTGCCAACATTCTATCCGATATAGTTGATGAGAGCCATCCTTCTTTCCCTAATTTGAACATTATGAATCTGCCAACATTATATCCGATATAGTAGAGCCATAACCTCTTTTTTACCTTATTTAAAATATTCAATCCTATATAGCTGATGAGAGTCATATATCTTTCTTTCTTCTTGTGTTATTTTAACAATATTATATAATTTCATGAGACTATATCTCTATTTAACTTAGGGGAGCTTCGAGTTCTACTTAAAGAGCTGCTGCCCTTTTTGCCCATACCCAAGAGATCTGAATAAAGGCGTTAACCAGAAGAGGTAGGGCCAAGAGTCAACAATTTATTGGATTTCTATCCATCCATCCGTAAAGGGGAAAGGAAAGGGATGATCACCTATATTGCTTTCAATGATGGTATAATCATTTGGTAAAGAACTTACTCTGATGCGTGCCAATCGTTCAAAGTAGTGATCTGGGAAGAAGTCGATAGAGGCAAACCACTCAAATGTCCAGTCAAATTAAGCTTGTACGGATGCGGGCCCCTATTCATTCTTTTAAGTAATAAGCCAGTTTTTTGAAGCTTAATCTTACTTAATAATTATATCACAAGTATTTTTTCATAAGTGCACTCATTACATAAAATATTTAGTTAACTTCCTACAAAATCAACGTCAACTCGCATCCTTATGTCGATATATATTATATTATTAACTTAAGTAATAGTAGTAAGATTACTAAAAAATATCTCATGCGCTCAAGACTCGATAGATTCAATTCTTAACTTAAAGTAGAGTTCAAAACCAAGATATAGTATTTGATTCTATTAGAAGTAGTGTCAATCAATTTAAATAAAAATATAATAATAATAATAATAATAATGGGTTAAGGGTTGTTACTATGCTTATGGAATAAGTCACTAATATTCTCTTCTTAATCTTCATTCCTATATTTCCAAATCAGTCATAAAGAGTGGGCATTATAGCTCGAAGAGATTCTATTTATGTTTAGTCACACGTAACCATTTAGGGTATTCATAATACAAACACATATAAAACATTGAGTAAAAACACTCCTTACTACTTTGACTATAAAGAAAAGAAAAATAAGATAGCGTCACACATATAGAACAAAGTAAAAAAATCTCTTACTATCCTTAAGGGACCTTTCACTTTCACACAATGAACATAGATTGTATTGCCAAAGATGTACTTTTCCCACAAAGAAAGAAGATTTATGTAGATCAACAATGGGACCGAATCTTACCTACTCCCCTACGCCCTAAGAGAACTCACGTAAGCACCCGTTTATATACAATACTTTCATATTACCCTCTAGATACAAGACTCCACTATATTCCCTTGAATCACCCCTAACCCTATTCTTATTCCATTGATAGGTGATTCTCTTTTTACCCTATTCTTTGTCTATTACTAGATGATGCCCTACTACATCGTACCTCTTCTTAGTCTTCTTCTTAGTCTTATACTAGGATGCCCTATAGCGTACCCTACCCTATTCATTCTTATTCCTTTGATTCTCGAGTACATGTTATATTATCAGTATCTTCTTTTTCTTCAAGTATAGTTTCAATTTAAAATCAGGTTTTCACGCCAAGGGAAGTATCAAGAGTTTTTGTGACAAGGGAACATCAAGAAGGGAACAACCATAAAGAAGGAACCATCAATCCCTGATACTTATTAAAGGGCAGGCAGGTATGAAGTAAACACACATAGTATAATAGTGTATAAGTGACTCTACTTACTGCTGACTCTATTACTGCTGATTCTGCTCTGCTTACTCTATTACTGCTGACTCTAATAATTATAGTTATATCTATGTCTCTCATAATTATAGTTCTATGTTTCTATATAGCAGATCTTTCCTCTAACCTCTAAAGCTAAAGCTCACTGCGTACTAGCACTCGCTTTGTTTGTTCTTCCGTCCTTACTAGTGCTGGTTCCCTTGCTTATTCCCTAAAGCTTGCTTACCAAGGTTAGCATACTTGATACTGATAAAAGATAGGATTTAGTTAGGATTTAGATATGATTTCCCCAACTGAATGAGGAAATCTCGTATGTTAGTTGAGGGAAATCCTCCTTCTCATTATGTATAAATAAATGATGAATCAATGAATCAAGTGGGCATTTCATTACTTTTTCCTATTTCCAACCTGGTATCAGAGCCCCTCTCTCTATAAGAGAGATTACCTTTCTTTTTTTTATTCACTGTCAAACGACAGCTTCTATCATCATTTGTTCGTGGACAACTCCGCTGTGAAACCACAGATACCCAGGGGTCATCCATCGTCATCCTCTCGGACATCCTTTGCTTCCATTACTCCGAAGTAACTCTCTCCTCATCGGTGCAGATTTATCTCTTCTAACTGTCAAACAGCAGTCTCTCGTCGATGTCGAAACTGGAGATTTCTAGTGCATCGGCTTTCTCTTCCTCCGTTGGACCTTGTTGGCTTTCTCAATTCCTCTACCGAAGCATTCTTCTGCACGAGGTCATCTTCCTTGTGCACCACCACTGTCGCATCAGCTCCAACAAGCAGCGGCACCTTGCCTACCCCATCTGCAGTAGACGATGGCTTCTACACCTGCTCGTCGGCGCCATCCCTCCTGCATTGCTCTGCTCTTTCTTTGAGAGTACCGACGGTCATCCTCATCATCTCTCAGTGCTCTACAGAGAGGGCACAACAAGTTCTTTCTCGCTGTCAAACGACAGTAATCTACGATTGTAGCGTTTCTCTCGCTGCCCTTCAGATCTACCAATTGCCCCAGCCATAGCAACATCTCCTCCATCAAAGTCAACCACCGTCAGGTCTTCACCGCGGTTGACAACATAGCAGCTTTCTTCCTTCAATTTCATTGACATTGATTCAAGATCGACATCCTTAGTTCAACATCGGCGTCCTTACAGGAGCTCGATCTTGCGGGGGCATGATAAAAGATAGGATTTAGTTAGGATTTAGATATGATTTCCCCAACTGAATGAGGAAATCTCGTATGTTAGTTGAGGGAAATCCTCCTTCTCATTATGTATAAATAAATGATGAATCAATGAATCAAGTGGGCATTTTTATTACTTCTTCTTATTTTCAACAGATACTTCTCTTGAACGATAGGGCTTATGTGAAGCTACCCTCGTTCTTTTATCTGAAATAGCTACCCTCATTCTTTTTATCTTATACAGCTACCCTCATTCTTTTACCTTATAGTATGGAGAAAGCTTTTTATCTTATAGTATGGAGAAAGGTTGATTGCCCGAATAAGTAAGCATGTTAACAAGCTGAACCAGTGTTGATGTTAGGATGTCGTTGTGTTGGCATAAAAACTATAATCATATAAATTATTATGCGAAAAAAACTATTATGTCAAGATTGAAATCAAATAATACTAGAGGATAACTGTAATCTCTTAATCTAGATCAAGAGGATAACTGTAATCTCTTGATCTATTCACCCTTTTCTGTGTTGTTCCATGCATTGGGTTTAGAGTAGGTCCTATCTATTTATAGGCGAGAGAAGAGGGTCTAGGATAAGTTATTAGGAAAGTTCCTTTCATCAAGTGCATCTCTTAAAATATCCTAATATAATATAAATTTTATTTAACATTGGCTAATATCTTTTATCAGAATCCAAATAATCCATAATATATCTTATTCAATTAATAAAAGATCACAAAATCTTACATTCTCCTACTTGGCCCATTAATTGATAAGATATAAAAGATATCAAAAATAAAAATAAACAAAACAAAATTTATTTGAAAATAATTTTATATAATTGGACTCTGAAAATTTTGAAAATCATTTTATATACGGTCATGATTTTAAAAATAAGTCAATAAGTCTAATAAGCATAATAATACTATATTTAGTCCAACTATCAATGTGAGTCATAGCGGTTGTATATCATCAATGCCACACTTTCTTCTATATACCACAACACTGTTAATCTTTCCTTATATAGTCTATAATGACCCCTGTAATTTGTCTTGTCAAGACAATCCTGTTTATTGCATTCAATCATAATATGCATAAACATAAACACAAACATGATAGCAAAAATAAATAACTTTAATTATGTAAAAACAAATATCAATAATAGCATCCACTTAAACATGCATCACCATATCCTTTATGGCTTGCTAATAAGCCCGATTCTAAGAACATGTTTTTTAAATGTTTTACATTGTAAAGCTTTAGTAAATGGATTAGCAATCATCATAGTGGTGCTCAAATTTTCAATCGACACTTATTGTTTCTGGACACTTTCTCTAACCACTAAGTACTTTATTTCAATGTGCTTGGAACCACTAGAGTACTTGTCATTCTTAGAGAAGAAAACTGCTACAGTATTATCACAAAATATCTTTAGCGGCTTGGCAATTGAGTCGACCACACCAAGTCTTGAGATAAAATTCTGCAGCCATAAAGCTTGATATGTGGCCATATAACTTGATTTGTGGCTCAAAGCATGCCACAAATTCAGCTTCCATCGTAGATAATGCAATAAATGATTATTTTATACTTTTTCAAGAAATTGCCCCACCAGCCAACATGAACACAAATCCTGAAGTGTATTTCCTACTATCGAGACAATTTGCAAAATCAGCATCTGAATATCCCGTTACTTCAAGCTGATCTGACTTCTTATATGTGAGCATATAATCTTTTGTCCCTTGTAGATATCTCATTACTTTCTTTGCAGCTTTCCAATATTCCATTCCTGGGTTACTCTGGTATATACCCAGCATTGCCACTGCAAAACTGATATTTGACATTGTACAGGTTTGAGCATATAATAGACTTCCAATTGTGCACCCATAAGGAATATTCTTCATTTGATCCATTTTAAAGTCATTCTTCGGCACTGGTTTTAGCTAAATTTTTCATCTCTAGTAATAGGTGTATCATTGACTTTACAAAGCTGTATATTAAACCTTTTCAAGATACGAAATATAACCTTTCTGAGATAATCCTAACAAACCTTGAGATCTGTCCCTGAATATCTCAATGTCAATAACATAGGATGTCTCATTCATATCAACCATCTTAAAGTTCTTATTGAGAAATATCTTAATTTCATGTAACAAACCAAGATCACTATTGACAAGCAATATATCATCCACATATAAGACCAATATAATAAACTTACTCCCACTAACCTTCAAATATATACACTGATTAATAATATTTTTCTTAAATCCGAAGGAAGTAATGGTATCATGAAACTTTATATACCATTGTCTGGAAGCTTGTTTAAGGCCATAAATGGATTTATTAAGTTTGCATGCCCAACTATCCTTTCCCTTTTCTATAAATCCTTCAATTTGTTCCATATAGATTTCCTCATATAAATCCCCATTCAGAAATGCTATTTTCATATCCATCTGATTTAACTCAAGATCATAATGAGCTACTAATGTCATGATGATTCTCAATGAGTCATTTTGAGAAACTGGAGATAAGGTCTCATGGTAGTCAATGCCCTCTTTCTAAGAAAAACCTTTGGCCACAAGTCTGGCTTTATATCATTCGATATTGCCCACCGAGTCACGTTTAGTCTTAAAGACCCATTTACAACCGACTCTTTTACAATTATTGGGCAATTCAATGAGTTCCCAAACACCATTCTGGTCCATTGATTTTAACTCGTCTTTCATTGCATTACACCATTTTTCAGAATCATTACTTTCTATGGCTTATGAAAATGATATGGGGTCTCTTTTCATTCCTATATTAAAATCTGATTCTTATAGATATACCACATAATCATCAGAAATGACATATTTTATTTTTCTTTGAGATCTTCTCAAATCTGCTAATTGTGATTGTTCTGTAAGACTATCAGCGACGATATCAACATCATGTGAGAATTCATCAATGTTATTTTGTTGTTCACCCTCATCAATTCTCTAATTGATTTGAGGAACAACAATTTCTTGAATAGGGGATACCTTTGAGACTTTTGACTCCCATTGATTTCATCATTTTCTAGGAATTTTGTATTACTAGATTCTACTATCCTCATATTATGATTATGGCAATAAAATCTGTATCCCTTGGATCTTTTTGGGTAACCAATAAAATATTTAGAAATTATTCTTAGATCTAATTTCTTTTCATATGGATTGAATACTCTTATCTCTGTAGGACACTCCTAAATATGTAAATGTCTCAAGCTGAGTTTCCTATCAGTCTATAACTCAAATGGAGTTGATGGAACTGATTTACTAGAAACCCTATTCAGGATATATATAGTTATCTTAATAATAATAGCACAAATACAGCAGAATAAAACGAGAAGCACCCAAAGAAACTCTCCTTTTAAAAGTTGTATTAACCGAAATAAAGATACTTCCTTTTAAGACTTAACCACGCCTCTAGAGTCCAACCAGGTCTCCTAGTGATGGGATGGCGCTTCTGGCCAAGATCTGTCTTTGCTCCGTCCCCCTTCTTGTTGGTTGGCACAAACCCTTGTAGTTGTAAGTCTTTCCTCCGGCCGGATGTTAGAGTAAATTCCATTGTTGGTTTTACCATTAAGTGAATGATTCTGCTTATATATGCGGTGGAAGGTTTCCGTAGCAAATCATCCGCATACCGATGACCAAACAAACATAGAGGATGAATGCGTTGTTAGAATAAGAGTTTAGGCACTATGTTACAATTAGTAAAAAGAATTGGGTGGACTTGCTTGACAGTGCACAGTTTTGCTATAATCTGCATCGGGCGTCCAACTATGAAAACAGGCACTCGCCCATAAGCAGGTGGCACAGGCTAAGTAAGGGATTAAAGCTTGCAAAAAAGCCTTTCATTGTAACTCGAGTCAACTGGCTTTGGACACAGGTGCAGATTAACAGCTACTGTAGAAACAAGGTAAACTCCTAAACTAGCTACTCACTCCACTTTGAATTCATCATCAACTACGTTACTTACTTTGCTCCCCTTTACAATATGAGGTCTTATTTTTGGGTGATATTTCCAGTGGGCAGGAGCACATTTCATGTTTTCAGAGCTTATGTCACAAGAATTGTTACTAGTTGATTTATTTATATAGAATATACACTTAGACCTATGCATTGTTACTATTTGTTTGATTCATTCATACAGAAGATACACTTCAACCTATGCCTTAATCTCTACTGTTGCTCGTGGTTATGCCTTTGTAGTCATCCCAAATGCTCGTGGTTATGCCTTTATAGTCATCCCAAGCCAATAAGGGAATAGTCAAACTCAACCTGCTACCTTCTTCTATGCATCAATTTATCAATAAAAAAATAGGACAACTCTAGTAAGACCTTAATTAAACTATGCTTTCATTTCTACGATCAAGGCTTATTTTTCCTTTGATGCTTGCTTGCTCTCATCGAATTTGTAAGATCCCTTCCTTACCCCTATTATCGAGTGCCTCACCTACAGTCTCTTGCTATAGGACTTAGGGATGGACTTGATCCAGAGATTTGTATTTATCACCTGTGGAGTAAAGTGCATAAGGCACTAACGTAAGAAAAAATAGATTCCCACGTACTTATTAAAATAAAAAATAAAAATAAAAAAGCTCAATTGAAGATTCTTGATTCATCATTTATTTATACAGATAATTAATCTATAAGATTTCTTTGTTTAGATGGAGAAATTATATCTAAATTATATATGCTATTATGCACTTACAAGATCAAGCTCCTATCAAGGACGTCGATCTTGGACCAATACAACGAAAAAAGTTTGCTGGCAAGAGTTCGCGAGCAACAGTGACATTGTCGGGCTTGTCAACATTGGAAAAGAATATGGCACCGGGTGACTGCAGAGCTAAGGAAAGCTCCACACGGTTGTGGCCGGTGAAGCTATGGAGAGAGCCTCATTGGAGTTCCATGAGATCTAAAGATAGGGAATATCGATGGAGGAGGAGGAAGAGCAGTTGAACCAACAGTAGGAATGCTCGGCTCAGTTGTAGGAGAAGCTTGTCGAGCTCCAAGTGAGGAAATCCACAAGATTTGCCACTATAGTTGCAGGAGGAGAGGAGCTAACGCAGGTGACCTCGTCAAGGAAGCAGTTCCAAAGAGGGAAAGTAGACTGGTGAGGGAGTAGAGGAGGAAATGAGTACAATTTCACTTTTTAGCAACACCGTTCTGCTGTGGCACACCTGGTAATCCACACTAAGTACAAATACCTCGTTGTTCTAGGAATCTAGCAAAAGGACCAATATTCTGATCGGATTCATCATATCTGCCATAAAATTTACCACCCTTGTCAGATATGATAATTTTAACTTTTCTATCTAATTATCTCTCGACCTTATTTATGTACACTTCAAGAATGTCAATGGCCTGAGACTTTTCATGTATTAGATAAACATAATCATATCTGGATAGGTCATCTATAAATGTGATGAAATACTTTTCTCCACTAAAACAAGGAATATGGAGTGGTCTGCAGATATCAGTATGAATAATTTCAAGAAGTTCTTTAATTCTTGTGACATTTTTATTTGTATGCTTAGTTTGCTTTCCTTTAATGCAATCTATGCAAACATCAAAACCAGTGAAGTCTAAACTTTTCAAAATATTATCCTTCACTAATCTTTCAATTCTTTCCTTGAAGATATACCCCAAACATCTATGTCATAATATAAAAGATATTTCATTATTGAAATTATGTTTCATTCCAATACTTGATTACAGGGTCAATATTATATTCGCAAACTCAATATTCAAATTAATTCTGTATAAACCATCACACAGAATTCTAGAACCAACTTTTATTGAATCATAAAATATGCTTAGTTTACCATTACCAAAAGAAACATAATATCCTAACTCATCAATTCTAGACAGGGAAATTAAATTTCTAGAAATTGTAGGAACAAAATATATGTCTTTCAGATCCATCAGATGACCCATCTCTAGGCGTAAGCGATAAGTCCCTACTGATACCACTTTTGCTTTGAGACAATTTTCCATAATTATGAATCTTTCATGTTCTTTTGGTTTTTAGATTGAAAGAAATCCCTGCATATTATTAGTAACATGAGTTGAAGCGTCAGAATCAATCCACCATGTATTAGAAGGAACTTATGTAATGTTTGATTCAAAACATACAAAGATTGAGTTTATACCTTTCTTTTCGAACTAAGTCCTACGTTTAATTGAATCCTTCTTTACATATCCTTTCTTGCCACAAAATAAGCACTTTACTATAATAGCTTTCTTTTCAATAGTTTGTCTAACACTTCTAGACCCGGTAAATTTCTTCGATGGATGACGCTTCAATTTTTTTTTCTTGTTACTAACTCCTTGAGTAGTTGTCAGTACATTATATGAACTTTCCTGATTTAATCTTAATTCTTCCTGAATACACATAATAGTTAACTCATTCAAGTCTCACTTATCCTTATTTGTATTGTAGTGAATCTTGAATGAGCCAAACTGAGAAGGAAAAGAATTAAGAATAAACTACACAAGGAAAGATTCATCAACATTCATTCCCAATGTCTTAAGTTTTGCAGCTTTGTTAGTCATATTGAGGATGTGATCCTGAATTCCTCGAGTACCATCATACTGAGCTGTAGTCAGTTCTTTCATTAATGTGCCAGCCAATGACTTATTAGCAGATTTAAATCTGTCTTCAATAACTTTTAAATATTCACATGCACTAGATGCAACCGGTAATAAAGTCTTTATATTATTTATAATTGTTATCCTTATGAACATTAAACCAAGCCTATCAGATCTTTCTTAAGCCTTCATTTCATTGACTTGTTCCATAGTACTTTTATCAGTTAATTCTACAGGCTTTTCAATAAGCAATGCCAAATCAAGATCTAGTACGCCCAATATAAATTGCACGTGCTCTAACCATTCTGAATAATTTGATCTAGAGAGTACAGGAATACTAGAAGCATGAAAATGTATAGACGAGAATACCACTACAGAATATAAAATAATGTTATGCTTTGAGTTTTACCAAAATATGATGAACTATTGATATCATCAATATTTAACTTTTGGATAAAAATATTGACATATCTAGTGTTCATACAAGATCATTTATGGAGGACTGATACCATCCTTGTGGAATAGTTTTGCTACCTTTGGGTATACAATTCTAAACTTCAAGGATATCCAAAACATTATCATTCCTACCCCATCACATAATTATTTGAGATAGATTATCCTTTGGGATTATCTAAATCTCATAATTATGCATACAATCTTGAATATTATTTCTTTAATGTCATTGAGGACTTGTTCCTTAATGTAATTTTATAAATCATTAATCTAATGCCACTTTGGTGACTATAAGACTAATATAGTAATATAAAATATAAATTAAATTGTCATATGAATGACAAGACATTAATTATATTTCATATCCTATAAGCCTACCATCCCAGACTACCGGTCAGGTATAACTTAAGGAGATGAACTACAAATAATATTCATCAAGTTTATTTAAAGTTATTTATGCTAGACAGTTAATAATAGGATAACAACCATAATAATTATTGAACACTTAATCAGCAGTAAAAACTCATATGATTACTGTAATCATGATAATATATAAATCATGTATTTATGTGAAAAATAAATATTATTTTATAATTACTAATATTTGCATGTAAATAACTGAGTAAATATCCAAAAACTAATAATTGGATTTAACACATGCAATTAATAATTCATATGAGAAAACTATAAAAAAATAATAATTTATAATTTTTTTAACTGATTAATTTTATTTAATTGGAGAAGCTCATAAGTCTAATTAAATAAATTGATCAAAAATAAAATATAATCATTGAATAATCAAAAATATAATCATAATTAAATCTTATATATTATATATTGATCAATTTTATAATTGAGAAAATAACCAAAATTTCTTAATTTTATAATGACAGAATTGTAATTCTAAAAATATATATAAAAGAATTACTGATTTTTTTAAGATTATAGGATTAATAAATCACAAGGGTAAAAATATAAATAATCCTATTCAGCCGAAGGGTAAAACTATAATTTCGATGAATGATAAAATTATAATTTGAGCAGAATGGCAAAACTATAATTTTTTGATTCAATGGTAAAACTGTATTTTTGTTAAGGAAAACCCTAACCTCCTCGCTCATGCCGTCGTTGTTTGTGCCGCCACATGTGTCGTCACAGTAGTATTAATGAGCTTCATGCACGCCGCCGATTGAAATCAAATAATACTAGATCTGTTTACGATGCGTACCTTTAGATGCCATCTGATTGAGATCCAATTAGATCTTTAAAAATACCGCCAGTCAGATCTGAATTACGCCGAGGTATCGATCTGCAAGAGGAACTAGAATAAATCTATACCCCTTCTCCTCTCTTCCTATCCTTTCACAGGACTACCTTAATTGATGATTTTGGGAGATCAAGAGGATAACCGTAATCTCTTGATCTAAATCAAGAGGATAACTGTAATCTCTCGATCTATTTACCCCTTTCTATGTCGTTTCGTGCATTGAGTTTAGAGTCGGTCCTGTCCATTTACAAGCGAGAGCAGAGGGTCTAGGGTAAATTATTAGAAGAGTTTCTTTCATCAAGGGCATCCTTAAAATATCCTAATATAATCTCTTGATCTATTCACCCCCTTTCTATGCCGTTTCGTGCATTGGTTTAGAGTCGATCCTGTCTATTTATAAGCGAGAGCAAAGGGTCTAGGGTAAGTTATTAGGAGAGTTCCTTTCATCAAGGACATCCCTAAAATATCCCAATATAATATAAAATTTATTTAATATTCACTAATATCTTTTATCAAAATTCAAATAATCTATAACATATCTTATTCAATTAATAAAAGATCATAAAATATTATAACAAGTAGACACCAGACATATATGTTCGAGCGATCATATCTTTAGATTTTGTACTAAAAGATTCCTGTTTAAATTTCACGCGATCCTAATCGACTCTTCTTGCCTGTAAAGTTGGGTTTGGGTTCAGGAATTACAGAGGATAGTACTTGCTTTGAAGCGGGGAAGTTTAGTTCGAGCTCAGGTCTCTTTGTTGGGAAGAAAGATCATAAGAATACGTTGCACTTGCAAAAGAAGACTTAAGCACTAGAAAGAAACAGAGGCAGAGGACTAACTAAAAGAAAGCACAGAGGACTAGTAGGCAGGGGCAGACGCAAAGGCAGAGAAAGCGGATATGAAAGGGAAGTTAAGGGAAGGGAATAAAAGAAGATAGTACAGGCCACGCCCTAACAACATAAATGCGCGCTAGATAACTTACTTCGATAAATCTGGCATCAACTTTCCTAATGCTATACCAGACACTAAGACTTGGGTTCTAATTTCTTATAAACTTATTATGTAGCTTGTTCCATGGAATTAGGACTTGGGGCCGTATTTATTTATCTGTTGTCCAGTTGCTTGTTGGATCCGATGGAACATAATCTGTCTCCCCAAGCTATGTATAATAGAAGAAAAGAAAGGAAGGTCACTTCCCAACCTAGCCTAGTTGTGTTCTTAACCAAAGGATAGGGCGACTAACAGTACTCTATTCCCTCAAGTTCAAGTTTCAGAATTGATTAAAACAGTCCTTGCCCCACCCCTACTGGTCCAACTGTTGTTGCAAGAGAAGTTTCAGTTTCAGTCTAGTTTTCGGGATCAGAACCAGTTACCAATGTTGGCGATTCATAAAGTTGTTGAGTTAAAGATGAATGTAATTGTTCCAGGTCCAAGGAAAGGACTAAAAAGAAGGGTTTGGTGCAGTTTTCCTAAATTCCATACCTATAGTGTTCAAAAATATCTTATTTCCATACCTAGTGCTCAACAAGTGGAAGAAAAAAAGTAGAGTAGCCCCCAGTTGCTCAAGAATAAGTTCAATGATTTTCCTCGGCGCCAGTTCATTCTTTTATTCTCTTCATGTTACGAGTAAGGATCTAGAGTAGGATAATAATGGAGATATGTGTCGTGTGAGTAAGCTGTGCTAGGAAACGATGATGTTTCTGTTGGAAATGAAAGTATAGTTCCTTACCATGGATGGAGTAGGCTACTTTCTTTAGCCCTACGTGGACGGAGTAGAACAGAGATATGTAGACTCGAAAGATTGGGTTTACAGCCTGCTAACCCCTGGCCTGGTCGGGTCGATAACTAAGAAAGAATATGGATTGAATGATTAGTTTACTGAATACTCCAACTGTTTCAATAGGACTCGGTGGCATTAAGGGAAGGGAGTTTATAGGTGTAGATGCATTCCTCAAAATGTATATAGCATCAGTGATATCAATTCGATTCAAAGATCAATATCATTCTACGCTAACGACATGAGTTGGAGGTGCTAAGGCTTGTATCAAAGTGGCCAGCATAGTTTGGGATAGAAGCAAAGGAAAGTACTATATCGTTGAAGTGAAGTTAAGTGGACAAGAAAGTACTATCGTTGAAACGAGATTAAGCGGACGTGGATAATTGCCTGGAATTTGTGGGTATCCCATCTCTCGATTGCAAGTAAAGAGGTTTGCGAGAGAATTGCCTATTCCTTTCCTGTTATAGGATCTGAAGTAGAAGAATGAAAATCGACTCAAGAATCAAGGGCGTTAGTGCGAGTTCAATCTCATAGATAAATTACCCGTTTTAAAGTAATCTACAAGCGAGTAATCTTCACTAACAAAGAAAATAATATCATACAGATAAGAATAATAGTAACGACGTATAGAAAGTAGTAAGGAAAGATAGGCCCACTCCAAAGCTTGAAAGGGAACCAGTATACGTGTAGTATATATAAGTTAGGTGCGCATAAGGTAATAAGTGTAAATTCCTGCTTGTTCAAGATCTATATCTTCAGTCACTATAACTAATGTGTAACACAAGCAGTTACTTGTATAGTACTGACTTGTTCTATCCGGAGACTAAGTGAGCAGCCTGCTCCAGTTCGAAAGGAAGACGCAATTTAAAGTCTTGTTCTATCCCAGTTGAATCTGTCTTTGTTGTCATAGATAGAGGAGTTGGCTTAAAATAATAAAGATAATAAGCAGGAACAAACAATATGTTAGGTTCAAATGCATGAGAAGGCCAGTTGCTGAGTTTGGATGAGTATTTTCCTATAATAAGAGTGTACCCCCAAAAACATCACTAAAACATAAAGGTTTTCATACCGAGTTTAATCCCCTAGTGTAATCCCATGTTTCATCCTAGTCTACTCGAGAAGAGATTGGTGCTAACGTTGTTGGTTATGGAAGTATAGTTTGAGTTTAATCTTTTTTTTTCAAAGAAGAGGAAGGATATCGTGCCCAAAAGATAAAGAAAGATAAGGATCAGATGACCGGGGCGGCGTGAAGCTGTTCGTGGCCAATTCAATTCTTAGTTTTTAGTATTAGTTTTAATTTCATAATGGAGTTTCTTACGCAATAGTTGCTTATTTCAGATGTTTATGATAGAAATGAGAATAAATGAGAATAAACTGAAAAGAACATTGAAGTGTGTTGGTTTATTCCTTGACTCATACTTATATTTATATAAGAAGATAGAAGATTGAAGGATTAGATAGTGAGGGTTTTACTACTGTAATTGTTCAGTTACAATAATTTTATCTTTTAATATATCCCTATAAGATCGAGCTCCTACCAAGGATGTCGATCTTGGACCGATGAAGTGAAAATAACTTACGGGAGAATGACTTTATGAGGGAGTCTGCCAGTTGATCTGCTGTGTGAACAGAAAAAACATGTAGTTGATGATTCATCATTTGATCTCATACAAAGTGAAAGTCAATTACTATATGTTTCATAAGAGAGTGAAACATTGGATTGACACATAAGTAGGTAGCCCCGACATTATCATAATATTTTGTAGGAGCAACAGAAGAGCGAATGTCAAGTTCTTTAAGCAGATTCATCACCTAATTAAGTCCGGCAACTACAATTGCAATAGAGCGATACTCAGCTTTAGTGGTTGACCGAGCAACTATCTTTTATTTCTTGTAACTCCAACTGATTGGATTGGCTCCTAGGAAAATAATATACCCAGATGTTGATATTCTATCATCAAAGTTCCTAGTCCAATCAGCGTCAACATAAGCATGAAGTTGAAATGGAGAGTTTTTGTAGAGAAATATGTCATACTCATTTAGCTACTAACCATGTGTGGTAGACAGTCTATGCATGAATTGTGATAGCTTGGTAACTGCAAATGAGATATCTGGGTGGGTGAGAGCTAAATATTGTAAGGAACAAATTACTTGCTGATATTGTGTAGGATTTGTAGCAGGACTCCTATCATTTAACCGAAGCAATTCACTGGTGGAGAGAGGAGTTGAAACATCATTTGCATCCTTCATGTTTGTCTTCACTAATAAGTCCTGAGTGTACTTTTGTTGAGAAAAGAAGAGTCCCAAAGATGTAGATGTTGCTTCCCCAAAAAGTAATTCAAGGGACTGAGATCTTTGAGAAAAAATCTGGCGGCTAACTTTTTAATGAATATTATGACCTCCATAGAATTATTACCTATTACAATGATATCATCCACATATACTAAAAGATATATTGTACTGCCAGGTTGTTGACAAAGAAATAAGGATGTATCAGACTCAGAGTTAGAGATGCCGACAAACATAAAAAATGAGCTGAGTTCTTTGTACCAACCTCTTGGAGCTTACCAAAGACCATAAATAGCCTTGTGGAGTTTATATATATGTTTTGGATATTGAGGATGAAAAAAACCAGGAGGTTGCTCCATAAGGACATCGTTAATGTTCCTTGTAAGAAGGCATTGTCCACATCAAGTTGTCGTAGGTGCCAGCCTTTTGAAATGGCTAAACTCAAAATCAGTCAGATTATTGTGGATGTAATAATAGGACTGAACGTCTCTATAAAGTCAACACCAGGACATTGATGGAAGCCTTTGGCCACTAAACAGGCCTTAACTCAAAAAACCCACTTACACCCGATGACATTTTGTGCAAGATGAAATAGAACAAGTGTCCAGGTAGAGTTATGAAGTAGGGTGTCATATTCATCAGATATAACTTGATGCTAATAAGAAAATTTTTGGGCTTGAGTGACCGTGGTAGGTTCACAGGTCTCAACAGAGGGAGTCACAATCGTATCGAGGTCGAGAACCTGATGTGGTTTGAAAATACCATCTTTAGACCATGTTGTCATGGGATATCCACACGATTTAGGAGATGACGGTGGAATAGGTGCTGGGGAAGTAATAGAATATAGTGAGTTGGACTGAGGAACATTAGTGGTAGTAGGCTGGGGTAAAGAAAATACTAGTAATTGAGTATCCAAAGATCGGATATCTATGATAGTAGAAGAGGGAGAAGAAAAAGAGGGAGCAAGATGTTGTATTGGAGAAGTGCTCCACTTATGTATGTGGGTTGGAGTGGGTGATTCTTGTGGAAGCTTATTGGATAATGGCATATGCAACTGATACATATTCACCTGAGTAGTTGGTACAATAGAACATTTGTACTATTGAAATGGAAAGAAAGACTCCATAGAGACAACATGACGAAACATAAAGACCTTGTGAGTCAAAAGGATCATAGCATCGGTAAGTATTATATTCAAGAGAGTAATGAATGAAGGTACAAGGCTTTGATTGTGGGGCTAGTTTATTTGTTGCATAAGATCGTAGCCAAGGATAGCAGACAGAACTAAAAATCCTAAGTTTCTAAAGATTTGGGGATTGATGAAATAATTTTTTAAATGTGGATTGATTGTGGAGGACTAGAGTAGGCATGTGATTTATCAGATAGACTGTAGTCTCGAAGACTGTAGACCAAAAAGCAGGTGACATGAAAGCATGATGGAGAAGTGTGAGATCGATTTCAACTATATGCCGACATTTATATTCGACTGAGCCAACTAGTTGAGGAGTATACAGAGGAGACTTGAGATGTTGAATACCATAGGTTAACAAGTGTGGTGTTAGTGTTTCGTATTCACACCTACTATCAGAATAAACTGTTTTAATGGTGGACTGAAAGATATTTTTCATCATTTTTTTGAAAGTAAGGAAGATTGTGGAGACCTCAGACTTATGTTGAAGAGGAAAAAACCAAATATATTTAATAAAATAGTAAATAAAGATAACATAGAATCTGTATTTATTAATTGAAATACTTGGTGCAAGACCCCAAATATTAGTATATAGAATTTCAAATGATTGTGTGCAAAAAATATAAGAATTTTCAAATGGCAGTTGATGACTTTTATTACTAAGACATGTATTATAATGAGTAAGAATAGACCTAGCTTTAAAGTATGTTGATGAGTGTACTATTGGTAACTCCCGGCTCGAGCATTTTGGCTAGTGGTTGGGCCAAACTGAAGCTATCAGGATGGATAATTAGCTCATCAACCCGGGTCGTGACAACTTCACATTCACTCTGATTCTACACCTATTATTTGTTGTGATAACATCGGTGCTACTTATCTTTGTGCCAATCTAGTTTTTTCACTCCCGCATGAAGCATGTTGTTATTGATTTTCATTTTGTGCGAGATCAAATTATCCACCAGTAGCTATATGTTTCTCATGTCTACACAGTTGACCAACTAGCTGACTCCCTCACAAAGTCTCTAGCTCGCAAACTCTTTTCCTTACATCAATCTAAGATCGACATCCTTGACAGGAGCTCGATCTTGCGGGGGCATATTAGTTGAACAGACTTCTCTAACTGAACGAGAAGATCTTGTTCATTTGTTGAGGGAAATCTTTCCTCAAATCCTGTATAAATATGTACTACAACAATGAATAAAGAATGCTTTTTGATCTTCACTTTCATTCTTAACAGAAGTCTTATTAAAAAGAAGTTTACTAGAAGTAGGAGTCATATTATGAATTAAGGTTTTGAGACCCTATATAAAGCATGTAGCCACCACTATTTTTTCAAGTAATCAATACATCTTTTTTCAGCCATTGTGGTCGACTACCAAGGAGAGAGGAACCCCTATAGTAAGGAGGGTTGATCCCCTTCGGGGTTCTAACACTTGGTATTAAAGCTGCATTCTTGGCATCTCACTACTCTTCCACCTTCACCATTGTCATCTAGCCACCCATCATCTTCTCAAGCAATTCCCATAATTGCTAATCTTGTCGCCGACTCGCGTCATCACCCTTGCCATAGATCCTCTATCTGCTGCACCACCAGCAAAATTACATCAGGTTCTAGTATCTACCTTATTGCTACTATAATTTACTTATCCAAAAATAAAAAAAAAATAGTTACATCTACTATTGTTACAATCCTTGCCATTTATCTATCTTGCTCAAAAAAATTGTTAACTGAAAAAACTTCTGCAATGATCTTTCGATGTTGACGTAATTTTTCAATCGAATAATTTCTTCTTGTCGATATCTTGTTGTCGTATTCTTCTCTGTATTTTGTATCAGCTTGGCTTTTATCATCATCCATCTCTTACTATATAATACATTACATCTTCCTTATATTACTGTAAAATATTTGCTCATTGCAAAAACCTTTCATCACAAAGTTATCATCTTTATGATGAAAGTTATGCTATAAATTTTCAGCCGCATAGTTATTATCGAATCTCTGATCTTTCTGCCGACAACTTGCTGCTATATTCATCTTCATATTTTATGTTGGTTTGGCTTTTGTTATCAGTGGATTCTCCCTAAATTCTTCTTTTAATCTTTGACGAACCAATGAAAACTTTTCTTCAACGTAAAATTCTACTACTACATCTGCCACATCCGATCTTGCTGTGATATTTGCTATCATTCTATATTTTTGATATCTTTATTGATTTCATGCTACTATATTCCTCAAAATACTACTGCAATATTGCTGAAACTTTCGTCATAAAACTGTTGGCTTTCGATGAAAAATTATACTGCCATACTTTTCGATGTTTCTTGCTACATACATGTCTGATCTTTGCCAAATTTGTTGCTGCCACCCACATCAACCCTAAGGCTCCCCTCTAGCCTTAAGATGCAGCCATCATAGCCCACTTTTAATCTCTACAATCGACCCAAATAGCAGTGTAAACTGTAGCCCAAACAATAGCCTACCGTAGCCTTGTTCTTGGGCACTTCTTACCACAACCACACCAAACTTGTTGCTGCCCCCAACAACAACCCTAAACCTTCCTTCCCAACATTAAACCACTATCACTGAAGCCATTTTTAGCCCCCATAACACCCTCAAACCATAGCACCAATAATAATCTAAATCGTAAACTATCAATCCAAAATCATAACCTTGATCCATCACTCTCTCGGCCACCAATCCATTCCAAACCAGTTGCTGCCATCAATATAAGCTCTAAGCCACCCCTCTTACCCTATACCTCTGTCACCAAACCCCCTTATATGACCCCCTACAACAACTCCAAACCATAGCCTCAATAGCAATAAAAAAAAAATAGCAACCTATCAGCTCTAAACTACAGCTATCTACCTATGATCTATCATCTCTTTCGGCCACCTAGTGTTAGAACCCTCATAGATTCTAAGCTTGGGGTTGATCTTTATAGGGGATCGACCCTCCTGGAATACTATAAGGTTCCTTCCTCTAAGGTATTCGACTATAAGAGCTGAAGAAAGATTAATCAATTTATGATAAAAAAGTTATGGCTATAAGTGCTTATATAGGGTCTTAAAATCCTAACTCTTAATATGACTCTTATTTCTAATAGACTCCATCTCCTTACCAACTCCTAACCCCTAACCAACTTCTACCAATGGTGTGATCAGTTGCTATAGAAGACTCCTACTCTAATTAAACTTCTCCCTGACCCTATTCGGCCTCTTTAGTTAAAGGGAGTGGTGGCTAGATTAGGGTTTACATGACTCATGACTCCAGTGACTTCATAAATTTAGGACTCGACTCAGCTAGAGTCCTAACACCTAGCCATCCAACCAATCCCTATCCTTAATCAAACAACAAAGGGAGGACCTTGACATTATAGATCTGGAGTCTTATGCCATGGCATCAGTAGATCGGTGCTAAGTTAGAGGTCTTCGAGACGCATATGGAGGATAGACTACACGCTCTCTCCACGGAGTTTATATTGGATCGATCCCTGAGTCTAAGACATCACATCGTGGTGAGAGTTCTGATCACAAGAAGAACCCATCAGAGAATAAAGAACAAGCGACAAACTCATCATATCCACATATAAGGGTGAATTTTTCTCGATGGGAAGACGAGGACTCGACTGAGTGGATTCGCATGCAGAGCAATACTTTCACTATCATACGACCCTAAAGGCTTCTATGGTTGATATTGCTACCATCCATCTAAGAAGAGAAGCTATTCAGTAGTATGATTGGTACAAGCACACCCACGAAGTCCCCACATGGAGGCAATTCAAGAGTGGGCTGTTGATCCACTTTAGACCAACGAAGTACAAGAACACAAATGGCCAACTCGTGAAGATTCGCCAAACCTCAACCGTGCAAGAATATCAAACCAGGTTTAAGTATCTTTCAAATTAAACTCAAGATTGGTTTGAAAGTAGTTGTTGGGGATGTTCATCGAAGGATTAAAGCCGGAGATCATATATGAAGTTAAGGCGTGACAATCGTATAAATTGAGGGTATCATCTCCTTCGCTCGTATTCATGAGGAACGACCGAACAATAATGGCCGAAGGACTAAGATCATGAACTGACTGGCAACCATCAAGTCTTCAGTCTCCCTTGCTGTCAACCTAACCTCTCAGCCCAAGGAACTTACCCAAGAAGAACTCCAAGAAAGCTCGACGGAAGGGCTATGTTGGCACTGCGACGAACCATGGAGTAGAGATCATCACTGTAAAAGGGAAAAGCTGTTGGTGATTAAATTGATTGGGGATCCAAAACCCAAAGGCATAGATCATAAACCTAAGAAGGAAGATGCAGAGGAAGAACCATAGCCGACCATCAGCACCATATATGCCCTAGCTGGCTACGCCAAGCCGCAATCCATGAAGGTCGATAAATTCTTCGAACACTAGTTGATCACCATTCTTATCAACACCGGAAGCATCAATAATTTCATGGATAGCAAGGTTGCTGCCCGATTAACTCTCCAAATTGAAGATTATAGCAGGTTCAATGTAAAAGTCACATATGATTGAATCCTCAACTGCAACTAAAAGAGCCCTCAGGTGAAACTAGTTTTATAGGGCCAAGAAATCACCATGGACTTATTTCTCCTACCACTTGATGATTATCAAGTAGTGCTCAGTGTTGAATAGTTGTCCACTCTAGGTGATATTTCATGATCCTATAATATTCTTTATAATCTAGATTTCTTTCTAGATTATAAAGAATATTACAGGAATCTATGAGTTGATTGTGATCGATAAGGACTTATCATATATGGTAAGCCCACTCAGTTTCCAAGCAATTCAACTAGGGATTAAACTTCTGCAATAAATCCTAGATCTAGTTTCTCTTGGATACTTTACTGGAATTTGAAATCTAGTACTTACCGTTTCAAAGCCTACCAGCAATCATTCATGGGTACTGTCCTTGGATAACATCGATTTCCCTTGAACAAGTGTTCCAGTTTGAACCTACCTGGAAGACACTTCCAACGTTTGTTTCGCTTGGTTACACAAAAACTGTTGCAATTAGGTGTATTTTCCAAGTCCAGAAATCCTATTAGATCTTGTTTAATTGATGCTGCTTCCTTATTAAACAATCGTCATATTTACAAATAGGTCTTTATAAATAATTTAAAATAGATCATTATAAATATTTTAAAAATGAGAGATATTACAGTCTCCCCACTTAAAAGAAAATTTAATCCTCTAAATTTATCATACCTCTATCGATTAAAAGACAAGGATAAACTTTCCTCATTTCCTCCTCTTGCTCCCAGATTATTTCATCCCTAAAATGATACTTCTAAATCATTTTAACTAGAGGAATGATCCTATTCTTTAGGATCTTTCCTTTCTTATCAATAAACTGAGTGGGTTTTTCCATGTATGATAAGTTCTTATTAATCACTATCGGCTCATAGATTCCTGTAATATTCTTCATAATCTAGAAAGAAATCTGAAGTCTCTATCAGAGATGATCTCCTTTGGAACACCCATGAAGTCTTACTCTTTCCTTATAACATTTAAATCATAATTTTTCTTCTAGTAGCTTCCATTGTTTCACAACCTGACTAGCCATAAAACTTATAAATTTTCCTACTAAGTGCATCAACTTCAACATTAGAAGTTCTATCCATCTACACTACCTCATATTTAACTCTTTCTGGGTAAAAATATACTTTAAACTTTTGTGATCAATAATGATTTCAAATGTCTGCCCATATAAGTAATGTCTCGAAATCTTTAGAGCAAAAATAATGTCTGCTAATTCCAAATCGTGAGTTAGATATTTTTGTTTTACAACTCTTTAGTTGTCTTAGAAGCATAAGCAATCACTTTCCATTCTTGCATCAAAACACATCCAAGACCTTTTCTTGAAGCATCTGTGTAAACTACAAATCCCTTGTTACCACTTGGAATAGTGAGAATAGGGGCGCTAGTCAATCATCTTTTCAACTCCTGAAACTTCGTTCACAATTATCACTCCTTTCAAATTTCACATTCTTTTGAGTTGGTTTGGTAAAAGGAATGGCAATTCGAGAGAATCCCTGCACAAATCTCCTATAGTAACCGACCATGCCTAAGAAACTTCTAGCTTTTGTTACATTTGTTGGTACTTCCCACTTAACTGCCACTTCCACTTTTTTGGATCAATATAGATGCCTATGCCTGAAATCACATGGTCTAAGAAAGCAACTTCATTTAACCAAAACTCATATTTGCTGAACTTTGTATATAACTTCTTTTCTCTTAGTATGAATAATACATTTCTTAAATGTTTTTCATGCTCCTTTATACTTATAATATAGTATCAACAACCCTTCTGCATAAGATGATAAGTTTGAAATGTCGATATTAGGCAAGGGGGTAAATCATGCCTAATACCCTTAAAATAAAAGATAAGCTGATCTGATATGCAAAATGTGATTATTTTGTGTATCATTTAATACTAGCATGATAGAAAGAGAGCTAATCAATGCAAGTATAATACCAAAACCTTGGATCTCTATGAGAATCAAATCAGTAAGGAGTTAATGTCCTCCAATAGAGATCAAACAAGATGGATGAATCACATTTGTTGTCAAGAGTTACATATTAGCATGTAATCCAGGTTGAATGCCTAACTGACAAGCAAAATATTACGAAACAAATGATAGATTTAAACTCGGGTCAAACAAAACTTTTGCATTTCTATTAAAAACATGAATGATACCTATAACCATTGATTTAAAAGCTTTAAAATCCTATTTAGTGATAGCTTATACTCTGGCATGGGCTAATAATCTAGGAGGCAGTGACGCTTTCTTCTTGTTCAAAGAACAATCTTTTACTTTATTTTTCAGCTTCCTATAAACAATACAAGCTCTAGTCACTCGAAAAATATTGACTTGTTTCATAATTTAGCCCCTATTTTACACATGATTGAGTCTTTTATAGTGACTTTTATTTCTCAAATCTAGATATCTTAACCCTTTTATTATTATTTTCTGATTCATTTTATCTCTGGTAAACTTGTTAATGCTATTTCAACCCTTAAACTCTAAGAATTCTCTTTATTATTCCTCACTAGTACTCAACCTCTCCTTCTAATATAAAGGTGACAAAAGAAATCTTTGGATCATCATAGCAATTTAAGATATTAATAATTTTCTTTATTTGCATTATCCATTATTCTACTACAATTGCATTAGTTCACCCTTTAAACATGAAGGACTAAGCTTCTTAAATTATTCTATTCCTAGTCAATTCTGATTGATATCTTCGATCAATCTTATTATCCCACTCGATTAATCAAAAGAAGATGAAGCATGAGGACCAAACTTCCTCATCATTCTAGATGCCTAAAAGACATCAAAGAAAATATTAATCGATCACTATATAATTTGCTATTGTAATATTTCTTATTTCTAAAATATTTATAATGATGTATTTTACATTGTTTATGGGGACCCATTTATAAATTTGAGGATTTGTTTATTAATTTTTTTGATTAAATAATTTTATATTAAAAAATTAATTGCTAGGGACCTAAATGTGAATATTAAAAATATAAAATAAATTGTAAAAGATTCATATTAAATTAATAAAAAGTAAAGAAAATATGGTGAGGACATGTGTCACCACCTTGTTTAAAGTAGTGTCACTTGTGCATGCGTATAGGTGACACATAAGCACATTGCATGCATGTTTGTCACCTATCAAACCATATGTTAGTTTGAATAATTAATAATTAAAGAAAAAAAAAGGGTTTTGGCTGCAACGTGAACTTGAGAAGAAGAAGAAGAAGAAGAAGAAGAAGAAGAAGAAAAGGAAAGAAGTGGGAATTTTGAGATTGTGATCTAATCCATACTTTTGGGATCAAAATTTGTAAAGGCAACCCTATCCTATATAATATCTTCTATCCTTTTTTTATTGAAATTTATCCTTATTCTTACTTTAACTATAAGAAAATTTTGGGATAAAACCGAAATCTCTTTTGTTGGATGCCTAAGTATGAATCTGTAATATTATCAAGATTATGGCTTGTCTGACTTGTTCATACTGTAACTTTTAGTACAGACCTCTGATTTGGATAAAATTTAGCTTTTTCAAAAATAGATTTATATATATATTTTTTAAAACTAAGTTTGAAGAATTTGAAGTTCATCTGCTAGCCCAAACACTATATTGCTTATATCTTTTTGTTGGAGTCTCTAATTTATGTAACACTAGATTTATTAGAAAACAAGCTTATAAATATTTCATTTAATACTAGGATTAAAAAATTTAGAGTCCAAATGACTATCAAAATTTTTGTTTTGTTAGACCTTATGGATTCTGTAAAATAGGGACTATAATTTCAGACCTTTAGCTGTCAAATTATCTATAACTTTTTGTAGTGGCTTTCAATTTATATGAAACTTATTTCATTTAAAACTAGATTAATTTAGCTTTCCAAAGATATCCTTTCTGAGTAATTTGGAGTATATTTGATTATTCAAAATAACTTTGAGATATACCTTATGAATTCTATCAGAATAGCGATTATATCAGTTTTGCCCATTCTTGCTTCATCCATTTCAAAATTGAATTCTCTGATGCTCTTGCCTTTGATTTTCTTACATATCTGAATATATTATATATTAATTAACATTATACTATATTATTTTCTTTAGGAACACGTATAATTATTTAGGCACATATATAATTTATTATTCCATATGTGCTTCCGATATAAGCTAAATTCATTGCTTATATCCTTTTGTACTCTAGTGTTTGTGGGATATTCTGGATCTTTGCCAGAAATGATAAAGGATATGTTATGCTTGGAGCCTATGATGCTCTACTATATTTGGTGGTTAAATAGACCACATTATGTTTGTGATCTCACTTCACTATCTATGTTTTTGATATATTATCATATCATATTCTGTCTATGATCTAATTAAAGCCCATCCTTCAATTGAGCCTTACAGTATTGCTTAAATTCTTATGCACTCTTGTTCCTTATTCTTTGACTATGTAAATATAAATTATGAATATTTATATTGATGTCGTATTGCTTCATATTAGTACATGTATATTTCATTATTTCGTATGTGCTTCCGATATATACCACTTTTATTGCTCATGTCCTTTTGTACTCTAGTATTTGTAGAATTTTCTGAATCTTTGCAAGAAATGATAAACGATATTATGTTCAGAGCCAACTATGCTTTTGTCGGCCCCACTGACTGCACTCAAACGTGGGAGACTTATATTTGGTGGTCATTCAGTGATGGATGATCCACATTCTATTTATGATCTCATTTCACTATCTATATCTTTGATATGATATCTAGAGCATTGCTTATGAGTTTGTTTCTACACTTTGAATAAGAATGAATGAATGTTATGTTTGAGATGATATTGAGCTTCTATTCCTTAATTGTTCATTTAATAAGCTTTGAGATTATTCCTATACGATTGATATGCTTCGAAATATGTCATATGCACCTTTGATATGCTCCAAATCATTTCACATTCCATTGATATATTTCAAAACTCTTTATGCATCCTTGATATGCTCCGAAATATTTCATTTGCCATTGATATATTATGAAACATTTCATATATGTTTGACATGCTTCTAACTGTTTCAAATGTCATTGTTATATCTCTGAAATATTTTATTTGCTATTGATATATTCTGAGACATTTTACATGCCATTGACATGTTCTGAAAGCTATTCTTCTTTGTCTTGGAAATGTTAGCCACTTGCTGAGTTCTATATACTCACCCTATTGCTATATAAATTTTACAGGTTAACTTGTTGCTTATAGAAAAAGATAGAACTGAGCTGAGATAGTGGAAAGCTATGTAGATTTTAGACAAGTCTTGTTGGGAGATGTTATATAAGAATCTTGTGTATATAATGAAAAATTGTAGATAAATATAAACTGATATATCTTGTAAAAAGGTTAGAATACTTCTCAGTATGGAATATCTGAATGTTAAGTTTTACAATCATATGAAGTGGTGGAAAATGATTGGTTTTGCATTTGTATAGATTTCTGAGACCGATGGTTTTATAAGTATGGTTAATATTTTTTGGTTAAGTTAATCTTCGAGTTTTGTGGATTATCAAGTAATATGATGTAAGATTTATAAACTGCATAGTTTCTCTGAATGGATATGAATAATATTTAAAAATATTTAATCAGTATCCTCAAATTTAGTTTGGATCCTGGTTCGGATTGTAGATGAATTATATTGTATTTCTGATTAAGACAAGGTCATCCCTCTCGAATGCGATATAATTCGGGGGGCATGACAACTATGCCTTAATATACTTTACACATCAAACATATCAAATATCTCAGTAATCCTCAAATTATGCTTTGATACTACCTCTGTCAGACCCCCCGAATTATAGCTTTCAAGAGGTGTTAACCTATCTTAAATCAAGAATATTATAATTCATCCATAATGCAAACCCAAAATCCAAACTAACATATGAGAATACTAAAAAAGCATTCAAATATTGTTCATAACCTATAAAATCTATGTAGTTTATAATTATATACCATATTACTAGGATAATCCACAAAACCCAAAGCTAACTTAATAGAAACAATAACCACGCTTATAATTCCATAAGCATGAGAATTTTCAAATCACAAAGCTAACCATTGCCACAAGTTCATATAATCATAAAACTAAATTTAATATTCTAAAATTATAAACTTGAAACTTTTACAAATACAACACTTCAAATTTATCGATAATATTTCATTATACGCAAATTATACTTATACAACATCCATAACATATCAACCTACAAGACTTGCCCAAAATCTAAATAGCCCTCTACCGCCTCATCCCAATTCAAATGTTTTAGTGAGTGATAAGTAAACATGAAAATTTTGTATAGCAATAGAGTGCATAGCAAGTTACTAACATATCCAAGAGAAGAGATGATAGTTTCAAACAAACTTGTTATTAAATTGAAAGGCAAAGGGTATAACAACTCCTCCCACCCCAAAGATCCGACAAACCTTCATCGTACAAGAATACTAAAGCAGGTTCGAACGCCTTACAAATCAAGCCCGAGATTGGTTTGAAAAATAATTGTTAGGTATATTTATGAAGGACTCTGTTAGGATCAATTGACACTAAGAATGGTTGCAATAATTGACACTAGGATCAATATTTCATGTAAATCATATTTCAATGATTGCAATAAGACACTTACATGTCAACAAAAAATTTACTTTTAAATTATCAAGTCACCAACTCATCATGAATTTCAAACATTTAAAAATTTCCCCTTAAGTTATTACATAAGTTATCAACATTCATTTCTCCCCGTCAACAAAAAGATGAAATGTGGGGTTGAGCATTTAAGGCATATGAGTTTTTGCTCACCCTTTTTAAAATATGATATGAGTCGTAAAAAAATCTCTTCCTCTTGTGAAAAAGAAGGAAAGAAAACAAAGGAGGAGTTCTAAAATATCATTAAATATAGCTCTCAATTTTATAAAGGTAAAGTTTGAAATTTTTTTTTGAAGGTAAGCTACAAAATCCAAGATATTTAAGAAGATTCAAAATTTTAAGAGCTGCTCATGCATTTAAAATCATCTCATGTAATTTCAAGCAAGCCTAGTAAATAAGTCCGTAAAATAGCAAACCATCATGTAAATTTTCTCCCCTTTTTGTGAATAATAAAATAAAAAATATGAAGAAAGTTTTTCAAAACTATTATCATAAAAAACTTAATCTCATGAAATTTAGATTAACAATTCATATATTTCATGATTTAACATTCTTAGCTCTCAACCTCAATCTGGTAGATATAAGATTTTAAAAGAAAATTTTGAATATGAGCTTAACAAATCTTTCTCATGTAAATTTTAAGAAAATATAACAAATAAATTCGAACAATAACAAATCATTATTTTCATGTAGATTTTCTCTCATATTTGTAAACAATAAGGTAGAATCAAGGTAGAAAAGTAAAAAAAATCATAAAAATACTCAATTTTATAAATATAAATTTTATAGATGTAAATTCTAAATTTCAAGAAAAAATCAAGGGCTACCCATGCAATTTAATTTATCTTATATAAATTTCAAGCAAGGTAGCAAATCAAGCAAATCATGCATTTTGCATGCAAATTTTGATAAGAAGTGTAATTTATAAAGTCTAAGAAATTCGAAGTAAAATAGCAAATCAAGCTCAAATTTTAAATTATGCATTTTTCATGTATTTAGAAAATTTAAAATTCTAAATTTTCTTCTAAGCAAATTATTTTTCATTCAATGTTATCATATCCAATTTGTTTCTAATCATATTGATACTTTTATCTTGCACTTTTTGTCATTATCAAGAAAGAATATGATTGCATAATTTCTTCTTAACATCTATATTCAAATTATGCCCAAAAGTAAAAGAAGATAATATCATAAAATTAAATCTTTAAGTACCAAAAGATATGATTTAAATTAATAAATTTGACCCTTCTTATTGTTTGTAAATTTCAACATAAGGAATCAAGAAATCCTATGTATTTAAAATTTCAAGTAAATAGAAATCCAATCATACAAATATCATGTATTTAAAATTTTTAATTTTCTTTTTAGCAAATAGCTCCTCATCCAATGAAAGTTTTCCATAATCAAAGTATATAAATTTGTTATTATAAAATATCACTTTTGTCTCTCCATTAGTCATTGTCAAAGTAATAATTAAAATACAAGAGTATCAAGTTTTAATATTATAACTTTACAAATTGTGATATGAAAATATAGAATATCAAAATATATATGTGATTTTAAATCATCAAGATCATTGTATATAAAAAGATTCACGTAATAGTTCCAAAGAGATAAACTAATGATTCATTTATAAGCTTCGTCAAACGAACTTGATTTATGTAAAGATTTCAAGTTTCATTTTCTAAACTTGCCAAAATCATGATAATAACTTATTTAAGTTCAAATCATTAAAATCACTCTCATAGTTCAAGAGATTCATAAAAAATAAAATAATTAATTCATTAATCTCTTTTTGAAAAATTTATAAGATAAAGATATTTTCAAAAAAATATATTTCTTTTTTATTTCATAAAAGCATGTCTTTGTCTTTTAAGCCAAATGAAAACATGCATCATCATTTAAAACTAAAAAAGAATTTTTATTATGATAAAAATCAATAAGTTATAAATCATAAAGATCATCATGCATAATTTCAAAATATATCATTAACATAATCACTATGCATCACTAAATCATTAAGCATGGTTTCATTGAACATAAAACATTTTCAATCAAAATTCAACCTATCTCAATTTCAACTTTTAAATAAGTCTAACCCTTTACACATAGTGCAAGAAGTGACAAACTCATTTCCATAATTTTTATTTGTTTCATATTCAAATTCAAAAGTATATATCATTCAACAACATACATTCAATCTTAACATATAAGTATTCAACCATTTGAATTAATCATTCAATAACCATAACATTTAAGTCATTCAACAATAGCTTTTCCAAATATTCAAGCCAATGGTTTTGATCTTGGCATTCACTCAAAAATCTCATCTTTGTAAGTTTCAATATAGATATATTTTTCAATAACTAAAGTTCTTTGATTCTAGTCTTAGCATGCTCTAGCTATGCATTATCAATCAAAGTTGTGATAAGATAAATCCAAATAAGTAAATCACTTTCAAGTGGTATTATTACTACAAAATATTCTTCAACCAAAATCTAATTTTTTTTTTTATATTGAAAGATTCTATCATGTTATCAAAAAGTTTTTCCTTTAAAGAAAAATAATTTTGTATATGACTTTTAAGTTCAAATTCAATGTTTGGTCATTTAATCTCAAGACAACGTACACAAATACAAGTACACAAATCAATACATTAACCATCATTAAAATCTCACTTTCATGTTCATAATTTTTCATTAAAGATATATAATCTTTCTTCTTTTTAATATTAGTATGCAATGAAAGGGTTATCACAATCATAATGAAGATTTATTTTTATTTTAAATAATTTATCTTGTTAATATTTAGGCTAGTGAGCTTGTTAGATATCAAGTTATATGTTTTGAGCATCTAAAATAGTATTTAGCACTCCTAGCCTTGTTAGGAGATAAATTTATAGCATGACGGGTTTTAATTTAGGTACTCATTTTACATTAGGTCCTTCATGATATGTTCTTTCCATTTTCTCTAATGGCGTAAGGTTGTTTATGGTTCCTTTAAGAACCCAAATTAATTTATGTGGACTATAATTTTTAAATAGATATTTATAGGTATTATGTCCTATTTTTTCACAAAATCATACTTAACTTTTGGTGGTAAATGTAAGATAGGTCCTTTAACAAAAATGGTTGGTTTTTGTTGAATGTTACCAACAAAGCCTATGTCATTTCTTCTATTAATTATTGGCAATGATCAAATTTATATATTTATTCCCAATTTCAAAATTTTCTAATGTTGTCTTAAGCATGATGTTCTCTTCTTTAACATTATCTAGTATATCACATTTAGAACATGTGTTATGTGATACTAATGAATCATGCATTTCGTCAAGTTTACTAACTAACAAATCATGATCATTCTTAAGTAACTTTAAAGATTTGTTAAGTTTTTTAAACTTATCAAATAAATCATGAAACATATTTAATAACTCCAAAAAAGAAATACTTAATGAATTACTAACCTCGTTGTCGATGGCCATAAGTGCAAGATTCTTTACTTCTTAGTTGTGCACTTCATCTTCGGAGTGCCTCGCCTTTTTGCATTTATAGCAAGATGTTTTGTCCATATTAAGATCATTTTTATAGTTCATGTTCATTAATTTATCCAGTTCGTTTATCAAATATTCAAAGTCTTCATCACTCGAGATTTCGGGGAGTCATATGTTCTTCTCATTTCACATTCCTTCCGGTTCTTTAGAATGTGTTATTAGGTTCTCAATATCAAATTATTATGAATGTGTTCTTCTTGTTTATTTTTGCAAGATATTTTATTTAATGATTCTTTCAAATTAATTATGATTTCATGTGTGATTTTCAATGTATGCCAAATATCGAAAGTGAATCACAAGTGAAAACACGATTAAACTCATTCTTATCAAGAGCACAAAACAAGGCATTCGTAGCTTCAACATTTAAAGAGAATATATTCTTCTCCAAATCATTTCAGCCATTCATTGGAAGAGAAGACCTTTCAAATCCATTTTCAATAATATTCCATAAACCAAGGTTCAAGAAAAGCAAGAAAACTCTCATCCGAGTTTTCCAATAAGTGTAGTCCATCCCATTAAACATGAGAGGACGAATGATAGAAAAACTCTCTTCAAAGCCGAAAAGAGCCATTCTCTTAGGTGTTAAGCCAAATAAGAAAAAATGTGGCTCTGATACTAATTGTTAGGATCAATTGGCACTAAGAAGGAGTGGGGGGGGGGAGGTGTGAAAATTCTCATTTTAACAAAAAAAATTTTCACTTTAAGTAAGATAAAAAAATTCATAGCTTTTCGTAACAAGTGAATGATTCAAAGAAAATGCTAAGTTTATTGCTTAAAAGTGACTTAAGAAGGAACAATCAAATCCTAATAAAAAGATAAGCAACATCAAAGGGAAGTGCTTAACTTGAAACTTTTCTTTCAAAGAGTAAGTAAAAAATCGGAAGCATCTATTGGTATTTAGTTCAAAACGATTAAGAACTCGATAATTACAAGTAGTAAATGCAATAAGTAAGAACACTCACAATTATAATGGTTCAGCACCAATCAGCCTACGTCCACTCCCGAGTCCTCCTCCTCAAGGCACATCGACATCCACTATCAATTTTCTTTGGATGAAGACTAAACCCTTACAACTTGCTTACAAGAGAGACTTCAAGAATTTTTCTAACTCTAAGCACTCTCCCTTCTCTTTTACTTTTTCTTAAAATTCACATATAATTTTTTATCACATAATATAATTCTCAAAATTATTATATAGAATGCAAGAAAATTTAGGGTATATATAGGCCTCAAGTGGCTTTAGAATTTTAGAGCCAAAATTCAAACATTTCAGAAAAAATTGGGTACGAGCGGTTTAGCCGCCGACCTGGGAGGTTCAGCCACCCAAAATCCAAGTACGGGTGATTTACCCATCAGTCCTAGGCGATTCAACCACTGACAGCCGCCCTGATTCTAGGGTACAAGCAGTTCAACCGTCGCTCATCGGCAATTCAACCATCGGGAATCCTAAAAAAGTGATTCCCTTCGCTTTTCCAATCCCGATTTAAATCAAAAGTTGACCAATCCCCTAGTTAACTAATTAAGCTCGGCCTAAGCTCAAATACACCCCATAGTGGGCCCGGTTGCCTCATTGAGTTGATTTGGATTCCTTCCAAATCAAATTAAATTAGGACTCAATCTTTAACTACAACTCAATAATTACAACCATAATGGCCCTTAAGCTTAAACAAGACCTAACTCCCGCCTAATCTGGCAGCCTTCGACATTCTTGCGGTGAGTCTTATAGTCTTCTTCCAGCGATCTCCCGATGTATTCCTAGTGAGCTTCCCGATCCCTTCGACAAACTCCTAGCGAACTCTCGGCGAGGTCCTATTGCATCGTCTGAACCCTGGTTAGATGCCCAAGCTTGATCTTAGCCTATTATCTAGCTGTAACTCAATTCCTCTGTCATAGTTAGACCTGCAATACTTCCTCTAACATATATATTAGATTAAACACTCATCAATTGATTTTATCATCAAAATTCGAGATTCAACAGACTTAACCCAAAGATTTGATGCAAAGTCAAAGCCTGCAAACTGCGCACCTTGGTGGTTGCCATATCCTTTGGCCGTATACATGAGGAAATGCTCAACACCGACAACTACAAGTCCAGGAGTATGAATAAACTAGCAATAATCAAGCCACCGACTCTACTTGTTGCCAACTGAAACCCTACGCCAAAGAGGCTCACCTGAGAAGAACTCTGAGAGAGGTCGGTCAAGGAACTATGCTAGCACTATGATGAATATTAGAGCAAATATTACCACTGCAAACAAGGAAAGCTTTTGATGATTGAGCCGATTGAAGAACAGGAAGTTGAGGACATCGATGCAAAATTCATGGAGGAAGATACAAAGGAAGAAGTCGAACCGGTTACTAGCACCATGCATGCCCTAGCCGACTATGTAAACCCGCAGACAATAAAGATCAGAGGATTTCTAAAGCATTAACCAGTAACAATTCTGGTTGACATAGGTAGCACTAACAATTTTATGGATAACAAGGTTGCTCCTCAATTGGCCTACCCAATTGAAGAGTGTGACAAATTTGATGTAAAGGTAGCAGATAATCAAATACTAACTTGCAGCAACAAGTGCCCAGGGGTGAAACTAATCATGCATGACTAAGAAATGATTGTGGAATTCTTCTTGCTGCTGTTGGAAGATTATGAAGTGGTGCTCAGCATTGAATGGTTGACCGCCCTAGGTGATGTTTCTTGGAACTTCTCTAAACTCATCATGAAGTTTTTCATTAATGGGAAATAGGTGACCCTAAGAGGTAAACACGGAGGCAAGATTTCCACCATTATAAGTTAATGAATGGAAAGAGTACTTGAAAAGACACATACCAATTTCTTAATCTAACTATAGGGAGTACAACATGAAGAATCGAAGGTGCAAGATCAAAACCCTGCTCTCTTTTTTATGCTCTCTGAATTTGTAGATATATTTGCAGAATCGCAAGGGCTCCCAACAATTTAGCTGCATGACCACCAAATCCTCATCTTGCTTAGAAAGACTCCAATAAATGTTCGGCCATATTGGTATCCTCACTTCAAGAAGGCTGAAATAGAGAGAATTGTCAATGAGATGTTGGAAATAGGGATCATCAGGTCGAGTGTCAGCCCATATTCTTCATCGATCCTTTTAGTACTAAAGAAGGATGGATTGTGGTTAATGGGAGTGGATTATCAGGCTCAATAGCATCACCATCAAGGACAAATACTCGATTCCAGTGGTGGACGAGTTGCTAGATGAACTTAAGGGAGCCCAGGTCTTCACCAAATTGGACTTGCGATCAGGTTATCATCAGATTCGGGTACATGAAAATGACATACCAAAAACAGCCTTCAGAACATATAACAGGCATATTGCTAGTAATGCCTTTCGGCCTACCAATGACCCCTCTACTTTTCAGGGCCTAATGAATAATATCTTTTAGGCTTATCTTTGTAAGTTTATTTTGTAAGGTGTAGGGCTGTCGTACCTTAACTTCGCTTCTTATCTCCGGTGGGTTCTCTTTGCGATCTGAACTCCCACCATGTTGTGATCTTCTTGGGCTCCGTAATGAACCTAATCTAAACTCCTTGAAGAGAGCACGTAGTCTAGCCTCTATACATGTCTCGAAAGCCTCTAATTTGGCTTTGAGTAGATCTACCGATTGTTTGTTACAGGTGCCCTACAAGCCAATCATGTGAGTGATGGCATGTGTGACACGCTGTGTGATCTTTTTGCTTATAATTAATATTAGTATATTCTCACATTATATTATTTGTTATATATATATTGTGATGTCCTTGGTTCTGTGCAATGGAAATCGGATTGTGATGAGATCATGATAATGAGATCGATTCACCTTTAAACATAGATCCTAAATAATCCTATTCATAGGTTACTCAAGAGGGACATTGAGATAACCGGATAGATTGGTGTACTATATACCCATCCATATGATGGAGGTAGCTAGTCTCATAGCCACTTGTGTGGAGACACTAAGGATATAGTACAGGTGCTCATTAGAGAATGAGTTAACAGATTGATCCACTTATGTAATGTTGTATGGTTAATGATACCTAATGTCAGACAGCGATTCCATAGTCCCAGTTGTGTATCTGGTCCTTAGACTAGAGACACCATGGCCTACTACCGGCCACCGCGAGCACCGGTGCGGCCGGCCGGGGCTTGTTGGCAACAACCACCTACAGGGTGGCCCGGCCAACCGCCGAGAGGCGGTGGCACGTCGCGGTGGCCGCCTGGGTGGCTACCAGGGCAACCGTCGCTGCGCAAGGGCGGCGATGAGATGAGGGTGAAGGAGGGCTAGGGCATCTTTTTGAGAAAAGGATGGTTATGCCCTCAAAATTTAAGAAATTCCAACTCTATCCCCTTTATACACAAGTCCTCAAATGCCGTGGCAGGAGATCACGACGCATGATAATGTAACGATCCGATGGAACCGATGATGATAAGATCAACAATTACAGGGTATGGAGATGCACCAATGTACACATAGATCCTATTGTGAGTGATTAGGCCCATTAGCTCGGGCTTAATCATATTAGGTGACGACTCATGATAATCTGGTGGGGCTTGCATATGTGATGTGTTATACACCTACTATATATATATATTTGTATGCGATGTAGATATATATTAAATATATATGTGTGTGACACGACATATTAGGAGACCGATATGAAACAAAAACCCCTCCTATGATAATACTAAGTCAGTAAGCGTGAGATAAAAACATTGACCCACATAACCTTCTATCATTATAGGAAGAAATTGAATCACGAGATAGGTTGAGTTGGTCGAGTCCCTCGAGGGTATATTATCAAATCAGACTAATCTTGTAACGATGGTGATGACTTAATTGAACATCATGGTTAGTCGAGTCCCTCAAGACTATGATGATTCAGAGGTTGAACATGACAGGAATCACAAGGAGTTGTGATTGGCAAGAGTTGCCTGCCTTTTGGGCTTAGTGTAATTGGTTGAGTCCCTTGAGGTTGCACTAAGACGTCAATTGGATTCCGATCTCCACTCAGACCTACGAGGAGACTATTATGAGTATAGACTTCGAGAAGTGGCAAGAAGTCATGAATTCTGAGATGGATTCCATGTACTCTAATAAGGTTGGAACCTTATAGATGCACCTGAAGGTATTGTACCCATCGGCTGCAAATGGATCTTCAAGAAAAAGATTAGAGTGGATGGAAAGGTAGGGACCTATAAAGCAAGACTAGTAGCTAAACGATATCGTTAGAGACAAGGAGTTGACTATGACGAAACCTTTTCACTTGTACCCATGATTAAGTCCATTAGAATTATTTTGACCATTGCAGCACACTATGACTATAAGATCTGGCAGATGGATGTCAAAATGGCATTCCTCAATTGCAACATCGAGGAAGAAGTGTATATGATACAACTAGAGAGATTCGTATCCAAAGAGAGTCCAGATAAAGTATGCAGGTTGCTTATATCTATTTATAGATTAAAGCAAGCTTTCCGAAGTTAGAACATAAGATTTGATGAGGTGATCGATCTTATGACTTCGTTAAGAACGAAGATGAGCCTTATGTGTACAGGAAAATAAGAAAAAGCGCTATCACCTTCTTGGTACTATATGTGGATGACATCCTAATCAGTGGGAATGATGTAGGAATGCTCTCCATAATAAAAGCTCGGCTATCTAGAAACTTCTCCATGAAAGACTTAGGGGAAGCATCCTATATTTTGGGGATCCAGATTTATAGAGATAGATCCAAAAAGATGCTTGGCTTATCCCAGTCTAGGTACATAAATTCTATTGTCAAAAGGTTTGGGATGAAAAATTCTAAGAGAGGTCTCATACTAATGAGACATTGAATATCATTTTCTAGGTGTATGTCTCCAAAGACTCTAGAAGAAAGAGCATACATGAATAAGATACATTATGCCTCAGCGATAGGGTCTATCATGTATGCGATGCTATGTACTAGGCCTGATATAGCACATGCTCTTAGTGTCACGAGCAGGTATCAGGCAGATCCAGGTTTAGAATACCGAAAGACAATAAAGTGTATCCTTAAGTACTTGAGAATGACTAAGGATCTTTTATTGGTATATGGAGGAGATAGCCTCCAGGTTGAGGGCTATACGGACTTGAGTTTTCAGTCCAACATTGATGATAGCAAGTCAAATTTAGGGTATGTTTTCACCCAGAATGGAGGAGTAATAAGCTAAAAGAGTTCCCAGCAAGATACTACTACTGACTCGACCACAGAGGTAGAATACATTGTTGTAGTAGAAGCAACAAGACAAAGTAGTGTGGATGAATAAGTTCATCAAGGATTTAGGAGTCATACCAAGTAGCGTGGAACTGACTCCCTTATATTGTGATAGCGATATGGCGGTAACTCTAACAAAGGAACTCAGAGCTCAACAAAATTGTTCTGAGGAGGTTCCATCTGATTAGAGCGACCAGAAAGATATAGCAATGGAAATAGTTCCATCCAAAGATAATATTGCAGATCCACTTACGAAACACTAGCTCAGATTATATTTGAGCATCACAAGGGTCTGATAGAGATCAGACACATAAGTGATTGGCTTTTGGTCAAGTGGGAGATTGCTTGTTACAAGTGCCTTACAAGCCAATCACGTGAGTGATGACACGTGTGACACGCTGTGTGATCTTTTTGCTTATAATTAATATTAACATATTCTTATATTATAATATTTGTTACATATATATTGTGATGTCCTTAGTTCTGTACAATGGGAATCGGATTGTAATGAGATCACGATAGTGAAATTGATTTACCTTTAAACATAGATCCTAAATAATCACGGTCATATGCTGCTCAAGATGGACATTGAGATAACCGGATAGATCGGTGTACTATATACCCATCCATATGATGGAGGTGACTGGTCTCATAGCCACTTGTGTAGAGACACTAAGGATATAGTACAGGTGCTCATTAGAGAATGAGTTCACTAATTGATCCACTTATGGAATGTTATATGGTTAATGATACCTAATGTCAAAAAGTGATTTCATAGTCCCAGCTGTGTATCTGGTCCTTAGACCTGAGACACCAAGGATGCCTTGTATAAGTACTCATTCCTTTGATGCCAGACTTATAGGTGTGAAAAGTTCCAAATCTGGTATAGCTGGTTATCGAGATTGGTAGCCAACCTTACGAAGGCAATTGAGTGTTAATAGAGGATCATCTACTCTTGGTATCACGAGAGGAATATCCCATATATGCTTGCTCAAACAAATCCCTGGCCAAGGTCATTCAGATTGAGAGAGGAGTTCTTTGGTAGAATCCGAATAGAACAAGACAAAATGATTCTGTATGTGACCTGACAGTGCCATGTCCAATATGCGGTCTTTGGGATATTAATTGGATGAGGATATAGATACATGGTAACTGTGGATAGACAGGTCCGATGGATTTGATCCCCCTTGTACCGTTTGGAGATTATGGCGTAGTGGCCTAGTACATCCATAGTCGATGAGTTGAGCGAATTATTATGAGGATATTAATTCACTATATCAGAAGGAGTTCAGATGGGAGTGACTCACGACCAGCTCAGCGAATAGAGGATTGGATGAAGATCCAATTAGCCCCTATTCTCATTAGATGAGACCCTATGTTGATGGGCTCCTTGATTAAGGCCCAATTATAGGCCTAAGGAGATTATTAAATAGAGATCCAATAATGCAAGATTAGTAGGTTATTATATGGAGATCCAATACCCACTAAGAAAGGCGCCCTAGGGTAGCTCTCTATAAATAAGATAGGAGACTCATGGTTGATAGGCTACAACTTTAGTCCATCACCTCCTATTCTCCTCCCTCCCTCTGAGCAAGAGTTGTAAAATCAGATTGGAGGAGTTTCGTTGTAGAGATCCATCGTGTGGATACTGCTAGAGAGGAGGACGCTTGACCTCCTTCATCTTCTCATTCCGGATTTAGAATACAGAGATATACGATCTCCCTAGGTAAAATCAATCTTTGACACATCATGGTTTTTTCAATTTTTTTGATTTTTCTTGCGACCCCAATCTTTTGCACGACGATTTGATATGCGTGGGAAACTAGTTTTTGTTTTGATTTTTGTTGCACATGTGATGCACCCGCTGAGGTTTCCCAACACCGATGTCATGACGTAGGGATCTCCAATATGTTAAATAGATCAATTAAAGATGGTGGCTGCAATCTTCAAGTTGAAGGCAGTAGTGGCAGCAAGAGGATGAGAAATAACGATTGTGATGATGCTACAAAATCATCGAGGCTACGATGGTGCAGTTTTCCAAGTGGCTGCTATGTTATTGGAGGATGGCAACCAAGGGAATACGGATCCGAAAGCAACAACGATGGTGGATGAGGAAGAGGGAGTAGCAACACCGACTGTGGGTCTGCAGTTGTGTTGCAAGATTGTTGAGGCTGCGGCGGTGCAGTTTCCAAGTGGTTGCTATGTTGTTGAAGGATGGCAGTCGAGGGAATCTAGATCGGGAAGCAACAATGATGGTGGAGGAAGAAGAGGGCAGCAACAATGTTGACTATGGCTGCTGTGCGACTACATGGCTGCAGGCGAAGGTGGTGGTTATTTGCAAGCAACTATGGTAAAGGTTGGTTGCAGCAAAGGTGTGATTGCGAATGAGGGAAGAAGAGGTAGAGGAGGCCATGGTTGTTGCGTAAGAGGACAGTAGCGGTGTGGCCAGCACTGGAATAGCATGGAAAGAACAGCGGTAGCAAGGTCGTGCTACCGCGGTAGAAGAGGACGGTAGTAGCATGGATTGCTGACGACTGATGGGGGCGAAAAGCAGATGGGGGTAGTAGCACTAGAATAGGTGTTGGAGCGAGAGACAAATATTGGTAACTTGTGCAGTGAGGGATCGCTGCTAGCTGCAAGTAAGTCAGATTGTAAAAAGAGATTGTTGTTGGCAACTTGTACAATGAGGGATAGGTGTTGGCTGCTAACAAACTACTGTTGGCCGCAGGAGATCACTGCTAACTATAAGAGATCTCTACTGGCAGTGTTGTGCAGCGAGAGATCGCTACTAGTCATGTTGTGTAGAGAAGGATCGCTGCTGGCCACGAGCAAGGCATATGGTAGTGGTAGATCAATGCTGGTAGCATTTGTGTAGCAAGAGATCGCTACTGGCTATAACTAAGGAAGATGATAGTGAGAGATGGTTGCTGGTAGCATTGTGCAGCGAGAGATCACTGTTGGTCGTGATCAAACTGCTGCTGGCTACGATCAAGGTAGATGGTTGTGAGAGATCGCTATTGGTAGCATTTGTGCAGTAAGAGATCACTGCTGGCTCTGACCAAGGAAGATGGTAGCGAGAGATCACTGCTGGTAGTATTGTGCATTTAGAGATCACTATTCTAGCCGTGATCAAGGTAGATGGCTACGAGAGATCGCTATTGGTAGCATTTGTGCAGTAAGAGATTGCTGCTGACTGCGACCAAGGAAGATGGTAGTCAGAGATCGCTGCTGGTAGATTATGCAGCAACGATGCGTGCTGAGGTTGAAGTGATAAAGTGAGATTTGATGGTTGAGAGATTAGTGGACCGAAGGTTAAATGCTGTAGTTTTGGGGCTTAATAGGTTGTTGTTCAGGGTGTAGTTTGGGCTATGGTTTAGTGGTGTTTTAGGGCTATGATGATAGTGGATGGAGGTTGGAAGAGGGTGTGAGATCTGTGGTTGATGGCAACAAGGGTTTGATAGGGATCGGTGGAGGTATGCTGCGATTAAGTGCTGGCTTGTAGAAGTAGAATTATGTCGAAGAGGCTGCAGTTTCTCCATGAAATTTTCAGCAATAAACCAAGAATTTTTTGGAGGAAATTGACAGCAAGATCTTAGTTTGATAATAGCAAGGATGCCAAAATAGATCAGAAAGTTTCAGCAGCAAGATAGCGAGAAAAAGCGATGCAAGTTGCGGTAGTAGAATTCTCATCAAAAAATCAGCAGTTTGTGAAAAAGAATTATAGCAATGTAAGGACGTTTTCAGAGATGATTCCAATGTTAGATCAAATGTAGATGAAAGCCGAGATGATCTATGAAGTGTATAAAAATTTTTGTTTAAAAAGATGGTAATAAGATCGGCGGCTTAAAGGTAGCAAATGGGCCGCTGAAATTTTCTATAGCGTTCCTTCGTTCATAAAGATGATGACTTTATGACAACAAGAATTCACAGCAAGGGATAGATGAAAACTTCTTTTTGGTATTTTTTTGTAAGAAATTACAGCATCAAAAGATATTTGTGATAGAAAAATACCATATCTCTAATGCAATTGATGGTAGCGGCAGTAGATTGATTTAATCTGCGGCAAGGGAAATGACGGTGGAGATGACGTTGACAAAAGAAATTATGGGAATTGCTTGGCAAATGGTTGGCGGCAGGAAAGGCAACAAGAGCACTAAGATTGATACTCTGATACCAGATGATAGAACCCTAGTGAATTCTATACAGATTAATCTTTGAGGGGGATCAACACTTAGAACCTATAGGGGTTCCTCCCTTCTATGTAGTCGGCCATAAGACTGAATGAAGATTGATCTTTGCTTATTCAAAAGTGGTGGAGGCTACATGCTTATATTGGGCTCTAAACCTTAACCCTAGGGAGGCTCTTCCCTAAAGCCAAATTCCTCTTCTACCCTTCCTCCATAGCTGACTTGTTGTCCAATAAGGGAATAGCGACATCAAAGGGGATGATGGCTAGATTAGGGGGAGAAACATATATTGAGGAATTTCATTGAGAGCTTGAAGCCAGAGATTCAAGAAGAAGTTAAAGCGCGATAACTATTGATAGGACCCTAGCAAGGTTGAGTCTCAATCATCTTAGTACTAGTCAATAAAAGCTTTGTTAGATTGTAATAAAGTCACTCCTATCTTATAGAAGAGTATGACTAGGGTTTAGATTAGCTCCTAGGGCTTAGTAGCCATCGCCCCCCTTACCGGGTTGGTCGGCTAGGGTTTTCCCCTACTTAGGTCGGCTATAGAGCCAACTTAGCCACCCCCTATTCCTATTAAGGCAGGTCAGCTATAGGAGGGGTAAAGGGATAATCCTACTTAGGTACGCACTCTCTTAGGCTAGGGTTTTGATCCCTCTTTAAAGATGTAGCCTCCCCCCTCTTGAAGCAAGCAATTATCAATTTTATTTCAGCCTTGTGCCGAATCTAGGAGGGAGGAACCCCTACAACGTTCCAAGGGTTGATCCCACCTCATGGGTCAAAATCTATAGAGCTCTTTCTGGGGTTCTATCAACCGTACACACTTTAGGTAGCCATCTCCTTAGCACGACTACACGAAGACAAGCTGAACTAAGATGCTCGAAGGACCAAAGCCGCTGCACGACCAGCAGCATAGAGACTCTCGGCCCCATCTACCACCAGCCGGTCACCTCTGTCGAAAAAGTTAACTGTAGAACTGAGACCACCATTGTAAAAAAGAGAGACCTCTATTGGTTGAGCCCACTGAAGAACCCAAACTCAAAGATATGACTCTCAAGTCCAAGGAGAAGGATATAAAGGAAAAACCACAATCAGCCGCCCACACCTTTCATACTCCACCATAGATATTGGACGTTGATGGCTTCATCAAGCATCAGCTTGTCACCATCCTCGTTGACACTAAGAGCTCCAACAACCTTCTGAATGACAAAAGAAAACAAGTGACCTTATATGGGAAAGGATAGAACGAAGAAAAGATGATCTCGACACAGTGCTTGGAGAAACTCGTTGAAATCTCAGGCACGTCCGCTAAATCGATCCAACTCCTTCCTACCACAATACACGACCCCCATATGTTGGTCTTATAAGGGGAACCACTAGCACATATTTGGTCATATTACTGTCCATATTTTCAGAGGACCGAAGCTGAAAAGATCATCCAGAGATGTGGGAGATACGGATCATTCGACCACAACCTTTCCTTGCAATGACATTTTATCTCCAAAAACTTTGCCTCTTTGTCTGCGGGGATAAGCTCTTCCTTAAGTTTCATATTCAGCTGAACTAGATATGGTTTCTGATGCGGTGCTCCCTCATCTCGGGCTACTTCCATGACTTCACCGAGAAGTGAACCATGATGCTAAAAGTCTTCCCTGATGACCTTGGATCTACGGCCCACGATCGCAAGAAGGAATAGGAGAAATGCATCTACATGACCCTCATAGCCATGATGCCATCTATATCAATGCTAGCATTACGTGAATGAGGCAATATGTTCATACTTGGAGCAGACACATCCAGAGTTGGGATCGATGTCACCCTTATGCAAAATGGTCCATGGCACTAAGGAGGAGTAAGCTCAAAGGAATTACAATCCATGCTCATGACAACACATGTAAAGAAGAAATAGCCTCCTAACAAACTTTAGAATGGATAAAAAATTAAAGATCGAGTTTTCTTACACCTCCAGCCCGATCAGCAGGAAACTCGAGTCTTAAGGAAGTGGTCTCCCTATTTCTTTGGGTCTTACAAAATTGGGGATCACATTAGAGCCTTAACCTGAAGATCAGATCCACATACTGGATCAAGATTACAGTTGATCCACCTAGTATCGCACCTCAAATGAAAATTTAAAGAAGATGACTCAGCCCAAATCTTTCTAACTAATACCCCAACCGATGAGAAGACCAATATTCAGTTGATAATAGCATAAGAATCATATGAGGAGCTGAAGTCCCGGTTCCCTGACTTCATAGAACCTCAACCTTGAGGATAAGACTGATTTTAAGAGGGTAGGTTTGATAAGACTCTAGCAGGATTGAGTCCTAATCTCCCTAAGAAGTAGTCAATAAGACCCTGCTAGATTGTAATAAAGCTACTCATATCTTGTAAAGGAGTATGGCTAGGGTTTAGATTAGCCCTTAGGGCTCAATGGCCGCCACCTCTCTTATTGGATTGGTTGGCCAGGGTTTCCTCTAGCTTAGGTCAGTTATAGAGATAACCTAGCCGCCCCTTGTCCCTATTAAGGCAGGTCGACTATAGGAGGGGCAAAGGGATAATTTTGCTTAGGCAAGCACCCCCTTAGGCTAGGGTTTTGATCCATATTTAAAGATATAGTTGCCCCCCCTCTTGAATCAAGCAATTATCAATTTTATTTCAGCCTTGTATGGAATTTAGGAGAGAGGAACCCCTATAGCGTTCCAAGAGTTGATCCCCCTTAAGAGTCAAAATCTATAGAGCTCTTTCTAGGGTCTTATCATGCCATCTCCCATCCTCCCCTGCCACCTTACTACAATCATCTTCACTACAACTTTCATCAGACAAAAAAAGGAATAAGATAAAAAGATTGAAGCTGACAGCATCATCGAGCTCAAAGGACTATCACCGGCCACCACTACCTTCCTCTCCTTTGTCCTCATCTGTTGTCGGCTACCTCTCTTCCTCCCCTTCCACACCGCTACCCAGCCACCTTCTTTTTGCTACCTGTCAGCCACAGCCTTCTTCGTTGTAGCTCCTACCACTTTTCCCCACTACCATTGCTTCCCTGCTGCCTCCTTTGCTTCACTATTGCCCCCTTCTTCTTCCCGCCGCACGATTAAAGGTTGCAGCCCATCCTCCTCTCTTCATCTCCACCATTGCCATAGCCACTTCCAGCCACATCACTATTCCTTGTCTGCCTTCTCCCCTCCTCCTCAATCATAGTCGCAGCCCATCCTCCTCCCTTTATCCCCAGCGCTGCTCCAACTACCACTGCAATAGCTGTTGCTACCCACCCATGTGATCTTGCTGCTTTGGCAGCATGCCACCAGCCATGCGATCGATCCAACCTAGCCATACGACCACCTCTCAGCAATCGCAACAAGCGGCGTTGTCCACTGCTCCTCCCCTGCCTCTCCTCCAACCTTCCTCTGCCATCGCCACCTATTGCTACTGTTACCACCTATTGTTGCTCCCGTCACCAGCATCTCTCCACCTGCCATTGCTATCCCTCCATCTCCTCACTTTCTTCCCTTGCTACCACAACCGCTTCCAGCCGTGCCCTTGTTGCAAGTTCTCTATCGTGTCGTTCCCCCGTTGCTGTCCTTTTCCTCTACCAATGCGCCATTACCTTCCTCAACCTCTATCCATCAGCCCTGCCACCCCTGCCATCATAGTTCCTCACCTTATCTTCATCGTTGTCAGCCATCCTTGTCATCTCCCACTGTAGTCGCTGCTTCCTGCTGCCGCAGCCCACTCGCACACAACACCATCACCACTGCTTCCCTCTACTGCAGCGTTGCTGCACATAGTAGCATTGTCGCTGCTGCCTTCCTCTGCCCACCACCACCCATTGCTACCATCTCAACTCTCTCCTCTACCGCAGCCACCTCTATCACAACCTCATTGTAATAGCCGCTTGAAGCAGCAGCGACCACTCTTCCCCTTGCCATTGCCCCTCTCTTGCTTTGCAGCTGCAGTTGAGATGCTAGCATTGCTACCCTTCTTCTTCCCTTTGTCATGACCGTGCTTCTACCGCAACCACTGCTGCTAATCATCCCAACACTACTGCCCTTCCACCCTCGCCCAATGCCACCATCGTAGCCACTACTCTTCCCCATCTGCCCCTACAGTCCACGTAGTCGTTGCTGCTATTATTGCTACCTTCTTCTCCACCTGCACCAACAGTGTCGCTACTCCCTTATCGCTTGTCACTGCTACCCATTTCCTCCCCTGCATCCTCCTCTACTACCATCAACAACACCTCATCTTGCTGTCGCCTTGACCACTGCAGCCTCGACAACCTCATCCTAGCAGCAAACATCGATGGATGCAAGATTTGAAGCCTTCGAAGCCCACATGGGGATCAGACTGCAAGAAATCTTCAACAAATTCAAAATAAATTTATACAATAAATCTCAGCATGGTGAAAGTTTCAGTTTTAAAGGGAACAGATTTTAAAAATATGATCAAGGGCAAGACGCAAGATACCCATGCAAGGAGTTTCTCAAATGGGAAATGGAGACCCAATCGGTTGGAGCTCACGTGCTGAATTTTTTTTTTTGATTTTACAGGACTCTAAAGGAATCTATGGTGGAGATAGCTTCCACTCAACTCAAAGGTACCACAATCCAATGGTATGATATATACGAGACCTATCATTGAGTCCCTTTGTAGGGACAATTCAAGAGAGAGCTCCTGATTTGCTTCGGACCATTGGAGTATAAGGATATTAATGGATAGCTCACGAAAGTCCACCAGACTTCCATAGTATAAGGGAACCAAAGCATATTTGATTGCCTATCGAACTAAACCCGAGATTGGTTTAAGATACAATAGGTGAAAAAAATTATTGAGGGACTTAATCCCGATATTTGGTGCAAAGTTAAAGCTCGCCACCCCTACATCATGATAGTAGCCATATCATTCGCTAGCATGCATGAAAGAAAAATCAACGTGGACACTCACCGAAACAAAAGCTTCTATGGCCAGGAAAAATCAACAAAGGAGGGCCTCAAAGTGGTCAACATAGACATCACAAACAAGAGTAGCTTTTGACAATCGAGCCAACTAAAGAGGAATAAAAACTTAACAATGTAGAGTCTGATCACAAAAGCTGTGCCAAATTGGAAGACAAGATTGCTGATGGACGAATCCTAACTTGTGGTGACAAGTGTTCAAAGGTAAAGCCAATTATATAGGGCAAATAACTACTTCTGGATTTCCTTTTAATGCCTTAGGAAGACTTCAAAGTGGTGATCCTCAAAAGAAAACATGGTACTACCACTAGCCATCAGATGAAAAGGGTTCTTTAGAAGACTACAATCGCAACTGCACAAGAAGACCAAACCATTACTTACACCAAGTGGAGACCCTACTTAATCGATCAAAGAGTCATGATGCATGATAAATATTAAAGTACTCCTGAAATCTGATATTGCTCAGTCTTGATGACAAATCTGATTTGAAGTGGGGCGGGTCTGTTAGGACCCTAGCAAGTTGGGTCCATCTATTTGTAATTAATTCAAGCTGAGTCATGTTAGTCTATTCAGTTAGAGTAAGTTATAGGTCGGGTGAGCCCAATCGAGTCAGTTATAAGTTAGTTGGAATTGCTTTTTATCTTTGGTTAGGATGGAATCAGTTATTATTTTCAGTTAAGAGTCCAAGTTTAGTGAGACTCTGAGTCCAAGCTTAGAGGGGCTCTTAGTAGCACCCTAGAAATAATAGTATAAACACTTTCATAAACAAAATTAAGGAATGATTGAATGAAGAAGTATGATTTTTAGCCAATGGACTAAAACCCTAGGAGGGTTGATCATGTATAGAGATCAAGGAGGTAGATCCCCTCGAAGCGATCAAGGAGGCCCGATCTCCTCAAAGTGGTCGTTTATCCCTTTTTTTCCATCTCCATCCATGATAGAATCCTATGGGATTCTATCACTCACGTACAAAGATTGGTGCATGAAAAACTCACAAAAATAAAAACTGTAGTACATGAGATATTGATTACCTAAGGTGATAGTATATCACTAAAAATCAAGATCCATATTGAGAGAATGAAGAAGGTCAAACATCCTCCTCTCTAGCGATATCCATATGATGGATCGTTATAGCGATGATCCTCTAGTCATAGCCCAAAAGCTCGTAACTCTTGCATGGAGGGAGAGAGGAGAATAGGAGGGGCGACCAAAGGTGCAATCTATCAATAATATTCCACCCCTGCCTCCTATTTATAGAGAGCTACCTAAAAACCCTAATGGATCCTGCCTTAGTGGGTAGTAGATCTCCATCCAATTACCCACTAATCTTAGATTATTGGATCTCTATCCAATAATCCCAATTGACCACTAATTAGGCCTCATACAAAGAGCCCATCAATATTGGGTTTCATCCAATGAGAATAAGGGCTTATTAGATAACTTATAGCCAATCCTTTATTAGTTGAAATAACCACCATATGTGTGTGACCCTTTAGGCCCAATATCGAGCTGGTCGTAAGTCCGACCTGTTAGAACTCATTCCGACTCAATGAATTATTTTCTCATAATAGTTCACTTGACTCATCGACTATAGATGTACTTAGCCACTATGCCATAGTCCCAGACTGTATAGGGGATCTTATTTATAGGATGTTTCTATCCTTAGTTATCATGTATTTATAATCCCTCATCCATCTAATATCATAGAGACTGTATATTGGGTATGGTACTATTAAGTCTCATAATGAATCCACCCAAGCGATAACATATGGGATATTCCTCTCGTGATACTGAGAGTGGACGATCCTCTATTGATACTCAATTGCCTTCATAAGGTTAGCTACCAATCCCAATAACCGACTGTACTAGATTTAAAAATTTTCAAACTTGTAAGTCTAGCATCAAAGAAAGGAGTACTAAAATAAGACATCATTGGTGTTTTAAGTCTAAAGTCCAGACACACAACTGGGATTATGGAATCTTTGTCTAACGATTTGTATTATTAACCATCGAACATTTATTCCAAACACACAACTAGGATTATGGAATCTTTATCTAACGATATGTATCATTAACCATCCAACATTTTTTCCAGACACACAATTAGGTTTATGGAATCTTTGTCTAACGATATGTATCATTAACCATCCAACATTTATTCCATAAGCAGTTCAATCAGTGAACTCATTCTCCAATGAGCACCTGTACTATACCCTTAGTGTCCCTACACAAGTGACTATAAGACTAGCCATCTCCATCATATAAATAGGTATAAAGTACATTAATCTGTTTGGTTATCTCGATGTTCCTCTCGATTAACTTATGATTAGGATTATTTAGGGTTTGTGTTTAATGGTGAATCGGTCTCATTATCGTGATCTTAATACGATTCGATTCTGATTGTACAGAACTAAAAAAATTATAATATATATATTTAATAGATAATATATTATGAGAATATGCCAATAATAATAATATAAAAAAGACTGTGTAACGTGTCACACATGCCATCACTCACATGATTGGCTTGTAGGTTACCTATAACCAATAATCTCTCACTTGATCTAAAGCTAATCACCTATATATTTGATCCTCATCAAACCCCTATGATGGATGCTCAAAGACAGTTTGAGTTAGCAGCTTTATTAGTAGTTCTACAAAGTTATCTTCGAATAGAACTCTTTACATTGCTACATCTTTATGGGGTTATGATCTCTCTAATCAGCTAGAACCTCCTCAGAACAATTATGAGGAGTCTTGGGTTCCCTTGCTAGAGCTATCTATCTCTCAGTTATTATCACAGTATATTGGAATTGGCTCCACACTAGTGGGTACGACTCCTAAATTCCTGATGAACTTTTTCATCCATACCCATTCCTTTGCTGCTTCTGCTGTAGCAATGTACTCTACCTCTATGGTTGAGTTAGTAGTAGTATCTTGCCTAAAACTCTTCCAACTTATTGCTCCTCTATTCAGGGTGAAGACATACTTTGAGTTTGACTTACTATCATCGATGTTAGACTGACCACTTGAGTCCTTGTAGCCCTCAATCTGGAGGCTACCTCTTTCATTTAGTAATAAAAGATCTTTAGTCATTCTTAAGTACTTAATGATATACATTATTGCCTTCCAATATTCCAAACCTAGATCCACTTGAAACCTGCTCGTGACACTTAGAGCATACATTATATCAGGCCTGGTATATAGCATAGCATACATAATATACCATATCATTAAGACATAGGGTATTCTATCCATGTCTGCCCTTTCTATAGAAGTATTTAGGGACATACTCCTGGAAAGTGATATTTAATGTCTCATCAGTATGAGACCTCTTAGAATTTTTCATGCTAAACCTTTTGACAATAGTGTCTATGCTACTGGATTGGGACAAGTTAAGCATCCTCTTGGATCTAACTCTATATCTAAATCCCTAAAATGTAGGATGCTTCCTTTAGGTCCTTCATGGAAAGATTTTTAGATAGTTAAGTCTTAGCTATGGATAGCATTCCTCAATCATTCTCAATGATTAGGATGCCATCCATATACAGCACCAAGAAGGTGATAGCACTTACACTTACCTTCCTATACACATAAGGCTCATCTTCATTCTTAACAAAGTCATAAGATCTGATCACCGCATCAAATCTTATGTTCCAACTTCGGGAAACTTACTTTAGTCTATAGATAGACCTAAGTAACCTGCACACCTTATCTAGACTCTCTATAGATACGAATCCCTTTAGTTGTATCATATACACCTCCTCCTCGAGGTTGCCATTAGGGAATGCAATTTTCACATCCATCGACCAGATCTCATATTCATAGTGTATGGCAATGGCTAGGAGTATTCTAATGGATTTTTGCATAGCTACGGGTGAGAAAGTCTCCTCACAATCAATTCCTTGCCTTTGACGATATCCTTTGGCCATTAGCCTTGCTTCAAAGGTTTTCACTTTTCCATTTATACTGATCTTCTTCTTGAAGATCTATTTGCAATCGATGGGTATACTTAAGTGCATCCACAATGTTCTAAACCTTTTTAGAGTACATGGAATCCATCATAGAATTCATGGCTTCTTGCCACTTTCCGAAGTCTATACTTATAATAGCCTCCTCGTAGGTCTGAGGATCAATATCCTAAGAGTCATCTCCATTGATATGTCTCACATATCTTTTAGGAAGGTGAGATACTCTACTAGACCTGCGATAGTTGGAACTTGTGTGCTAGGTACCTGAATAGAGTTATACTCTAGAATGGTGCTTGAGCTAGATTCTCCAACCTCGCTCAACTCTATGTCACTCCCACTGTTTCTACCAAGAATGTGTTCCTTCTCATGGAACATAGCTCACTTAGCAATAAAAACCTTATGGTCCTCAAGATGATAGAAATAATACCCACAAGTTTCCTTGGGGTATCCCATGAACTTACATAGTTCTATCCTTGCTTTCAACTTGTCAAGGTTATGTCTCCTATCGTAGGCAAGATAGCTCTAAATCTTAACAACTTTAAGATCATACTTCTTTCCTTTTCATATCTCATATAGTGTAGAAACTACTGATTTAGATGGAACTATATTCAGAAGTTAAGTTACGATCTCCAGGGCATATCCTTAGAATGAGATGGGTAGGTCAACGAAACTCATCATGTCTAACAGTGTGTGATTCCTCCTTTTTGATACATCAGAGGTATCCATTGGAATACATTCATCGGTAAGAAAATGAGTGAACTTTGTACTCAAGTACTCTCCTTCTTGATCTGATCGAAGAATCTTAATACTTTTCCAATCTGGTTCTCCACTTCATTCTTATATTTCTTAAATTTCTCGAAGGCCTCAGACTTGTACTTCATCAAGGACACTTGGCCATACCTAGAGAAATCGTCAGGACTAACCACCTATAGCCTGAGTCGACATGGGACTACATGCATTATTATGTATAAGTTCCAATAACTCAATGCCTCTCTCTCCAGTTCAAAGAAAAAGAAAATTGGTCAACTTTCCATAAAGGCAAGATTTACAAGGAACATACAACTCATAGTCGAATTGATCTAAATATCTATCTTTTAGCAACCTGTAAATCCTTCCCTCATGGATATGACCTAGCTTATAATGTCATAGGTATGCCTCATTCACCTTATCTAGTTTCTTGTTAGATGTACTTACACTCATGATGTGTGGAGAATAACATATATAAGCTATTAATCTTGGTCTCTCTTGTGATGATCTCATCATCCAAAATTATTGAACAACTATTATTTTTAAAAACTAATTTATATCAACTAACAATCAAATAAGAAATGAAAATAATATTTTTAACAATCAAGGGAATATAATAGCATGCATCCAATGTAATAGTAGCTCCACTAGACAGATATAGGGTGACATCCCCAATAGCAACTACAACAACTCTTACTCTATTGCCCATCACGAGATCCGTCTCACTATTAGAACCTTGCAGGATTATAAGCTTGGTTTAAACCTTGGAACTCTATAAGGGTTCCTCCCTCCTTGGTAGTCGACCACAATGGTTGAAAAAGATTGATTTATTCATGATAAAAAATATAGTGGCTATAAGTGTTTATAAAGGGTCTCAAAACCCTAATCCTGATAGGACTCTTACTCCATAAAGACTCCTCCCTAATGGAAGACTCCAACTCCTAGTGAAACTCCTCATCCAAGTAAACTAAGACTCCAACTCCTAATTTAACTCCTAATTAGCCCTAGAGAGAGTCTTAACTAAATATAATTCTGCCTCTCTAACCCTAGTCCGCCTCTTCAAATAAGGTGGGTGGCGGTTGATTTAGTACTTATTACATGCCTCAAGGTTTTATTCATATCATGACTCAGTGAACCTAGGACCCGACCAAGCTAAGGTCCTAATAGATCTACCCTTTCCAAATCAGCCTTGTTTTTTAGGCTAAGGCTCCATGATCTCTATGTCTGAGTTTGCAGATCCGATCAGGCTGTGGGATCGTGATGTGCCTACCATAGATGTAATAAGGAAGCCTCATAAGATACCTGGATGATCAATTGCCATTTTGAATTGGTGCGTCGATCCGATCCATAAGTCACGGTTCCAATGTGATCCTTAATTTTGTAAGGTCCAAAGTAATGGGGAGACCACTTCTTTGAGACTCGAGTCTTCATAGATTTCTACTGATAGGGTTGAAGATGAAAGAAGACTCGATCTTTAATAGCAAACTTCTGTCTACTCTAATGTTTATCTGATAGTTGTTTCTTTCTTGTGTGGGCTGGCATGTGATTTTTCTTTAATGGTAGTAAGTCTTTCTTCTTAAATGGTGGCTGCCCTCTGGTATAGTCTATGATGATGAGAGCCCAATCTGGTGTGAGCAGGGATTGTAATTTTTCTGGACTTACTTCTCCTTCATGTCATTGACCTATATTGAGCCAAAGTTTTAAATTCAGTAGCAACTAGTAAGTATCCCCTTGCAGATTAGAAGCCTTAAGTGAAGTGTGGGAAAAGCCTCGGTGTGGAATAGGGGTTGGTCATCTTGCATGAGGATGACATTGATCCCAACTCTTGATGTGCCTACTCCAATCACGAATATGTAGCCACAATCTGGAAATGCTAGTGTTGGTGTAGATGGCATCTTAGTCGTGAGGATTATAGTTCCACTGGCCAAGTGGGGCATCTTTCTTCACAATGAGAGGAGTGATGTTAATGTTTCGTTGAGTCTTGCAAATGATCCCTCTCTTACTCGGATTCTACCATTAGAGGGACTCAATCTTCTTGCGGTCACGGGTCGTGGATTGGAGGTCATCTTTAGGAAAGGCTTCAAGCATCATGGTCCACTCCTAGGGGAAGTCATGGAAGTTGCCCAAGATCTGAGAGGACCACATTAGAAACCATGGCGATTTCGGCGGGATATAGCACTTCAGAAAAGCTTATCCCTGGAGACAAGGATGTAGCGATGAAGTGTCATAGTGGGGAAAAAGCATGGCCCAATAACCTATGTCTTTGTCATCTCCTATGCAATCCTTAGCTTTGGTCTTCTAAGGATGTGAGCAGTAATTTGGCCGAGCATCAGCTGGTGGCCAATTCAACATAAAGGTGTCGGACAGCCTAATAGGAGGTTGTCGACACAATTTGGTGGAGGTGCCTAAAATTTCAACAAACTATGGGAGAGGGTTCATGTCTTCAATCTCCTCCGGCTTCATCTCCTGAAGTTCTTAATTTGAATTGAGAAGCCGCTAGACTCTTTTTATGGTACCTTCTCTAAGTGTCGTGTTGCAATCGTAGTCACTTCAGTCCCTCGTTTCCCACATAGGATCACTTATTTCCCTTTGCTAAAAAATTTTACGGTTAGCTTTGAAAAGTTTCAAGAAAAATCACCTATCGTGGATAACCATTCAATGCCAAGCACTACTTAATAATCGCCAAGTGGGAAGAGGAAAAAATCAATAATAATTTTTTGGCCCTAAAGAAACAATTTCACCCACGAGCACTTTTGGTTGTACTTCAGGATTCGGCCATCAACTATCTGAATGTTGAACCTGCTATAATTTTTATTATGGAGCATCAATCGGGCAGCAACCTTATTGTTCATAAAGTTGTTGGTGCTCCTGGACTTGATGAGGATGGTGACAGGCTGTTGCTTAAGGAATTCTTCTTCAACTTTCATTGTTTGTGGGTTCGTATAATCAGCTAGAGCGTGAATCATGTAATCGGCCAACTGTGGGTCCTTCTTCATGTTCTCCTCATGCTCAAGGTCCTCCGCTTCATGTTTAGATTCTTCAATAGGTTTGATCATGATAAGTCTCCCCTTTTTGCAATGGTGGTCGCAACTCCACAACTCGTCACAATGCTAGCATAAGCCCTTCGCGGATCTATCATGAAGTTCTTCTCTCGATAACTTATTTGGCTGAGGTGGCCGACTAGTGGTTGATGGGGCTGAGGGTCTCTATGCTACTAGTCGTGTGATTACTTTGGTCCTCTAATATTCCTGGTTCAGCCATTCTTCCTGTAGACATGTGAAAGAGATAGCCACAATTAGTGTATAAGGCTATCGTGCTTTGACTTTTCCTCGAATCTCTAGCTTTAGCCCCTCGATGAAAGTCCTCAATAGTTATTTTTCTAACTAGTCCCTTATTTGGTTAAAGATTCTTTGAAACCTGGTCTGATACTCTTGAACTGTGGAGTTCTGATGGATTTTTGTAAGTTGACCGTTGATGTCATCATACTTAGACAATCTGAAGCGGCGTAGCAGCCCACTCTTAAATTGCATTCATGTTAGGACTATGTGGGTGTGCTTGTACTAATCATACCATTAAATGACTTCTCTTCCTAGATGGATGGCAGCAACATCGACCATAGAAGCCTCAGAGGTCCTGTGATAGTGGAAGTATCACTCCGTGTGTGAAATCCACCCTATCAGGTCTTCGTCCTCGCATCGAGGGAAGTCCACCCTTGTGTGTAGGCATGATGAGTTCATCACTTATTCATTTTTCTCCATAGGGTTCTCCTTTAGATCTGGACTCTCACCTTGTTGCGATCTCGTTGGGCTCAGTGATCATCCCTATTTGAATTCTACGAAGAGAGCGCGTAGTCTATCCTCCATATGCCTCTCGAAGACCTCTAACTTAGCACCAATTAGATTTATCGATGCCATGGTGTAAGACCCTAGATCTATAGTGTCAAGATCCTTCTCTTGCTGTTGGGTCAATAGTATGAACCATGTTGGGTGGATTGGTGGCCAAAAGAAGTGGTGGATCAAGGGTAGATCGTTGCGGTTTGGGGCTGATAGGTTGCTGTTAGGGCTATGGTTTGGAGCTACTATAGGGATTGTATAGGGGGTATGATGACATAGGTTTATGGTTAGAGGGGTGGCTTATGATTGCTATTGATGGCACAACTAGTTTGGTAGGGATTGGTGGTTAAAATGGTTATAGATCAAGGTTGCAGTTTTGGATTGATAGTTTAAGATTTAGGTTGCTATTAGTACTATGGTTTGGGGGTGTTGTGGGGGTTGGAAAGGGTTTTATGGCAGTGGTTTGAGGCTAGGAAGGAAGGTTTAGGGTTGCTGTTGGGGACAGGAACCGATTTGGTGTGGTTGCGGCAATATATTATCAAGAATAAGGCTGTGGTAGGCTGGTGTTTAGGCTACAATTTACGCTATTGTTTGGGCCAACTGTAGAGATTAATAGTAGGATACGATTGCATCTTAAGGCTAGAGGGGTGTGTTAGTGTTGATGTGGGTGGTAGTAACAAATTTAGCAGAGATCAAATGTGTATGTAGTAAGAAACATCGAAAAGTATGGCAGTCGAATTCTTCATCAAAAGATAGCAATTTTACGATGAAAGTTTCAGTAATATTGTAGCAGTATTTTGAGGAATATGATAGCATAAAATCAATGAGGACATCAGTAATATAGATGATAGCAAATATGGCAGTAAGATTGGATGCTATAGATGCGGTAGTAGAATTTTATCAGAAGAACAACAGTTCAATAAAAAGTTTCCAGTGACTCATTAAAGATTTAAAAAAGAATTCAGTGAGAATGTGATGGCACGGAAAGCTAGACTAACATAAAATATGAAGATGAATATGACAGCATGATATCAACAACTAGATCAAAGATATGATAGAAGATATGCAGCTGAAATTTTGTAGTGCAAATTTCATCGTAAAGATGATAACTTTACGATGATAGTTTTTGCAACGAGCAATTTTTTTTTTTTTTTGCAGTAAGATAAGGAGGATGCGACATGTTACAATAGGGAATAGATGATAATGAAGCCAAGCCAATGCAAAATATGGAGAAGAATATGAGATTAAAATATCGGCAAGAAAATAGTATACGGCTTAAATTTTATGTCAACATCGAAAGATCATTGTAATAGTTTTTTCAGCCAACAATTTTTTTAGCAAGATAGATAGAAGGCAAGGATTGTAAGAATGGTAGATGTAACTACTTTTTTGGAATTTTTGGATAAGTAAATTCTAGTAGTAGTAAGGTGGATACTAGAACTTGATACAATTTTAGTGGAGGTTGCAGATGATGGAGGATCTGTGACAGGGCATGATGATGGCGAGTTGGTGACGAGATCAACAATTATGAGAATTGCTTGCAAAGATGATGGGCGGCTGGATGGCAGCAACAAAGGTGGAAGAGCAGCAAGGTGCCAAGAATACGATTCTAATACCATGTGTTAGAATCTCGCAGAATCGTAAGCTTGGGTTGACCTCTATAGGGGATCAACCATTCTCAGAACTCTATAAAGGTTCCTCTCTCCTTGGTAGTCAGCCACAATGGCTAAAAAAGATTGATCTATTTATGATAAAAAAAGGTGGTGGCTACAAGTGTTTATATAGGATCTCAAAACCCTAATCCTAATAGGACTCCTACTCTATAAAGACACCTCTCTAATGAAAGACTCCAACTCCTAATTTAACTCCAAATTAGCCCTAGAGAGAGTCATAACTAAATGGAACTCTCCCTCTCTAACTCTAGCCGGCCTCTATGAACCTAGGACCCGACCTAGCTATGGTCCTAACACTCACCTCTGGCCAGTCTCCTAGGCTTTATCAATAAAGCATCATCCAATCGTGGTATCACGAGAAGAATATCTCATGTATTACCACTTGGATAAATCCTTGGCTGGGGTCTCATTTGAATTGAGAGATAAGGAGTTCTTTGAGAGAATCCATTTAGAGCAAGACTCAAACAGATGTATAAGGCCTGATAGTACCATGCCCAATATATTATCTCTGCGATATTGGATGGAAGAGGGACTATAGATACACGGTAATTGAGGATAGACAACCAAAGCTGCAGCCTATCACTAATATGTTTTTTCAATCTGTGCTGATCTCTTACTCTATTTATTGGTCTCATGTATTTCTTCTACCTATTGGGCTTCTCCAAGATATTGATATATTATTGATGAACTTCTTCTAGAATGGCATGGATGGTAAGGCAATGCACATGGTAAATTGGGATAGCATTTGTAAACCAAAGGATGAAGGGGCGCTGAATCTAAGAAATATTAGAGATTAGAATAAAGCATATTTGGTAAAACAATTATGGGATATTGGGCATGGTACACTCACCTCTAGCCATATCATCCATGCGACTTTGGCTGCCTATCCTCAATTACTATCTCTGCGATGTTGGGAAGTCATACGTACGAGCACGATTTTACGAAAAAATACGACAGTCATAAACTTTACAAAAGTCACGCGCAAAGTCGAGTTTCGATCGATTTTTCATATATTGTCTCAAAAATTGGAAATACTGGCCATTCCTAATGGATTAGACCATAGGAAGTCGTACGAGCATAATTTCGTGAAAAAATACGACGGTCAAACTTTGCGTAAAGTCACGCAAAGTCAAGTTTCAATCGATTTTTCATGCACCATCTTAAAAATTCAAAATACTAGCCATTCCCAACATATTAGCTCATGGGAAGTCGTATGAGCATGGTTTCGCGAAAAAATATGATATTCATAAACTTTACGCAAAGTCGCGTGCAAAGTTGAGTTTCGATCGATTTTTCATGCACCATCTCGAAAATTCAAAATACTGGTCATTCCCAACGTATTAGCTCATGTAAAGTCATATGAGCAATGTTTCATAAAAAAACATGATGGTCATCAATTTTACGCAAAGTAGCACGTGAAATCGAGTTTCGATCGATTTTTCGTGCACTGTCTCAAAAATTCAAAATAGTTGTCATTCCTAATGTATTAACTTATGGGAAGTCATACGGGCATTAATATAAGTAAGGTTAATGTATTATGTCTAAGGTTTGTACAAAATAGCTTTGTCTACACAAGCCATAGACTAAAGCTTGAAGCCTCTTAGAGCAATCGAAAAGATTGCACCATGCCTCAAAAAGGTGGTGGACTCACTCCATCTAACTCATCTCCAAGAGTAGCCAAACTAAAATGTAGTCATGCCTACACATGTTGTAGACTATGACGCCATGATGTGGTCAATAAATAATAAAATGCTACTTGTGAATACATCACATAATGAAACCTTTACACTACTGAATATATTACAACCTTCATCATCATTCTTGTGATTATTAACTAATGGAAAATTTGAATCTTGTGAAGATCCTTTTCTCTTTTCTTGTTAAGTGCTTCAGATCCTGCTCTATACATAATCGTGAATCTTGAAGAATCTCTATTAGAAGTTGAGCTTTATTTGTGTTTTGACACTCAAAGATTTTGCCACACCTCTTCTTCGAAATTCACCAAATAGCATATCTAAAATTAACCATTACCAATTGTGTAAGGGGCCCCTTTCTTGAGAAGTTTTGCATAAGTATTTCTAATTCATGATGCAAGTTTGGCCGTGGTAGCCTATGAAGATCAAATCGCTTCAAGATCTCCCTCTATATCCAAGAAGTGTAGTCACAAGTAAAATAGAGATGATAAACATATTCTTCTTTTTATATACACAAAGAGCACCAATTTAATATATAAATACCTCTTCACTTCAATTTGTCTATCGTAGGAAGTTTACCAATAAGGGCCTACCACATGCATAAGGAATGTCTCTATGAGTACAGTCTATCCCATGTCCAACTGTTTAGGATCCACTTGTTGTTCCGTTGTCTAATTTGGTTCCTTGCAGATGTAGCACTAAATTTACCATTATCATGAAATCAAATAAACATATATGAAGAGTCGTTTCTGATCGGAATAGCCATAATAGTTGGTCAAAGTGATAATATTTCAGGAAAGGTAGGGTTAGGAAGACACCATGTATAATTATCAATGAATTCAGAAACCTTCTAATCTTTGAGAGCCCCTAGATCCTGTCACACTCTATCACTAAATAATTGAAATATACTTTTCCCAGAAGAGATCACATAAGAGATGTTTTTGCTGAATGATATGTTTTTGCTGAAGCTTCCCAGATTGATTCCTTGGATAAGTACCTACCAAAAACCCATTGGGACCACAAGAAAGATTTGTTTTACAAAATATCCCACGATTGTTTGAAACCAGACATGCTTTATTCCAATCCCTAATATTTCTTAGATTCAGCCCCCCTTCATCCTTCGGTTTGTAAATACTATCCCAATTTACCATGTGCATTGCCTTACCATCCGTGCCATTACATAAGAAGTTGACCAATAATCTATCAATATCCTAGAGAAGCCCAACAACCACCCAGATAAGGAACTGGTAAGAGATCAACATAGATCAAATAAGTTCAAGTCGTCCTGCTTTAGAAAGAAGCCTATTTTTCCAAGAGAAAATTTTGTTCTTAATTTTTTGCAGGATAGGTTGATAGTAGACCTCGTTGATTCCTGTGGATATGAGTGGGAGACCCAGATAAGGAACTGGTAAACTCCCCTCAGCAACCCCTAAAGTTTGAGTAATATAGTCCTTATCTTCAATGCAAGCACCCACACAGACTTTGCTCTTTGCATGGTTTATACCAAATTCATTAAGAGCAACTGCTAGATTACTCACAGAAACTAGATCATCCCGAAAAAAGATAATAAGGTTGTCAGCAAATGTTATGTGAGAGATATGAACAGAACCAGAATGTGGTACCTTAATTTTTGCCATTGGAAACTACCTCTTCTAACATACAACTCATCCCTTCCATTGCAATGGTAAAAAGATAAGGAGATAGTGGATCTCCTTACTGGATGTCCTTCTTACTCCCAAAGAAACCAATAGGTGAACCATTGAAAAACAAAAAATTTGGGAGTTTCTAAGCAACATTGAATCCAATTAACCTAGTGTTAAGGGAAGCCCATATGTTGGAGCATCTGATAAATAAAATACCTATTAACTGAATCAAAGGCTTTTCATAAATCAGCTTCAAAATATATTTTCTTCCCTCTTGTTTTTGAGTGTAGATCCTTAACCAAATCATTAGGAAGAAGGACATTATGGTGAATACTCCTCCCTTTAAGAAAGCAGCTTGATTAGAACTAATGACTTTATTCATAACCTTTTGCATTCTATCGGCCAGCACCTTTGAGATGACCTTATAAATAAAGTTGCATAGTGAAATAGGTCAATAGTTCTCTAATGAATTAGCTCCATCATTCTTGGGCACTAAAGAAATAAAAGTGCAATTCATTTCTTTAAGGATACAACCTGAGGAGAAAAAGTATCAATAAGTTTTAATCACATCGTTGCCTATGATAGACTATGTAATTTGATAAAACTCAGTTGGAAATCCATCTAGACTAGGACTTTTGTGCTTCGGGGACTTAAAGAGAACTCTCACAATTTCATCATCTGTAATTGGGGCAATAAGGAAAGAGATAGCTTCAGAATCAAGCCTTCTAGTGGGTTCCACATGAATACTATTAGGTTGCTCCTCCTGATTGAGTAAGGAATAAAAAAATTACCTAGTATAATTTTTAACCTCATCCAAATCCTCAATAAGATTACCATATGTGTCTTTACATTTTTTGATACGATTAATAGCCCTTCTGGTAGCAATAGTAGCATAGAAAAACCTAGTATTGAAATCCCCTAAAGTAAGCCAATAATGTCAAGATTTCTATTTCAAAAAACATTATTCCTGCTTTAAAGCTTGCATAAAGTTATATCTAGCATCGGCCTCTTTGCATATAAGATTCTCATCAAGGGGCTAAAGATTTAGCTCGTGTTACACTGCCATAAGTTCTTTCTTGCATAACTGGACCTGATTGGTGACATTTCCAAAGGTAGTTTGTATTTCACTCCTTAGGTGGTGTTTTACATGCTTTTAGCTTTTAACATAAGATGTACGGGGGAGAGCCAAATAAGTTAATGTTCTAAGTTGACCTAATAACCTCGAGGAACTGAGAGTGAGTACTCCATATATTAAAGAATCGAAAAGGTTTCTTACCACTAGGTATTGCTTTCTCTGTGTGTATATGCATAATAGAGTGATAAAAAAATAGCTGAGCACCATACTCTAGAAGTGAATATGGGTAAACTACTAGCCATTCCTGATTAATCAAACATCTATCAAGTCGAGCCATAATTTTTCTGTGGGCAGCACTTTGATTATTCTATGAGAAACAATCACCTACATATTTTATGTCGAAGCTGGCATTCTGAAAGCACTCTACCCCCCACTTTCTCATTTATGTATCTGACAGTATTAAAGTCACCAAGAACAATCTAAGGTACTATAGGATAACCATTTGCAATGCTAACTAGATCACGCGATAGAACATTTCTATCAGACATACTATTAGAAGCATAAATACCAGTAATATTGAATTGACATCCAATCTGTTTGTCCTTTACCTTATGGTGAAGGAATTGATCAATAGCAAAAATAAACCAAGCACTAACAAAATTAGGATGCCATAATACCCAAACCCGACCATAAGTATCATGAGAATCATTAATAAAAAGTTCTACCTTAGGCCATATTAAATTCTTCTGAAAAAGAACACGAGGAGTTTTAATTTTTGTTTCCACAAGAATAGCAATATCACATGTAGTACATCGAATTATTCTATTAAGTTTCTGACATGGCTTATTAAGTCCATGAACATTCCAACAAATTATTTTCATCAAAATTAGATGGAAGGAAGAGCATGCGACTTCGGGGGGAGATTACCATCCTTCTTTTTATCCCTTAGTTTTGCATGTTCATCCCACATAATATCTGTACCTTTTAAACCTTTATTTCTATATTTATCCACCTCATCCACACCTTGCAAATATTTAAACCTTTGAGTACCTTGAGTCAAGAAGTCCTGAATAGCGAGTTGTGTTGGAGCGCGATGAGGTTGATGAGGTGCAATGTCCTGGTTCAGAGGAGGTTGTTGAGATACAATTTCTTGATTAGCTGAAGGAATGGTTCTCAAAGGTGAGGTTGTTATTAGTGTGCAAGTACCATGGGAATCTCCTACTGTGGAATGCTTTGACATATTAGGAAGAGATGAATCTTCTGACTTGTCCTTCTCCTTTTTGTGTCACTACCCCAACGAGTCATACCGTACACTCATCCTCTCCACCGCCATCACTATTCGCATTGGAGGATCTACGACAGGGTGTGATGATGGTGAGTCGGTGACAAGATCAGTAATTGTGAGAATTACTTATGAAAATGATAGGCGGCTGGATGGTAGTGACAAAGGTGGAAAAGTAGCGAAGTGCCAAGAATGCGGCTCTAATACAAAGTGTTATAACCCTATAGGATCGTAAGCTTGGGTTGACCTCTGTAGGGGATCGGTCCTCCTTGGAACTCTATAGGGGTTCCTCCCTCCTTGGTAGTTAACCACAATGGCTGAAAAAGATTGATCTATTCATGATAAAAAAGGTGGTGGCTACAAGTGTTTATATAGAGTCTCAAAACCCTAATCCTAAAAGGAGTCCTACTCCATGAAGACTCCTCTCTAATGGAAGACTCCAACTCCTAGTGAAACTTCTACTTCAAATAAACTAAGAATCCAACTCATAATTTAACTCCTAATCAGCCCTAGAGAGAGTCATAACTAAATGGAACTCTCCCTCTCTAACTCTACCCGGCCTCTTTAAACAAGGTGGGTGGCGACTGATTTAGGGCTTACGTACCTCAGGGTTTTATTAATATCATGATCAGTGAACCCAGGACCCGACCTAGCTAGGGTCCTAACACTCACCTCTAGCCAGTCTCCTAGGCTTTGTCAATAGAGTATCATGCACTCATTGTATCACGAGAAGAATATCTCATGTATTACCGCTTGGACAAATCCTTGGCTGGGGTCATTTGAATTATTCTATTAAGCTCCTGACATTTCCCAGGCTTATTAAGTACACGAACATTCCAATAGATTATTTTCATCAAAACTAGATAGAAGGAAGAGCATGCGACTTCAGAGGGAGATTACCATCCTTCTTTTTATCCTTTAATTTTTCATATTCCTCCCACATAATATCTTTACCTTTTAAACCTTTATTTCTATAATTATCCACCTCAACCACAGCTTATAAATGTTTAAACTTTTGAGTACCTAAAGTCGAGAAGTCCTAAATAGCGAGTTGTGTTGGAGCGCGATGAGGTTGATGATGTGCCATTCCTGGTTCAAAGGAGGTTGTTGAGGTGTAATGTCCATGGTGAGGGACCATCTCGCACCCTAGAGACCATCAACCACACATAGGGGAGAAGAAGCCACCGCACTTCCCACACCTGAATCATCGATCATAGAAGTAGTCATCACCCTTTCCATGATTGAAATGCCTGAAATTGCTATTAAAACTCAAATTTTGATAATAAAATCAATTGATGGTTTTTATGATCTAACTTTTGTATTAAAAAAAATAATGCAGGATTAGCTACGATAGTAAAGGGCATTACAATTAGATGTTGGACCGGAGTTAAGTTTTAGCATTGGGCCAAGGGATGACACAATGGGAGCTCGCTTAGAGTTTGCCAGAGGTCAGCCAAGGTTCAGATGATGTTGTTGGGAGCTCACCGAGAACTCACCAGAAGTTTGCCGGGGAGTTCATCGGGAGTTCACCGACAGGTTGTCAGGAGCTCGTCGAGAGTTCACCAGAAGAATGCGGGAAGTTCATTGGGAGCTCGCTGGGGTTTTATCAGAAAGATGCTGGGAGTTTGCTGAAGAGACAATTGGATAACGAAGATTGCATGTTGAGTGTTGTAGTTAGCATTATAATGAGAGTTAGTTTTATTAACTCAATTAAGAGGCTATTAAGCCTTAGTTGGAGCTGATTTGGACTCATTATAAAAGTCATTTCAGTAACCCAATGTCAGATAAGGCACGATCTTCAAAGACTCGATCTCCAAGATGACATAGTCTTCGAAGGTGTGTCAAGCGGTTGAATTGCCTAGACTAGACGGTTGAACCGTCCGGACATAGTCTCCTAGACTGTCAAGCAACTGAACCGCCTAGAACACAATCTCCTAGACTGTGTCAGGCAGCGGAACCACCTAGAACGCAGTCTTCTAGATTAGAACCTCGAGATCACTTAAAAATTGATTTTTGGCTCCACTTTTAATACCCCACCCTTTCTTGCCTAAGGTAGGCAAGCAATTAAAAGCAAAAATCTTGTGAAAATGTTATTATAATTGAGAGCTTCTCATCATTTCATTTTATGTAGTTTTTTGTTTAAGGGAGAGCTTTGAGTCTTCTAAAGGTTATCTCCTAAACCTGTAAAAGGAGAATAGAGTTTTAAGAGGGTAGTTGATCTTCACCCATTGAAGGAAGATCAATAGTGGAAGTCGATGGCCTCAACGGAGGAGGAATCGGGAAGTGAACATAGGTCTTAAGACTAAACCACTATAAAATCGGTTTGCTTCCTCTTCTTTGCTCTTTAACCTCATTGCTCTATTATTTAACTATCTATTGTCTTTGGTTGCATTATACAAATATCTCTACTCTTAAATGCATTTTCGATATAATTTTCATTGAGCAAAATTTTTAAATCGACGAACATTTCTCATCAGCACTAATTTAACCCCCCTCCCCCCCCTCCCTCTTAGTGCCACTTTGTCCTAACAATTACCACAGGATCACAGAGCAGCCATTAACCCAACACCAATCGTAGCACAGCTGCCACTATCTCTTGCCATAGAGGTCGTCCTACGCCTTGGGAGAAGAAGCCGCCACCCTTTCTATGCTTGAAATCACCGATCGCAGAAGCGACCACCACCCTCCCATGCCTAAAACATGTGAAATCATCATGGAAACACCTGAAATCACCACTAAAACACCGGTCTTAGGAAGAATGAGAAGTTGTCGTCCCCAGCGCTAATCGTAGTCATGAGCACTAGGGACAGCCCGAGGGAGAAGTCTGAGGCAGTGGGAGAAACACCAAAGAGACCATCACCCTTCCTGCTGCCCGCTCATCATTCGCAAGGAGAAGGAGAAGCTTCATCCCTAGTGCCAATCGCAGTCATGAGCGCAAGGGAGGGAGCCCGAGGGAAGAGCACCATCGCCCTTCACAACCCCATTCCTTTGCTCCGACGATCAGTTCTTGGATGGGAGATGTTTCACATGACAGTCATAAACTTTGCTCAAAGTCAATGGTCAAAGTCGAGTTTCGATCGGTTTTTCATGCACCATCTCAAAAATTTAAAATACTAGCCATTCCCAACGTATTAGCCCATGGGAAGTCATACGAGCACGGTTTCATGAAAAAATACGGTGGTCATAAACTTTACGTAAAGTCACGCAAAGTCAAGTTTCGATCAGTTTTTCGTGCACTATCTTGGAAATTCAAAATACTGACCATTCCCAATGTATTAGTCCATGGGAAGTCGTATAAGTATGGTTTCATGAAAAAATATGACGATCATAAACTTTACGCAAAGTCGAGTTTCGATCGATTTTTTGTGCACTATCTTGGAAATTTAAAATAATAGCTATTCCTAACGTATTAGCCCATGAGAAGTCATACGAGCACAGTTTCACGAAAAAATGTTATGATCAAAAACTTTACACAAAGTCACGCAAAGTTGAGTTTCGATCAATTTTTCATACACTATCTCTGAAATTCAAAATACTAGTCATTCCCAATATGTTAGCCCATGGGAAGTCATACGAACACAGTTTCGTGAAAAAATACGACGGTGATAAACTTTGCACAAGGTCACAAAAATCAAATATTCTTTTAAGTTTTAATGCCACAAGCTTTACCTTCTTTTGTTATGGTAGTTTATGAAAATAAAATATTTTTTCCACCATATTAAGCCAATCAATAAAGTTGTCGACATTGATTTTCCCTTTATACTCTAGAATATCCATTCTTGGGTTGTATTTGTTCTGCCTTTCTTCTTGATCTCTACCCCTTGGCTGAAATCTTTGAAACCCCCTTAGGTAAGATGGCGTATCATCATCAGAACCATATATTTGGCTGACATTTTCATGCTGATTATTTTTGTTTCGAAGTTCTTTAATAATTTTATTTTTTTCTGGCAGACTATGTAACAAACTTTGTAGTTGCAACTTCAAGTATTCAACGCTATCTTTATGGCCACTACCTTCTCTAACTATATCTTTTCTACTTAGCCTTGTCATGATCTTTAGCCTTTAGCTCTGATACCAGACCGATACTGGGAAGGGAGAAAGAGGAATGGAATTCAAAAAGAAACGAGAAATCAAAAGACGATTTGTATAAAAGGAACAAACTCATAATATAACTTGCGTAAAATGGATAAAAAGTTCACCACCAAGTTTAAAGTCACAAGAGGATATAGAAAATCACCACCTCAAGGAAATTAAATAGGGATACAGAACTAGATCAAAAGACTCACTACTCAATGATGCATCTAAGAGATACAGAGTTAGAGAGACTCCAAGGAGCTTTTGCAAATACAAATATGCTAAACTTTTTTGTCTAATCCTAAAACACTAAAATAAGTACTAGTGCATGAAACAACCCTTCATGCATATTGAACCGCGAAATTAAGTGCTTTACATCTGCTAACTAACTCATTTAATTCATTCCTTTTTTATAAACAAAAGCATCTTAAAAGAGGTTTTACTTTATTCAAGTAATATGCCCACGAATTGTCATATTTGAGTGAGCTGGGTTAAAAGCTATGAGGTAACATTATGGACCGTAGGAAATCATAGGAATAGTAATTTCGATATAAGTTGATTTTAGCAACTTATGTTCTCTCGTATCAGCCCATAAAGTCAAATTTTAATCAATTTTTCATGCACCATCTCGAAAATTCAAAATACTAGTCATTCCCAACATATTAGCCTATGGGAAGTCGTATAGATATGGTTTTACAAAAAAATACGACGGTCATAAACTTTATGCTCGTGCAAAGTTGAGTTTTGATCGATTTTTTGTTCACCATCTCGAAATTTAAAATACTAGCCATTCCCAAAGTATTAGCCCATGAGAAGTCATACAAGCACGGTTTCACAAAAAAATACGACGGTCATAAACTTTACGTAAATTTACTCGTAAAGTCGAGTCTTTATCAGTTTTTTATACACCATCTCAGAAATTAAAAAATACTATCCATTCCTAACATATTAGCGTATAAGAAGTCGTATGAGCACTATTTCTTAAAAAAATAAAATGGTCATAAACTTTGTGAAAAGTCACACAAAGTCGAGTTTTGAGTGGTTTTTCATGCACTATCTCAAAAATTCAAAATACTGGTCATTCCTAACGTATTAGCCCATAGAAAGTCGTACGAGCATGGTTTCATGAAAAATGCAATGGTCATACACTTTGTGCAAAGTCATATGCAAAATTGAGTTTCGATCGATTTTTTGTGCACTATCTTGAAAATTCAAAATAGTGTTCATTTCCCAACATATTAGCCCATAGGAAGTTGTACGAGCACAGTTTTGCAAATAAATGCGATGGTCATAGACTTTACGTAAAGTCACAGGCAGAGTCGAGTTTTGATCGATTTTTCATACACCATCTCAGAAATTTAAAATACTGGTCATTCCCAACTTATTAGCCCATGAGAAGTCTTACGAGCATAGTTTCATGAAAAAATGTGACGATCATAAACTTTGCACAATGTTGCGCAAAGTCGAGTTTTGATTGGTTTTTTTAGCACCATTATGGAAATTTAAAATACTGGCCATTCCTAACAAATGAATTAGCCCATGGGAAGCCGTACGAGAATGGTTTCACAAAGAAACATGATGGTCATAAACTTTATGCAAAGTCACGTGCAAAGTCGAGTTTCGATCTGTTTTTGATGCACCAGCTCAAAAATTCAAAATAATGACCATTCCCAACGTATTAGCCCATGCGAAGTCGTTCGGGCATGATCTCACGAAAAAAATATGATAATTATAAACTTTGCGCAAAGTCGAACAGAGTTTTCATGCACCGTCTCGAAAATTCAAAATACTGGCCATTCCTAATGTATTAGCATATAGGAAGTCATATGAAAGTTTCGCTAAAAAACATGATGGTCATAAACTTTGCACAAAGTCACATGTAAATTCAAGTTTCGATCGATTTTTTGTGTACCGTCTCGAAAATTTAAAATACTAGCCATTCCCAACGTATTAACCCATTGGAAGTCATACGAGCACTGTTTCTCGAAAAAACATGATGGTCATGAACTTTGCGCACAGCTGCACAAAGTCAAGTTTTGATCAGTTTTTCATGTACTATCTTGGAAATTCAAAATAATCGCCATTCCCAACGTATTAGCCTATGGGAAGTCGTACGAGCACAGTTTCACGAAAAAATACGATGGTCATAAACTCCGCACAAAGTCGCGTGCAAAGTCAAGTTTTGATTGATTTTTTGTGCACCATCTCGAAAACTCAAAATACTGGCCATCCCAACATATTAGCCCATAGGATTGTACGAGCATGGTTTCATGAAAAAATATGACAATCGTAAACTTTGCACAAAGTCACGTGCAAAGTCGAGTTTTGATCGATTTTTTATGGACCGTCTCGAAAATTCTAAATACTGGCCATTACTAACTTATTAGCCCATGGGAAGTCATACGATCATGATTTCATGAAAAAAAACGAGACATTCATAAACTTTGCGTAAAGTCGCATAAAGTCTAGTTTCAATCGATTTTTTGTCCATCATCTTGGTAATTCAAAATACTGGTCATTTCCAACATATTAGCCCATGGGAAGTTGTACGAGCACGATTTCATGAAAAAATATGATGGTCATAAACTTTGCGCAAAGTCATGCGAAAACTCGAGTTTCGATCGATTTTTAATGCACCATCTCAGAAATTCAAAATACTAGCCATTACCAATATATTAGCCCATGGGAAGTCACAGGAGCATGGTTTCACAAAAAAATATGACTGTAATAAATGTTACATAAAGTCATGCAAAGTCATGCAAAGTCGAGTTTCGATCGGTTTTTTATGCATCATCTTGGAAATTTAAAATATTGGCTATTTGGTGAAAATCATCAAGTCAACAACCATACACCCCAATAGCTAAAGAGCTACGACATACATGGAATACAAATTGACGCCCTCCAATGAATTGAAAGAAGACGGATCATTCATAACTAAAATAAGATGAACTATTCTAATCACTTTATCAAAAAAATGATAAACAATTAGAATAGTATTTTGATTTCCATAAACATCATAAACTAAAAATTTTGATAAGTTAAAAAGGAAAGCAAAGATTTAGGATTTTTGAATGCCACGAGCATAAAAGTTTGATAAGGTCCAAAGTTCATGCAAGAACTTAAAAGCAAACAATCACCAGTGTTGGAAGATGATTATATTTCTCTAAGATGTTCTTTACAAAGAGGGTCAGCCTTATTTATATAGAGAAAGACAAGTATAGATAGAATCAATTAGATACATTAAATAAGATTCATATTCCCAATTCATGAATGTAGATCATTCATGAATTCTGTCTTGAAAAATCTAAAATAAAATTATCCATAATTCCAAATTTGGTCCACCATTTAAATCACCTTTATTCTTCAAAATTTGGATTAAATTTCGTAATTCCTTAAAGGCTGGACTTTCTCTTCATGGTATGGACTTATCTGAATCACGTTAACCTTTTTTGGCTCTTCTTGTATCCATAGAACTTTGACTAAATCTTGACCATCTTGTTCCTTCCAAATGCCTTCCATCTTTTTCACTTTCGCTCTTGCTATCGGTCCTTCATGAATAACAAAAGGGCCCCTGTCAAATTTATGATCAACTAATTGGGTTATATCATTCTCTATTTCCTCGAAAGGATTCATCCTTGAAGCAGTGCCCTCATTGCCTACATCTATCTTTGCACTAATATTGCCATACTCACCTGGTAGTTTTAGCTTGTATGCATTGTCATTGATTCTCTGAAGGACTTAAAATGGACCATCTTCTCTTGGCATTAGTTTAGACTTCCTTTAGCTAGAAAATCTTTCCTTCCTCAAGTATAGCCAAACCCAATCACCGGGTTCAAATACTACTTGCTTTCGGCCTTTGTTATGGTGTTTCTCATATTGTAGAGTTTTCTTTTCAATTTGAGTCCGGACTCTTTCATGCAATGCTTTTTTAACAAAATCAGTTTTTTGCTAACCATCTAAATTAGCCTTTTCCAAAGGTAATGGTAGCAATTCCATAGGAATTAATAGATTGAACTCGTATACAACTTCAAATGGGGAATGGTTTGTTATAGCATACATACTTTTGTTATAAGCAAACTCGACATGTGGCAAACATTCCTCCCAATTCTTCAAATTCCTTTGAATTATGGCCCTCAAAAGTATTGATAAAGTTCTATTTACTACCACCATTTGTCCATTTGTTTATGAATGACAAGTGATTGAATACAATAGCTATTGGGAAACCTCACCAGGAGCATCACATGCGCAGCAGAAATCAAAACAAGAACTGAGTTCCCACGCAGATCAAATCATCGTGCAAAAGATTGAGATCATGAGAAAGTCACAAAAACTAAAAAAACTACATCATGTGAGAGATTATATTTACCTAGGGAGATAATATATCTCTATATTCCAGATCTGGATGGAGAGGATGAAGGAAGTCAAGCGTCTTCTATTAGGATCAATTGGCACTAAAAGGTGAATTAGTACAAGTGTAAATTTTTTGTTTCAAACAAAAACGTTTTGGTTTGAGAACGATAGGAAGATTCAAAGCTTGTTGTTCAAATAAAACAAGTAAATGATAAGAAGATTACTTACTTGCTTATTAATAATGTAAGAAAGATCGAGTCCTCCTTCTCGAGGCACACTGGTGTTTACTATCGATCTTCTTTGGGTGAAGATCAAACCCTTACACTTTGCTACAAGGGAGATAAGATTATACTATTTGATCACTCCCTTATCCCTTTTCTTTTTCTTACAATTCTCACATAATATTTTTTTCAAAATATAATCTCTAAAATTTTTATTTAGAATGTAATAAATTTGAAAAATTTATAGACCCCAAATGGCTTCAGAAATTAGAGCCAAAAATCAAACATACCCGGAAAAATCAAGTACAGGCGGTTTACCCGCCAACTTAGGTGGCTCAGCTGCCCAAACATTAGAGTACGGGCGGTTTACCCATCGGCCCTAGATGGGTTATCCATCGAAAGTACCTAGATTCCTGGTTATGGGCGGTTCAACCGCCCAACCTGGATGGGTCAGCCGCATGAAAGCCTGGGATGTGGTGGTACACTCATCGCTTATCGACGGTTTACCTATCGAATTTTTTATAAAGGTGGTTCCCACCACTTTTCAAATTCCAGCTAGAACCTGATGTTGATCAACTCTCTAGTTAACCAATTGAGCTTTACTTGAGCTCAATTAAACCCCAATAGTAGACCTAGTTGCCTTATTGAGTTAATTTAGATTTCATCCAAATCTAACTTAATTAGGACTTACTTCTAACTATGACTCAATGATTATAACGCTTAAAGGCCATAAGCTTAAACTAAGACCCAGCTTTCGCCAATCTGGTAACCTCCGACATTCTTATGGCAAGTCATCTGGTCTTCTTCTGGTGATCTCCCAGCGTATTCCCAGTGAGCATCCTGATCCCATCGACGAATCTCCTAGCGTACTTCCGCAAGATCCCACTACATCGTCTGAACCCCAGTATGATGCTCAAGCTTGATCTTGGCCCATCATCTGGTTGTAACTCCATTGCTCCTGTCATAGTTAGTCCTGCACGATCTAATTATGACTTAATTAAATACAATCATAATTCTCAAACATCCATTACAAGACCATCTTAACTCTTGGTAAACTTTTCGGCTACCCCCGACAATCATCCGGCGAGTCTCAATCTTCTTCTGGCGAACTCCCTTGCGCCATCCTAGTAAACTCCTGATACCCTCGGTGAGCTCTTGACGTACTCCTAGTGAGTTCCCAACCACATCGACCTGATGCATGGACTTGACCTTAACCAATCCTAATTATAATAATCATTCTTTCATAATTAATCCTGCATCAATCAATTTCTAACATTCCATGTTAGATCAAAAACCCATCAATTGATATCATCATCAAAATCCGAGATTCAACAATCTCCCCTTTTTTATGATGATAATCAATTGATGATAGAAATTAATCCTAACTCTCCTTAAATCTATTCCACTTAAATTTAAGTGAAGCACACACTCTTAAATTCAAGCAATCAACATTCTATGTAAATTTCAACATAAATTTGCATCAAGTCATCAATTCATGAGTAAAAAGGAATTAAGCATCTATATCAAAGATGTCCAATTCATATCCTTATCCAAGATATCCATATATTTCAATAAGATCATGTGTCATCAATGTATTCATCATGTGTCATCAATATATATTTCTCCCCCCTTGTCATCAATGAAAAGGTGAAATATAGCTAATAATTTCAAAGCACAGGATGACATTACTCCCCGTTAGTATATGCATTATAAAATTTTCTTCTCCTTTAATAAGGAGAAAAATAAAGGAGGTGTTGTTGAATCATTTCATCATAGATAATAGCTCTTAATAAATTTTAAAAGAAATACTAAGATTAGCTCAAAAGTTCAAGAGATTTAATTATTACTTATATATTTCAAATATAGCAAAAGTCATCTTTTGATATCAAAAATTATCTCATGTAAATCTCAAATATGGCACATCTTTATATAATTTTTTTTTCCTTTTTTTTGAAAATAATAAGATAAAATCATGGAGAAAGTTTTCAAAAAAAATGTTATCACAAAAAGCTTCATTTCATGAAATCTATATTAATAATTTATATATTTTCATGATTTAATATTTCTAGGTCTCAACCTCCATCTTGTATATATAAAATTTCGAATATGAGCTCAGCAAATTTTTCTCATGTAAATTTCAAGAAAATGTATCAAATAAATCTGAACAATAACAAATCATTATCTTTATGTAGATTTTTAAAATCATCATTACATGCATGATCATCATACATTATTTCACATCATTATCTTTTCTCCCTCTTTGTCATCAACAAAAGGAGAAGTGCAATTAGCAAGTTTCTGATATATGAAAGCTTAGCAATTTTTAAATTTTTCATTACTTTAGAACATGCAAGCTAGTGAATTCATTCTTCTCTTTTGAGAAGAGTAAGCTAGAAAATATTTGCTTCATTTGAATTGTTCAAGCTAGCAATTTTATAAGCTAACAAGTTTTACTCCCCCTTTGTCATTATCAAAAAGAAGGGATGGTTAGAATAATACAAAACTTTTCCCATTACATCATTTTTCAAGAAATAAATCATGAAATATACCAATCATTACATGAAATATATCAAAAAAACTTAACATGGTGATGAGATTTTCAATTTATGAAACTAAATTTTGAATATCAAGAGACAAGTCATAGGAGAAACAAAAAAAAATCTCTTGATTTATCAATAAGAAATCTTAAGTTGTGTCAAGTTCATGATTTGTATAAAAATATCCTTTTAAATAATACGAAGACACATAATAAAAGATTTTGATTCATAAAAGATTTCAAGTTATAATTTCAAGAAATCAAAACTACAATATAAATAAATCACTCATTCAATTTCAAAATCATCAAAATCAATTTCAAAAGATTCAAAGTGTAATTAATAGACTTATTAGTCTCTTGAAATGGTAGTGATTTCCTTTCTCCACATGTGTGAGCAAGAAGGTAGAATCAAGTTAGAGAAATAAAAAATATTATATCATAAAAATACTCAATTATAAATATATAAATTTATAGATGTGAATTTCAAAATTAAGCTTAAAACTTCAAGATATTCAAGGAGATTCAAAAGTTTAAGAGCTACTCATGCATTTAAAATCATCTCATGTAATTTCAAGTATAGCAAAAGATCATCTATTATAAATTTTGATAAAAAGCAACAAGAATTTCAAAAGAAGGTACGATAATAGATCAAGGTCAAATTGTAAATCAAGTATTTTGCATGTATTTAGAAAATTCTAAATTTTCTTCTAAGCAAATTGTTTCTAATTCAAGGTTATCATAACCAATTTACATCTAATCCTATTAATAATTTTATCTCTCACGTTTTGTTATTGTCAAGAAAGAAATATGATGGCATAATTTCTTCTTAACATTCATATTCAAATTATACCAAAAAGTACAAGGAGATCATGTCATTAAAGATAAAATCAAAATTTTGAATATCAAAAGATATGATTTCATTTAATAAATTTATTTCCTCTTTTTTTATGAATAATAAAAATGAGTATTAAGGGATAATTTCAATTTATCCAAGATAAATCTTTTTAATAAAAAAAGAAGGATCATAATAAAAATTTTAATTATTATTGTTAAGATCATAAATCGTATTTTTATTAAAAAGGGAAAATTATAGAGATCAATAACGTGATTCCTATAACGTAAAAGTCGATTCAAAAAATTAAGGGAATATTCATGATAATACAAATCTCTTTCAATTTTTAATTTATCATAAATTTAAGAAATACTAATTTTGGTGATAAGTTATGACATTCATAAGATTTAAAATAAATCATGTCAAGATATATATTGATATCAGAAGACACTCTTAAATATTAAAGACATGATTTAATTTCATAAATCTCTTTTTAGATGACAAAATAGAAGATTTTCAAGTTTTATTTTTTAAACTTGCCAAAATCATGATAATAATTTATTTAAATTCAAATTATCAAATCATCAAAATCACTTTCATAATTCAAGAGAGTCATAAAAATAACATAATTGATTCATTAATCTTAATTTTAAATAAAATCATTATCAAAATTTGCTTTTCAAAAAGTTCAAAGAAAGCATCATAGATTATTTTTTAATAGCTAAAATTATCTAATCCATTTGTGTAGTTGAAGAGATTCAAGAATAATAATATTATTTTTATCTCTTGTTGAAGGATTAATAGAATAAAAATTATTTCAAGAACAATTGTCCTTCTTTTAAAATTTATTTTAAGAATGCAACGTTATTTAAAGTCAAAAACACAATTTCATCAACATCATTGTAATAAAATATTTTCAAATAAAAACTTTGATTTATTTCAATTCCAATGATTTTTGGACTTAGTGTAGTGAGTTATCATGCTCATTTCATTCTCATTAAATATATTTTTAATTTATAAAAATAGTAGACAATGAAGTATGATTTTTCTCTCTCTTTTCTATATTGTTCTATGCTAAAATTATATCATTCAACACAATCATTCAATCATAATATTTCAATCATTTAAATCAATCATTCTATAGACTTTGTCAAAATTTGAACCATTTAACAATTGTCTTTATATTTAAACAAGCCAATGATTTTAGTATTCACTCGAAATATATTCTTCAATAACTAAGGTTCTTTGATTCTAATTTATTTTCATACTTATATACTCTAGCTATGCATCATCAATATTAATTGTATAATGATGAACCATTAAAAGATTCATTATCAATAATTTTAATTCTAATATTTTTTATTACTACTTAGACTAGTAAGCTTGAAGGAGGGTTAGATCTTTCAAAATATTTTTATTGCTCCTAGCCTTATTAGGAAACAACTTTATATTATAAGAGTCCTTCATGACATGTTCTTCCCATTTTTTCTAATCGCATAAGGTTGTTTATGATTCCTTTAAGAACCCAAAGAAACTTGTGAGGACTATATTTTTTGAATGGACATTTGTAAGCCATATATCATAATTTACCACAAAAATTACACTTAATTCTTGGTGGCACATTTAAGGTTGGTCCTTTAACAAAAATAGTTGGCTTGTTTTGGTATTTAACAAAAATAGTTGACTTTTGTTGGGTATTGCCCACAAAGCCTATTCCATTTCTTCTATTAATATGACCCTTATTGGCAATGATCATATTCAAGGATTTATTACCAATTTTAAATTTTTTTTAATGTTGTATTAAGCATGATATTTTCTTCTTTAGTGTTGTCTAGCATTTTACCTTTAGAACTAGAATTGTGTGATGCTAATAACTCATACATTTCATCAACTTTACTAAATAACAAATCATGTCCATGTTTAAGTAACTTAAAAGATTTACTAAGTTTTTTAAATTCATCAAACAAATCATTAGGGATATTTAATAATTCTAAAAAAGAATTACTTAATGAATCACTAACCTCATTGTCGATGGCTATAAGAGCAAAGTTCTCAACTTCTTGATTGTGCATTTGATCTTTGGAGCTCCTTGGCTTCTTGCGTTCATAGCAAGAGAGAGATTTTGTTCATCTTTAAATCATTTTTATGGTTTATATTGATTAATTTTTTTGGTTCATTTGTTAAATGTTTAAGGTCCTCATTACTCGAGATTTCACTCGAGGAGTCATATTCTTCTCGGTTCACATTCCTTCCAGTTCTTAGGAAGGTATTCTTCTTTTTCATTTTTAGAAGTATTTTTATTTAACGATTCATTTATATTAAGTATGCTATCATATGTTATTTCTAATGCATGCCATATATCAAAAGCTGAATCAAAACAAGAAATCCAATCAAATTCATTTTTATCAAGAGCACAAAGCAAGACATTCATAGCCTTTGTGTTTAAAGAGAAAGTCTTATTCTCTAAATCATTCCAATCGTTCATTAGAAGAGAAGACCTTTAAAATCTATTTTTAATGATAGTCCATAAATCAAGGTATAAAGAAAGCAAGAAAACTCTCATTCGAGTTTTTCAATAAGTGTAATCTGTCTCATTAAATATGGGAGGATGAACGATAGAAATGCCCTTTTAAAAGCCAATAAGAGTCATTTCTCCTAGGTGTTGAACCAAATGAGAAAAACCAAAGCTCTGATATCAATTGTTAGGATCAATTGGCACTAAGAGGGGGTGGGGGGTGTTGGGTGAATTAGTGTAGGTGTAAATTTTTTATTTTAAACAAAAATATTTTGATTTAAGCACAATAGGAAGACCCAAAGCTTGTTGTTTAAATAAAGCAAGTGAATGATAAGATTGCTAAGTTACTTACTTACTAATTACTTAAGAAAGAGCAAGGAAGTATACAAGATAAGAAACATCGTAAGTAAAATGTTTACTTTCAAAGATTAAACAAGATCGGAATTAATAAGAAAAGCAACAGATGAACTCACAATTTTTATAGTGGTTTGGCACCAACGACCTACGTCCACTCCCGAGTCTTTCTTGAGGCACACTGACATCCACTATTGATCTTCTTTAGGTGAATACCAAACCCTTACACTTTGCTTACAAGGGAGATAAGATTATACTATTTAATCACTCCTTTACCCTTTTTCTTTTTCTTACAATTCTTAAATAATATTTTCTCAGAATATAATCTTCAAAATTATTATTTAGAATATAAGAAAACTTGAGATATTTATAGACCCTAAATGGCTTCAGAAATTAAAGCCAAAAATCAAATATACCTAGAAAAGCCGGGTACGAGCGGTTTACCCGCCGACCTGGGTGGCTCAATTGCCCGAACACCAAGGTACGAGCCATTTACCCGTCGTCCCTGGGCAGGTCAATCGCCAAAAGTACCTAGATTCTATGGTACGGGCGGTTTAACCGCCCAGCCTGGGTGGGTCAACCGCCCGAAAGCCTGGGCGATGGTGGTACACCCACTACTCACTGACGATTTACCTATCGAATTTTTTGTAAAAGTGGTTCCCTCCAATTTTTGAATTTCGGCTTGAACATAATGTTAACTAATCCTTTAGGTAACCAATTGAGCTCAACCTGAGCTCAATCAAATCCCAAAAGTGGACCTGGTTGCCTTATTGAGTTGATTTAGATTTTATCCAAATCCAACTCAATTAGGACTCACTTCTAACTATGACTCAATGATTACAACGCTTAAAGACCACAAGCTTAAACTAAGACCCAATTTTAGCCAATCTGGTAACTTCCGCCATCTTTACGGTAAGTCATCCGGTCTTCTTATGGTGATCTCCCAATGTGTCCCGGCAAGCTTCCTAATCCCTTCGATGAATCTCCTAGCAAACTTTGATGATATCCCATTAATTGTCTGAACCCCGACCCAATGCTCAAGCTTGATCTTAGCTAATCATCTGGTTGTAACTAAATTGCTCATATCATAGTTAGTCATGCATGATGCTAATTACGACTTAATTAAATGGAATCATAATTACCAAACATCCATTACAAGACCATCCTAACTCCCAGCAAGCTTTTTGGCTACCCTCGACAATCTTTCAGCGAGTCCGGTCTTCTTTTGGTGAACTCTCTTACTTCATCCTGGCAAACTCCCGGTACCCTCGGCGAGCTCCCGACGCACTCCTGGCAAGTTTCCAACTGCATCGACTTGATACATGGACTTGACCTTAGCCAATCCTGATTGTAATAATCATTTTGTCGTAATTAATCTTGTAACAATCCATATTAGATCAAAAACCTATCAATTGATTTCATCATCAAAATTTAAGATTCAACATCTTCCTCTCTAGTGGTATCCATACAATAGATCTTTGCAGTGAATCTCCTCAAATCTGATCTTATAACATTTTCGTAGAGGGAGGGAGGAGAATAAGAGGGGGAGACCAAGGTTGCAACCTATCAACCATAAGTCTCCCCTCCTATTTATAGAGAGCCACCAAAAACCCTAGGGCTCCTACCTTTATGGGTATTGGATCTCCATCCAATAACTCACTAACTTTGCATTCTTGGATATCTATCTAATAATCTCCTTGGGCCTCTAATTAAATCTTAAGCAAGGAACCCATCAGTATAGGGTCTCATCTAATAAGAATAGGAGCCAATTGGATCTCCATCCAATCCTCTATTTGCTGAACAATCCACCATATGTGTGTGACCCTCTAGGCCCGATACCGAGCTGGATGTGAGTCGCTCTCATCAGACCTCCTTTTAATATAGTGAATTATTATATCCATAATAATTTACTCGACTCATCGACTATGGACATACTAGGCCACTACGCCATAGTCTTTAGACGGTACAGGGGGATCAAATCCATCAAACTTGTCTATCCATAGTTACCGTGTATCTATCCCTCATCCAACTAATATCTCAAAGATCGTATATTGGACATGGTACTGTCATGTCACCTATAGAATCCGTCATAGTGTCGCTCTAATCGGATTCTCTTGGAGAACTCCTTCTCTCTCAATCCGAATGATCCTGGCCAGGGATTTATTTGAGTAAGCATATATGGGATATTTCTCTCATGATACCAAGAGTGGATGATCCTTTATTGACACTCAATTACCTTCGTAAGGTTGGCTACCAATCTCGATAACCAACTGTACTAGATCTAAAACTTTCCAAACTTGTAAGTTTGGCATTAAAGAAAGGAGTACTCAAATAAGACATCCTTAGTGTCTCAAGTCTAAGGATCAGATACACAACTAAGACTATGGAATTACTATTTGACATTAGATATCATTAATCATAAAATATTCTAAAAGCAGATCAATAAGTGAACTCATTCTCTAATTAGTGTCTCCACAAAAGTGGCTATGAGACTAACCGCCTTGATAGAACCCTAGAAGGAGCTCTATAGATTTTGACTCTTGAGGGGGATTAACCCTTGGAACGTTGTAGGATTTCCTCCCTCCTAGATTCACCACAAGGCTGAATAAAAGTTGATAATTGTTTGATAAAAGAGAGGGGACAGCTATAGCATTTTATAGGGTTCTAAACCCTAGCCCATAGGGTGCTTGCCTAAGTAAAATTATCTCTTTGCCCCTTATATTGCCGACCTGCCTAAGTAGGAAAAGGGTTTTATTACAATTTAATAAACCCCTAGCTGACTAGCCCAATAAAGGGGGAAACCCTAGCTGACCAGCCCAGTAAAGGGGGTGGCGGCCACTAAACCCTAAGGCCCAAATCTAAATCCTGACCGCACTTCTTTATAAGATAAAAGTGGCTATATGGGGTTTTATTATAATCTCATAGGATTTTATTGACTACTCCTAGGGAGATTATGACTCAACCCTACTAGAGTCCTATCAAGCCTGTCCTCTTATAATCAACTATATTCTCGAGGCTGAGGGTCTATAAACTTTGGGAATCGAGTCTTCAGCTCCTCATGCGACACCCATGTTGTATCTTCAGATTATAAGTTGTTCCACTTTATAAGTACTTCAGTTGAAGGGCATCGTCGGTTTATCATAATTCTTCGATCAAGTATAGCTTTAGGTTAGGCTTGGATTTCACCATCAGTTGTAGCAGTTGTGTTTGCGTCAACTCTCGTTCTCCTAATTTCGGCTTTAGTAAGAATATGTGAAAGATGAAATGGATCTTAGTGTCATCTGAAAGCTTTAATTTGTATGCCATGGCCCCAATATGCTCTAAAATCTAATATGGTCCATAAAATCGTGAAGATAGCTTCATCAATGCTCTGGTGTTGATTGACAACGGCTTGTATAGTTATAGGCGAAGGTAGATCCAATCTCCTACTGAAAATTCTCGCTCACCCCGGTGAGTATCTACTTATTGGTTCATGCAGGCTTGAGCAGCAGATAGGCTGTCCTTTAGTAGCTGCAGAAGCTTGTCCCTGTCAATTAAATTTTGGTCGACTCGATCTACTTTAGCTATACTAATTACATATTTCAGTATTATAGGGGGCGGTCAGCCATACAATGCCTCATAAGGGGTACATTTCGTTGATGAATGATAAGATACGTTGTATCACCATTCGGCCTAAGTCACCTTGTCCACTCTTTGGGTCATCACTGGTGAAGCACCGTAAGTAAGTCTCGAGGCATCTGTTCACCACTTCTGTTTGGTCATCCGTCTATGGATGGTAAGTTGTGCTTATCTTCAATTGGGTGTCTTGTAATTAGAAGAACTCCATCCAAAATTTACTTATAAACACATTGTCACGGTCGCTCACAATTGACCTTGGCATTCTATGTAGTTTTATAATATTTTTCATAAAACAATGAGTAATGCTGGCGGCGTCATAAGGATGTCTCATAGTATAAAGTTGAGCATATTTAGTTAGATGATCTACCACCACAAAAATCATGCTTTTACCTTAAGATGATGGCAGCCCTTCAATAAAATCTATGGAGATGTCAGTCCATGCTGAGTCCAGTATAGGTAGTGGTTATAATTTGCCTGGATTTGCCACTGTTTCACCTTTCTGTTGCTGGCATACATCACATTTGGATACATAGTCATAAATTGATTTTTTCATGACCTTCCAAAAGTGTTTCACCCTCTTATAATTTCTCAGAAATTCAGAGTGCCCTATCGAAGGTGACGAGTGCATCTTATGCAAAATAACTTGAATGTAAGGGGAAGAAGGAACGATAACAATTCGTTCTTTGTAACATAAGTCTTTCGAATCCCACGTGTAGTGACCTATAGAACCCGGATCCTTCTCCAATTTTCTATAATGTCTCAAGTCTCTGAGTCATTCTTCCATTCCTCCATAATATCTTTAAGGAAGTCGGTGGAAGGAAGGAGATGAATGAAATTTTGGCTTTGTCCCGGTAGCCATGATAGAGCATTTGTAACAACATTCTCTTGCCCCTTTTGATAAGTAATTTCATAATCAAAGCCAAGAAGTTTAGTTACCCATCGTTGCTGCTACAAGGAAGATATTTTCTACTCCAAAAAATATTTAAGGTTTCGGTGGTCAGTCTTAATCTGGAAGTACCGGTCGATCAGGTAGGGTCTCCACTTCGTGACGGCATGTATGATGGCAAGGATTTCTTTATCATACACAGATATTTTAAGATATGAGGGAGATAAAGCTTTATTGGTGTAAGCAAGGGGTCAGTCATCTTGCATTAGAACAGCTCTAATTCCAACTCTTGACGCGTCAGCCACAATAATGAAGGTGCGACTGAAATAAGGCAACGCTAGGATCGACGTCATCGTCATGACTATCGTGAGTTGTTTGAAGGCTACGGAGGCTTTATCTGACCACAAGAAGGAGTCTTTCTTCAATAGAGACATGAGTGGGGTACTCGTCTTGCCATAATCTTTCGTGAATTTTTGGTAGTAGCCCATGAGTCCAAGGAAGCCACACAATGATTTTATGTTCATAGGTCTCAGCCATCCTTGCATCGCCTTGATCTTTATAGGGTCTACCACCACTTCATCCTCTGATATATAATGTGTCCTAGATACTCCACTTTATGCTATAAAAAACTATACTTTAACTGTTTAACATAAAGGACGTTCTCCCGAAGAATCGTTAGAATAGTTCGTAAGTGCTAAAAATGCATATCAAGTGTAGGGCTATAAATAAAAATATCATTAAAAAATATCAACATGAACTTGCATAGAAAACTCTAGAAGATGTCATTCATCAGGCTTTAAAAAGTGGAAGGAGTATTCGTAAGTCCGAAAGGCATTACCAAAAACTCATAGTGGTCGTTATGTTGCAAAATGCAGTTTTCGGGACATCTTCAGTGCATACCCAAATATGGTGGTAACCAAAATGGAGGTCCAATTTTGTGAAGAATCAGGCTCCTTTTAATTCATCCAAGAGGTCATCTACAATGGGTGTAGAATATTTATCTTTGACACTGATGGCATTTAAAGCCCGATAATCAACATACATCCGCCACATACCATCCTTCTACGCACTAGCAACACCGACGAAGAGTAAGGGTTGCAGCTTGGATAAATTACTCCAGTGTTAAGCATCTCCTTAATGATGTTATCAATCTTATCCTTCTGCAAGTGAGGGTAGTGGTATGATCTCAAATTTGATGGAGGTTTGCCTAGGAGAATAGGTATGCGGTGGTCATGTGACTGGTTAGAGGACAACCCTCGCGGCTCCATGAAAACATCTGTGAATTTGTCTAGCAAGAGGGCAAGCTTAGGATCTGAATTTTACACATTCTTCTTCTTGGATGGTTGCTGGATATGCATCAAAAATCCTGCATGTACTTTGTGTAAAACTTTCTCCATCTGTTGCGTTGAAATAGTGGAAATATGGCTCTCGCGTTTGCCTCACAATGTGACTCTAGGAGATCTTGGGGAAGGCTGACCTTTGCAGACGGACACGCATGGGTGCCACATAGCTTAAGCAAAATTAGCTAAGCTCGTGACACTCCTTCGCAACAATCGTGTATATCGCTGCCCCGTCTTCCTCCTATTGTAGTCACACCCTTACTGCAACCGACGCCACTTGCAGCCACGAAGTCGTAGCGCTGTCGCACCCGACATTGCAACTGCCCTCTCCTTCCTCCACCGTCACTGCTATCCTTGGCTGTCATCCTCCACTTAGAGACTTCACCCTCATAGTCCCGACATTGTTGCCATTCACTGCCTTCAACCTGAAAATTACAGCTACACTTTTCAGTCGATTTGTTTGACAGGTTAGAGATCCTTACATCATGACATCGCTGGGCTTATTCGAAGCCAAATTAGAGGCTTTTGGGATCTGTATGATACGACTCTAGAAGGAGCCCTATAGATTTTGATCCATGAGGGGGATCAACTCTTGGAACGCTATAGGGGTTCCTCCCTCCTAGACTCAGCACAAAGGCTGAATTGAAGATGATGATTGCTTGATTAAAAGAGGAGGGCAGCTATATCTTAAATAGAGATCAAAGTTCTAGCCTAAGGGGGCAATTATCTAAATAAAATTATCCTTTTGCCCCTCCTATAGCCATCCTACCTTAATAGGAATAAGGGGCGACTAGGTTGGCTCTATATCTGACCTAAGTAGGGGGAAACCCTGGCCGACTTGCCTAGTAAGGGGGTCGGCGACTACTAAGCCCTAAGGGCTAATCTAAACCCTAGTCATACTCTTTTATAAAATAGGAGTGGCTTTATTATAATCTAGTAGGGTTTTATTGACTACTTATAGGGAGATTAGAACTCAACCCTGTTGGAGTCCTATCAAACCCACCCTCTTAAAATCAGTCTTGTCCTCAGGTTGATGTTATATGAACTTAAGGAATTGGGTCTTCAGCTCCTCATCAGCTTGGGTGTCAGTTGGAAGAACTTGAGCTGAGTTGTCATCTTTAAATTTCCATTTGAGGTGGGATACTTAGAGGATCAACTGTAATTTTGATTTGGAGCACAGATCTGATCTCTAGGTTGGGGCCCCAATATGATCCCCAATTTTGCAAGGCCCAAAGAAATAAGAAGACCACTTTCTTGAGGTTTGAATTTCATGCTGGTGGAGCTGGAAATGAAGGAGTTGATCTTTCCTAGGAAACTTTCTTCTACTCTGGCATTTGTCAGGGGGAAGTTTCTTCTTTACGTAGGATGCCACATAGTTAGTCTTTAGTGATAGCCAATCTTTCTTCTGGAATGGTGATTGGCCTCTAGTATGGTTCAGAATGATGAGAGCCCAATCTGGCATGAGCATGGATTATAATTCTTCTAGTTTAACTCCTTTTTCGTGCCATGGACCTGTATCCAACTATATTTTAAACTTGGTAGTAATTAGTATCTCCTGTAAAAAACCTCGTATGAAGTATAGGGGAAACCTCGATATAAATTAGGAGTCAACCATCTTGCATAAGAATAGCTAAAATTCCAACTCCTGACGCATCGACCTCAATTACCAAAGTGCGGTCGAAATCGGGCAGTGCTAGGACCGACGTCATCATTATGGCTATCATGAGTAGTTCGAAGGTTACAGAGGCTTTAGCCAACCACAAGGAGTCTTTCTTCATTAACGATATGAGCGAGGCACTGATCTTGCCATAATATTTCATAAAATTTTGGTAGTAGCCCGTTAGTCCAAGGAAACCGCGTAACGATTATACGTTTGTAGGTCTCGGTCATCCTTGCATCGCCTCGATCTTTGTCGAGTCCACCACCACTCCATCCTCTAATATAATATGCCCAAGATACTCCAACTTACGTTGTAAGAAGCTATACTTTGACTATTTAACATAAGGAGTATTCTCCCGAAGAATCGTTAGAACAGTTCATAAGTGCTGAAAATGTATATCAAGCATAGGGCTATAAATGAGAATATCATCAAAGAATACGAATATGAACTTATGTAGAAAACTCTAGAAGATGTCATTCATCGGTCTTTGAAAAATTAAAAGGAGCATTCGTAAGTCCGAAAGGCATTACCAGAAACTCGTAGTGGTCGTTATGCATAAGGAATGTAATTTTCAGAATATCTTCAGTACATACCTAAATTTGATGGTATCTGGATCAGAGATCCAATTTAGTGAGAACTCGGGCTCCTTTTAATTCATCCAAGAGTTCATCTATGAATGGGATAGGATATTTATCCTTGACAGTGATGGGGTTTAGAGCCTGGTAGTCAATGCACATCCACCATGTACCATTTTTCTTGTACACTTGTAACATCGGTGAGGAGTAAGGGTTGCAGCTCGGTCGAATCACTCTGGTGTCAAGCATCTCTTTAATAATATTCTCGATCTCATCCTTCTGCAAGTGAGAATAGTGGTACAGTCACAAATTTGGTAGAGGTTTGCCTGGCAAAATAGGAATGCAGTGGTCATGCGGCCGGTCAGGGGGCAGCCCACGCGGCTCCAAGAAAACATCCGCGAATTCTTTTAGGAAAAGGGCTAGCTTAGAATCTAGGTTTTGTACATTCTCCCCCATAGATGACTACTGAATATGCATTGAGAATCCATCATATACTTTATGCAAAGCTTTTTTCATTTGGTATGATGAAACGGTAGAAATTTGGCTCCCGCGCTTGCCTCGTAACGTGACCCGTCTCCCTATGCAATAAAATTCCATGATTAATTTAGAAAAATCCTAGGAGATATCACCTAGTGTTATGAGTCATTTGATCTTGAGTATGGCTTCATAATCATCATTGGGTAGGAGGAAGAAATCAGCTACCACTTCTTGGTCTTGGAGGAGTAGTTTCACCCGCGGGCACCGTTGGTCGCAATTAAAGATTCGACCGTCGGTGACCTTTACGTCAAACTTGTTACAACCTTCGATTTGAAGTACCAAACATGCAGCAACCTTACTATTAAGGAAGTTATTGGTGTTGCCCATGTCAATGAGAATGGTGATGAGTTGTTGTTTTAGAAGTCCTTCAACTTCCATCATCTGCGAGTTGGAATAGCCAGCCAATACATGCACTGCGTAGTTGGTCGGTTGGGACTCTTCCTCTATGGCTTCTTCTTTAGGTTCAAGGGCTTCTTCAGATGTTTCATTGTCCTCATCCTCCACTGGTTCAATCATAAGGAGCCAACCCTTTTTGTAGTGATGTTCGCGGCTCTACGGTCTGTCACAATGCCAACACAACTCCTTGGCCGATCGTTCCTGAAGCTCGTCTCTTGTCAACTTTTTTGGTGCAGGGGCTTAGATGGTAGTAGAGGGGACAGCAGGCCTCGGCATGGCTGGTCAGGGAGCGACGCTTGTCCTTCGTACCTCATGGTTCAATTGTTCTTCCTGGATACGCGCAAAGGAAATCGCCGCCATAAGAGTATGGTTGTTGCGCCTTTACTTCTCCTTAGATCTCCAGCTTTAGGCCCTCAATAAAAGTACCTAAAAGTTGTTTCTTAGACCAATTCTCAGTTTGGTTAGATAAATGCATAAACATTGTTTAGTATTCTTTTATTGTAGAGATTTGACGAATCTTTGCCAATTGTCCATCGATGTTATTGAAATCGATTGGTCCGAAGCGGTCTAGTAGTCCTTCCTTGAATCGCTGCTAAGAGAGTCCTCTATGGGTATACTTAAACTAATTGAACCACTAAATAGTATCTCCCTCGAGGTGGATGGTAGCAATCTCCACCCGTATGGCGTCGGCGGTTCGGTAGAACCGAAAATAGCGCTCCGTGTACAAGATCCACCCGATCGGGTTTCCTTCTTCCCATCCAGGGAAGTCAACCTTCATGCATGGATTATTGAGATCAGAGGTGATGTGGCCATGTTCTTGAGGATCGTCTTGCCGATCTGAAGTTTCCCCATGTTGTGATTTCCTCGGGTTCGACAGTCGGCCAATGCTGAATTCGGTGAAAAGGGATCGCATCTTATCTTCCATGCAGTTTCCAAAGGCTTCAAGCATTGCATTGATATTCTCTGATGCCATAGTATATGCCTCAAGATTTATAATATTGAGATCTTTTTTTTATTATCGGGTTAGTGGCATGAAAATTTTGGAGAAGGGGTGGCCAATTGGAAGGTGGATCTGTTTTGGTGGAAGTAGACTGCAGTTTAGGGTAGATTTGGGGCTACAGTTTTGTAGAGTTTATGCTACAAATTGGTGTGGTTTTAGGGCTATGATGGTAGTAGATGAATGTTAGGATAATAGATTTTAGATCTCAGATAGATGGCAGCAAAGGTAGGTATCTCGGTAAGGAAAGTTTTCTAAAAAGATAAGTGGATCGATAAGGAAGTAGGTTGATTTAGGTGGCTGGTTTAGGGGCTATTTGGATTCAGTTTAGGGTAATATTTAGAAGGATTTTTGATGAGGATGGTAGGGTTTGGTGATGAGGAAAGAAGAGTCTAAAATCCCATAAAAAATAGCACTCAAATTTGATAGAATTCGGTGAAAAGAAGTGATATGATGTGCTGTCTTGCTGAACTGATTTTTACATCGTAGAAACGATGATTTCTCAATGTAAATTCCATGGGAAAGTTTAAGAAAATTATACAGAAACTCTTGGTTTAAATGTTGTCAATACCAGTAGAAATTTTGAGAAAATTTTGGCAGCATAACGATAGGAAAATAGGGCAAAAGATGCAAGGCCGATTCCTTCATTATAAAATTCTAGAACTACGTGATGGTGAAAGATCATACAAGAAAACCGGTTTCAGAAGGAGTTTTTCCATAAAATTAAATCTATATGAAAGCCAACTTGATATTGAGAATTGTGTACAGATTTTAGTTAAAAAGGATGAACAAAAGTTTGGTTTCAAGAGGCCAATCAACGGAAGGCAGATTCTGCATTGTAAATTTTTATTACTATGCAATGAAGAATCACAGTACTATAAGTCCAGATCAGAAGGAGTTTTTTCACGAGATTAATCTTAGATGAAAGCTAAGATGATCTATGAAATTACATAAAAGTTTCAGCCAAAAAGGATGATTAACAGTTTAGTTTCAGGAAGCAACAATTGGCCAAAAATTTCTGTAGTGTTTCACCTTTGCAACGATGATAACGTTTGCGATGGTAAAAAATTACAGCAAGAAAACTTTGACAAATTTCTCCCACATGTAATATGAAGGATCTTGCAGTATTGAAGAGGCATGGGTTATAAAAATATATCAGAATTCCTGATCAAACGCAGGGGGCAGCGGTAGATTAATTTGATTTGCGGTTGGGGTGGAAGGTGGAGGTGCGTGTCGCGACAATTGTGGGAATTGTTTGGGAAGGTAGAGGCATGGATGATGGCTATAGGGGCAGCAAGATCGCTACTCTGATGCTAGATGATAAGACCCTAGAAGGAGCCCTATAGATTTTGATCCTTGAGGGGGATCAACCCTTGGAACGCTATAGGGGTTCCTCCCTCCTAGACTCGGCACAAAGGCTGAATTAAGGATGATAATTGGTTACTTTCAAAGAGGGGAGCGGCTACATCTTAAATACGGATCACTAGCCTAAGGGCGCACTTATCTAGGTGAAATTACTCTTTTGCCCCTCCTATAGCCATCCTACCTTAATATGAACAAGGGCCGCTAGGTTGGCTCTATAGCCGACCTAAGCAGGGGGAACCCTGGCCGACTTACCCAGTAAGGGGGGATGGCAACTACTAATCCCTAAGGGATAATCTACACCCTAGCCATACTCCTTTATAAGATAGGAGTGGTTTTATTACAATCTAGCAGGGTTTCAATGACTACTTCTAGGGAGATTAGGACTCAACCCCGCTGGAGTCCTATCAGCGTATGGATGCTAAATTATGTGCTCTCTTCATGGAGTTTAAATTGAGTTGATCACCAAGCCCAAGAAGATCACAACATGGAACAAATTCTGATTGCAAAAAGAACCCATCAGATATAAGAAGCGAGGATAAGACATGGCAGCCCTACACCTCGACGATGTCAATCTCCTTCATACAACTACAAGAAGGGCACCTCAATGAAGATGCTCAGAGCATGAGAGCCATATCCTAACCAAAAACATATAAACCTTCAACACCAATCAATTAGAAGAACCTTGACGAAGAACTAACGAAGATCCATCAAACCTCTACCATCCAAGAGTACCAAATCAGGTTTGAAAGGTTAACTAATCAAAATCATGATTGGTTTGAAAAACCTATATTGAGGACTTTCATTGAGGGCTTGAAGCCAGAGATTCAAGAAGTTAAAGGGCGACAACCATACATACTTAAGGCAGCTATCTCCTTCGCATGACTACATGAAGACAGGCTGAACTAAGATGCTTAGAGGACCAAAGCCACCGTATGATCAGCAGTACAGAGACTCTTAGCCCCATCAACAACTAGTCGGTCACCTCAGCCGATAAAGTTAATAAAAGAAGAGTTTCATGACAGATCGACAAAGGGCCTATGTTGGCATTGTAATAAACTATAGAGCCGAGACTATTGGGATATCTTAGCGGGAGCATCACATGCGCAGCGGATATCAAAATAAAAACAGGTTTCCCACACAGATCAAATTGTCATGCAAATGATTGGGGTCGCAAGAAAAACATAAAAACTGATAAAAGCACGATGTGTAAGAGATTGATTTTACCTAGGGAGATCGTATATCCCTCCCTGTATTCCATATCCGGATAGAGAAGATGAAGGAGGTCAAGTGTCCTCCTCTCTAATGGTATCCACATGATGGATCTCTATAATGAAACTCCTCCAGTCTAATCTCACAACTCTTGCACAGAGGGAGGGAGGAAAATAGGAGGTGGTGGCTAAAGTTGCAGCCCATCAACTATGAGTCTCCTCTTCTATTGATAGAGAACCACCAGAAACCCTAGGGCTCCTACCTTAGTTGGTATTGGATCTCAATCCAATTATCCACTAACCTTGCATTATCGGATCTCTATCCAATAATCTCCTTAGGCCTCTAATTGAGCCTTAATTAAGGAGTCGATCAGTATAAGGTCTCATCTAATGAGAATAGGGGCTAATTGGATCTCCATCCAATCCTCTATTCGTTGAAGCATCCACCATCTGTGTTTGACTCTTTAGGCCTGATACCAAGCTGGCCATGGTCACTCCCATCAAAACTCCATCGGACCTGTCTGTCTACAATTACCGTGTATTGGATATGGTACTGTCAGGTCACATACAAAATCCGTCATAGTCTTACTCTAATCGGATTCTCCCGGATTACTCTTTCTCTCTCAATTCAAATGACCCTCTAGGCCTGATACCAAGCTGGACATGGTCACTCCCATCAAAACTCCATCGGACCTGTCTGTCTACAGTTACCGTGTATTGGATATGGTACTGTCAGGTAACATACGAAATCCGTCATAGTCTTACTCTAATCGGATTCTCCCGGAGTACTCTTTCTCTCTCAATTCAAATGACCCTGGATAGGGATTTGTCTGAGCAAGCATATATGAGATATTCCTCTCGTGATACAGAGAGTGAATGATCCTCTATTGACACTCAATTACCTTCATAAGATTAGCTGTCAATCTCGATAACCAGTTGTACCAGATCTGTAACTTTCTAAACCTACAAGTTTGGCATCAAAGAAAGGAGGACTTAAATAAAGCATCCTTAGTGTCTCAAGTCTAAGGGCCAGATACACAACTAGGATAATGGAATCACTGTTTGACATTAGGTATCATTAATATACAACATTCCATAAGCGGATCAATTAGTAAACTCATTCTCCAATGAGCACTTGTACTATATTCTTAGTGTCTCCACACAAGTGACTATGAGACCAACCGCCTCCATTATATGGATGGGTATATAGTACACCTGTCTATCCAGTTATCTCGATATCTCTCTTGAGTAACTTATGGTCGAAATTATTTAGGATCTGTGTTTAAAAATGAATTGATCTTATTATCATGATCGCAGCACGATCTGATTCCTATTACACAGAACCAAGGACATCACAATATATTTGCAATAGATAATATAATATGAGAATATGCCAATATTAATTATAAGTAAAAAAATCACACAGTGTGTCATATGTGCCATCACTTACGTGATTGGCTTGCAGTGCACGTATAACCAGCAATCTCCCACTTGACTAAAAACCAATCACTTATATGTTTGATCCCCATCAGACCCCTATGATGCTCAAATACAATCTGAGCTAATGGATTTATCAGTGGATCTGTAATGTTATCTTCAGATGAAACTCTATCCATTGCTATATCTTCTTGTACACACAAGGTTCATCTTCGTTCTTAACGAAGTTATAAGATCTAATCATCTCATCAAATCTTATGTTCTAACTTTGAGAAGCTTGCTTTAGTCCATAAATAGACTTGAGTAACCTGCATACTTTATCTGAACTCTCTCTAGATACGAATCCCTCTAGCTGCATCATATACACCTCCTCCTCAAGGTTGCTATTGAGGAATGTCATTTTGACATCCATCTACCAAATCTCATAGTCATAGTATGCTGCAATAACCAAAAGAATTCTAATGGACTTAAGCATGGCTATAGGTGAAAAGGCTTCATCATAGTTAACTCCTTGTCTTTAACGATATCCTTTAGATACTAGCCTTGCCTTATACTCCAATCTTCTTTTTGAAGATCCACTTGCAGCCGATAGGTACGATACCCTCAGGCGCATCCACAAGGTTCCAAACCTTATTAGAGTACATGGAATCCATTTGAGAATTTATGGCTTCTTGCCACTTCCCGGAGTCTATACTCATAATAGCCTCCTCATAGGTCTGAGGATCAACATCCTGAGAGTTCACTTAACTAATATATCCCACATGTCTTTCAGGAGGGTGAGATACTCCGTTAGACCTATGCAAAGTTAGAATTTGTGTGTTAGATACTAGTTACAGGTGCCCTGCAAGCCAATCACGTGAGTGATAGCACGTGTGACACACTGCGTAATCTTTTTGCTTATGATTAATATTGGTATATTCTCATATTATATTATATGTAGCATATATATTGTGATATCCTTGGTTCTGTGCAATGAGAATCAGATCATTATGAGATCATGATAATGAGATTGATTCATCTTTAAACACAGATCCTAAATAATCCCGGTCATAGGTTACTCGAGAGGGACATCGAGATAACCGGATAGACCGATGTACTATATACTAGTCCATATGATGGAGGTGGTTGGTCTCATAACCACTTATGTAGAGACACTAAGGATATAGTACAGGTGCTCATTGGAAAATGAGTTCACTGATTGATCCGCCTATGGAATGTTGTATGGTTAATGATACCTAATATCAGACAATGATTCTATAGTCCTAGTTATGTATCTGGTCCTTAGACTTCAGACACCAAGGATACCTTATATAAGTATTCCTTTCTTTGACACCAGACTTACTGGTTAGGAAAGCTCCAGATCTAGTACAACTAGCTATCGAGATTGGTAGCCAAACTTACGAAGGTAATTGAGTGTCAATAGAGGATCATCCGCTCTCGCTATCATGAGAGGAATATCCCATATGTGCTTGCTTAGACAAATCCCTGGCCAGGGTCATTCAGATTGAGAGAGAAGAAGTTCTCCGGTAGAATCTGATTAAAGTAAGACAAACTCATTCCGTATGTGACCTGACGATACCATATCCAATATATGGTCTATGAGGTATTAGTTGGATGAGGGATTATAGATGCACGACAACTGAGGATAAATAGGTCTGATAGATTCGATCCCCCTGTACCGTCTGGGGACTGTAGCGCAGTGGCCTAGTACGTTCATACTCGATGAGTTGAGTGAATTATTATGGAGATAATAATTCACTATATCAGAAGGAGTTCTGATGGGAGTGACTCATGGCCAGCTTGGTATTGGGCCTAGAGGGTCATACACATATAGTGGATGCTTCAGCAAATAGAGGATTAGATGGAGATCCAATTAACCCCTATTCTCATTAGATGAGACCCTATACTAATGAGCTCCTTGATTAAGGCCCAATTAGAGGCCTAAGAAGATTATTGGATAGAGATCCAATAATGCAAGATTACTGGGTTATTGGATGGAGATCCAATACCCAATAAGGCAGGAGCCCTAGGGGGTTTTTGGTGGCTCTCTATAAATAGGAGGGGAGACTCTTGGTTTATAAGCTGCAACTTTAGCCACCACCTCCTATTCTCCTCCCTCACTCTAAGCAAGAGTTACAAGATCAGATTAGAGGAGTTTCATGCAAAGATCCATCATGTGGATACCGCTAGAGAGGAGGACGCTTGACCTCCTTTATCTTCTCCATCCGGATCTAGAATACAGGGATAACGATCTCCCTAGGTAAAATCAATCTCTCACACATCATGGTTTTTTAGTTTTTGCATTTTTCTCGCGACCCTAATCTTTTGCATGATGATTTGATCTGCATGGAAAATCAGTTTTTGTTTTGATTTCCGCTGCGCATGTGATGCACCCGCTGTAGGTTTCCCAACAATGGTATCAGAGCCAAGGTTTTCATGCGAAAGATTGGTTTTAAACTATGTGTAATGAGATTGAATCATGTAGAATGGTTCTACGTGTTCTTGTTGAGTTTTCGCAGTGAAGGAAGCCCTTGCAAGGGGCAGCCGGGCATGGCCATGGCCAAAGGGTGACCTGAGCCAAGGCCCCTGCAAGGGACAGTTCTAGGCCCCTGAAGGCGGCACGCCAAGGCCCCCTACAAAGGCGACCAGCAGGGCGGCCCCTTAAGGCGACCACTGCGGCGACCACGCGATCGGCCGCCGCCTGCGCCGTATCTAGGCCGTAAGGTGCTGCGCCGCAAGCCCCCACGCCTACAAGCGCTACTAGCGCCGCTGCCCACCACCGCCACTTGTGTGGCGGCAACGGCGTGAGGGGCAAAGAGAGGGCTAGGGCATCCCTTTGAGAAAAGTATAATCCTACCCCTTTGAATTTTAAAAATTTCGAGGACTGTCCTAATTTATAAAATTTTAAAAATACCCTCAATGATTTTAAAAATTTCGAGGAGTGTTCTCTCATCCAGAATTATGAAAATGGGCTTGATAATTCTGGAGATTCCAAGCATGTCCTGATTTTCAAAAAAATAATTAATTAAATAATTTAATTAATTATTATATATATCTAGTAATCCTACATATGATGTGATGTACCTGTGATGGATGATATGGATGGCTGATCATGAGCCATGTGTTGTGATTTGTGTAATTATGATTATTATTATTATTGGGGTCTGCGAGCCTGTATTTTTCTTATTTATTATTGGGCCTGCGTGCTGTAATTATTTGTAATTACATAGAGAAGCACAGTTGAAGCATGGAGTTGACAGTTTGACCCACGATGCCGTAGTGGGAGATTACGACACATGGTGATGCGACGATCCGACGAAACCGATGATGACGAGATCAACAATCACAGGGCATAAAGATGCGTCAATACACACATAGATCCTATTATGAGTGACTAGGCCCATTGGCTCGGGCTTAATCATATTAGGTGACGGCTTATGATTATCTGGTGTGGCTTGCATATGTGATGTGTTATACACCTACTAGATATATGTATATATATATTTGCATATGATGTAGATATATATTAAATATGTATATATGTGACATGACATATTAGGGGATCGATACGATACAAAAAACCCCTCCTACGATAATATTAAGTCGGGAAGCGTAAGGCAATAAGATTAACCCACGTGGCCTTCCATCGTTATAGGAAGAAATTGAATCATGACATAGGTTGAGTTGGTCGAGTCCCTCGAGGCTCACCTATCTACGTGATCGAGTTCTTGCCTATGACATAGAGATGTCACCGGTGACCTGAGGAAATGGTATACTTGGTCAAGTCCCTCGAGGGCATATCATCGAATCAGACTTATCTTGTAACAATGGTGATGACTTAACTGAACATTATGGTTGGTCGAGTCCCCTCGAGACCATGATGATTCGGAGGTCGAACATGACAGAAATCACAAGGAGTTATGATTGGCAAGAGTTGCCTACCTTTTGGGCTTAGTGCAATCGGTCGAGTCCCTCGAGGTTACAATAAGACGCCAATTGGATCCTGATCCTCACTAGGATTCTGCTGGTGACTTCCGTCTCACGTGTTGAGGGTGTTGCGTGATTCGCTAAAAAAATAGTGAGAGCACATTAAGATAGAAGTTCATATCTTAATTAGTATTTTTTGTAAATTTTACATGTTATTTAATTACGCTATATCTTGTTTGACGCTTGTAAAACCCTATGTGGCATACTTGATGCCAACCGCCTCATTAGTCTAAATGCTCCACGATTTGAAAATTATTCTCACAAAAGAGAAAATTATATATGTCCTTGACATAATTGTACCTGTGCTGGAGGAAATGACAAGTGAGGATGAGATTGCTCGCTTTATGAAGTATAAAGATAGTCCTAAAGGATAGTCCTAAAGGATAATCTGTGCGTTGATGTTATACTTTAGTCCCTACTAGATTCCTTTTCTCACTTCATCATGAATTTTAACATAAGCAAGTTTGAGGTGACTCTCCCTGAGCTCCTCAATATGTTGAGGGAAGCTGAGAGTGCCATCAAGAAGGAGAAGCCAGTTCTCTATACTAGTGAGACCAAAAAGAAAAGAAAGGCCAATAAGATCATTAAGAAGGGCAAGGGCAAAAGAAAAATCAGGTAAGGTAAAGGTTAGCAAGAAATATCGGACAAAGGATAAAGGAAAACGCTTCCATTGTGCCCAAGACGGGCACTCGAAGAAGAACTGTAAGGACTACCTTGCAGATAAGGCGAAACAGAAGCTTAGAGAAGCTTCAGGTATATTCATAATCAGTCTCTACTTGTTAGATTTTCATAATAACATATGGGTATTGGATATCGGGAGTGTTTATCATATCTGCAATTCGTTGCAGGTTCTGACAAGACCTAGGAGATTGGCTAGAGGCGAGATGGACCTCAAGATGCGCAATGGAGCAAAAGTTGCTACAATTGCTGTTAGAGAGGTCACCCTACATCTGCCTGGTGGAGATATTATTACATTAGATGTATGCTATTTTGTTCTCTCTATTATTAAAAATATTATTTCTATCTCTTGTTTGATAATTAGTGGATATAAATTAGTTTTTGAGAATAATAGTTGTTCAATAATTATGGATGATGAGATCATCACTAGAGGGACCCTTATAAATGGCTTATATATATTAAACACTTCTCCACATATCATGAATATAATTATGTCTAAGAGGATAAGAGATGAGGTGAATAATGCATACCTATGACATTGTAGGCTAGGTCATATACATGAAGGAAGGATTCAAAAGTTGCTGAAAGATAGATACTTAGATCCATTTAACTATGAGACATATGCAACTTATGAACCTTGCATTCATAGAAAGATGACCAACTCTCCTTTTAGTGGAACTGGAGAGAGAGCCACCAAGTTATTGGAACTCATACATAGTGATTTATGTGGTCCCATGTCGACTCAAGCTATAGGTGGTTACTCATACTTTATTACATTCACTGATGATTTCTCTAGGTATAGACACGTGTACTTAATGAAGTACAAATCTGAGGCCTTCGAGAAATTCAGGGAATATAAGAATGAGACAAAGAACCAAATTGGAAAGAGTATTAAGACTCTCTGATCAGATCGAGAAGGAGAGCACTTGAGTATGGAGTTCACTCATTTCCTTAGGGACAATGGGATTATATCTCAGTGGACACCTCCTTATACACCTCAGCTCAATAGTGTATCAGAAAGGAGGAATCACATGTTGTTAGACATGGTACAATCCATGATGAGTTTCGTTAACCTACCTATCTCATTCTAGGTGTACGCCCTAGAGACTGCAACTTACCTTCTGAATAGAGTTCTATCAAAGTCGGTAGTGTCTACACCTATGAGATATGAAAAGGAAAAAAACCCGATCTTAAAATTGTTAAGATTTGGGGCTATCCTGCCCACATTAGAAGATACATCCCTGATAAGTTAGAATCAATGACAGAATAGTGCATATTTGTGGAATACTAAAAGGAAACTTGTGGGTATTATTTCTATCATCCTGAGGTCCGAAAGGTCTTTGTTGCCAAAAGAGTTGTGTTCCTTGAGAAGGAACATATAATTGGTGGAAATAATAGGACTGAGATAGAATTGAGCGAGGTTGGAGAACCTAGCTCAAGCACCATTCTAGAGCTTGAGTCTGTTCAGGTACCTAACACATAAATTCCAAATTTACGTAGGTCTAGTAGAGTATCTGACCCTCCTAAAAGATGTGTGAGACACATCAGTGGAGATGACTCTCAGGATATTAATCCCCAGACCTATGAGAAGGCAATTATGAGTATAGACTCCAGGAAGTGGCAAGAAGCCATGAATTCTGAGATGGATTCCATGTACTCTAACAAGGTTTGGAACCTTGTAGATGCACCTGAGGGTATTGTACCCATCGACTGCAAATGGATCTTCAAGAAGAAGATCGGAGTGGATGGAAAGGTAGAGACCTATAAAGTAAGGTTGGTGGCTAAAGGATATCGTCAAAGACAAGGAGTTGACTATGATGAAACTTTTTCACCTGTAGCCATGCTTAAGTCTATTAGAATTATTTTGGCCATTGCAGTACACTATGACTATGAGATCTGGCAGATAGATGTCAAAATAGTCAATGGCAACCTCGAGGAAGAGGTGTATATGATACAACCAGAAGGATTGGTATCCAAAGAGAGTCCAGATAAAGTGTTCAGGTTGCTTAGATCCATTTATGGATTGAAGCAAGTTTCCCAAAGTTGGAACACAAGATTTGATGAAGTAATCAGATCTTATGACTTCGTTAAGAACGAAGATGAGCCTTGTGTGTACAGGAAGGTAAGTAAAAGCGCTATCACCTTCTTGGTGCTATATGTGGATGACATCTTAATAATTGGGAATGATGTAGGAATGCTCTCTATAGTAAAGGCTTGGCTATCTAAAAACTTCTCCATGAAAGACTTAGGGGAAGCATCTTATATTTTGGGGATCAGGATCTATAGAGATAGATCGAAAAGGATGCTTGGCTTGTCCCAGTCTAGGTACATAGACTCTATTATCAAAATGTTTGGCATGAACTTTTAAGAGAGGTCTCATACCGATGAGACATGGAATATCACATTCTAGAAGTATGTCCCTAAAGACTCCTGAAGAAAGGGCAAACATGGATAAGATATCTTATGCCTCAATGATAGGATCTATCATGTATGCGATGCTATATACTAGGCTTAATATAGCACATGCTCTGAGTGTCATGAGCAGGTATCAAGTAGATCCAGGTTTAGAACACTGGATGGCAGTAAAGTGTATTCTTAAGTACTTGAGAAGGATTAAGGATCTTTTACTAGTATATGCAGGAGGTAGCCTCTAGGTTGAGGGCTACACAAACTTGAGTTTTCAGTCTGACATTGATGATAGCACGTCAAATTCAGGGTATAGTTTCACCATGAATGGAGAAGTAGTAAACTGGAAGAGTTCTAAGCAAGATACTACTGTCGACTCGATGATAGAGGCAGAATACATTGCTGCAGCAAAAGTAGCAAAGCAAGGGGTATGGATAAAGAAGTTTATCAAAGATTTGAGAGTCGTACCAAGCAGTGTAGAATCGACTCCCATATATTGTGATAGTGACAGGGCAGTAACTCTAACAAGGGAACCTAGGTCTTATCAGAATTGTTCTGAGGAGGTTCCATCTGATTAGAGCGATAATGACCCGAAATGATATAGCAATGGAAAGAGTTCCATCCGAAGATAACATTGTAGATCCACTGACGAAGCCACTGGTTCAAACTATATTTGAGCATCATAGGGGTCTGGTGGGGATCAGACACATAGGTGATTGGCTTTAGGTCAAGTGGGAGATTGCTAATTAAAAGTGCCCTACAAGCCAATCACGCGAGTGATGACATATATGACACACTGCGTAATCTTTTTTATTATGATTAATATTGGTATATTCTCACATTATATTATATATAACATATATATTGTAATGTCCTTGGTTCTGTGCAATAGGAATCAGATCATGATGAGATCATGATAATGAGATTAATTTATCTTTAAACATAAATCCTAAATAATCCCAGTCATAGGTTACTCGAGAGGGATATTGAGACAACCGGACAGACCGGTGTACTATATACCCATCCATATGATGGAGGGGCTGATCTCATAGCCACTTGTGTGGAGACACTAAGGATATAGTATAGGTTCTCATTGGAGAATGAGTTTACTAATTTATCCGCTTAAGGAATGTTGTATGGTTAATGATACCTAATGTCAGACAGCGATTCCATAGTCTAATTGTGTATTTGGTCCTTGGACTTGAGATACCAAGGACGCCCTGTATGAGTACTTCTTTCTTTGATGCCCAACTTATAGGATTAGAAAGCTCCAGATCTGGTACAATTGGTTATCAGGATTGGTAGCTAACCTTATGAAGGCAATTGAGTATCAATAGAGGATCATCCACTCTCGGTATCACGAGAGGAATATCTCATATGTGCTTATTTAAGACAAATCCCTAGTCAGGGTCATTCGGATTGAGAGAGGAGTTCTCTGGTAGAATCCGATTAGAGCAAGACAAACTGAATCCGTATGTGACATGATAGTACCATATCCAATATACAGTCTCTGAGATATTAGTTGGATGAGGGATTATAGATGCACGGTAATTGAGGATAGACAAGTCCGATGGATTCGATCCCCCTGTACCTTTTGGGGACTATAACGTAGTGGCCTAGTACATCTATAGTTGATGAGTTGAGTGAATTATTATAGAGATTATAATTCACTGTATCAGAAGGAGTTCTGATGGGAGCGACTTACAGCCAGCTTGGTATCAGACCTGTTTTCTTCACATATCATGAATATAAATATGTCTAAGAGGAAAAGAGATGAGGTGAATAATGCATACCTATGACAATATAGGCTAGGTCATATACATGAGAGAAGGATTCAAAAGTTGTTGAAAGATAGATATTCATTGTAGGTTAGGTCATAGGCATAAGGTATCTTATCCATATTTGCCCTTTCTTCAGGAGTCTTTGGGGACATACTCCTAGAAAGTGATATTCCATGTCTCATCGGTATGAGACCTCTCATGGAATTCTCTAGGCCAAACCTTTTGACAATGGAGTTTTTATACCTGGACTTGGACAAGCAAGCTTCCTCTTGGATCTATCTATATAGATCTGGATCACTAAAATATAAGATGCTTCCCCTAAGTCTTTCGTGGAGAAGTTTTTGGACAGCCAAGCCTTTACTGTGGAGAGCAATCCTATATCATTCCCAATAATTAGGATGTCATCCACATATAGCACCAAGAAGGTAATAGCGCTCCCACTTATCTTCCTGTACACACAAGGCTCATCTTCGTTCTTAATGAAGTCATACAATCTGATCACATCATCAAATCTTATGTTCCAACTTTATGAAGCTTGCTTTAATTCATAATAGCAACCTGCACATTTTATCTAGACTATCTTTGGATACGAATCCCTCTGGCTATATCATATACACCTCCTCCTCGAGGTTGCTATTGAGGAATGGCATTTTGACATCCAACTTTCAGATCTCATAGTCATAGTATGCTGCAATAGCTAAAATAATTCTAATGGACTTAAGCATGGCTACAGATGAAAATGTTTCATTATAGTCAACTCCTTGTCTTTGATGATATCCTTTAGCTATCAGCTTTGCTTTATAAGTCTCTACCTTTCCATCCATAAGGTTCCAAACCTTTTCATCTACTCTGATCTTCTTCTTAAAGATCCATTTGCAGTCGATGGATACAATACCCTCAGGTGCATCTACAAGGTTTCAAACCTTGTTAGAGTACACTGATATGTCCCACATATCTTTCAGGAGGGTTAGATACTCTATTAGACCTATGTAAAGTTGAAACTTGTTTGTTAGGTACCTGAACAGACTCGAGCCCTAGAATGGTGCCTGAGCTAGGTTCTCCAACTTCGCTCAATTCTATCTCACTCCCACTGTTTCCACCAAGAATATATTCCTTCTCAAGAAACATAGCTCTCTTGGCAACAGAGACCTTTCAGTCTTCGGGATGATAGAAATAATACCCACAAGTTTCCTTTGGGTATCCCACAAATGTGCACCATTCTATTCTTGATTCCAACTTATCGGGGTTGTGTCTTCTAACGTGGGCAGGACAACCCCAAATCTTAACAATTTTAAGATCGGGCTTCTTTCCTTTCCATATCTCATATGGTGTAGACACTATCGACTTTAATGGAACTCTATTTATAAGGTAAGCTGCAGTCTCTAGGGCGTACCCCCAGAATGATACGGGTAGGTCAGTGAAATACATCATGGATCACATCATGTCTAACAGTATACGATTCCTCCTTTCTGATATACTATTGTGCTGAGGTGTATAAGGAGGTGTCCACCGCGATAGAATCCCATTATTTTTGAGGAAATGGTTGAACTTTGTACTCAAGTACTCTCCTTCTCGATCTGATTGAAGAGTTTTAATACCCTTTCTAATTTGGTTCTCTACCTCATTCTTATATTATCTGAATTTCTCGAAGGCCTCGGATTTGTACTTCATTAAGTACATGTGTCTATACCTAGCGAAATTATTAGTGAATGTAATGAAGTATGAGTAACCACCTATAGCCTGAGTCAATATGAAACCACATACATCACTATGAGTTCCAATAACACGGTGGCTCTCTCTCTAGTTCCACTAAAAGGAGAGTTCTTCATCTTCACATGAAGGCAAGGTTCGTAAGTTACATATGTCTCATAGTCAAATGGATCTAAGTATCCATCTTTTAGCAACTTTTGAATCCTTCCTTCATGTATATGACCTAGCCTACAATGTCATAGGTATGCATTATTCACCTCATCTCTTTTCCTCTTAGACATATTTATATTCATGATATGTGGAGAAATGTCTAACACATATAAGCCATTTATTATGGTCCCTCTAGTGATGATCTCATCATCCATAATTATTAAATAACTATTATTCTCAAAAATTAATTTATATCCACTAATTATCAAATAAGAGTTAGAAATAATATTTTTGATAATAGAGGGAACAAAATAGCATGCATCTAATGCAATAATAGCTCCACCAAGCAGATGTAGGGTGACCTCTCCAATAGCAACTGCAGTAACTCTTGCTCCATTACCCATCTTGAGGTCCATCTCGCCTCTAGCCAATCTCTTAGGTCTTATCAGAACCTGCAACGAATTGTAGATATGATAAACACTCTCGGTATCCAATGCCCATGTGTTATCATGAAAATCTGACAAGTTGAGACTGGTCATGAATATACCTGAAGCTTCTCCAAGCTTTTGTTTTGCCTTATCTGAAAGATTGTCCTTACAGTTCCTCTTCTAGTGCCCATCTTGGCCATAGTGGAAGCATTATCCTTTGTCCTTTACCGGGTACTTCTTGGCAACCTTTGTCTTACCTGGTCTTTTTTTGCCCTCGCCCTTCTTAAGGGTCTTGTTGGCCTTCCTTTTCTTTTTGGTCTCACCAATACAGAGAACTAGCTTCTCCTTCTTGATAGCACTCTCAGCTTCTCTCAACATATTGAGGAGCTTAGGGAGAGTCACCTCAAACTTACACATGTTAAAATTCATAATAAAGTGAGAAAAGGAATCTGGTAGGGACTGAAGTATAAGATCAATGCACAGGTTATCCTCTAGGACTATTCCTAGACCTGTGAGTTTCTCGGTCCACTCTATCATCTTTAAAACATGGTTCTCAACCGATGTCCCTTCTATCATCCTAACTTAGAAGAGTGTCTTAGATATCTCATATCTTTGAGTTCTTCCCTGTTTTTCAAACAGCTGGTAGAGATGAAGAAGGATAGAATCTACATCCATGCTCTCATGTTGCCTTTGTAACTCAGGAGTCATGAAGGCCAACATGTAACATTTTGCCAATGTGGAATCATCTATATACTTCATATAGTGAGCGATCTTATACTGCGGCCAGCCCGTAAGGGCTTGTTGGCAGCAACCAGCCTACAAGGGGTTGCCCTTTGCGGCCGGTAGCCACCCTGCCAAGGGGCGGCCATCCTTGTGACCGGTGCCATCACCCTGGCGGCAGGGTTGGCCGCGAGCGGCAACCCCTTATAGGCTGGTTGCTGCCAACAAGCCCTCTGGCCGCATGTCTGCGGTGCTTGGCCCTTTGCCTTATATAGGTAGTCAGGCCATGGTGTCTCAAGTCTAAGGACCAGATACATAACTGGGACTATGGAATCGCTGTCTGACATTAAGTATCATTAACTATACAACATTCCATAAGTGGATCAATCTGTTAACTCATTCTCTAATGAGCACCTGTGCTATATCCTTAGTGTCTCCACACAGGTGGCTATAAGACCAGCTGCCTCTTTCATATGGATGGGTATATAGTACACTGGTCTATCCGGTTATCTCGATGTCCCTCTCGAGTAACATATGATCGGGATTATTTAGGATCTGTGTTTAAAGATGAATCGATCTCATTATCGTGATCTCATCACGATCCGATTCCCATTGCACAAAACCAAGGACATCATAATATATATGTTACATATAATATAATGTGAGAATATGCCAATATTAATCATAAGCAAAGAGATTACGTAGTATGTCACACGTGTCATCACTCACATGATTGGCTTGCAGGGCACCTGTAACTAGCATTACAGATCTAGAGGCATACACCATGGCATCAGAGGAGGCCCTTAACACCAAGTTAGAATTCTTTGAAAGTCGCACAGAGGGGAAGATGCAATCCATTTTCACCGAATTCAGCATAGGCTGACCATCGAATCCGAGGAAGTCACGACATGGAGAGACTTCAGATCAATGAGGTGATCCTCAAGAGCATGAACCCATCATCCCTAAACAGAATAATCTATGCATGAAGGCAGACTTCCCAAGATGGGACGAAGGAGACCCGATCAATGGATCTCGCGCACAGAGCACTATTTTTGGTTCTACCGAATCATTGATGCTACACAGGTGGAGATTGCTGCTATCCACCTCAAGGGAGATGCTATTCAGTGGTTCAATTAGTTTAAGCACACCCATGGAGGTCTCTCTTAGCAGCGATTCAAGGAAGGATAATTAAACCGCTTCGGACCAATCGATTTTGATAACATCGACAGACAATTGACAAAGATTTAGCAAACCTCTACAATACAAGAATACCAAACTATTGGAAAATCTCAGCGGGTGCATCACATGCGTGGTAAAAATTAAAATAAAAATTGGTTTACCATGTAGATTAAATCATCATGTAAAAGATTGGGGTCATAAGAAAAACCGTAAAAACTAGAAAATCACGATATATGAGAGATTGATTTTACCTAGGGAGATCATATGTCCTTGCATTCCGAATGAAGAAGATGAAGGAGGTCAAGCATCCTCCTCTCTAGCAGTATCCACATGATGTATCTCTACAGCGAAACTCCTCCAATCTGATCTTACAACTCTTGTACAGAGAGAGGGAGGAGAATAGAAGGTGGTGGCTAAAGCTATAGCCTATCAACCATAAGTCTCCCCTCCTATTTATAGAGAGCCAGAAAAAAACCCTAGGGCTTCTAACTTAGTGGGTATTGGATCTCCATCCAATTACCCACTAACCTTGTATTATTGGATCTCTATCCAATAATCTTCTTAGGCCTCTAATTGGGTCTTAATCAAGGAGCTCATCAATATAGGATCTCATCTAATAAAAATAGGGGCTAATTGGATCTCCATCTAATCCTCTATTCGCTGAAGCATCTACCATATGTGTGTTACCCTCTAGGCTTGATACCGAGCTAGCTGTGAGTCACTCCCATCATAACTCCTTCTGATATAGTGAATTATTATCCTATAATAATTTACTCGACTCATCAACTATGGATATGGTACTACACTATAGTCCTCAGACGGTACAAGGGGATGGAATCCATCGGACCTATCTGTTTATAATTACCATGTATCTATAATCCCTCATCCAACTAATATAACAGAGATCGTATATTAGATATGGTACTATCATGTCACATACGGAATCCATTATAGTCTCGCTCTAATCGGATTCTCCCAGAGAACTCTTTCTCTCTCAACCTGAATGACCTTGGCTCGGGATTTGTCTTAACAAGCACATATGAGATATTTCTCTCATGATACCGAGAGTGAATGATCTTTTATTGATACTCAATTATCTTTGTAAGGTTGGCTACCAATCTTGATAACCAATTGTACCATATCTAGAACTTTCTAAACCTATAAGTCTGGCATCAAAGAAAGGAGTATTCATACAAGGCATCCTTGGTGTCTCAAGTCTAAGGACCAAATACACAACTAGGACTATGTAATCGTTATCTGACATTAGGTATCATTAACCATACAGCATTACATAAGTGGATCAATTAGTGAACTCATTCTCCAATGAGCACCTATACTATATCATTAGTGTCTCCATACAAGTGGCTATGAGACCAGTCACCTACATTATATGGATGGGTATATAGTATATCGATATGTCCGGTTATCTCGATGTCCCTCTCGAGTAACTTATGACCGGGATTATTTAGGATCTGTGTTTAAAGGTGAATCGATCTCATTATCATGATTTCATCATGATATAATTCCAATTTCACAAAACCAAGGACATCATAGTATATATGCTACAGATAATATAATGTAAAAATATACCAATATTAGTCATAAACAAAAAGATTACGCAATGTGTCACACGTGTCATCACTCACGTGATTGGCTTGCAGGGCACCTGTAACTAGCAATCTCCTACTTGACCTAAAGCTAATCACCTATGTGTCTGATCCCCATCAGACCCCTTTGACGCTCAAATACAATCTGAGCTAATGGCTTTGTCAATGGATCTGCAATGTTATTTTTTGATGAAACTCTTTACTTTGCTATATCTTTATGGGTCATAATCACTCTAATCCACAGGAACCTCCTTAGAATAATTCTGATGAGACCTGGGTTCCCTTGCTAGAGCTATCACCCTGTCACTATCGTAGTATATGGGAATCGGCTCCACACTGCATGGTACAACTCCCAAATCTCTAATGAACTTCTTCATCCACACCCCTTCCTTTGCTTATTCTATTGCAGCAATGTATTCTACCTCTATGGTCGAGTTCATAGTAGTATCTTGCTTAGAACCCTTCCAACTTACCGTTCTTCACTTAGGGTGAAAATATACCCTAAATTTGACTTGCTATCATCAATGTCAGACTGAAAACTCAAGTCCGTGTAGTCCTCAACCTGAAGGTTACCTCCTTCATATACCAGTAAAAGATCTTTGGTCCTTCTCTAGTACTTAAGGATACATTTTACTTCCTTCCGGTGTTCTAAACCTAGATATGCTTGATACTTGCTTGTGACACTCAGAGCATATGTTATATCAGGCCTGGTACATAGCATCATATACATGATAGACCTTATTGCTGAGGCATAAGATATCTTATCCATGTCTGCCATTCCTTAGGAGTCTTCAGGGACATACTCCTAGAAAGTGATATTCTATGTCTCATCGGTATGAGACTTCTCTTGGAGTTCTCCATGCTAAGCCTTTTGACAATGGAGTCTATGTACCTGGACTAGGACAAGCCAAGTATCCTCTTCGATCTATCTCTATAGATCCGGATCCCCAAAATATAGGATGCTTCCCCTAAGTCTTTCATGGAGACATTTTTGGGTAGCCAAGCCTTTACTATGGAGAGCATTCCTACATCATTCCCAATGATTATGATGTCATCCATATATAGCACTAAGAAGGTGATAGCGCTCTCACTTACCTTCTTATATACACAAGGCTCATCTTCATTCTTAATGAAGTCATAAGATCTTATCACCTTATCAAATCTTATGTTCCAACTTCATAAAGCTTACTTTAATCCATAAATAGATCTAAGCAACCTGCACACTTTATCTGGACTCTCTTTGGATAGGAATCTCTCTGGCTGTATCATACACATCTCCTCCTTGAGGTTGCCATTGAGAAATATCATTTTGACATCTATCTGCCAGATCTCATAGTCATAGTATGCTGCAATGGCCAAAATAATTCTAATAGATTTAAGCATGGCTATAGGTGAAAAGGTTTCATTATAGTCAACTCCTTGTCTTTCACGATATCCTTTAGCTACTAGCCTTGCTTTATAGGTCTCTACCTTTCCATCCACTCTGATCTTCTTCTTGAAGATCCATTTACAGCCAATGGGTACAATACCCTCAAGTGCATCCATAAGGTTCCAAACCTTGTTAGAGTATATGGAATCCATCTCAGAATTCATGGTTTCTTGCCACTTCCCGGAGTCTATACTCATAATAGCCCCCTCGTAGGTCTAAGGATCAACATCCTAAGAGTCATCTCCATTGATATGTCCCACATATCTTTCAGGAGAGTGAGATACTCTATTAGACCTATGCAAAGTTGGAACTTGTGTATTAGGTACCTGAACAAACTTGGGCTCTGGAATGATGCTTGAACTAGGTTCTCCAACCTCGCTCAATTCTATTTTGCTCTCATTGTTTCCACCAAGAATGTGTTCCTTCATAAGGAACACGACTCTCTTGGTAATAAATACCTTTCGGTCCTCGAGGTGATAGAAATAATATCCACAAGTTTCCTTTGGGTATCCCACGAATGTGTTCTATTCTGTCCTTGATTCTAACTTATAGGGGTTATGTCTTCTAACGTGGGTAGGACAACCCCAAATTTTAACAATCTTAAGATCAGGCTTCTTTCATTTTCATATCTCATACGACGTAAATATTACCTACTATGATGGAACTCTGTTCAGAAGGTAAGCTACAATCTCTAGGGCGTATCCCAGAATGAGACGGGTAGGTTAGCAAAACTCATCATGGACCGTACCATGTCTAACAGCATACGATTCCTCTTTTCTGATACACCATTGAGCTGAGGTGTATATGGAGGTGTCCACTAGGATAGAATCTCATCGTCTCTGAGGAAATGGGTGAACTTCATACTCAAGTACTCTCCTCCTCGAACTGATCAAAGAGTCTTAATACTCTTTTCAATCTAGTTCTCTACCTCATTCTTATATTCCTTGAATTTCTCAAAGACCTCAGATTTATACTTCATTAAGTACATGTGTCCAATCATGTCGACTCGGGCTATAGGTGGTTACTCATACTGTAGTCCATACCTCATTCTTACTAGCCTTCCTTTTTTTTTATTGGTCTCACCAATATAGAGAACTGGCTTTTCTTTCTCGATGGTGCTCTCAGCTTTCCTCAATATATTAAGGAGCTCAAATAGAGTCACCTCAAACTTGTTTATATTAAATTTAATAATAAACTGTGAAAAAAAATTCGGTAGGGACTTAAGTATAAGATCAACACATTATCCTCTAAGAGTATATATATACTTCACAAAGTGAGCGATCTCATCCTTACTTGTCCTTTCCTCTAGCATGGGCACAATCATGTTAAGGACATATACAATTTTCTCTTTCATGAGAACAATTATCAATTATAAAGCTTTTGGACCAATGAGGCTCTTGACATCGAGTATGCCACGTAGGGGTTTTACAAGTGACAAACAAGATATAACATAAATTAAATAACATGTAGATTTTACAAAAAATACTAATTAAGATATGAAATTCTATATTAATGTACTCCCACTATTTTTTTAGTGAATCATGCAACACCATCGACACGTGAGATGAAAGTCTTCAACAGACTCCTAGTGGGGATCGGGATCCAATCTGCACCTTAATGCAACCCTGAGGGACTCGACCAATTACACTAAACTCAAAAGGTAAGCAACTCTTGCCAATCACAACTCTTTGTAATTCCCATCATGTTCGACCTCTAAATTATTATGGTCTCGAGGGACTCGACCAACCATAATGTTCAGTTAAGTCATCACCATCGTTACAAGATGAGTCAGATTCGATGATATGCCCTCGAGGGACTCGACCAAGCATACTACGTCCTTAGGTCACCTGTGACATCTTTATGTCGTAGGCAAGATCTTGATCACATAGATAGGTGTGCCTCGAGTGACTCGACCAACTCAACCTATGGCATGGTTCAATTTCATCCTACAACGATAGAAGGTCACGTGGGTCAATCTTATTGTCTCATACTTATTGACTTAATATTATCATAGGAGGGGTTTTTGTTTCATTTTGGTCTCCTAATATGTAATGTCACACACATACATATTTAATATATATCTACATCACATGTATGTATATATATATATATATATATATATATATATATATATATATAGTAGGTGTATAACACATCACATATGCAAGCTACATCCGATGATCATGAGCCATCACCTAATATGATTAAGCCCGAGCCAATGGGCCTAATCACTCACAATAGATCTATGTGTGCATCGGTGTATCTCCATGTCCTATGATTGTTGATCTCGTCATCATCGATTCTGTCGGATCGTCGCATCACCATGCGACGTGATCTCTCGCTACAACATCGTGGGTCCCGCTCACTTAAACAAGAGTACATGAATAATAAGACTTCCCATAGGAATACAAGATATCGGGCTAAACATACTATAAATAAGAATAAAAATTCTAATGATAAAATGAATTCTAATATAAAAATCAAAGAATACTTAATTAAATAATAAAATAAACAAGTAAAGATCAAAGACAGAATAGTAGAAACACCTAAGGGCAGGCTTAAAAGCAGTAGTGCCGGGCTAGTAGTCAGTAGTAAAATGGATTTGGGACTAATTTTCATCTAAAAGAGTTTAGTGCTACACTCTTTCGATCCGCTTGTTAACCTAACAAACTACTAACTTGCTTTCCTAGGCTTGATTGTTAGGCTTACCTTCCTGGGTTTCGTCCTGTAGCTATTGCCAATTAGGATTGAGCGCTAGTGCTTCTAATATAATATATAACCCAATAACTCAACCCTACCTTACTGACCTCTTGGTCTGCCTCGGCTTACTCGGATTATTCTACCCATCACTACCAGGCTCATGCCAATACTTATGATCTTAGCTCGGAACTCGTACTTGTACTAGTGAGTGCTTCTCATACTGGAACTTATAATAAGGAGTTTAGCTACTTACCTACCAGATAGTAAGGAGTTGAGCTACTTACTATCAGATTAAACACCACCTTCTAAGGCAATAACCATCAAACAAGAATACATCGACTACTGATAAGACTGAAGTTAGAAACATGGTACTTCCAATCAGGATTGTACTCGACCTTAGCTCCTACTTCGATGAAGCAAACGACAAAATAGGAAATCACTAGTACATTGAATGCTCTAACTACTGCTCTCAAGGCTAACTACCTTCGCTTTCACTCTCAATACCATTCCACTGCTCTTCGCTTAAAATATGTTTCCTTTCCTACTAGCCTAGCCTGAAACACCCATTTAACTAGAATAGATCGCTCACTTAAACTACTACTAGGAAGAATGTAACTTGATAACCGGATCGTAGACTCTATTATTAGTATGCCCTTCTATAGTAAGAGGCTAGTGATAAGACCCCAGAAGGAGCCCTATAGATTTTGATCCTTGAGGGGGATAAACCCTTGGAACTCTATAGGGGTTCCTCCCTCCTAGACTCGGCACAAGACTGAATTAAAATTGTAGATTACTTGATTAAAAGAGGAGGGCAGCTACATCTTAAATAGCAATCAAAGTCCTAGCCTAAGGGGGCACTTATATAAGTAAAATTATCCTTTTGCCCCTCCTATAGTCATCCTACCTTAATAGGAACAAGGGGCGGCTAGGTTGGCTCTATAACCGACCTAAGCAGGGGGAAACCCTGGCCGACTTGCCTAGTAAGGGGGGGCGGCAACTACTAAGCCCTAAGGGATAATCTAAACCCTAGCCATACTCCTTTATAAGATAGGAGTGGCTTTATTACAATCTAACAAAGTTTTTATTGACTAGTTCTAAGATGATTAGGACTCAACCCTACTGGTATCCTATCAAGTCTGCCCTCTTCAGATCAGTCTTGTCCTCAAGGCTGAGGATCCATAAACTCTAGAAACTAGATCTTCAACTCCTCATGTGACTCTCATGCTGTCATTAACTAAACTTTGGCCTCCTTATTAGCTGGGATGTTAGTTGGAAGGATTTGTTTTGAGTGGTCTTCTTTAAATTTCCATTTGAGGTGGGATACCTGGCTGATCAACTGTAATATTGATTTGGTGCGCGAATTTGATCTCCAAGTTAGGGTCCCAATGTGATCCTCAATTTTACAAGGCTCAAAGAAATAGGAAGACCACTTCATTAAGGCTCGAGTTTCCTGCTGATCGGGTTGGAGGTGTAGAAAAACTCGATTTTTAATTTTTTATCCATTTTGAAGTTTGTCAGGAGGTCGTTTCTTTTTTACATGTGTTGCCATATGGTTAGTCTTTAGTGATATCTAATCTTTCTTTTGGAATAGTGACTACCCTCTGGTATGGTTCAGGATGATGAGAGCCCAATCTGGCAAGAGCATGGATTGCAATTCTTCTAGTTTTACTCCTCTTTCGTGCTATGGACTTGTCTTCAATCATATTTTAAATTTAATAGTAATTAGTATCTCCTATAAAAACCTCGTATGAAGTGTGGGGAAAGCCTCAGTGTAAATTAGGAGATGACCATCTTGCATAAGAATAGCCCTAATCCCAACTCCTGACGCATTGGCCTTAATAACCAAAATGCGGTCGAAATCGAGCAGTGCTAGGACCATCATCATAGCTGCCTTGGGTCATTTGAAGGCTGTGGAGGCTTTATCCAACCATAAGAAGGAGTCTTTCTTTAGTAAGGACATGAGCAGGGTACGGATCTTGACATAATCTTTCATAAAATTTTGGTAGTAGCCCGTGAGTCCAAGAAAACCGCTTAATGATTGTATGTTTATAGGTCTCGACCATCCTTGTATTGCCTCGATCTTCATCAGGTCTACCGCCACTCCATCGTCTGATAATATACCCTCCACTTCACGCTGTAAGAAACTGCACTTTGACTATTTCACATAAAGAGTATTCTCCCGGAGAATTGTTAGAACAGTTCGTAAGTGCTGAAAATGTATATTAAGCGTAGGGCTATAAATGAGGATATCATCGAAGAACACTAATACGAACTTGCATAGAAAACTTCGGAAGATGTCATTCATCAGGCTTTGAAAGTAGAAGGAGCATTCGTAAGTCCGAAAGGTATTACTAGAAACTTGTAGTGGCCGTTATACGTACAGAATGTAGTTTTCGGAATGTCTTCAATGCATACCTGAATCTGGTGATAACCAGAATGGAGATCCAATTTAGTGAAGACTCGGGCTCCTTTTAATTCATCCAAGAGCTTATCTATGATAGATATAAGATATAAGATATTTGTCCTTAATGGTGATAGCGTTCAAGGCCCGATAATCAATATACATCCACCATGTACCATCCTTCTTGTGCACTAGCAACACCGGTGAAGAATAAAGGCTGCAACTCGGTCGAATTACCCTAGTGTCCAGTATCTCTTTGACGATGTTCTTGATCTCATCCTTCCACAAGTGAGGGTAGTGATATGGATGCAAATTTACTGGAGGTTTGTCCGATAGAATAAGAATACGGTGGTCATGCTGCCGGTTTGGGGGTAGCACACACGGCTCCGTGAAAACATTCGTGAATTCATCCAGCAAGAGGGCAAGCTTAGGATCTGAAATTTGTATATTCTCCCCCTTAGATGGCTGCTAGATATGCATCAAAAATCCTCCATATGCTTTGTGCAAAACTTTCTCCATTTGTTATGACGAAACGATGGAAATTTGGCTCCTGCGCTTGCCTCGTAACGTGATCTGTCTCCCTTTGCAATAAAATTTCATGATTAATTTAGAAAAATTTCATGAGATATCACCTAATGTTGTGAGCCATTTGATCTTGAGTATGGCTTCATAATCATCGATAGGTAGGAGGAAGAAATCAACTACCACTTCTTGGTCTTGGAGGAGTAGTTTCACCCGCGGGCACCATTGGTCGCAATTAAAGATTCGGTCGTCGGTAACCTTTACGTCAAACTTGTTGCAACCTTTGACTTGAAGTGCTAAATATACAGTGACCTTACTATTGAGGAAGTTATTGGTGCTGCCCGTGTCGATGAGAAATGTGATGGGTTGCTGTTTTAGAAGTCCTCCAACTTTCATCATTTGCGGGTTGGAATAGCCGGCCAATGCATGCACTGCGTAGTCGGCCGGTTGGGACTCTTCCTCCATGTCTTCTTCTTTAGGTTCAAGGGCTTCTTCAGATGTTTTATTATCCTTATCCTCCATTGGTTCAATCATAAGGAGTCAGCCCTTTTTGCAATGATGTTTACGGCTCCACGGTTCATCACGATGCCAACACAACCTTTTAGCCGATCGTCCGTGAAGCTCGTCTCTTGTCAACTTTTTTAGTACAGGGGCTTGGATGACAGTAGAGGGGGCAATAGGCCTTGGCATGGCTGGTCGGGGAGCGACCCTTGTCCTTCATACCTCGTGGTTCAATTGTTCTTCCTGGATACGTGCGAAGGAAATCGTCGCCCTAAGAGTGTACGGTTATCGCGCCTTTACTTCTCCTCAGATCTCCAGCTTTAGGCCCTCGATAAAAGTTCCTAAAAGTTATTTCTCAGACCAATTCTCAATTTCAAATTGCCGCTAACAGGGCTGGGCTAACTGCCCCCTATATTCTTTCTTCTTATGGACCAACTTCTTCTTAGGTTTTTGTCTTCAACTTATAGATGCGTACTGGATCGTACCATATGAGTTGTATTCCTGCTTTCAAACTCAAACTCCCATCTTACATTCTTTATTCCCCACTCGATTCTGACTCAGTTAAGAAGTCAGGGCATTCTTCCTTATGCATTTGATTCCAATAGGAATAATAATATACTTACTAATGATACTTACTACTGATACTAACTAATATACTAATATACTAATACTACTTCTACTGGCTCTGTACTATGTCTTTATTCTTATTTTACAACAATTCTCTTCTGATTTCTGTGTTCAGTTCCCGTATCGAGTTCAATTTTTGGAAGTATTAGTGGCATTCTTACCTAAGAGATTGGATTAGCCCACAAAAGGAGGAAGCCTTCTTAGCACAAGTTCTAATCTTTCTATTACTGGTTTCTTTTCTTTTTGCTTTGCTTTGGTTGTTGGTTGTTGCTTTCTCTTGTTTATTGTTTGTTTCCAATACACCTTAGTACAATTCTATTAGTAGTTGCTTGTCGGCTTGGCGAGTGAGATACAGGATAGTTAGAATTGGATAAGGGAGTGACAGGCTCATATGCAATTAAAGTAAGAATCAACCTTGGGAGGGGCAGGCTGAGATCATAGACAGTAAGTTTTAGAGTTAAGAGCGGAGGAGCTGGAATGCACATAGACATTGAAGTTACAACTCAAGAATGCAAAGGTTTCACCTAAGTCTGAAGAGTGAATAGAGAATGCACAGATCAAATACAAGCATGAGATACAAGAAATTAAGCCCGAGAGCTAGTAGTTAAAGCCTGAGTTCTGAATCCAAGTATTGTTTAATTAGCATAGATATGAAAGCGAGTAGGATATACTGATGGATAGGGTAGTTAGCCTTGTTAGCAGCATATTAGTCTCCTTACTTAACAAGCAATAGTAGGATTCCTACTTATAAGTTGTTTTCTGTATTGAGAGGTGGATTCCCCTTCTTTTGTTTCGATGTCATAGAAGCACTGGGTTCTTTCATTACTGTAAGATAAAGTATGAGGAGCACTGGTTATGACCTATTAGGTAGTGATTCAATTCCCTATTATGAGTTACATTCTAATTTATTTGTTTTTACCCCGTACGAGACCACGCTTGGGTCAATACAATGTAGAGAACTCCCCAATAGGATCTACTACTTCAACTCGAAACAGTGAGCTCAAATATTAACTACAAGGATAGAATCAATGCTAGAAAGAATAGAACTAATGCTTCTACTGCTTCTACTGCTTCTGCAACATTGGAATCATACTAATACTAATGAGAACAACCCTACTGGCGACTAATGAGAAATCACACTGGATAACCAGAATCAAACTATATAAAGCAATAATGAGGAGTGGGGACACGTGTTAAAGAAGTAAGCTACCAAGTAAGAAAATAACTCTTTCTCACCAACCCATGCCTATTTCAATAATAAAGTAGTAAATCTACCTATAAGCCTATTTCTTTTAAGTAGTAAAGTCAATAAAGAATGGAATTATCAATCAAGTAAGAGTTGTCGTAGTGGCAGAAGGAAGGTACTAAGGCAACTACGAATGCCAATTGGGTTTGTAGAGAATGGGTCCTTCTCCTCACTGTAGGGAATGGAACATCCAATAGAGAAAAAGAATTTAGTGCTATCGGGCCTAAACTACAAGACAAATAGGATTAACAAATAAGATGAAATAGAAAGAATTGAACTAAACTAGTGCTTATAAGAGTGCAACATTGTCCTTAGCGACCGTAAATACTGGTTCTAAGACTGGATACTACCGCTACATGATCAAATTCGGCATCTAGATCCACCAAGTAACTACTACATATGAGACTTTTACTGCTTTATCTTAGCCTGCCCTGTCTTACTTCCAAACTAAAACTACTACTTTCAAGGCTGAACTATACTACCCAATGAGGCTCGCTTTCCTTTCTTTCACTGCGTCGTTGTGGGGCGGGGCAGTTGAGTATCCTAATTGCTTCTTTAGTTCTGTAGTTCGAGTTGGGGTATGTCCCTTGCCAACTAATCTTACTCTACCGTATCTCGGGTTTAGGCCTAGGCCCTTTGCTCTAACCCTAAAATGACACTGCTTGCTTGTATTCTTTCCTACTGCCCAACTAAGCTGCCTACCGATCTTTGCTTACTAGGTTGGAGTCCTCCCTTCCTATTTATTAGTCTGCTCTTCTTTGCTTGAAAACTGTTACTACCGTAAGTTAGCCTACATCTATTTGCTCTAAAACTGGCATCATTGTAATATTTCGTGCCTACGAGTTCGGGTATGTCTCTATTCTATCTCGGTTTGATACCTTGTTGAACTACTCTAATTCTCTTGGAGAACCTATAAGAATAGAATTGAGAATAGGAGAATAGCAAGGTATAAGACTCTAGTTTGGAATGAAGAATATGGGGGTAAGCTGGATAGATTGGGACTAATGCTATGCGACTAAGAAGTATAATTAGGAGTCAAAACAATGCTTTGAAGAATCAATAGCAGAAGGAAGAGAATGAAATTGGTGTAAACAAGGCTGGCACTACCAATACAAAGAGTAGCACCTTAACCTAGAATCGAATCTTACTTATTAGCTTCTAAGCCTACAAACCCTGTCCATTAATCTACCTTCTTTTTTCTATACACAACTCTATTCTAACCACCCCTCCCATTAGTCTTACTACTATCTTTCTCCTAAGTCTCTCTTTCCTATCTTTGATTCTGAAATTGCTCTATCGTGATCTACACTTGCTAGCTTAAAGCTTAAACTATTCGTCTTTAGGCTTACTTCCTTGTACTTAAAATTGTGTATTTCACCTATTGTATTGGGCTTGCTTTCCTCACTTGTGAAGCACTCTCTTTCCTGGAGAAATGAGAATTGCCCCACAATAGGCTCATAAAAAGAGGATGAAACTCAACTTACAATTGAACACTTCGAGATTGAGCTCGTCAGTGATCTTTTCCATGGTTTATTGAGTTAGTGAACATTACATTCGTACCCGCAGGTAAGGCATTACTTATATCATATCTTTGAAGCCCTCGCTAGGAGCTACTTGGTACACACTACTAATACTAAAGAAAGAAGGTGAAGGCATGCCCTGCGATTCGCTAATTCATCTCTTGATCAGGTATTCCGAAAATGCTATGTGTATAGGGTTGATCAGCGAAAGACATTTTGAGGGGGCAGGATACTATTTTTCCATCGATTCAATCGGGTATTCAACAAAGGACATAGTGAGTTAGGTAACATATCTTTTGATAGGAAATAAAATAGATATATATCCAAGCAGAAAGTCGAGAGCCACGCCAATGCATATGCTTTCAAAGTATTACTTGGAACTAATCTCATCCTTATCTGTTTTGTCTTAATGAGATAGGAATTTGTAGTTGGACCTTCTTTCATAGAGCCTTCGAGCGTGAAAGGTACTCTGTTAAAGGGGCCTACTCTTCTCTAGACTAAAGGTCATCCAGAGCCACTTTAAGGCAGTTTTGCTTCTCAATCACTTAGAGATATATATGGAGTAGGACCAATCCTTCTTTCCCTATATGGAGTAAGACCAATCCTTTCGAAAGTGAGTAGTGTTTGTTGTCGATGAGCCATGTGTTTCAAAAAGTGATCTTGCGTTAGGAGCTCCTGTTGAGTTGAGATAATCTATTTCTTGGCTTTCCCTTCCCTTATTCATATTTATCCTTTATCATTTTATTATTATTATTATTATTATTTACACTTCCATATTATTATTATTCATAAGAAAGAAAGGTTCTTTAGGTAGCTGGTTAGATTTCTTTGCCTTTATTCAATCCAATCGCTCAACCTTCATATGGATTAATTCTATTTAATTGTTCATTGAATCCCCGGGGTTTGTTTCTCCTAGGAATACTTGCACTTTCATGGGAATTAGTGTGATCCTGTACTATGCTATGAATTGAATGACTGCGTAGCATTCAATAATTTCTTTAGTGAGGGCCACTTTAACTTCTAATTTCTATGAAGAAGAATAAACCAATCGATCCAAATCGAAGACTAACTAACAGATATCGAATGATTTCCGGACTGGAACCATCTTCTAAGACTCCTATTAATCTTTCTGAGACTCTTATCCTATTAATATTATAAGCTATAATTTGATATTTCATAAGTGTTTCAAAATCAATTATTACGATGACTTGGCACATTGCTTTTAGAGGATTATCCATCTTTCCCTAAAGAAAGCAAGCATTTTATACCTTTTTGATACTTATTCTCATATGGGATAAGGCCCATACCACCTTATACACATTCTATAGGGGAACCTGAACTACAGAAAGAGGGCGATATCAATTAATTACTCCTGGGCAAAAGAATGGATACTCTTGGTTATGTTTAAAGATCTTTCCTTTTATTAGAGAATAGAAATCTTTATTGCTTTTCCCTTTGTGATTCTAGGTGAGGGGAAAGAAATCTTTCCAATCCAACAGTATAGCCAGATGCGAATGAAATAGCTGCTCCCATTCCGACAACAGAAGGCATTATTACTTTATTGCTTTTTCTATTTTGATATGGATCTTCCTTTTTCCTCTCCCCAGGGTTATGCTCCCTTCTTTCTCCTTACCTGAAAGTAGCAGTTAGTACTTATTTATTATATTGAAATAGAAAATTTGATTGAAATAGGAGGAGCTAGTGATTTACAACCACCCTCACCAACTATTAGTAATAGACCAACTATTAGTCAAATATACCTTATTCCCTATTGAGACTGCCGTGGGGTTACCCATCTTTTCCAATATAGAATGATAAAAAAGTACATCCATCCAATCACACAAAAAGAACCTGCACGGCTGCCTCCCGAGAGGATTAGCAGATGAGATAGAGCAGACCGGTTCATGCCATATCAACAAATCCTATTTTTTGCACTTTTTCTTTCTACTTATGGCATTCTATTATCAATAGAATATGGATCTTGTTTTAATTCTCTATTTCAGGTTTAATTCTTCTTCTACTCGTTAGTCATTCTTGGATGCGTTACTACAATCCTTACTTTTATTCTAGGGCTCCTTTTTCTGGGCCTATCTCTCTCTTATCTCGTTCTGACATTCATTAACCACTAACTAGGAACAACCCTACTATGCTAATACAATGAAATTAACAACTAGGACTTTCGCTACTAGAATCAAGGTTGAAACCACTTATTGGGATTTTCATTTATACACTCACCTTTGCTTATGTCTCTCCTTACTATAAAACAAATATCGTTATAAATATTATTCTTTAGCTACTGATCTAGGTTCTTATACTGTAGTGTTAGTTTGAATATGCCCCCCTTTCTGAGAGTCTTACTTGTGAGCTAGGACCTTGTTTTTACTACTCAAACTTATATTTGTTCATGGCATTCTCCCTACCTTGATCTCAAGCCTTGCTCTCCTTAGCTGAAGTCTGGTTCACCTTCTAATAAGACGGGAACTACTAGCAAGTAATAAATCAACTACTACTACTATAGTACTAAATCAACTACTAATTATGGGAATCCACTAATAATGGAAAGACTTTGACTACTACTACTAGAACTAGAGTTGCTAAATACAATACAAAGAAGATAACTACTCGGGTACCGGTATAAGACCCATAAGGATCAGACCCATATAGGGGAATTATCAGACTAAAACAAAAGGAATCAAGAAATGCACCACCGATAACAAGAATAACCTTCCTTGCTATTGGTCAGTATCTATTGATCTGTATGCCTAGTTTGAATCCCATATGTAGTAGGTATGGTCTTGCTTTTGTTAGCCTTATTATAAGTTAAAAGCATGAGAAGCACTCGAGAAAGAGTTAAAGCAAAGAGCCTGGCCTAAGCTTGAGAGTGATGAATAGCAGGTTGCAAGCAAAGAGAGGTAGATTGATCAACAGAGGAGTTAGAGTTGTAGTAGTTATTAAAGTAAGACTAAGGGGCACGGGAGCTCTATTATAGTAATATTAGTTGCTTGGTTAGTAGTTACTTGTCGGGTATTGCAAGCAGGGTCCTTAGCCTTAAGGACAATAGTGACATACTTAAGTGAAGTTTGTGTGCGCGTCTCGAGAATGGAAGGCGGGAATACCAGGTTGAAGCTAACTTCGAGGAGTGGACAACGATACATAGGATAAGGCTTTTATATCTTCGAGTAGTTCTGTTACTTAGTAGCTGATTCCTACTAGCATTAGTTTCATTCAGGGTTTCAGGTTATAGTATTGTGTTTATTGTTTTCATTCTGATACTCCTTAGTTCCATTCTATGCCTGGATTTCATACCTAATACTAGTTCTTATATCTATATGCGTTGGTCGTAACCTAATACTTATGGGAATAATAGGATTTAGAACTAGGTGAATAGGAGGATTTAGCTTAGGTACTAGACAAATAGGGAGATTTAGCTTAGGTATATAATAGAAAAAAGAGGGGAGCTAACTAACCATGTGACCTTTCTTCTTTAGAAGTATGAATAAAACGAGCGCTACATTTCAAAAGGTGATCTTGCATTAGGAGCTCTGTCGAGATCTTATAGATATAAGTAATCAAAGAAAGTAAGTCCGTCCTATTTCGAGAGTTAGAGCACAAGATTTGCTTGTGATAGAAAGAGGAGGTTCGTTCTTATGTTGGTGCGCAAGAAGTGTTGAAGTTGAATCAATAGGTATATACTGTCCGAAGTAGGAATAAGAGTTAGAATTTCATAAGAGCATATGGCGAAGTCGGAATGGGAGTTAGAATTGAACTAAATACTATTTACTTACCGCTACTCTGCATACAAGCATACAAATACTAAATACAGGCTTAGTTGTGAGCTGTAGAGCGTAGGTCTTGTTGTCAGCGGTTCAACTCTCCATTTTTGTATTATTACTTAGGTCACATATTTTAAGGTAGGGTTGGCAGGGTGCGCTAAAGGAGCTGCTATACTTATAGGTAACCATGGACATTGAGGGCAGAGTCACAGCCATTAAGAGCGGATCGTAGGACTTTAATCAAGGTAAAGGCTAGCATGCGAGGTAGGAAATGCAACTGGGCTTGGTTCTATCATAGTGTAGTTACATTCGGACTAGTATTTGTTTCACTCTCTCACTATTGAGTTTGATTCAAATAGTGGTAGTTAGATTTCCCAGCTTATAGTTGAATTATTAGTTTCCATCTTCTTTCTTATACTGATGAGTTTGGTTCTATTATAGTGTAGTTCGATCCCCAGTAAGTGGTAAATGGTTTTATGGCCGCCGATTCGATCCTCACCAGCACTAGTATAGTTCTTTGAAGTACTGGTTTCATTTCATTTCTGGTATCAAATCTTTCCTGATTCTTTTATTTAGTCTTATTTTGGTTAGTTCCACGTTGAAAACAAAGATAGCTAGGTTGAAACAGTGACACAGAGATATAGAACGAAGGAAGTAAGCCTAAAAGCAAGTAAAAGTAGGTTTGATATCAACAGTTAAAGTATGTAACTGTACTAGTATAAGCTAATAGAATACTCAATTAAATAATGAAAAGCAGTAGCGAGGTTCCAACTACCTTGTTTGATTCTATTCCTTGGATGCACTGTATATCATACCCTTATTAAAGAATCAAAGGGTATGGACAGGGCCCGGGCTCGTGGAACAGAACTGGGGTTGGGCAAGAACGATACTTGAAGCACCTAGTTTGTGATTCTACTGTTGAAGGTGATATTCGGATTAATATCGATCTTATTCTTATATATGTGTAATAGGTGTCCTAGACCCAGGACATACCCTAGTCTTGGGATCTTGACTTCAGAGTTTCTGGTGCAGCTTCCCTTATGGGTAGTAGCATCCTTACTTCAGAGTGAAAATCTCTACTTAGTTTGGTAGTTATTCCATGTCTGATCCTTGCCCCTTCTTTTACTACTTACTACTAGGGTTAGTTTCTTTTACTTACTTGCTCAATTCTTTCCTACTCACTCACTCTACCTATTCCGTTACTACTGAGTTCAATTCGAACTTTCTTTTCTTTCTTACCAATACCACTATTTAGTCTATTGTTGCTGGATGTGGTATCCTCTTACTAATAAAATAAAAATCAGTCTTCTCTTCTACCTGATAGATCAGACCCAGCATATGTGCACCCTACATCTCACTCTAGTAATAGACTCTCGAGAAACTCATCCATTCTTATTCTTATCAGTAGATTCCCTACTTGGATTGTACCAATATTATGTATCTCTTTTTAGGTATTCCTTTCCCGGTTATTGGGCTTACTTTATTATCTACATGCCTTACCTTACTATATCCTATCCTGTCTTTGCTTGATCTTGGCCTTTCTTTGCTTGCTTTTAGGCTTGGACTAGTGATCCAGATCCTTACTTTCCAACTCCACTAATGTATCTCATTATAATACTCTTGTTTCTCATTATCAAACTCTACACATTTATTCTTTAGTTCCAGAATTAATCTTCCATGCCAATTCGATTCTAGTCTCTTATAATATATCATAATATAGTTTCACCACCAAGACACTCAAGCACAACTGCCATAAGAACTCTTATAATAGGGAATTGACAAATAAATAGTACTTCCACCGCTGATAGGTATAAGCTAGAGAATAAGATCTAGTAAGGGCAGATTAATGGACAAGGAGACATAGGCCGAAAGCAATTAGTTGAGTCAGTAATGAGATAAGGTAGTTACACACCAGTAGAGGTTATAGTCAGCAATTAGTTGGGTTGAAGCAAACATAAGTAAGGCTTTGCTACTATATGAGTAATTATGATCAGTAGCAGTTCTAGTTAAAGGGTCAACAACTCTACACGTAGACTGATCTATGGAAGTAAGGATCTGATTTCTGATTTCAAGAATGAGCTCTGAGTTTCTTTCTTTTTATCCCGAGTTTAGTCCATTAGAGTAGTGTTCGATCCCCCGTTTTTAGGTTGAGTATGTGAGTGAGCTGTTCGAGGTAGACTCAAGAAGTAAAGCAAGGATCAATGTTAGTCGGGGTTTGTAAAATCAAGTATTGTATTAGGAACAGTAGAGCAGCTAAGGGATGAAAAGTAAGCCAGGAAAGGTAGACCGAAAGTCAAGCATGGCATACTAATAGGTGTGATTTAGAATAGAGGGAACAAGTCCAATCCCTATAGTGAAATACCGACTTAATGAAACCCGAGATGATGTAGTGCAAGTTTCAAAGTAAGGAAAAACAACCTAATAGATATGAAAGTAAGGTTTGGTTGTATAGATATTAAGAGAAGGGCAGCTTCATATATAGTAGCGACAGTCTTTTCAGTAGTAGCTCAGTTCATACTAGTCGTAGTTGGATTCACTGTTGCACCCTATACTTATGAGCTTAATTGCTAGTTGAGAGTTGACTTCTTCTGTGTGTGGGTTAGCTTCTACTCTTTTAATTGATAGACGGAGTTCGGATCTATCGCTACAACCCTAGAGCTATTCATTCCCTTGTTTGGGTTTGAGCCTGAATGACTTTCTTGCTTGAGTGTAAATATTCCTTTTTTTGGTTGTTGTCTTAGTGGATGACACGAACTATAGGACTAATATAGTAGTATAATATTGATAAGAGGATAGCTTATCTAGAAATAGACTTATAATAGTATGCAGAAGAGCTAGACTGCTACATAGTAGTAAAGAATTAAACCCATATTAATAAGAAAACAACGAAGTAGTAACCCTTGCCTCGGACACCAAACCCCTTAATCACCAGCGTAATAATCATACTCGTTAACTGCATTCCCGCTCCATACCTTCTTTCTTAAAACACAGATTCGAATATTGCTCTACTACGCCTTAGCCTATATCTCTTTACTTTTGTTTTGTAGCACTGTAATTTATACAACAATTCGAAATAGGTAATCCAACACTTGAATAGAACCTTGCTCTACTGCTTCTCATAATTAATACAAGAATAAAGGATATAGTTAATAGAACATAGGTTGAGAATACAGGGGATGCTGTAGAGGATATAGAACTAAACTAGGCATTATCAGAATTCAAAAGCAACTAAAGAACTCATCTACTACAATTAGGATCAAACTTGGGCATACAAAAACAGAGCTATTGCTGAAAGGAGTGCGACAAGCAACTATTACTTCTATAGGGAACCAACCTCACAACTAGGAAATCCACCCAGGCATACAGGAATGGACCTATCATCAATCAAGAATCCTAATAACTACCCCATCAATTGAACTAGCTACCTATCGAATTGAACTAGAAATAGAGAAAGAGGGCTTTCACTTGAAACCCGGGAGAATGGAACCACTGTCGCTAATGCCTATGGTACAGCTAAAGGATGCCACTACTTAGTTGAAACCGAGCCTAGCAATTAGCATATTACTTCCCCACCGATCTAAGGCTTTGACTTCCTATCTTTTATTCTTACTTTGCTCTAGCTACCATTCTATAATCATGTCATCGGATCCTTACTTAGACCACATCTAGGGCTTTTACTATCCATACTTGGATTCTACTACTGCTCCAGCGAGAAGTGTTCTATAGTGCGCCTCTAAGTAGAAGCCTATATTGATGGTCATTTGAAACTAATGCCAACACTACCCGGACTTGGAGCTAAGCCTTTTACCATAAAGGATCGGACCAGCATCAGCAATACCTCAACTCATAACTCTGGCTTACTTTACTATATTTTAATCTCTCTTAACCTACCAGCAAACTGCATCTCCGCTTTCACTCGCCCACGCCCCTGGTGAAGTCTATCTCTTCCTTGTGCCTAAATCGAACTTGATTATAGGGTTTATACTCCTTACTGGACTCTCTAGACACACGTTCAGCCTACCCTGCCTAACTCCTATTCTTAAGAACCTGTCGATAAGTTTTCAATTGCTTAGTCAAGTTCTGCAGTTAGGGCTTCAATTTGCCGCTCCCACCACCTTCCATCGTTGTTGTCATTCCATCTTTTATTGGTATTATTTTCACGTGTATTCATTCCCTGACTCCATGCCCTAGCGGACCAAAACGTATTCTATGTATTGCTTGTCCACTATTCTATTGCATTCTATCTTTTGTTGTTATTGTTTTAACTTATACGTATTATTCTCTTTGCTCGCCAACACGCCTATGATTATAAACGTATTCTATGTACTTAACACTTATTATTCTCTTTGCTCGCCAACACGCCTACTGTATTTGCATGCTGACCAATATGACTATTATTCTTAGAGCTAATATTGGGTTCTTAGGCCTATTAGTAATAAGTAAAGTCAAGCTAAGAGTAAGGCAAGGCAGGCAAAGATAGGATAGTCATATTTGAGAGCAGAGTAGCGGCACCAAAGTCAGATGTAGAGTCAAGGTTCGAGGCTTAGAGCTATGAGTGAAATCCATATGCTGGAGCCGAAGCCTAGTATCTGATTTAAGAGTACATAATTTCATAAGTAAAAGAACCAAAGTTGTAAGTCAAAGAATAAGGACCAGGGGAATCAGAGCCCATAATACATTAAAGTTAGCTTTGAGATACAGTAAGGGTAGCTTTGAGTTTAGTAACAACACATTATTAGTTGTGAGCTAAGTTATTTTTCTTAGTGTTTTATTCGCTGTTTTATTATAATAGTAGTGGTTTTCAGAATCTTGTTATCCGCCCTACTTTGTTAGAGCCTTGGTAGAACTAGTTCAACTCTTATTAGTGAGTAGCGGTGTCAGTTTGTAAGTAAAGAGAGGTTCACATTCAAGTCGGATCTAAGGCCGACAACTAAAGAATCAAGTCACATATCTTGTTTTCAAGTCAATAGTTTCGAGCTAAAAGCAAGTAATGTAAGAGACTTTATCTAATAGGTAGGACAGTAAGAATATGAGCCAGGAAGGAAATACTCCAAAACAAAAAAGAGGTAGACTGCATACTCTAAGGCGAGAAAGGCAGGGTCAGAAGTAAGATTTAGGTCTAGTAGCGGCAGGCTCATATACAACAAAGTAAGGATTCAGACTAGGAGTCAAAGAAAGCAAGTATCAAGTTTAAGAGTTTAAAGTGAACGAGGGGCTAACTTTTATTCTTACTACTAGACATCCACATCTGTTACACGTCAGTATTGTTCCACCCGGAAACAAGAGCATAGGAAATGTAGCTAACGAGCGGAGGCTTAGAGACAGGAATGACATGTTTAAATTAAAGTAAGTATTAGCAGACTGGCACCTTGGTGGGCATGGGAAGACTTCCGCTCAAGAGCCTAAGATTGAAGAGCTACTAAGGTAGAGTTCGGTAAGAAGAGAAAGATTCAATGATTTGTTTACTTTGCTTCAACATTAAGTTCGGTCATTCTGCTGTTTACTTTTACTAGACTTGTTCTTGCCCCAACCCCTGTTAGCACAAGGTCTTACGTCCTATCTTATTTCGAGTCAACAAATACTAAATATATTTAATCTCATCTATCTCTAAATATATTTAATCTCACCTATCCTCGCTATTAGTTACCTATCTCCTTCCGATCCTTGGTTACAGAAATATAGCATACCTAGCGAATTCTTCTGCTTTATCTGTTGCTTCCTTTGCTTTAAGATAAGATACTCACTCATATTCAGTAGAAGGATCAGGATAAGGAGAATAAGCAAAATCTTCAACTGCAAGATATGGGAAAGGGGAAAGTATTGCTCCAGATTCCTATATTGTTCCGAAGTATCCTCTTTAAGAATTAGTGGGCACCCGAGATATGAGGCAATAGTTAGTTTCTTAATATAAAAGGAGAGTATCGGGTGCTTTACTTTACGTCGGTCATAGATAGAGGTAAGTTATTGGCTTGGCGTCTTTAGAGAAAGAAGAGGTGGTTTAGTTGCTTTCCCTTCCCGTGTTGAGTAGTGGTCGTATTTTTTCCCTTTGCTTAAAGAGTAATGGAGTTGGCGAAATAACAAGAAGCTAGGGAATCGGCAATCCCTAAACCAGAATCAAACAATGCCTAACACAAGAAGGAAACTATATTTTTCTAAGACTTCGAATGGTAAAGTAAGACTTTGACTCACTTTGTGTTAGGGGCCATGTGGGGAATGAAACAATTAATTGGACATAAGCATTCCTCATAATATAGCCCGAACCTCAAACGATCCTGAGAGGGGTTGGCGATTGAGTATATGATGGGCGCAATGATAGAAGAAACAATCATAGAAAAGAAGAGAAAGATTGATAATGTCATACTTATAGCTTCCCTTGTGCCCTACCAATCAATGGAAGTGCGAAAGGAAGAAGCAAAGAAAGGGTTCGGAGTGGAATGCCAATTCAAGTAAAATTCCTGGGGACTTATAAAAGCAATTGTTGGATAGTATCCCGACCTAGCACAAGAATGAATGAAAAATGAAAGAAGTTGCTAGCTAGTAGCCGCATTGAAGCAGCAACCACAGATAGAGCTTTAAGTCAAGAAAAAACCCTCTTTTAGGAGAGAACTAAATAAAATAAGAAGGTATGGTTCGTTTTTAGTGAGCTTTCTTATACTTTCACTCTCTCTCTTGAGTATCCTTTGGAATGTAGAGCACCCAACCGAAGAATCACTTATGCTAATAGCTAATACCCGCACTATAGAGCAATCAATACTCTTATAAAGACCGACTAGCATTAGTATAGAAAAAGCAATAACCTTTATATCTGCTCCCCGCTGCCCCCTTTCTTTTGATCCTCCTACAACCTAATTGGTTGAGCTACCCTTAGCGCATTTTGCTTAGGTTGTCATACTATTATCTCCCCTTGGTTAGGATCTTGGGTAGTTTACTAGAAAGAAAAGTAGTCGGATAGATGATTTTTCAGCTTATTCGATAGAGGATAGTAGGGGTAAACCAACTTTCTTTCTGTGACAATGCATTCCAGAGCATCAAGCAATATTGAAAAAAAGCACCAACCAATCATAGCCTATACCGACCCACCAACGAGGATATCATTTTTTTATTACACCATTACACCCACGCGCCATGGATCATTCATTCACCTAGGGTGATGCTAGCCAATATTATGAAGGAACGCACAGACAAAGAGCAAACTATTACATAAGTAGAATGATGCTTGCCACTATACATCGGTATAACTAGTCAAAAAAAGGGAATGCTATCATGGTTGCAGCATGGAAGATGACACCTAATTGCTAATCCCCTTTAGTTGTAATTAGTCCTCCTTTTAAAGATCCTTGGGACCAAGTTCACTAAACGACTGACTTGGGTCGATACTGCTCTTTAATTAAGTATAATAGAATATTTGTATGTAGCACAAAAGGCCTTAAAGGGGCAGGGTAGGCATTAGCATCTTTCTTTAAGCACATCCTCTAACTGCCTTATTATCCCTTAATGTCTATTGGTATTGGCTATGTAAGAGAAGTTATGCTTTGGCATGAAGGCTAGAGCAAAGGGGTTGGTTTGACAGCGCCTCAAAAATGGATGAGAAAGCATGTCTGGGCAATTTCTTAGTTCGTCTCTCTGACTTCCGAAGGAAAGATGATCCCGCATTCCTTAACTTTCTTTGTCGGAGTCATCTTACAACAAGGCGTAGCTTTCAACTTATATGCATTAGGTAAGCGCGTTGAAGCTATTGGCCTTATGCTAAAGACATGGAAACTCTATTTTATGGATTCTATCTCTTCCTCTTATCTAACTAACAATTCTTTCACTAAATTATGAAACTAGGCGCTTATTTTATTATTAAGAGGTTGGAAGAGTTAAAGAAGGAAGCTTGGGAGAAGAGGTTCCCATGGAGCGATAAAAAGTAATCAACATCAAGAAAAAGTTTGATGAGAGAAATAAGTCCAATAACAAGCGGGCTCTTAAGGAAATGGAAACACTGCTCTTTCGCCCCTTCATTGGTCTGTTTAGTCACTTGAAATCTAAACTCATTTCATAGGGAAGGATTTTACGCATGGTGATCCCTATGACATGACATAAGTGAAAAAGCAAGCTAGCTCCCTTGAAATGGGTCTATTTCAACTACCTATCCTGTGGAAGAAACTCTCGAAATACCTTCTCTATTATTCTTTTTTTCTCTCTTGTCAACAACCTTTTACCCTAAACACACTACTTATGCTCACTACTTATAGCTAGCTCTATACTTACTGCTGGCTATAAATCATATGCACAACCTCTATCTAGAAAATGGTAACACCTAGCACTGCAACACTCCGAGACTAACTAATACAAAAGAAAGACCTAATTGACAGCTTGCTTTACCTATAATGGCACGTTTATTGAGTTAAGTGCCATAGCCATAATCAAGGTCAACTGATTGTTCCCCCGCTGTAGCCCAAAGTATTCTAGTTTCATTGTTCGTTTTGTGTCGAAAGCAAAGAATCATCTCAGCATTAGGAATAGCAAGATTCTAGGAAAAATGTATTTTGGAAGGATGATTTCTAAGTTGAAATAGGGTAGGAGGTGATTAGCCTTTTTCTTATTTAATGGGCGGATTTACTCTTTATACGGGTTAGAAGCCATTTTACGTGTGAGGCTTTACCTTCCCTTTTGCGTTAGAGACCCGAGTGCTGCTTTCTTGCACTCTCGCCTCTTTATGACACTCGCTACTTTTACTTTCTACTTAACACCACTCTTTAGGTTTATTTGTTAACTTTAGAACAATACCTCGGCGGCGAAAAGCCGACATCAAGGTTTCAATATGAGTAATTCTAGTTTCTAGTAATTCAAGTTTATAGATAGAAGGAATGATGATATCAAGAAGCAAAAAGAGAGTAAGTGGTAAACAAAACATTAGATGTATGGTCGGGTTCAATTCTTTAGTGTTGAGGGACAGGGTCCATTAGCAGGAACAAGCTACGGGCAATTGATGATATAATTGAGTACTATACTAGTAATAGTAATAGCAATGAGCAAGTGTTTTAGAGAAAGAGTAGTTAGGTTACTCTATTCTATAGGTAGGAGGTGGACACTAAACTCTATTCTTAAGTGTTGTGAGGAACAAGCTATAATTACGCGCTAACTTAACAAGAACGAGCAACTAATAAAAGAGGAAAAGTAGTGTTAGGGAGTTAACAAGCATACCAAGAACTCATCTTTGACTTTTAAGCTAGGGCGCAAACAAGTAAGGAGGGCAAGGATTGAGAAACTTATATAACTGTCCCCTTATTGATGAGAGTTTTGTGGAGCTCCTAGGAGAAAAGTGTAAGTAAGAAGTTAGAAGAGTGTTAACGAGGGGTGCCTCTATTCAACAAGTAATAAGACGTGTTTGTTGTGCTAAAGTATGGAGTGAGTCTAGATTTAAGGCTGTGTTATTTAGAACTTCTGTCTACATGTATAATCAACAAGGCTATAAGGTATAGAGTCTAGAGTTAGGGTCATGCTTTTCATATCTTCTACCTATATGTATATATAGAATCAACAAGCAAAATGGATTATAGTCCTATTGTGCACTAGGCATGGTTGATTTTAATTAGCTATTTCCTTAAGATTATTTGAGTCATGGTGATGTTACCTTTTTACATAATGGGTGGTGCACTCACATTTCTACTAGCAAGAGCGTTAGCGAGCCACCACTTATTAATTCCTAAAGGCGAAAAACAGACTACTAGAAGTTGAAACAACTCTGCCTACTGCTCGGTTAATACGCTAAGTCAATCAGTATAGAACAAGCAATAGAATTCAAATAAGCAGTGAGGAAGCTACAAGACAAATAAGCAAGCTTTAGGCAGTTAGGTCACTAATTCACATAATGGGTACACCACACTTGATTCCTTCTCCGTGCAGGGTAATTCATCAAATATTCCTTTCTTCCTTTAGCAAGCGCTAGGCCCCAGGAGGAAGTGGAGAAGATAGTGCTTAATTCAATGAAGTATTGATTGGCAAGGGAACAATCAAACAAGCAAGCCCTTATGCTAAAAGAATTAGCTTATGCATTAGGAATTTAGAGTGTTGTTACTTGATTTGAGTTTCATAGTGAGGGTTACTTTCGGGGAAACAAGCATCACCGTTGTGCAAGCTGTTATGCATGAGCTTCCAGAATATGAGTTTTAGGGTAGGGGTGCTTTCTATTTCAATTAGTGGGTTTAGGGGGTGCTATTTCAATTTGTGAGTTTAGAGTAAGCAGTAAGCAGTGGTTTTAGGGGGAGCAAAGCCCTTCTTCTCTTTATTAAAGTAAACGGATTATGAAGTTTCATCTCGTAGAGCGCCCCACTTGTTTGGGGTTTAAGAACTATGCGACAAAGTAAGAATTGAATTGAACTACAAAACTTCTTCTTTTAGCGCCAACCTCTTCTCTTAGTGTACTTGCTTGTAGGGTTCGAGCAAACAGAAATGTAGTATTTCTTTCTTCTTTCTTCATCAAGGACTTCCGGCACATAGCTTATTCTAATGTTATCTACAAGATCTTTCCTAGCCAATAGAGAATCTCAATTCCCTTGTGAGTCATGAACAGTCGGCATTTGTCAAGAGTAGTAGTAACATTCAGGACAACATTTGAATTGCTAATGAGTCTATACTCTGACTACTTCAAAAGGCAAACATCCATTTTCAATTCTAATCAAGATTTTGACATTAAGATTCCGCCTCGTCTCTTGGGATGCAATAAAATCTACCCTTCACAACAACCTCATTGAGTTTAGTAACCCCTGCTCTTTCTTTGGGATGCAATAAAATCTACCCTTCATAACTCATTGACTTTCCATCTAAATTATCAATGTGATCTCTGCTTGTATTTTCTTGCCTTCCTTTGTTCACCTGATCAATAGTAACAACTCAGATGATATCCCCTTTCTTTGTTTCTCCGTACCTTAGTTCAACAGATTTTATCTAATTTCATCACCAGGTTAGATTCATAGAAAAGAAATGACTCTTTATTTGGAATCTCAAACTTGAATTGACTATCTAATGTTTGCAGTTGATCTGCCTCTTTCTTATGAGCTAACCCTCAATCCTGTGCTCATGTCTTAATAATGCTTGCTACCTTCGATAATTTCTTGAATATCCTAACTTGAATATTTGAATCTGGCTAAATCCAATATGTTCTTGATAAAACCCCAAAAGGAGCTCTATAGATTTTGATCCTTGAGGGGGATCAACCCTTAGAACACTATAGGGGTTCCTCCCTCCTAGATTCGACACAAGGCTGAAATAAAATTGATAATTGCTTGATTAAAAGAGTGGGGGGGGCAGCTACATCTTAAATAGGGATCAAAGTCCTAGCCTAAGGGAGCACTTGTCTAAGTGAAATTATCCTTTTGTCCCTCCTATAGGCAACCTGCCTTAATAGGAACAGGGGACAACTAAGTTGGCTCTATAGTTGACCTAAGTAGGGGGAAACTCTGGCCAACCAACCAAGTAAGGGGGTGATGACCACTAAGCCCTAAAGGCTAATCTAAACCATAGCCATACTCCTTTATAAGATAGGAGTGACTTTATTATAATCTAGCAGAGTATTTATTGACTACTTCTAGGGAGATTAGGACTCAACCCTACCGGAGTCTTATCAAACCCCGCTCTCTTAAAATTAGCCATGTCCTCAAGGCTGAAGTTTCATGAACTCAAGCAACTAGGTTTTTAGCTCCTCTTCAGCTTAGGTGTCAGTTGAAAGAACTTGAGCTGAGTCGTCATCTTTAAATTTCCATTTAAGGTGAGATACTTGGAGGATCAACTGTAATTTTGATCTAGTGCATGAATCTGATCTCCAGGTTAGGGCCCCAAAATGATCCCCAATTTTGCAACGCCCAAAGAAATATGAAGACCACTTTCTTTAGGCTTGAATTTTATGCTGGTGGAGCTAGAGATGAATGAGGACTTGATCTTTCTCAGGAAACTTTCTTCTGCTCTGGCATTTGTCAGGGAAAAGTTTCTTCCTTGCATGAGCTGTCACATAGTTAGTCTTTAGTGATAGCCAATCTTTCTTCTCGAATGGTGACTGCCCTCTGGTATAGTTTAGGATAATGAGAGCCCAATCTGACGTGAGTATAAATTGTAATTCTTCTAGTTAACTCTTTTTTCGTGCCATAGACCTGTATCCAATCATATTTTAAATTTGGTAGTAATTAGTATTTCCTACAAAAACCTCGTATGAAGTGTGAGGAAAGCCTCGGTGTAAATTAGGAGTCGACCATCTTACATAAGAATAGCCCAAATTCTAACTCTTGACGCATCGGTCTCAATGACTAAAGTGTGGTCGAAATCGGGCAGCGCTAGGACCGCTGACATCATCGTCATGGATGCCTTGAGTCGTTCGAAGGCTGCGGATGTTTTATTCGACCATAAGAATGAGTCTTTCTTCAGTAAGGACATAAGCGGGGCACTGATCTTGCCATAATCTTTCACAAAATTTTGGTAGTAGCCCATGAGTCCAAGGAAACCGCGTAATGATTGTACGTTTGTAGGTCTCGGCCATCCTTGCATTGCCTTGATCTTTGTCGGGTCCACTACCACTTCATCCTCTAATATAATATGCCCAAGATACTCCAATTTATGCTATAAGAAGCTATATTTTAACTGTTTATCATAAGGAGCATTCTCCCAAAGAATCATTAGAACAGTTCGTAATGCTGAAAATGTATATCAAGCGTAGGGCGATAAATGAGAATATCATCAAAGAATATTAATACAAACTTGCATAGAGAACTTCGGAAGATGTCATTCACTATGCTTTGGGAATTAGAAGGAACATTCGTAAGTCCAAAAAGCATTACCAGAAACTCGTAGTGGCCATTATGCGTGCGAAATATAATTTTTAGAATATCTTCAGTGCATATCCAAATATGATGGTATCCGAATCGGAGATCCAATTTAGTGAGGACTTGGGCTCCTTTTAATTTATCCAAGAGTTCATCTACGAATGGGATAAGATATTTATCCTTGACGGTGATGGCGTTTAGAGCCCGGTAGTCAACAAACATCCGCCACGTACCATCTTTTTTGTGCACTAGCAACACTAGTGAGGAGTAAAGGCTGCAGCTCGGTCGAATCATCCCGGTGTCAAGCATCTCTTTAACAATGTTCTCAATCTCATCCTTCTGCAAGTGAGGATAGTGGTTTGGTCATAAATTTATTAGAGATTTGCCTGGCAAAATAGGAATGTAATGGTCATGCGGTCGGTTAGGGGGCAGCTCGCATGGCTCTAAGAAAACATCCACAAATTTATTCAGGTAAAGGGCAAGCTTAGGATCTAAGCTTTATACGTTCTCCCCATAGATGGCCGCTAAATATGAATCAAGAATCTACTATATGCTTTGTGTAAAACTTTCTCCATTTGTTGCGACGAAACGGTAGAAATTTGGCTCCCGCGCTTGTCTCGTAACGTGACCTGTCTCCCTTTGCAATAAAATTTCATGATTAATTTAGAAAATTTTCAAGAGATATCACCTAGTGTTGTGAGCCATTTAATCCTGGGTATGACTTTATAATCATTAATGGGTAGGAGGAAGAAATCAGCTACCACTTTTTGGTCTTGGAGGAGTAGTTTTACCCACGGGCACCGTTGGTCGCAATTAAAGATTTGGCTGTCGGTGACTTTTGCATCAAACTTATTGCAACCTTCAATTTGAAGCACCAAATATGCAGCAACCTTACTATTGAGGAAGTTATTTGTGTTCCCCGTGTCAATGAGAATGGTGATGAGTTGTTATTTTAGAAGTTCTCCAACATTCATCATCTGCAGGTCGGAATAGTCGGCCAATGCATGCACTGCATAGTTAGCCGGTTGGGACTCTTCCTCCATGGCTTCTTCTTTAGGTTCAAGGGCTTCTTTAGATATTTTATTGTCCTCATCCTCCACTAGTTTAATCACGAGGAGCCGGCCCTTTTTGCAGTGATGTTCGCGGCTCTATGGTTCGTCACAATGCCAACACAACTCCTTGGCAGATCGTTCGCAAAGCTCGTCTCTTGTCAACTTTTTTGGTGTAGAGGCTTAGATGGTAGTAGAGGGGGTAGTAGGCCTCAGTATGGCTAATCGGGGAGCGACCCTTATCCTCTGTACCTTGTGGATCAATTGTTCTTCATGGATACGCATGACGAAAATCGTGGCCATAAGAGTGTATGGTTGTCGCGCCTTTACTTCTCCTCGGATCTCCAGCTTTAGCCCCTCAATAAAAGTACCTAAAAGTTGTTTCTCAAACTAATTCTTAGTTGGGTTAGATAAACACTCAAACCTTGTTTGGTATTCTTGTATTGTAGAGGTTTGACGAATCTTTGCTAATTATCTATCGATGTTATTGAAATCCATTGGTCCAAAGCGGTCTAGTAGTCCTTCCTTGAATCGCTGCCAAGAGAGTCCTCCATGGGTATACTTAAACCAATTAAACCATTGAATAATATCTCCCATGAGGTAGATGGCAGCAATCTCCACCTGTGTGGCGTCGGCAGTTCGGTAGAACCGAAAATAGCGCTTCGCGTACGAGATCCACTCGATCGGATCTCCTTCTTCCCATCTAGGGAAGTCAACCTTCATGCATGGATTGTTGAGATAAGAGATGACATAGCTATATTCTTGAGGATCATCTCACTGATCTAAAGTTTCTGCATGTTGTGATTTCCTCGGGTTCGACAGTCAGTCAATGCTGAATTCGATGAAAAGGGATCACATCTTCTCTTCCATACGGTTTTCAAAGACTTCAAGCTTTGCATCAATAGCCTTCTCTGATGCCATAGTATACACCTTAAGATCTGTAATATTGAGATCTTTTTTTCTATTGTCAGGTTAGTGGTATGGAAATTTTGGAGAAGGGGTGGCCGATTGGAAGGTAGATCGGTTTTAGTGGAAGTAGGCTATGGTTTAGGGTAGATTTGGGGCTACGATTTTATAGAGTTTAGGCTACAAATTGATATGGTTATAGGGCTATGATAGCAGTATATGAAGGTTAGGAAAATAGATTTTAGATCTGGGATAGATGGCAGCAAGGGTAAGTGTCTCGGTAAGGAAAGTTGACTAAAAAGGTAAGTGGATTGATAAGGAAGTAGGCTGATTTTAGTGGCTGACTTAGGGGCTGTTTAGATTCAGTTTAGGGTAATATTTGGAAGGATTTTTGGTAAAGATGGTAGGGTTTGGAGATGAGAAAAAGAGAGTCTAAAATCTCACAAAAAATAGCACTTAAATCTGATAGAATTTAGTGAAAAGAAGTGCTACGATATACTATCCTACTGAACTGATTTTTGCATCGGAGAAATGATGATTTCTCAACGTAAATTCTATAAAGGGTTTAAGAAAATTATGCAGAAGCCCTTTATCATAAAATTTGGTTTAGATGTTATCAATATGAGTAGAAATTTTAATAAAATTTTGGCAGCATAACAGTAGCGAAATAGGGCAAAAGATGCAAGGCAAGATTCCTTTGTCGTAAAATTTCAGAACTGTGTGATGGTGAAAGATTATATAAGAAAACCAGTTCTAAAAGGAGTTTTTTTATAAAATTAAATCCAAATGAAAGCCAACTTGATCTTGAAAATTATGTAAAAAGTTAGCTAAAAAGGATGAAGAAAAGTTCAGTTTCAAGAGGCCAATAGATAGAAGTCAGATTCTGTGTTATAAAATTTCAACACTGTGCAATGAAGAATCGCAGTGCTATAAGTCCAGATTTAGAAGAAGCTTTTTTACGAGATTAGTCTTAGATGAAAGGTAAGATTATCTATAAAATTATATAAAAGTTTCAGCCAAAAAAGATGATTAAAAATTTAGTTTCAAGAAGCAATAATTGACTAAAAATTTCTGTAGTGTTTTGCGTTTGCAATGATGATAACATTTGCGACGAACAAAATTTGCAGTGGATAAAATTTGAAAAAAATCTTCAACATGTAAAGTAAGGAATCTTGTAGTATTGAAGAGGCATGGATGATAAAAATATACTAGAATTCTAGATCAAACGCAGGGAGCAGCGGCAAACTGATTTGATCAACTACTAGGGTGGAAAGTGGAGGCGCGCGTGTCATAGCAATTGTGAGAATTGCTTGGGAAGGTGGAGGTGGCTCAGATGGCTATAGGGGTAGCAAAATCACTGCTCTGATACCAGATGATAGAACCCCAGAAGGAGCCTATATATTTTGATCATTGAGAGGGATCAACCCTTGGAATACTGTAGGGGTTCCTCCCTCCTAGATTCGACACAATGATGAAATAAAATTGATAATTACTTGATTAAAAGAGGAAGGGGGTGGGGGTGGGTGCGAAGGGTGGGGGCTACATCTTAAATAGGGATCAAAGTCCTAGCCTAAGGGGGCACTTATGTAAGTAGAATTATCTTTTTGCCCCTCCTATAGTCAACTTGGCTTAATAGGAATATGGGGCGACTAGGTTAGCTCTATAACCGACCTAAGTAGGAGAAAACTTTGGCCAACCAACCCAATAAGGGGGCGACAACCACTAAGCCCTAAGGGCTAATCTAAACCCTAATCATACTCCTTTATAAGATAGGAGTGGCTTTATTACAATCTAGTAGGATTTTTATTGACTACTTATAGGAAGATTAGGACTCAACCCTCCCTACTGGAGTCCTATCAGTTATTCCCCAAGCATTGTTATGCCTCTAACAAACCATTATATCTGTCACTCGCTTTCCATTAGTTAAGGATGCTAGCCTTTAAAATACCTTGGTTGGCACTTAGGGTCGGCTTCACGATGGGATTCCAAATCCTTGGTTTATAATGCTCTTAGTAGAATCAAGGGCTGACACAAAGGTCTGCTTGAACAAGCAAGCAAGGTTGGGTATTCGTTAATTCTTTCATAAATTCAATACCCACCTATATCTTGCTTAACTCTTGGGTTTCAGACAAACTAAACAAAACTGTTAAATAGGGTGTCCAAGCTATCCCGCAACTTCTTCTGTCCATAATAATAGAAAAAGCACTTTATCCGTTGGGGGACAATATGATTCTTCCTTTGGCCAAGAGCGGGCTTTGTATTAGAGTAGAGACTTAACTAGGGTAAAGAAGGTCATTTGTGCGAAGCATATCTTACCCATACTCAACCAGAACCACTCTCTTTGGGTCAATATCTCTTCCTCTCTTTCTCCTAATGCCCAAACAGGTAGGATTTTGAGATCTAGCAATTCCATTATCAAGCTTACCTCCTCTATCCAGGAAGGGTTCAGGAAACTCATATGCAATGGTACCATAACTAAGATTTAGAAGATCCTCCAATGCCAATGCCTTTATTATGGAATTGAAAATCTGACTCAATTATTCAATGATATGAAAAAGAATTGACGAGTTAATTCCAATTTAGGTTATCCCAGGAGTGAAGGTGGAATCTCATGTATGGTATATTGGACATATAATTAGTGGATTAATCAAAAGAAGTGGCCTTAAAACCCCTAGGATGGTGAAGCCCTTTCTCAATTCAATGTATTCTACTCGACCAACTGACAATTGACTTTTTTTCTCAAAAGAAAATGGAAAGGGGATTTTTCTTCTTATGATGTGCCCGCTAATCAAGGACTACTTGCATATTCTTTCTCCTAATGTGCAACGGAAAAAATCATCTTTCTATATGCTCCCACAAGACACCTGAGGGTAGAATTCATCCAATCCTATGAAATGGCCTGCCCTGACCTTTCTCATTAACTGAACTTGGTAGAGAGAGCCTTCCTACCGCCTCCTATCACTATGCTTTGCCTTAGCTTAGGCCTATTGGTTAGCATTCGCCTAGTGCTTTCATAACTTTCTTAAGAAAAAGCCAATATAGCTCAATCTTTGGTTGTGATTAGCCAAGTCGGGTCACCAAGCTCGCCCACAACACTACTACTACTAAAGCTAGCCCTCATGCATTAAAAGCTACCCCTCTTCCTTTCTATTCTTCAGATAAAATAATACATATCCTGGGACATCAAACTGGAGTCAAGGTCTCAATGCTTCAGCTACTTAGAATGCTAATGAGATATCAAAGAGGATATGACTGGTTAGAGGTCCACAAAGAGATAGTGGTATAGAACCTTCTTAGTGCTTCACAAAGGATTTAATCAAAGTCAATGCTATGCAAATAAATCAACAAAAAGTAATCAATTAGTGCCGGTGGGCTTCCGAATTTGAAGAGTGTGTTTTTTTAAATTCTACCAAAAAGGTGAGAACCATTTGAAACATTGCATTTCTACCTTGTGCACTGCAACAATTAACATAACACTCTTCAAAACCTAACACCTAACCTAAACTTCAAGTAAAAGGGTTTTTGTTAATAAGCATTAGCATCATTCCTCGGGGTGAGGTGCAAACCAAACCAATCCTTATTAATCCCTAAACCAATAGAGAGTGAGGCAAAAACCCTTAGGACCACGCTTGCGTATCATGACACAATGTGAAATCTATTATGTAACTAAATGACCCAAGTACTAGGTAACATCTTGAAGACCCATTAATGAGTAGGTTGATGAGTCGATTAGGCAACATATGTTTATTCTTAACAATCAATAGCTTCAAATCAAGGAATTTGACCTACTCCCCAAGCGGCCCCAGTTCGAACAAATCCTAGGTCTGCCTATGGGGCACATGTTTACAATCATGCTCCAACAGTTCCTGATGACCCAACCTTTGTTTGACCTTAATGATGAATTGCTAGAACCTACTACAAATAAAAAAACTGAATAGTAATGGGCCAATGAGTTTGGTTTGCTTACAATCTGGAGGGAAATAGCTATAAGAGTCAAAGTAGATATACCATACTTTTATGATAGGTTTTACCCAAATGTGTTTGTTGACTGGTTAGATAGCATGGAAGACTACTTTGAGTGTTATGGCTATAGAAGTTTTGATTTTGAAAAAGAAAATGGTTCTCCACTAGGAAATATTGGCAACATGTATAACGTAGTCTCAAACACTGTCGAGAGCCTCCCATCACTCACTCAATGGGAAGTAATGAAACACAAACTTAAGTCAATATACAATTACCAACCCATTTTTGAAGTCAATTGGTTTCTCACAATTGTTCAAGCTATAAATGAATTCTAGTGTTGTAGAGTATTTGGCCCATTTTTAGAAATTTGGACTTAGGTATTAATATAGAATAGGACCAAATCATCACTGTCCGAAGATTTGTTAATTGGTAGAGACTTTTTTTACATCCAACAGTAAAAGTCTCCCTGAGTTTACCCAACCATGATAGAGGAAGCTTCCACACTAGCCCTTGAGATTTAGATAAGTAAATCAAACTTGATTCAATTAGTTGAGCATCTTATCAGTCTCTCGACAATATAACTATTACACTTCAACAATAAACCCCAACCAAGTAGTAGCTCTGTAATGTAGAAAATATCTACTAGCTACAATCCTGGCTTGACAATGAATTGTCCAACTCGTGTAAACTAATGATTCTAAAACAGGTTTGTGAGTCTTTCTAAAGGGGTTCGCTCCTCAATTCACTATAAATTGATAAGAGAAGATGCCTATGTTAATGTTGTCTACATGAAAATGACGAACTATAAATGGAGGATGCTCATGTTAATATGTTGTCTGTATTCTCTCTACTAGTGGTGATTCTAATGAATGGAAGAAAACAACAAAGTATATTATATTCTATACTTATCTTCGAAGCAGGTAAATAACTTAAAAATTGGTTATTGGTGGTCTGAATGTAGTCTCAATGCTATGTAAGATACTCAACCTTAAGGGCGACCCCATTCAAAGTAGGTAGCCTGAACCACTCTACTCATGATCAATAGATGCCTAGTACCAATCCAAATAGTCGATTACCCAAGATTAGATTAATTGTGATGTCTTGTCCTACCTATGGACGTTATCAAAATTCTTTTAGGTCGACCATGGTTGTATGACCTTGATGTTACCAATTATGGCAGATAAATAACCTATGCCTTCCCATATAAGGGGGCAAAATACATTATCTTGCACCGTAAGAAAAGGACAAATCTAGAAACTCAACTCCCAAGGTCTCCTCTTACTTATTACTTATAGTTGTTTGTATGTTACAACACATATTTAGTTTAGTATGCCTTCCTTACTTCTGATGTCTTTGACAAATACAACTGAAATAACAAATAATTCATTTATATAGAGTTATTCATGAGTCACCTTGTTAGCCCTAGTTCAATCTATTACACTAAATTATATTATATAAATGAGTATTTAAATACAAAAGAGGTAATTATAAAACTAAACAATTCATAGGATGGGAATTGAACATCGAGACATAGGACTTGGACTTGGATGCACCCTCTAGGGTTAAGCATATTGTCGCGTAACGGGGAACTCATTGATGCGTAACTACACTAGCTGCCACGTAACTTACGTAGTGACTTGCTTACTTGTCTAGTGTCTTGTTTGGCCATTACTTGCCTACTTGGTGGGACCTTGCTCCACTTTAACTTAGCCTATATCGCTTGCACCCAAAGATGTCTTATTTATTTAATTCTGAACTAACTTATATGAGTATTGGTATTGGTCATAGGTGTCTCATCTCATGTGTTCCATATGGGTAATAGGCGTCCCATATCAGATGTATGCCCCTACTTAATTTACTATAGGCTACTCTTACTTGAAAATAGAATCGTACTGACACTGATCCTTTCCCTACTACCTTACATGCTTAAACTTACCTAATACTAATGAAAGAAAAGTATGAATATGCTAACTGCTAACAAGACTTATCCTACTCACTCGAAATACCAATACATACAATATTATGGGATCCAACTCGAAACTAGTAGTGTCTTGGCTGGCGCTTGGCCTATTTTTATTACTATAGACATCCCCGGAGCGGTAACACTACATCTACCATTGGGAACATATGAAACACACCCACGTACATGAGAAACAAACACCCTTAGTGAAGTCAGCAACTTGCATATTCTTCTAGTAGAACAACTCATTATGTAAGCTACCATTCAATCATTCTATAAGCCACCACTCACAAAGTCTTCGGATGACATCCCAAGTTCTGTGCTATTCATATACAAACTCATTCTTTAAGTAACTAAGCACACTCTTTGGTCGAAACATAGAAGTTGCTCAAAGGATGTCCTATGATGAATATAGTTCTAGGATTTCATGTTATCTCTACTGTAAATATGCGTACGAGTTTCTTGTCTGTTGACTACAAATACTCAGACAGGTTATCTTTATGTCCGGGCAGGTTTGAGATTAGTAGCTAAAGAATGAGATAAAACATTATCAGTTTAGGAGAGAGTAAGGACAGGCTTGGCTATAGGGGATCGATATACTGATCTATGGAAGCAAAGAATACAAGTAGTTTCAGATTTGCTCTTAGATTCCTGCCTTAAAGAAAGTCTGTAGTGTCACCTCCCTAGTCTTCAAAGTTAGGATGCTGGGCTAAGTCAACTAATAGCTCCAATACCGATATAGTAACTAATAGCTCTAATACCATATCCATATTATCATGATAAAAGAAAGAAGTAAGTAAAAACACTCTAAGGACTCTCCAGGGCAACACACACCTATGCTCTGTCAAACACTCTTTCTCATCTACAAACCTTTGTTAAACTCATTTCATAGTTATGAGAAATCCCATATGATCCATAAACCTAGAAAGTAACTGTAACCATCACAGGTATTTTTTTGACTCCATAGATGGGTTTTGATGGGGCTTGCTGTTGAGCTTGGTCTGTACGTACTTATTCCCAGAACTATACTAGATTTCTGAAGCCAAATGCAAATCCGCTGAAGCTAATGCAATTCTATTTAAAATGAATGTTTTTCTTGGTGCAACAAGATTAAGTGCGTAAGGGAAAGTAGTTGTTTCATTCTTGGATTTGACTTACGCGTAAGGAAGGAGTTTATGCTCAATTCCTACATCTTTTATGCATATAATTCTGAAATTCACTTTTCGAGTTGAATCGTTAATTGAATGCTTAGGCTAGGCACAAGCAAGTAAGATCAGTGGAACAACAATCAAAGTTCACTTTTCTCCTATAGAAAGAGAAGACATAATAGAATGCTAAACTCCTTAGTCTGTTAATGAGCCCTTGTATAAAAATTATTTGGTAATTATTGAATCATAGGGGTTGTTCGAAGAAAGGATGTTCTTTCGTGCTATAAGTAGAGTATAGGAAGAGCGCAAAGAAAGCACACTTAGACTGCGATGTGTAATCTTGCTTGCCCATTATTTTAGGGCTGACGGAGCTAGACAAGAGTCAAACTACAAGGATTATCAAACTACTAAAAGATGACCAGGGGACTACTATGATTCTTTGAATTATTATATGGAATTATAATTATTGACTTATGATATTGATTGATCAATTGATAGGATAGCAGTAGGGTAAAACAAAAAGAAGAGAGTTCGGTTGTGTTCTAATGTGTAACATTGTTTAGTTTGCTTCTTATTGGTAGTATTTCCACAGCCTTACTAGCAACAATTACTTTCTTATAAGCAGAGGAATAAGATTTAGATGCTAGGTTATAAGACCAAGTATGCCCCACCAGGTTCTAAGACTAAGTTAAAGATGTAAGGCTCGTAAGTAAGCAAAGTAAGGCTCATAAACAGTAGAGTAAGCCTAGATCTCAAACTAAAGAGTTACAGAGAAGGGATAGGGAACGAAAGGGACAACTACAGATATGGGATCAGGAGCGGAAGAGCTAAAACAAATATTTAAATCAGTAGCTACAGAACCTAAATGATCTGTTAAAGAGGAAGAGGAGAGTGAGCCAGGCAATTAAGGATTTATCTGATTGTTCGGATTTCAAGAATGAGTTCTGAGCTCGAGTCTTGGGATAGAATGTAAGGTTCATAGGTAGCAGAGAAAGTCTAAGTTAGTAAGTTAGGTTTTATTGATATATGTTGATAAGAATAGGAGTTATGAGAGGCAACCTTGTTCTCAGTAGTTCAGTTGGTTCTTATTGATATGATGGTAGCAGCAGTCCTTAGGAGGGAGTTCAGGAATGCAATAGAGAATAGTAAGCCTAGATCTCGAACATAAGTATTCAAATAAGTAAGTAGCAGCTTGAGAGCAAAGAGCCAGATCGGTAGCTAGAGAATAAGGGGCATGAACTAAACTGGAACCGGGGGTCAATAACAATAATTCAACTTGAACTAGGGCTTTCATATTAGTTTAATAAGTTTGTAACTACTGGGTCGGATCCTCGCCTATGAGTTAGTTTGAGTATGACTTTCCTTTCTTTCGAATAGAGCTCTAATACTTATAGTGGAAAAAGAAGAATAATAGCATACCCCCACAGCAAATAGAAGAGTTGAGCTAGTGAGAAACAGATTGAAAAACCGACCCACGTTAGATAGAATCAAGAAATACTGGATAGGACCCCAGAGCTCTAGTACTTTAACTCAGAACAAGGGATCGACACCGCGGACATAAAGAACCACTTATAGAGACCTTAGCCTCGGAACCCAAACTCATTAAACTCCTAATAGAAGGGAATCCACTACCATGTTTAAATACTTAAATTTTAGAAGAAAGAAATCAATAATGCCTAACGGACCTAACCAGCAACTGGGAAACCAACTAATTGCTTTCAGACTTTAGCTCCTGAATCCGGGCCTGGCACGACTGCTTCTAATACTTATGGTATGAGTAAGGAATTCCATTAGCAAAAATAGGACTAGACTAAAGGTATAAATAAATCAATACAAAGAATTCGACTACATGCAAACAGATCTGATTACTCTGCTAGTAAGGATAGGGCAAGGCTACTGCTTGCATATTATAATGATAAAAGAAATATATATATATATATATATATATATATATATATATATATATATATATCAATACAAATACATCACTTTTTCTCTAACTACCAATGAAGATCCTTACTTTAATTCCCGTATTGTTCTATTAGCAGGTATTCTAACTTTGCTGACTTACTTTTCTTCTTCTACTCGTGGGTGTGATCCTATCATCAAGGGAATAGTACCAACTTAATTTAATATAATGAAAATAGAAACCTGCAACTCAAGTAGTGCTAGCAAGGCTCGAAACTACTCGCGATAAGACTCGCACTCAGGTATGGGAGAATGGGAAGCTTCCTATTAGATCAAACTAAGTAGTAAAAGAATGCTATTGGAAATAAGGAACTCAACTATGACATGAAGAAGTGAACTGGGTATAGAGAATCAAACTAATATAAATAAGACCCTAGCTCTAAGCCCCTTACTTGCTCTAAGCCTTACTTTTACTACTCAAAACTAACACTAGTGCCTTTTGTGCTTGCCTGTTCATTTCTCATTCTTGGGTTATATATACTCTTGTTTATGAGTTCGAGCCTTACTCTTATGGGTATCTCATTAAGATAGGGTAAAGAGGGCAACTCAATAATTAGAATGAAATCTAGTAGTTAATACAGAAGTACCCCCGCGCCCAGAAGTAACAGATTACAATTCCAATCAATAATAGAAATCATCCTACAAACCCGACATCAGACTTATAGTAGTATATCCTCTGGTCTATCATTCCCCACTTTAAGTATGCATTGCCTATCTTTGATTCTGTAGTAGTAGAGCTTCAATGCCTATGTCCGAGCTAGAGATTTAATTTCCTGCCTAAAAAGCACTTGTTTATAGTACACTTAACGTTCTTAAAGTGAGTTACTTTAAGATATAGTACACTTAACGTTGTTAAAGTGAGGTTGTTTACTTTCTTGCATATTGTCCAAGATAAGATATATTATGGAATTCTTGGTTAACCTCACACAGGCCAGGCCCTAATTACTGTTATGTTGTTGCGATAGAAGTATAAAGTGGAAAGTCGCGTCACATAGAAAGAAAAGAAGCTCGTTAATTTAGGTAATCCTCAATTCTTAACTTTATTCTCTTTAATTCACATTCAGAATAGAAATTATTGTTTACCTTTTGAATGCAAAGATGCTAGTATAAGTACAGCTCCTAATGCGAAAGTCAAAGATTCAATGAATTCTAAAGCGTTAATGCCAGGCCCAACAAATGACAGCAGTAAGATGCTATATCAGAAGCTTAGGATGGAATTGATTCGAAAAGTGGAGTTCCGGATTAAGTACGACTATCCCACTTAAGAATTAGTTGAAGCACAAAAAGATCAGGTCCAGTACCAAGGTCAAGTGTCGGGTCATAGGCATCAAATGATTCTTTCAAGTGTAGTTCGCCTTTCCATTGCTTTCAAAAGACCTTCATTCCTCTGGAACTGGAAAACACCTATTACTGTTGGCTCAATGCACCCCAAATACATAAATTAGAATATGCAATTATAATAGAATATGTAGCAACTCCTCTCTATTTACTTTACTCATAAAGCCATTGTGCGCTAGGGATAGGGAGTGAGCAAGTAGTCCAAAGATAATAGTCCGAAAATGCTTTTAAGGAGAGTTTCTAAATTAAGATAATAGATGAGCTATGACTGGGTAGTTGATAGGTATTAAACTAAGATCAATCCATTTTCTTAACCCTTTTATGTGGTCCTAAGCATTAAAGTTCAGTTAGTATTCGTTTCGGGCTTACGTCATTTGGTCCTATAACAATACTTGCTTACTTGCTCGCCTTTTGGTGCCTTCACTGAACACTTACAAGTCTAGGCCTATCAATGAACGGGGATTGATTGATACCTTATCGGCACCATAGCCTCTTTCTTAGGGTAAAACATCAATCTAAAAGTCACTGACGCACAAAAAGAGTGTAGCGCTATTTATTATGAAGTTATTACTTCTGATGTGTTTTGGGCAGAGTAAGGTAAGCCTAAAAGATAGGATAGTTAGAATTAGATAGAGTAGTAGCAGACTAACACTCATATAGGCATTACAGGAATAAGTATAAGCTTTATGTATAAAAGTAAGGCCTATAAGCTGGGGAATGACATCGTCAAGTGGCATGGAAGGTACGAGTTTCGTTACTGACACCTATTCTTTTGATTCTGAGTTCCGGTGAAATCTACTACTGATTGATGTTTTTTGGATAGTATAATTATTATTTGGATAGGATTAGTAGTTATCTACTGGAATGTCAGGCAGTAGCTTCAGAAAGAGATAAAGGAAGGGAAGGCTGATGGTCCGGAGTGCTAGGTTGAAAGCAAGACAGTATGGAGTTGGGGAGAATGAGGCTTGGATTGCTAAGCCCACTTCTATATTCTGTATTTTATTATTATACCCGTACACGCTGGGAGGGCTAGTCCAATAGATAGGAATATCATATTTTGATTTAATAGTGGTATACTTTAGCTCAAAAGTAAAAAAGTTAGGGACCTCGGTAGGATAGTAAAGATCCGTAGCGGTAGTTAGAGACCAATAGCAAGACAAGAAAGGCAAGCGAGCTTATGCGCTTCGGTCCTTTGAGTCTTAGCTCAATCTGTTAGGGTCATATTGAATTCCGAGTTGCTTGTTTGATTATTTGAAGTAGTGTTTTCAGTCTTGATTTCTGTTTGGACTATTGTATTTCCGGATCGATATACTTCCTTCTATTATGATATTATTATGATAACTTATGCAGTCAACCCATACATGAACAAAGCAGTCGTCAACCAGTATACACCAATGAACAACCAATACATCGGCGCAAATATACATACCTCTACTATAAGTCTCGGGTCTGGCTTTTCATAGGCCTTTACCGATCGTAAGCTTCTACCAATACAATGAGCTCATCAATTTGAATCTAGCATCTCGAGAGGGACCTTTTAACACTTTATTTCTTTATTGCAGGATTGACTCTTGTGCTAATGAGTCTAATTCCTATGCCCCGGGTTGGCTCTGGTATTATTCTACTATCAGTACTCCCTTTTCTTCATTCTCGGATTCGATCTTTTCGTTCCGACTTGTTTATTTCATTATTCAATTACTTATTCATGTTACTTATGTTAATAAACAATTATCAGATTCAATTAATAACTACCAGGTCTAACTACGACTATAAGATTTTTCATAATGCTAATCAGGATTGAGCTAATGCGTAAGAGCCACCAAGCAACTACCATACCACTCCACTGCTTACTTTCATTCCCATAGTAGTAGCCTAGTTCATCGACCTAAGACAAAGGTACGGGTACTTGGCCTGCGAAGAACGAGGTTAACTTGTCATAATTATATTTACATCACACTGGCACCATAGCTCCTTCGTTCAATGAGAATAGAAACTACCCTTTTTCGTATAAAAAGAGAATAACTTGAGCTATTTTTTGACTGTGTTTGGCTAATAACCCACGAAGAAATCCTATATACAAAAACATATTCTAATATATATGAACGAAATACCGAGTTGAATAATACATTTTGTTGCTACACACAAAACACACCTATGGATTGATACCCCATACGACACCCTACACCTATTGATTGATACATTGATTGAAACCTGCGATAACACATGACACATGCTCACTGACTAGACATCGCCGGCCCGGAGACACCCACTGATCAGGCACTCCCTTAGGCCAAGGACCTATACATAGATATTAGAAATATAATTCACAGAAAAACAATAGAAGTTGTTGGCTCCAAAATTAGAATAACAACTAAAGTTTTGAATTTATGTTACTCTATATTTCTACCCACTATATTTCTTTTATTCTACGCACACGAGTTATAATACCAATACCAACTTGAAAGTCAGAGAACTAAGTAAGAATACCGGTCTACACTACAAGACTATTAAGACCAACAGAAAGAATGGAACAACCTCTCATACTAATCAAAATAGAACTGAAATAACAATGTGAGCAAAGCAGCAACCCTAGTGATTTTTAGGTTGTAAAATGGATAGACGAATAGCAGAGCATCTCTTTGATCTTACTCTTTCTTAAGACGATGAAAGTAAAGCCAATCAATCACGCCACTCCAATAAGGAACTCCATAGAGTGTACTTATGTATTAGTTATGATATCAAGCCTTATTAATCACCCCAGACAATCAATCCTTATTATTGAGCATCGATCTAAACCTCACTCGTTAGTTAATTGAACTCAGCCGTCCAAGCCATCAAGCAACTACTAGCTCTTAGCCCAATCTTCCCGGGTTTCGTTCTTGCTTTTAGTTTAGGCCCGCCTCTCTTTGCTTTATCCACTAGCTCTCAAACTGACATTGCCTATTGGAATTCTTCAGGAGTTCCCCCACCCTATGGATTAGACTTCTTCCTTAAATACTAATGTTCCAGCTCAAAGTCTGCCTTTCCTCCATCCTAGCTAGAAATTGACTAACTACCATATAGAATGGAACCAGGGCTAACAATCCTTTAACTACCTTGGTTCTTTAGTTGTAACTTCAAATGCCCATAGGGTTGGGTCTCCCACTTCTTACTTTTCTTCTTTTAATACTGGCCCCGTTGCATTATACTTATTATTTGTTTTCACTCTTCTGCTACTGTCTCTAAGCCTATCTTTCCTTAGTGTTTATTACTTTACTTAGTTTATTGATATTGATAATATGTTGTATCATATAATATTTGATAGTATGATGATGAAGGGCCAAGACACGTTAGTAGGATTTCTCATTAGTATTTATATGATTCCCCGCCTATCGTATCAATATAATAAATGATAGCTTCGGTCTTAGAGGGAGCAGTGAAATAATGAAGCATTAAGAGCGTTAGTTTGAAAAGGCAAGTAAGGATCTAATTCAATAGGTGAAGAGTAATAAAAGCAAGCAGTAGCATAATAAACCTAAAAAGTAAGAATAGAGGCCAGTGGTCTAAGAGTGATGACAAAAAGGGGTTCGGGGATCATTAGTGAAAGAATTCTAGGAAGAAGATAAAGATGTAGATCCAGGAATGACAGGCTATAAGAATAGGCATAGACATTGAAGATAGGAGAGGTAGTTTGAATCAATAGGTAGAGAATTGAGATCGGTAGTTACAGTATTAGAAGAACTAGTTCAATCGTTATTTGTAGTAGCGGATTTCCTAGGTTGTAGTACTAATATAAGTAGTAGTAGATGTGTTCTTTGTATTGGTTACTTTCGTCCTTGCTTTATGAGACTGCCCTACCTGATATCGAACCTAGGTTTCCTACCTATAAGTCTGCTCTTTCTGAGGCCCTAAACTGTATTAATAGCTTTAGTCCCCCCTTCGCTTATCTCTTTAGCTGTGCTTTTCATTCACTTATTTTAATTATGTTATTTCGTTTTCCTATATAAGAGAGTTTTCCTATATAAAAGAAAAGAGTTATCTACTGACTTCAAAGCTTGTTCTTACTTATATTTGCATTAGAAATAAGTGTTGTGTTCGTACCTGGGGTTGATGCGCCTGCCCGTTGCTTGTCTAGCTTTTATTACTACTTATTTATTTATATTTATCTAGTTTATCTACTTATAGGGTTATTTACTACTTGTGTTTGATAATATGATCTAGCGTATTAAGATAAGAATAAAGGAAAGTATCATTAAACTAATCAGAATAAGAAAAAGTATTATGATACTAATAAGAAGAGAAGAACCCTTGCGAGTCAAGGCAAGGGGAAAGGGGCTATAGATGCTATGAAAGCTAGGCCAGAGTTAGAAAGCGGCTCGGGACACTTAGAACAAGAAGAGGTTTAGAGTGAAAAGAGGTGAACTACAACTGGAGAGACCGGAAAGGGATACTTTAAGTTAGGAGTGATAGGGTATTAAGTGGGGTGCTGCTAGGTTGACTTCTTTTATTATAATATAGTGAATTCTTTTCTTGCAGTGGTGTTTGGGGTTTGCTCTTGTATTTATTGTATTAGTTGATGGTAGTTTGATTCCCCGATGGACCTACTCTACTCCTTAGACTAATTAGTTATCTTCTTTCTTGATTTGCTTGTTCAACCATAAACTTATATATTATCTTAAGAAACTTATATGTTATCTTGTTATCTAAGCCTCTTGCTCTTCTAAATTCATTCTTATGTAATAGCTCAACTACCCAGTAGGCAAGTAAGAAGAAAACGCGGAACATGGAATCTAACTGCTAAGTAAGAGAATGCATTTACTGCCAATGAGGCTGAAACCAATAAGGGGAAGAATAGAACTCGAGAATCACAAACCAATACAATAAGTGAGGAGTCAATCCAACAATAGACTCACAATTTAAGGTAGTAAGGGAGGATTGAATGGGAAAGTAAGGATAACAAACTAGTATACTCAATAAGAATTCCCCTACTGATAACAAGGTTCGAACACTGCCTAACGGGGCATAGCTCTAAGATAAGAAAGAGTAAAGTCTACGTCCTGTGTTTGACTTCTCTTACGGCTAATCCTTATTGTTCTTTTGCCATTGCTGCTTGCAGTGTTATTTTTCTAGTTTTTATAGTATAAGGCGATTAGCTAAGTAAGCTGTTTTTAAAGATGCACTTACGTTAAGTTTGGGCTCTTTCTTCTTAAAAGTATCAATCAAGTCACGTTTTAGGGTAGAGTCAAGTACCGTCTAAAGTATAACATACTAACATTGGCATAATGGAACAAGCTACTAAGCAAGACTCAGTAACGGGAGGGAGTTCTTTCGCCATTACTCATTGGAAGCAATGCAAGGGAATAAACAAACTTATTGTGTTTTTGGGCATGTAAGGCTTATTTACTTGTGCTAACGTTAGTTCCAGGAAGACCTTGTGCGCGAGCAATGTTAGGTTACCGCTCCGTTAACCCTTCTTTCTTTCGAGTCGTTTAAGCCAAGGAAACCATAATGATAGCAATAAAAAGGTATTGAAAACCCATAGCTTCTAAAATAAGGACTTGTTCTGTCATTAAACTCCATTCTATACAAACAGCTAACATCTATACAAGTGGCTAACAGCTTCTCTTATGTCCCTCTTAAAGCAACAGGAAGAAGCAACTTGGAGTGCCTCAATGATAAATAAAATAAAGTAAACATAACAAGTAAAGGGGATAAACCTAAAGCCTAAAGTAAACATAATAAGCAAATCAACAAGTGTAAAAGTGCTAGTAACGATGCAAGGATAAAGATCTTGATATTCAGATGTTTGTCTCGAAGAAGTTGTTAATCAGTGGTGAAGAAGAGGTTAATCAGTTTAGGCTAAAGACTGGTCAACAGCAAGCGCTTCTGCAAGTAAGAAAGTTGAAGTAGAAGTAGAAAGATGTTACTTAGTTAGCTCGATGTCAATAGAGAAAGATTCTTGTATTGTTGGTTACTTATATTGATATTGATAATATGTTTTTTATATTCTATTTTATTATACTTTTCGATAAGTAGAAGCGAACCTAGCAGACCAAAAGTCTTATTATGCACCCAAAAAGCCAAGACTGACTCACCAGCGGAATAATCCTCGCAGTAGTCCCTATTAAAAAGTAATATATAATATAATATGAGAATATGCTAATAATAATTATAAGTAAAAAGATCGCACAACGTGTCACACGTGCCATCTATAATCAGCAATCTCCCACTTGTCCTAAAGCCAATTACTTATATGTCTGATCCCCATCAGACCCCTATGATGCTTAAATACAAACTGAGCCAGTGGCTTTGACAATGGATCTGTAATGTTATATTTGGATGGAACTCTTTCTATTGCTATATCTTTAAAGGTCATGATCGCTCTAATCAGATGGAACCTCCTCAGAACACTTCTAATAAGACCTAGGTTCCCTTGCTAGAGCTATCGCCCTGTCAGTGTCATTGTATATAGGAATCAACTTCACACTGCTCGGAATGATTCTCAGATCCCTGATGAACTCCTTCATCCACACCCCATCCTTTTGCTGCTTCTACTGTAGCAATATATTCTACCTCCATGGTTAAGTCAGCAGTAGTATCTTGCTTGGAACTCTTCCAGCTTACTACTCCTTCATTCAGGATAAAAACATACCCTGAGTTTAACTTGCTATTAACAATGTCACACTGAAAACTCGAGTCGGTGTAGCCCTCAACCTGGAGGCTACCTTCTTCATATACTAGTAACAGATTTTGTTCTTCTCAAGTACTTAAGGATACACTTTACTAACTTCCAGTGTTCTAAACCTGGATCCGCCTGATACCTGCTCGTGACAGTAAGAGCATATGTTATGTCAGGCCTGGTACATAGTATAGCATATATGATAGACCCTATTCTTGAGGCATAAGGTATCTTATCCATGTTTGCCCTTTCTTCAGGAGTATTTGGGGACATACTCTTAGAAAGTGAGATTCTATGTCTCATCGGTATGAGACCTCTCTTGGAATTCTCCATGTCAAATATTTTGACAATGGAGTCTATGTACCTAGATTGGGACAAGCCAAACATCATCTTAGATTTATCTCTATAGATTTAGATCCTCAATATAGTATGCTTCCCCTAAGTCTTTCGTGAAAAAGTTTCTAGATAGCCAAGTCTTTACTATGGAAAAAATTCCTATATCATTCTCAATGATTAGGATGTTATCCACATATAGCATCAAGAAAGTGATAGCGCTCCCACTTACCTTCCTGTAAACACAAGGCTTATCTTTGTTCTTAACGAAGTCAAAAGATCTAATCACCTCATCATATCTTATGTTCCAACTTTAAAAAGCTTGCTTTAATCTATAAATGGATCTAAGCAATTTGTATATTTTATTTGGACTCTTTTTAGATATGAATCCCTCTGGCTATATCATATACACCTCCTCCTCGAGGTTGCCATTGCGGAATACCGTTTTAATATCCATCTGCCAGATCTCATAGTCATAGTTTGTTGCAATGGCCAAAATAATTATAATGGACTTAAGTATGACTATAGGTGAAAAGGTTTTGTCATAGTCAACTCCTTATTTTTGACAATAGCCTTTAGCTACCAGCCTTACTTTATTGGTCTCTACCTTTTCCCATCCACTCTGATCTTCTTCTTGAAGATTTATTTATGGCCGATGGGTATAATACCCTAAGGTGCATCCACAATATTTCAAACCTTATTAGAGTACATGAAATCCATCTTAGAATTCATGGCTTCTTGCTACTTCCCAAAGTCTATACTTATAATAGCCTCATTATATGTTTGAGGATCAACATCCTGAGAGTCATCTCCACTGATATGTCCCACATATCTTTCAGGAGGGTGAGATACTCTACTAGACCTACGCAAAGTTAGAACTTGTGTGTTGGGTATCTGAACAGACTCGGGCTCTAGAATGGTGCTTGAGCTAGGTTCCCTAACCTCACTCAATTCTATCTTGCTCCCACTATTTCTACCAAGAATGTGTTCTTTCTCAAGGAATATGAATCTCTTGGCAACAAAGACCTTTTGATCCTCAGGGTGATAGAAATAATACCCACAAGTTTCCTTTAGGTATCCCATGACTGTACACCATTCTATCCTTAATTCCATCTTATCGGGGTTGTGTCTTCTAACGTGGACAAGATAGCCCCAAATCTTAACAATCTTAAGATCGAGCTTCTTTCCTTTCTATATCTCATATGGTGTAGACACTATCGACTTTGATGGAACTCTTTTCAGAAGATAAGCTGCGGTCTTTAGGGCATACCCCCATAATAAGATGAGTAGGTTAACAAAACTCATCATCGACTGTTCCATGTCTAACGATGTACGATTTCTTCTTTCTGATATACCATTGAGCTAAAGTGTATCAGGAGGTGTTCATTGGGATTGAATCCTATCATCTCTTAGGAAATGGGTTAACTCCGTACTCAAGTACTCTCCTCCTCAATCTGATCGAAGAGTCTTAATACTCTTTCCAATTTAGTTCTCTACCTCATTCTTATATTTTCTGAATTCCTCAAAGGCCTCAGATTTGTACTTTATTAAGTATACATGTCTATACCTAGAGAAATTATCAGTGAATATAATAAAGTATAAGTAACCACCTATAGTTTGAGTCGACATGAGACCACATACATCACTATTTATGAGTTCCAATAACTTGGTGGCTCTCTCTCCAGTTCCACTAAAAGGAGAGTTGGTCATCTTCCCATGAAGGCAAGGTTCACAAGTTGCATATGACTCATAGTCAAATGGATCTAATTATCTATCTTTCAGTAACTTTTGAATCCTTCCCTCATGTATATGACCTAGCTTATAATGTCATAGGTATGCATTATTTATCTCATCTCTTTTTCTCTTATACATATTTACATTCATGATGTGTAAAGAAGTGTCTAACATATATAAGTCATTTATAAGTTTTCCTCTAGTAATGATGTCATCATCCATAATTATTAAATAATTATTTTCTTAAAAACTAATTTGTAAAACAAAAGATGAAAATAATATTTTTGATAATATAGAGAACAAAATAGCATGCATCTAATGCAATAATAACTCCACTAGGCAGATGTAGAGTGACCTCCCCAATAGCAACTGTAGTAACTTTTGCTCCATTGCCCATCTTAAGTCCATCTCACCTCTAGTCTATCTTTTAGGTCTTGCCAGAAAATACAATGAATTACAAATATGATAAGCACTCTTGGTATCCAATACCCATTTGTTATCATGAAAATCTGACAAGTAGAGACTGATCATAAATATACCTAAAGCTTCTCTAAGCTTCTGTTTCGCCTTCTCTGCAAGGTAGTATTTATAGTTTCTCTTCCAATACCCATCTTAGTCGTAGTAGAAGCACTGTCCTTTATCCTTTGTCAGGTCTTTCTTTGCCCTTGCCCTTCTTAAGGGTCTTGCTGGCTTTCTTTTTCGTATTGGTCTCACCAATATAGAGAATTGACTTCTCTTTCTTGATAGTATTCTCAGCTTCCTTTAACATATTGAGGAGTTTAGGTAGAGTCACCTCAAACTTATTCATATAAACTATAAAAAGGAATCTAGTAGGGACTGAAGTATCATATCAACATACAGGTTATCCTTTGGGACTATCTATATACTTCATAAAGCAAGCCATCTCATCCTCGCTTGTCCTTTCCTCCGACATGGTGTCACGGACAACAATGTAAACAAGATGTTCGATGAAATGCTTGTGTTAGTCCGTGTCCTTCGGTTTAGGTATATATCTTGTACAACAAGAAGCGGGCTTGCAGTAGGCTTGGAAGCCCTAGTTTGATTTACCTTTTGGCCAAGTTTGGCTTGTAAATACAAGTGTGTCTTATAAGCACTTGTGGGGGCTTCGGTCTGTAGTGGACCATTATCCTTTGTTTGCAACCTCTCTGAGCTTGTAATGTCCATGGGTGTAATTTGTATTTTGGCTTTATAAAGTGTTTTTCTTGAGCAGTTGCTTGTGGATCCCGTGGGAGTTGCTTCTTCCGCCCGTTTCTCTTTTGTAAGTCCGGATTCTAGGAGATCTTGGGGAGGGCTGACCTGTGCAGACGGACACGCATGGGTGCCGCACGGCTTAGGCAAAATCAGCTAAGCCCGTGACAATGTGGTATCAGAGCGGGACAAGCACACACAGAAACACTTGCCATACAAACGTGAGGGACCTAGCTGGGCTGTGGAGGACTACGCAACCGCTTAGGGAAACGGACATTGACATGTAGGGAAAGGAGTCGCTCAGAGGAGCGGGCTTCCGGTTTGGCATTCAAGGAATAGCCAACCCTTTCGAGAGGCACCACGAGGACAAACAAGCGAAGAAGAATGCGTAGCACACAAAGATTGGGATGGTTGAGTTTGAGCTATAGCGCGTTGGCAACCAAACTTGACGGTGCTTAAGGCAAAGCAGGCGCTTGGTGAAAGATGAGACCGTGCAAGGTGGGAGGTGTTGTGTAACGACCGAAAGAGTTGTGCAAAGCTCACGGTGAGGGAATTGCTAACTCAAAGGATTAGAAACTCATGCAAGGGCTTGTACACGGATGATAGAGTGTTCGTGGCCATCCCAAGGCGCGATTAGAACTCGACGCCATGGAGCATCCGAACTTTCTCTTCAACATGGAAAGGATATGTCCGTAGGTGGCTGAAATGTGCAATAAATTCAGCATGTTGCTAGACCTTGCAGGGTGCAGTGGAGGATTGGAGAAGGGTCGCAATCTAGCAAGTACATTTGTGGGGGAACAAAGCACAAGTTCAAGAAGACGGAGTAGTCCAAAGGGGATGATGGTCTCAAACTTCCAAAGGGAAGTATGTAAAGAGAAAAGTTGCTCCAGCAGACGGATATCCGGGAGGGATAAGTCCTAGTTCTCTAGTGGGAGAATCATGCGAGCACCTATTGAGGAAGAGTTTCTCGTGGTTATATCTTCATAAAGCTCAACGGACCGAGTGAGCGAAGAGTTGTCGCATGATCTCGAAGGAGGTAATGCATTGGGGATGCATTTCGAGATCAAGTGGGGAGCAATCCAAGGCAACATCATATGAAGGCACACTTAGAGTCGAGGCGAAATCGAACTCAACAGAGGGCTGACCGTGGAATGGTGGACGTGAGGGCCACTATCAACTCGGCAAATCGAGGAGCAGAGTGACTTGGGTGGAACTCGGTGAAGTATCCAAGCCGTATGAAGGAGTCGACATAGAAGATGGAACATGGAGCGGAGGCACGAGCTTTCCTTTGACCAAGGGCATGAACTCTTGCAAAGGCAAGAGTGGGATCATGTCGTTCCATGGGTTCTTCATTCGATGGGACAGACTTATTTTTGCATGGTGCCAAAGATGAAGGGAGCTTCAAGGCACATGCAAGCTACCTCGAGATGCATTTGATGGAGTAACTAAGGTGATTCAACTTGGGAGGCAAAGTTAGGATCATGAGACCTTAGTACGGGCAAGAGGACGGCGGGTACTCTTGAAGAATATGCCATGTTGCCGTTCGTTGTCGTGAACAAGAGGTCCATAGCAAGATTATGCCGGTAGGATAGAGGCCTAAGATCCGCACAATGGTGCACCCACTCTAGCGAAGTCGGGGACTTGAGCTACTAGGCGACGGACGTCCTAGAGCTATGCTTGTGAGTAACCCAGAGTGAGGGGACGAAGGGAATTGCCAAGGAGCGAACTAAAAGTCGGAGATGGCAGAGGCCCTACGATGTGTTGGCGAGGCCACACGTGGAGAAGTTGTAGTCCGAGTTCATCACACGAGAATCAGATGCAATGGAGATGTCACCAGAGGCGACATGGTGCGGATCGTGGTGGAATAGTTCGTGGCAATGCAGCAATCTTGTCCCGTGAGGGACAAAATCATGCGGAGGTATGATCAGGAGTTACTGGGAGCTCCACTTTGGTGTATGACACAACAAGAAGAAGGGCTATGGATTCAAGGAGTGAATGCCGTAGTACCGCAGAGGCGGGTCTTCGTGTGCATCAAAGCTTGCATTGGATGAAAGCCTTAGTCATCGATATGAGACACCACCGAGGAAGAAGTCCAAGTGCACAGTGAGTCCCATGGAGGGGACATGATCATGTGAATGATCGAGTCTGAGCTCCACTTTGGTGTACGACACAACAAGAAGAAGGGCTATGGATTCAAGGAGTGAATGCCGTAGTACAGAGGGGTCTTCCGTATATACATCAAGCTTGCATCGATGAAAGCCTTGGTCGTCAAGATATGGGGCCGGTACCACCGAGGGAGTAGTCGATCACAGTACCGTGAGTCCCATGGAGGGACTTGATTAATCGGAGCTTAGAGAGTTGGATCGCTGCTCACATTCGCTAAGGGAGCCCGCAAGTCGAGGACAAGGCCGAGTGTTTAACGCTACCAAGGAAGCTAAGGAGAACAGACCCACGAGCCTCGCAACAAGATGGCGGAGGCCATGCATGAGAGTTGCCTGCCTCCATCGACCAAGGAGAACTAGGAGGACACGGTGTGGAAAGGGGCGAGGAAGCGACGAGCCCAACAGGCTCACTACCCAAAAGAAAAGCGGTTAGAGAGGAGGTGCACTGAGGAGCTCCACAAGGCTAGGTAGATATACCGATCGCGGAGGAAGGGATGAAGATGCAAGGTAACGGATAGTAGTGCTATGGGCTTGGCGGTATGGTACAGATGGGACTTCCGTGAAGTCATCGATCCCTTGCTCTCATGAAGGAACAACATTGGTCGTAAAGGGGCCAAGGAGGTGGAGAGTGCAGAGGCAAACTCAAGTACCAAGACGAGGCAAAAGGCGAGGCCAAGAAACTTCATAAGACCGATGTCGATGTGCTTCTCATCCAGATAGCGAAATTAAGGGACTTGGGTTGATGCAGAGTGCTCGACCAAGGAACGTAGGCAAGACATGGTACTGCATACTCAAGAGGAGTAGGCGGCAAAGGTGATGGAGAAGACGATACAATCCCAAAGGCGACGGATCTATCAAAGACTTACTCCAAGTTGGGGACTCAAGTTGGAGTAAACTTTTGCTCTTTTCGCAAAACTTCTTGCATTCCAAAAGTTCAATGGCGGGAAGGCGAATCACGAGCTAACCCAACGCAAGGAGTGCAACCACTTCAAGTGCTTGAAGTGTGAGCAAAGAGCGAATGTTAGTAACCACTCAATGCATGAAGTACAAACTCGAGGAGGCCGAGAAATCAAGTAACCTTTGCCAGGCGAGATTGAGTAACCTTTGCCTTCTCAACTCGAGAGAATGGGCGAAACCGAGTACCCAGTTCTCTTAACTCGAGGAAGTGAGCCAAACTTTTACACTTTTCGCAAAACTTCTTGCATTCCGAAGTTCAATGGCGGGAAGGTGAATCACCGTAGCTATCCCAACGTAAGGAGTGCAACCACTTCAAGTGAGTGTGAGCAAAGAGGCAAATGTTAGTAACCACTCAATGCATGAAGTACAAACTCGAGGAGGCAAGAAATCAAGTAACCTTTGCTAGGCGAAATTGAGTAACCTTTGCCTTCTCAACTCGAGAGAATGGGCGAAACCGAGTACCCCAGTTCTCTTAACTCGAGGAGGTGAGAGAAGCCACCTTACCTTCTCAACTATGAAGAGAATGGGTGAAGTCGAGTATCCCGTTCTCTTAGCAGGGAGCTCGCACAAGTTCTGACCCTTCAAAGAAAGCTTAAGGAAGACAATGGTTGTCAAATCCTCACCGTTGGTGATCACTACTATTGAGAGTAGTTTTTCCACTTCATTTCCCAATTGACTAAGAGGGAGTGATGCGACCATAATTGGAAGTGACAACTAACAAGAAGAAGGTTCAATGGGCAAATATTATGGAGAAAGGACCTTAAAAACTTCAAAGTCTGTGAGGCGATGCTCGTTAAAGCTCCAACAAGCATCTACCCAGTTCAAGCAATAGGAGTATACTGCGATACTGGCACATCATAAGATAGGTCTTTTCCTTCATCAGAGGGATCCGCGAGAACCAACAAGGATCAGCACAACTTAGCCAACCCCACACCAGATTCAATCATTGGTGAGTTGAAGCAGCATGGCGGATTGGAGTTCGACTACTTAACAACAGCAGTGGAGAGCGGCTAGGAGCCAAAGGGGCATGTTGCAGCCAAAGAAGAAGATTAAAGATTCAGCAGAACGCGAGGAGATGCGTCTACAGTGGACGAGGACGTCAAGGAATAAGTGGGGAGAATGTCACGGACAACAATGTAAACAAGATGTTCGATGAAATGCTTGTGTTAGTCCGTGTCCTTCGGTTTAGGTATATATCTTGTACAACAAGAAGCGGGCTTGCAGTAGGCTTGGAAGCCCTAGTTTGATTTACTTTTTGGCCAAGTTTGGCTTGTAAATACAAGTGTGTCTTATAAGCACTTGTGGGGGCTTCGGTCTGTAGTGGACCATTATCCTTTGTTTGCAACCTCTCTGAGCTTGTAATGTCCATGGGTGTAATTTGTATTTTGGCTTTATAAAGTATTTTTCTTGAGCAGTTGCTTGTGGATCCCGTGGGATTTGCTTCTTCTGGCCCGTTTTCTCTTTTTGTAAGTCTGTGGGATTTTAGGAGATCTCGGGGAGGGCTGACCTTTGCGGACGGACACGCATGGGTGCCGCACGGCTTAGGCAAAATCAGCTAAGCCCGTGACATAAAGGAACCATAAATAACTTAATGCCAATAGTCAAGATGGGTAGATCTATTCATGAGGGACTCAAAGTTAAATGGGTGCCTAAAAACAAACCCCCTTTCTTGTAGATGTGTTTATAATCAAGAGCTAGGAGCAAAAGATAATATCTAGATAGTGGATGCTCAAGGCGTATGACCGAAGATCTAACACATTCACAAAGCTCACTAGTCGAAACAACAATAATAAAGGAAAGATCCTTTGATTTAAAATAATTCAAATTTGATGGTTTTTTATTGTTATAATGAATCTTTTGATTGAAGATGATTTATGGCTATACTATTGATTTTGATAATTTTTATGATGAAATTTATTTTTTGGTTTTAAACAATGATGCATGGATTTGGCATAAAAGACTAGGGCATGCTTGTATGAAATCAATCACATAAATTAAAATTAAAAAGATGAATGCATTTTTCTTGAAAATTCCTCTATCCTTAAATCTTATCAAGTTTCTATAAGAGACCCTTAGTCATTGATGAATCTATTTTTTAATCTCTTGAACTAAGAAAATAATTTTGATGATAAGTTTAAATTTTATAATTTGATTTTTTTTTTTCAAAACAACTTGGATACATCTACTTCTAAAAAATCCTTACCCAAAGAATGGAAACATGTAGATGCACATCTTAAGGAGCTAATCATTTGAGATACATCAAAACATATTCAAATTTGCTCTTCATTGAAAAGTATTTATTCAAAAGCATAAATCGAGAACTTTTATTCTCATATGATTCTTTCATTTTATTAAAAAGAATATTTGTCCACACGAATTATGATCTTTCATTTAATACTTAAGATTTACTATTTATTCTCCTATGTTTCTTTTTGTCATTTACTAACGAGGAGAATTATCTAAATGAATCATGATTTTTCTTTTGATTTCTTAAAATTATAACTTAAAATCTTTTTTATGAATCAATATCTCTTATTATTTATTGTCATATTTTACTAAAGAGGACACTTAACAAAATAAGTCTTGGTTTTTCGGTATTCATGAATTGATCCTTCAATATCTTTGATATCTTTCATATCATGATTTTCATATGACTCATTTGTATTTATGAAATGTATACTCCATCACCAAATTGATTTTTCATGATATCTTTCATATGATGATTTGACCATTTATATAAAGAGAGAAGGATTGCACCAGTGTATCCTTCCCTTCTTTTTGAAAATAACAAAGAGGGAGAAAAAGAAGTGCTATCTTGCTCATCTCAAGAGAAACAAAATTTACTAGCTTGCACATCTCAAGAGAAGCAAAAATTGCTAACTTGCATATCTAAAAAAAAAAATGCTAGCTTGCATGTTTCAAAAACTTGCTAGTTGCATTTTTCTCCTTTTGGTTGATGACAAAGAGGGAAAAATTATGATGATGATTTGAAATTTGAACCATACATGGCATCAGAGCCACTTTTTCTCAGTTGGATTAACTACTGGTTATAGGTGCCCTACAAACTAATCACATGAGTGATGGCACGTGCGATACGCTACGTGATCTTTTTACTTATTATTATTATTAGTATATTCTCACATTATATTATCTGTTATATATATATATATATATATATTGTGATGTCTCTGGTTCTGTGCAATAGGAATCAAATTGTGATGAGATCATGATAATGAGACAGATTCACCTTTAAACACAAGTCCTAAATAATCTTAGTGTTACACGAGAGGGACATTAAGATAATCGGACAGACCTGGTATACCCGTCCATATGATAGAGGTTGCTGGTCTCAAAAAGCCACTTATGAAAGACACTAAGGATATAGTACAGGTGCTCATTGGAGAATGAGTTCACTGATTGATCCACTTATAGAATGCTGTATGGTTAATGATACCTATCATTAGACAACAATTCTGTAGTTCTAGTTGTGTATCTTATCTTTCGACTATCTCAAGAGAAGCAAAATTTTGCTTAACTTCACATTCTCAAAAACTTGCTAGCTTTCATACTTCAAAGAGAAGTGGAACTTACCAACTTGCTAGCTTTCATGTTCTAAATTGATAAAAAAAATTTATTAAATTACTAGCTTGCATATCTAAAAAATTTGCTAAATTGATAGTTGCACTTCTCCTTTTTGTTGATGACAAAAGGGGAGAAAGTATGATAATGATCATGCATAATGAAATTTTAGTATGTATGATGGTTTGGAATTATGTATACAATACTTTAACCTTCATCATATACTTTGATGTTTTGATTAGGCATAATTTTATGATGCATGATGTGATCAATTGATTCTTTCAATACTCATGATTTTTAAAATTCAAAGTTTCTATCAATATGACATATTGATAAGGGGAGTTTAGTTAAACTCCGTCATCAATTGATTGCCATCATCAAAAAGGGGGAGATTGTTGAATCTCAAATTTTGATGATGAAACCAATCGATAAAGTTACGATCTAATATGTATTTGAGTGTCATAGGATTAGATTCGATCAAGGAGAGGTAAATTGATTAAAGCAGTGGAATCATATGTTTGGCTGAACTGAACATGTCAAAAGATTGGATGTCGGGCTGGAGGAATGGTCGACATGCCAATAGAAAGGACTTCGTACCATGCGTTCAGGTATTGGGCCATAAGGATCAACCGTTGCGCTAAGGAGATCAGATATTTCGAAGGTCAATATGTCGATTGGGCAATAAGCCACAAGAGAGGATGATGCACCGAAATTTTAAAAGAAATGTTGGATGAACCAATGACATGCTGGGCAACTTAGTATTCTTATTTGTAATCGATTATGTCTAGATTGAAGTAGTTGTGATTATAATTGAGTTAGTTTTGGGTATAACTATGCCAATTCAATTAGGAGCCCATTGGACCATAATTAAGCCTTAATTAAGGATGGTTTGAGCCTATTAGGAGGCTCATTTAGTTGAGCTAGATGAGGTATAGCTGGGTAAAAAGTTAGTATAGCTCAGGGTATGAAAAGTACTCAAACGTCCTTTTTTAGGATACTCGAGCAGTGGTACCATTAGCTGCCAGCAGTAGTACCACTAGTCGGAGATAGTATCACCTATCCCAAGTGGTGGTAATATCAGAGCCTAGATTCTCGGGCTCTATTCGACGGTGGTATCGCCTGTACCCAAAATTTTAGGGATTTAAAATTTTAGCTCTAACTTTAAAGCCATGTGGAGTCTATAAATATCCTAGGTATTCTTATATGGGATAGCAAGAAAAGGGAACAAAAATAGTGTGAAAACTCTAGTGTAATCCCTTGCGAATTCCCCTCTAGCTCTAAGTTTTGGTTTAGTTTAAAATAGGGGTGAGTGGCTTGTAAAGATTATCTCCTAAACCTGTGAACAAGAGAGAAGGGTTATAAGAGGCTGGTTGATCTTTGTCCGATGAAGGAAGATCAATAGTAGAAGTCGGTGACCTCAACGGAGGAGGAATCAGAAGTGGATGTAGGTCACATCGACCAAACCACTTTAAACTCGGTGTGCATTTCCTTTTATGCTCTTAATTATTATTGCTTTCTGATTTAATTGCTTTTAACTCTTTCCAAGTCAAGGCACACTTTAAATATCATTTTCATTGCACAAAATATCTAAACCGAGGTTTTTCACGAAAGCACTAATTCACCCCCACCCCCTCTTAATGCCAACTCGATCCTAACATGTTCAATGAGATAGACTATACTTATTAGAAAACATGAATTAGAATTTTATTGATTTATATGAATTTTGATTTGTGGAACATCATTGAATGTGGATTTCAAAAGTCTTTTAATCCAATGAATCAACAAAATGATTTTGAGAAAAAATATTTTCCTTAAATGCTAAAGCTATGAATGCCTTATTTTGTACTTTAGACAAAAATAAGTTTAATTGTATTTTCACTTATGACACTATACATGATATTTAATACACACTTGAAGTTATTGATGAAGGCATAAGTAGAGTAAAAAGGAATCTAAAACTAATCTTATGGTATATAGTTATGAACTATTTAAAATGAAGTCAAACGAAACCATTGGTGACATATACTCCCATTTTATAGCTCTTGATAAATATTATACTAACCTTAAATTAGTAAATAAGATTTTAAGATCTCTTCAAAAAAGTTGGATCCAAAAGTAACAGCTATCCAATAAGCAAAAGACTTGAACAATTTTTTTCTTGAAGAACTCATAGGATCTTTAATGACATATGAAATGACTTGTAAAACACATGAACAAGAGGAAAACCTTCTAAAGAACATAAAGATATTGCACTTTAGAACAAATAAGACTACTCGAGTAAAAGCTCAAGTGATGATGATGATGACATAAAACTCCTTACAAGAAGACTTAAAAAGTTTGTGAAAATGAACAAAACTTATTAAGAATAAAAGTGAAACTAAAAAAGATATAATAATATGTTATAAATGTAAAAAACTTGAGCACTTCAAAAATGAGTGTTTGGAATTGAAGAAGAAGTTACCAACCAAAGAAGAAAGCCTTTAATTAAGGCAACATGAGATGAAGTAAGTGCATCTGAAGACGAAGATCAAATCAATGAAGACGACATGATGAACTATACATTGATGACATTCAATGATGAGATATGTGACTCACCTAAAGCATCTTTTTCTTATGATGAATTAATTAATACATTTTATGATTTATATGATGAACTCAAAAATATTGGTAAGAAATATAAGTCACTAAGATGGGTTCATGCATTACTTACTAATAAATTTGATACATTGAAAATTATGCATGAAAGATTAACATCTTGTACTCCTGACTCTAAATGTGAAAAGTTAGACTCAATCAAAAAGAAAATTTTTATTATGACAATATAAAAAAGTTTAAAATTAGAAATTAATCATTAAACATGATTTTTGCCAAAGGTTATGTAAATAGAAAGGAAGGAATCTACTTTGTGAGTAGTAACACTTATCAAAAGCCAACAAAACTTAGAAAAGTACACACACTATATATTTCTCCTAATGTTAAATATAATTTTTGTAGAATATTTGGTCATCATGCTTAGACATATATTTTTTTAAATATAGCTCTTATAAATTAATTTGGATTCCTAAAGAAACCGTAAATAATTTAATGCCAAATGTCAAGAAAGAAATATCTAACCATGAAAGACTTAAAGAAAAATAGGTACTTAGAGCAAACCCCTCCCTTTCGTAGGTATATCTTTATACAAGAGCTAGAAGAAAAAAATAGTATCTTAATAGTGGATGCCCAAGGCACATGACCGGAGATCCAACATAACTCTCAAAGCTCACTAACCGAGATGAAGGATATGTCACCTTTGGAGATAACAATAAAGAAAAGATTATCGACTTTAGAAATATTGGTAATAAATCAAATATTTTGATTGAAGATATTTTATTAGTAGATGGTTTACAACATAACTTATTAAACATTAATCAATTATGTGATGAGGGATATAATATTCAATTTGAATTTAGTGCTTGTGTCATAGACATACCACATGATAGAAATCATCAACTTAGCAACCATACACCCGAATAACAAAAGAGCTATAATACATATGGAATGCAAATTGACAACCTCTAATGAATTAAAACAAGATTGATCGTTTAAGACTGAAGTAAGAGAAACTATTCTAATTACTTTACTAATAGAAAAATAATTAAATGATTCAAATATTATTTTGATTCTCTTAAAATACCATAAACTAAGAAGTTTGATAAGTTAAAAAGAAAGCAAAGATTTTTGAGATTTTGAATACTACAAAAAAAAAGCTTGATAAGTTTCAAAAGTTTATTGAAGAACTTAAAAATAAAACACTCACTAGTGTTAGAAGATGATTATATTTATGAAATTATTATCTTAGAAAGAGAGTCGATCTTGTTTATATAGATCAATGCCAAGTACAAAGGGAATGACTCGATTAAATACATTAAATGACATTCATATGCCCATTTTAAATGTAGACCATTAATAAATTTGCCTTAAAACTTCATATGGCTAATTAAAAGACATATGACCTTTTATTTTAGAAAAATAAAACCTAAAATAAAATAACTCATGTTGACCATTTTATGCTCTTTTTACATCCATAGAACCTTGAATGAGTCTTGACTAGCTTGCTTATTCCAAATGTCTTCCAATAAATCAGGTAAGGCTTCTTCATCCTTTTAGTTTTAGCTCTTATCATTAGTCTTCCATGAATAGTAAAAGGATCTTTGGCAGAATTGTGATCAACTAGTTGGTTTATATCATTCCCCCTTTCCTTGAAAGGATTCGTCTTTGAATCAATACCTTCATTACCTATATCAAATAAAGATAAATTAGAAACATTGAATATGGAACTAATATTGCCATACTCACCTGGTAGTTATATCTTGTATATCTTATCATTGATTCTTTTAAGGACTCGAAATAAATCATCTCCTTTTAGAATTAGTTTAGATTTCCTTTGGTTAGGAAATCTTTCCTTCCTCATATGTACCTAAACCCAATCACCAGATTCAAATACTAATTTCTTTCAACTTTTGTTGTGTTGTTTCTTATATTGTAGAGTTTTCTTTTCAATTTGTGTTCGGACTCATTCATGTAATGCTTTGACAAAATTAGCTTTTTGCTTACCATCCAAATTAGCCTTTTCTAAAAGTAAAGGTAGCATATCCATAGGAATTAATGGATTAAGCCCTTACACAACTTCAAGTGGGGAATGGTTTATTGCAGCATACACATTTTTGTTATAAGCAAACTCCACATGTGGTAGACATTCATTCCAATTCTTCAAATTTCTTTGAATTATAGTCCTCAAAAGTGTTGATAAAGTTTTATTTATTACCTCTGTTTGTTCATCTATTTGTAGATGACAAGTAGTTGAATACAACAGCCTTGTACTCAACTTGCTCCAAGTTATTTCTCAAAATTAGCTAAAGAACTTCACATCTCTATTACTCATAATTAGCCTTGGAATGCTATGTAATGCTCCAAGTTGCATTATCTATTTTGTGGCAAGGAATGAAATGTGTCATCTTGCTAAATATGCAATAACAACAAAAATAAAATATCTCCCTCCTTTTGACCTAGGTAAACCCAAGAAAAAGTCCATAGATATATCAACCTACGACTCACTAGGTAGAGGAAGAAGAGTATACAACCTATGAGGTGTTACTTTAGATTTAGCTTGTTTATAAGTAATGCATTTCTTACACAATCTCTCAACATCTCTTTTAATATGTGTCAAAAAAAAAAAAAAAGATCATTTAACACATCTAAAGTTGTTCTAAACCTATAAAACCTCCACTATGTGCCTCTCTTACAAGTAATTCTCTCATTGAACATTGAGAAACATAAGTTGTTTTCTTTAAACAGAAAACTATCATGCTTGAAAAATTTGTCAAAACCCCCTTTCTCACATACCCCATAAATAGCAAAATCATAATCAAAATTCTATAAATTTTTAATGTACTCAAAACCTAATAATTTTGCATCAAGTTTAGAATTAGAGCATACCTTCTAGAAAAAGTATCAGTAACTACATTTTCCTTACCTTGTTTGTACTTAAAGATATATAGAAAGGATTCAATAAACTCCACCCATTTTGCATGCATGCAACTTAGCTTTCCTTGTCCTTTAAGATATTTCAAGGACTCATGATCAATATATATAATAAATTCCTTACACCAAAGATAGTGTTGCCATGTCTCTAACACTCTTATCAAAGTGTAAAACTCCTTGTCATATGTCATATAATTAAGACTTGCTCCACTTAGTTTTTCACTAAAGAATGCAATGGGTCTGCTTTCTTGCATTAAGACTCCTCTTATACATATTCCACTGACATCACACTCAATCTCAAAAGTTTTAGCAAAGTTAGGTAAAGCAAGCAAAGGTCCTGAACTGAGTTTATTTTTAAGCAAATTAAAAGCATCATCTTATTTTTTACCGCACCTACATCCCATATTCTTTTTGATGCATGGTGCAACAATTATAGAAAAGTCTCAATGAATCTTTTATAAAAGCTAGCAAGACCATGAAAACTTCTAACATCACTAACACTAGTAGGTTTCAGCCACTCCCTAATTACTTTCACTTTTTCTTAATCAACATATATTCCTTTATCCTTAACAACATAACCAAAAAAAGTAATTTCAATAGTGTAAAAAGCATATTTTTTAAGATTAGTATATAGCTTTTCTTTTCTAAGTATATCAAAAATAGCTTTTAAACGTGTTACATACTCATCTAAACTTTTGCTATTTCACAAGTATAGCAAAATAAACCACTACAAACATTCGAATGTAAGTTCACAAAACATAGTTTATCAATCTCATGAAAGTGCTAGGTGCGCCAGTTAGGCCAAAAGGCATCACCAACCATTTATATATACATGCTTAGTTTTGAAAAGGATTTTCCATTCATCACCCTCATGCATTTTTATTTGATGATATATAGATTTCAAATCATTTTTTAAAAACACACAAGAACCATGCAATTCATCCAATATGTCATCTAGCCTAGGAATATGATGTTTATACTTTATCATGATTTTTTTGATGGCTCTGCAATCAATGCACATTCTCTAAGATCCATCTTGAACCCATCATGTGTACCCTTTGATCATATAGCCATAGTCTCCTCAACAACAGGTGACCATCATATATAAGTACCACATCATACTAAACTTCATTTTTTATATTTACCAATTGAAAAAGAAACTAATAATTGCTGATTTACCTTTACCACACCACTATCATTCAACCATTGTAAGTTTAAGGTTGTGGATGTTTGATAGTAGGTAATTTTAGTCTCTCCACAAGCAAGATACTTGCCTCATTTGTACAATTTTCACTCTCAACAATTATGTTATATAATTTGTTAGCAATCAAACAATGAGTATGAAACAGATTCTCATGTTGTTTACCAAGTTTACCATTTTTATTTTATAAACCAAGTGTGCATTGAACAACTAAATTTTTACCTTTAGCATACTCTATATCACTAGCATCCTCTAATGGTGGAGTGTCATCATCATCTTCTCTTTCACTTTTAGATTTCACAATCCCATCCTTCATGATCATAACTCTCTTATTAGGACATTCATGTGCCACATGTCTATGCCCAAGACACTTAAAACACTTAATACCTCTAGTTTGATTAGGTTGATTCTCACCTTTACCTTTATTGCCTACTTCATTTTTACTTTTAGTTTTACTAATTTTAGGCTTAACAATAGGTTTATCATCCTTTTTACTCTAATTCAATTTCTAAGAAAAAGAACTCGAATAAAGTTTTGAATCATACCTTGTGCCTTTTCTTTTGAGTTGCATCTCAATCTTCATGCCCACATTTGCCATGTCCTCTATCTCCACATAATGTTGCAACTCCACAATATCAACAATGTTCTTATTTAATTTACTCAAGGATCGAGCCATGGTGGCCTCACAGTCTTCCTCCACATTAGCCCTTATTATAGTTATCTCCTTGTGAACCTTGTGTCAAAGTTTGCAGCTATTGATGCAAATCCCTATAGTAATAGCTTGAGACAAATCTCTTCCTCACGATTTGTTTCATCTCCAACCAAGTCTCCATGTGCCTTTCACCATTTCTATGCCTGTCTTTACACAATTGATCCCACCAAACAATAATATAATTATAAAATTCAACTGCAATCAATTTTATCTATTTTTCTTCGGAGTAGTTGTGACATTCAAATATCAGCTCTATTTTTCGCTTCCACTCCAAATAGACATATGAATTATTCTTTCCTTGAAAAGGAAGAATTTTTATTTAGATGCTACATATATTTTTGTCCATACTATCAAAACGTCCTCTCCTAGTTTGTCTCCTAGGATTAAGATCTTGAGCAATTAGAGTAACTTGATTATTGTCCATATCTTCTATACCATCATATTCATCATTAACAAAAGTTGGTTGTCTCTCATATGATGATCCTCATTGTAATCTATTAATTGCATCATTATACCTTTCTAGATGATCTCTTACATTTTCTATTATTTTGAACATACATTCAAATTGTTGCTACATTGCTTGAACCAAAAGATCATTTGATGAAGAGCTCGCTTCTTTTTCTTTAAACATGTTAAAACCTGAAAAACAGAATTAGAACAACCTCACCAACACTCCCATAAGTATCTCACTCAAGATTTGGCTTTTCTTGATACCGCTCTTGCCTTTTACCTTTCTTATTTTGTTCTTTTGGTTCTTAGATGAACTACGATACCTAAATAAATAATTCAGATTATAATTATCCAAGGATAGTGAAATTGGGTAGGTCTAAATGCAAACAAAAGGTAGGTCATTTAAAGGTGTGTATTGTACTTCAATCACAATTAGAATTGAAATATCAAATGAACAAAGAATTTTTTTTATTGAATGAATAAAGATTTTTAAACCGGAACAAGAATTCAAATAAATGAAAATAGAATTTTGTAATTGATAAGAATTCCTTGAGTTTGCGATCTCTTATTATTTTACCTTTGATTTTCTCTCTCCTTTTTTACCTTTGATTTTCTATTTCTCTCATTTTTTGACCTTTGATTTTCTTTCTCTTTTTTTTTATCATTTGATTTTCTCTTTCTCTCTCTTTTTTGACTTTTTGATTTTTTTCTTTTTATACTATAAAGTGTGAAAAGATAAAAAAGAATAGTAATAACACAAGGGAAAGCTAAAAGATAAATAAATGGATATACAAACCTTAAACTTGAGTTGAGCTCTGATACCAGATGATAAAAATTATCAACTTAACAACCATACACCCCAATAGCTAAAGAGTTATAATACATATAGAATGCAAATTGACATCCTTTAACAAATTAAAATAAGATGGATCATTCAAAATTAAAATAACAGAAACAATTCTAATCACTTTATCAATGAAAAAAATGATAAAATGATTAGAACAATACTTTGACTCTCTTAAAATATCATAAACTAAGAAGTTTGATAAGCTAAACAGAAAGCAGATATTTTTGGCGTTTTGAATGCCATAAGCAGAAAAGCTTGATAAGTTTCAAAAGTTCATGCAAGAACTTAAAAATAAAACCCTCGTCAGTATTAAAAGATGATTATATTTCTAAAATTGTTGTCTTACAAAGAGAGTCAATTTTGTTTATATAGAACAAGGCCAAATACAAAGGGAATGAACCAATTAAATACATTAAATAGTATTTATATTCCCAATTTATGAATGTAGATAATTCATGAATCTGCCTTTAAACTTCCTATGACTAATCAAAAGACATATGATCTTTTATTTTAACAAAATAAAGCTCAAAACAAAATAACCCATAATTCATAATATGGTTAATCATGGTTGAATGACCTTTATTCTTCAAAATGAGTTAAAAATTTTTATTCTCTTAAGGCTGAACTTTCTTTTCATGATATAAACTTATTTGAATTATGTTGACTATTTTAGGCTCTTCTTGCATCCATAGAATCTTGATCGAGTCTTGACCAACTTATTCCTTCCAAATACCTTTCAATAAACAAGTTAAGGCTTCTTTCAACCATTTAGCTTTAGCTCTTATCATTGGTCCTCTATGATAGTAAAAGGATCCTAGGTAGAATTATGATCCACTAGTTGGTTCATATCACCACATAAGAATAAATATATGATTGCTTTAAGAAGCGATAATATCACAAATTATAAAGCGATACTATTAATCTTAATGATTTTTATGATGAAACTTATTTTTTATTTTTAAACTATGATACATGGCTTTGGTATAGGATATTAGGACATGCTAGTATAAAAGAAATATCACAAATTAGAACTAAAGAACTTTAGTTATTTTTTTAATTTTATAGGAATCAATCTACATTTTTTTCAATGAATTTCTCGAAGGTAAGAAAAATAATTTTGATGATGATTTTAAATTTTATAATTTAAATTTATATGAGAAGTCTCATCTCTAAAGCAACTTGGATACATCTACTTTCAAAGAAACTTTACCCAACTAATGGAAGTATATGATGCACATTTTAAGGAGCTAATTAATGGATATACATCTAAAGGTCCTCAAATTCATTCTTCACTTAAAAATATTTATACAAATACTATCTTTTTATCTCAAATTGAACCTAAATACAATGACAATACTCTTAAAAATGACTCATGGGTTTTGACAATGCATGGAGAATTAAATCAATTTGAAAGAAAAAAGATTTCAATGCTTGTTCCTAGACCTAGTAATCATTTGTGATTAGCACTAAATTGGTCTAAAAAGAAGCAAAATGAATAAAATATCATGGTTTAAAACAAGGTTAGATTAGTAAGCAAATGTTTCAACCAAGAAGAAGGTATAGACTATGAAGAAACCTCCACTCATTTGGCAATAATTAAAGCCAAAAGGATACTCCTTGTCTATGCTTGTTTTAAAAATTTTAAATTATTTCAAATAGATATCAAAAGTGTCTTAATGGTTTTATTTTTGAAGAAGTTAATGTTGGCAACCACCCAGATTTAGAAATAATCCTTTTCTAAATCATATTTATAAATTATCTAAGGCTCTCTATAGGTTGAAACAAGAACCTAGGGCTTGGTATGAGAGGCTTAGCTTTTTTTTATTCAAAATATTTTTTGAAAGACAAGGTCAACACCATATTATTTATTAAATATTTTTATAATAATTTTTTTATTCTTTAAATCTATGTTGATGATATTATTTTAGTTCCACTAATAAATCTTTATGTGAATCATTTGCCAAGAGTTTGAAATGAGTTTAATGGGTGAATTGATATTTTCTAAAATTAAGTAACTAAATAATAAAATTTTTATTAGTCAAACTAATATTAAATCTCAGATTTAATGATAAAATCAATTGATGAGTATTTAGTCTAACATGTGTTATTAGAGGAAGTGATGCAGGTTTAACCATGATGGTGAAAAGGAGTTATATACCAGACATGGACCTAGGATTAAGCTTAAGCATCGGGCCAAGGTTTGGATGATGCAGTAGAGCTTGTCAGGAGTTCGCTATGACTTCGTTGAAGGTATCGGGAAGATCACTAGAAACATACTGGGAGATCACTAGAGGAAAACTATGAGACTCGCTATACGGAATGCCGAGGGTAGCCGGATTATGCGAGTGAGTCGTTAATTAAGCTTGGTGGCTATGTATGGTTGTAATCCTTAAGTCGTAGGTTAAGTTTGAGTCTTAATTGAGTGGGATTTGGAAGGAATCCAAATCAACTAAAAGAGACAATCAGGTCCATAAAAGGGATTCGATTGAGCTCATGTTGAGCTCAATTGGTTGACTAGAGAATTGATCAACATAAGGTTTAAGTCTGGATTGGAAAAGTGAAGGGAATCATTTTTTTGGGATTTTCAACGGCTGAATCGTCGATGAGCAGTGATTACATAGCCGCCGCCCAGGTTTTCGGGTGGCTAACGATGGCTGAACCACTCGTACCCTAGATTTAGGGAAGCTTTCGAAGGTTTAACTATCAGCAATGGTGGTTGTACCTCTCGTACCTAAATTTTTTGATTACATTTTAATATTGGCTCCAAATTTTAAAGTCAATTAGGGCCTATAAATATCATAAGTTTTCTTATATTTTATATAATAAATTTTGGGATTAAAATTCTATGAAAAACTTATGTGAATAGTTAGAAAAAGAAAAAGGGAAGGGAGTGAGCTAAGAGTTGTAAAGTTCTTATAAAGAGTCTCCCTTGTAAGCTCAAGTTTGTAAGGGTTTGGTCTTCACTCAAAGAAGATCGATAGTGAACACCGGTGGGCCTCGAGGAAGAGGACTCGGAAGTGGACGTAGGCCAAGATTGGTACCGAACCACTATAAAATTGTAAGTGTTTTATATTTAGCTTATTCTTTACTTTCAAATGTTCTTAATTAGAAAAGCAAAAATATCATATTTCAATTATAATTTTAAATCATTTACCTATTTGCTTTCAAGTTAAACAAATGCTTCTGATTCTAGTTTTGCTTAAATGAAAAGTTTTCCTTAAACCGTGATTTTACACTTGCACTAATTCACCCCACTCCTCTTAGTACCAATTGATCCTAACAATTAGTATCAGAGCAAGGTCTTACTCTTTTGACTAAGAATCCACTTGAATAAATAGTTTTGTTTGGTATAAATGAAGAACATTTTATTTCACGTCCTCCCATATTTAATGGGACAGATTACATATATTGGAAAACAAGGATGCATATTTTTCTCATTTATGTGACTTGATTTATAGAATATTATAGAGAATGGATTTAAAAAATCTTCCAAATTAATGAATGATTTAAATGATTTAGAAATAAAATTTTTTTCTTTAAATGCAAAGGCTCTAAATACTTTGTTTTATGCTCTTGACAAAAATGAGTTTAATCATGTTTCTATTTATGAATTGACTTTTGATATTTGGCACACACTAAAAATCACACACGATGGGACTTGTAGAGTAAAAGAATCTAAGATTAATATTTTAGTTCATAATTATAAGTTATTTAAAATGAAACTAAGTAAGTCTATTGGAGACATGTATACCCATTTCACGGATGTAGTTAATGGACTTAAAGCTCTTGGAAAATATTTTTCTAATTTTAAACTTTTTAGTAAAATTTTAATATCTCTTCCCAAAAATTTAAATAACTTGCCTCCTAAAGAACTCATTGGATCATTAATGACATATGAATTAAATCGTAGAGCTCATGAAGAGCTTGATGAACCCCATCCAAAATAATAGGAAGGATGTAGTACTTCGAACGGCAAATGACTCCTCGAGTGAAACCTCAAGTGATCCAATGATATTGTACTATTATCTATAAAGTTTAAAAAATTTATGAAAAAGAACAAAAACTATAAAAACAAAAATGAATTGAGGAAAGATAATGTCATATGTTATGAATGCAAAAAATCGGGACATTTCAAAAATGAATGTCCTCAATTGAAGAAGACAGTGCCACACAAGAAGAAAGCACTTTTGGTAACTTGGGATGACTTAAGCTTATCGTATGAAGAAGACCAATCCAAAGAAGAAGTTTCTAAATATGCTCTAATGGTGATACAAGAAAAGGTTAGTGTATCATTAAGCATTTCTTTTTTGGAGTTATTAAATATGTTCTATGAATTGTTTGAGGAGTTTAGAAAAATTAGCAAATCTTATAAGTTGCTTAAAAATGAGCATGATTCGATAGATTTAATAAAATGTATGATTCATTAGTATCACACAACCCTTGTTCTAAATGTGAATTGCTAGATAATATTAAAAAAATATATCTTACTTAAAACAACATTAGAAAATTTTAAAATTAGAAATAAATCCCTAAATATGATCCTTGCCAATAAGGGTCATATTAATAGAAGAAATAACATAGGTTTTGTTAGTAACATTCAACAAAAACCAACCATTTTTGTTAAAGGACCTACCTTAAATTTGCCACCTTAAATCAAATATAATTTTTATGAAAAATTAGGATATAGGGTAAACAAATGTCTATTTAGAAAATATAGTCCACACTAATTAGTATGGGTTCCCAAGGGAACTTCATATAATAAAAAACAATTAGGAAAGAATGATAAAGTTCTTTATCAAGGACCCAATGTAAAATGAGTACCTAAATAAAAAATATCCTTCTTGTAGGTTTGTCTCCAAACTAAATCTAAGAGTACCAAATAGTATCTCGATAGTAGATGCTTTAGGCATATGACTATAGATCCAACTTATTTTTCTAAGCTCACTAGCTTAAGTGAAGGCGTTGTCACCTTTGGAGACAACAACAAAAGAAAAATCATTGGGAAAGGAATTATAAGTAACACATCAAACATTTTGATTGAAAATGTGTTGTTGGTTGAAGGCTTGAAACACAATTTGGTTGTCATTAGCCAATTATGTGATAAAGGTTATATTGTTAAATTTCAACCTAATGCATGTATTATTGAATTGCCATACAAAAATAAATCTTTGATTGCCTTAAGAAACAACAATGTGTATACCATAAATATTGAATAATTTTATGATGAAACTTACTTTTTGGCTTGAATGATGATGCTTGGATTTAGAATAGAAGACTAGGTCATGCTAGTATAAAACTTCTAAACCAAATTTCAACTAATGACTTAGTAAGAGGATTACCTAGTCTAAATTTTATTAAAGATAAAGTATGTGATACTTGTCAATTACGAAAACAAATAAAAAGTAGCTTCAAGCTAAAAAATCAAATAAGCACCTCTAGGCTAATTCAATTGATCTATATGGATTAATTTAGACTAATTGACATTACAAGTTTAGGTAGAATCAAATATGTATTTGTTATAGTAGATGATTGTAGTAGATTTACTTAGACTTATTTCTTGACACACAAAAGTGATACATTTAAATATTTTATTAAATTTTATAAAATTATTTAAAATAAAAAAAGATTTACGATTTCATCAATACGTAATAATCATGGTGGTGAATTTGAAAATAACTTTCAAAATTTTTGTGAATCAAATAGGTACGTCCATAATTTCTCTACTCCAAAAAATCCACAACAAAATAGAGTATTAGAAAGAAAAAAATAGGAGCTTACAAGAAATGGCTATAATCATGTTGAATGAACATAGCCTACCTAAATATTTTTGGGCCAAAGCCGTTAACCTACATGTTATGTTTTAAATAGGGTTCTTGTAAGACCATTACTCACTAAAATTCCTTATGAATTGTGGAATGGTTAAAAACCTAATATTTCTTATTTTAAAGTATTTAGTTGTAAATATTTTATTTTGAATGAAAAGGATGCCTTAGGAAAATTTGATGCAAAATCCGATGAAGGTATTTTTCTTGGTTATTCCTTGATTTCAAAAGTCTATCATGTTTTTAATAAAAAAACTTTAGTAATTAAAAAATCTATCATGTAGTTTTTAAAGAGTTTTTCAAATTTAAGAAAATTAATTTGATGATGAATTTGATCTTGGTACTTTGAATTTCAATGACAATACTCTTGAAAGCAACTTAGATGAATTTATCTCTAGATCCTTACCCAAGGAATGAAAATATGTGAATGATCATCATAAGGAGCTTATAATGTAAGATACATCAAAAGGAATTAAAACTTGATCATTTTTTAAGAATTTTTGTGTAAATACTATTTTTCTCTCTCAAATCAAACTGAAGTGCATTGATGAGGCCATAAGAGATGATTCTTGGGTTAATGTAATGCATGAAGAGCATAATCAATTTGAGAGAAATGAGGCATGGGAGTTTATTCCTAGACCTAATGACCGTTTAGTGATTGGTACTAAATGGATCTTTAGAAATAAGCAAGATGAAAATGATATCATGATTAGAAACAAGGCTAAATTAGTCTAAGAAAAAGGAATCGATTATGAAGAAACCTTTGCTCTTGTAGCTATACTTGAAGCCATAAGGATGCTCCTTACCTTTGCTTCTTTTAAAAATTTTAAGTTATTTCAAATGAATGTTAAAAGTGATTTTCCTAATGGCTTTTCGAAAAAGTATATGTTGAAGAACCCCTTGGTTTTAAAATAGTCTTCTTCCTAATCATGTTTTTAAATTTTATAAAGCTCTTTATGGATTAAAATAAGCCCCTCAGGCTTGGTTTGAAGGACTTAGTTCTTTTCTTATTTCAAATAATTTTTGAAAGGCAAGGTTGATACCACATTATTTTTTTAAGTATTTTAAAAATATTTTTCTTATTATTCAAATTTATGTTGATGATATCATTTTTGGTTCAACAAATGAATCCTTATGTGAATCTTTTGCCAAGAGTTTGAGCTAAGAATTTGAAATGAGTTTAATAGGTATGTTAACATTTTTTTTAGAATTACAAATAAAACAATTGAATGATAGTATTTATATTAGCCAAACTAAGTATACCTTAGATTTGTTAAAATGATTTAGTATGGAAAATGTTAAGGCCATAAATACTCATATGAGCACATCTTTAAAGTTAAACATAAACAATGAAGGAGAAAATTTTGATCAAAAAACTTATAGAGGAATGATAGATAGTTTATTATACTTAACTGCCACTAAATCGGATATCATGTTTAGTATTGGATTACATGCAAGATTTTAATTCAATCATAAGCTTTCACACCTTAAAGTAGTTAAAAGAATATTTAGATATTTAAATGGAACTTTTAACTTAGGATTATGGTATCCAAAATGTAAAAACTTTGATTTACTAGCTTATGTGGATGCTGATTTTGGAGAATGTAAGATACATGAAAAAGTACTACTAGGATATGTCAATTTTTAGAGCACACATTTATTTCTTGGTCTTTCAAGAAATAAAATTTGGTTACTTTATCTACCACTAAGGCTGAATATATTACAGCTAGTGCATGTTGTGCCCAAATTACTTGGATAAAAATACCTTAGAAGATTATGAAATTTAATTTAAAAATATTCCTATCAAATGTGACAACACAAGTGCCATATGCTTGACTAAAAATCTCATTCAACACTTAAGAACTAAACACATTGATATTAGACATCATTTTATTAGGGATTATGTGAATAGTCAAGACATTTCATTAGAATTTATTGACACTAAACATCAACTAGCAGATATTTTTACAAAACCATTAAATAAAAAATAATTTTATTTTATTAGAAGAGAGCTAGGAATGCTAAATTATGAAAATGCATGAAATTTGAATAAGATGAATTAAATTGCATGGGTAGCTCTTGATTTTTTTCTTGGATTTCAGAATTTGCACCTATGAAATTGAGTATTTTTGTGAAATGATGTTTTTTATTTTCTTTATTTTTCCTTCTTATTTACAAAAAGGAAGAAACTTTACATGAAGATGATGATTTACGATTTATTTACTATGTTTACTTATAATTTACATGAGATGATTTTAAATACATGAATATCTCTTCAAATCTTCCTATATTTCTTAGATATTTGAGCTCACCTTCGAAATATCATTTTCAAAAATTTATTTCTATAAGATTGAAAGTTCTTCTTAATGATGTTTTACAAACTCCTCTCTTATTTTCCTTACTTCTTTTTCACAAGAGGAAGAAAATTCTTTATGGCTCATATCCTATTTTACCAAGGTGGAGCAAAGACTCATATGCTTTGAAATCTTTAACCCTACATTTCACCGTTTTGTTGATGACAAAGGGGGAGAAATCGATGTTGATGAATTATATAAATTTTTACATGCGCATTTCAAATGTATGTCTAATGCATAATTTTTTGAAATTCATAAAAATCTTTGATGAGTTGATGACTTAATAATTTAAAGTAAATTTTTATTAATATATAAGTGCCTCGTTCTATCTTGAAATATCATTTGCTTGAAATTTCATGATACTTGAATTCAAGAGTGTGTGATTCTCTTAAATTTAAGTATTCCTTATTATGACATGGATTTAGGGGCAGTAAGGTTTAACTCTTGTCATCAATTGATTGCCATTATAAAAAAGGAGGAGATTGTTGAATTTTGAATTTTGATGATGAAATCAATTGATGAGTGTTTAATCTAACATATGTTGTTAGAGGAAATGATGTAGGTTTAGTCATAATGGTGAAAAAGAGTTACAGACCAGACATTGACCCAAAATCAACCTTAGGCATCGGGCTAAGTTTGGACGATGCGGTGGGAGCTCGCTGGGAGTTCGCTAGGACTTCGTCAAAGGTATCAGGAAGATCACTAGGAACATGTAGGGAGATCATCAGAGGAAGACCGTGAAGCTTATCATGGGGAATACCGGGGGTTGTCAGATTGCGGAAGTGAGATTATTAATTAAGCTTTGTGGTCATGTATAGTTATAATCCTTAATTCATAAGTTAAGTTTGAGTCTGAATTGAGTGTGATTTGGAAGGAATCCAAATCAAATCAAAGAGGTAACTGGGTCTACAAAAGGGAATTGATTAAACTCAGGTTGAGCTCAATTGATTGACCAGAGAAGTGAATATAAGTTCAAGTCGGGATTGAAAAAATGAAGGGAATCACTTTTTTGGGGTTCCCGACGGCTGAACCACCGGTGAGTAGCAGTTATCATCGTCGCCCAAGTTTTCGAGTGGCTGACGGTGGCTGAACCGCCCATACCCAAAATTTTCAAATACGTTTGAATTTTAGTTCTAAATTCTAAAGCCAATTGGGTCCTATAAATACCCCAAGTTTTTTTGCATTTCATATAACATATTTTGGGATTAAAATTCTGTGAAAAGCTTATGTGAATTGTAAGAAGAAAAAAAATGGGAAGGGAGTGAGCTAAGAGTTGTAAAATCCTTGTAAAGAGTCTCCCTTGTAAGCTCAAGTTTGTAAGTGTTTCGTTTTCACCCAAAGAAGATCGGTAGTGGACACCGGTGGGCCTCGAGGAAGAGGACTCGAAAGTGGACGTAGGCCAAGATTGGTGTCGAACCAGTATAAAATCGTAAGTGTTCTCTATTTGGCTTATCTCTACTTTCAATTGTTCTTAATTAGAAAAGCAAGAATATCATCTTTCGATTATGATTTTAAATCATTTACCTATTCGCTTTCAAGTCAAATAAACATTTTTGATTCTAGTTTTGCTTAAACAAAAAGTTTTTCTTAAACTGTGATTTTATAGTTGCACTAATTCACCATCCCACCCACCCCCCCCCCTGACCCCCACCTTGCCCCCCACCCCTCCTTTCTTAGTGCTAATTGATCCTAACAACTGAGTATGCTTTTAGATCTATTAAAATCATTTGACATGGATAGTGCTAAGGCCATTAATACACCAATGAGCATTTTTACAAAATTATATATGAATAATAAAGGAGAATATTTTAATTAAAAGACTTCTAGATGTATGATAGGTAGCTCATTATATCTTACTGTAACTAGACTTGATATAATGCTTATTGTTAGACTTTGAGCAAGATTTTAATCTAACCATAAACAATCTCATTATAAAGCAGTTAAAAGAATATTTAAATACTTAAAATGAACTCAAATCTAGGATTATGGTATCCAAAATCTTAAATCTTGATTTAATTGCTTACGTCGATGCATACTTTGCAAGATGTAGAATAGATAGAACAAGTACCTCTAGAACATGTTAGTTCCTAGGTCATACATTTGTTTCTTGAACTTCCAAGAAATAAAACTTTGTCACATTATCTATAGTCAAGATTGAATATGTAGTGGCACGTGCATGCAGTGTACAAGTAATTTGAATAGAGAGTACTTAGAAGATTATGGACTTTACGTGAAAACATCCCTATAAAATGTGATAATAATACTTGTACGATTTGTCTAACAAAGAACCGTATTCAACACTCTACAACTAAACACATTGATATTAGACATCATTTTATTAGGGATCATGTTAGCAATCATGATATATTTTTAGATTTTATTAACACAAAACATCCATTAGCAAATATTTATACTAAACCACTGAATGAGAAATAATTTGATTTTATTATAAGAGAATTAGACATATTAAATCTTTCAAATTCATGAATCATGATTATTCTCATTCTTTCCTTTTACTAAAGAGGAGATTCATCTCATTGGATCATTATCTTGATTTCTTGATATTTATAATGTAAGATTTATGTCATATGACTACTTTATATTAATATTCTTCATGTGATATCGAAGCAACTTTACTATTAGCACATTGATGTAAACGAAGAGAAGTAGCATCATGATAAAATGATATCCTTCTCTCTTTTTGATAATGACAAAGGGGGAGAGAAAAGTAGTAGCTTACACATTCCTTTTTCCTCTTTTATTGATGACAAAGTGGGAGACATAATATTAATTTTTTTGATGACACAACACTTATATGCATGTTGTATTTGATGATATTAACTTATGATATTTGTTTAAGAAATATAACTATTTTGATATTTGTATTGAAGGATTTTGATAATGAAATCAATTGATAGATTTTATGATCTAACTTGTGTGTTAGAGAAAGTGATGTAGGATTAACTATGATAATATAAAGGTATTATAATTAGATGTTGGGCTAGAGATAAGTTCGGGCATCGGGTCGAGTTTCAAATGATGCAGTAAGAGCTCCCCGAGAGCTCACCAAAGGTTTACTGGGAAGTTCATCGGGAGTTCACCGACAAGTTGTCGGGAGCTCAATAGGAGTTTGCCGGAAGGATGCTAGGAGTTCATCGGGAGTGCACTAAAGGGAATCGGGAGCTCACCGGGGGTTCACCAAAAGGATGACAGGACTTCACTAGGAGTTCATCGAGAGATCAATTGATGGTCAGACAATGAAGATTGTGTGTTAAGTGTCATAGTTAGCATCATAATGAGAGTTAGTTTTACTAACTCAATTAAGAGATTATTAGGCCTTAATTAGAGCTAATTTGAACTTACTAGAAAGGTCATTTCAGTAACCCAAGGTTATGTAAGGTATGATCTTCGAAGATATAATTTTTTTGAAGACACACCCTCCGAGAAGACATAATCTCTAAGATAACATAATCTCCTAGAAGACAGTCTACAAGAAGAGACAGTCCCCTAGAAGATATAGTCTTTGAGAAGACACAATCTCCTAGAAGACATAGTCTTTGAGAATTTTGGCTCTATTCTTGAAGCCATTTGGGGACTATAAATATCCCACCCATTCTTGCTTGAGAATGGAAGAATCAAGAGTGAAAAACTTATGAAAACGATGTTATAATTCCTTGAGAGCTCCCTATCATTTCTTCTTATGTAGTTTTTATTTAAGGGAGAGTTGAGAGAATTGTAAAGGTTATCTCCTGAACCTGTAAAAGTACAATAGAGTTGTAAGACAGGCATTTGATCTTTGCCCATTGAAAAAAATTAGATGTGGAAGCCGATGGCCTCGAGTGAAGAGGAATCGAGAGTGGACATAGGTCAAGGGGACCGAAATAATAATAGTCAATTCATGTTGAATCGTCAATCATGTTGAATCGTCGAGAATCAAGGATTCAATATAGTTTAGTAAACATTAGAATCGATAACTAAAGATTCATTTAAATTCCTATTTGAATCTCTATTAAAAAAAAGAATCTTTAGTTGGGATCATTGTAAGTTTAGTTAAACTTTCGCTTACTAGAAACTAAGTTCTTCCAAAAGAGTTAGAACTCAATAGTTTTGTTCTCGGCCGAGGTATGGAACTAATAATTGTTCCTTTTCTATTTTTTGATTCATTTTTTTATCTGATTTGATTTCATAGATTCAAACAAAATAAAAAAAATTTCAATAAAGAAGATTAAATAACTACGATTTCATATGTATAACAAATTTATCACTAAATCAAAAGAAAAGAATTTGAAATTTTCTAACGATTTCGACACCTTAGTATCATTTCTTAGTATCATTAGAGTATTAATACTCTTCCTTATATAGATATATATGATGGTAAGATTTACAAAATTAATTAGGTTTTTGTTAGGTATATATGATGGCCTTTCATTACTATTAGTCTTGGATTTAATTGCTTATTAACTAATTCCAAGTTAAAGCACTTTCAATATCAGTTTTCTTTGAACAAAAGGTTTTTCAAATAGAGGTTTTTCACTTAGCACTAATTCACCCCCTCCCCCCTCTTAGTGCCAACTTGATCCTAACAATTGGTATCAGAGCAGGTTTTACTCAATTTGATTAATACCCAAACAAGTAAATGATTTCTTTTGGCATAAATGAGGGACACTCTATCACACATCCTCTATGTTTAATGAGACAGATTACACATATTAGAAAACTCAAATGAGAATTTTCCTATTTTTTATGGATTTTGATTTATGACATATTATCGAAAGTAGTTTTCAGAAGTCATCCAATCCGATAAATGATTGTAATGATCATGAAAAACAAATGTTTTTCTTAAATGCCAAAGCTGTAAAAACTTTATTTTACGCTTTAGATAAAACTGAATTTAATTGGGTTTCTACTATTGTTTCAGCTTTTGATGTATGATACACATTAGAAACCACACACGAAAGCACAAGTAAAATAAAGGAATAAAAAATAATTGAAATAACTTATAAAGATGAACAAGAAGAACATATTCCAAAGAACATGAAGGATACTGAACTGAAAACACAAGAACAATACCTTCCAAAGAAAATAAAGGAAATTGAACTCAGAATAATAGATGACTCATCGAGTAAAACCTTGAGTTATGAGAACTATAAATTTGAACCTATTACAAAAGAAATAAATTAATTAATATAAATAAATAAAAAACATAAAAATAAACTTAAATTGGGCAAAACCTATTGCTATGAATGCAATAAGCCGAGGCACTTCGAAGAAATGGAGAATCTTGTGCTCATGACCATCCACAATGAGGTAAGTAACTCACCTGAAGCTTCCTTTATTTTTGATGAGTTATTAAATACCTTCCATGAATTATTTGATGAGTTTAAAAAGTTTAGCAAAACTTATAATCACTCAAAAAGGATCATGCATTACTTTCTAGTAAATTTGAAAAAAATAAATGATGTATCAACACCATGTACTTTCACTCGAAATATGAAATTCTAGATAAAATTAAAAAGGAAAATATTATATTAAAACAAACCTTAGAAAAGTTTAAGATAAGTAACAAGTCTCTAAACATGGTCCTTGCTAATAAGGGTCATGTTCATAAGGAAGGTATTGGCTTTGTGGGTAATACTCATCAAAAGCCAACTATTTTTGTTAGCGGACCTACGTTACACTCTTCTCCAAAACTCATATATAATTTTTGTGGTAGATTAGGACATTTTGCTTATAAGTGTTCATTTAAAAAGTATAGTTCACATAAGTTGATTTGGGTTCCTAAAGGAACTATTAACAACCAAATGCCTTTAGTTAAATTAGGTAGAGCTTTTCATGAGTAAAGTCAAATGAGTACCTAAACCAAAACCCCTTCCTCTCTCTTATAGGTTTGTCTCCTAACAAAGGCTAGAAGCACTAAATAGTGTCTTGAAAATGGATGCTCAAGGCACATGACTTGAGATCTAAAACACTTACCAAGCTCACTAGCCTAAACAATGATAATAAGAAAAATTATTAAAATAAAAATTATTGGCAACAAATTTTTTGATGGTTTATTGTTATACAATTAATCTTGATTCTTTTTTGATAATACATAACTAGAGCATACTAGTACAAAAATGAATGAGAACACAAAAAAATCTTAGTTATTTTTAATGAAAAATTATCTATATTAAAATTTATGAAAAAGAGATTTTGATGATGATTGAATATTAGACTTGTATGTTGGTATTGACTAAGATTTTATTTGATTGTAAAGGTTGAATGATGATTGATTTTAAATGATAAATGATTGTATGTTTAATTTTAGATAAGATTGATTGCTCGAATGAAAATTATTGGCATGTATGTTTAATGATTGATTTGAATGTTATATTAGATAGATTGAATGATTCCATGTTGACTTAAAATAGGTTGCATATTTATGATTGAATATCAGATCATTCTTGGGGCTTGAAACAAAAATGCTTCACTTTCTAGTATTTTTGGAAAATTATTATTTTTTAAATGAGAATAAAAATTGCATGATAAATTATTGGACTAAGTCTAAAGAAGAAAAAATCATCGAAATTAAAATAAATCAAAGCTTTTGTTTGAAAATATTTTATTATTAATCTTGATGATTTATTTTGAAATAAAACTTGATTTTTGTTTTAAATGACCTTGCATGGATTTGGAATGCATTCTTGAAACAAATCATATGAAATGAAACAACTAAAATGAGGAAAGTTTTTCTTCAAAAATTTCTCAATCAAGTTTTCAATAAGAGATAAAATGATACCATTATTGTTGACTTGCATTATAAAATAATTTTGATAATTAAAATTTGAATAAGACTTTTTTTAACCAAATTATGAATTTTTTCATGATTTTTTGACTTGAGGCACCTTTTATGGGAATCAACTTTTTACTTGTATAATTTCTTTTTTTACCAAAGAGGAGACATATGATCTTATAACTTCAGATTTTCATTAAGAACTATGATCTTGATAACTTGAAGTTTTCTATATATGAATCAAGATCTTTTATCTTTTCTCCTATGCAACTTACCATAGAAAATATCTTATCATGATTTTGACATCTTGAAAATTATAATTCAAGATCTTTTTATAAATCAAGATCGTTCACTAGGACTCTTTTATTTTATTAAAGAAAATTATCTGTATGAAACAAGATCCTATCTCACAAAATTTCTTTTTGGCCTAAAAGGAAATTTGTCAAATTGAATCATGTCTTTTGGTATTCATGATTTGATATTAATATCCTTCATAATATGATTTATTTATGACTTTCTTATATTCATGAATGGTATATCTTATCACCAAATTAATATTTTTTAAATTTATGATGAGTTAAAAATTGAATAAGATTTTTCTTCATGAACCTTTCGTTGACTTCTTCACTTGACTTATCCTTTGTGGAAACCATTTTTAACCTATATGATTTCTTCTTTTTAATAAAAAAGAGGTTTATTATCTTAACAAGTATAATTTGATATCTTTAATAATATCATTCTTCCATTTTATTAAGAAAAATTATCTAAATAAATTATATGTCTTATGATATATCTTGAATGAATTAAGATTATTTACTATCCTAAGACTCATATTTGTTATTTACGAAAAAGAGGGAGGTTTATTAAAATAAATCATGTGTTTTGTACTTGTTTTTTGATCTTTTATATTATATCATTAATGACATGATTTTCATTATATAGCCCCTTCATATATATTTATCAATGACTTGAAAATTAATTTTGTACTATAATATTCTTCACTTCTTTTTAACAATGACCAAGGCAAGATTAAATTGATATCTTAACAACAAAGTCTTTAAATGAAAAATAATTTGATTTTATAAGAAAATAATTGAATATGATAAATCTTTCAACATTGAATGAGGAATAATTAAGTTAGATATTATAAATAAATAAGAGAATTAGATATATTAAAATTGCTATCTTACAACAAAATTATTAAATAAGGAACAATTTGCATTGAAAAGATAGATATAAAAAACCTTCCAAATGTATGATTTGCTATCATAATTTGAGGATTTATTGATATTTACATGAGATGATATAAGTCGCTCTTATATTTTTCTCGAATTTCTCAACTATTTGAGCTCTCCTTCAAAGTGGTTTTACTGTATTCTTTCTTCTTTAAAAAAGCAAAAAAATATGAGTTAAAATTTTCTTTTGATAAGACTCATTAGGTCTCTTTCAATATTTTCTATTCTTGGATTCATAAATATTTTTCAAATATATCGGCCCCTCTTGATATTTGATTTTTAGTGGGCTACTTGATTTTTATGATAAACATTTAAAAAAATTATTCAAATATAATTGAACATTTCTCCTTTTTGTTGATGTCAAAGGGGAAGAAATGATATAATTAATGACATAAGAGAGATATTTGTTTTGAGATATTTAAAATGGATGTTGTATCATGATTGATGATATAGTTATATTGTGAACATAATGATTGAAATTTTTATGTTATACCAAGAAGATGAATATTTGAAAATTATTATGTATGGTATCATGTATAGTTAGATTATTAAAAATTATCAAATGCTTGAATTTAAAAGTGATGGTGCTTTTGAATTCAAGTTTGTTTTATTTATCCTATGACATATATATATATATATATATATATATATATATATATATATATATATATATATATAAGGAGCTAAGGTTAACTCCCATCATTAATTGGTTGTCATCATCAGAAAAGGGGAGATTATTAAAGGATTGATGATGAAATCAATTGATGGGTTTTATGATCTAATTTGTGTGTTAGAGAAAGTAATACATAATTAACTACGATAGTAAAAATGTATTATAAATAGATGTTGGGCCAGAGTCAAGCTCGGGCATCGGGCTGAATTTCAGATGACGTAGTGGGAGCTCATCGAGAGTTAGCCAGAGGTCAGCTGAGGTTCGGACGATGTTGTTAGGAGCTCGCCAAGAGTTCACTAGAGGTTTGCTTGGAAGTTCATTGGGAGTTTGCCAACAAGTTATCGGGAGCTCAACGGGAGTTCGTCGAAAGGATGTTGGGAGTTCGTCCGGATTGCACTAAAGGAAATCGAGAGCTCATCAGGGGTTCATCGAAAGGATACTAGGAGTTTACTAGGAGTTTGCCGAGAGATCAATTGACGATCAGACAATAAAGATTATGTGTTAAGTGTCATAGTTAGCATTATAATGAGAGTTAGTTTTACTAACTTAATTAATATATCATTAGGCCTTAATTGGGATGATTTAAACTTACCAGAAAGGTTATTTGAGTAACCTAAGGTTATGTAAGGCACGATCTTCAAAAACACAATCTCCAAGAATACATGATCTTCGAGAAGACACAATCTTTAAGATAACATAATCTCGTAGAAGACATAGTCTCCGAAAAGACACAGTCTCCTAGAAGATACAATCTCCGAGAAAACACAGTCTCCTAGAAGACAAAGTCTCCAAGAGAACATAGTCTCCTAGAAGACACAGTCTCTGAGAAGACAGTCTCCTAGAAGATATAGTCTTTGTGAATTTTGGTTCTATTCTTGAAGCCATTTGGGGCCTATAAATATCCCACCCATTTTTGCTTGAGAATGAAAGAATCAAGACTAAAAAACTTATGAAAACGTTATTGTAATTCCTTGAGAGCTCCCCTTCAGTTCTTCTTGTGTAGTTTTTGTTTAAGGGAGAGCTAAGAGAATTATAAAGGTTATCTCCTGAACCTATAAAAGGAGAATAGAGCTGTAAAGAGAGGGTGTTTGATCTTCGCTTATTGAAAAAAGATCAGAAGTGAAAGCCAGTGGCCTCAACCGAAGAGGAATCGGGAGTAGATATATGCCAAGGGGATCGAACCACTATAAAAATCTGTTGCACATCTATTTCTTGGATTTTATTACTATTGCTCTTGGATTTAATTACTTATTAACTAGTTCTAAGTTAAAGCACTTTCAATATCAGTTTTCTTCGAATGAAAAGTTTTTCAAACCGAAGTTTTTTGCTTAGCAATAATTCACTCACCCCTCTTAGTGCCAACTTAATCCTAACACCTTGCGGTAGAGAGCTTACAAGAAGAAATTGAATCTTAGATCGACAAGGTTGAGTCCCGAGTCGACTAACTGACAAAGGACACGAAAGACTCCATACAACATCTACATGAAGTTGTAGCGGATCTAATGTCTAAGGTGACATTGCTCACAAGGACTCTTAATGTGAGAGGGAGTAATACCCTCGCTATGCCACCATAAAGTTTTAAGGCACTCAAGTCGTATGGGGGTACAAGGGATGCTAAAGAGCTGAAAATTTTTTTGTTTGATATCTAACAGTATTTTCGTGCTATGAGACCCGATTCTGAAGAAACCAAAGTTTCAATAGCAATAATATATTTAAATAAAGATGCATAACTTTGGCGGCGAACCCGTTGGGAAGAGATTCAATAAGGTCAGTGTTGAGTGGACACATGAGAAGACTTAAAGCGGGAGTTAAGAACTCAGTTCCTGCCTAAGAACATAGAGTTTGTTGCAAGAAGGAAGCTGAGACAACTCCGCCAAAGTGCTTCTATTTAAGACTACGTGAAGCAATTTTCTATGCTAATATTAGACATACAGGATATGTCTAAGAAAGATAGGCTATTCAGCTTCCTCGATAGCCTGAAGCCATGGGCACAATAGGAATTGAGTCAAAGGAATGTCACTGACATTCTTGGGGTAATTGTGGTCGCAGAAAGGCTAACTGACTTTATTTTTTCAGAGGACTTGGGCAAGAAGAAATAATCCTCGAGAAATTGCCTAATTAAGGAGTCTGGGGGTGAACAACGAAGAAAAACTTCTACAAAGGATCGAGCTTAAAAGGCAAAGCCTTGAAACCTTATGGATATTTCTTGTGCAGAGGACCACAAATGGTGAGGGAGTGCCCACAAAAGCAAGCACTCAATGACTTAGACTAATATTGGAGAAAAATCCAAATCGTATGAAGGCTATGAACTTGGAGGCCAAGCAGATCTCTAGGCTAGCGAAGGGGGTCCCCATCAAGATCGAAACATGGAGTAGGAGCACAAACATGATGGCGGTATCATTTGATGACTTCCAAGTGATTCTCAAAATGAAGTTCATGCACGTAGTGAAGTTGGTGCCAATGTTGTTCCTGAACTCCTTATGTCTAATAGGAGGCAAATACCCCTACGTGGTTCTAGTTTCTTAAGAAGGAACTAAGGATCTATGACAAATATTAGCATTATAATTGAATAAAGGGGTACAAAAAGGTAAATTAACCTTTGTAGCCGCTATAAAGCTAGAAGCACTTGACGGGGAGGCCATTCAAGAACCTACCATAGTGGTGAACATCCTAAAGAAGTTCTTAAATATGACGCTGACCGAGTTGCCAAAAACTCTGGCATTATTGAGTTGGAGGTGGGAATTAAGCCTCTAACAAGATCAACATACCGCATGGCCCCTCCCAAGTTGGCAGAACTCTTGAAGAAGTTAGATGAACTACTAAGCGATGGTCTCATCCACAGCTCAAAAGCACCATTCGGAGCTCCAGTCCTCTTTCAGAAGAAATAAGATGGGAGCCTCCGACACATTATCCCATCCCGCTCATCACAGACTTATTCAATCAATTGGGCAAGGCAAAATACTTCTCCAAACTTAATCTTTAGTCAGGTAATGGCAAGTGCGTATTATAGAAGGTGACAAAGCGAAGACTACCTATGTGATCAGGTATGGAGTATTCAAGTTCCTGGTGATGCCTTTTAGCTTAACCAACACTTTGGCCACATTCTATACTCTAATAAACCAACTATTTAAAGAATATTTGGATAAATTTATAGTCATCTACTTAGATGATATCATCGTCTATAGCCAAATGCTTGAGGAGCATGTCAAGCACCTTCGAATAATTTTTAAAGTTCTTAGGGAGAACACCTTGTTTGTGAAGACGGAGAAGTGCTACTTTGCTTAGATGAAGATTTTATTCTTAGGGCATCGAATCGGTGATGATTCAATTTGAATAGATAAATCTAAGGTACAAGCTGTAGCAAAATAGTGAACACCAAAGAAGGTGCCAGAGCTGAAATCCTTCTTTGGTTTCATCAATTATTATTAGTGCTTCATAGCTGGATATTCAAAGCACATTGGTCTACTAACGGAGTTGTTAAAGGAGCAATCTTGGAGATGGTTGGACAAATGTGAAGTTGTATTCTAGGACCTAAAGACTGCTAGGTTGGAGGAATTCATACTCAAGTTACCAGACTCTGGGAAGTATTTTGAAGTCCATACAGATGTTTCTGACTTTGCTAGAGTACTTATGCAAGAGGGTCACCTAGTGGCCTATGAGAGTTGCAAGCTCAATGAGACCAAGCAGTGATATCTAATGTATGAGAAGGAGATGATAACGATGGTACATTGTCTACGAGTGTGGCCACACTACCTTCTGGGAGCATCATTCGTGCTAAGGATAGACAATATCACACTGAGTTACTTCCAACCTCAAAAGAAATTCTCCCTAAAGCAAGCATGATGGTAGGACTTCTTGGCCGAGTTCGACATTTTAATGGAGTACAAGCCCAGATAGGCAAATGTCATGGCCAATGCATTGAGTCGGAAAGTAAAACTGGTGAATGTTATACATTTAGAAGGCGGAGGCCAAGCAAGTCAATTGCACTCTAGCTTTCTTTCCAGGATTAGGGATGGACTGTATAATGATCCTTATGCTGGTTACAGGTGCCCTATAAGCCAATCACGTGAGTGATGACATGTGTGACGCGCTATGTGATCTCTTTACTTATGATTAATATTAGCATATTCTCATATTATATTATCTATTGCATATATATTATAATGTCTTTGGTTTTGTGTAATAGGAATTAGATCATGATGAGATCACAATAATGAGATCGATTCACTTTTAAACATAGATCCTAAATAATCTCGGTCATAGGGTACTTGAGAGAGACGTCGAGATAACCAAATAGACCAGTGTATTATATACCCATCCATATAATAGAGGTGGTTGGTCTCATAGTCACTTATGTGGTGACACTAAGGATATAGTACAAGTGCTCATTGGAAAATGAATTCACTGATTGATTCGCTTATAGAATGTTGTATGGTTAATGATACCTAATGTCAGATAATGATTCCATAGTTCTAATTGTGTATCTGGTCCTTAGACATGAGACACTAAGGGTGCCTTGTATAAGTACTCTTTTCTTTGACGCCAGACTTACAGGTTTAGAAAGTTCTAGTTTTCATATAATTATTTATTGGGATTGGTAGCTAACCTTACGAAGGCGATTGAGTGTTAATAGAGGATTATCCACTCTCGTTATTATAAGAGGAATATCCTATATATGCTTGCTTGGACAAATCTCTGGCGAGGGTCATTCAGATTGAGACAGGAGTTCTCCGGGAGAATCCGATTAGAGCGGGACTCAAATGGATTTCGTATATGACCTGACAGTACCATCTCCAATATATGATCTATGGGAAATTAGCTGGATAAAGGATTATAGATACAAGGTAAGTGAGGACAGATAGGTCCGATGGATTCGATCCCCTTATACTGTCTAGGGACTATAGCACAGTGACCTAGTACGTTAATAGTCGATGAGTCAAGTGAATTATTATAGACATAATAATTTACTATATCAGAAGGAGTTTTGATGGGAGTGACTCACTGCTAGCTCGGTATGGGGCCTAGAGGACCACACACATATAGTGGATGCTTCAGCGAATAGAGGACTGGATGAAAACCTAATTAGCCCCTATTTTCATTAGATGAGATCATATGCTGATGGGCTCCTTACTTAAGGCCCAATTAGAGGCCTAAAGAGATTATTGGATAGATCCAATAATACAAGATTAGTGGGTTGTTGGATGGAGATCCAATACCCACTAAAACAGGAACCCTAGGGTTTTAGCTCTTAATAAATAGGAGGAAGTTTATGGTTGATAGGCTGCAACTTTGGTCTCCCCCTCCTATTCTCCTGCCTCTTTCTGTGCAAGAGTTGCGAGATCAGATTTGAGGAGTTTTGCTATAGAGATCTATTGTGTGGATACCGCCAGAGAGGAGGACACTTCACCTCCTTCATCCTCTCCATCCGTATCTGAAAATGCAGGGATATACGATCTCCCTAGGCAATCAATCTATTACATGACTCAGTTTTATCGATTTTTATGGCTTTCTCGTGACTTAATCTTTTCAATGATGATTTGATCTATATGAGAATCCAGTTTTATTTTGATTTTTATTGTGCATGTGATGCTCCCGGTGAGGTTTTCGATAGTGGTATCAGAGCAAAGGTTTTCATGTGAAAGATTAGTTTTAAACTGCGTGTGATAAGATTAAATTGCCTATAATTTTTCTACGCATTCTTGTTGTATTTTTGCAGCAAACACAACAAGGAAATGAGGCAAGTGGCTATGGCCAGGCCATCTGCATGGGTGGCTAGCCACGTCCAGGCCATCTACAGGGGTGGCTGGCCATGACCATGCCCCCTACATAGGCGGTCGGCCATGACCTGGCCACCAGTAAAGGGGCGAGCGATTATTGCCAAGGCCTCCTACAAAGGGGTGGCTGATTGCAGCCACCGAGGGTCGCCACAGGCGTCACCTATAAGGGCGCCGCTACCCAAGGGGTAGTCGCCACGCAGTATGTCGCCAGCAAGGGCAACGACATTGGCCATAGGGGCGATTGTCGGCGTGCAAGGGTAGTCACCGCTTGCACAGGGGCGATGACATAGTGAGGGTGAGAGAAGAAGGCTAGGGCATCCTTTTACGGAAAGGATGATACTACTCCTTAGAATTTGAGAAATTCCCTAAGACTGTTTATTACCCAAAATACCAAAATACCCTCAATAATTATGGAAATTTAGAGGGCTGTCTTCTTATCCATAATTATGAAAATATCCTTGACACTTTTAGAAATTTCGATCATGTCCTAATTTTTAAAAAAAATTAATTAAATAATTTAATTAATTATTATATGTCTGGTAATCCTACATATGATGTGGTGTACATGTGATATATGATGTAAACGGATGATCATGAGCTATGTGTTGTGTTGTATGTAATTATTATTATTATTATTATTATTATTGGGACATCCAAGCCTTCGTTTTTCTTGTTTATTGTTGGGCCTGCGTGCTTGTGATTATTTATAATTACATGAAGAGACGTGATGGGAGCGTGGAGGTGACGGTAGGACCCATAATACCGTAGCGGGAGATCACGATGCATGGTGATGCGATGAGGATTTGATGGAACCGATGATGATGAGATCAATGATCACTATGCATGAAGATGCGCCGATGCACACAATGATCCTATTGTGAGTTATTAGGCCCATTGGCTCGAGTTTAATCATATTAGGTGGCAACTTATGATCATCCGGTATCACTTGCATTTATGATATATTATACACCTACTAGATATATATATATATATATATATATATATATATATATATATATTAGCATGCGATGTAGATATATATTAAATATGTATGTGTGTGACATGATATATTAGGAGACTGATACAAAATAAAAACCCCTCCTGTGATAATATTAAGTCGGTATACATGAGGTAATAAGATTGATCCACGTGGCCTTCCATCGTTATATGAAGAAATTGAATCATGACATAGGTTGAGTTGGTCGAGTCCCTCGAGGCTCACCTATCTACGTAATCGAGATTTTGCCTTTGATATAGAGATGTTACCGGTGACCTTAGGACATGGTATGCTTGATCGAGTCCCTCGAGGGCATATCATCTAATCAGACTCATCTTGTAATAATGATGATTACTTAACTGAATATCATGATTGGTCGAGTCCCTCGAGACCATGATGATTTAGAGCCCGAACATGATGGGAATCATATGGAGTTATAATTAGTAAAAGTGCCTAGCTTTTTGGCTTAGTATAATTGGTCGAGTACCTCGAGGTTGCAGTAAGATACCGATTGGATCCCGATCCCCACTAGGAGTCTACCAGAGACTTCTGACTTACGTGTCGAGGGTGTCACATGAGTCGCTAGGAAAATAGTAGGAGTACATTAAAATAGAAGTTCATATCTTAATTAGTATTTTTTATAAAATCTATATGTTATTTATTTACGCTATATCTTGTTTATCGCTTGTAAAACCCTTATGTGGCATACTTGATGCAACTACCTTATTGGTCCAAAGACTTAGTAATTTGAGAATTATTCTCATGAAAGAGAAAATCATATATGTCCTTAACACAATTGTGCCCACATCGGAGGAAAGGACAAACGAGGATGAGATCGCTCGCTTTATGAAGTATAAAGATAGTCCTAAAGGATAACATATATGTTAATCTTATACTTCAATCCCTACAATATTCCTTTTCATAATTCATTATTAACTTTAATATGAATAAGTTTGAGGTGACTCTACTTAAGCTCCTCAATATATTGAGGAAAGCTAAGAGTACTATCAAGAAAGAGAAGTCAGTTCTCTATATTGATGAGACCAAATAGTAAAACCGTTAAGAAGGGCAAGAGCAAAGAAAGACCGAGTAAGGCAAAGGTTGCTAAGAAATACATAGGAAATGATAAAGGACAGTGCTTCCATTATGGCCAAGATGGGCATTGGAAGGACTACCTTATAGATAAGGTGAAACAGAAACTTAGAGAAGCTTTAGGTATATTCATGACCAGTTTTCACTTATCAGATTTTCATGATAACACATGGGTATTGGATACCAGGAGTGCTAATCATATCTGCAATTCGTTACAGTTTCTGGAAAGACCTAAGAGATTGGCCAGAGGCAAGATGAATCTCAAGATGGGCAATGGAGCAAGAGTTGCTATAGTTACCATTGGGGAGGTCACCCTACATTTGTTTGGTGGAGTATCACTGCATTAGATGTATACTATTTTGTTTCCTCTATTATCAAAAATATTATTTTCATATCTTGTTTGACAAATAGTGGATATAAATTAATTTTTAAGAATAATATTTGTTCAATAATTATGGATGATGAGATCATCACTAGAGGGACCTTACTAAATAGCTTTTATGTGTTAGACACTTCTCCACATATCATGAATATAAATATATCGAAGAGAAAAAGAGATGAGATGAATAATGTATACCTATGACATTGTAGGCTAGGTTATATACATGAGGGAAGGATTTAAAAGTTGTTGAAAGATGGATACTTAGATCCATTTGACTTTGAGTCATATACAACGTGTGAACTTGTCTTCATGGGAAGATGACCAACTCTCTTTTTAGTGGAACTGGAGAGAGAGACAGTGAGTTATTAGAACTCATACATAGTGATGTATATAGTCCTATGTCGACTCAGGCTATAGATGGTTACTCATACTTCATTACATTCACTGATGATTTCTCTAGGTATAGACATGTATACTTGATGAAGTATAAGTCCGAGGCCTTTGAGAAATTCAGAGAATATAAGAATAAAGCCAAGAACCAGATTAGAAATAGTATTAGTACTCTTCAATCCGATCGATGATAAGAGTACTTGAGTATGAAGTTCACTTATTTCCTCAAGGACAATGGGATTATATCCTAGTGGATACCTCCTTATGCACCTTAGCTCAATGGTGTATTAGAAAGGAAGAATCGCACACTATTAGAGATGGTACGATCCATGGTGAGTTTCACTGATCTACACATCTTATTCTATAGATACGCCCTAGAGACTGCAGCTTACCTTCTATATAGAGTTCCATCAAAGTCCGTAATGTCTACACGATATGAGATATGGAAAGGAAGGAAGCTTGATATTTAGATGGTTAAGATTTGGGATTATCCTGCCCATGTTAGAAGACATAACCCCAATAAGTTAGAATCAAGGACAAAATGATACACATTCATGGGATACCCTAAGGAGACGTTGAAATATTATTTCTATCATCCCAAGGACTGAAAGGTCTTTGTTGCTAAGAGAGTTGTGTTCCTTGAGAAGGAACACATTCTTGATGGAAACAGTGGGAGTGAGATAGAGTTGAGCAAGGTTGGAGAACCAAGCATAAGCACCATTTTAGAGTTTAAGTCTGTTCAGGTACCTAGCATACAAGTTCTAACTTTGCGTAGGTCTAGTAGAGTATCTCATCCTCCTGAAAAATATGTGGGATATATCAGTGGAGAAGACTCTCAGGATACTGATCCTCAAACCTACAAGGAGGCTATTATAAGTATAGACTCTGGGAAGTGGCAAGAAGCTATGAATTCTATGATGGATTTCATGTACTCTAATAATGTTTGGAAGCTTGTGGATGCACATTAGGGTATTGTACTCGTCGGGTGCAAGTGATTCTTCAAAAAGAAGATCAGAGTAGATGGAAAGGTGGAGACCTATAAAGCAAGATTGGTAGCTAAAGGATAATGTCAAAGACAATGAGTTGACTATAACGAAACCTTTTCACCTATAGCCATGCTTAAATCCATTAGAATTCTTTTGGCCATTGTAGCACTATGACTATGAGATCTGGCAGATGGATGTGAAAAGATATTCCTTAATGGTAACCCGAGGAGGAGGTGCATATGATATAGCTAGAGGTATTTGTATCCAAAGAGAGTCCAGATAAACTGTGTAGATTGCTCAGATCCATTTATGGATTAAAGCAAGCTTCTCGAAGTTAGAACATAAGATTTGATGAGGCAATCAGATCTTATGGATTAGTTAAGAATGAAAATGAGCCTTGTGTGTACAGAAAGGTAAGTGGGAGCGTTATCACCTTCTTGGTGCTGTATGTGGATGACATCATAATCATTGGGAATGATGTATGAATACTCTCCAAAATAAAGGCTTGGCTATCCAGAAACTTCTCCATGAAAGAGTTAGGGGAAGTATTTTATATTTTGGGGATCCAAATTTATAGAGATAGATCCAAGAGGATACTTAGCTTATCCCAATCTAGGTACATAGACTCTATTGTCAAAAGGTTTGGCACGGAGAATTCCAAGAGAGGTCTCATACCGATGAGACATGGAATATCACTTTCTAAGAGTATATCCCCAAATATTCCTAAAGAAATGACAAACATAGATAGGATACCCTATGCCTTAGTGATAGGGTCTATCATATATACTTATGCTATGTACCAAGCCTGATATAGTGCTTTGAGTGTCACGAGCATGTATCAAGCGGATCCAAGTTTGGAACACTAGAAGGTAATAAAGTGTATCCTTAAGTACTTGAGAAGGACTAAGGATCTTTTACTGGTATATAAAGGAGATAGCCTCCAGGTTGAGGGCTACAAGGACTTGAGTTATTATTCCAACATTGATGATAGTAAGTCGAATACAAAGTATGTTTTCACCCTGAATGGAGGAGTAGTAAGTTGGAAGAGTTCCAAGCAAGATACTAATGCTGACTCGACCATAGAGGCAGAATACATTATTATAGCAGAAACAGTAAAAGAAATGGTGTGGATGAATAAGCCCATCATGGATTTGGATGTCTTACCAAGCAGTGTGGAGTTGATTCCTATATACAGTGATAGCAATAGGGTGATAGCTCTAGCAAGGGAACCCAGGTCTTATTATAATAGTTTTAAGGAGGTTCCAACAGATTAGAGTAATTATGACCCATAAAGATATAGTAATGAAAAGAGTTCCATCCGAAGATACCATTGCAGATCCACTAACAAAGTCGTTGACTCATATTGTATTCGAGCATCATAAGGGTATGATATAGATCACACACATACATGATTAACTTTAGGTCAAGTGGGAGATTGATGGTTACAGGTGCCCTGCAAGCCAATCACGTGAGTGATGGCACGTGTGATATGTTGCGTGATCTTTTTGCTTATAATTATTATTAGTATATTCTCATATTATATTATCTATTGTATATATATTATGATGTCCTTGGTTTTGTACAATGGGAATCGGATCGTGATGAGATCACAATAATGAGATTGATTTACTTTTAAACACAGATCTAAGATAATTCCGTTATAGGTTACTCGAGAGGGACATGGAGATAACCGGATAAACCAGTGTACTATATACCCGTCCATATGATGGAGGCGGCTGGTCTCATAGTCACTTGTGTCGAGATACTAAGGATATAGTACATGTACTCATTGGAGAATGAGTTCACTGATTGATCTACTTATGGAGTATTGTATGGTTAATGATACCTAATATCAGATAGTGATTCCATAGTCCTAGTTCTGTATCTAGTCCTTAGACTTGAGAAACCAATGATGTCTTGTATTATAACTCCTTTCTTTTACGTCAGACTTATAGGTTTGGAAAGTTCTAGATCTGGTACAATTGGTTATCGAGATTGGTAGCCAACCTTATGAAGGTAATTAAGTGTCAATAGAGGATCATCCACTCTCAGTATCATGAGAGGAATATCCCATATCTGCTTGCTCAGAGAAATCTCTAGCGAGGGTCATTTGGATGGAGAGAGAATGAGTTCTCTAAGAGAATCTAATTAGAGCGAGACTCAAACATATTTCGTATATGACATGTTAGTACCATATCCAATATATGATCTCTGAGATATTAGTTGGATGAGAGATTATATATACACGGTAACTAAGGATAGACAAGTCTGATGGATTCGATCCCCTTGTATTATATAGGGACTATGGCGTAGTGGCCTAGTACGTTTGTAGTCGATAAGCTGAGTGAATTATTATAGTGATAATAATTCACTAAATCAGAAGGAGTTTTGATGGGAGCGATTCACGACCAACTCGGTATCGGGCCTAGAGGGTCACACACAAATGGTAGATGCTTCAGTGAATAGAGGATTAGATAGAGATCCAATTAGTTACTATTCTTATTAGATGAGACCCTATGCTAATGAGCTCCTTACTTGAGGCCCAATTAGAAGTCTTACGAGATTATTAGATAGCGATCCAATAATGTAAGTTAGTGGGTTATTGGAAAGAGATCCAATACCCACTAAGACAAGAACTCTAGGGTTTTTGGTGGCTCTCCATAAATAGGAGGGAGGTTCATAGTTGATAGGCTACAACTTTGGTCTCCCCCTCCTATTCTCCTCCTTCCCTCTGTGCAAGAGTTGCGAGATCATATTGGAGGAGTTTTACTATAGAGATCCATGCAATTAATTATTATCTTTAATTTAGCCTTTGTGCCGAGTCTACGAGGGAGGAACCCCTATAGTATTCCAAGGGTTGATCCCCCTCAAGGATCAAAATCTATAGGGCTCCTTCTGGGGTCTTATCAGTCCCTCGAGGTTGCACTAAGATATCGATTGGATCTCGATCCTCACTAAGAGTCTGTCGAAGACTTCCGTCTCACATGTCTAGGGTGTCGCATGATTCGCTAGGAAAATAATAGGAGTACATTAAGATAGAAGTTCATATCTTAATTAGTATTTTTTGTAAAGTTTGTATGTTATTTATTTATGTTATATCTTATTTGTCGCTTGCAAAACCCCTACATGGCATACTTGATGTCAACCACCTCATTGGTCCAAAGGCCTCACCATTTCGGAATTTTTCTCTTGAAAGCAAAAATCGTAAATATCCTTGATGGGGCCATTAATGGTCAAGTCCAACAGGGCAAGTAATGTAGCATCCGCATCTCGGCCACGTTACTACTCAGCCACGTCGATCCAGCATCTTCTGCCCGACCTGACCTCGGGGTATTCTCTGATGACCCTGTGGCCGACCAACTGTCCCCCTGTCAATGGGCGACGTAGCAGAGCGACGTGCCAGACCAGCCCCCTCAACTAGCAACATGTGGCGTGTCAGGCCAGGCACAATAGCCGACCGACGAATAGTACTCCTAGCGATTAGCGGTGTGTCGAGCGGTGTGGCCAATCAACAAGATCCCCGGTAGGCGGCAATAGGCGATGTGGCGGCGCGATGGCGACGGTGTACAGTGCCCCTAACGACAGGTGGTTGATGACCTGTTAGGTCCTGTAGCAATGACATGACCTTCATACGACTAACTTGTCTATGCAGGTATAAATGTTCACTCACCCTATTGCACTGAGGGGCCCTTTTTTTTGATCCAGAAGAGCCGACCCTTGACTTGACCATCAGAAGGACTCGATTGAGCCTAAACTACTTGGCTCGGGTTTTTTGTAGGACTTCACGACGTTCGACTAGGAGGCCGCCCAGAGGAAGGATAGGAGCTACCATGTCACCAAATCCACGGAGGCGATCTAGCACACATGGGAACTCTCATTGGGGTGACCTGTCATCCCATGTTACAGGGCGACCCTAACATTTTGGTGCTAGAAGGAGGGCCTATGTCACAAGATCACATCTTGAATCTTATCCCCAGTCAGATGGCCGAGGAAGCGCCCCCCCCCCACATTCCCGCTCGTGCGGCCATGCCCTATATTGTGGCTGCACCTTCGGTTCCCCAACCGAGGATCATGGATGGGGGGCAGTCCGCCCTGACTCCCGATAGGTATTAGAGGTTGTTCACTGATCCTAGGCTCACCCCCTAGTTCATGTATCGTAGGTAGTCACTACGGAAGCTTTCCTCGGCCTCGCGCATCAAGTATAGACCTTGATTGGGATGATATAAGTGATCATCCCCTATATCCCTTAGCTCGCTCAAGCAACAGCACCCCCCCAATCGGAGCCTCAGCGGAACCAGGAAGGATCTCGAGAGCCCCCGGCACCAGCTCGTCCTGGTCCAATCGAACCAAGTCCCCTCGAGATCCGTTTCGAGACCTCATCGATTGTCTCAAAAAAATCCGATGCCCCCCACCTCGGGATCGAGCACCCCTAGCAAGACCAGGATGCCCTATCGTCGGACTTGACCAACTCATTCAGAGTGCAGCTTCGATGCGTAAATGACTGCCTCGATGAAGTCCAAAAGGAGGTCATCAAGTCGAAGGAAGAGGCCACGGAGAGCTCCAAACATAAATCGCCCTTCATCCCAAAAATACGGGACAAGCTGGTCCTAGCCAACTTCAGGCAACCAGTTTTGGAGTCGTATAATGGGAGCTCAAACCTGATGAACACGTTGTGGCCTTTCGAGTGCTAATGGCATTGTACGACTCATCTAACGTGCTGATGTGTCGGGTTTTCTCGACCACCTTGAGGGGGTCAGCTCGAGTGTGGTACAGCCATCTCCAGCCAATGACCATTATTTCTTTCGACCAGCTTGCGAGGGAGCTAGAGCAAAACTTCCTTGCCAACGCCCGACCTAACTAAGCCCACGACAGCCTACCTCCTTAGCATCACCTAGGGAAGGGAGGAAACCCTTGCACAGTTCGTCAACAGGTTCGCCACTGAGTCATGAGCAATCCCTGACACACACCCCTCCTTAGTCATCTAAGCCTTTCTTATGGGCATACGCCTGTCCAAATTATTTTGGTCTCTGGTCGAGAAACCTCTGACCACAGTCTATGAGATGATGCAAAGGGTAAACCACTTCATTGCTATCGAGGCCCTGATCGCTAGAAAATATGAAGAATAGAAGCGTCTCCGAGTGGAACGGCCTTGGGGACCTACCTCGGGAATAGTGGGGCCAGACTTCAGCCGTCCACGGCCCCCAACGACTCCTCTCAACTCCATGCGGATGGAGATCTTCCGCTAGATAAGAGCGAAGGGGCTCCTAGCACCACCGAACCACATCAAGACTAGACCCAAAGAAAGGGATAGGGGCAGATACTGTAGTTTCCATCGTGAATACAGCTACGACACCGAAGAGTGTCGGGACTTGAAAAACCAAATCGAGGACTTGATCGGGCAGGGACACCATGATCATTATGTCTAAAGGAGGATGGACCATCCAAATAGGCGGTCGGAGAGAGATCATCCAACGCACCCTCTTGACCCAATCGAATGTCAAATCGACATTATAGTCGGTGGACCCACAACGGGTGGGGACAGCACCTGAGCGCGTAAAGCATACACTAGGGCCATGGTCGAGAAGAGGCCGTGGCATCGCCCCAACCCTGAGATCAGTTTCCAACTAGAAGGAGAGAAGTAACTGGATCATGACGACGCCCTGGTCATCACGATGCACATCGCTAATGCCCAAGTCAAGCGGATAATGATAGATACAGGGAGTGCCACGGACATTCTGTATTTCGAAGCCTTTTAGAAACTTTGTCTAATCGATCAAGATTTAACCCCACTGACCTCTAGTTGACAGGGTTTATCGGAGATTCCATCACCCCTCTCGGAACGATGAACCTGTCGTTAACAATTGGTGAGGAGCCATGCTCCAAGACTCTAATGGTTGTCTTCATGGTAGTCGACCTTCCTTCAGCTTATAATGCTATAATAGGCCAACCAACCCTCAATAGGTTGAGGGCTGTGGTGTCAACATTCTATCGCTCCATGAAATTCCCGACCGACACAGGAGTCAGCGAGGCCCGAAGTAACCCCCGAGAGTCTCGACGATGCTACTTGACCACCACCACACTCCCAAAGAAACCAAGAATGACGAGCCAAGAGATCGACCCGAGAGCACCTAGAAAACTCGCTTTGAACCTTGAACTGGTCGAAGGTGTAAAGGAAGTAGCCCCCAACCCCAGCCAGCCCGACAAAACCTTAAAGGTCGGCTTGACGTTCTTGGGCCAGCAACAAGTCAAGATGGTGGAGCTTTTGAAGAAGAATGCCAACCTGTTTGCATGGACCCCGGAAGACATGCCCGACGTTGACCCAGAGGAGGCAGAACACCATTCAACATGACTCCCAGAGCTTGTCCGATCAAGCAAAAGCTAAGAAGATTCACTCCAGAATGCCAGAGGGCCATCGAGGAAGAAGTGGCATGCTTACTCGAGGCCAATTTTATCTCAAAAGTCATGTACCTGACCTGGTTATCCAATATTGTACTGATCAAGAAGTCAAATGGGAATTGACTGATGTGTGTTGACTATACCAACCTTAATCGGGTCTGCCCTAAGGATTGCTACCCCCTGCATCACATCGACCAATTGGTGGACTCCATATCGGGCCATGAAATGCTTTCCTTTATGGATGCATACTCGGGATACAACCAGATCCACATGGCACCTAAAGATCAGGTAAATACCGCCTTCATCATGCATGTCAGTGTATACTGCTTCAGAACAATGCCATTCGGATTAAAAAACACAGGCACCACCTACCAGAGAATAGTGAATCGCTTGTTCAAGGACCAAATCGGCCACACCATGGAGGTCTACGTCAATGACATGATCATAAAAAGCAAGGCCTTGGGAGACCACCTAAGAGATCTGGAGGAAGCATTCTAGATCATGCAACGCATCGGGATATGACTCAATCCCAACAAATGTGTCTTCGAGGTTACCTCAGGAAAGTTCCTCGGCTTTATGATCCACCAACGAGGCATCAACGCCAACCCTGAGAAGATAGAGATGATCCTCCAAATGAGATCCCCCCGAATGGTAAAGGAAGTGCAGCAGCTTACCGAAAGGCTCGCAGCCTTGAGCCGTTTCATCTCTCGGGCAAGAGACAAAACATGTCTATTTTTTCACACCCTAAAGAAGGCAAAAGATTTTATGTGGACATCTTAGTGTGAAGAGGCCTTTCAAGAACTGAAGGCACACCTCTCCCAACTGCCTCGGCTATTTACGGTTTCCCTAGGGGAGCCCCTGGGACTGTACCTGACAGCGTCGGTTGTGGTCGTTAGCTCTGTCCTAGTCACACTCATCGAGGTCGAGAGGCCAGTTTATTTTTTGAGTCACAACCTCAATAGTCCCGAGGAGTGATATTCCCCAATCGAGAAGCTGACCCTCGTGCTTCTGACAACGGCAAGAAGACTCAGACCTTATTTACAAGGACGCCCCATCAAGGTAATAACCAACCAACCACTCCGACAAGTTCTATCAAAATTCGATGTTGCAGGCCGTATGCTCAAATGGTCGGTCAAGCTTGGCGAGTTCGACCTTGAGTATGTACCCCGATCGATCGTAAAAGAACAAGTGATGGCAGACTTCCTCGCCGAACTTACCCCGACAAGTGAGCCAACCGATGCGACCCCGATCTGGAGATGGTACATGGACAGATCAGCCACTACCAAGAAGGGGGGTGTCGGCCTCGTGTTAGAAAGTCCCACACACCAAGTATACGAACAAGTCTTCTGTCTCAACTTCAGGGCTACAAACAATGAGGCGGAGTACGAAGCATTGCTCTTTGGGCTAACACTAATAGTGGAGCTCCAAGCAAAGAGGGTTGAAACCTTCACTGACTCCCACTAGTGGCTGGCCTAGTCCGTGGGGAGTTTGAAGCCCAAGACGACACCATGGCAAAGTACCTTGCTGAGGCACGACGACTGATCAGCACCTTCTAACATTTCTCCATCGCCAAAGTACCGCGAACTGAAAACACGCACGTCGATGACTTAGCAAAACTCACTTCAGACCAAAGCCCCTACACAGAAATCACTCGGCTGACTAAGCTCACTCAACCTTCTATCATTCCACTCGACGTGGCGGCAGTTGAGATAGAATAATGTTGGCTCGACCAACTACTCCGGTTCAAGGAAGATAGCATATTGCCCGAGGAACAAACTGAGGCGCATTGGGTAAAGCGATTAGCATCCTGGTATTGCATGATCAATGGCCACCTCTGTAGGAGAGGATTCAGCTGACCCCGATTCTGATGCCTCCATCCGAGCAAAGCACAAATGACCCTCGTTGAGGTGCATGAGGGGGTGTGTGGGGGAACATATCAGGGCCTGCCACTCTCACACAAAATTCTCAAGCCCGGGCTCACCGAGGTTACGAACCGAGCCATCCTAGAAGGTCTGAATAAGAGGGTCACCAGCGCATAAGGAGCTTGGGCCGACGAGTTACGCATCATCTTGTGGGCTTCGAGGAGAACCCCAAAAACATCAATGGCAGAATCTCCATTCAGCTTGGCCTTCGGGACCGAGGTAGTCTTACCGCCCGAGATGGTCTTCCCGATGCTCAGGTTGAGCGTTATGAAGGCGCCACCTCAGATGCACAGCTATGCGAGAACCGGGATCTCTTAGAGGAGAAACGTGTTGAAGCACATCTTCACGAACTTACATACAAGAAGGCCATCGCGAGACTCTACAATAGCAGAGTATGCCCTCGGCAAGTGGCCCCAGGCGACCTCGTACTGTGCAAAGCTGAGGTGAGTGATCCGACTCAAACTCGGGGTAAATTAATACCTACATGGGAAGGTCAGTACCAAGTCATTAAAGTGATTCAAGAGGATACTTACATCCTCGCAAACGTCGACAGCAGACAACTGCCGAGGACCTAGCACATGTCTAATTTAAAGAAGTTCTATACACAGATTGGGAACCAGAAAGGCTATTTTGCAGTAAACCGAATGTGACGCCAACTAAAATGTCCCTTATCATTAGCAATAAGCAGAATGTTCGGTTACAAAATTTGTCAGTTATAGTACCGACCCGGGACAAACCCCGAGGTCAAACAGACTAGTCCCCTTAGACCCGTGAGGTTACAAAACTCCCAATTAATCCTCAAGGGGGATGGAGTCATCGAACTCTTGACGGGTCTCCATTGGCACCAAGCCATCCTCAGGTCGCTTGGTGAACGGGTTGTTGTCGATCTCCAAGTCGTGGTATCGGGCTTGGAAGCGGGCCAAGACAACCCGATACCTATATTCGTAGGACACTCGACCCATCCGCCGCAGCCCCCATCCGAACCTGATCGACTGTTTGTAGTCGGTGATGCTCTTGCCCGATAGCTCGGCCTTGAGGGACTCGTTCTCCCTCATCAGCTTCAACAGCTCATCGTCGGCTTTGCGACGGTTAGCCTTTTGCTCCTTTAACTGATGTTGGCTCTCCACCAACCCGTCCCGGAGCTCGTTCAACTCCTTGTCAGCTTCGTCCAACCGGCTACTCAACTCATCCAACCCTATCTTCAGCTTGGTGTTGTCTACCTCCAGTTCGTCCACTCGTTGCCTGGCTTGAGCTAGCTGCTTGGGGTCCCTTTCCGACCTTAGTTTCTCAAGTTCTGCCTTGAGGAGGGATGCCCGATTCCCCATATGGGTCACTAAACGGCTCGAGTCATGCACCTTGTCTAGGAGGGCCATCTGATAATGGTGACCCTACGAAAATAAAAAAGATGGTCGGTATATGAAAAGTTAGCAAGCAATAATATCAAAGCTAGAAACACGACCTACCAACATAATCTGCTTTGCTGCTCGGGCAATAAGGACCTCCGACGGCAAGGTGTATAGGTCCTTAGCCAGTGTCGGATGTAGTACCCCCCGATCAAACGTCGAGGCTGCATTAGAGTCATCCCAGACCCAGGATTAGTAGGACAGGTTCAGCAACCGAGCCCGCATTGCTGCACTCAAGTCCCTCGGGGCCTAGTCAGCCCTTTGGACGATGTAGTAGCCCTCATCGTCCTCCCAAATTCGCATGCCGCACAAGTCCCTCATCGACTTAGGTTGGCGGTAGGTCGGAGATGCGTCCCCTACCAAGACCTCTAGTTCTCTTTCCCGATCTGCCCAGCGTGAGCTCCCCTCGTTGCGGTGAGCCTTGTGTCTTCTCACTGCTATCTTGACCTGCTTTCTGGGTCGACTAATGGTAGTTGGATCGGGAGCCGAACTCCCCGCGGGCTGCTTCCCCAAAGCCTCCGTGTGCGTAACTTCCACCTCTGGCTGAGCGCTCTTGAGATCAACGGCAGGAGAACTCTTCTCCCCTGGCATCCGGGGCTTCTTCCACAACATATTCAGATTCATGGTACCTATATACCAAGCAACAAGTTAGAATCCAGATGGCAGTCGCACTTGACGAGAACCGTTAGAATACAGGTATACCCCGACAAGCTGGATTGAGCCCGGCCTCTACCAACCACCTCTTGGTCATATCCCGGATTGCCCGGGAAAGGGGAAGGATTCCCCTTAACTTGTTAACCACAACGGACTCGTCATCGGATAACAAAGGGGGGACATTGCTAATTGGGTGGATGGACCAGTTGGCCCTAAAACCCCAACTCGGACCATTGATTAAGAAATACCAGGCCTTCCAACCCTTGTCGTTGGTTGGTGCACCACTGACTTTGAAGCTAGCCCGAGTCGTTAAGTAATAACCTCCCCGACTCTTACAGAGGTGAAAACAAGCGATAAATAGAGTTCGGTTGGGAACAATACTAGCCCCCGGACACTCGCCTAAGAACACAATAAGGTAGCGCCATGAGTTAGGCGTCATTTGACTGGGAGAAATCCTCCACCACCTAAGGCATTCGACTATAGTGGGATGCAGAGGGAAGCACAAGCTAGCTTCCAATGCATCTACCGAGATACTTATCTCATAACATAGGGTTGGTAGGGTCGCTGCTCGAGTGAAGGGGCCCGAAGCGCATAGCCCTCGAAAATGCTGTAGCACTCCCAGATGGACTCGAGAGCCTTTATAGCCTCCAAGTCCCTTCGCGACCAGGCATCCTCCGGGGAAGGTACCCTCGAATGTGATGATCCTGAGATGCTAGTCACCTGACCTTCCAATTGTGTCCCCTCCGAACTGGTGGAAGGGATGACCCTAACATTAGACAAACCTGAGGAGGACATCCGACCTGTTTAGAGGAGAAGGGGAAACGGGAGAAGGGGAACTGCAAGAAGTCGAGATAGAAAAAAGAAGGGTTCAAGAGAGCAAGTAATGTCTTTGGCTGTGGGCGACATGATTATATAGCCGCCAAATGGTGATTCGTATGCCCGAGGTAGAGAGAGAACACCACCCCAGGAGCCCATCATAGTCCATCATATCAATAAATATAGGATCACATTAGCCCTAAACGGCCATAAACACATGTCGCCAAAACCACGGGCACAGCACGTGATGAGCCAAAGTGTAGATCCACGTACGCATGCTAGCCATAGGTGAGACGCATGTTTGCTGGCCACATGTGACATACCTACGGATGATCTCGATGCTCTCAGCCATCTTCATGTCACTTATCTTGGAGACGTGCCTCCTAGCCCTCATTAGTCTAATCATGCTTGAGATATGTCTCTTGGCCCTCATCAGTCTAATCGTGCCCGAGACATCCCTCTTGGCCATCGTCAATCCAATTATGTCCGAGACGTGCCTCTCGGCCCCCATCAGTCCAATCGTGCCCGAGACGTGTCTCTCGGCCCCCATCAGTCTAATCATGCCCAAGACATCCCTCTCGACCATCATCAGTCCAATCATGCCCGAGACGTGTCTCCCGACCATTATCAGTCCAATCGGGCCCGAGATGTCCCTCTCGACCATCGTCAGTCCAATTATGTCCGAGATGTGCCTCTTGGCCCCCATCAGTCCAATCGTGCCCAAGACGTGTCTCTCGGCCCCCATCAGTTTAATCGTGCTCGAGACATCCCTCTTAGCCTTGCTTGTCCTCGTGGTGCCTCTCGCACAAAGGGGTTGGCTATTCCTTGAATGCCAAACCAGGATGCCCGCTCCTCTGAGTGACTCCTTTCCCTACATCTCAATGTCCGCTTTCTCCTAAGCGGTCGGCCGTCCTCCACACAGCCTAGCTAGGTCCCCCATATTTGTATGGCAAGTGTTTCTGCGTGTGCTTGTCCCGCTCTGATACCACATTGTCACGGGCTTAGCTGATTTTGCCTAAGCCGTGCGGCACCCATGCGTGTCCGTCCGCAAAGGTCAGCCCTCCTCGAGATCTCCTAAAATCCCACAGACTTACAAAAAGAGAAAACAGGCCAGAAGAAGCAATTTTCACGGGATCCACAAGCAACTGCTCAAGAAAAACACTTTATAAAGCCAAAATACAAATTACACCCATGGACATTACAAACTCAGAGAGGTTACACACAAAGGATAATGGTCCACTACAGACCGAAGTCCCTACAAGTGCTTATAAGACACACTTGTATTTACAAGCCAAACTTGGCCATAAAGCAAATCAAACTAGGGCTTCCAAGCCTACTGCAAGCCCGCTTCTTGTTGTACAAGATATGTACCTAAACCGAAGGACACGGACCAACACAAGCATTTTATTGAACACCTTATTTACATTGTTATCCGTGATAGTAGGCGAGCCTTGCCCGGTGGCGGTGGCCGCGGTGACCTCCGGTGCCCGCATCCGACCTGCGGGCGCCAGCGGGTGTGCCCACGGCAACTGCCGCCTCGCGGTCGCCGCCCGCCAGTGCCGACCTCCCTTGTGGGCTGTTGCCCCTGCGAGTGTCGGCCTCCCTTACGGGCTGGCCCTAGTTGTAGCCGCCTTGTAGGGGGCGTTGGCTGCGACCTATTCGTGGGTGGGTGGCCAGCCCTACATGGGGGTTAGCCGTGGCTGGCCACCCCTCCTCCTCACTGCCTTCATTACGAAACTGTAGCAAGAACGCGAAAAACGATTCTACACAATTCAATCTCATCACACGCAATTTAAAACCAATCTTTCACACGAAAACTTTGGCTCTGATACCACTGTTGGGAAATCTCGGTGGGTGCATCACATGCAAAACGAAAATCAAAATAAAAATTGGCTTCCCGCATAGATCAAATCACTGTTCAAAATATTAGAGTCGCGAGAAAAATATAAAAATCGATAAAACCGCGATGTGTGAGAGATTGATTTTACCTAGGGAGATCGTATGTCCTTGTATTCCAGATTCGGATTGAGAAGATGAAGGAGGTCAAGCGTCCTTCTCTCTAGCGATATCCACACGATGGATCTCTACAGCGAAACTCCTCCAATCTGATCTCTCAACTCTTGCATAGAGGGAGGGAGGAGAATAAGAGGTGGTGACTAAAACTGTAGCCTATTAACCATGAGTCTCCCCTCATATTTATAGAGAGCCACAATTATTGGATCCTTATCCATTAATCTCCTTATTCCCCCCACCCCATGCCCCCCCCAAAATGTAACTTGTGGAAAAATTGATCATTATGCTTATACTTGTTCTTAAAAAAAAATATAGCTCACATAAATTAGTTTGGATTCCTAAAGAAATAATCAATGACTTAATACTAAAAGTTAAGAGAGGTAGATCTAACTATGAAGGACCCAAAGTTAAATGGGTACCTAAAATAAACCCCTTTTTTTTGTAGGTATAACTCCAAACAAGAGATATGAGCAAAAGATACTATCTTGATAGTAGATGCTCAAGGCACACAACTAGAGATCCAACATAATTTTTAAGGCTCACTAGCCAAGATAGAGGGTATGTCACCTTCGGAGACAACAACAAGGAAAGATTATCGGTAGTGAAAATATCGATAATAAATCAAACTTATTGATTGAAGATATTTTGCTAGGGCTTAAAACATAACTTACTAAGGATTAGTTAATTATATGATAAATGACATAACACCAAATTTGAATCTAGTACATGCATTATAGACTTACCATGTAAGAATAAATCCATGATTGCATTAAGAAACAATAATGTTTATACCATTGAACTTAACGATTTTCATGACGAAACCTATTTTTTGATTTTAAATGATGATGCATGGCTTTAGCATTGGAGATTAGGACATGCAAGCATAAAGAACTTATAAAAGAAATACCTAAGATAAAATTTCTTAAAGATAAGATTTTTGATGCCTGTCAACTAGGAAAACAAATAAAGAATAGCTTTAAACCCAAAAATTAAGTGAGCACCTTTAGACTATTACAATTGATTGATATGAATTTATTTGAACTAATTGATATCACAAGTCTAGGAGGTAATAAATATATTTTTATAATTATTGATAATTATTGTATATTTACTTAGACATACTTCTTGGCACATAAAAGTAATTATTTTAAATATTTTATGAAGTTTTGTAAACAAGTTCAAAATAAAAAAGGTTTTATGATTTCTTCTATTCCTAGTGACATGGTGATGAATTTAAAAATTAAGATTTTCAAGAATTTTATGATTTCAATGGATATGACCATAATTTCTCTACTGTAAGAAATTCACAATATAATGGAGTTATTGGGAGAAAGAATAGGAGTTTACAAGAGATGATAAGAACCATACTTAATGAACATGGCCTACCCAAATATTTTTGGGCCAAAGCCGTTAACATGACATGTTATGTCATGAATAAGGTTCTCATAAGACCTCTATTATCCAAAACTCCTTATGAATTGTGAAACAATAAAAGACCCAATATTTCATATTTTAAAGTTTTCAACTGCAGATGTTTTATCTTAAATGAAAACGATGCCTTAGAAAAATTTGATGCAAAATCTGATTAAGATATTTTTCTTAGATATTAATCTATTTCTAAAGCTTTTTGAGTTTTTTAATAAAAGAACCTTAGTTAATGAGAAATCTATTCATGTTGTTTTTAATAAGTTTCTCAAAGTTAAGAAAAATGATTTTAATGGTGATTTTGAGTTTGATATTTTAAATTTGAATGATAAATCTCCTCTCCAAAGCAACTTGGATACATCTACTTTCAAAGATGTCTTACCAAGAAATGAAAGTATGTAGATGCTCATCCAAAAGAGCTAATCATTGGAGATATATTAAAAGTGATTTAAACTCATTCTTCACTTAAATTTTTTTTACAAATACTTCTTTTTTATCTCAAATTGAACCTAAATGCATTGACGATGCTCTTAAAGATGACTCATGGGTCTTGTCAATGCATAAAGAATTAAATCAATTTGAAAGAAATAAGGTTTAGATGCTAATTTTTAGACCTAGTGATCATATTATGATTAACACTAAATGAGTCTTTAGAAATAAGCAAGATGGACAAGGTATCGTGGTTCGGAATAAGGCTAGATTAGCGGCCAAAAGTTTCAAACAAAAAGAAGATATTGATTATGAAGAAACCTTCGCTCCTATGACGACTTGAAACCATAAGGATACACCTTGCCTATGTTTCTTTTAAAAATTTTAAATTATTTCAAATGGATGTCAAAAATACTTTTCTTAATAGTTTTATTTCCAAAAAAGTTTATGTTGAACAACCACCTAGATTTGAAAATGATCTTTTTCCAAACTATGTTTACAAATTATCTAAGACTCTCTATCTATTGAAGCAAGCCCCTAGTGCTTGGTATAAGATATGTAGCTCTTTTCTTATTCAAATAATTTTTTAAAAGGTAAAGTCGATACCACATTATTTATTAAATATTTTAACAATAATTTTCTTATTATACAAATTTATGTTGATGATATTATTTTTGATTTTACTAATGAATCTTTTTGTGAATCTTTTACTAAAAAATATGAGCCAAGAATTCAAAATAAGTTTGATGGGTGAATTGATATTTTTCTTAGAATTACAAATTAAGCAATTGAATCATGAAATTTTTATTGGTCAAACTATGTATGCTTTGGATTTATTAAAAAGATTGTACATGAATAATGCTAAGGCCATTAATACACCAATGAATACTTCTATAAAATTAGATATGAACAATAAAGGTGAATGCTTTGATCAAAAAACTTGTCAAGGTATGATAGGGAGCTTATTGTATCTTACTGCAACTAGACCTGATATAAATGTTTAGTGTTAGACTTTGTACAAGATTTTAGTTCAATCCTAAATAATCTCATTATAAAATAGTTTAGAGAATATTTATATACTTAAAAGGAACTTCAAATCTAGGATTATGGTATCCAAAATCTAAAATTTTTGATTAAATTGCATATGCTAATCCTAACTTTATAGGATGTTGAATAGATAGAAAAAGTACCTCTAGAACATGTCAATTCCTAGGTTATACACTCATTTCTTGGTCTTCCAAGAAGTAGAACTCTATCACATTATCCACAACACAGGTTGAATATGTAGCGGTAGGTGCATGTTATGCACAACTAACCTGGATTGAGAGTACTTTGGAGGATTACAGACTTTACTCGAAAGATATACCTATAAAATATGATAATATAAGTGCAATTATTTAACAAAGAACCTTATTCAACACTCTAGGACTAAACAAATTGATATCATACATCATTTTATTAGGGATCATGTTATCAATCACGATATATCTTCGGATTTTATTGACACAAAATATAAATTGATAGATATTTTTACTAAACCACTAAATGAGAAACAATTTAAATTCATTAGAAGATAATTAAGCATGTTGAATCTTTTAAATACATGGAACATGATTCTTCTCAGTTTTTTTTCTTAATTGATTTATTTGAATGATGTGAGATTTATGTCATATGATTTTTAATATCCTTCATTGGCATAGTGATATCATTCTCTTCTTTGTGATAATAACAAAAGGGGAGAAGAAAAGTAAATGACTTACTCATTTCTTTTTCCTCTTTTTGTTGATGACAAAGGGGGAGAAGTAATGGTAACTTTTTGATGATATCCTTCATTGACATGTGATATTTGATGATATTTAAAATGTATGGATATGATTCTTGCACTATGACTTATGATTAAAGTCATTTTTGACTTAGTTGAAATGTTATCATATTTCTTTAAACATTCAAGTTCTTGATGGCATATAGATAGGGGGAGCTTATTTAAAACTCTATCATCAATTGGTTGTCATCATCAAAAAGGGAGAGATTGTTAAATCCCAGATTTTGATGATGAAATCAATTGATGAGTTAGTAATCTAATCAAAGTTTGAGATAAGTGATACAGAACTAACTTCAATCATGAAAAGGCAAAACAATTGAAGCTAAAGAGTTCGATGTTGAGCTAGAGTCAGGGATTATGCATCGGGCTAGAAGAATCATACATTGTGCCAAGATCAGATGTTGCAGGAGTCAACATGCCGATAGATCCGATAATACGCCAGAGATTCAAACGATTCACCCGGAAGCTCGGATGAATTTTGGATGAACCAATAACATGCCAAACAACATAGTGTTAGGAACGAGTTGACACTAAGAGGGGATGGGGAGGTGTGAATTAGTGTAAGTGTTAAAAGAAAAACTCACTTTAAAAAATCACTTAAAGTAAAATGGAAATTGAAAGTGATTTTGGTTGGAATTCATTAAGAGCAAATTGGAGAATGATTTAAAATCAAATGCAAAAGCTCGAGCTTTTCTTATAACTAGTTATAAGCTATTAAAATCAAGAGCAAATAGAAAGAAGGGCAAGGAAGAGACGCTCATAGTATTTTATAGTAGTTCGGTCAAAACTTTGACCTACGTCCACGCTTGATCCCTCTTCACTTGAGGCCAACCAGTGTCTACTATCGATCTTCTTTCATGGGCGAAGATCAAACACACCTTTCTCCTTTTCACAGTTTAGAAGAACAACCTTTACACGCTCCTTTTCTCAAGTTCAGGAGATCAATCTTTACAACTCAATCAACCCTTCCCTTAAACTCACTTTCCACTTAAAAGATAAAGGAAAGCTCTCAATTAATTTTCATAGAATTTACCTAAGTATTTTTCCTAATTTCTTGCTATCCTAATCAAGAATACTTGGGATATTTATAGACCTCAATTGACTTCAAAAATTAGAGCCAAAATTCAAATCTTGTTGGAAAAGCTGGGTATGTGTGGTACTACCATCGGCACTATCATTGAAAGCTACCCAAAAAACTAGGCGACGGTGGTACCACCACTCAAATCCCGAAAATAGTACTAAAAAAATTGTTTCAGACCTGAGCTATACCTTTTGTTGACCCCTTTCTAAGTTAACAAAATGAGCTCTATTATAAACTCAAATCAAACCTAGTTGGACTCAGTTGGCCCATAATTGAGTTAGTAAAACTAACTCCAATCAAGATGCTAACTATGACACTTAAGACAAACAATTATAACATGCAATCTTTGTTGTTCGACACGTCAATCGATCTTTCGGTGAACTCCCAGCATCCTTCCGGTGAACTCTCGGTGAGCTCCCGACAACCTATTAGTGAACTCCTGATGAACTTCCCAGCAAACCATCAGTGAACTCCCGATAAGCTCTCGCTGCATCGTCCTAACCTCGGCTCGATGCCCGATCTTGACTTCAGCCCAATGATAGATTCTTTCTTAATTGTTTTACCTTTTAACAGTCATAGTTAATCCTGCATCACTTATCTCCAATATATAGGTTATATCATAAACACATCAATTTGTTTCATCATCAAAATTTAAGATTCAACCCCCTTTTTGATGATGATAATCAATTGATCATGGAGTTAACCTTAACTCCCTCTATCTATATGTCATTTTTGAAATAGAGCAAACTTAGAATTCAAAAGAAACAATCACCTTTGAATTCAAGGTAGCATTTTGACCATGTGCAACATGTCAATTTATACATGTGCATCTTCATAGTTTCAAATCATAACATGCACAATTTTAAAACCTTTCAACATTACTTTATGCATGATACCAATAACAAGTCAACATTACTTTGAGCATTGCATGCATGAAACTAGATCATTGAAAATTTTAACCATTTAACTATTTATCACTAAGATAAGAATTTCAAACATATTATCATTTTAATATCTATAATAAAAATTTCAAATCAAATGTTATCAATATACCATTTCTCCCCCTTTGTCATTAACAAAATGGAGAAATATTCAACTCATATTTGTGCATATATGTTCAACTCATATTTGAACATTTATCATAAATATTTATCATTTATCATCAATACATCATTTACCCTCTTTGTCATCAACAAAAAGGAGAAATATTCAACATACCATTTTTACCCCATATGTGAATTTTCAATCATTTTTGGTAGGCATAGCATATATGATAAAATTTCATAAAAAACTTTATCGTATGTCATGTTATTTTGTTATATCTCCCCCTGTATTATCAACATAGATATATTCACTATATATTTGAACATTTATCACAAACATTCATCATATGTTATCATGCTATCTCTCCCCCTTTGAAATAAGAAGAAGACAAAGAGAGAAATGTATTTATCACATAAAAATTCAAATCACAAGTACCACATCAAATTTTTTTCTCCCCCTTTATTAAAAAATAGAAGTAGAAGAAGAAGGGAGAAGTCAGGTATATCAAAGAGTCCAACAATCAAAGATCAAGTATTCCTAAAAAAAAATCAAATATCAAGAGGGGGGATTCATTTGAAAGCATTGCATCAAAGATTCATGAATCCAAGAATCAAAATATTAAAAAGGAGGATTCGAAAGAGAGATCATGAATTTAAGAATCTAAGAATTAAATATTAAAATGGAGGATTTGAAAGAGAGCTCATGAATTACATATCAAGCATCACATAAAAGATCGAGTATCCATAAAAATCCAAGAATCAAATATCTTCTTTAGTAAATATCAAGAGGAAGGATTCATTGAAAGCATCACATCAAATATAGCTCCTTTGAGGTTCTATCATCTAACCTCGACAGCAATCGCTACCGTAATATTTCTCATTTCTGAAATATTTTTAATGATATATTTTAAATTATTTATAATGTCATATTTATAAATTTGAGGATTTGTTTAATAATTTTTTGATTAAATAATTTTATATTAAAATTTATTGCTAGGGACCTAAATGTGAATCTTAAAATTTAAAATAAATTGAGAAAGATTCACATTAAGTTTTTTTTTTAAAAAAATGGGCAGGACATGTGTCACTACTACTTAGTTGAAAGTAGTGTCACTTATGCATGTGCATATGTGACACATAAGCACCTTACATGTATGCTTGCTACCTAGCAATTCATATGTTAGCTAAAACAATTAGCAATTAGAGAAGAAAAGGGATTTACTACAATGTAAACTTGAGAAGGAGAAGAAGAAGAAGAAGGAGAAGAAGAAGAAGAAGAAAAAGAAGAAGAAGAGGAAGAAGAAGAAGAAGAAGAAGAAGAAGAAGAAGAAGAAGAAGAAGAGATTTGGGGGTTTTGAGATTTTGATCCAATCCATGCATTTGGGATCAAAATCTTCAAAGGCAAGTATTCTATCTTTCTTTTATTGAAATTTATCTTTGTTTTTGCCTTGATTATGAGAAATTTGGAACAAATCCAAAATCTCTTTTGTTCGCTGCCAAAGTGTGAATCTATAATATTTTTTGGAGACTATGATCTGCCTATCTTATTTAAGTTGTAACTTTTAGTATAAACCTCTAATTTGGACCTAGTTTTTTAAAAAATATATTCATAGATCTTTCTTTTAAAACTACATTTGAAGAATTTGGAGTTCATTTACTAGCCTAAATATTTATTTCAATTGAGCATATGAAATCTATAAAATATAGTTTGTAACTCCTAACCTTTCATCACTAAATTGCCTATATCTCTTTGTTGGAATCTCTGATTTATGTAAAACTAGATTCATTAGAAATTAGACTCATAGATCATTTTATGAAAGCTAAGATTTAAAGATTTGGAGTCCAATTGACTATCGACACCTCTATTTTGATGGACCTTATGAATTCTACAAAAAAGGGATTGTAATTCCGGACCTTTAGTTGCCAAATCATCAATAACCCTTTGTAGAGACTTTCAATTTATATGAAACTTATTTTAATTAAAACTAGATTGATTTAGCTTTCCAAAGATACCTTTTTGAGTAATGTACTTTCTAAATTCTATTAGAATAGGGATCGTATCAATTCTATCTATACTTGCTTTGTCTATTTCAAAACTGAAATCTCTAGTGCTCTTGTCCATGATTTCCTTTAATATCTAAATATTTTATGTATTAATTAATGTCACATCATATTATTTTGTTTAGGCATATGCATAATTTATTATTCTGCATGTGCTTCCGATATATGCCAAATTCATTGCTCATATCCTTTTCTACTCTGGTGTTTGTGGGATAATTTGAACCTTTGCCAGAAATGATAAAGAGAGTTATGTTTAGAGCTTGCCATACTCTGTCGGCCCCCTATGACTTCACTTAGACGTGGGTAGATGGAGCTCCCAAACGTGGGAGACTTATGTATAGTGGTTATTTACTAATGGATGAACCATATTATGTTTGTAATCCCACTTCACCCTCTATGTTTTATTTAATATGTTATCCAAAGTATTTGATAGGATTCCAGCAGGGTTGAGTCATAATCACCCTAGAAGTAGTCAAAAAAAATCCTGTGGGATTGTAATAAAACCCCACCTAGCCATTTCTATCATATAAAGAAGTGTGGCTAGGGTTTAAATTGGGGCCTTAGGGATTAGTGGCCGTCACCCCTTTTACTGGGCTGGTCGGCCAGGGTTTCCCTCAGCTAAGTCAACTATAGATAGGAAAAATGGTAATTTTACTTAGGTAAGCACCCTCTGGGCAAGGGTTAGAACCCTATATAATGATGTAGCCACCCCCTCTCTTTTATCAAGAAAGATCAATTTTTTATTTAGCCTTGTGCTGAGTTTTAGGAGGGAGGAACCCCTATAGTGTTCCAACGGTTGATCCCCCTCAAAGATCAAAATCTATCAGAGCAGTGTTCCTACTACCCTTGCTGCCATCTTTGCCACCCCCCACCCTTCAAAGCAATTCCCATAATTACTGCAACACGCACCTTTATCATCATCCCCAAGTCATAGATCAAAGAAATTTGTGACAAATTTCTATATATTTTACTTGGGTTTTCCTTTGGAAATTACATTGAGAATTCAGTGTTTCTCTGACATAAATTCTATTTCGCAGGACAACATGTAAATAGCCCTTTCTTCGTCGAATTCCATTATATTTGAGTGTTGTCTTTTGCGGGTCTTTGGACTCTCTCTCTCATCCTCAAACCCTATTACCCTCACCATGAATCCTTCCAAACCGCACCCTAAAATGATCCCAAAGAGCCTCCCAAATTAGCCCTAACTATAGCCTATTTCCATCTACCCGATCCACCCATCCAACCGGCCACCTCTTCTCCAAAAATTCTCATGCCACTAACCCGATAATAGTAAAAGGATCTTAATATTATAGATTTAGAGGCCTACACCATGGCATCAAAGGAGGCTATCAATATCAAGTTCAAAGCCTTTAAAAGCCACATGGCGGAGAAGATCTGATCCCTTATCATCGAATTCAGCATGGGCCGACTATGGAGCCTGAGGAAATCACAACAAGGAAAAACTTTAGATCGGTGAGATGATCCTCAAGAGCATGGTCACATCATCCCTGATCCAAACAATCCACGCATGAAGGTTGACTTTCCTAAATGGGAAGAAGGAGACCTGATCAGATGGATCTCGCGCGTGGAGCGCTATTTTCGGTTCTACCGAACCGTCGATGCTACAAGGATAGAGATTGCTGCCATCCACCTTGAGGGAGACACTATTCAGTGGTTCAATTAGTTTGAGCACACCCATGGAGGTCTCTCTTGGTAGTGATTCAAGAAATGACTATTAAATCGCTTCGATCCAATCGATTTTGACAACATCGATAGACAATTGATGAAGATTTGACAAACCTCTACAATACATGAATACTAAAGAAACTTTGAACATTTATCAAACCAAACTATGGATTAGTCTAAAAAATAACTTTTAGAGACTTTTATTAAGGGCCTAAAGCTAGAGATTCGAGGAGAAGTAAAGGTGCGGCAACTGTATACTCTTATGGCGACGATTTCCTTTGTAAGAATCCAAGAAGAACGATTGAACCATGAAGTACAAAAGACAAGGGTCACTCCCAACTAGCCATGCTAAAGCCTTCAGTCACCTCTACTGCCATCCGAGCCCCCGCACTAAAAAAAATTAACAAGAGATGAGCTTCATGAATAATCGGCCAAGGAGTTGTGTTGGCACTATGATGAACTGTGGAGCCAAGAATATCACTGCAAAAAGGGCCGACTCCTCTTGATTAAACCAGTAGAGAATGAGGATAGCAAACCATCTGAAGAAAGCCTCAAACCTAAAGATGAAGCCATGGAGGAAGAGCCTCAACCGGCTGACTATGCAGTGCATGCGTTGGCTGGCTACTCCAACCCGCATATAATGAAAGTTGGAAGAGTCCTTAAACAGCAACCCATCAACATTCTTATAGATATGGGCAACACCGATAGCTTCCTTAATAGCAAGGTTGCTGCACGTATGACACTTCAAATCGAAAGTTGCAATAAGTTCGATGTAAAGGTTGCTGACGGCCAAATCCTCAATTGCGACCAACGGTACCCATGGGTAAAATTGCTCCTACAAGACCAAGAAGTGGTAGCTGATTTCTTCCTCCTACCCATCGATGACTATGAAGTTTTGCTTGAGATTAAATGACCCACAACATTAGGTGACATCTCCTGAAATTTCTCTAAATTAATCATGAAGTTTTATTGTAAAGGGAGATAGGTCACATTATGAGGCAAGCACGGGAGCCATATCTCCACTGATTTGACGTAGCGAATGGAGAAGGTGCTACACAAAATAAATGGTGGATTTTTAATGCATATCCAACAGCCATCAAAGGAGGAAAAAGTATAAAATTCAGATCCTAAGATTGGCCTATTACTGGATGAATTTGTGGATGTTTTCATGAAGCCGTGTGGGCTACCCTTTAACCGGCCGCATGATCATCACATCCCTATATTGTCGAGTAAACCTCCTGCAAATTTGAAACCATACTGCTATCTTCACTTATAGAAGGATGAGATTGAGAATATCATTAAGGAGATGCTCGACACTAGAGTGATTCGACCAAGCTGCAGCCCTTATCCTCTCCGGTGTTGCTAATGCGCAAGAAGGATGGTATGTGGCGGATGTGCATTAATCATCGGGCTTTAAACACCATCATCGTCAAAGACAAATACCCTATACCAGTAGTAGATGAGCTCTTGGATGAACTAAAAGGAGCCTGAGACTTCACTAAATTGGATCTCCATTCTGGATACCATCAGATTCGGGTATGCACTAAAGATGTTCCAAAAATTGCATTCCGCACACATAATGGCCACTATGAGTTTTTGTTAATGCTCTTCAGACTTACGAATGCTCCTTCTACTTTTTAAAGCTTAATGAATGACATTTTTCAGAGATTTTCATGTAAGTTCGTGTTGGTATTTTTGGATAATATTTTCATTTATAGCCCTATACTTGATATGCATTTTTAGCACTTGCGAATTGTTCTAACAATCCTTTGGGAGAATATTCTTTATATTAAATAATTAAAGTATAGCTTTTTAACCATAAAATGGAGTATCTAGGGCATATTATATCAGAGGATGGAGTGGCAGTAGACCCGACAAAGATTGAAGCAATACAAGGATGGCCGAAACCTACGAACATAAAATCGCTGTGCGGCTTCCTTGAACTCATGGGCTACTACTGAAAATTTGTGAAAGATTATGATATAATCAGTGTCCCACTCACATCCCTACTAAAGAAAGACTCCTTCTTATAGTTGGATAAAGCTTCCACAGCTTTTGAACAACTCAAGGCAGCCATGACGATGTCGTCAGTCCTAGCATTGCTCGATTTTAGTTGCACCTTCGTGATTGAGGCTGACGCATCTAGAGTTGAAATTTGGGCTATTTTAATGCAAGATGGCTGACCTCTTTCTTACATCAATAAGGCTTTGTCTCCCTCCCATCTTAAAATGTCAGTATATGATAAAGAAATGCTTGTCATCGTATACACTATCATGAAGTAGAGACCCTACTTGATTAGCGATGCTTCCAGATTAAGACTGACCACTGAAGCCTCAAGTATTTTTTGGAGCAGAAAATATCTTTCCGAGAGCAACAACAAAGGATAACTAAACTTCTTGGCTTTGATTATAAAATTATTTATTGAAAGGGGATATCTCGGTTACTGGGATAAGCCAAAATTTCAGCGATCTCCCTTCCCTCCACTGACTTCCTCAAAGACATTAGAGAGGAGTGGAAGAGCGACCCAGAAACTCGAGGCATCATAGAAAATTAGAGAAGAATCCAGGTTCTATAGGCCACTCAACTTAGGATTCGAAGGACCTGCACTACAAAGACCGAATTGTGATTGTTCCTTCTTCCCCTTACATCAAAATTATTTTGCATGAGTTGCACTCTTCACCTTTAGTAGGGCACTCTGGATTTTTGAGAATATATAAGAGGGTGAAGCAAAACTTCTTTTGGAGAGGCATGAAAATATTGATTTATGATTATGTATCTAAATGTGATGTATGCTAGCACCAAAAAGGGCAAATGGTAGCAAGTCCAGAAAAACTATAACCACTATATATACTGGACTCAGCATGGACTTCATCGAAGGGCTGCCATCATCTCAAGGTAAAAGCATAATCTTTGTGGTGGTGTATCAACTAACCAAATATACTCATTTCTGTATTGTGAGACATCCTTATACCGCTGTCAGTATTGATCATCTTTTTATGGAAAATATTATAAAACTGCATGGGATACCAAGGTCAATTGTGAGCGACCGTGATAGGGTGTTTACAAGTAAATCTTGGACTGAGCTCTTCCAACTACAAGACATCCAATTAAAGATGAGCACAGTCTATCATCCACAAACAGATGACCAAATAGAAGTGGTGAATAGATGTCTCAAGACTTACTTACGGTGCTTCACAAGTGACCGGCCCAAAGAGTGGACAAGGTGGGTTCCTTAGGCTGAATAGTGGTACAACATAACTTATTATTCATCAACTAAATGTACCCCTTTTGAGGCACTGTATGGTCGATTGCCCCTTGTAATACCTAAATATGTAATTAGTGTGGCCAAAGTGGATCAGGTCAACCAAACTTAATTGACAGGGACAAGCTTCTGCAATTGCTAAAAGACAACCTAACTGCCACCCAAGCCCACATGAAGCAACAAGCAGACACTGACCGAAGTGAGCGAGAATTTTTGGTAGGATATTGGATCTACCTTCACCTACAACCATATAAGTAGCTGTCAATTAACACCAGAGAGTCGATTAAGCTATCTCCAGAATTCTATGGACCATATCAGATTTTGGAGAGTATTGGAGCTGTGACATATAGATTAAAGCTCCCAGATGAGGTTAAGATCCATCCCGTCTTCCACATATCCTTGCTAAAGCCAAAATAAGGAGAACCTAAGTTGGTTCAAACTTAGCTACCGAGCACTACTAATGATGGTGAGATTTAAGCTCAACCTGAAGCTATACTTGATTGGAGGATTGTGATGCACCGTTAACACCCTTTAACCGAAGTACTTGTAAAGTGGAATAATTTATCATCTAAAGATGCAATGTGGGAGTCCTACGAGGAGCTAAAAACTTGATTTCTAGAGTTTATGGACCCTCAGCCTTGAGGATAAGGCTGATTCGAAGAGGACGAGCTTGATAGGACTCCAGCATGGTTGAGTCCTAATCACCCTAGAAGTAGTCAACAAAAACCCTATGGGATTATAATAAAACCCCACCTAGCCACTTTTATCATGTAAAGAAGTATGGCAAGAGTTTATATTAGGGCCTTAGGGCTTAATGGTCGCCGCCCTCTTTACTAGGCTGGTCGGCCAAGGTTTTCCTCAGCTAGGTCGGCTATAAAAGGGCAAAGGAGTAATTTTATTTAGGTAAGCACCCTATGGGCTAAGGCATAGAACCCTATATAATGATGTAGTCACCTCCTCTCTTTTATCAAGTAAGATCAATCTTTTATTCAGCCTTGTGCCGAGTTCTAGGAGGGAGGAACCCCTATAGCGTTCTAAGGGTTGATCCCCCCTCAAAGATCAAAATCTATAGAGCTCCTATTGGGGTTCTATCAGTATTGCTTATGTGTTTCCTATTATGCTTTGGATAGGAATGATATGCATCCAACTTCAAATGTGACATACGAGCTTAAGTTTATTATTTGTTCATTTGACATATTCAGAAGTGTTTCATGTGTTATTGATATACTCCTAAAACTTCATATGTCATTGATATATACTAAAATACTTCTGATTATCATATATGCTCCAATTACCTTTCTTAAATTGTTACCGATTTAAATATGCTTCGAATGAGATGAACCTTATGGTTTTGAATCTAATTTGATGCTATATGTGAAAACTTTTATATTCCTTGTCTTGCATTCTGATATCAGGTTCAATTCGTAAACACCTTCCTTGCTTTGAACCTGTTTGATACTTGCTAAGCTTCATAGCTCATTCTATTGCTATTAATCTTCTTTAGATTAGCTTAGCATTTATTGAAATACTCAATACGGGGCTAAAGTAGTGGAAAGTAAGAAGTTCTTGGGCTAAATCTTTATTAGATAATATGTTATCATTGTATATATATATCTTGTGTCTAATATAAAGTTGTAGATATATTTTAAAGTGGGGTAACTATGTAATGGTTTTAAAAGTGCTATCTTGTTTAGGATCTTGAATGTTGAACTTGTTGTGTAATATATGAAGTGATGGTATATGGTTGTTTTCAAAGCCATTTAAATTTTATCGTGTTGGTGGACTTTATGAATGTTAATTATATTTAGTCATGTTGGTTTTGGATCGGTTGTGTGATTCATTAGGCGAATATGAAGAGTAATTATAATCTACACAGGTTTTTATGAAAGTGATTGAATGGCTCTACATGTTTTTCTTAATATGCCTCAAATGTTTGTTTCGATTCTAGAGTTGGATAGTTAATGGAATTTACAATCTTATCAATATTTAAGGCAAGGTCATGCCTTTCTCGAATTGAATATTTTAGGGAGCATGATAGTCATGGTATCAGAGCATGATTTAAGGATCACTAAGATATATTTATAAATATGCCATATTTGTAATATATGTTGAGGTTTAGTAACTTTTATAGAGTGATTCATGAATAATGAATTTTTTCTTTTGATTTTTTTTAGTAAGTAAGGATGGCGAGGTCATCAGGTTCTCCTGTGGCATTGACTTTTGATCAATTGTGTGGGATTATGAAAACCCTTGAGGCTATGACACATGTGATGCAACAACAAGTCCAACAAGGAGGAAATGATAAAGCTAGGACATCAACTAATGCTGGATTGGGAATAGAATAGTTCAAAAAGCTTAGTCCTCCAAGTTTTAGCGGTGAACTTGATCCAATGATGGTTGAACAATGGATGATACGAAAAGAGAAGATATTTAATGTCATAAATCATCTTGAAGATCAAAAGATTCCTTTTGTCACTTTCATGTTAGAAAGGGAAGCTAAACATTAGTAGAGAACAATGAAGAGAATTAGTAAAATCAGGCATAAGCTCATTAATTGAAAAATATTCCCAGAAAAGGAATTAGAGTTCTTAACTCTCATATAGGGAAACTTGACAGTACCAAAATATGAAGCTAAATTCACTGAGCTCTCCAGATTTGCCACTCACATGACCAATGATGAAATTAGGAAGTCAAAAAGATTTGAGAAAGGTCTAAGATCCGAGATAAGGAGTCGGATATCAACATTAAAACTTCCTTCATACACTGATGTGGTAGAAAGGGCCTTAATAATTGAAAGAGACTTGGAGGAGATATAGGAAATTAGGAGTAAGAATTACAAGGACTGTTAGGATCAAAGCGGTACTAAGAGAGAGGGGTTGGGGGGGGGGTGGAGGGAGGGGGGAAGGGGGGAAGGAGTGAGTTGGTGCTTATGAAAAATGTATGTTGATTTAAATATTCACTCAATAAAAATCATATCAAAAATATATTTAAGCATAGTAATGTTTGTAAGAGTGTAAGCAAAGGTAGTAGACAGTTAAATAAGAAAGCAATGAAGATAAAGAGCAAAGAAGAGAAAGCCAAAATTTAAATTTTAAGAGTTCCTAAGGTGCTGGTCTCGAAAATTATATTCTGGCAGTTGTACCACCAGTTTGGGTGGTACGACCGCCTGACACATCTTCAAAGACTATGTCATCTTAGAGTCTGTGTCTTCGAAGACTGTGTCTTTTCTAATGCTGGGTTACTGAAATGACTTTTATAATAAGTCTAAATTAGCCCTAATTAAGGTCTAATGATATCTTAATTAAGTTAGTAAAACTAACTCTCATTATAATGCTAACTACGACACTTAAAATACAATCTTGATTGTCCGACCATCAACTGATCTCTTAACGAACTCCCAACATCCTTCTGGTGAACCTTCGATAAGCTCCTGATTTTTTTTGATAAACTCTTGATAAACTCTTAGTATTCTTCCGGTGAACTCCTCGCGAGCTCCTGACAACTAACAACTTGTCGGCGAACTCCCGACAAACCTCTAGTGAGTTCTTGGCAAGCTCTTGACAACATCGTTTGAACCTTGGTTAGCCTTCGGCGAACTCTCGATAAGCTCCCATTACGTCGTCCAAAACTCAGTCCGATGCTTGAACTTGACTCCGGCCTAACATCGAATTGTAATGCCCTTTACTATCATAGTTAATCCTACATCACTTTCTTTAACACATAAGTTAGATTATAAAACCCATCAATTGATTATATCATCAAAATTTGAGATTCAACAATCTCCCCATTTTTTATGATGAGAACCAATTGATTATGGGAGTTAACCGTAACTCCCCCCTATGTATATGTCATAGGATAAATAAAACAGACTTGAATTCAAAAGCATCATTATTTTTGAATTCAAGAATTTTGATAATTTTCATAATTTAATCATACATGATACTATACATGATAAAATTTTTAAAGATTCATTTCTTTGGTATCACATAAAAATTTCAATCATTATGTTCACAAAATAACAATGTCATCAATCATGATACAACATCAATCATTATGTTCACAAGATAACCATGTCATCAATTATAATACAACATTCATTTCAATCATTTGAAAGATCTCAAAACAAAATATATTTCTTATGTCATCGATGATATCATTTCTCCCCCTTTGTCATCAACAAAAAGGAGAAATGCTCAATTATATTTGACTAATTTTTTAAATATTTATCACAACATTTAACACATAAAGAGAGGAAGTCAGTCCATTGCTCCCCCTTAGTAAAATAAGAAGAAGACTAAAGTTAGAATTTACTTCATTTCTTCTTTATAAAATAAAAAGAAATATAAGGATAGAATTTTATGTATCATAAATTCCACATCAAATATCTTTTCTCCCTTTTTGTCAATATCAATTATAAATAGAATCATTTAGAAACAGAGCTCAACAAGCCGAGAAGTCCAAGAAGACTATAAGAGCTAGTCATATATTCAAAATCATCTCATATAAATTTCAAGCAAAAGCTCAAGAAATCTACCAAATTATGCATTTGGATGGTTTAACATTACTAACTTTCTTCTAATAAAGTCATATTGTTCTTCATTTAATGGCTTGGTCAAGATATCAACCAATTGATGGTTATTATCAATAAATTCTAAAGATATATTATGATTATTTACATGATCTCTAATAAATTGATACCTAATGTCAATATGTTTAGTTCTTAAGTGTTGAATAAGAATTTTAGTTAAATATATTATACTAGTATTATCGTATTTGATAGGAATACTTTTTAAGTGAATTTCACATTCTTCTAAAGTGTTTTTCATCCAAATGACTTGTGCACAATATGCATCAGCTGCTATGTACTTAGCTTCTACTGTAGATAATGCAACCAAATTTTGTTTCTTGAAAAACTAAGAAACAAGAGCATGTCCTAAGAATTGGCATGTTTCAGTTGTACTCTTTCTATCTATTCTACAACCTCCAAAATCGCCATCCGCATAGGTAAGCAAATCAAACTTTTTAGACTTAGGATAGCATAATCCTAAATTAGAAGTTCGTTTTAAATATCTAAATATTTGTTTAACTGCTTTAAAATAAAAATATTTATGATTAGATAGAAACCTTGCACACAATCCAACACTAAGCATTATGTCCGGTCTTGTAGCAATTAAATACAATAAACTACCTATCATTCCTCTATATGTTTTTCCATCAAAATTTTCACCTTCATTATCCAAGTCTAATTTTGTAGAAGTGCTCATGGGTGTATTTATGGCTTTAGCATTATCCATACTAAAGCATTTTAACAAATCTAAGGTATACTTAGTTTAATTTATAAAGATACCATCATTTAATTATTTTATTTATAATCCTAAGAAAAAATTTAATTCACCCATTAGGCTCAAATTCTTGACTTATACTCTTGGCAAAAGATTCACATAAGGATTCATTTGTTGAACCAAAAATAATATCATCAACATAAATTTGAATAACTATAAAATTATTTTTAAAATACTTAAAAAATAATGTGGTATCAATCTTGGCCTTCAAAAAATTATTTGAAATAAGGAAAAAGCTAAGTCTTTCATACCAAACCCTAGGTGCTTGTTTCAATCCATAAAAAGTCTTAGATAATTTGAAAACATGATTTAGAAAAAGATCATTTTCAAAACCAGGAGATTGTTCAACACAAACTTCTTTGGAAATGAAACCATTAAGAAAAATACTTTTGACATTCATTTAAAATAACTTAAAATTCTTAAAAGAGACAAAGGCAAAGACCATCCTTATGGCTTCAAATCTAGCCACAAGAGCGAATGTCTCTTTATAATCGATCCTTTCTTCTTGATTGAGACTTTTGGCCACTAATCTAGCCTTGTTTCTAACTATGAGACCATTTTTATCTTGCTTGTTTCTAAAGACCCATTTAGTACCAATAACTAAACGGTCATTAGGTCTAAGAACAAACTCCTACACCTCATTTTTCTCAAATTGGTTTAGCTCTTCATATATTGAAATAACCCAAGAATAATCTTTTAGGCTTCCTCCATGCGTTTTGGTTCAATTTGAGATAAAAATACCGTATTAGCATAAAAATTCTTAAATGATAAATGAGTTTGAATACTTTTTGATGTATCTCCTATTATTAACTCCTTAGGATGAGCATCTACATACTTCCATTCTTTGAATAAGGATTCCTTGGAAGTAGATGCATCCAAGTTATTTTGGAGAGGAGGTTTATCATTTAAATTTAAAGTATCAAAATTAAAATCATCATCAAAATCAATTTTCTTCAATTTGGTAACCTAATTAAAAATAATATGGATGGATTATTCAATTACTAGAGTTTTTTTATTAAAGACACAATACACTTTTGAAATTGAGGAATAACTAATAAATATGCCTTCATTGGATTTTGTATCGAACTTTCCTAAAGTATCTTTTTCATTCAAAATAAAATACTTACAACAAAATACTTTGAAATAAAAAATATTGAGTTTTTTATTATTTTATAATTCATAAAGAGTTTTGGAGAGTAATGATCTTATGAGAACCCTATTCATGATGTAGCATGCCGTGTTAACGGCTTCAGCCTAAAAATATTTGGGTAGGCTATATTCATTTAATATGGTTCTAGCCATTTCTTATAAGCTCCTATTTTTCTTTCCACTATCCATTTTGTTATGGATTTTTAGGTGTAGAGAAATTATGATTAGACCTGTTTAAGTTACAAAAAATTTTAAAATCATGATTTTGAAACTCACCACCATGATCACTACATATCGACGAAATCATAAAACCCCTTTTTCGTTTTGAACAAATTTATAAAATTTTGAAAAACATTTAAAAGAATCACTTTTGTGTGCCATGAAATAGGTCCAAGTATATCTACTATAATCATCTATAATAACAAACACATTTGCTACCTCATAAGTTTGTAGTATCAATTGATCCAAATAAATCCATATAGATCAATTGTAGTGGCCTAGAGGTGCTTATTTGATTTTTTGATTTGAAACTATATTTTATTTATTTTCTTAGTTGACATGCATCACAAACTTTATATTTTATGAACTAAATGCTAGGCATTTCTCTTACTAGATTTTTGGTTGAGATTTAGTTTAATAGTTTCATACTAGCATGTCCTAATCTCCTATGCCAAATCCATGTATCATCATTTAAGGTCGAAAAATATATTTTATTATAAAAATTATTAATGTCAATAGTATACACATTATTGCTTCTTAAGACAATCATATAATTATTTTTGTGTGGTATTTTAATTATACAAGCATTAGATTTAAATTTAATAATGCATCATTTATCACACAATTGGCTAATGTTTAGTAGATTATGTTTCAAACCATCAACTAATAATATATCTTCAATCAAGAGATTTGATTTATTATCTATGGTTCCTTTCCTAATTTTTTTTCCCTGTTATTGTCTCCAAAGGTGACAAATCCTTCATTTAGGCTAGTAAGCTTAGAGAAATGAGTTGGATCTCTGGTTATATGCCATTAGCATCCACTATTAAGGTATCATTTTGTGCTTCTAGCTTTGTGTGGATACATACCTACAATAAAAAGGGTGTTGGTTTAGGTACCCATTTGCCTTTGGGTTCCTCATGAAAAATTCTACCTACTTTTACTAATGACATCGAGTTGTTTGTGGTTCATTTAGGAACCCAAATTAATTTATGTGGACTATGCTTTTTAAATAAATATTTATAAACATAATGTCTATTTCTTTCATAAAAAAATATATTTATTTCTAGGTGAAACATATAATGTATGTCCTTTAATAAAGATGGTTGGCTTTCGTTGAGTGTTACTCACAAAGCCAATTCTTTTCTTTCTATGAACATGACCCTTATTAGCAAGGATCATATTTAAGGATTTGTTATCTATTTTAAATTTTTCTAATGTTTCTTATAATGAAATATTTTCTTTTTTAAGTAAATCTAATTCTTCACACTTAGTGCAAGGAGCTATCCTATGTTCATCATACTCCTTTTTTAAATTTTCAAACTTATAAGCAAGTGAAGCATGATCTTTCTTTAGCAATTTATATTTTTTACTAACTAATTTAAGATCATCAAACAAGTCCTTAAATGTATTAAATAATTCATCATAAGATAAAGAAGACTCATTTAGGTTACTTACCTCATTTCCAGATGCCATTTAAGTATAATTTGCAACTTCTTTCTTGTTGGTTGGCTTCTCATTTTCGGATGAACTTGAGTCGTCCCAAGTAGCTTTGAGCACCTTCTTCTTCTTTGGTTACTTCTTCTTCATTCGGGGACATTTATTTTTGAAGTATCCAGGCATCTTACATTCGTAACATATTATTGAGTCCTTTTTCAGTTCACGTTTGTTCTTAGCGTCTTGTTTTATTTTAGTCATTTTTAAGAATTTCTTAAATTTTCTTGTAATAAGTGCGAAGTCCTCATCATTATCATTGTCACTTGAGTTTTCTCCCATGTGGTCTTCCTTGGTTCTAAGTGCTATGTCCTTCATGTTCTTTTGAAGGCTGTTCGAGTTCATCATGTGCTATACATGTTATTTCGTAAGTCGTCAAATACTCAATTAGTTCTTCAAGCAGAAAATTATTTAGGTCCTTTGCTTCTTGTATTGCTGTTATTTTAGGATCCCAACTTTTAGGAAGGGATCTTAATGTTTCGTTAACAAGTTCAGCATTAGAAAAATTTTTACTAGGCCCTTTTAGACCATTGACGACATCCGTAAAACAGGTGTATATGTCTCTTATGGTCTCACTTGGTTTCATACGAAATAACTCATAGCTATGCAGCAAAATATTAATTTTTGACTTTTTGACTCGACTAGTGCCTTCGTGTGTGACTTTGAATGTGTGCCAAATCTCATATGTAGTTTCGTATATAGAAACTCGATTAAATTTATTTTTATCAAGAGCACAAAATAAAGCATTCATCGCTTTAGCATTCAAAGAGAAAGTTTTCTTTTCTGAATCATTCCATTGGTTCATACGTTTAGAAGACTTTTTAAAACCACTTTCAACAATATGTCATAATTCAAAATCTACAGAAAGTAAGAAAATTCTCATTCGAGTTTTCCGATACGTGTAATCTATCCCATTCAACATTAGAGGATGAGTTATTAGAAATTCCCTCTTGATTGCCAACAATTGCCATCTCTCTTGGATTTTAAGCTAAATAGAGAGAAACGTGGCATCCTTTCGGCGAACCCCCAGAACCCTCGGCAATGAAAAGATAATCTTCATTGTCCGACCATCAACTTATCTCTCGAAGAACTCATGACAGCCCATACTAAAGTTTATGCCATCACTAAATAGGATTCTCGAGCTTCTAAATCAATAGTTGAAGGTATTATTCATGTTTCTAATAAGAATAAAAAGGTTTTGTTTGATCCTGGATCCAATCTATCTTTTGTTTCATAAACTTTTGCTTGTCACTTGGGTATTCAATCTAAACCACTAAATTATGACTTGTATGTAACTACTGCGGTTGGGGATACTTTGAAAACAAACTTACTTTATCTGTCTTGTTTGATTTTTATCGAAGAACATGAATTCCTTGCTTATTTAATTCTCCTATAGATTCAGGTCATTGATATTATACTTGGCATAGATTGGCTATCTTCTTATCATGCTAGTATTGATTGTTATACAAAAATGATCATTTTTTGCATACCAGATCAACCCATCTTCTATTTTGAGGGTATTAGGCATGACTCACTTCCTTGCCTAATATCAACATTTCACGCTCATCGATTTATGCAGAAGGGTTGTTTTTGCTATATTATATGCATAAATGAGATTTTCAATTAGGTAGCTGACCTAAATGAAATTTCGATAGTTAAAGAGTTTCCTGATGTATTTTCAGATGACTTGTCTGGATTACCTCTAGATAAAGAGAGTAAATTTGCTATTAATTTGTTCCTTGGAATAACACCAATATCCAAGCCTCCCTATAGAATGGCACCACTCGAGTTAGAAGAATTGAAGAAGTAACTACAAGAACTATTAAATAAAGGTTTTATTTGACCCAGCGTTTCACTATAGGGTGCTCCAGTATTGTTAGTTAAGAAGAAGGGTAGAACATAGAGGCTTTGTATTAATTATAGATAGTTGAACCAGGTAATGATAAAAAAATAAGTATCCTCTACCCAGAATTGATAATTTGTTTGATCAATTATAGGGTACACAAGTATTCTCTAAGATTGATTTAAGGTCAGGTTATTATCAATTAAATATCAAGAAAAAGGATATCCCAAAAACAACTTTCAAAACTCGATATGGTCATTATTAATTCATAGTAATACCTTTTGGTTTGACTAATGACCCTGCAGTTTCATGGAATTAATGAATAGGACATTTCATCCACTGTTGGATAACTGTGTTATCGTATTCATTGATGATATATTGGTGTATTCAAGGAATAATCCAGAACATGAGGAGCACCAATATTGCCATGTGATTTCAGGCAAGTGTATCTCTGTTGATCTAAAGAAAGTTGAAGCAGTAGTTAAGTGGGAAGTACCAATAAATGCAACAAAAGTCAAAAGTTTTTTGGGTATTGTAGGTTATTATAGGAGATTTATGGAGGGGTTTTTTCGCTAAACCCGTCACCGAGCTAAATCAAAAGAATGTGAGTTTTGAATGGGGTGATGAATGTAAACAAATTTTTCAGGAGTTAAAAAGAAGATTGACTAGTACTCCTATTCTCACAATTCCCAGTGGTAATGAAGGATTTGTAGTTTACACCAATGCTTCAAGGAAGGGCCTTGGATGTGTTCTGATGCAAGAAAGGAAAGTAATTACTTATACTTCTAGACAACTGAAAAGTTATGCACTAAATTATCTAACCCATGATTTGGAGTTTGCAGCAATTATTTTTGTACTGAAGATTTGGAGGCATTATTTATATGAGTGGACATTTGAAATATTTACCGATCACAAGAGTTTAAAGTATATATTTACTTAAAATGAGTCAAATATAAGGTAGTGATGATGGATGAAAATTTTAAAGGATTATGATAGTACCATCCAATATCATCCGGGTTAAGCCAATGTTGTAGCTGATGCACTTAGTAGAAAATCTGTAAACTTTATAGCTAGTTTGGTTATAAAGCAATGGGGATTATTGGTAGAAAATGTTGATGTGAATGCTATCAAGAATGAGTAAGAGTCAATGATATTAGTGGCCTCTATCCAGGCTCAATCTGATCTCATTTAGCAAATTAAAGAAGGACAGCTATGAGATCCACGTTTAATCTACTTGAGGAAAGAAGTAGAAAAAAGATTAAAGCCTGGTTTTTGTATTTCAAAGCATGGCCTATTGAAAATGGGGAATAGTGTATGTGTCCCAGATGACCCAGATATTAAGGATCAAATCCTGAAGGGAGGTCATAGCTCCAAATTCAACATCTGAGTAAGTAATCAAGTCAAAGTTTTTTGATTTTGGATACCATAATCCTAGTTTTGGGGTTCCTTTTAATTATCTAAAGATTCATTTAACTGCTTTCAAACGAGAGAGTTTAGAATTAAATTGAAACCTTACACACAATCCAACACTAAACATTATATCCGATCTAATAGTAATTAAATATAATAAACTTTCTATCATTTCTCTATAAGTTTGTTAATTAAAGTTTTCTCCTTCATTGTCTAAGTCTAACTTTGTAGATGTGCTCATGGGAGTGTTTAATGCTTTAGCATTTTCCATCCTAAATTATTTTATCATGTTCAAGGTGTATTTAGTTTGAATAATAAAAATACCATCATCTAGTTGTTTTATTTATAATCCTAAGAAGAATGTTAACTCACCCATTAGACTCATTTCAAATTTTTTGCTCATTTCTTTAACAAAAGACTCACATAAAGATTCATTTGTAGATCCAAAAATGATATCATCAACATAAATTTAAATAACAAGAAGATTATTTTTAAAATACTTAAAAACTAATATGGTATCAACATTACCATTAAAAAAATTATTTGAAATAAGAAATCCTTCATACTAAGCCTGACGGGCTTGTTTTAATCCATAAAGAGCATTTTTAAGTTTGAAAATATGATTAGGAAGAAGATTATTTTTAAAACTGAGAGATTATTCAATATACACTTCTTTGAAAATTAAAACATTTAGAAAGGCACTTTTAACATCCATTTGAAACAACTTAAAATTTTTAAAAGATGCAAGGTAAGGAGCATCTTTATTGCTTCAAGTCTAGCTCCGAAAGTGAAAGTCTCATCATAATTGATTCATTCTTCTTGGTTGAAACCTTTGGCCACGAATCTTGCTTTATTTCTAACCACGATACCATTTTCATCTTGCTTATTTCTAAATACACATTTAGTACCAATCACTAAATGGTCATTAGGTCTAGAAACAAATTCCCATGCTTTATTTCTCTCAAATTGATTAAGCTCTTCATGCATTGTATTAACAAGAATCATCTTTTAGGGTCTCATCAATGCACTTTGACTCGATTTGAGAAAGAAACACGAGATTCGCATAAAAATTTCTAAACGAAGATTGAGTTTGAACTCCTTTTGATGTTTCTCCTATTATAAGCTCCTTAGGATAATCATTCATATACTTCCATTCTATTGGTAAGGATTTGGAAGTAGATTCATCCAAGTTACTTTTAGGAGTATTATCATTTAAATTCAAGTTATAGATCAACTTCATCATCAAAATCAATCTTCTTAAATTCAAAAAAATTATTAAAAATAACATGAATGGATTCTTCTATTATTAATGTTCTTTTATTAAAAATATGATAAGCTTTTAAAATAGAAGAATAACCTAGAAAAACACCTTCATTGGATTTTACATCAAATTTACCTAAAGCATCCTTTTTATTTAAAATAAAATATTTATAATCAAATATTTTAAAATAAAAAATATTGAGTTTTTTTACCATTCCATAATTCATAAGGAGTTTTAGTGAGTAATGGTCTTATAAGAATCCTATTTAAAACATAGCATGTCATATTAATAATTTTGGCCCAAAAATATTTGGGTAGACTATGTTCATTCAACATTGTTCTAGCCATTTCCTGTAAGCTCCTCTTTTTTCTTTCTAGTATTTTATTTTGTTGTGGATTCAGTGGAGTAGAGAAATTATAGATATATCTATTCGAATCATAAAAATTTTGAAAATTATTATTTTAGAATTCTCCACCATGATCACTTCGTATTGAAAAAATCATACATCCTTTTTCATTTTGAAAAATTTTATAAAATTTTATAAAATATTTAAATGTATCATTTTTATGTGCCAAGAAATAGGTCCAAGTATATATAGTAAAATCATCCACTATAACAAATGCATATTTTGCTACCACCTAAACTTATAATGTCAATTGGTCCAAATAAATCTATATAGATCAATTGAAGTGGCCTAGAGGTGCTTATTTGATTTTTCAACTTCAAGCTATTCTTTATTTGTTTTCCTAATTGACAAGTGTCACATACTTTGTCTTTGACAAACTTAAGATTATGTAAACCTCTTACTAGTTCCTTGGTAGAAATTATTTTAAAAGTGTTAAGACGCTAGCTAGGGGAGTTTTAATTTAGTTTTATTAAAGAGGGCAATTATATAAAATCCTAAGGGTATTTATGTAAATCTAATATAGTCGACCCTTAAAAAAGAAGCAAGGAGGCCGGCTAGATTAGGATTAGATGGAAGGAAGATATTTTAAGGAAAGATATGATACATGTTATCCTAATTAACCATCCCTTATCCTAGTTAAAGAGGGATTGGTCAAGGAGGGGATTAAGTTAGAGTAGAAATAGGAAACAATAAATAACCAACCACCCTTAGATGGGCCGGTTGGAAGTTTGACTTAGAGATGCATTAGGAGTTGCCTTAGAAATAGATTAAAAGTAGGAGTCCTTTTAAGAATTAGGATTAGAAGGCTTATAAATAGCCTTGTAATCCTCCACTTTTTATCATCAATAGAAGAGTATTTTCTACAGCCTTTTGCAATAATTTGGAGGAGGGAACCCCTATAGAGTTCACCTCCAAGCTTAGAATCTACTAGGGTTCTAACACTTGGTATTATATCTGCGTTCTTGGCATCTCACTGCCCTTCCACAGCCATCCATTAGCCCCCAAAAGCCATCCAATGTAATTTTCATAATTGCTTGAAGATCATCATCAAATTCCATCGTCATCTCCACTACCGCAAATCATCTTACGATCACCTCATGAATTGTAACACGTTCTAGTTTCCTACCTTACTATTATTACAATTTAGATATCCCTATTCCAAAAAAACATATACAAAAAAATTCATTCCTATTTGCTGCACAAACTTTTCATCGTAGAGTTTCCATCTTTACGATGAAAGTTTTGTCGTAGAATTCCAGCGGCACACCCTTGACTATTTGATTTGCTGCTATGATTTTACTAATCAAATTTCTACAAAATTTCTACTACAGCTTCATCACTTCCTATTATCAGATCTCCCTTTGGTTTTATGAAAAAATCATCAAGATAACATGATCATCTTTTACATCTAAGCTCCTATAGTTTAGACATAAAAATCTGCTACCGTACTTCTTTGTGATCTTTGATTTTGCCAAATCTATTTCTATTATTTCTTTCCATAAAATTTTTGTTGATATTATCTCTTCCTTACCAATTGATCCCCCATGATTTTCACTCAAATTTTCATTGGAAATTTTGGAAAAAAATTTTGTCTTCACTACTAGAATTTTTTCGATAAAAAATCTACTGTAGCACCTTTGTCCTTCTTCTTCTTAACCCACCGAAACCCAACCATCTGACTGTCACCACCCAAGACTCTTTAGGGCATCCCTCTATCCTTAAGATGCAGCCATCATAACCTATTTTCATAACCCTAACACCCCCAAAAACCATAGCCCAAAACATAAAATCATTGTAGCCAAACACTTCTATCACTAACCGATTGTTCGAATCTTTCACCACCCATGCCATTGACCCATCAATAGAAAAAAGACAAGGACATATCTGATCAATAGGCATATGCCATGGCTTCCCAATATCTAATTGATGCCAAGTTTGAAGCATTGGAATCTCGGCTTGAATTGTGGCTCGAATTACGCTTGGAGGACAAACTGCGTAAATTATTTGTGGAGTTCAAAATTGGACAACCACTGAGTCCCAACAAAATCTCAGCAAGGAGAGAGTTCAGAGAGTCCTCCAGAGAAGGATGAACAATTGGCTATAAAATAATCATGGGGTTCCAATGTGGAATCAATTTAAGAATGCATTGCTAAACTGCTTCGGATCTACGGAGTACAAAAATATCGACAACCAACTCGCAAAAATCTGGCAAACCGCTATAATTTAAGAGTACCAAACCAAGTTTGAGAATCTATCCTACCTTACTCATGATTAGACTAATCAACAATTGCTAGGTATCTTCATCGAGGGACTCAAGCTGGAGATAAGAGGGGAGGTTAAGGCGCGGCAGTCCCGTACCGTAGCTGTTATAATTTATTTCACCCGAAGACAAGAGGAACGACTCAACCAAGATGCTTGGAGGATGAGGACTACTCCTAGGCCCATGGATTATAAACCTCTAGCTTATAAACCTCCTTCTATTCCTAGCCATTCTTCGCTGCTAAAGAAATTGACAAAAGAATAACTACGTGATAGATCGACAAAGGGTCTTTGTTGGCATTGCAAGGAACTATGGAGCCATGACCATCACTGTGAAAAGTGGCACCTCTTATTGATTGAACCATTGAAGATATAGAGGAAGAGGTCCAGGAGCATAAGGAAGAGGTCATAGATGAAGAACAATAACTGATTGATATTATGATGCATGCTCTTACCGGCTATGCAAATTTGCAAACGATTAAAGTGGGAGGACTTCTAAAGCAACAATTGATCACCATTCTTATTGACACCAGGACCACTAATAATTTGATGTTAAGTTTGTCGATGGACGAATTTTGAAGTGTGATCGCAAGTGTCCGCGGGTGAAACTACTACTACAAGATCAAGAGATAATTACAGATTTTTTCCTCCTCCCTCTTGATGATTGTGAGGCCATGCTCGACATTGAATGGCTAATGACATTAGGTGATATTTTCTAAAATTTTCAAAATTAATCATGAAGTTTTGCAGCCAGGGAAAATAGGTGATACTTCGCGACAAATGTGGGAGCCACATATCAACGAATTGCACATGGTGAATGAAGAAAGTACCACACAAAACATGCAGCAGCTTCTTGGCACAACTAGAGCAACAATCCAAGGGGGAGGCAACCAAAGTTGAAGACCCAAATCTACTTCCCTTGCTTGCTGAATTTTTAGATGTATTTGACGAACCGCGTAACCTACCTCCTAGCCGCTAGCATGATCATCGTCTCTCGGTTCTTTCGGGCAAACCTCCATCAAGCATTTGGCCATATTAGTATCCTCATCTTCAGAAAGATAAAATAGAAAGGATTGTAATGGAGATGCTTGAAACAGAAGTCATTCGGCCAAATTGCAAACCGTACTCCTCACCGGTGCTCCTCGTACGAAAAAAGAACGAAACGTGGCGAATGTGCATCAACCATAATAGCCTAAAATATTTTATGGAGCAAAGAATATCCTTTCCTGAATAGCAAAAATAGGTAACAAAGCTTCTTGAGTATGATTGGGAAAAAGGGAAAGAGAATCTTGTTGTAGATGCACTTCCACAACTACCCGAGCAAGTTGAATTTTTGGTCATTTCACCTCTGACTAGTAACTTCCTTGAGAACATTAGGAGAGAATGACAAGATGATCCAGGAACCAGCAAGATCATAAAGAAATTGGAGGAAGAACCAAGTCCCATGGCTTATTATAGTTGAGACTCAAAAGACCGATGCTACAAGGGACACATTATGCTTGCACCAAATTCTAATTGCATAAAGACCATCCTTCAAGAGATGCATTCCACACCCATGCTCGGGCATTCTGGGTTCCTTAGAACCTATAAGAGAATTAAGCAAAATTTTTATTGGGAAGGGATGAAAAATATTATTACCACATTTGTGGCACAATATGATGTATGCCAACAACATAAAAGTGAAACAATGGAAAGCCCTGGAAAGTTACAACCTCTACCCATCCCATACTCGATATGAACTGATATATCAATGGACTTCATCAAAGGGCTACCCTCATCACAAGGAAAAGGTCCAATTCTTGTTGTTGTTGATCGCCTTACAAAGTATGCTCACTTTTGTGCAACTCATAATCCCTACATTGCTTCCAACATTGCCTGAATCTTTATGAAAAATATTATAAAATTACATAAGATACCGAGATCTATTGTAAGTGATCATGATAGGGTCTTCAGGAACAAATTCTTGACAGAATTATTCCAAATATAGGGTACTAAATTGAAGATAAGCATAATATATAACCCATAAACTGACAGCTAGACTAAAGTGGTGAACATGTGTTTAGAGACATACCTCAGATGCTTCGTCAATGACCGGCCAAAAGAGTGGACAAAGTGGCTCCCTTGGGCCGAGTGGTGCTATAATACAACTTATCATTCATTCACGAGGCTATGTATGACTGACCTCCTCCTATAATCCCAAAATATATATTGGGCACCTCTAAAGTAGAACACATAGACAGGGAACTACAGGACAGAGACAAAATATTGAAGCTATTAAAAGATAATCTCACTACAGCTCAAGTAAGGATGAAATAGCATTTTGATCGACACAAAGGTGAAAGAGAATTTTTCGTAGGAGATTGGGTATTTCTACGGCTCCAGCCATACAAGCAAACATTGATCCAGACCAAAGCATCCATAAAGTTTTCACCTCGGTTCTATGGACCCTATGAGATAATGAAGCGCATCGGGGTAGTAGTATACAAATTATACCAACCGTCGACATCCGAATCCACCCAGTCTTCTATGTGTCATGCTTGAAGCTCCAATTAGGACAGAACAAGTTAGTTCAAAGACATCTACCTAATATAACTATTTAAGAAGAGCTCCAAACTCAATCGAGTGCCATTATTGATCACAGGATCATGACACGACGATGACAACCTACTACTGAAGTGCTAATATAGTGGTGAACCTTCCAGAATAAGAGGCCATGTGGGAAAATTATGATGATTTAAAAATCAAATTTTTAAACTTCATGGAGCATCAGCCTTGAGGACAAGGCTGATTTGAAGAGGGCAGGTCTGTTAGGACTCTAGCTAGGGGAGTCCTAATTTAGTTTCATTAAAGAAGATAATTATATAAAATCATAAGGGCATTCATGTAAATCCTATCTAGTTGACCCCTAATAAAGAAGCAAGGAGGTCGGCTAGGTTGGGATTAGATGGGAGGAATATATTTTAAGAAAAGATAGGATGCATGTGGTTATGCCCCCCCGAATTATATCGCATTCAAGAGGGGTGACCCTATTTTAATCAGAAATACAATATAATTCATCCACAATTTGAACCTAGGATCCAAACTAAATTTGAGGATACTGATTAAACATTTTCAAAGATCATTCATATCCATTCAAAAAACCTGTGCAGTTTATAAATCTTACACCATATCACTCAATAATCCATAAAACTCAAAGATTAACTTAACCAAAAATATTAACCATACTTATAAAACCATCAATCAAAAAAATCTATACAAATGCAAAACTAATCATTTTCCACCATTTCATATGATTGTAAAACTTAACATTCAAAGATTACACACTAAGAAGTATGCTGATCTTTTTAAACGGCACATCAGCTCATATTTATCTATAATATTTTGTTACATATAAAATATTCTTATATAACATCTCCCAACAAGACTTGTCCAAAATCTACATGGCTTTCCACTATCTCAGCTTAGTTTTAACTTTTTCTATAAGTGACAAGTTAACCTGTAAAATTTATATAGCAATAGGGTGAGCATATAGAGCTCGGCAAGTGACTAACATATCCAAGACAAAGAAGGATAACCTTCAAATCAAACTTGATATCGAATGGCAAGGCAAGGGTATAAGAATCTATAGAGAGTATCTTATAGATACACAATCACAAATCATTTCATTCGAAACATACTTTGATTATAGAAGTAGAGAAAGAGTAGTTGGAGCTTATCATTGGGAATACGAAATATTTTAGAGCATATAAAAGATGTATTAAGTGTTTCAAAACATATCAAAGGCATATGTAATATTTCAGAGCATATCACAGATGCTTAGGATATTTCAGAACATGTCAATGGCATGTGAAATGTTTCAAAATATATCAATAGGAAATGAAACATTTTGGAAACAATAATGACATTTGAAATAGTTAGGAGTATGTCAAACACATATGAAATGTTCCAGAACATATCAATAGCAAATGAAACATTTCAAAGTATATTAAAGACGCATAAAGAGTTTCAAAATATATCAACGGAATGTGAAATGATTTGGAGCATATCAAAGGTGCATAGGATATATTTTGAAGTATATCAATGGTGTAGGAATAATCTCAAAGCTTATCAAATGAACAATTAAGGAACAGAAGCTCAATATCATATCAGAGAACATTCATTCATTCATATTCAAAGCATAGAAACAAAATCATAAGCAATGCTCTAGATATCATATCAAAGACATAGATGGTAAAGTGAGACCATAAACAGAATGTGGATCATCCATCGCTGAATACCACTAAACATAAATCTCCCACGTCTGGGAGCTCCATCCACCAACGTCTGAGTGAAGTCAGTGGGGCCGACAAGAGCATAGCTGGCTCTGAACACAAGACCCTTTACCATTTTTGGCAAAAGTCCAAAATATATCCCACAAACATCAGAGTATAAAAGGATATGAACAACAAAATTGACATATATTGGAAGCACATGCGGAATAACAAAATATACATATGCCAAATATGAAATAATATGATGAATACATAAATATTCATAATATGCATGCAGATAGGTAAGGAATAAGGAATAAGAGTTTCTAAGATTTCAAAGCAATGATATAAGGTTCCAAAGAAGAAAAACTTTAGCTAGATCACAAAAAAAAAATGATCCGATATCATATCAAAAATATAAATGGTGATGTGGGATCACACACATAATATGATCCATCCATTTTTGGATGATCATCAGATAGAAGTAGAGCATCACATGCTCTAAGCATAATACCCTCTACCATTTTTGGTAAAGGTCCAGAATATCCCATAAACACTAGAGTACAAAAGGACATAAACAATGAATTTGGCTTATATAGGAAGCACATGTGGAACAATAAATTATGTATGCTCCTAAACAAAGTAATATGATGTAACATTAATTAATATATAATATATTCAGATATATAAGAAAATCAAAGGCAAGAGCATCAGATAATTCAGTTTTGAAATGGATGAAGCAAAGAATGGGCAAAATTGATACAATTACTATTCTGACAGAATTCAGAAGACACATCTCAAGTCAGTTTTATCTCAAATATTCCTTATAATCAAAGTAAGAACAAGGATAAATTTCAGTAAAAAAAGGATAGAAGACATTATGTAGGATGGGGTTAGAATGCTTGCCTTTATAAATTTTGATCCAAATGTGTGAGTTAGATCATAATCTTAAAATCCATAAATTTTCTTCTTCTTCTTCTTCTTCTTCTTCTTCTTCTTCTTCTTCTTCTTCTTCTTCTCCTAAAGTTCACATTTTTTTCTCTAATTATTAATTGTTTAAGCTAACATATGGGTTGATAGGTAGCAAACATGCATGCAATGTGCTTATGTGTCACCTATGCACATGCACAAATGACACTACTTTAAACAAGATGGTGACACATGTCTTGACCATGTTTTCTTTATTTTTTAACTTAATATAAATCTTTTATAATTTATTTCATATTTTTAAGATTCATATTTAGGTCCCTAGCAATCAATTTTTAATATAAAATTATTTATTCAAAAAATTCATAAATAAACCCTCAAATTTATAAATGGATCCTCATAAATAATTTAAAATATATCATTATAAATATTTTAGAAATGAGAGATATTATACATGTTATCCTAATTAACTATCCCTTATCCTAGTTAAAGAGGGGTTGGTTAAGGAGGGGATTAAGTTAGAGTAGAAATATGAAACAATAAGCAATCGGTCAACCCTAGATGAACCAATTGGAGTTGATTAAAAGTAAGAGTCTTGAAGTATGAATCCTCTTAGGAATTAGGATTAGAAGGCCTATAAATAGCCTTGTAATCCTCAACTTTTTATCATCAATAGAAGACTATTTTCTGCAGCCATTGAGTAATAATTTGGAGGAGGGAACCCCTATAGAGTTCCAAGGAGGCCGATCTCCTATAGTGATCACCCAAAGCTTAAAATCTGTCAGGATTCTAACAAAGAGTTTTATGCTAGCATGACCTTGTCTTTTATGTAAAATTCAAGCATCATTATTCAAAGCCAAAAAATAAGTTTCATCACAAAAATTTTTAATATCTATGGTGTATATATTATTGTTTCTTAAGGCAATCAAAGATTTGATTTTGTGTGGCAATTCAATTAAGTAAGCATTAGGTTGAAATTTAACCACATATCCTTTATCACTTAATTGACTAATGCTATGCAAGTTATGTTTCAAGCCATCAATTAATAACACATCTTCAATCAAGAGGTTTGATGTGTTACTTATTATTTCTTTTCTAATAATTTTACTCTTGTTATTATCTCCGAAGGTAACAACTGCTTCACTTCAGCTAGTAAGCTTAGAAAAATAAGATAGATATTTGGTCATGTGCCTTGAGCATCTACTATTAAGATACCATTTGATGCTCCTAGCTTTAGTATGGAGACAAACCTATAAGAAAGATATTTTTGGTTTAGGTACCCATTTTACATTGGGTCCTTCATAAAGAACTTTATCTTTCTTTTCTAATTATTTTTTATTATATAAAGTTCCCTTGGGAACCCAAACTAGTTGATATAAACTACATTTTCTAAATAGGCATTTGTATGCCTTATGTCCTAATTTTTCATAAAAATTACACTTGATTCTTGGTAGCACATTTAAGGTTGGTCCTTTAACAAACATAGTTTGCTTTTGTTGAAAGTTACCAACAAAGCCTATACCATTTCTTATATTAATATGACCCTATTCGTAAGAATCATATTTAGGGATTTGTTCCTAAGTTTAAAATTTTCTAATATTATCTTAAGCATGATATTCTCTTCCTTAACATTATCTAGCATATCACATTTAGAACATGATTTATGTAATACTAATAAATCATGCATTTCATCAAGTCTACTAACTAATAATTCATGATCATTCTTAGGCAACTTAAAAAAGATTTGCTAAGTTTTCTAAACTTATCAAACAAATCATGAAACATATTTAATAACTCCAAAAAAGAAATACTTAAAGACTCACTAACCTCATTTTCGATCACCATTAGAGCATAGTTAGCATCTTCCTCTTTGGAGTGGTCTTCTTCATCCGAAGAGCTTAAATTATCCCAAGTGGGTGAAAGTGCATTCTTCTTGCATGTTGGCTGCTTCTTCAAATGAGGACATTCATTTTTGAAATGTCTCAGTTTTTTGCATTCATAGTATATGACATTATTCTTCTTTAGTACTTTTTTGTTTTTATAGTTTTTATTTTTTTATAACTTTTTAAACTTTCTTGATAACAGTGTAATGTAATGGTTCTCATCACTCGAGGTTTCACTCGATGAGTTATTTGTTGTTCGAAGTGCTACATCCTTCCTATTCTTTGGCAGGGGTTCATCAAGCTCACATGAGTTTTACAGTTTAGTTCATATGTTATAAGAGAGCTAATAAGTTCTTCAAGAGGTAAGTTAGTTAAATCTTTGGCCTCTTGAATAGCGGTTACTTTAGGAGCTCAATTTTTAGGTAAAGATCTTCAAATTTTACTCTCAAGTTCAAAATTCAAAAAATATTTTTCAAGTGCTTTAAGGCCATTGATGACATTTGTGAAATGGGTGTACATGTCTCCAATGGATTCACTTAGTTTTATTCAAAATAACTCATAGTTATGAACTAAAATGTTAATCTTAGATTCTTTTACTCTACTAGTCCCCTTGTGTATGATTTCTAGTGTGTGTCAAATATCAACAAGTTGATTTACAAACGAAAACATAATTAAACTCATTCTTGTGAAGAGCACAAAACAAGGTATTCATAGCTTTTGCATTCAAAGAAAAACTCTTCCTTTCCTAATCATTCCATTTATTCATTGGATTGGAAGATTTTTCAATTCCATTTTCTACAATGTTCTATATGAGAAAAATATGAGAGGACGTGAGATGAAATATTCCTCATTCATGTCAAAACAAGTCATTTACTCAAGTGAGTGTTAATCCAATGAGTACTTTGCTATGATACTAATTGTTAGGATCTATTGGCACTGGGGGAGGAGGGGGAAGTGAATTAGTGCAAAAATAAATTCATTTTAACTTAAAACTTTTCGCTTGAAGTAAAAGAGAAAAATATGAAACTTTTAGTTCAAGTAAAATGATAGGACTCCAGCAGGGTTGTGTCCTAATCTCCCTAAGAAGTAGTCAATAAAACCTTAATAGATTGTAATAAAGCCACTCTTATCTTATAAATGAGTATGGCTTGGGTTTAGATTAGCCCTTCGGGCTTAGTGGCCACCACCTCCCTTACTAGGTTGGTCGGCCTGGGTTTCCCCCTGCTTAGGTCGCTATAAAGCTAACCTAGCCGCCCCTTATTCCTATTAAGGCAAGTTGGCTATAGGAGGGGCAAAGGGATAATTTTACTTAGGCAAGCACCCCTTTATGCTAGGGTTTTGATCCCTATTTAAAGATGTAGCTAGCTCCCCTCTTGAATCAAGCAATTATCAATTTCATTTCAGCCTTGTTCCGAGTCTAGGAGGGAGGAACCCCTATAGCATTCCAAGGGTTGATCCCCCTCAAGGATCAAAATATATAGAGATCCTTCTGTGGTTCTATTATCTGATATCAGAGCAGCGACCTTGCTGCCCTTGTAGCCGTCATCCATGCCTCCACCTTCCCAAGCAATTCCCACAATTGCTTTTGACATTGCCTCTAACGTTGCCCACCAAGCCACAAATCCATCAATCTACTACCTTCCTCTATATCAACATCAAAGATCTGGTTAGCGATCCTTGCATCATGACATCTCTGGGCTTATTCAAAGCCAAATTAGAGGCTTTTGAGATGCATATGGATGCTCAGTTATGCACTCTCTTCGAAGAGTTTAGATTGGGTCGATCATTAATCCCAAGAAGATCATAACATGGAGCAAATTTTGATTGCAGAAAGAACCCATCAGAGATAAGAAGCAAGGATAAGATATGGCAGCCCTACACCTCGACGACGTCGATCTCCTTTATACAACTTCAAGAAGGATACCTCAATCAAGATGCTCAGAGTATGAGAGCCACATCCTAACCAAAAGCATATAAACCTTCAGCACCAATCAATTATAAGAACCTTGACAAAGAACTAACAAAGATCCGTCAAACCTCTACCATCCAAGAGTACTAAATCAGGTTTGAAAGGTTAAATAATTAAACTCATGATTGGTCTAAAAAATAGATATTGAGGACTTTCATTGAAGGCTTAAAGCCAGAGATTCAAGAAGTTAAAGTGCGCCAATCATACACACTTAAGGCAACCATCTCCTTCACATGACTACATCAAGATAGGCTGAACCAAGATGCTCGGAGGACCAAAGTCGTCGCATGACCAGCAGCATAGAGACTTTCGGCCCCATCTACCACTAGCTAGGCACCTCAGCCGAAAAAGTTAATAAAAGAAGAGTTTCATGACAGATTGGTAAAGGGCCTATGTTGGCATTGTAATAAACTTTCGAGCTGAGACCACATTGTAAAAAAGAGAGACCTCTAATGGATGAGTCCACTAAAGAACCCAAACTCAAAGATATGGCTCTTGAGTCTAAGGAGAAGGATATAATGGAAAACCCACAATCAACCGCCTGCACCTTTCATGCTCTGCCATAGATATTGGATATTGATGGCTTCATCAAGCATCAACCCATCACCATCCTCGCCGACTCCAGGAGCTCTAACGACCTTATGAATGACAAAAGAAAATAGGTGACCTTATGTATGAAAGGAGAGAATGAAGAAAAGATGATCTCAACATAGTTCTTGGAGAAGCTCGCTGAAATCTCAGGCACGTCCGCTGAACCAAGCCGGCTCCTTCCTACTAGACTGCATGACCCCTGTATGTTGGTCTTACAAGCGGAACCACCAACACATATTCGGCCATATTGCTGTCCAAATTTTCAGAGGACCAAAGTTAAAAAGATCATCCAGGAGATGCGAGAGATACGAATCATTCGACCATAATCTTCCGTTGCAATGACACTTTATCTCCAAAAACTTTACCTCTTTGTCTATAGGGATAAGCTCTTCCTGAAGTGCCATATTCAGTTGAACCAACTATGGGTTCTGATGTAGTGCTCCCTCATCTCGGGCTACTTCCACGACTTCACCGAGGAGTGGACCATGATGCTAAAAGACTTCCCTGATGATGACTTTGGATCCATGGCCCACAATCGCAAGAAGGAATAGGAGAAAGGCATCCACATGACCCCCACAGCCATGATGCCATCTATATCGATACTAGCATTACCTGAAAGTGGTAATGTGTTCATACTTAGAGTAGATACATCCAGAGTTAGGATCGAAATCACCCTTATGCAAGATGGTCCATGGCATAAAAGAGGAGTAAGCCCAAAAGAATTACAATCTATGCTCATGCCAGCATATGCAAAGAAGAAATAGCCTCCAGACAAACTTCAGAATGGATGAAAAATTAAAGATCGAGTTTTCTTACACCTCCAGCCCGATCAGCAGGAAACTTGAGCCTTAAGGAAGTGGTCTCCCTATTTCTTTGGGCGTTGTAAAATTTGGGACCACATTGGAGCCCTAACCTAAAGATTAGATTCGCGCACCAGATCAAGATTATAGTTTATCCACTAATTATCCCACCTTAAATAGAAATTTAAAAAGATGACTCAGCCCAAATCCTTCTAACACCCCAGTTGATGAGGAGGCCAAAGTTTAGTTGATAATAGCATGGGAATCATATAAGGAGCTGAAGACCCGGTTCCCCGAGTTCATGGAACCTCAGCCTTGAGGACAAGGCTAATCTTAAAAGGGCGGGTTTAACAGGACTCCAGCATGGTTGAGTCTTAATCTCCCTAAGAAGTAGTCAATAAAACCCTACTAGATTGTAATAAAGCTACTCATATCTTATAAAGGAGTATGACTAGGGTTTATATTAGCCCTTAGGGCTCAGTGGCCGCCACCTTCCCTACCGAGCTGGTCGGCCAGAGTTTTCCCCTACTTAGGTCGGCTATAGAGCCAACCTAGCTGCCCCCTATTTCTATTAAGGCAGGTCAACTATAGGAGGGGCAAAGGGATAATTTTACTTAAGCAAGCACCCCGTTAGGCTAGGGTTTTGATCCATATTTAAAAATATAGCCCCCCCCCGCCCCCTCCTCCTCTTGAATCAAGCAATTATCAATTTTATTTCAGTCTTGTGTCGAGTCTAGGAGGTAGGAACACCTATAGTGTTCCAAGGGTCAAAATCTATAGAGCTCCTTCTAGGATTCTATCTTAAAATAATTTAATCTTATAGAGAAATGATAAGCTTTTTACTTGAAGATGACTCAGAAAAGAATAAACAAATCCCGATAAGGAGATAGATAATGTCATAAGTGAAGTTCTTGATTTTGAAGCCTTGCTTTCAAAATGTAAATAAAATCAAAAGTGTCACTACAAAAGTAGTAAGAAAGGTAAGCAAAAAGGAACTCATAGTTTTATAGTAGTTCGACACTAACCAGCCTACATCTACTCTCGAGTCCTCCTCCTTCAGGGAAACCAACATCCACTACCGATCTTTTTTGGGTGAAAACCAAACTCTTACACTTGAGCTTACAAGGGATACTTCAAGAATTTTTCTAACTCTAAGCTCTCTCCCTTCTCCTTTTCTTTTTCTTATAATTCACATAATTTTTTCATAAAATATGAACCCTAAAATTATTATATGGAATGCAAAAAAACTTGGGATATATATATGCCCCAAGTGGCTTTAGAATTTTGGAGATAAAATTCAAATATACTTGAAAAAATTGGGTACGGGATATATATGGAATCCAAACATCCTTGGAAAATCCAAACATTCAATCGCTCAAATGGGTGGTTTAGCCACCGGTCCTAGACGGTTTAGCCACTAACAACCACCCTATTTCCAGGGTATGGTCGGTTGAACCATCACTTACTAGTGGTTCAGCCGTCGGGAACCACGAAAAAGTGATTCCTTTCACTTTTCTAATCTTGATTGAACCATCTATTGACCATTCCCCTGGTCAACTAATTGAGCTTGACCTGAGCTTAATCAAATCTCACAGTGGACCCGGTTGCTTCATTGAGTTGATTTGGATTTCTTCCAAATCAAACTCAGTTAGGACTCAATCCCTAACTATGACTCAATGATTACAACTCTTAATAAACAACAACTTAAACCAAGATCTAACTCTTGCTAATCCGATAACCTCTGACATTCTTGCGATGAGTCTTATGGTCTTCTTCTAGAGATCTCCCAGTATGTTCCCAATAAGCTTCCTGATCCCTTTGGTGAATCTCCTAGCGAACTGCTAGCGAGGTCCCACTACATCATCTGAACCCAAGCCCGATGCTCAAGCTTGATCTTGGCCCATTATCTGGTTATAACTCAATTGCTCTATCATAGTTAGACGTGCAATACTTCCTCTAACATATATGTTAGATTAAACACTCCTTAATTGATTTTATTATCAAAATCCGAGATTCAACAAGTCTTACATCTTGAAAGCATTGGGAAACCCATGAGTGAAGATAAGCTCTAGAACAATCTATTGTCCAACAGCTTGTTTAAGAAGTTTCAAAGATTCTTTCACTATGGAAATGATATCTAACTTGGATAGTTGATTGTATTTTTGAGTCATTCACTAAGTTTGAACTATCATTCCACCTTGTATCTTCATAGAAAGGGCTTTAGTAACTAGTTGTTGGCATACCAATATATTCTTCAAGAGCATTTGTATCGATAGACCTTTGTCTCATGCTAAGGCCTTCTTACTCCAACCTCATCGCTATGGGATATGTAAAGTCTTTCTATCATAATTTCTTTAACACTTACATAATTAAGAGTATATATATGTCCTTCAAACTCTCTTTGAAAGTGCCACCATACATGTAGAGTCACTACATATTAAAAAGATAAGAGTTCAAAAATAATATGGGTATTGTTTTCACCTCCTATAAAAACTCTACACTAAAAGTGACTTAAAAATCATCCAAAGGAAATGCCATAAACTTGATGTTTTAGCTTTAATCTCCAATTTGAATGGTGACTCTCTTTATTAATATGAAAATAGGCTCTACCTCTGAATTGACTACATTCATGCAACATGGACTCTTTATCAACTTCAATCCGAGTCACTTTATCTCTTAGTGGCAGTTCTTGTGTCTACTAATGCATGATTCGCCTTCCCATTCAATTTGAGGTCCACGAACCTTAATAGGTTGTCATGTGACCAAATCTTTCGATATTGCTTTTGATTGGTCTGTCACTTGATCGCGTAGTGCATTTAACAATTGTATCACCCCAATATGAAATTGTTATGGAGATCTTTCCTCATTGCTCAACTCTAACAAACATGAGCTTAAAGAGTCAATCTTCTTCCTTGGTCTCTACTCAAGCTTCTCATAGACTTCACTTCACAATGCATTTAGCAAATGCATAGCTCCCAAGCGAAGTCTTGGAGATGAGTTATCACTACTTGAACATGACATGCTCAAGTTACAAGATTTTGCCTTTGCTTTGCCCTTTTCATTGTGCCATTCCATTATTAGATGCTTTCTATTAGTGGGGATCGGGATCCAATTGGCGTCTTAATACAACCTCGAGGGACTCGACCAATTACACTAAAACAGGTAGGCAACTCTTACCAATCATAACTCCTTGTGATTCCTGTCATGTTCAGCCTTCGAATCATCATGGTCTCGAGGGACACGACCAACCATGATATTCAGTTAAGTTATCACTATCGTTACAAGATAAGTCTGATTTGATGATATGCCCTCGAGGGACTCGACCAAGCATACCATGTCCTTAGGTCATCGGTGATATCTCTATGTTATAGGCAAGAACTAGATAACATAGATAGGTGAGCCTCGAGGGACTCAACTAACTAAACTTATGTCGTGATTCAATTTCTTTCTATAATGATGGAAGGCCACGTAGGTCAATCTTATTGCCTCATGCTTACCGACTTAATATTATTGTTGGAGGGATTTTTGTTTCATATCGATCTCCTAATATGTCGTGTCACACACATACAATGTTTAATATATATCTACATCGTATGCATATATATATATAGTTGGTGTATAACACACACATATGCAAGCTACACCGGATGATCATGAGCCGTCAACTAATATGATTAAGCCGAGCCAATGGGCCTAATCACTAATAATAGGATTTGTGTGCATTGGCGCATCTCCATGCCTTGTGATCGTTAATCTCGTCATCATTGGTTTCGTCAGATCATCGCATCACCATACATCGTGATCTCCCGCCATAGCATCATGGGTCCTGCTGTCACCTCCACGCTTCAACTGCGCCTCTCTATGTAATTACAAATAATCAGAAGCACACAGACCCAATAATAAATGAGAAAAATGGAGGCTCGTAGACCCCAATAATAATAATAATAATAATCATAATTACACACATCACAACACATGACTTATGATCATTCATCCATATCATACATCACATGTACATCATATCATATGTAGGATTACTAGATATATATACAATAATTAATTAAATTAATTAATTATCTTTTAGAAATCAGGATATGCTTAAAATTTCTAGAATTATCAAGAGTAGTTTTGAAATTCTGGATAAGAGGACAGTCCTCAAAATTTTTAGAATTATTGAGGGTGTTTTCGATATTCTAGGCATAGGACAGATCTCGAAATTTCTTAAATTTTGAGGGGTATAATCATTCTTTTCTCAAAAGGATGCCCTAGCCCTCCCCTTCTGCCCTCATCATGCAGTCGCCGCCGTGCAAGTAGCGGTATTGTGCGCCACTAGTGACCGCCTTTGCCCATAGCCGGGCACTCGCCTCGCGACATCCCTATGGTGGGCGACGTCGCAGTGGCAAGCGCCACCGGGCGCCGCGCTACAAGTGGTTGCCCTTGCGGGTGGCTGCCCCTGAAGGGGGCCTTGGCCACAGCCAACCACCCCTTTGTAGGTGGCAAGGCTGTGGCTGATCGCCCCTGTAGGGGGCCTGGCCGTGGCCAGCCACCCTTGTAGAGGGCCTAACGATGGCCGGCCACCCTCTTTCCTTGCTACCTTCACTGCAAAAACGTAGCAAGAATGCGTAGAATAGTTATACGCGATGTAATCTCATCACACGTAGTTTAAAACCATTCTTTCACATGAAACCTTAGCTCTGATACCACTGATGGGAAATCTTAGCGGGAGCATCACATGCATAGCGGAAATCAAAACAAAAATTAGTTTTCCACATATTTCAAATCATCATGCAAAAGATTGGGGGTCGTGATAAAGCTGTAAAAATTGAGAAAATCGCATCATGTAAGAGATTATTTTACTTAGGGAGATCGTATATCCCTGTATTCTAGATCCGGATAGAGAGGATGAAGGAAGCCAAGCATCTTCCTCTCTAGTGGTATCCACACGATGGATCTCTATAATGAATCTCCTCAAATCTGATCTTGCAACTCTTGTAGAGGAAGGGAGGAGAATAAGAGGGGAAGGCCACGGCTGCAACCTATCAACTATGAGTCTCCCCTCCTATTTATAGAGAGCCACCAAAAAATCCTAGGGCTCCTACCTTAGTGGGTATTGGATCTCTATCCAATTATCCATTAATCTTACATTATTGGATCGCTATCCAATAATATCATTAGGCCTCTAATTGGGCCTCAATTAGGGAGCCTATCAGCATAGGGTCTCTTCTAATGAGGATAGGGGCTAATTGGATCTCTATCCAGTCCTCTATTTGCTAAAGCATCCACCATATGTATGTGACCCTCTAGGCCCGATACCGAGTTCGCCGTGAGTCACTCCCATTAGAACTCTTTCTGATATAAAGAATTATTTTCCCCATAATAATTTACTTAACTATCAACTATGGACGTCTATATCATAGTCCCTAAACGGTATAAGAGGATCGAATCCATCAGACCTGTCTGTCCATAGTTACCATGTATCTATAATCTCTCATGCAACTAATATCCTAGAGACCGTATATTAGATATGGTACTGTCAGGTCATATATGGAATTAGTTTGTCTTGCTCTAATCGAATTCTATCGGAGAACTCTTTCTCTTTCAATCCGAATGACCCTAGCCAAAGATTTGTCTGAGTATGAACATACAAGATATTCCTCTCGCGATATTGAGAGTGAATGATCCTTTATTGAAACTCAATTGCCTTTGTAAGGGTGGCTACCAATCCTGATAACCAATTATACCAGATATGAAATTTTCTAAACCTGTAAGTTTGGCGTTAAAGCAAGGAGTACTTAAATAAGGCATCCTTAGTGTCTCAAGTCTAAGGACCAGATACACAACTAGGACTATGGAATTGTTATCTAACATTAGGTATCATTAACCATACAATATTCTAAAAGCGGATCAATTAGTGAACTCATTCTCTAATGAGCACCTATACTATATCCTTAGTGTCTCCACACAAGTGGCTATGAGACCAGCCGCCTCCATCATATGGACGGGTATATAGTACACTGGTCTGTCTAGTTATCTCGATGTCCCTCTCGAGTAGCCTATGACAGAGATTATTTAGGATCTATGTTTAAAGGTGAATCGATCTCATTATCATGATCTTATCACAATCTGATTCCCATTATACAGAAACAATGTGTTAGAACCATTGTGGGTTTTAAGCTTAGGGTGATCTCTATAGGGGATCGGCCTCCTTGGAACTCTATAGGGGTTCCTCCCTCCTTGGTACTCATGCCAATGGCTAAAGAGAGATTAATCTATTCATGATAAAAAGTGGATGAATACAAGGCTATTTATAGGCGTTCAATCCCTAATTCCTAAGAGGACTCCTACCCTCAACCAACTCCTAATGCAACTCTAAATCCAACGACCAACCGGCCCATCTAGGGGTGGTCAATTGCTTTATTATTTCCTAATCATATTCTAATTTATCCCCTCTTTAACTAGGATAAGGGGTGGTTAATTAAGGTAACATGCATCTTGCTCTCCCCTTAAATATCTTTCTCAATTAATCCTAACCTAGCTAGCCTCCTTACTTTCCTTAATAGGGGTTGTTGGCTAGATTAGATTTACATGAATGCCCCTTAGATTTTACATGATTGCCCACTTCCATGAAACTAAATTAGGACTCCTCTAGTTAAAGTCCTAACAGACCCTCGACTTCAAATCAGCCTTGTCCTCAAGGCTAAGGCTCCATGAACTTTAGGTCTTGATATGCAATTCTCCTTGAAGCTTCCTTATGGTATCTACGATAGGTGCACTATAGTTCGATGGTCCAACATTATCTTGTATCTCTCTATCAGGGGTAGTAGTATTTGGATGGTGGTGCATCACGATCCTATGATCCCATATGATCATCAGCTGAATTTGAACTTCCTCATTAGTTGGGATGTCAGGTGGATCGATCTAGGCTGAGTCATCCTTTCTAAACTTCTATTTACGGTGAGATACTTCAAGGATGAGTTGTAATTTTGAATTAGTGCGCAAGTCCGATCCATAATTTACGGCTCTAATGTGATCTCCAATTTTGTAGGGTCTAAAGAAACTAGGAGACCACTTCAATGAGGCTCGAGTCTTCATAAATTCCTGCTGATATCAATGAATATAGAGAAAGACTCGATATTTAGTAACAAACTTCCTTCTACTCCGGCATTTATCAAGCGACTGTTTCTTTGTTGTGTAGGCTAGCATGTGTATTGATAGCCAAGCCTTCTTCTGTGGTGGAAGTTGCCTTCTAGTAAAGTCCATAGTAAGATGAACTTGATCGGAGTTTGGAATGAGCAGAAGCTATAATTTTTTGAGACTTCCTTTCATCTCCTCTTCGTGTTGTTGTCCTATATCACACCAAGCAACAAATTCCGCGAAGGTTAGCATTCTCTCATCATTAATTGGTAGCCTCAGATGATTTGGAGTGAGGGCTTTGCTGATGTACGCTAGGAGTCAGCCATCTTACATGTGGTTAACATAATTTCTAGCTCTCAATGCATTAATAATAAGCATTTTGTCGAAGTCGGGTAAAGCTAGCACCGGCGAAGAGTAGAGGTTGTAACTTGGCTGTATGTCCCCTATTTCAAGTATCTCATCTTTAGTCCTCACTATTTCAGCTTTCTATCAGTGAGGATAATGATATGGCCAAGAATTTACTATTGGCTTGCCCGAAAAAATCAGAATTTGGTGGTCATGTTGGCGGTTAGAAAGTAGACTACATGGTTCGACAAAAATATCTAAAAATTCAGCAAACAATTGAAGTATATTTGGATCTTCAAATTTTGTTGGCTCCCCCATAAAGTGCTACTGAAGTTGCATCATGGAACCATTATTTTTTTTGTTTAAAACTTTCTCCGTTAGTTGTGTGCAAGTCGTTGTTATGTTGCTCTTGCGTTTCCAGCATAGGATCTCCTATTTCTCATGGTTAAAAAAATCTCATAATAAATTTAGAAAAATTTCACGGAATATCAGCTAATATAGCCAACCATTTGATGTTGAGCATGACCTCATAATCATCAAGAGGAAGGTGGAAGAAATTAGCAAGTATCTCTTGGTCCTATCGTAATAATTTCACCCACGGACATCTTTTGTCATACTTCAAAATTTGATCATCGGTGACCTCAACATCTAACCTGCTGCAAAATTCATTATGGAGCATTAATTGGATAGCAAGCATGCCATTCATAAAGTTGTTGGTGCTCCTGGTGCTAATAAGAATGGTGATCAGTTGTTGCTTCAGAAGTCCTCCCACTTTCATCGTTTGCGGGTTTGCAAAGCCGACAAAAGTATGCATCATAAAATCAACCGACTATTATTTTTTATCTGCAACCTCTTCCTCATGCTTTTGGATCTTCTCCTCCATGTCTTCAAGAGGTTCAATCAGTACCAGGTGGCCCTTTCTACAGCGATGATCATGGCTCCAAAGTTCATTGCAATTCCAAGAAAGACCCTTTGTCGATCGATTGTGTAGTTCTTCTCTTGTCAATTTTTTTGGCAACAAAGGATGGCTGGAAGTAGAAGGATGTTCATATGCTATGGGTCTATGAGTGATTCTCATCCTTTGAGCATCTTGGTTGAGCTGTACCTCTTATACTCGGGCGAAAGAAATTGCAATCGATACGGTTCGGGGTAGCGACGCCTTAACCTCTCTTTTAATCTCTGACTTGAGTCCCTAATAAATGTCCCTAATAATTGTTGGTTAGTCTAATCATGAGCAAGGTAAGATAATTCCTCAAACCTGGTCTAGGATTCTTGAATCATGGAGGTTTGTTGGATCTTAGCAAATTATCTTTTGATATTCTCGTTCTTAGTCAACACAAAGCAGTTTAGTAGTGCATACTTGAATTGTTTCCACATCGGAGGCCCATGGTTGTATTCAAGTCAATTGTACCATTGTGTAGCATCTCCTTCAAGGTGGATGATAGCAGTGTCCACCATAGAATCATCTGGTTTTTGGTGATGACAAAAATAACGTTCGGTGCACGAAATCCATCCCGTTAGGTCTCCTTCTTCCCATCGAGGGAAGTCCACCCTCATGCATGGCTGCCTCATACTAGTGGCTCATACTTCCTTTTTGAGAGGCCTCTCTAAATTTGCACTTTGCTGGAATTTTGTTGGGCTCGGAGATCGGCCCAATCTGAATTCAATGAATAAGGCGCGCAATCTATCCTCCACGCATGATTCAAACACCTCCAACTTGGCATCGATTGAACCTTGAGATGCCATGACGTGTGCCTTCAAATCTAAGATGTCAATATCCTGCTCCTTTTGTTGGGTTAAAAGGTTACTGTTTTAGTTGTCGCTGGGGCTGTGATTTAGGGCTGCTGTAGGGGCCGTATAGGGGGTATAACAGCTGAGGTTTAAGGTTAAAGGAATGGGTTAGAGTTGCTATTGATGACAACAACAGATTTGGTAAGAATTGGGTGTGGATGCAGTAAGTAGTACCAAAGGTAGTTTAGTAAAATTTTTCAGCAAAGAGGGTGCTGGTGATGCTGCTGTTTGGGGCTATTATAGAGGCTCCAAAGGGGGTTTGATGATAGAGGTTTAGGGCTAGAAGGGTGGCTATTGATGGCAGTTTGGTAGAGATTGGTGGCCAAAAGAGTGACGGATCAAGGTTGCGATTTAGGGTTGATAGCTTACGGTTTAGGTTACTACTGGTGCTATGGTTTGAGGGTACTATGGAGGTTGCAAAGGATTTTTGTGGTAGTGGTTTGAGGTTGGGAAGAAAGTTTTAGTGTTGTTGTTGGGGCACCAACCGATTTGGCATGGTTTGCTGGCTGTGGAAGATAAGGATTGGTGGAAGGTTCAGTGGCTATAGAAGATTGTTATTCAAGCTACGGTTTAGGTTGGCTATGGATATAAAAAAAAGGCTATAATGGCTACATCTTAAGGCTATAGAAATGCACTAAAGACAACATGGGTGGCAGCAACAATTTTGATAAGGATCAGATATGGGCGTAGCAAAAAACATCAAAAGGTAGTGCTGCAGAATTCTACATTGATAGACTACGATAGTTGCTATATTGGGCTATGGTTTTGGGTGCTATTAGGGTAAGGAGAATAATACTTAAAAAGGAGAATTTTGTGGTGTAACTTTCGTCGTAAAGATTAATACTTTACGATGAAAAGTTTATGTAGCAAAGAGGAACAAAATTTTTTTATATATTTTTTGAATAAGGATAACTAAATTACAGCAGTAGTAAGATAGGAAACCAGAACCTGTTGCAATTCACAGGAAAATCAAAGGATGATCTACGGTAGTGGAGATGATGGTGGATTTTGGTGACGATCTTTAAGAAATTGTGGGAATTGCTTTGGATAGCTTTGGGGGGCTGATAGATGGTTGTGGAGGGGTAGCGAGACACCAAGAACACTGCTCTAATATTGAGTGTTAGAACCCTTATGGATTCGAAGCTTAGGGTGATCTCTATAGGAGATCGGCCTCCTTAGAACTCTAGAGGGGTTCCTCCCTCCTTGGTACTCAAGCTACTGGCTAAAGAAAGATTGATCTATTCATGATAAAAAGTGGATGATTCCAAGACTATTTATAGGCCTTCAATCTCTAATTCCTAAGAGGACTCCTACTTCAAGACTCATACCCTCAACCAACTCCTAAGCAACTCCTAATACAACTCTAAGTCCAACCATCAACCGACCCATCTTAGGGTGGCCGGTAGCTTTATTGTTTCCTAATCCTATTCTAATTGAACCCCTCCTCAACCAAACCTTCTTTAGCTAGAATAAGGGATGGTTAATTAAGGTAATATGCATCTCACTCTCCCCTTAAATATCTTTCTTAATTAATCCTAACCTAGCCAACCTCCTTACTTTTCTTAATAGGAGTCAGCTAGATAAGATTTATAAGAATGCCCCTTAAATTTTATATGATTGCCCTCTTCCATGAAACTAAATTAGGACTCCTCTAGCTAGAGTCCTAACACAAGGACATCACAATATTATGCTACAAATAATATAATGTGAGAATATACTAATTTTAATCATAAGCAAAAATATCGCACAGTATATCACACGTGACATCACTCACGTGATTGGCTTGCAGGGCACCTATAACCAGCATTAGCTCCTTGTAAGACTCCCACATTACGTCTTTGGATGGTAGATTATTCCACTTTATGAGTACTTCAGGTGAGGGGCATCGACCATGCGTCGTAATCCTCCGATCAATTATAGCTTTGGGTTAAGCTTGAATTTCACCATCATTTATAGTGCTTGGCAGTTGAGTCTGAGCCAACTCATGTTCTCTCAATTTTGGCTTTAGCAAGGATACGTAGAAGATAGGATGAATCTTAGCATCATCTGGGAGTTTTAACCTATACGCTACAACCCTAGTCCACTCCAAAATCTGATATGGTCCATAGAATCATGGAGATAGCTTCATCAACACTCTGGTGTTGATTGATAGCTGCTTGTATGGTTGTAGGCGAAGATAGATCCAATTTCCTGTCAAAAATTCTCGCTTACTCCGGTGAGTGTCTGCTTGTTGCTTCATGCGAGCTTGGGTGGCTGTTAGGTTATCTTTTAGCATATACAGAAGCTTGTCCCTATTAATTAAGCTTTGGTCGACCTGATCCACTTTGGCCACACCAATTGTATACTTAGATATTACAGGGGGCGGTTGGCCATACAATGCCTCATAGGAGATACATTTAGTTGATGAATGATAAGTCGTGTTGTACCACCATTCGGCCCAAGGAAGCCACCTTATCCATTCTTTGAGCCGGTCACTGATGAAGCACCATAAGTAGTCTCGAGGCATCTGCTCACCACTTCTATTTGGTCGTCTGTCTATGGATGATAGGCTATACTCATCTTCAATTGGGTGCCTTGTTGGAAGAGCCTAGTCCAAAATTTACTTGTAAACATCCTATCATGGTCGCTCACAATCGATCTTGGCATCCCATGTAATTTTATAATATTTTTTATAAAAATTTAAGCAATACTAACAACGATATAAAGATATCTCACAGCACAGAAATGAGCATATTTGATTAAGCGATCTACCACCATAAAGATCGTGCTTTTACCTTAAGATGGTGGTAGCCCTTCGATAAAATCCATGGAGATGTCAATCCATGTTGAGTCTGATAGAAGTAGTAGTTGTAGTTTTCCCAGATTTACCACTATTTCACCTTTTTGCTATTGGCATACATCACATTTTGATACATAATAATAAATTGATCTTTTATACCTTTCCAAAAGAAATTTTGCTTCACCCTCTTGTATGTTCTCAAAAAATCAGAATGCCCTGCTGAAGGTGAACAGTGCATCTCATGTAAAATAATTTTGATGCAACGGGTAGAAGGAACAATCATAATTTGGCATTTGTAGTGCAGTTCCTTCAAATCCCAAGTGTAGTGACCCATGGAACCCAGATTCTTCTCCAACTTTTCTATGATTTTTGGGGTCTCTGAATCACTCTTTCATTCCTCCCTAATGTCTTTGAGGAAGCCGGTGGAGGGACGGGAGATGGCTGAAATTTTGGCTTGTCCCGGTAGCCATGATAGAGCATCTACAACAACATTCTCTTTCTTCTTTCGATAAATAATTTTATAATTAAAGCCAAAAAGTTTAATTACCATCGTTGCTACTCCTGGGAAGATATTTTTTGCTTCAAAAAAATACTTGAGGCTTTGGTGGTCGGTCTTAATCTAGAAGCATCAGCCGATCAAGTAGGGTCTCCACTTCATGATTATGTGTACGATGGCAAGTATTTCTTTATCATACATGGACATTTTAAGATGGGAGGGAGATAAAGCCTTGCTGGTGTAGGCAAGAGGTTGGCCATCTTATATTAGAATAGCTCGAATCCCAACTCCAGATGCGTCAGCCTCAATCACAAAGATGTAGCTGAAATCGGCTAGTGCTAGGATCGGCATCATCATCATGGCTGTCTTGAGTGGTTCAAAGGCTGCGGAGGCTTTATCCGACAACAAGAAGGAGTCTTTTTTCAGTAGGGATGTGAGTGGGGCACTGATCTTACTATAATCTTTCATGAATTTCTAGTAGTAGCCCATGAGTCCAAGGAAGTCGGGCAACGATTTTATGTTCGTAGGTCTCGGCCATCCTTTCATTGCTTTGATCTTCGTCGGGTCTACCGTCACTCTATCCTCTGATATAATGTGCCCTAGACACTCCACTTTATGCTAAAAAAACATACACTTAGATTGTTTAACATAAAGGGTATTCTCCTGAAGAATCGTTAGAACAATTCGTAAGTGTTGAAAATGCATATCAAGTGTAGGGATGTAAATAAGGATATCCTAAAAAAAATACCAATATGAACTTGCATATAAACCTCCAAAAAATGTCATTCATCAAGCTTTAAAAAGTAGAAGGAGAATTCATAAGTCTGAAGGGCATTACTAGAAACTCGTAGTGGTTGTACGTGTGCGAAATGTAATTTTCGGAATATCTTTAGTGCATACTTGAATCTGATGATAACCGGAATAGAGATCGAATTTAGTAAAGACTCAGGCTCCTTTTAGTTCATCCAAGAGATTATCTACTACAATTATAGGGTATTTGTCTTTAATGGTGAAGGTGTTCAAAGCCTAGTAATCAACGCACATCCGCCACGTACCATCCTTCTTATGTACTAGCAACATTGGCGATGATTAAGAGCTACAGCTTGGTCGAATTAGTTCGGTATCGAGCATCTCCTTGATGATGTTCTCAATCTCATCCTTCTATAATTAAGGATAGCAGTACAGTCTCAAATTTGCTGGAGGTTTACCTGACAAAATAGGAATACAGTAGTCATGTGGTCGGCTAGGGGGAAGCCCATGCGGCTCCATGAAAACATCCACGAATTTGTCCAGTAAGAGGGCAAGCTTAAGATATGAATTTTGCACTTTTTTCTCCTTTGATGGCTACTAGATATGCATAAAAAAGTGCACCATTTATTTTGTCTAGCACCTTCTCCATTCGCTGTGTCAAAACGGTGGAAATATGGCTCCCACTCTTGCTTCGCAATATGACCTGTCTCCCTTTACAATAAAACTTCAGGATTAGTTCAGAGAAATTCTAGGAGATGTCACATAATGTTGTGAGACATTCAATTTCAAACACGTCTTCATAGTTATTGATGGGTAGGAGGAAGAAATTGGCTACCACCTCTTGGTCTTGTAAAAGTAATTTTACTCGTGGGCACTATTAGTCACAATTAAGGATTCGGCCATCAACGACCTTTATATCAAATTTATTGTAACCTTCGATTTGAAGTGCAATACGTGTAGCAACCTTGCTATTGAGAAAGTTATTTGTGCTGCCTGTATTGATGAGAACGGTGATGGGTTGTTGTTTAAGAAGTCCTCCAACTTTCATTGTCTGTGGGTTGGAGTAGTTGGTCAGCACATGCACTGCTTAGTCGGCCAGTTAGGGCTCTTCTCTATGGCTTCATCTTTGGGTTTGAGGCTTTCTTTAGATGGTTTGCTATTCTCATCATCTACTGGTTCAATCACGAGGTACCAACCTTTTTTGTAGTGATGTTCTCGGCTCCATAGTTCATCATAGTGCCAACACAACCCCTTGGCCGATTGTTCATGAAGCTCGTCTCTTGCTAATTTTTTTGGTGCGGGGGCTCGAATAGCAGTAGAGGGGGTTGAAGGCTTTGGCATGGCTCGTCGGGGAGTGACCCTTGTCCTTCATACTTCGTGGTTCAATCGTTCTTCATGGATTCTTGTGAAGGAAATTGCCGCCATCATAGTGTACGATTGTCGCGCCTTTACTTCTCCTCGAATCTCTAGCTTTATACCATTGATAAAAGTCCCTAAAAGTTTCTTTTCAGATCAGTCTATAGTTTGGTTAGATAAACATTCAAACCTTATTTGGTGTGTATTGTAGAGGTTTGTCGAATCTTCGTCAATTATCCATTGATGTTATTGAAATCGGTTGGTCCGAAGAGATTTAGTAGTCCTTCCTTGAATCGCTACTAAGAGAGGCCTACATAGGTGTGCTCATACCAATTAAATCACTAAAAAGTATCTCCCTTGAGATGGATGACAGCAATCTCTACCCTTGTGGCATCAGTGGTTTGGTAGAACCGAAAATAGCATTCTGCGCGCGCGATCCATCCGATTAGGTCTTCTTCCCATCTAGGGAAGTCAACCTTCATGCATGAAGTATTTGGATTAGGGATGATGTGGCCTTGCTCTTGAGGATCATCTCACTGATTTGAAGTTTCTCCTTGTTGCGATTTCTTCAGGCTAGGTGGTCTGCCCATGCTAAATCTTGTAAAAAGAGATCACATCTTCACCTCTATATGGCTTTCAAAGGCTTCGAACTTGGTGTTGATGGCCTCCTCTGATGCCATGGTATAGGCCTCTAGATTTGTAATATTGAGATCCTTTTTCTATTGTTGGGTTAGTGGCATAAGAATTTTGGAGAAGAGGTGGCTGGTTGGATAGGTGGATCGGTGTAGTTGGAAGTATGCTACGATTTACGGCTGACTTGGGTGGCTGTCTGGGATCGGTTTAGGATGTAGTTTGGAAGAGTTCTTAGTGAGGATGGTAGGGTTTGCATATGAGATAAGGAAAGTCTGAAAACTCACAAAAGACAACACTCAAATCTGATGGAATCCGACAAAGAAAGATGTTACGATGTGCTGCCCTACCGAACATATTTTATGTTAGAGAAACGATGAATTCTCAACACAAATTACAGAGAAAAACTCAAGAAAAATATGTAGACATCCTCGGTTCAGGTGTGGTCCATATTAGTAAGAAGTTTGATAAAATTTTGATAGAGTAGGGTAGGAAAATAGGGTAAAAGACGAAAGGTAGATTCTTCATCGTAAAATTTCAGTACTGCATAATGATGAATTAAGTCACAATAAATCCAGTTTTAGAAAGAGTTTTTTTTCAGAAATCAATCTTAAAAGAAAGCTAAGATGATCTATGAAATTGTATAAAAGTTGTAGCCAAAAGAGAGAAGCAATAAACCAGTTTCAAGAGGCAAATAGGCGACTAAAATAACGATAATGTTTCACCTTCTCAACAACGATAATGTTTGCGACAGTCGGAATTTGCAATGGATAAAATAAGAAAAAACTCTTCAACATATAAGGTAAAAGATTTTGTAGTATTGAAGAGGCATGGTTAATGAAAATATACTAGATCTCCAATTTAAACGCATGGGGCAGTAGTAGATTGATTTGATCTGTGACTTTGGGATGACGGTGGAGGCGCGTGTCATAGCAATTATAGGAATTGCTTGGGAAGGTGGGGGTAGTAGAGATGGCAGTGAGGGCAGTAGAAATGCTGCTCTGATACCAGATGATAAAACCTCAGAAGGAGCTTTATAGATTTTGATCTTTAAGGGGGAGTCAACCCTTAGAACGCTAGGGGTTCCTCCCTCCTAGAACTCAGCACAAGACTGAAAAAAGATTAATCTTGCTTAATAAAAGAGACGCAGTGGCTACATCATTATATAGGGTTCTAAACCCTAGCCCATGGGATGCTTATCTAAGTAAAATTATTCCTTTGCCCCTTCTATAGTCGACCTGCCTTAGTAGGAACAGGGGACGACTAGGTTGGCTCTATAGCCAAACTAAACAGGAAAAAATCCTAGTCAATTAGTCCAGTAAAGAGGGCGATGGCCACTAAGTTCTAAGTCCCTAGTCTAAACCCTAGCCATACTTCTTTATAGGATAGAAGTGGTTAGGTGGGGTTTTATTACAATCTCACAGAATTTTATTGATTACTTCTAGGGTGATTAGGACTCAACCCTACTAGAGTCCTATCAGATAATGACTACAGTTTACGGTTAGAGGAATTGTTTAGGGTTGCTATTGGTGACAACAATGAATTTGGTAGGGATCGAGTGTGGATATAGAGAGTAGTACCAAAGGTAGTGCAGCAAATTATTTTGTCAAAGAGGGTGTTGTTGATGCCACTATTTGGGGCTATCGTAGAGGCTGTAATGGGGGTTTGGTGATAGATGTTTATTGTTAGAGAGGTGTGTTAGGGTTGTTGTTGATGGCAGCAATTGGTTTGTTAGGGATTGGTGGCCGAAAGATAAAATCGGTTGGTGGAGGGTTGCGGCTGCGGTAGACCGTTGTTTAGGTTGTGGTTTTTCTACTACGGTTTGGGTTGGCTGTGGATTTTGGAGATAGGCTATGGTAGCTATGTCTTAAGGCTAGAGGGTGCTTAGGGATGATATGGGTGGCACCAATAAATTCAGTAAGATTTATGGTGTATGCAGTGGGGAATAGCAAAAAGATGTGATGATAGAATTTTATGTTGAAGAACTGCAATTTGACGATAAAAATTTCAATAGTGTTTTAGATGATTACAATATCACAAAACTAATGAGGATAGAAACAAGATAGATGAGAATAGTGGTAGCAACAATTTTGGCAAAGATTGGTTGCGTATGTCATAGGAAATACTGAAAAGTTGTAGTATAATTTTTTCATCTAAAATATTTCAACAGTATAAATGTAATTTTTCCCTATAGTTTATAACAAGGATTCGAGTAAACCTCGATGGGAATCCACTAGTAAGGGAAAGGTAATATTGATAAAAAATTTATGGAAGAATACGACAGCAAAGAATTTGACAAGATCAAGGAATACGAGAAGGTGCTGCGAAAGAATTTTACGTCAAAGGTCCAGTAGTTTGGACGTAAAAGATCAACGATTTATATCAAAAAAATTTATGTAAAACCAAAAGGAAACCCACTTAAGGAGTGCCAAAGCCATTATAAAAAATTCATAGAAGATTTGGCAAAAAAATAATGGCAGCAAGATCAAAATAGGGTAGTAGTGTGTGGCTAAATTCTACAACGTGACTTTCATCGTAAAGATGGTAACTTTGCAACAAAGAGTTGTGTTGCATGATAGATGAATATTTTTTGGATTTTTTGGTTTGTGGATAACTAAATTATAGTATTAGTAAGGTAGATTTACTAGAACCTAATACAATTCTTTGGGGAGATTGAAAGGTGATCTGCGGTAGTGGAGATGACAACGAAATTCGATGATGATCTAAGCAATCGAGAATTGCTTGGGCGGTTGTGAAAGGATGATGGGCAGTTGAGGAAGGTCAGTGAGATGCCAATAACACTATTCTGATACCAAGTGATAGAACCATTGCAGATTCTAAGCTTGGGATTGATCTCTAAAGAGGATCAGCTTCCTGGAACTCTATAGGGGTTTGTTAGAACCCTTGCAGATTCTAAGCTTTGGGTGATCTCTATAGGGGATCGACCTCCTTGGAACTCTATAGGGGTTCCTCCCTCCTTAGTTTTCTACACATAGGCTAAAAAATAATTGATCTATTGATGATAAAACGAGGCTTATTACAAGGCTATTTATAGGCCTTCTAAACCCTAAGTCCTAATATGATTCATACTACAAGACTCCTACTCCTGATAACTCCTAATGCAACTCTAAGTAGCAATCTCCAAACTAATCCTAATTGTATTCTAACTTAACCCCTCCTCAACCAATCCCTCCTTAACTAAGATAAGGGGTGGTTAATTAGGGTGGCATGTATCTTATTCTTTCCTTAAAATATCTTCCTCAAAACTAATCCTATCCTAGCCAGCCTCCTCACCTCTTTAATAGGGGTCGGCTAGATAGGATTTAGATGAGTGCCCTTAGGATTTACATGTTTACCCTCTTCAATGAAACTAAATTATGACTCCCCTAGCTAGAGTCCTAACAGGATTCCCTCCTCCAAGGTTTTTTACATAATGACTAAAAAGAATTTAATCTATTGATGATAAAAGAGTAGTGGCTACATGAGTTTATATATGGACACAAAACCCTAACTCCTTATAGGACTCTTACTCGTAAAAGACTCCTCTTCCCCTCAACTAACTCATCAAAGACTCTAACTCCTAATCCAACTCCTAACGAACCCTAGAGAGAGTCTCATCTAAGTGAAATTTCTCATCTCTTTAAACCTGGTCACCTTCTCTCAACCTAGTCGACTTTCTCTTATCAAGGTGGGTGGCCCATTGGGTTGATTATAAGCTTAACTTAGTTGACTCTGACCCGAATCTGACTCTAACTCTAATATAACTAAATCCTAACCCTACTAGGATTTGGGCTAATTTATTATAATTGACTCAAATCTCTTTCTAGCTAACCTAATATCAGGTCTAGGCTGGGCAACAAGGCCCAATCTAAGGACTTGACTCAATTGATTAGGACCTGACTCAGCTAGAGTCCTAACAAATGAAGGAGGTTAGATGTCCTCCTCTCTAGTAGTATCTACATGATGGATTGATGCAGCGATTCTCCTATAATTGTAACTAAAACCCTGCAACTCTTACACACCTTCTCATAGCGAATGTAGAAGAGGATATGCTATTTTCTTCGCCACCCTCTCATAGAAGGGAGGGGGTGACTAGCTGAGAAGATGAGGGAGGGAGGAGACTAGAAGGGGGCAGCCAAAGGTGTAGCCTATCACCCTATTGTGTTACCATTACCTCCTATTTATAGAGAGTCACCAAAACCCTAATAGATCTTGCCTTAGTGGGTATTAGATCTCCATCAAATTACCCTTACTCCTTGGATTATTGGATCTCTATCCAATAATCTTAATTGGCCTCTAATTGGCCCTCATGTAAGGGATCCATCAATATTGGGTCTTATCTAATAAGAACAGAGGCTAATCAGATAACTCATATTTAATCCTCTACTCGTTATAATCATTCACCATATGTATATGACCCTCAAGGCCCAAATACCAAGCTGGCTGTGAGTTTCATTCATCAGAACTCCTTCTAACTCAGTGAATTAGTATCCCATAACAATTTACTTAACTCATCGACTATGGATGTAGTAGGCCACTACACCATAGTCCCCAAATGGTACAAGAGATCAAATCTATTAGACATGTCTATCCTCAATTATCATATATCTATAGTCCCTCATCGATCTAATATCTCAAAGATTATATATTAGGCATAGTACTATCAGACCACAAATAAAATCCGTTCGAGTCTTGCTTTAATTGGATTCTCCCGGAGAACTTCTTCTCTCTCAATCTGAATGACCCTAGCTAGGGATTTATTCAAGCAAGAGCACATTGAATATTCCTCTTGCGATACCAAGAGTGGATGATCCTCTATTGACATTCAATTACCGTCATAAGATTGGTTATACTAGATCTGGAACTCTCAAGACCTATACATCTGACATCAAAGAAATTAATAATCAAACAAGACATTTGTTTAAGGACTAGACACATAATTTAGACTACATAATCGTTATCTAACATTAGGTATCATTAACTATACAACATTTCAGTTTACTGCTCTTCCATTCAGGGTAAAATATACCCTGAGTTTGACTTGCTATCATCGATATCAGACTGGAAACTCAAGTCTATGTAGCCCTAACCTAGATACTACCTTCTCCCTATACCAATAAAAGATTCTTAGTCCTTCTCAGGTACTTATGGATGTACTTTACTACCTTCTAGTGTTTCAAACCTAGATTCGCCTGATACCTACTTGTGACACTTAAATCATGCACTGTATCAGGCCAAGTATATAGCATAACATACATGATAGACCCTATCACTAAGGCATAGGGTATCCTATCCATAACTGTCCTTTCCTCAGGAGTTTTTGGGGATATATTCTTAGTGAAACTTTTCATCATAAACTGTCAATTTTTTCGATGAGAATTCTACTACCAAAAGAATTATCGGTGCTTCTTGCAGTATCTCTGCTAAATTACTGCCAAGTTGCAATTGCTTCTTGCTATCAACATCACCCATTCCTTGTTGCCAAAACCATCCCAAAATTATTGGTATGTTGTTGGAATTTTCATCATAAATCTATTGTCTCTTCGACGAAATTTCAGTTGCCATACTTTTCGATATTATTTGCTTCATACATAGTAGATCTTTGTTGACTCAATTGCTATCAATATTTCTACCTACTTGCCGCCATTAGCATACAATTTTTGCTAGAAATAACTCCCTTAAACTCTCAGTATACTATAAGAATCTTTAATGCAAAACTGCTATTTTTGATGGGGAAATCTTCAACAACATCTCTTGACTCTTTTTGCCATAGCAACAACAAACTGGTTATTGCTTAATAGCAACTCTAAACCCTCCTTTACAACCTTAAATTATAGCCACTGAATCCCCTTTTATAGCCTCCACAACACCTTCAAACAACAGCCCCAAACAACTGCACCTTCTACACCAAACCGCAACGCACTACAGTCTCTCTTCCCTAATCCTTATCGATTTCCTTCATAAATCCATGCCCTTAACTCAATAGCAAAAGAATGACCTTAATATTATAGTTCTGGAGACATACACTAAGGTGTCAAAAGAATTGGTTGATGCAAAATTGGAAGCCTTCGAGACGCCTATGGAAGACAAACTATATGCTCTCCTTGCAGAATTTAGTTTAGGCTGACCACTGAGCCCGAGAAGATCCTAGCACAGCGAGACTCAGATCATAAGGAGAACCTCTCCATACTCGCATATGAGGATGAACTTCTCTAGATGGGAAGATGGTGACCCGATGAGGTGGATTTCACGTGCGGAATAATATTTCCGCTACTATAGGACCCCAAACACTTCCATAGTAGACATCACTGTCATCCACTCGAAGGAGATGTTATATAATGGTACAATTGGTTTGAGCACACCTAAGGTGTCTTGACATAGAGATAATTCAAAAGAGGGCTACTAGTATGCTTTGGTTATCTGAATATAAGAACATCGATGGTCAACTCATGAAGATCCGACAGACCTTCACAATTCAAGAATACCAGACCAGGTTTGAAAGGTTATCTAACAAAGCATGATTATTCTGAGAAACAATTGCTAAGGACTTTTATTGAAAGATTGAAACCTGAGATAAGCTAAGTTAAGACGCGACAATCCTACATATTGACGGCAGCGATCTCCTTCACATGGCTTCAAGAGGAGTGGTTCAATAAAGATATTCAAAGGACAAGAACCACACCACGATCAACGTCATACAAATATCCACCCTCATTCACTTCCAATTGTCCTCTTCAACCAAAGAAATTAATAAGAGAAGAGCTTCGCGATAGGTTAGCAAAGGGCCTATATTGGCATTGTAACGAGGCATGAAGCAGCGACTATCACTGTAAGAAGGGAAGACTTCTCTTATTCAAACTTGTTGATGATTCTAAACATGAAGAAGAGGACCATGAACATAAGGAGAACACAGAGGAAGATCCACAGCTAACCGATTGTATGGTGCATGCTCTTGCGGGCTATGTGAACTGACAAACGATAAAGATTAGAGGTTTCCTTAAGAAACAGCCCATCACCCTCCTCATCGATACTAGGAGTACTAATAATTTCATGAATAACAAGGCTGTTGCCTGGATGGCACTTCTTATTGAGAATTACAATAGGTTCAACGTCAAGGTGGCCTACGGTCGAATTTTGACTTGTGACCGAAAGAGCCTATGGGTGAGATTAATGTTGCAAAATTAGGAAATCATTGCTGATTTCATCCTCCTCCCTCTCGATGATTATGACGTAGTACTTGACATCGAATAGATAACCATGCTAGGTCTTGAAATTAATTATGAAATTTTTCAACAATGAGAAATAGGTGATCCTGTGCGGGAAACGTGGGAGCGACGTGATGATGGTTTCAACGTAACGCATAGAGAAAGTCCTACAGAAAGTGTACAAAAGCTTCCTAATGCAGCTTTCGTAGTTACAAACAAAGGAACTAATGAAGATTGAAGATCCAGACCTTCTCTAATTACTTGATGAATTTTTAGATATCTTCATCGAACAATGCAGCCTGCCTCCTACCCGACTACACGACCACTGTATATCGATCCTACCAGGCAAACCACCAGCCAATACTCAGCCATACCACTATCCTCATCTTTTGAAGATCAATATTGATAAGATTGTCTAGGAGATGCATGAGACAAGGACCATTCAGCCAAGCTGTAGCCTTTACTCTTCACTAGTGCTCGTCGTATGGAAGAAGGACGAAACATGGTGTATGCGTGTGGACTATTGAGCCCTCAACGACATCACGATCATGGAGAAAAACCTATTCCAGTGGTAGAAAAAACTATTGGCTACTAGATAAATTAAAGAGAGCATGAGTCTTCACAAAGTTAGATATGTGATCTGGATATCATCAAATTTGAGTGCACGAGGAAGACATACCGAAGATTGCTTTTTGGATGCACAACGACCACTATAAATTTTTTGTAATGCCCTTCGGTCCCATCAATGCTCCCTCAACTTTTTAGAGTCTCATGAATGACATTTTTTAGAGTTGCTTTTGTAAGTTTATGCTAGTTTTCTTCGACGATATTCTCATTTTCAACCCCTCACTTGAAAGCCACCTTTATCACTTACGACTCTTCCTGACGGTTCTTCGAGAGTATACACTTTTTGTCAAATAGACAAAATATAATTTTTTTTATAAAAAGGTGGAGTATCTTGGGCATGTAATTTTGGAGGAAGGCGTAGCCATGGACCCTTCAAATATTGAAGCAATGCAAGGATGGCCGACGCCCAAGGATATAAAATTGCTGTACAGATTTCTCGGGCTGACTGGCTACTACTGTAAGTTTGTAAAAGATTATGGTAAGATCAGTGCCCCCCCAACATCTTTTCTGAAGAAGGATGCCTTCCTATGGTTAGATAAAGCCTCTATAGCCTTCGACATTCTCAAGATTGTAATGTCATCTACACCCATGCTAGCACTACCCGACTTCAATAAAATGTTCGTAATTGAAGCTGACGCATCAAGAGCTACGATCGGTGCCATCCTCATGCAGGAAGACCGACCCCTCACCTACACCAGCAAAGCCTTATCTCTTTCACACTTGAAGATGTCCATCTATGACAAGGAGATGCTTGCGATCGTGCACACGGTGACAAAGTGGAGACCCTACCTGATCGGCCAATGATTTCAAATAAAGATCAACCATAAGAGCCATAAATATTTTTTGGAGTAGAAGATATCAATCCATGAGCAGCAAAAATGGGTAACAAAACTCCTTGGATATGATTATGAAATAACTTACAAGAAAGGGAAAGAGAATATGGTGGTACATGCGCCCTCCCAACTACCCAAGCAAGCTGGACTTTCAGCCATATCTGTTCCGATCAGTGACTTTCTTGAATATATCAGAAAGGAATGATGAGATGACCCAAAAATTTGGGAGACCATTAAAAAATTGAAGGAAGAACCAGGCTATGTGGTGCATTACAGTTGGGATTTAAAGGACTTATGGTATAAAAGATGTATAGTACTAATGCTAAATTCCCCTTGTATAAATACCATCTTATAGGAGATGCATTCCTCACCTATAAGAGGATCAAACATAATTTCTTTTAGAAAGGGATGAAGAACTCAATTGCTGAATTTATAGTGCGGTGCGACATGTGTCAAAGACATAAAGGCGAAACAACAACAAGCACTGGGAAGCTACTACCTCTACCCATTCTGGACTCAGTGGACCGATATCTCGATGGACTTCATCAAAGGGCTGCACCCATCCCAAGGAAAAGGTATAATCTTCGTTGTGGTCGATCGGCTCACCAAATATGCTCATTTTCATGTTGTCCACAACCCTTACATTGCTACTAGCATTGCTTGGATCATCATGGATAATATTGTGAAACTATATTGGATGCTTAGATCTATTGTGAGTGATCATGACAAGATCTTTACCAGTAAATTTTGAACGAAACTCTTCTAGTTATAGGGCACCAAATTAAAGATGAGCACAACATACCATCCACAGACCGATGGCCAAACTGAAGTGGCAAATAGGTGCTTGGAGACTTACCTCAGGTGCTTCACCAGTGATCGACCAAAAGAATAGATGAAGTGGTTCCCCTGGACCGAATGGTGGTATAACATGACTTATCATTCTTTCACTAAATGTACTCTTTTTAAATCTATGTATGGTTGATCGCCCTTTGTAATCCTAAAGTTTGTAATCGGCTCATCCAAGGTAGACTAGGTAGACAGGAAACTTATGGACAGGAACAAAATAATAAAATTACTGAAGGATAATCTCTTAGTAACGTAGGCTAGGATGAAGCAACAATACGACATACACAAAAGCGAAATAGAGTTCTTGGTGGGAGATTAGGTCCTTCTTAAGCTTTAGGCCTATAAACAGACATCCATCCACACCAGAGCATCTATAAAGCTATCATTTCACTTTTATGGGCCCTACCAGATTACAGAGTGCATCAGAGTGATGACATACAAGCTGAACCTATCTACAAACTACAAGATCCATTAAGTCTTCCATGTATTATGCATAAAGCCCAAGCTTGGTAAGAACGAGATGGCCCAGAGTCACCTACCGGGCACTACCATCCATGGAGAAATCCAGATCCAACCGAAGGTGATTCTTGACCGACAGATCGTGATGCATTGTCAACGTCCTACTACTGAAGTTCTAGTACGATGGATGAGTCTACCCACCGAAGATGTCATGTGGGAGCCCTATGAAGAGTTACAGATCAAATTCTCAGAGTTCATAGAGCCTCAACCTCGAGGACAAGGCTGATTCGAAAAGGGCAGGTTTGTTAGACCCTAGCTAGGTTGGGTCATAAGTTCACTGGGTCATGATATCAATAAAACCCCAAGGCATGTAATAAACCCGAACCACCTTAATTAAAAGGTAAGCTAGGGTTAGGAGTCATCTAGTCGTCGCCTCCCCTATTATCTGGGAAAGGCGACTAAGGATGTTAGAGTAGGAGTTGGAGTCTTCATTAGGGTTAGGGTTTTTGAGCCCTACATAAGCACCTGTAGCCCTCCCTTTTAACAACCAATACAACTTTTCTTCAAACCATTATGCTGATTTCCAAGGAGGGAGGAACCTCTTTAGAGTTCTATGGCAGCTTATACCCTACAAAGATCATTCCAAAGATAGAATCCTACGAGGTTCTATCAAAGCCGCTATTTTTTCTCTCCTTTATCAGTATCAAAATGAAGAGAAGGACATCATTTTATCATGGTGCTACTTCTCTTCATTTACATCAATGTGCCAATGAAGGATATTATTATAAAAGAGTCATATGACATAAATCTCACATCATTAATGTAATTGAAATCAAGATAATGATCCAATGAGATGAATCTTCTCTTTAGTAAAAGGAAAGAAAAATTATAGGAGAATAAATAGTAAAAGATCTTGATTTATATAAAATAAATCTCAAGTTATAATTATAGAGAAGTCAAGATTATGATTTGTTTGAATAAATCTTCTTCTTAGTCATTAGCAAAAGAAATAATCGTAGGAGAATGGATAAATCTCAAATCATAAATATGGAGAAGTTAAGTGAAAGATCATGATTTATTGGATAAATCTCCTCTTTAGTAAATAGCAAAAAGAATTATAGGGAACAAATAGTAAAAGGTCTTGATTCATATAAAATAAATCTTAAGTTATAAACATCGAGAAGTCAATATCATGATTTATTTAAATAAATCTCCTTCTTGATAAATAATAAAAGGAGTCATAGGAGAATAATTAGTAAAAGACCATGATTCATAGGAGATAAATCTTAAGTCAGGAGTCTCAAGAAGTCAAGTTAAAGATCATGATTCTTTTAAAAAAAATCTAATCAAATTCAAAATCATCATCAAAATTAGTTTTCTTACCTTTGAGAAATTCATGGAAAACAACATGGATAGAAATAAATTCCGTACTTCCATGTCCTAATCTCTTATGCCAAAGTCATGTATCATCATTTAAAATAATAAAATAAGTTTCATCATTAAAATCATCAAGATCAATAGCATAAACATTATTCCTCCTTGCAATCATAGATTTATTCTTATGTGGTATGTCTATGATGCAAGCACCAGACATCAATTTAATATTATATCCCTTATCACACAATTGACTAATACAATGAGTTATGTTTCAAATCATCTACTAAAGGAGCACTTTAATCAAAAGATTCAATTTGTTACTAATTTTTCAAATGCCGATAATCCTTCTTTTGTTGTTGTCTCCGGAGGTAACATATCCTCTGTTTTGACTAATGAGCTTCAAAAATTATGTTGGATCTCAGGTCATGTGCTTCGAGCATCCATTATCAAGATACCACCTTTTGCTCCCAGCTCTTGATAGAGATATGCCTACAAGAAAGAGGGGTTTCCTCTAGGTACCTATTTAACTTCAGGTCTTTTATGATTTGATCTACCTCTCTTGACTTTTGGCATCAAATCATTAATTATGAACTCAAAATAATTTATAAGAGCTATATTTTTTAAAGTTGCAAGTATTTGTAGAATGACCAAATCTTCCACAAAAATTATTTTATATCTTTAGGGGAATATGTAGTGTGGATCTTTTTACAAATCTAGTTGGCTATTAATGTGTACCATTACTTGTAAATCCAATACCTTCTTTTCTAAATCCACTACCTTGTTTAGCAATAATCATGTTTAAGAATTTATTTTTAATTTTAAATGTTTTCTAAAGTTTGTTGTAATAACCTATTTTTTTTCTAAGTGAATCTAACTCTTCACTTTTATAGCAAGGAGTATAAGATGTTGATGTTTTATGCAAAATTTCAAATTTATTAGTAAGTAATACATGATCCCTTTTTAGCAATTTATATTTCATACTAACTTTTTTAAGCTCATCAAGCAAATCTTGATATGCAATAAGTAATTTATCATAAGAAAAAGATATTTCGGGTGAATCACATACCTCATCACTGAAGGCCATTAATGCATAGTTTGCCATGTCATCTTCATTAATTTGCTCTTTGTCTTCATATGCACTTGATTCATCCCACGTTACTGATAGGAACCTAAAGGTTTCTATCGGGGATAACCAATCTCTCTAAGGGATAAGCCCTCCTCAATCTCCATAAGGGATCGGCCCTCCTAGGTTTTACCACAAGAGCTAAAGAAAGTGGTTAAATTTTCATTGATGACAAGAGAAGGTTTGCATGCTTATTTATAAGGTTTCAAGTCCAAACCCTAGTATGACTCCTACTCCTAATCAAACTCCTCCTAGTCGAATTCTAGTCCAACTAGGACTTTGATAGGACCCTAGTAGGGTTGGGTCCTACTCAACCAAGTAGCCACTAATAAAAACCCTGTGAGATTATAATAAACCCCACCTAGTCATCTCTATCCTATAAAGAAGGTTGGCTAGGGTTTATATCTAGGGCTTTAGGGCTTTCTAGCTGCTGCCTCCTTTATTAGGCAAGTTGTCTAGGGCTTATAGTAGGGGTGCCTAGCTTGTTGCAGCCCGCTAGGCTGCCGCTCCTTACAAGGCAAGTTGGCTAGGGTGGAGGGCAAGGATGGTATTTTACTTTAGAGAGCAACCTCCCAAGGGTTAGGGTTTTATAGCCCTATATAAGCATGTAGCCTCCACCACTTTTGAATAAATAAGATCAATCTATAATTTAACTATCTGGCTGACTATTAGGAGGGAGGAACCCCTATAGCATTCCAAGAGTTGATCCCCCTAAAGGATCAATCTGCATAGAATTCCATGAGGGTTCTATCATCTAGTATAAGAGTAGCGATCTTGTTGCTTTTGCTGCTATCCCTGCTACCCACCATCAACCAAGCAATTCCCCCAATTGCTTTTGACGGCGTCGTCTCCACCACAATCTCCTTGTCGTAGATCAAATCTATCTACTGTCGTTGCCACTAATTGTATTAGGGATTTGGTATTTTCCTATCACCAATAGCTTTTTTTGCTGTAATTTTCTATCTAAAAGATACCAAAAAGAAGCTTTTATCTATCCCTTAATGTGAATTCCTTTCGTTGTAAAAGTTATCATCTTCGAGGATGAAGGATTGTTGTCGAAAATTTCAATCACCTATTGTTGCCTTTGAGTTGATTTATTTGCCATTCTTTTTGAACAAAATTTCTTGCTTGCTTCATAGATCATCTTGGCTTTTATCTGTGTTAATCTATCATGGAATTCATCTATGAAAATATCCTTGTGTTGCTGTAAATTTTCATTGTAAACCACTGAATTTTTCGACAAGAATTTGCTATCGCAACTTGTAACGTTTTGTTGCTATTATGTTGCCAAAATTTCCTTGATCTAATTTATCATACTTATTGTTATTTAAACTGAGAACTTACTGCCAATTTCCTCCACAAATCTCTCAGTTTTTACTAAAAATTTTGTCAAGAAACCACTATTTCTTTAACGACAATTCTGCTCCTACGAGACAGCACCTATCCACAACGAACCTCTACTGATTTCCATCAAACTTTTCTGCCATCTACCATAGATCTAAAACCCTTTTTCTAACATCCATCCACTACTGCCATATCCCCAAAACTCCACCAAATCGTAGTCTAAACTATACCTAAAGTAGCCACTAAACAAGCCTAAACCACAGACTACATCCACTAATCCACCAACCCTTTCGGCCACCACTTCTCTCAACAGATATATATGCCTTTAACCCGACAACAAAAGAGAGATCTTAACATTATAGATTTAGAGACATATACTATGGCATCTGAGGAGGCAATCAATGTTAAATTCAAAGCCTTCAAGATGCAAATGGAGGATATGATACGTACTCTCTTTGCCGAACTCAGTTTGAGCCGACCACCAAACTCAAAGAAATCATAATAAGGAGAAAGCTTAGATCAAAAAGATGAATTCCAGGAGAGGGGAGGCTCTATGATCGATCCCTACTATCCATGCATGAGAGTAGACTTTCCTAGATGGGAAGAAGGAGACTCGATTGGTTGGACCTCGTGCGTGGAGCGATATTTTCAGTACTACAAAATCGCGAACAAATCTATGGAGGAAATTATGGCTATACATTTTAAAGGGAATGCCATATAGTGGTTTGAACACACTCATAAAGTCCTCTCATGGAGACAATTCAAAGAAGGACTACTGATCTACTTCGAATAAACCGAATACGAGAATGTTGACGGACAACTTACGAAGATCCGTCAAACCTCCACCGTCCAGGAGTACCAAACTAGGTTTGAAAGGTTATCTAATCAAACTTGTAATTGGTCTAAAAAATAGCTATTGAAAACTTTTATTGAGAGCTTGAAGTTGAAGATTCTGGGAGAAGTTAAAGTGTGACAACTGTACACACTTAGGGCTGCCATCTCCTTTGATTGACTTCAAGAGGAGCAACATAACCATGAATCCCGGAGGACTAGGGTCACTCCCCAACCAGCAACACCAAAGCCCTCAGCCCCCCTACTATTAGCTGAGTACCTGCACCAAAAACGTTGACAAGAGAAGAGCTTCGGGAGCGATCTACAAAGGGGTTATGTTGGCATTGCGATGAGCCATGGAGCCGTGAGCATCGCCATAAAATAAGGAGACTTCTTATGATTGAACCCATGGAAGAAGAGGTCACTGAACATCTAGAAGAGAGCTTTGAACATAAAGAAGAAGATGTGGAAGAAGAGACACAACCAATCGATTTTATGGTTCATGCGCTTGCTAGCTACGCAAATCCGCAAATGATGAAAGTTGGAGGCCTACTCAAACAACAACCGATCACTATTCTCATCGACACAGGTAGCACTAATAACTTCTTAAATAGTAAAGTTGCTACTCGGATGGTGCTCCATATCAAAGACTATAGAAAATTCGATGTAAAGGTTGCCAACACTCAAATCTTAAAGTGCAACCAAAGATGCCCATAGGTGAAACTATTGCTGCAAGACCAAGAAATTATTACCGACTTCTTCCTCCTACCAATTCCTACCAATTGATGATTACGAGGTCATGCTTGGCATAGAATGGCTAACAACGATAGGTGATGTCTCCTAGAACTTTTCCAAATAAATTATGAAATTTTATTACAAAGGCAAATAGGTCATCCTACGTGGGAAGCGCAGAAGCAATGTAATGACCGTTTTGACTTAATGAATAGAGAAAGTTCTACACAAGATAAACTATAGCTTTTTGATGCAACTGCAACATCAATCAGAGGAGAAGAAAATAAAAATTAAAGATCAAAACCTCACCTAGTTGCTTGCTAAATTTGCTGATGTTTTCGTTGAACCGCGCAGTCTTCCTCCTACCCGGCAGTATGACCACTAGATCCCAATCCTTCCAGGCAAACCACTAGTGAACACTCGGTCATACCATTAAACCCATCTCCAGAAGGATGAAATTGAAAAGATTATAAAAGATATGCTTGAAATAGGGGTGATTCGGCCAAGTTGCAGCCCCTATTCTTCGTAAGTGTTACTTGTATGAAAGAAGGACAAAATGTGGTAGATGTACATCGACTACCGAGCTCTAAATGACATCATCGTCAAGGAAAAGTACCCAATACTAGTGGTGGATAAACTTCTTGATGAGTTAAAAGGAGCTTGAGTCTTCACGAATTTGGACCTTTGATCTGGGTATCACCAAATTAAGGTATGTGAAGGTGACATTTAGAAAACTACATTCCAAACACATCACCAAATACCTTTCGGAGTCACTAATGCTCCATCAGCCTTCCAAAGCCTCATGAACAATATTTTTTGGAGCTTTCTTTATAAATTTATGCTGGTATTTTCGTTGATATTCTCATTTACAATACTTCTCTTGAGACTCACTTTCAGCACTTGCAGTTTATTTTAATGATCCTCCGGGAAGCACAACTTTCTCCAGCAAAAATTAAAGTACCTTGAGCACATAATATCAGAAGGAGTGGTGGTAGACGCAACAAAAATTGAAGCAATGCAGGGTTGATCGAAACCTAAGAATGTGAAATCACTGTGTGGTTTCCTTAGACTAACGGGCTACTACCAAAAGTTTGTGGAAGACTATGGAAAGATGAGTGCACCCCTCATCTCGCTATTAAAAAAGTATAATTTTTAATGGTCGGACAAAGCCTTCACTGCTATCGACAAACTCATGGTAGCCATGATGACGACGTCGGTGCTAGCACTACCCGATTTCAGCCGAACCTTCATCATTGAGATCGATGCATCTGGAGTTAGAATTTTAGCCATTCTCATGTAAGATGGTCAACCACTTACATATACCAACAATGTGTTGTCTCCCTCCTATAAAAAATATTAATATATGATTAGGAGATGCTCGCCATTGTGCATGCAATAACAAAGTGGAGACCCTACCTGATCGGCCGACGCTTTCAAATTAAAACTGACCATAGAAGCCTCAAATATTTTTTAGAGCAGAAGATATCATTCCCCAAGTAGCAAAAATGAGTAACCAAATTTCTTAGATTTGATTATAAAATTATTTACAAAAATGGGAAATAAAACATTGTTGCAAATACACTCTCACGGCTACCCAAGCAAGCCAAATTTTCAGCCATCTCCCTTCCTACAAACGGATTTCTCAAGGACATTAGGGAGGAATAGAAGTAGAATCCAGAGACTAGCAACATCATAAAAAAATTAGAGGATGATCCAAGCGCAATATCTTACTACACATGGGATTCGAAAGATCTATGCTACAAATATCACATTGTGCTTATACCAGACTCCCCTTGCATCAAAACCATCTTACAAGAGATGCACTCCACACATTTAGCAGAGCACTCTAGATTTCTGAGAACCTACAAAAGAGTGAAACAAACTTTTTGTTAGAGAGAGATGAAAAAAATTATTTCTGAATTTGTAGCATAGTGCGATGTATGTCAATAGCAAAATGGTGAATTAATGGTAAGTCTAGAGAAGTTATAACCACTACCCATATCGGACTTGGTGTGGATTTCCATCTCCATGGATTTCATCGAAGGGCTTCCACCATCCTAAGGTAAAAGCACAATTCTCGTGGTGGTTGATCAACTTACGAAATATGCTCATTTTTGTGCCATGTGAAATCCCTACAATGCTGCTAGTATTGCTCAGATTTTCGTAGAAAATATTGTTAAACTACTTGGGATGCCAAGGTCCATTATAAGTGATCATGATAGAGTCTTTACAAGTAAATTTTGGACTAAGTTATTTCAACTATATGATGTCAAAACTCAAGATGAGCACAGTATACCATCCATAGACTGACGGCCAAACTGAGGTGGTAAATAAGTGTCTAGATACATACCTTTGGTGTTTCACTAGTAACTAGCCAAAGGAGTGGATGAAATGGCTCCCTTGGGCCGAATGATGGTATAATACTACATATCACTTATCTATAAAATGTACCTCATATGAAGCACTATATAGTCAACCGACCCTTGTAATTCCAAAGTATATAATTGGCTTAGCAAAAGTAGATCAAGTCGACTAAGATCTAATTAACAGGGACAAACTCCTATAACTGCTAAAGGATAATCTCTCTGCTGCTCAAGCCAGAATGAAGTAGCAAACTGACACACATCGAAGTGAAAGAGAGTTCTCAGTAAGAGATTGGGTTTATCTTCCCATACAGCCATACAAGCAATTATCCATCGACACACGAGCCTCCCTGAAGCTATTTTCACGCTTTTATGGGCTCCATCAAATCACGAAGCATATTAGAGCCATAACATATAAACTTAACTTGCTTCATGATACCAATATTCATCGTATCTTCCACTTGTCCTGCTTAAAGCCCAAATTAGGAGTGCACGAGTCACCCAGATTCAACTGTCCAACACCATTGATGATGGAGATATAAGAGTCCAACCATAAGCTATACTTGGTTTTAGGATTATAATGCATCGCCGACGTCCCTCTATTGAAGTACTAGTGCATTGTAATAAATTGTCACTTGAAGATGCCATATGGGAATCATATGAGTAGCTGAAGACCAGATTTCCTGAGTGCATTGAACCTCAACCTTGAGGACAAGGCTGATCCGAAGAGGGCAGACTTGATAGGGCCCTAGTAGGGTTGAATCCTACTTAACCAAGTAGCCATTAATAAAAATCTTGTGAGATTGTAATAAATCCCACCTAGCCACCTCTATCTTATAAAGAAGATTGGCTAGAGTTTATATCTAGGGCCTTAGGATTTCCTAATCGCCACCCCCTTTACTTGGTAGGTCGGCTAGCGTTTCGAGTAGGGGCACCTAACTTATTGTAGCCCCCTAGGCCGTCGCCCCTTACAGGGTAAGTTGACTTGGGTGGAGGGCAAGGATGGTATTTTACTTTAGGGAGCAATCTCCCAAGGGTTAGGGTTTTAAAGCCCTATATAAGCATGAAGCCTCCACCACTTTTGAATAAACAAGATCAATCTATAATTCAGCCATCTAGCTGACTATTAGGAGGGTGGAACCCCTATAGCGTTCCAAGAGTTAATCCCCCTCAAAGATCAATCTACATAGAATTCCTCAGGGGTTCTATCAGACTTGGATCCAATCAACTCCTAGCTGGCCAATCAGGGTTTATTTCGTGACATGACTCCGTAGACTAGGTCCCAACCTTTCTTGGGTTCTATCAAACTTGCCCTCTTCAAATTAGCCTTGTCCTCAAGGCTGAGCCTTCATGAACACAAAGAATTTTGTCTTTAATTCTTCATAGGACTCCCAAGTAGCATCCTCAGCAAGTGAATTGGTTCACTGCACTAGTACTTTAGTTAAGAGGCATCAGTGATGCATCACAATCCTATGGTCCATTATGGTCTTTGACTAAACTTAGACCTCTCCATCAGCAGAGGTGTCGAGTAGATGACTCTAGGTTGATTCATTCTCTCCTAACTTCAATTTGAGGTAGGACACGCGGAAGACCAAATGAATTTTAGAGTCTACGGGTAGATCCGATCTATAATCCATGGCTCCAATGCGCTCTACTATTTTGTAGGGTCCAAAAAAGTGGGGAGACTACTTCATAGATGCTCCGATCTTGATTTATGTCTACTTGTAGGGTTGAAGGTGAATAAAGACTCAATCTCCAATAGCAAACTCTCTTTCGCTCCTATGTTTGTCAGCCTACTACTTCATTCTTGCTCAGGTGGCTAAGAGATTGTCCTTCAAAAGTTATAGAATTTTGTCCCTATCAATCAACTCTTACTCTACTTGATATAATTTAGATATGTTGGCTATATATTTGGTGATTAAAAGGGGTAGTCGGACATACACAACTTCAAATGAAGTGCATTTGGTGGATGAATGATATATCATGTTGTACCACCATTCATCCTAGTGAAGCCATTTTGTCCACTCCTTCGGCCTGTCATTGGTGAAGCATCTGAGGTAATTCTCCAAGCACCTGTTCACCACCTCTGTTTAACCATTGGTTTAGGGATGGTATGTTGTACTCATCTTTAATTTAGTGCCCTACAACTGAAAAGTTATATACTAAACTTGCTAGTAAAGACCCTGTCACGATCACTTATAATAGAATGAGGTATCTGTTAGGACTCTAGCTAGGGGAATCCTAATTTAGTTTCATCGAAGAGGGCATACATGTAAATCCTATCTAGTCAAACCCAATTAAAGAAAAGAAGAGGCCGACTAGGTTAGAATATTATTTGGAGTGATGTAGAAGGCACTTGTAACTCTAGTTAGCCACCCATTATCCTAATTAAAGAGGGGTTGGTTGAGGTATGGTTAAGTTAGAGTTAGATTAGGAATCAATAAGCAACCGGCCACCCCTAGATAGGCCGGTTAGAGGTTGCTTCCTATAGAAGCTATTGGGAAACCTCAGCGGGAGCATCACATGCACAGCAAAAATCAAAACAAAAAGTTAGTTTTCTAAGCAGATCAAATCATCGTGTAAAAGATTGGAGTCACAAGAAAAATGTAAAATCGAAAAACCGCATTATATGTAAGAGATTGGCTGCCCCTGAAGGGGGCCTTGGCCACAGCCGACCACCACCCTTTGTAGGTGGCCAGGCTATGGCCGATCGCCCCTGTAGGGGGCCTGGTCGTGGCCACCCACCCCTGTAGAGGGCCTAGCCATGGCCGGCCACCCTCTTTCCTCGCTACCTTCACTGTAAAAACATAGCAAGAACGCGTAGAACAGTTCTACATGATGTAATCTCATCACGCGTAGTTTAAAACTAATCTTTCGCATGAAACCTTGGATCTGATACCACTGATGGGAAATCTTAGCGGGAGCATCACATGCAAAGCAAAAATTAAAACAAAAATTAGTTTCCCACATATTTCAAATCATCATGCAAAAGATTGGGGGTCGTGATAAAGCTACAAAAATCAAAAAAGTTACATCATGTGAGAGATTATTTTACTTAGGGAGATCGTATATCCCTGTATTCTAGATCCGGATGGAGAGGAAGAAAGAGGTCAACCGTCCTCCTCTCTAACGGTATCCACACGATGGATCTCTACCGCGAAACTCCTCTAATCTGATCTCATAACTCTTACATGGAGGGAGGGACGAGAATATGAGGCAATGGCTAAAGCTGCAGTCTATCAACCATGAGTCTCCCCTCCTATTTATAGAGAGCCACTAAAAATCCTAGGGCTCGTACCTTAGTGGTATTGGATCTCCATCCAATAGCCCACTAATCTTGTATTATTGTATCTCTATCCAATAATCTTCTTAGGCCTCTAATTGGGCCTTAAGCAAGGAGTCCATCAGCATCGGGTCTCATCTAATGAGAATAGGAGCTAATTGGATCTTCATCCAATCCTCTATTCGTTGAAGCATCCACCATATGTATGTGACCATATAGGCTCGATACCGAGCTGGCCGTGAGTCGCTCCCATCAGAACTCCTTTTGATATAGTGAATTATTATCCCCATAATAATTCACTTGACTTATCGATTGTGGACGTACTAGGCCACTACGCCATAATTCCTAGATGGTATAGGGGGGGTCGAATCCATCGAACCTGTTTGTCCACAATTGCCACGTATTTATAATCCCTCATCTAACTAATATCCCACAGACTGTATATTGGACATGGTACTGTCAGGTCACATACGGAATCAGTTTAGCTTTCTCTAATAAGATTCTACTGAAGAACTTATTCTCTATCAATCCGAATGACCTTGGCTAGGGATTTATCTGAGCAAGCACATATAGGATGTTTCTCTTACGATACTGAGAGTGGATGATCATTTATTGACACTTAATTACCTTCGTAAAGTAGGCTACCAATCCCGATAACCAGTTATACAAGATCTATGACTTTCCAAATATTTAAGTCTGACATCAAAGAAAGGAATACTCATATAAGACATCCTTGATGTCTCAAGTCATAGGACTAGATATACAACTAGGACTATGTAGTCGTTGTCTGACATTAGGTATCATCAACCATACAACATTGCATAAGCGAATCAATCAGTGAACCCATTCTCCAATGAGCACATGTACTATATCCATAATGTCTCTACATAAGTGAGACCAGCCGCCTCCATCATATGAATGGGTACATAGTACACCGATATGTCCAGTTATCTCAATGTCCCTCTCGAGTAACCTATGATCGGGATCATTTAGGATCTATGCTTAAAAGTGAATTAATTTAATTATTATGATCTCATTATGATCTGATTCTTATTGCACAAAACCAAGGACACCACAATATATATATATCCAACAGATAATATAATGTGAGTAATACCAATATTAATCACAAGCAACAAGATCACATAGTATGTCACACGTGTCATCACTCACGTGATTAGCTTACAGGGCACCTGTAACTAGCAATCTCCCTCTTGACCTAATGTCAATCATTAGACCCCTATAATGCTCAAAATATAATATAAGCCAATGGCTAAGTTAATGAATCTGTAATGTTAGGTTTGGATAGAACTCTTTCTATTGCTATATCTTTTTGGGTCATGATCGCTCTAATTAGATGGAACATTTTCAGAATAATTCTGATGAGACCTGGGTTCCCTTGCTAGAGCTATCGCCCTATCGTTGTCGCAATATATGGGAATTGGCTCCATGCTATATAGTACGACTCTCAAATCTCTGATGAACTTCTTCATCCACACCCCTTCTTTTGTTGTTTTTGCTACAGTAATTCATTCCACCTCTGTGGTCAAGTCAGCAAAAGTATTTTGCTTGAAACTCTTCCAGCTTACTGCTCCTCCATTCAGGGTAAAAACATACCCTGAGTTTGACTTACTATTATCAATGTTAGACTGGAAACTTGAGTCCGTATAGCCCTCAGTCTAGAGGCTACCTCCTCTATATATTAGTAAAAGATTCTTAGTCCTTCTTAAGTACTTAAGGATACACTTTACTGCCTTCCAGTGTTTGAAACCTGGATCTGCCTAATACCTACTCGTGACACTTAAAGTATGTGCTATATTAAGCTTGGGACATAGCATAACATACACGATAGATACTATCACTGAGGCATAAGATATCTTATACATGTCTGTCCTTTCTTCAGGAGTCTTTGGGGACATACTCTTAGAAAGTGATATTCTATATCTCATCGGTATGAGACCTCTCTTGGAATTCTCTATACAAAACCTTTTGATGATGGAGTCTATATACTTAGACTAGGACAAGTCAAGCATCCTCTTGGATCTATCTCTATAGATCCAGATCCCCAAAATATAGGACACTTCCTCTAAGTTTTTCATAGGGAAGTTTCTGGATAGCCAAGTCTTTACTATATAGAGCATTCCTATATAATTCCCAATGATTAGAATGTCATCCACAAATAATACCAAGAAGGTGGTAGCACTCCTACTTATCTTTTTATATATACAAGACTCATCATCATTCTTAATGAAGTCATAAGATCTAATAGTCTCATCAAATCTGATGTTCTAACTTTGGGAAGCTTGCTTTAGTCCATAAATGGACTAGAGCAACCTGTACACTTTATCTGGACTCTCTCTGGATATAAATCCCTCTTACTATAGCATATACACCTCCTCCTCGAGGTTGCCATTGAGGAATATCGTTTTGATATATATCTGCTAGATCTCATAGTCATAGTGTGCTACAATGGCCAAAAGAATTCTAATGGGCTTAAGCATGGCTATAGGTGAAAAGGTTTCGTCATAGTTAACTCCTTATCTTTGACGATATCCTTTAGCTACTAGCCTTGCCTTATAGGTCTCCACCTTTCCATCTACTCCGATCTTGTTTTTGAAGATCCACTTGCAACCGATGGGTACGATACTCTCAGGTGCATCCACAAGGTTCCAAACCTTGTTAGAGTACATCGAATCTATCTTAGAATTCATGGCTTCCTGTCACTTCCCGAAGTCTATACTCATAATAGTCTCATTGTAGGTTTGAGGATCAACGTCCTGAGAGTCCTCTCCACCGATATGTCCCACATATCTTTCTGGAGGGATAGATACTCTGCTAGACCTACGCAAAGTTGGAATTTGTGTGTTCAGTACCTGAATAGACTCGGGCTCTCGAATGGTGCTTGAGCTAGGTTCTCTAACCTCGCTCAATTCTATTTTACTTCTATTGTTTCCACCAAGAATGTGTTCCTTCTCAAGGAGCACAATTCTCTTAGCAATAAAGGTATTTCGGTCCTCTGGATGATTTAAATAATACCCACAAGTTCCCTTGGGGTATCCCACGAATGTGCACCATTCCATCCTTAATTCCAACTTGTCAGGGTTGTGTCTTCTAACGTGGGCAAGACAGCCCAAAATCTTAACCACCTTAAGATCAAGCTTCATTCCTTTCCAAATCTCATATAGTGTAGACACTATCGACTTTGATGGAACTCTGTTCAGAAGGTAAGCTGTAATCTTTAGGGTGTACCCCCAAAATAAGACAGGTAGGTCAGCGAAACTCAATATAGATCACACCATGTCTAACAATGTGCAATTCCTCCTTTCTAATACACCATTGAGTTGAGGTGTATAAGGAGGTGTCCACTGTGATAGAATCTCATTATCCTTGAGGAAATAGGTGAACTCCGTACTCAAGTACTCTCCTCCTTGTATTGATCGAAGAGTCTTAATACTCTTTTCAATTTGGTTCTCCACCTCATTCTTATATTTTGTAGAATTTCTTAAATGCCTTAGATTTGTACTTTATCAAGTACATGTGTCCATACCTAGAGAAATTATCAGTGAATGTAATGAAGTATGAATAACCACCTATAGCCTGAGTTGACATAGGACCATATATATCACTATGTATGAGTTCTAATAACTCAGTGGCTCTCTCTCCAATTCCACTAAAAGGATTGGTCATCTTCCCATGAAGGCAAGGTTCGTAAGTTACATATGACTCATAGTCAAATTGATCTAAGGATACATCTTCCAGCTACTTTTGAATCCTTAATTCCATAGGTATGTATTGTTCCCCTCATCTCTTTTCCTCTTAAACATATTTATATTCATGATGTACAGAGAAGTGTCTAACATATATAAGCTATTTGTAAGGGTCCCTCTATTAATAATCTCATCATCTATAATGATTGAACAACTATTGTTCTCAAGAACTAATTTATATCCATTAATTATTAAACGAGAGATAAAAATAATATTTTTGATAATGGAAGGGACAAAATAACATGCATCTAATGCAATAATAGCTCTACTAAGCAGATGTAGGATGACCTCACAAATAGCAACTATAGCAACTCTTGCTTCATTGCCCATCTTGAGGGTCTATCTCGTCTCTAGCCGATCTCCTAGGTCTTGCTAGAACCTATAACGAATTGCAGATATGATAAATACTCACAGTATCCAATGCCTATGCGTTATTAAGAAAATCTAACAAGTAGAGACTGATCATTAATATACTTGAAGCTTCTCCAAGCTTCTATTTCGCCTTATCTTCAAGGTAGTCTTTACAGTTCCTCTTTCAATGCCCATCTTGGTTGCAGTGGAAGCACTATCATTTGTCCTTTATAGGTTTTTCTTAGCAACCTTTGCCTTACTCGGTCTTTCTTTGCCCTTGCCCTTCTTAAGGGTCTTGTTGGCCTTCCTTTTATTTTTGGTCTCACCAATATAGAGAACTGACTTCTCCTTTTTGATAGCACTCTCAGCTTCCCTCAACATATTGAGGAGCTCAGGGAGATTAACTTAAACTTGCTCATGTTAAAATTTATGATGAAGTGAGAAAAGAAATCTAGTAGGGACTGAAGTATAAGATCAACAAACATATTATCCTTTAGGACCATCTTTATACTTCATAAAGAGAGCGATCTCATCATCACTTGTCCTTTCGTTCGGCGTAGGCACAATCGTATTAATGACATATACGATTTTCTCTTTAATGAGAACAATTCTTAAATTATGGAGCCAATCTGTGTAGTTTGGATTAGTGAGGCGATTGGATTCAAATATGTCATGCAAGGGGTTTACAAATGACATGTTTCTGATAAAATAAGATATAGCACAAATAAATAACATACAGATTTTATAGAAAATACTAATTAAGATATGGACTTCTGTCTTAATGTAGTCCCATTATTTTCCTAGTGAATTATGCGACACCCTCGATAAGTGAGACGAAAGTATCTGCAAACTCCTAGTGGGGATCGGGATCCAATTGGTGTCTTAGTGCAACCTTGAGGGACTCGACCAATTACACTAAGCCCAAAAGGTAAGCAACTCTTGCCAATCACAATTCCTTATGATTCCCATCATGTTCTGCCTCCGAATCATCATGGTCTCAAGAGACTCGACCAACCATGATAGTTAGTTAAGTCATCACCATTGTTACAAGATGAGTATGATTTGATGATATACCCTCGAGGGACTCGACCAAGCATATCATGTCCTCAGGTCACCGGTGACGTCTATATGTCATAGGCAAGAACTCGATCACGTAGATAGGTGAGCCTCGAGGGACTTGACCAACTCAACCTATGTCGTGATTCAATTTCTTCCTATAACGATGGAAGGCCACATGGGTCAATCTTATTTCCTCATGCTTACTAACTTCATATTATCGTAGGAGGGGTTGTTGTTTCATATCGGTCTCCTAATATGTCTTGTCATATATACATATTTAATATGTATCTACATCACATACATATATATATATATACATATATCTAGTAGGTGTATATATATATATATATATATACATATATCTAGTTGGTGTATAACACATCACATATGTAAGCCACATCGGATGATCATAAGCCGTCACCTGATATGATTAAGCCCAAGACAATGGGCCTAATCACTCACAATAGGATCTATGTGTGCATCAGCGCATCTCCATGCCCTGTGATTATTGATCTCATCATCATCGGTTCCGTCAGATCGTCGTATTACCATGCATCGTGATCTCCTACCATGGCATCATGGGTCCCGTTGTCACTTCCACACTCACGTTGCACCTCTTCATGTAATTATAAATAATCACAAGCACGCAGACCTGACAATAAATAAGAAAAAGAAAGGCTCGCAGGCCCTAATAATAACAATAATAATCACAATTACACACATCACAACACTTGACTCATGATCATCCATCCATATCATACATCACATGTACATCACATCATATGTAGGACTACTAGATATATATATAATAACTAATTAAACTATTTAATTAATTATATTTTTGGAAATCAGGATATGCTCGAAATTTCTAGAATTGTCTAGGGTATTTTTGTAATTCTGGATAAGAGGATAGTCCTCAGAATTTTTAATATTGTTAAGGGCATTTTCGAAAGTCTGGAAGGGAGGGTAGTCCTCAGAATTTCTAAAATTGTTAAGGTCATGATCATCTTTTTCATAAAAAGATGCCCTAGCCCTCTTTGCCTTCACTGCATCGCCACCACCGCCCCTGCGCCGGCGGCGGTAGCCCCTTACGGTTAGCAATTGCCCTGCCAAGGGATGGCCACCCTTTCGGTTGACGCTGCCACCCCTATTGGTAGCAGGGCTGGCCCTTGCAGGTTGGTCGCTGGCGGAAGCCCCTTATGGCCTAGCCGCGGGTGGGATAGCCACCTTTTACGGCTACCCTTATAGAAGGCCTTGGTCGAAGCCGACCACCCCTGCAAGAGGTTGGCTTTGGCTTGCCACCCCTACAGGTGGCCTGGCCATGGTCGGCCAACCCTGCAAGGGGTGTGGCCATGGTCAACCACCCTTGCAAAGGGCCTGGCCATGGCCGGTCGCCCCCTTTTCGCGTTGCCTTCGCTGTAAAAACGTAACACGAACACATAGAACGATTCGATGTGGTTCAGTCTTATCATATGCAGTTTAAACACTAATCTTTCACACGAAAACCTTGGCTCTGATACCACTATTGGAAAACCTTAATGGGAGCATCACATGCATAATGGAAATCAAAACAAAAAAACTAGTTTCTCATGCAGATCAAACTATCTTGCAAAAGATTGGAGTCGCGAAAAAAATGTAAAATCGAAAAACCACATAATGTGTAAGAGATTGATTACCTAAGGAGATCGTATATCCCTGTATTTCCAGATCTGGATGGAGAGGATGAAGGAGGTCAAGTGTCCTCCTCTCTAGTGGTATCCACATGATGAATCTCTACAGCAAAATTCCTCAAACCTAATCTCATATCTCTTGCATAGAGGGAGGGAGGAGGATAGAAGGCGATGGCTAAAGCTGCATCCTATCAACCATGAGTCTCCCCGCCTAATTATAGAGAGCCACCAAAACCCTAGGGCTCCTGTCTTAGTGGGTATTGGATCTCTATCCAATAATCCACTAATCTTGCGTTATTGGATCTCTATCCAATAATCTTCTTGGCCTATAATTGGGCCTTAAGTAATGAGCCCATCAGCATATGGTCTCATCTAATGAGAATAGAAGCTAATTGGATCTCCATCCAATCCTCTATTAGCTAAAGCATCCACCATATGTGTGTGACCCTCTAGGCCCAATACCGAGCTAGCCGTGAGTCGCTCCCATCAGAACTCCTTATGATATAGTGAATTTTTATTCCTATAATAATTCACTCGGCTCATCGACTATGGAAGTACTAGGCCACTATGCCATAGTCCCTAAACGATACAAGGGAATCAAATCCATCGGACCTATCTGTCCATAGTTACCATGTATCTATAATCCTTCATCCAACTAATATCTAAGAGACCGTATATTAGACATGGTACTATCAGGTCACATACGGAATTAGTTTATCTTGCTCTAATAGGATTCTACTAGAGAACTCTTTCTCTCTCAATCCGAATGACGCTGGCTAGAGATTTGTTTGAGCAAGCACATATGAGATATTCCTCTCGTGATACCGAGAGCAAATGATCCTCTATTGGCACTCAATTGTCTTTGTAAGGTTGGCTACTAATCTCGTTAATCAACTGTACCAGATTTGAAACTTTCCAAACTTGTAAGTCCTGACGTCAAAGAAATGAGTACTCATACAAGGCATCTTGGTGTCTTAAGTCAAAGGACCAGATACACACCTAGAACTATGGAATCGCTATCTGACATTAGATATAATCTACTATACAATATTTCATACATGAATTAATTAGTGAAATCATTCTCCAATGAGCACTTGCACAATGTCCTTAGTTTCTCCACACAAGTGGCTATGAGACTAGCCACCTCCATCATATGAACATGTATATTGTACATCGATCTGTCTAGTTATCTTGATGTCCCTCTTAAGTAACCTATGATCGAGATTGTTTAGGATTTATGTTTAAAAGTGAATTGATTTCATTATTGTGATCTTATCACGATCTGATTCCAATTGCACAGAACTAAGGACACCACAATGCATAAACTTTTCATCTCAAAGTTTTTATCTTTTTGATGAAAGTTAAGCTACAAAATTTCAGATGCATAACCTTGCCTAATTGATCTTGCTGCTGTATTTTTACTAACCAAATCTCTACAAAATTTTTATGATGGCTTTTGCACTTCCTAACAACATATTTCCTTTTGGTTTCGTCAAAAAATTATCAATATAACCTACTGATCTTTTACATATAGACTACTACACGTAAAAATCTATCGTAGTACCTTCTCCTATTCCTTGATCTTGCCAAAACTTTTGTTGCCATTTTCTTCCATGAATTTTTTTACTATATTGCAAAATTCTTTCATTGAAAAAATTCTATAGTAACACCTTCTCATAATCTTTGATTTTGCTAAACCTTTTATTGTCGTTTCCTTCTACAAAATTTTTGGCACATTACCTCTTCCTTACCAGTAGATTCTCATTAAGTTTCACTTAAATCCTTGTTGTAAATTGCTTGAAAAAATAATGTCTTTACTGCTAGAATTTTTTTTGATGAAAAATCTACTGTTGTACCTTTTTCTTTCTTCTTCTCCTTAACCTACCAAAACCTAATCATCTTACTGCCACTAACTAAGATATCTTTAGGGCATCCCTTTATCCTTAAGATGCAACCATCATAACCTATTTTGATAACCATAATAGCACCCAAAACTGTAGCCCAAAACAATAAACACTTGCAGCCATAATCTTCTACCACTGATCTTCAATCCGAACCTTCAACTACCCCATGCCATTGACCCATCAATAGAAAAAGGACAAAGATTTCACTGATCTATTAGCATACACCAGGCTTCTCAAGATCCAATTGATACCAAATTTGAGGTGTTGGAATCTCGGCTTGAATCGCACTTAGAAGACAAACTGCGCGCTTTGTTCGCGGAGTTCAAAATTGGAAAACCACCGAGTCCAACCAAATTTTAGTGAGGAGAGAGTTCAGAGAGGCCTCCATAGAAGGAGGGATGGCCCTTGGACATGCTTCAGCCACGCATGAGGGTGGACTTCCCATGATGGGAAGAAGTAGACATGCGTCGAACGTTACTTCTGCTACTACCGAATGTCAGATGATGCTATGGTGAAAATCATTGTCATCCACCTTGAAGGAGATGTTATTCAATGGTACAATTGGTTGGAATATAATCATGCGGCTCCGACGTGGAATCAATTTAAGAACACACTATTGAACTACTTCGGACCTACGGAGTATGAAAATATCGATGGCCAACTCGCTAAGATTCAACAAACCTCTACGATATAAGAGTACCAAACCAGGTTTGAGAAGCTATCCTACCTTACTCATAATTTGACTGACCAACAATTGTTAGGAACATTCATCGAAGGACCCAAGCCAGAGATAATAGGGGAGGTTAAGGCACGGTAGCCCTGTACTTTGATGGCTGTAATTTCTTTCACCCGAAAAGAAGAAGAATGGCTCAACTAAGATGCTTGGAGGACGACCCATGGCATATAAACCTCCTTCTATTCCTAACCATCCTTCACTACCCAAAAATTGACAAGAGAAGAACTATGTGACTGATCAGCAAAGGGTCTTTATTGGCATTGTGACGAGCTGTGGAGACGATCATTACTTCAAAAAGGGCAGCCACCTACTAATTGAACCTCTTGAAGACATGGAGGAGGTCTCAGAGCATGAGGAAGAGGTTGCAGATGAAGAATAGTAGCTGATTGATATTACGTTGCATGCTCTTGTCGGCTACGTGAACCCACCAATGATGAAAGTGGGAGGACTTATGAAGCAACAACCGATCACTGTTCTTATTGACACCAGGAGTACTAATATTTTATGAATAGCAAGGTTACTATCCATATCACCTTACCTATTGAGGACTGTAGTAGGTTTGCTGTTAAGATTGCTGGACGAATTTTGAATTGTGATCGCCGGTGCCCATGGGTGAAGCTTTTGCTGTAAGACCAATAGATAATTACATATATTTTCCTCCTCCCTCTTGATGATTATGAGACCATGCTTAGCATCGAATGGCTGATGACATTAGATGATGTTTCCTATAACTTTTTAAAATTAATCAAGAAATTTTATAGTAAAGGAAAATAAGTGGTACTTCGCAGCAAATGGGGGAGTAATGTATCAACGATTTGCACATGATGAATGGAGAAAGTTTTAAATAAGACTTCTTAGTACAACTTGAGCAACTATCCAAGAGGGAGCCAACTAAATATGAAGACCCAAACTACTTCCCTTTCTTGCTAAATTTTCAGATGTATTTAATGAACCGCGTAGCCTACCTCCTAACCGCTAGCATGATCATTGTATACTGATTTTTTTGGGCATACCTCCTGCAAACACTCAGCCATATTAGTACCTTTATCTCCAGAAGGATGAAAGGGAAAGTATTATAAGGGAGATGCTTGAAATAAGAGTTATTCGGCCAAGTTGTAGCCCCTACTCTTCACCGGTGCTCCTTGTACGAAAGAAGGACGGAACATGGCGAATATGCATTAGTTACCAAGCTCTCAATGGCATAATCGTTAAGGACAAGTACCCTATTCCAATAGTAGATAAATTACTTGATGAATTAAAGGGAGCACGAATCTTCATAAAGCTGGACCTTTGATCCAGATATTATCAAATACTAGTGTGCGAAGAAGATATACCGAAGATCGTCTTTCAAATGCACAACGGCCACTACAAATTCCTGGTAATGCCCTTCGGTCTCACCAATGCTCCCTCCACCTTTCAGAGCCTTATGAATGATATTTTCTAGAGTTATCTTCATAAGTTTGTGTCAATTTTTTTTGACAACATCCTTATTTATAGCCCTTCTCTTGAAAGTAATTTTCAGTACTTATGACTTGTTTTGACGATTCTTTAAGAGCATGTTTTTTTTATTAAAAAATCAAAGTACAGTTTTCTTCAACAAAAGTTGGAATATCTTGGGCATATCATATCAGAGGAAAGTGTCACGATGGACCCTTCTAAAATTGAAGCAATGCAGAACTGGCCGACCTCGAGGAACATAAAATTGCTACGCGGCTTTCTCAGTTTGACGGGCTACTGCTAGAAGTTTATGAAAGACTATAGAAAGATCAGTGCACCCCTCACTTATTTATTAAATAAAGATGCTTTCCATTAGTCAGACAAAGCCTCAACTGCCTTCAATGAACTTAAAGTTGCAATGACAACAACGCCCGTACTAGCATTACTCGACTTCGATTAGACTTTTATTATTGAAGATGATGCCTCTAAAGTCAGAATTGGCGCTATACTAATGTAAGATGGCCACCCTCTAACTTATACCAGTAAGGTGTTATCTCCTTCCCATCTATTTATTACAAAGAGACGCTCATAACTGTGCATGTGGTGGTAAAATAAAGACCATATATGATCGGGCGATGCTTTCAAATCAAGACCAACCATAAGAGCCTAAAATATTTCTTAGAGCAGAAGATATCTTCTCCCGAGCGACAAAAATGGGTAACAAAGCTTCTTGGATATGATTATGAAATAACTTACAAAAAGAAAAAAGAGAATGTTGTTGCAGATACGCTTTTGCGGCTTCCCGAGAAAGTTAAATTTTCGATCATTTTCCTTCCGACCAACGACTTCCTTAAAAATATTAGGAGGGAATGACAAGATAATCTGAAGACCAGTAAGATCATAAAAAAATTGGAGGAAGAACTAAGCTCCATGGCTCATTAAAGTTGGGACTCAAAAGACTTGCACTACATTGTGCTTGTGCCAAATTCTAGTTGCATAAAGACCATCCTTCAAGAGATGCATTCCACACCCATGGCCAGGCACTTTGGGTTCCTTAAAACCTATAAGTGAATTAAGTAAAATTTTTGTTGGGTAAGGATGAAAAATATTATTGCTAAATTTGTAGCACAATATGATGTATGTCAATGACATAAAGGTGAAATAGTGGCAAGTCCCGGAAAGCTGCAACCTCTACCCATTCCGGACTCAATATGGACTGATATATCTATGGATTTCATCAAAAGACTACACTCATCACAAGGAAAAGGTACAATTCTTGTTGTGGTTGATCGTCTTATAAAGTATACTCACTTCTGCGCTGTTCGTAATCCCTACACTACTTCTAGCATTGCCTAAATTTTTATGGAGAATATTATAAAATTGCATGAGATGTCAAGATCTATTGTTAGTGATCGTGATAGGGTCTTCACAAGCAAATTTTAAACATAACTATTTCAGATGCAGGGTACTAAATTGAAGATGTGCATATCATATCATCCATAAACCAACGGCCATACTGAAATGGTGAACAGGTGCTTAGAGACATACCTTAGATGCTTCACTAGTAATCGGCTAAAAGAGTGGACAAAGTGGCTTCCCTGGGCCAAGTGGCAGTATAATGTAATTTATCATTCATCCATAAAATGTACTTCCCTTTGAGGCTATGTATGGCTGACCTCCCCTTGTAATCCAAAAATATATATTGGGCACCTCTAAAGTAGAACAAGTAGACAGGGAACTATATGACAGGGACAGAATGCTGAAATTGCTAAAAGATAATCTCATTGCAGCTCAAGTGAGGATGAAATAATAATATGATTAACACAAAAGCGAAATAAAATTTTCAGTGGGAGATTGGGTTTTTCTACGGCTCCAGCCATACGAGCAGACATCGATTTAGACCAGAGCATCCATAAAGCTTTCACCTTGGTTCTATAGATCCTACCAGATTTTGGAGCATATTGGAGCAGTAGCATACAGATTGGACTTACCCGCCAGCTCCTGAATTCACCCAGTCTTCTATGTGTCATGCTCGAAGCTCAAGTTTGGACAAAATGAGACAACTCAAAGTCACATACCAGATATGATTGCCCAAGGAGAGCTCCAGACCTAGCTAAGTGACATTATTGATCAACGGATCATGACTCACCGACAATGACCCACTACTGAAGTGCTAATACAGTGGGCGAACTTACCAACAGAAGATGCCACTTAGGAGAACTATGATGATTTGAAGATTAAATTCTTAGAATTCATGGAGCATCAACCTTAAGGACAAAGTTGATTTGAAGAGGGAGGGTCTGTTAGGACTTTAGCTAGGGGAGTCCTAATTTAGTTTCATTTAAGAGGGCATATATGTAAATCCTATCTAGCCGACCCCTATTAAAGAAAATAAGAGATCAACTAGGTTAGTTTATTATTTGGAGGGAAGTATAAGACATGTGTAACTCTAGTTAGCCACCCCTTGTCCTAATTAAAGAGAGGTTAGTTGAAGTAGGGTTAAGTTAGAGTTGGATTAGGAATCAATAAGCAACCGACCACTCCTAGATAGGCTAGTTGGAGGTTGCTTCTTGGAGAAGCGTTAAGAGTAGGAGTCCTATTAGGAGTTAGTGTTTAGACGACCTATAAATAGCTTTGTAATCATCCACTTTTCTTCATGAATAGATGAATCTTTTCAGTAGCCTATGAGTAGCAACTTCGAGGGTGGATGATAGTGTTGAGAAACCTCAGCGAGTGCATCACATGCACAGTAAAAATTAAAATAAAAATCGATTTCCCACGTAGATTAAATCATCGTACAAAAGATTGAGGTCTTGAGAAAAATCACAAAAATCACGATGTGTGAGAGATTGATTTTACCTAGGGAGATCGTATATCCTTGCATACCATATCCAGATAGAGAAGATGGAGGAGGTCAAGTGTCCTCCTCTCTAGCGGTATCCACACGATGGATCTCTGTAGTGAAACTCTTCCAATATGATCTCACAACTCTTGCCTAGAGGGAGATAGAAGAATAATAGGTGGTGGCTAAAGCTGCAGCCTATCAACCATGAGTCTCCCCTCCTATTTATAGAGAGCCATCAAAAACCCTAGGGCTCTTGCCTTAGTGGGTATTAGATCTTCAATTACTCACTAACCTTGCATTATTGGATCTCTATCCAATAATCTCCTTAGGCCTCCCCTGATCAAGGAGCCCATCAGCATAGGATCTCATCTAATGAGAATAGGGGCTAATTGGATCTCTATCCAATCCTCTATTCGCTGAAGCATCAACCATATGTGTGTGACCCTCTAGGCCCGATACCGAGCTGGTCATGAGTCATTCCCATAAGAACTCCTTCTCATATAATGAATTATTATCCCTATAATAATTTACTCGACTCATCGACTATGGACGTACTAGGCCACTACGTCATAATCCCCAAATGGTACAGGGGGGATCAAATCCATCGGACCTATCTGTCCATAATTATCATGTATCTATACGCCCGCAGGCACCGCCCCTACAGGCGCCAGCCATACCTGCGGGCGGTCGTGCCTGCTGGTGGCTTGCCTTTGCAGGTTGGCTACCCCTGCAAGGGGCTTTGGTCGTGGCCAGCCACCCCTTTCCTTGTTGCATTTGCTATAAAAATGTAGCAAGAATGTGTAGAACGATTTTACGTAATTCAATCTCATCACACGTAGTTTCAAACCAATCTTTCACACAAAAACCTTGGCTCTGATACCACTATTGGGAAACCTCAGCGGGTGCATCACATGCGCAGTGAAAATCAAAACAAAAACTAGTTTCCTATGCAGATCAAATCATCATGTAAAATATTGGAGTCATGAGAAAAATGCAAAAATCAATAAAATCGCGATGTGTAAGAGATTGATTTTACCTAGGGAGATCATATATCCATATATTCCAGATCCGGATGGAGAAAACAAAGGAGGTCAAGCGTCCTCCTCTTTAGCGGTATCCACACGATGGATCTCTGTAGCGAAGCTCCTCCAATATGATCTCGTAACTCTTGCACAGGGGGAGGGAGGAGAATAGGAGGTGGTGGCTAAAGTTGCAGCCTATCAACCATGAGTCTCTCCTCCTATTTATAGAGAGCCACCAAAACCCTATGGCTCTTGCCTTAGTGGATATTAGATCTCCATCCAATAACCCACTAATCTTGTATTATTGGATCTCTATCCAATAATCTCCTTAGACCTCTAACTGGGCCTAAATCAAGGAGCTCATCAGCTTAGGATCTCATCTAATGAGAATAGGGGCTAATAGGATCTCCATCCAATCTTTTATTCATTGAAGCATCCACCATATGTGTGTGACCCTCTAGGCCCGATACCAAGCTGGCCATGAGTCACTCCCATCAGAACTCCTTCTAATATTGTGAATTATTATCCCCATAATAATTCACTCAACTCATCGACTATGGATGTACTAGGCCACTACACCAAAATTCCTAGACGGTACGGGGGGGATCAAATCCATCGAATATGTCTGTCCATAGTTACTATGTATCTATAATCCCTCATTTATCTAATATCCCAGATACCGTATATTGAACATGGTACTATCAGGCCACATACAGAATCCGTCATAGTCTTGCTCTAATCAAAATCTCTTGGAGAACTCTTTCTCTCTCAATCCGAATTACCTTGGTCAGGGATTTGTCTGAGCAAGTACATATGAGATATTTCTCTTATGATATTGAGAGTGGATGATCCTCTATTGACACTCAATTACCTTCGTAAGGTTGGCTACCAATCCCGATAATCAACTGTATCTGATTTGAAACTTTTCAAACCTATAAGTCTGGCGCAGTCATACAAGGCATCCTTAGTATCTCAAGTCTAAGAACTAGATACACAACTGTGACTATGGAATCACTGTCTGACATTAGGTATCATTCACCATACAGCATTCTATAAGCAGATCAATCAGTGAACTCATTCTCCAATGAGCACCTGTACTATATCCTTAGTGTCTCCACACAAGTGGCTATGAGACCAGCCACCTCCATCATATGGATGGGTATATAGTATATCGATTTATTCGGTTATCTCAATGTCCCTCTTGAGTAACCTATGACTGGGATTATTTAGGATTTGTGTTTCAGGATGAATCGATCTTATTATCATGATCTCATCATGATTCAACTCTCATTATATAGAACCAAGGACATCACAATATATATGTAACAGATAATGTGAGAATATACCAATATTAATCATAAGCAAAAAGATCACACAGTGTATCACACGTGCCATCACTCACGTGATTGGCTTGCAGGGCACCTGTAACCAGCAGAGACATCTATTCGCCACCTCTGTTTGGTTATCCATCTACGAATGATATGTTATGCTTATCTTGAGTTTGGTGTCTTGTAATTGGAAGAGTTTAGTCCAAAATTTGCTTATAAACACCCTATCATAGAACCTTGGTATCTTATGCAGTTTAACAATATTTTTCACAAAGATTTGAGTAATATTAGTAGCAATATAAGGATGTCTCACAGCACAAAAATGAGCATATTTAGTTAGATGATCTACCACCACAAATATCATGCTTTTACTTTGAGATGATGACAACCCTTCAATAAAGTCCATAGAGATGTCAATCTATGCCGAGTCTGGTATAGGTAGTGGTTGTAGTTTTCCCGGACTTGCCACCTTTCACCTTTTTGCTGCTAGCATACATCACATTTAAATAAATAATCACGAATTGATCTTTTCATGCCCTTCTAAAAGAAGTTTTGTTTCACCCTCTTATATGTTCTTAGAAATCCAGAGTGCCCCGCTGAAGGTAAAGAGTGTATCTCATGCAGAATAATTTTGATGCAAGGGGAAGAAGGAACAATTACAATTTGGTCTTTATAACATAGGTCCTTTAAATCTCTATGATTTCTCGAGTCTCTGGGTCGTTATCCAATTCTTCCCTAATACCCTTGAGGAAGTCGATGGAAGGAAGGGAGATGACTGAAATTTTAGCTTGCTCTAGTATTTGAGATAGAGTATTTGCAACAACATTCTCTTTCCCTTTTCGATAAATAATTTCATAATCGAAACCGAGTTTCATTACCCATCTTTACTGCTCCGAGGAACATATTTTCTACTCCAAGAAGTATTTGACACTTCGATGGTCAGTTTTAATCTGAAAGCATCGGTCGATTAAGTAGGGTCTCCTCTTCATGACGGCATGTACGATCGCAAGCATCTCCTTATCATACATAGACATTTTATGGTAGGAGGGAGACAAGGCCTTGCTGGTATAGGCAAGAGGTCGGCTATCTTGCATTAGAACAGCTCCAATTCTAACTCTGGATGCATCGGCCTTAATCACAAAAGGTTAACTGAAATTGGGCAGCACTAGGACTGGTGTCATCATCATGGCTGTCTTTAGTTGTTCAACGGCTATGGAAGCTTTATCCAACCACTAGAATGAGTCTTTCATTAGTAAGGAAGTGAGTTGAACACTGATCATGCCATAATGGCCCGTAAGTCCAAGGAAGCTGCACAACGATTTTACATTCATAGGTCTCAGCTATCATTGTATTGCGTCGATCTTTGTCGGGTATACCGCCACTCTATTTTCTGATATAATATGCCCAAGGTACTTCACTTTTTACTATAAGAAGTTACACTTTGATTTTTTTAACATAAAGGGTATTCTCCCAAAGAATCATTAGAATAATTCATAAGTGCTGAAAATGTATGTCAAGTGTAGGGTTGTAAATGAGAATGTTATCAAAGAATACCAGTACAAATCTACATTAAAACCTCCAAAAAATATCATTCATCAAGCTTTAGAAAGTGGACGGAGCATTAGTGAGTTCGAAGTGCATTACCAAAAATTCGTAGTGGCTATTAAGTGTACGGAATAACGTTTTCGGAATGTCTTCAGTGCATACCCGAATCTGATGATACCCGGAATGAAAATCTAATTTTGTGAAGACTCTAGCTCCTTTTAGTTCATCCAAGAGCTCATCCACTATGGGTATGGGATATTTGTCTTTAATGGTGATAGCGTTCAAAGCTCAATAGTCGACGCACATCTGCCATGTTCCATCCTTTTTGCATAGCAGCAACACCGGTGAGGAGTAGGGGTTGCAGCTTAGCCGAATTACTCCAGTGTCGAGCATCTCCTTAACGATGTTCTCAATCTCATCCTTCTACAAGTGAGGATAGATGTATGACCTTGAGTTTGCTGGAGGTTTGCCCAAAAGTATAGGGATGTGGTGATCATGCTATCGAGTAGGGTGAAGTCCCTATGGCTCATCAAAGACATCGATGAATTTGTCCAACAATTGGGCAAGTTTAGGATCTATAATTTGCATATTCTTCTCCTCTTATGGCTACTAGATATACATAAAAAAACTATCATATATCTTGTGCAAAACTTTCTCCATTCACTGCATCGAAACAGTGGAGATATGGCTCCCGTGCTTGTCTCGTAAGGTGACTTGTCTATATTTAAAAATAAAACTTCATAATCAAGTTAGAGAAATTCTAGGATATGTCACCTAATATTGTAAGCCATTCAATTTTGAGCACAACTTTATAGTTATTGATGGGTAGGAGGAAGAAGTCGGCTAGAATTTTTTGGTCATGTAGAAGCAATTTCACCCGTGGACACCGTTGGTCGCACTTACGGATCCGACCATTGGTGACCTTTACATCGAATTTATTGTAACCTTCAATTTGAAACACCATATGAGTAGTGACCTTGCTGTTGAGGAAGTTATTTATGTTGCCCATCTATGAGAATGGTGATGGGTTGTTGCTTAAAAAGTCCTCCTACTTTTATTATCTGCGGATTAGAGTACCCGACTAAAGCATGCACCGTAAATTCAACCAGTTGGGGCTCTTCTTCTATGACTTCTTCTTCTGATTCAAGGCTTTATTAGATGGTTCAAGTTCTTCATCCTCTACTGGTTCTATCACAAGAAGTCAGCCTTTCCTATAGCAATGTTCATGGCTCCACGGCTCGTCGTAGTGCTAGCACAATCCCTTCACGAATCGCTCCCAAAGCTTGTCTCTTGACAATTTTTTTAGTGTAGGGGCTCAGATGGTAGTAAAGGGGGCTGAGACCTTGGCAATGCTAGTCGAGAAGCAACCCTAGTCCTTTGAGCTTCATAGTTCAATTATTCTTCTTGTAGCTGCTCGAAGGAGATAGCCACCATAAGCGTGTACGATTGTCGCACTTTCACCTCCTCTCGTATCTCTGGCTTTAAGACCTCAATGAAAGTTCTTAGAAGTTACTTTTCAAACCAATCACAAGTTTGGTTAGATAATTGCTCAAACCTCGTTTGGTATTCTTGCACAGTAATGGTCTATCGGATCTTTGCCAAATGTTCGTCGATGTTCTTGTAATCAGTAGGTTCGAAGCGGTTCAATAGTCCCTCATTGAATTGCCACTAGGTTTAGCCTCCATGGGTATGCTCAAACCAATCAAACCACTGGATTGTGCCCCCTTCAAGAGTGATGGCCGCAATTTCCACCATGGCAGCATCTATGGTTTGGTGAAACCGAAAGTAGCACTCCATGCGCGAGATCTAACCAATGGGGTCTCCTTTTTCCCATCTAGGGAAGTCCACTCTTATACATGGATTATATAGATCGATTGTAGTGCCTCCTCACTCCTGGAGTTCTTCTCTCTGTTTTGAAGTTTCCCCATACTATGATTTCCTTGGGCTCGGTGATCGGTCCATCCTGAGTTTGGCAAAGATAGTCCGAATTTTCTCCTCTATATGGGTCTCAAAGGCTTCAAATTTAGCATTGATAGCTTCCTCTATTGCAATGATATAAACCTCCAGATCTGTGATGTTGAGATTTTTCTTTTGCTATCAAGTTAAGGGCATGAGATTTTACGGAGAAAGGGTGGCCAAATAGGTGGATGGATCGATGAGGAAGTAGGCTATGGTTAGGGCTATTTTTGGAGCTGATTGGGATCAGTTTTTGGTTATAGTATGAATAGGGTTTTTGGGAGATGATGGTAAGGTTTGAAGATAAGAAGGAGATAGTTCAAAAAACTGAGAGAGACAACAAAAAAATCTAAAGGAATTCGATGAAGAAAGTGATACGTACATGCTGTCCTACCGAACAGAATTTATGTCAGAGAAACAATAAATTTTCAACATAAATTTTGGAGGGAAATCCAAGGGATATATGTGGAAATTTATCAACAAATCTTTGGTTCAGATGTGGGCAATATCAGTAATTAAGATCGATAAAATTTTGTCAACGTAATGGTAGGAAAATAGATGAAAGGATGGGAGGCAGATTCTTCATCGTAAAAATTCTAATAATACATGATAAGGAATTGTAGCATAATAAGATCAGTTTTATAGAGGAGTGTCATAGTACCATAGAGGTGAATCTATCGATTGTGAAGAAAGGGATGTATATATAAGGCAATTGATAGTAGTGTCATGGGCTTGGCAGCGCCACGGTGCAGAGGTGAGACTTTTGTGAAGTTATCAATCTTTTACTCTCATGGAGGGAGAGTGTTGGTCATGAAAGACGTCAAGGAGTAGAGAATATAGAGATAAACTCCAAGTACCTAGACAAGGTTGAATGGTAGAGGCTAGAGAACTTCACAAGACCGATGTCAACAGACTTTTCATCAAGATAGCCAAAAGTGGGAGACTTTAGGTTGATGCAAGAGTGCTCGACCAAGAAATGAAGTAGGCAGTACGTGGTGTTGTACTTTTTCTACTCAAAGATGTATGCGACAAAGATGATGGAGAAGATGGTACAATCCTAAAGGTGACCAAAACTATCAAGGACTTGCTCTAAGTTGGGGTGAAATTTTACTCTTTTTTTGGCAAAACTTCTTGTATTCCGAAAGTTTGATGGCAAAGAGAAGGTAAATCATAGTAGCTAACTCAACATAAGGAGTACAAAGACTTCGGGTGCTTCAGAAGTGTGAGCAAAGAGTAAGTAAAGACTAGTAACCTGCTCGATATATGAAGTATAACCTCAAGGAGGTGGGTGAAGTCAAGTAACTTTTCCTTCTCAACATTTAAGAGAATGGGTGAAATTGAGTACCCTAGTTCTCTTATTTATCTTGCAGAGAAGTTTTGCATAAGTTCAAAGACCCTTCGAAGAAACCTATGGAAGATAATAGTTGTCAAATCCTCACCATTAGTGATCGATGCTACTGAAAGTAGATTATTTACTTCATTTTCCAATAAAATATCAATCGAAAGTGGAAGTGATGTGAACCTACTTGGAAGCGACAACTAAATTAAAGAAGAATCGATAGGTAAATTTTATGATGGAAGGACCTAAAAAAAAAATTCAAAGTCTGTAAAGAGATGCTCATTAAAGCTCCAACAACCATCCACCTAGTTTAAGTAGCATGAGACATTTGAGATACTAGTGCAAAATAAGGAAGGTCTTTTCCTTTATCAAAAGAATCCACAAGAATCAATAAGGACAAGTACAACTCAGATGACCACACACTAGACTCAAAGTTCGATTACTCAACAATAGTGACAGAGAGTAGTTGGGAGCCAAGAGGCATGTTGTAGCTAGAGCAGAAGATTGAAGATTCAACAAATAGTGAGAAAATGCAACGTCTACAATGGCTTCGATAAGGATATCGAAGGAATAAGTGGGGGAGAATATCATGAGCAAAAATATAAAGAGTGTGCTCAATGTAATGCTCATGTATGTCTGTGTCCTTCAGGTTTTGTTCATACTTTGTATAGTAAGTAGAGAGCTAGTAGTAAGCTTGGTAGCCCTACTTTGGTTAGCTTTCATGGTCAGATTTGATTTATAAATAGGAGTTATGTCATGTGGACGCTTTTAGAGACTTTAGTCTGTAATGGACTTTGATTATTTGTGTGCGATCGTTCAGAGTTTATAAAGTCCATAGTTGTAATTTGCACTGGCTATATAAAGTGTTTGCTAAAGTGATTGATTATGGATCCTGTGAAAAATGCTTTCTCTAACCCGTTTCTCTTTTGTAGGTCCTAAGGGACCATAAGAGGTTTTAGGGAGGCTAACCTTTATGGATGGACACGTAATAATGCCACATGACTTAGGCAAAACTAGCTAAGTTTGTGACAGTCTGGGGACTATATCACAATGGCTTAGTATGTCCATAATCGATGAGTTGAGTGAATTATTATGGGATAATAATTCACTGAGTCAGAAAGAGTTCTGATAGGTATGACTCATGATCAGTCCGATACTGGGCCTAAAGGGTCATATACATGGTGGATATTTCAACGAGTAAGATAATTCAATATAAGTTATCCAATTAGCCCTTGTTCGAATTGTTAGGATCGAGTTGGCACTAAGAGGGGGGTGAATTATTGCATATGCAAAGAGTACTCAATTTGAAAAATATGCTTGAGGTAAAAACCAAAACTAAAAGCATTTTTTATCAAGATTAAGTTAGAAAGCAATTAAACTTCAAAACCAATGAAGAATCTTGATTTAGCTATAGAATGCTAAAATAAAAAGTAAGTAAAGAAAGCTCATAAATTTATAGTGGTTCATCACCAACTTGACATACGTCCACTTCCCGAGTTCTCCTTCGTTGAGGTCCGTTGGTGTCTACTAATGATCTTCTTCCATGGGTGAAAATCAAAACCCTTTATATATTTATCCTTTTCCCAGGCTCAGGATAAGCATATTTATACTTTCATTTTCGTAGGTTCAGGAGAGAAACCTTTATAATATTCTATGATATAATCCTAGATAGAGCTCTATAGATTTTGATCTTTAAGGGTGATCAACCATTGGAACACTATAAGGGTTCTTCCCTCTTAGGGTCGACCAATAAGGCTAAAATAGATTGATTCTTGCTTGATTGAAAGAGGTAGAGGCTACATACTTATATAGGGCTCCAAACCCTAGCCCTGGGGGGTGCTTCCTAAATGAATTCTCCCTTTTACCCCTCATATAACTACCATACATAAATAAAGGGGGTGGTGGCCTATATGGCTATACAAGCCACACTCCTCTACTATAAACCCTAACCGACCAGCCCAGTAAGGGGGGTAGCATCTAGGAAGTCCTAAGGCCCCAAATTAAACCCTAACTACACATCTTTATAGGATAGAAGTGACTAGGTGAGATTTTATTATAATCTCACAGGGTTTTTATTGATTACTTCTAGGATGTTTAGGAATTAACTATGTTGGAGTCTTATCAAGCCCGCCCTCTTTAAATCAGCCTTGTCCTCAAGGTTAAGGGTCCATGAACTCTGAGAACCGGGTCTTCAGCTCCTCATATAATTCTCATACGATCATTAATTGAATTTTGGCCTCCTCATCAGCTTGGGTGTCAGTTGGATGGATTTGGACTGAGTTATTTTCTTTAAATTTTCATTTAAGGTGGGATACCTGGAGGATCAACTGTAATCTTAATCTGGTGCACAGATCTGATCTCTAGGTTAGGGCCCAAATGTGATCCCAAATTTTACAAGACCTAAAGAAATAGGGAGACCACTTCCTTAAGACTCAGGTTTCCTGCTGGTCGAGCTAGAGGCATAAGAAAACTTGATCTTCAATTTTTTGTCCATTCTATAGTTTGTCGAGAAGCCATTTCTTCTTTGCATGTGATGACATGTAGTTAGTCTTTAGTAATAGCCAATCTTTTTTCTGGAATAGTAACTACCCTCTGGTACGGTTCAGGATGATAGGAGCCCAATCTAGCATGAGCATAGATTGTAATTCTTCTAGGCTTACTCCTCTTTCATGTCATGGACCTGTATCCAACCAAATTTTAATTTGGTAGCAATGAGTATCCCCTTTAAAAACCTCGTATGGAGTGTAGGGGAAGACTCAGTATGAATTATGAGTCAACTATCTTACATAAGAGTGATATCGATCCCAACTCTAGATGTGTCTGCTCCAATCATAAACATCTGGCCATGACTTGGTGGGGACAACATCATGATCGTGAGGGCTATAGTTCCACTTGGCCAAGATGGTGCATCTTTCTTCACAGTGAGAGGGATGATGTTTTATTGAGATCTGCAAATAATCCTCATCTTATTCTGATTTTGCTATTGGAGGGGCTCAATTTTTTTACGATCTTGGGCCGAAGATCAGAGGTCCTAATCAAGGAGATCTATAAGCATCATGGTCTGATCTTGGGGAAAGTCATGCAAGTCACCTGAGATCTGGAAGTGCTGCATCAGCAACTATAGTGAGTTCGACGGGATGTAACACTTTAGATGTAGCTTATCTCTAGAGAAAAGGATGTAGGGATGTGTTGTAGCGGGAAATAAGCATAGATGAACAATCAGTGTCTCTAACATCTCTTGGGCGACCCTTTTATTTTTGACCTTCTGAGGTTGTAGGAAGCAATCTGGCTGAACAACAGCTGGTAGAAGTTTCGGCCAGTTCAGCGTAGGGGGGTCAGACAACTTCAGAGGAGGTAGTCGACTCAGTTTGGTGGAGACGCCCAAAATTTCAGCAAGCTGTGGGAGAGGGTTTTTATCTTCAATTTTATGAAACTCTTGAATTTAAGTTGGGAAACCACTGGATTCTTCTTTTAATATCCCCTCCAAGTATTGTGTTGTGGTTGTAGTCATTGGGCTCCTTTGTAGAATCACTTGTTTTTCTTTTCTGAAAAGTTTCATGGTTAGCTTCGAAAAATTTTAAAAAATATCTCTAATCATAAACAACCAATCAATGTCAAGCATTATATCAAAACCATCAAGAGGAAGGAGAAAAAAATTAGCAACTATGTCTTGCTCATGAAGTTGTGTGTGCTCCCAGCGTCGATGAGGATGATGATGGAATACTACTCGAGAAACCCTTCGATCTTTAATATTTGGAGGTTTGTGTAGCCGGCTAAGGTAGGAACTATGCAGGTGGCTAGTTGTGGTGTATCCTTCTCATTTGGCTCGGGAGTCGTATCTTCAAATTTGGGTTCTTTAGTAGGCACAATTATTAGCGGTGTCTCCTTTTTATATTGGTGTTCTAGGCTCCATAGTTTATCACAATGCCAACATAAACCATTTGCCAATCTGTCACAAAGCTCTTCTCTTGTTAAATTTTTCAGTTGAGGTGATCGGTTGGTGGTAGATGGGGCCGAGGGTCTCTGTGCTGCTAGTTATGCGATGGCTTTGGTCCTCAAAGTATCTTGGTTCAGCCTATCTTCGTGTAGTCGTGCGAAGGAGGTGGCTGCCTTAAGTGTGTACAGCTGTTGCGCTTTAACTTCTTTCCTAATTTCTAATTTCAAGCCCTCAATGAAAGTCCTCAATATCTATTTTTCAGACTAATCATAAGTTTGATTAGATAATCTTTCAAACTTGGTTTGGTACTCTTGGATGGTGGAGGTTTGATGGATTATCGCTAGTTCTTCGTCAAGGTTCTTTTTACAATCTGAATTTGCACCACTTTATGATCTTATTAGGCTCGGTGATCGATCCAATCTAAACTCTTCGAAGAGAGCGCATAAGTTAGCGTCCATATGTCTCTCAAAAGCCTTCAATTTTGCTTCAAATAAGCTCACTGATGTCATAATGTAAGGATCTCCCACCTATTAAATAAATCAATTGAAGAGTGTAGCTGCAATCTTCAGGTTGAAGGCAGCAAATAGCAGCAATATCGGGGTTGTGATTGTGAAGTATCCAAGTGGAGGATAGTAGCTAAGGGTAGAAGCAACGGTGAAGGAAGAAGATGGCAGCAGTAACATCGACTGTGGTGATGTTGCAATGTTATCGAGGCTGTGATTTTTAGGATGGCTGATATCTGTCGGAAGATGGCAGCAGCAATGTCGGTTGCGGCTGCATTGCGACTTCATAGCTGCGGGTGGCATGGTCGCAACAAGGGTGCGACTGCAATGGGAGGAAGACGGGGCAACGGTGTCCATGACTATTGCGGAGGAGGACAGCAGTAATAAGGAGCAAAAGACCACTGTTGATCATGTTCAATTCGTTGCTAGCCACGATCAAGACAGTTAGCAGTGAAATATTATTACAGCTGTAATGTAGACAGATTGCAGTGAAAGGAATCAGTTTATCTTGCTCTAATCGGATTCGACTGGAGAACTCCTTCTCTCTCAATTCGAATGACCCTGGTCAGGGATTTGTCTAAGCAAGCATATATGAGATATTCCTCTCATGATACTGAGAGTAGATAATCCTCTATTAACACTCAATTGCCTTTGTAAGGTTGGCTACCAATCCTGATAACCAATTGTACCAAATCTGGAGCTTTTCAAACCTGTAAGTCTAGCGTCAAAGAAAAGAGTATTCATACAAGGCATCTTTGGTGTCTCAAGTATTAGGACGAGATACACAATTAGGACTATGGAATCACTGTATGACATTAGGTATCATTAACCATACAACATTCCATAAGCAGATCAATCAGTGAACTCATTCTCTAATGAGCACCTGTACTATATCCTTAGTGTCTTCACACAAGTGGCTTTAAGACCAGTCGCCTCCATCATATGGACTGGCATATCATACAGCGATCTGTCCGATTATCTCAATATCCCTCTTAAGTAACTTATGATCGGGATTATTTAGGATTTGTGTTTAAAGGTGAATCAATCTTATTATCATGATCTCATCATGATCCGACTCCTATTGTACAGAACCAAGGACATCATAATATATATAACATATAATATGAGAATATGCCAATATTAACTATAAGCAAGAAGATCACAAAGTGTGTCACACATGCCATCACTCATATGATTGGCTTGCAGGGCACTTGTAACCAGAAATCTCCCACTTGACTAAAAGCCAATCACCTATGTGTCTGATCGCCATCAGACCCCTGTGATGCTCAAATACAATCTGAGCCAGTGGCTTCATTAGTGGATTTGCAATGTTATCTTCGGATGAAACTCTTTCCATTGTTATATCTTTTCGGGTCATGATCGCTCTAATGAGATAGAACCTCCTTAGAACAATTCTGTTAAAACCTGAGTTCCTTTATAAGAGTTACCACCCTGTCGTTGTCATAGTATATGGGAGTTAGCTCCATGCTACTTGGTATAACTCCCAAATCCTTAATGAAACTTTTCATCCAAACCCCTTCATTTGTTGCTTCTGTTGCAGCAATGTATTATGCCTCTATGGTCAAGTCAGTAGTAGTATCTTGCATGAAACTCTTCTAGCTTACTGCTCCTCCATTCAAGGTGAAAACATACCCTGAATTTGACTTGCTATCATCAATGTCAGATTGAAAACTCGAGTCTGTGTAGCCCTCAACCTGGAGGCTACCTCCTCCATATTCTAGTAAAAGATCCTTAGTCCTTCTCAAGTACTTACAGATACACTTTACTACCTTCTAGTGTTCTAAACCTGGTTCTGCCTGATACCTACTCATGACACTCAGAGCATGTGCTATATCAAGCCTAATACATAGCATCACATACATGATAGACTCTATCACTGAGGTATAAGATATCTTATCCATGTCTGTCCTTTTGTTAGGAGTATTTGGGGACATACTCCTCGAAAGCGATATTCCATGTCTCATCGGTATAAGACCTCTCTTGGAAATTTTCATGTCAAACCTTTTGACAATAGAGTCTATGTACCTAGACTGCAATAATCCAAGCATCCTTTTGGATCTATCTCTATATATTCGGATCCCCAAAATATAGGATGCTTTCCCTAAGTCTTTCATGGAGAAGTTTCTCAATAGCCAAGCCTTTACTGTGGAGAGCATTCCCACATTATTCCTAATGATTAAGATGTCATCCATATATAACACCAAGAAGGTGATAGCGCTTTCACTTACCTTCCTGTACACACAAGGCTCATCTTCATTGTTAATGAAGTCATAAGATTTGATCACCTCATAAAATCTTATATTCTATAAATAAATCTAAGCAACCTGCACACTTTATCTGGATTCTCGAGGTTGCTATCGAGGAATACCATTTTGACATCCATCTGCCAGATCTCATAGTCATAATGTGCTGCAATGTCTAAAATAGTTCTAATAGACTTAAGCATGGTTATAGGTGAAAAGATTTCATTATAGTCAACTCTTTTCTTTGATGATATCCTTTAGCTACCAGCCTTACTTTATAGATCTCTACCTTTCCATCCACTCCAATCTTCTTCTTGAAGATCCATTTACAGCCAATGGGTACAATACCCTCAGGTGCATCCACAAGTTTCCAAACCTTGTTAGAGTACATGAAATCGATCTTAGAATTTATGGCTTCTTATCACTTCTTGGAGTCTATACTTATAATAGCCTCCTCGTAGGTCTGAGGATCAACATCCTGAGAGTCATCTCCACAGATATGTCACATACATCTTTCAAGAGTGTGAGATACTCTGCTAGACCGACGTAAATTTTGAATTTGTGTATTAGGTACTAGAATGGTGCTCGAGCTAGGTTCTCCAACCTCGCTTAATTTTATCTCACTCCCACTATTTCCACCAAGAATACGTTCCTTCTCAAGAAACACAGCTTTCTTTGCAACAAAGACCTTTCGGTCCTCGGGATGATAATACCCACAAGTTTCCTTTGGGTATCCCACGAATGTGTACAATTCTGTCCTTGGTTCTAACTTATCGAGGTTGTGTCTTCTAACGTAGACAGGACAGCCCTAAATCTTAATTATATTAAGATCGGGCTTCTTCCTTTTCATATCTCATATGGTATAGACACTACTGACTTTGATGGAACTTTGTTCAGAAGGTAGGCTACGGTCTCTAGGGCGTACCCCCATAACGAGACGGGTAGGTTAGTGAAACTCATCATAGACCGCACCATATCTAACATTATGTGATTCCTCCTTTCTGCTATAACATTGAGCTGAGGTGTATAAGGAGGTGTCCACTGTGATAGAATCTCATTGTCCCTGAGGAAATAAGTGAACTCGGTACTTAAGTACTCTCCTCCTCGATCTGATCGAAGAGTCTTAATTTACTCTTTCTAATTTAGTTCTCTACCTTATTCTTATATTCCTTGAATTTCTCAAAGGCCTCAAATTTATACTTCATTAAGTACACGTGTCCATACCTAGAGAAATCATCAGTGAATGTAATGAAGTATGAGTAACCACCTATAGCTTGAGTCGACATGGGATCAGATACATCACTATGTATGAGTTTCAATAACTCAATAGCTCTCTCTTCAATTAAACTAAAAGGAGAGTTGGTCATTTTTCCATGAAGTTATAGTTCGAAAATTACATGACTCATAGCCAAATGGATCTAAGTATCCATCTTTCAACAACTTTTGAATCCTTCCCTCATGTATATGACCTAGCCTATAATGTCATAGGTATACATTATTCACCTCATCTCTTTTCCTCTTAGACATATTTATATTCATGATATGTGGAGAAGTGTCTAATATATATAAGTCATTTATAAAGGTCCCTCTAGTGATGATCTCATCATCCATAATTATTGAACAACTATTGTTCTCAAAAACTAATTTATATCCACTAATTATCAAACAAGAGATTGAAATAATGTTTTTGATAATAGAGGAAACAAAATAGCATACATCTAATATAATAATAGCTCCACCAGACAAATGTAGGGTGACCTTTCTAACATCAACTATAGCAACTCTTGCTCCATAGCCATCTTGAGGTCCATCTCACCTCTAGCCAATCTCCTAGGTCTTGCTAGAACCTGCAACGAATTACAGATATGATAAACACTCATAGTATCTAATACTCATGTGTTATCATAAAAATCTAACAAGTGGAGACTGATCATAAATATACCTGAAGCTTCTCCAAGCTTCTATCTCACCTTCTCTATAAGGTAGTCCTTGCAGTTCCTCTTTCAGTGTCCATCTTGGCCACAGTGGAAGCATTGTCCTTCTTTCCCGGGTATTTCTTAGCAATCTTTGCCTTACCTGGTCTTTTTTTGCCCTTGCCCTTCTTGAGGGTCTTGCTAGCCTTCCTTTTCTTTTTTGTCTCACCAATATAGAGAATTGGCCTCTCCTTCTTGATAGCACTCGCAGCTTCCCTCAACATATCGAGGAGCTTAGGGAGAGTCAACTCAAACTTGCTCATGTTAAAATTCATGATGAAGTGAGAAAAGGAATATGGTAGGGATTGAAATATAAGATCAACGTACAAGTTATCCTCTAGGACTATTCCTAGACCTGTGAGTTTCTCGATCTACTCTATCATCTTTAGGACATGGTTCTCAACCGATGTCCCTTCTGTCATCCTGGCTTTGAAGAGTTTCTTAGATATCTCATATCTTTGAGTTCTTCCTTGTTTCTCAAACAACTGGAGGAGATAAAGAAGGATAGAATCTACATCCATGCTCTCATGTTGCCTTTGTAACTCAGGAGTCATAGAAGCTAATATGTAACATTTTGCCAATGTGGAATCATCTATATACTTCACATAGCGAGTGATCTCATCCTTGCTTGCCCCTTGTTCTGGCATGGGCATAATTGTATCAAGGACATATGCGATTTTCTCCACTATGAGAATAATTCTCAAATTACGGAGCCAATTTGTATAGTTTGGACTAGTGAAGCGATTGGCATCAAGTATGCTACGTAAGGGGTTTGTAAGCGACATGTTTCTGATAAAACAAGATATAGCAAAAAATAAATAACATATAGATTTTATAAAAAATACTAATTAAGATATGAACTTCTATCTTAATGTACTCCCAATATTTTCTTAGCGAATCACACGACACCCTCGACACGTGAAACAGAAGTCTCCGACAGACTCCTAGTGGGGATCGGGATCCAATTGGCATCTTTGTGCAACCTCGAGGGACTCGACCAATTAAACTAAGTCTAAAAGGTAGGTAACTCTTGTCAATCACAACTCCTTGTGATTCGCATCACGTTCGGCCTCCGAATCATCATGGTCTCGAGGGACTCGACCAACCATGATATTCAGTTAAGTCATCACCATCATTACAAGATGAGTCTAATTTGATGATATGCCCTCGAGGGACTTAACCAAGCATATCTTATCCTCAGGTCACAGGTGATATCTCTATGTCGTAGGCAAGAACTCGATCACGTAGATAGGTGAGTCTCGAGGGACTCGACCAACTCAACCTATGTCATGATTCAATTTCTTTCTATAACAATGGAAGGCCACGTGAGTCAATCTTATTACCTCATGCTTACCGACTTAATATTATTGTAGGAGGGGTTTTTGTTTCATATCGGTCTCCTAATATATCGTGTCACATATATACATATTTAATATATATCTACATTACATGCAAATATATATATACATATATCTAGTAGGTGTATAACATATCACATATGCAAGCCACACCAGATGATCATGAGCCGTCACCTAATATGATTAAGCCCGAGCCAATGGGTCTCATCACTCACAATAGGATCTATATGTGCATTTGTGCATCTCCATACCCTGTGATTGTTGATCTCGTCATCATCGGATCATTGCATCACCATACGTCGTGATCTTCCGCCATGGCATTGTGGGTCCCGTTGTAACCTTCACACTCCCGCTACGCCTCTACATATAATTACAAATAATCACAGGCATGCAGGCCCAACAATAAACGAAAAAAATCCAGGTTCGAAGGCCCCAATAATAATAATCACAATTACACACATCACAACACATGGCTCATGATCATCCATCCACATCATACATCACATCATATGTAGGATTACTAAATATATATAATAATTAACTAAATTATTTAATTAATTATTTTTTGAAAATTAGGACATACTCAAAATTTTCAGAATTATCAAGGGCATTTTTATAATTTTGGATGAGAGGATAGTCCTCGAAATTTTTAGAATTATCAAGGGCATTTTCATAATTTTGGATAAGAGGACAGTCCTCAAAATTTTCAGAATTGTTGAGGGTATTTTTAAAATTTTGTACATGAGGATAGTCCTCAAATATCCAGAATTATTGAGGGTATTTTCGATATTCTGGATGAGAGGATGGTCCGTGAAATTTTTAAAAATGTTGAGGGCATTTAAGAAATTATGTATAAAAGGGACAGGGCTGAAATTTCTCAAATTCTGAGGGGCATAAACATCTTTTTTCTCTAAAAGATGCCCTAGCCCTCCTTCACCCTCACTGCGTCGTTAACGTCGCTACCCCTCATGGCGGCCCGCTACGTCGGCAACCACCTGTAGAGGCGCCACCCATGCGGCCGATTCTTGGTGGCGGTGGCCGGGTGGCCCTTACGGTGGTGGCGCCCCTACTAGTTTGGCCGTGCTCAGGGTGGCGGGCCATGGATGGCTGGCCCTACAAGGGGCCTAGCCATGGCCAACCACCTCTACATGCAGACAACATGCATGTGGTCGCACCTCCCCCGTAGGCGGCACCTACTTTCATTGCCAATCGCTGCAACAAGCACGTACAACAGTTTTACGTGATTCAATCTCATCACACGTAGTTTAAAACTAATTTTTCACATGAAAACCTTGGCTCTGATACCACTATTAGGAAACCTCAACAGGTGCATCACATGCTCAGCGAAAACCAAAATAAAAATTGGTTTCCCACGTAAATCAAATCGTCATGCAAAAGATTGGGGTCACGTGAAAAACCATAAAAAGAAAATCGTGATGTGTGAGAGATTGATTTTACCTAGGGAGATCGTATATCCCTGTATTCCAGATATGGATAGAGAAGATGAAAGAAGTCAAGCGTCCTCTTCTCCAGTGGTATCCACACGATGGATCTTTGCAGCGAAACTCCTCCATTCTGATCTTGCAACTCTTGTTTAGAGGGAGGGAGGAGAATAGGAGGTGGTGGCTAAGGCTATAGCCTATCAACTATGAGTCTCCCCTCTTATTTATAGAGAGCCACCAAAAACCCTAGGGCTCCTGCCTTAGTGGGTATTAGATCTCCATCAAATTACCCACTAACCTTGCATTATTGGATCTTTATCCAATAATCTCCTTAGGCCTTTAATTGGGCCTTAATCAAGAAGCTCATCAGCATAGGGTCTCATCTAATGATAATAGGTGCTAATTGGATCTCCATTCAATCCTCTATTCACTGAAGCATTCACCATTTGTGTGTAACCCTCTAGGCCCGATTCCGAGCTGGTAATGAGTCACTCCCATCAAAACTCCTTCTGATATGGGGGGATCAAATCCATCAGACTTATTTATCCATAGTTATCATGTATCTATAATCCCTTATCCAAATAATATCCTATAGATCGTATATTGGAAATGGTATTGTCAAGCCACATACAGAATCAATTTGTCTTGCTCTAATTAGATTCTATCAGAGAACTTCTTCTCTCTCAATATGAATGACCTTGGCCAAGGATTTGTTTAAACAAGCCCATATGAGATATTCCTCTCATGATACCGAGAGTAGATGATCCTCTATTGACACTCAATTGCCTTTGTAAAGTTGGCAACCAATTCCGATAACCAGTTGTACCAGATCTAGAGCTTTCCAAACCTATAAGTCTGGCGTCAAAGAAAAGAGTACTCATACAAAGTATCCTTGGTGTCTCAAGTCTACGGATCAGATACACAATTGGGACTATCGAATCACTATCTAACATTAGGTATCATTAACTATACAACATTCCATATGCAGATCAATCAATGAACTCATTCTCTAATGAGCACCTGTACTATTTCCTTAGTGTCTCCACACAAGTGGCTTTGAGACCAATCGCCTCCATCATATGGACAGGTATATAGTACACAAATCTGTTCGGTTATCTTAATGCCTCTCTTAAGTAACCTATGATCGAGATTATTTAGGATCTATGTTTAAAGGTGAATCGATCTCATTATTGTGATCTCAGCATGATCCGACTTCCATTGCACAAAACCAAGGACATCACAATGTATATGTAATAGATATTGTATGAATATGCCAATATTAATCATAAGCAAAAAGGTCACATAGCATGTCATATGTGCTATCACTCGTGATTGGCTTGCAGGGTACTTGTAACTAGCAGATAGAATCCCAGATGGAGCTTTATAGATTTTGATCTTTGAGGGGGATCAACCCTTGGAATACTATAGGGGTTCTTCCTCCTAGTAGTTGGCCATATGACAGAATTGTAGATTGATCTTGCTTGATAAAAAGAGGTGGAGGCTATATACTTATATAGGGCTTCAAACCCTAGCCCTAGGGGGTGCTTGCCTAACTAAAATTACTCTTTTACCCCTTCTATAGCCTACTTGTCTTAGAGGGAACAAGTGGCGGTTAGGTTAGGTCTATAGCCAACCTAAGCAAGGGGAAACGCTGGCCAACCAGTCCAGTAAAGGAGGCGACGGCTATTAAACCCTAAGGCCCTAATCTAAACTCTAACCACACTTCTTTATAAGATAGAAGTGGCTAGGTAAAGTTTTATTACAATCTCATAAGGTTTTATTGACTACTTCTAGGGAGATTAGGACTCAACCCTGCTGGAGTCCTATCAAACTCATCCTTTTAAAATCAATCTTGTCCTCAAGGCTGAGGGTTCATGAACTCTATGAACCGGATCTTTAGCTCCTCATCAGCTTGGGTGTTAGTTGGAAGAATTTAAGCTGAGTCATCGTCTTTAAATTTCCATTTGAGGTGGGATACCTGGAGGATCAACTATAATTTTGATTTGGTGCATCGATCTAACCTCCATGTTAAGTCCCCATTGTGATCCCCAATTTTACAAGACCCAAAGAAATAGGGAGATCACTTTCTTGATGCTTGAATTTCATGTTGGTGGAGTTGGAGATGAAAGGGGACTTGATCTTTCTCAGAAAACTTTCTTCTGCTCTGGCGTTTGTCAGGGGGAAGTGTCTTCCTTGCATTGGCTACCATATGGTTGCTCTATAATAGTAGTCGTGCCTTCTTTTGGAGTAAGGGTTGTCCTTTGATAAAATCTCCAGTGGTGTGAGCCTGATCTGAGTCTAAGGTGGGTAGGAGTGGTGATTTTTCGAGGCCCATTTTCACTTCTTCATGCTATTGATCATCTTGCATGAGGATGGTGCTGACCCCCACACTAGATGTGTCTACTCCAATACTAAACATCTAGCCACGATTTTGTATAGACAACATTGTGGTTGTGAGGGCTATTATTCCACTCGGCCAAGATTGTGCACCTTTCTTTATAGTGAGAGGGATGATGTTTATTTTTCATTGAGTCCTACAAATGATCCTTCCCCTTTTCTGATTTCACCACTATAGGAGTTTAATTTTCTGGTAGTCTTGGGCTATAGATCGGAGGTCATCATCAAGGAAGTCTTTAAGCATCTTGGTCCGATCCTAGGGAAAGTCATGGAAGTCACCTGAGATCAGCAACCATGGTGAGTTCGACGGGATGTAATACTTTGGAAGTAGCTTATCTTGGGGGAAAGGGATGTAGGGATGTGTTGTAGCGAAAAATAAGTATTATCGAATAATCCATTTCTCTATCATCTTGGATGACCTTTTATCTTCGACCTTCTGAGATTGTATGAAGCAATATAGCCAAGTAACAACTAGTAGAAGTTTCGACCTGTTTAGCATAGGGGGTCGGACAGCTTCAGAGGAGGTAATCGACTCAGTTTGGTGGAGATGCCCAAAATTTTAGCAAACTGTGGGAGAGGGTTCTTATCTTCAATCTCATGAAACCCTTGAATTTGAATTGGGAAACCATTGGATTTTTCTTTTGGTACCCCCTCCAAGTATTGTGTTATGGTTGTAGTCGTTAGGCTCCCACGTAGAATCACTTGCTTTCCTTTTCTGAAAAACTGCATGGTTAGCTTTGAAAAATTTTAAAAAATATCTCCAATCATGGGCAACCAATCAATGCCAAGCACTATCTCAAAACCATCAAGAGGGAGGAGGAAAAAATCAGTAACTACGTCTTGCTCCTATAGGATCAGTTTTACCCGTAAGCATTTCTGGTTGCACTTCAGAAATTGGTCGTTAGCTACCTTGACTTCAAACCTATTGTAATCTTCTTTTTGGAGCATTAAGTGGCTAGCAACCTTACTACTCATGAAGTTGTGTGTGCTCCCAGTGTCGATGAGGATGATGACGGACTGCTGCTAGAGAAACCCTTCAATCTTCAATTTTTGTAGGTTGGTGTAGCTGGCTAAGGTAGGGGCCATGCGGGTGGCCAGTTGTGGTGTATCCTTCTCCTTGGGCTCGAGTGTTGTATCTTCATGTTTGAGTTCTTCAGTGGGCACAATCATTAGCGATGTCTCCTTTTTACATTTATGTTCTAGGCTCTACAGTTTATCACAACATACACATAGGCCCTTTGTCGATCCATCATGAAGGTTTTCTCTTATTAATTTTTATAGCTGAGGGGGTCAGCTGATAGTAGGAGGAGGTGGAAGCTTTGGTTCCACTAGTTGGGGAGCAACTCTAGTCTTCCGAGCTTTATAGTTTAATCGCTCCTCTTTATGTCACGCAAAGGAGATGGCCACCTTAAGTATGTATGGCTATCGCACTTTAACTTCTTCCTAAATCTCCAGCTTCAAGCCCTCAATAAAAGTCCTCAATATCTATTTTTTAAACCAATCATAAGTTTGATTAAATAACCTTTCAAATCTGGTTAGGTACTCTTGGATGGTGGAGGTTTGACGGATCGTCACTAGCTCTTTACTAAGATTCTTTTTATAATCCAAATTTACACCGTGTTGTGATCTTATTGGGCTTAGTGATCAGCCCAATCTTAACTCCTCAAAGAAAGCGCATAATTTAACATCCATATGCATCTCAAGAGCCTCTAATTTGGTTTCAAATAATCATATCGATGTTATGATGTATGGATCTCCAACCTATCAAATCTAACCGATTAAAAAGTGTACCTACAATCTTCAGGTTGAAGGCAGCAATGGCAGTGATGTCGAGGCTATGGTGGTGAAGTTTCTAAGCGGAGGATGGCAGCCAAGTGTAGCAGCAACAGTGGAGGAAGAAAATGGCAATAGCAACATCGGCTGTGATCCTTTGGTGATGCTACAATGTTGACGCTACAATGTCATCGAGGCTATAATTTTTTAGGTGGCTGATATTTGTTAGATGATGGTAGCCAAGAGATGTGAGTCAGAAGGAAGCAACGATGGTGGAGGAAGAAGAGGGCAGCGAACGTTGTTGCGATGTGCGACCGTGGCGCAAGTGACGTCGATTCTGATGGCGTGAGGAGGAAGACGGGTAGTACATGATTGTTGTGGAGGAAGGCAGCAGTGGTATGGAGAGAGAGATAATTACTATTGTGTTCAAATTATTGTTGGCCGCGATCAAGATAGTTGGCAGGGAATGATTGTTGTGGGCTGCGATGTAAACAGATTACAGCGAAAGCTCACTGCTGGTAGCTTTTTATCACAAGGATCACTGTTGGTTGCAATCAAGGATGATAGCAATAAGAGGTCACTGTTGGTAGCGTTGGGTAGTAAAAGATGTGTGCTGTGGTTGAAGGGATAAGGGAGATTGGGCGGTTGAAAGATTAATGGATCGAAGGCTTCGGTTTTTTGGTACAGTTTATGGCTATTTTGGGTGCAATTTGGGGCTACAGTTTTGTGGAGTTTAGGCTACGAATTGGTATAGTTTTAAGACTGTGATAGCAATAGATGAAGGTTAAAAAAATATATTTTAGATCTGGGATTGACGACACAAAGGTAGGTATATCGATAAGGAAAGTGGCCGAAAAGGTAAGTAGATCGATAAGGAAGTAGGCTGCGGTTAGGGCTGATTGGGATGGCTATTTGGCTACGATTTTGCTAGGGTTTTCTGGGGAGTAATAGTAGGAATTGAAGATGAGAGGGGGATTCTCAAATCTAGAAAAGATGGCAGCAAGGTCTGATAAAATTTTGACAAAAGATCACCGCGGTATATGCTATACTGCCGAACAAAATTCCTATCAAAGAAGCAGTAGTTTCTCGATGTTAATTCTAGAAAAAATCTAAGAATTTTATAGAGAATTTCAATTTCAGAATCTTGGTTCGGATGGTGATAGTAGTAGTAATGTGGATCGAGAAAATTTCAGTAGCATAATGGTAGAAAAATTATTGCAAACAATATCATAGAATTCTCGTTGTAAAATTTCAGCACTGCGTGATGAAGTATTGCAGCACTATAAGTCCAGATATCGGTCTTAGATAAACTAAGATGATCTATAAATTTGTGTAAAAATTTTGACCAAAAAGGATGAACCAAAGTTTAGTTTCAAGATGCCAATAAGCGAAGGGTAGATTCTTCATCATAAAACTTTCAGCATTACGTGATGAGGAAAGAAGACAATATAAAACCGGTTCCAGAAGGAATTTTTCCTAGAAATCAATCTTAGATGATGAAATTGTGTAAAAATTTCAGCCAAAAAGGAGAAGAAATAACCTAGTTTCAAAAGGTAAAGATGCAGTTGAAAATTTCTACAGCATTTTGCCTTCGCAATAATGATGACGTTTGCGACGAATGAAATTTGCAACGGATAAAATTTAGAGAAATTCTTTAACATATAAGGTAAAGGATCTTGTAGTATTGATAACGTGTGGGTGATAAAAATATGCCATATCTCTAGATCAAACACGGGGTGCAACAGTGTACTACGGCTAGGGTGGAAGGTGGAGGCGTGTGTCATAGCAATTATTGGAATTGCTTGGGAACATGGAGGCGGCTGAGATGGTTACGAGGGCAGCAAGATCGATGCTCTCATACCAGATGATAGAATCCCAGATGGAGCTCTATAGATTTTGATCTTTGAGAGGGATCAACCCTTGGAATGCTATAGGGGTTCCTCCCTCCTAGTAGTCGGCCATATGGCAGAATTATAGATTGATCTTACTTGATAAAAAGAGGTGGATGCTACATGCTTATATAGGGCTCCAAACCCTAGCCCTGGGGGTTGCTTCCCTAACTAAGGTCACCCTTTTATCCCTTCTATAGCTTACTTGCCTTAGAGGGAACAAGTGGTGGTTAGGTTGGCTCTATAATCGACCTAAGCAAGGGGAAACCTTGGCCGACCAGCCTAGTAAAGGGGGCGATGGCTATTAAACTCTAAGACCCCAATCTAAATCGTAACTACACTTCTTTATAAGATAGAAGTGGCTAGGTTGGGTTTTATTACAATCTCATAGGGTTTTATTGACTACTTCTAGGGAGATTAGGACTCAATCCTGTTTGAGTCCTATTAGTGGAACCCCTATAGAGTTGTTATAAGGAGGCCAATCCCCTATAGAGATCACCGTAAGCTTAGAATCCACAAGGGTTTAACAGTACCCCATGCTATTTAATGATATTCTTGTTAGGACCCTAGTTGAGTCAGGTCCTAATCAATTGAGTCGAGTCTTTAGATTGAGCTTTGTTGGCTAACCTAGACCTGACATTAGGTCGGCTATGAGGAGATTTGAGTCTATTGTAATAAATTAGCCAAATCCTAGTAGGGTTAAGATTCGGCTGAACTAGAGTCTGGTTAGGAGTTAGAGTTGGATTCAGGTTGGAGTCAACCAAATCAAGCTTATAATCAATCAAGTTGGTTGCCCACCTTGATGAGGGGAAGTTAGCTAGGGCTGAGAGGAAGTGGCTAAGTTTTAAGATGGGAGTGCTTCACTTGGAGTAGGAGTTTGATTAGGAGTTGGAGTCTTAGTTTACTTAAGAGTAGGAGTTTGATTAAGAGTTGGAGTCTTAGTTTACTTGGAATAGGAGTCCTATTAGGAATTAAGATTTTGAGACCCTATATAAAGCATGTAAAGCCACCACTATTTTTGTAAGCAATCAATACATCTTTTTCAGTCATTATGTGTAATAACTCTCATTTTTAAAATATTTATAATGATCTATCTTAAATTATTAATGAGGATTTATTTAATAATAAATTATTGTAAGGACCTATTTGTAAATATAAGAATTTATTTAAAAGATTATTGCTATGGACCTAAATATAAAACTTAAAAAATTGATATGAATTATATAGTATTCAAATTATGTTATACAAAAAATGGGTGATGACATGTGTCATTACCTAGTTAAAAGTGGTGCCACTTATGCTTGTGCTTAGGTGACACATGTACACCTTACATGTATGCTTGGCCACCTACAATCTATATATTAGCCTAAAAAATAAAAAATAGCAATTAGAGAAGAAAGGGATTACTGCAGCATAAACTTGTGAAGGAGAAGAAGAAGAAGAAGAAGAAGAGCAGGAAGAAGAGAAGGAAGAGGAGAAGAAAAGATTTGGGGGTTTTGACATTTTGATCAAATCCATATTTGGGATCAAAATTTGAAAAGGCAAGTGTTATAACTCCATCCTACATAATATATTCTATCATCTATTGAAATTTATCCTTGTTCTTATTTTGATTATGAGGAAAATTTGGAACAAATCCGAAATCTCTTTTGTTTAGTTGCTAAAGTGTGAATCTGTGATATTTTAGAGACTATGACTTATCTGCATTGTTTAAGTTGTAACTTTTGGTACAAACCTTAGTTTTCGACAAAACTAGTTCTTTTAAAAATAGATTTATAGATTTTTATTTTGAAACTAAGTTTGAAGAATTTGGAGTTCATTTGCTAGCCCAACCGTTTACTTATATTGAGTATATGTAATATATAAAATAGAATCTATAGCCTCTGACCTTTCATCATTAGATTACTTTTATCTCCCTGTTGGAGCTCTAATCCATGTAAAACTTAATTCATTAGAAATTAGGCTCATGATTTGATACTAAAATTAAAAGATTTGGATCCTAAATGATTATTTAAATTTCTATTTTGTTTGACCTTATGAATTCTGTCAAACAGGGACTGTGATTTCGGACCTTTGATTGCCAAATCATCAATAACTCTTGGTAGAGACCTTAAATTTGTATGAAACTTATTTTATCTAAAATTAGATTAATTTAGCTTTTCAAAGATATACTTTTTGATTAATTTGAAGCATATTTGATTATTCAAAATAACTTTTAGATGTGCCTTCTGAATTCTACCAGAATAGTGATTGTATCAGTTTTGCATTTCTTACTTCATCCATTTCAAAACTGAATTCTCTGATGCTCTTACCTTTGATTTCCTTACATATCTAAATATGTTATGTATTAATTGATGTTACACTATATTATTTTGTTTAGGTACATGCATAATTTATTATTCCGCATATACTTTCGATATATGCCAATTTTATTGCTCATGTCCTTTTGTATTTTGGTATTTGTGGGATATTTTGGACCTTTGCCAGAAATGGCAAAGGGTATTGTGCTTAGAGCCAGTTATGCTCTTGTCGGCCTCATTTACTTTACTCGGACATGGGTGGATGGAGCTCCCAAACATGGGAGACTTATGTTTCGTGATCATCCAGCGATGGATGGTCCACATTATGTTTGTGATCCCACTTCACCTTCCATATCTTTAACATGATATCGGAAGCATTACTTATGAGTTTGTTTGTACACTTTAGATAAGAATGAAATGAATATTATGTCTGATATGATATTTGAGCTTCTATTCCTTAATTGTTCATTTGATAAGCTTTGAGATTATTCATACACTATTGATATGCTTTGAAATATGACCTATGCATCTTTGATAAGCTCTGAATTTCATTTGCTATTAATATATTCCAAAACATTTCATACGTCTTTGACATACTCCTAAATGTTTTGAATGCCATTATTATATTCTAAAATATTTTATTTATTATTGATATATTTTGAAATATTTCACATGCCATTGATATATTCTGAAATGCCCTATGCATCTTTGATATGCTTTGAAACATTTCGTATTCCCATTGATATGTTATGAAATATCCTACGCTTCTTTGATATGCTCTAAAATATTTTATATTCCCAATAATATGTTCTGAAATGTTCTATGTGTCTTTAATATACTCTGAATCATTTCACATTCCATTGATATGCTTTAAAATATTTTATACGGCATTGACATGTTCCAAGATATTTCACACCAATGATATGCTCCAACTACTATTCCTCTACTATATGATCAAAGTATGTTTCAAATGAAATGATTTGTGATTATGTATCTTACGAGATGCTACCTATGGATTCTTATATATTTGCCTTGCTGTCTGATATCAAATTTATTTTGAAAACTATCCTTGTTTGTCTTAGATATGTTAATCACTTGCTGAGTTCTATATGCTCACTCTGTTGCTACATAAATTTTATAGATTAGCTTGTCACTTAGAGAAAAAGTTAGAATTGGGCTGAGACAATGGAAAGCTATATAGATTTTGGGCAAGTCTTATTGAAAAATGTTGTATAAGAATATTTTGTATATAATGAAATATTATAGATAAATATGTACTGAGGTATCATATAAAAAAAGTAGAATACCTCTCAGTATAGAATCTTTGAATGTTAAGTTTTACAATCATATGAAGTAATGTAAAATGATTGATTTTGCATTTATATAGATTTTCTGAGTAGTGGTTTTATAAGTGTGGTTAGTGTTTTTGGTTAAGTTAACTTTAAGTTTTGTGGATTATCGAGTGATGTGGTGTAAGATTTATAAACTATACTGGTTCTATGAATGAATGTGAATGATCTTTGAAAATGTTTGATCAGTGTCCTCAAATGTTAGTTTGGATCCTAGGTTTGGATTGTCGATGAATTTAAAGTGTTTATGATTTATGATGGGTTCACACCTCTTGAATATGGGAGCGTGACATTATGGTCAACTACCAAGGAGGGAGGAACCCTTACAGAGTTCAAAGGAGGGTCGATCCCTTATAGAGGTCAACCCAAGCTTAGAATTCTATGAGGTTCTAACACTTGGTAGCAGAGCAAGCATTCATAGTGCCTTGCTACCCTTCCACAACTATCGCTACCTTCATTTAGCCATCCACCATCTCCCAAGCAATTCCTACAATTGTTATGATCATCATGGACTCCACTGTGATCACCACTACCACAGAAACATTATCTGTAGCCTCCACAATTGCGTGTCTTGTAGGACCTATAAAGAAGAAGTTGATTAGCTTAGAAACGAGTGACAAACAAGTCCCAGCGTCTCACAAAGAGGGAAACTGTACAAGTAATTCATCGAACACCTTGAGTGCAGTAGAGAAAAGAGAGAAAGTGCGAGACAGGACTTTAGAGTGTTGTAAGAATGGTCGTAAGTCTAGAAACGACAGTTCTTAAAGTATCAAATGTAACACAAGTTCAATTATTGATGAAAGCCTATGTCTGACATATACCCGAAGCCTCATCCAGCCCGGTGACACCCGGGGGGTTCCAAGGTATTAGGATACTAGTACTTATACTTACGACTAATACATATAGTAGTAAGCATAGGAGTTGAGCTCATTAGTAAAAGAATAAGTACAGGGACCTACCAAGCATAGGAGTAGAGTCATGAATCAAAAAGCGAGACAAAGAATATGGAATGAAGGCGGGTAGTTGCAAGCCAAAGCTCACACGGAAGTTATAATCATGGTGCCATTATCTAAGAACTGAGCTAGGGCATGCGATACTTTAACTTAAAACTCTTAATTCAACTTATAGTAATTGACATAATTAGTATTAGATCAGAGCGATCACTGCAGCATGCAAAAAATGCACCGAACGGAGCTGTTTTGGGTAGTTTTGGCTCTACGCATTGAGCGGTCATTCTGCAGCATTATAGACTATTTTTACTCATATTTCTTATACCAAAATACATAAAATCAAGGCAAAACAAGTTGCTAAACATCTATACAAATAAGAAAAAGCAATGAATGGTTCATTGAGCGAAGATGTTACGGTTGTACAATGACCGTTCGTGACATTCTTCCACACTTAAACTATCAACGCCCTCATCAATGCTTGTTGGCAGGCTTTAATGTGGGTTTCTTCATGTCGTAGGGCGTCTTCTAGCTCCTAACTGGCTTCTATTCAAGGAAGCTTTTGCCACTTCACCAAGTACTTGATTTATTCCGCTCCATTGGGTAGCTTTGTCTTGCGATCCGCTAGAATAGTTTCAACTTGCTTCTCGTAGGAGGCTCTGGTGGGGGTTAGTCGAGTTAGAACATTTCGACAATCGTCTTGTAGAACTAAGTGGTAGGTTTCAAGTTGCTCGCATGGAAGATGTTATGAATTCTAAGCCATGCTGGCAGTTGTAACTTGTATAAAACATTACCTACCCTATTGATGATTGGGAGGGCCCTTCATACTTGCTTACCAATCCTTTGTGCACTTTGTGTCTAAAGAACTAGAGTGATGCTGGTTGAAGCTTCACCAACACCATGTCACCAACTTTGAACTCCAGTGGGGATATATTGATGTAGCCAACTTTGCCCTTGTCTGACCCGTGGGGATATATAGATGCAGTCAGCTTCAAAACTGCTCAAATTAAGGGTAACAACTTTACCCTTGTCTGACTTGTGGGGATATATTGATGTGGTTAAAGCATTGAGTGCCTGCTTTTGTGGGCACTCCCTCACCATGTGTAGTCCTCCACACAAGAAACATCCACCAGACTTTGGGACTTTACCTTTTAAGCTCAGTCCCTTGTGAAAATTCTTCTTCTTTTGTTCACCCCCATACTCCTTCACTCGAGAATATTTTATTGGATGATTTTTCAAAAATTATTTCTTCTTTTTTAAATCCTTCGAAGAACTAAAGTTAGTCTTTCTGTGGCTACAATTGCCCCGACAATGTAAGTGGCATTCCTCCAATGTAGTTCTTGTTGTGCCCATGGCTTTAAGCCATCAAGGAATCTGAATAGCTTATGCTTTTCGGATATGTCCTGTATGTCATGTTGGTAAACCTCAACGGGAGCATCAGATGCATAGCAAAAATCAAAACAAAATCAATTTCTCATACAGATCAAATCATCGTGGAAAAGATTGGGCTACAAGAAAGCCATAAAAACTGATAAAACTATGTCATGTGATAGATTGATTACCTAGGGAGATCATATATACCTGTATTTCTAGATCCAGATAGAGAGGATGAAGGAGGTCAAGCGTCCTCCTCTCTAGCAGTATCCACATGATGGATCTCTACAGTGAAACTCCTTTAATCTGATCTCACAACTCTTGCATAGAGGGAAGGAGGAGAATAGGAGAGGGAGGCCAAAACTGTAGCCCATCAACTACGAGTCTCCCCTTCTATTTATAGAAAGCCACAAAAAACCCTAGGGCTCCTGCCTTAGTGGGTATTGGATCTTCATCCAATTATCCACTAACCTTATATTAATGGATCTCTATCTAATAATCTCTTTAGGCCTCTAATTAGGCCTTAACAAGGAGTCCATCAGTGTAGGGTCTCATCTAATGAGAATAGGGGCTAATTAGATTTTCATCAAATGCTGTATTCGCTGAAGCTTCCATCATATGTGTGTGACCCTCTGGGCCTGATACCGAGCTGGCTGTGAGTCGCTCCCATCAAATATGCTTCTGATATAGTGAATTATTATCTCTATAATTATTTATGCAGCCCATCGACTATAAACGTACTAGGCCACTACGCCATAGTCCCCAAACGATATAAGGGGATCAAATCTATCAGACCTATTTGTCCACTGTTACCGTCTATCTATAATCCATCATCCAACTAATATTCCATAGACCATATATTAGACATGGTACTGTCAGGTCACATACGGAATCAGTTTGTCTTGCTCTAATCATATTCTACCAGAGAACTTTTTCTCTCCCAATCCGAATAACCCTGGCTAAGGATTTGTCTGAGCAAGCACATATGGGATATTCCTCTCATGATATTGAAGTGAATGATCCTTTATTAACACTCAATTACCTTCCTAAGGTTGGCTACAAATCCCGATAACCAATTGTACCAGATCTGGAACTTTCTAAACTTGTAACTCTAGCGTTAAAGAAAGGAGTACGCACACAAGACATCCTTTATATAATAATCAATTAAACTATTTAACTAATTATTTTTTGGCAATCAGGACATGCTCAAAACTTTTAGAATTATCAACGGTATTTTCTTAATTATAGATAAGAGGATAGTCCACAGAATTTCTATAATTATTGAGGGTATTTTCGATATTCTAGGCATAGGACAGCCTCTGAAATTTCTTAAATACAAGGGGCAGTATCAACGTTTTCATAAAAGGATGTCCTAGCCTTCTTCTCTCACCCTCACTGAGCTATAGTCGTCGCCCTTACGCAGGTGGCAGTGACCCTTACCGCAGGTAGCCACCCTGCTAAGGGGCGACCACCGCTACGGTCGACGACGTCGCACTTACTGGCAGCAGGGCTAGCCACAGTGAGCCAGCTGGCCCTTGGCCGCCGGCGGTCGCTCGTTATAGGTGCCCTACAGCTGGCCTTCCCTACGGGTGTCGCGCCACAAGTGGGTATGCTCGTGGGCGGCTGTCGCCCCTATGGGCTGGTCGCAGTCGGTTGTTCCCATGGGCGACAGCCCCTACGGGCTAGCCCTAGCAGCATCTAGCCGCCCCCTTGCAGGGGGCCTTGCCCGTAGACAACTGCCTCTTCAACCAGCTTGGCCGTGGGTGGCCACACCTGCAAGGGGCCTAGTGATGGTCGGCCACCCCTGCAAGGGGCTTGGCCATGGCTGGCCACCCCTCCTCATTGTGTTCACTTTAAAATGCAACAAGAATGTGTAGAAAGATTCAATCTCATCACATGTAGTTTAAAACCAATCTTTCACATGAAAACCATGGCTCTGATACCACTGTTGGGAAACCTCAATGAGAGCATCACATGCGTAGCAAAAATCAAAACAAAATTGATTTCCCATGTAGATCAAATCGTCGTGGCAAAGATTAGGTAGTGAGAAAGCTATAAAAACTAATAAAATTGTATCATGTGATAGATTGGTTAACTAGGGAGATTATATATCCCTGTATTTCTAGATCCGAATAGAGAGGATGAAGGAGGTCAAGCATCCTCCTCTCTACCGGTATCTACATGATGGATCTCTACAGCAAAACTCCTCCAATATGCTCTCACAAATCTTATGCAAAGGGAGAGAGGAGAATAGGAGGGAGAGGCCAAAGTTATAGCCTATCAACCATGAGTCTCTCCTCCTATTTATAGAGAGCCATAAAAAACCCTATGGCTCTTATCTTAGTGGGTATTGGATCTTCATCCAATTACCCACTAACCTTATATTATTGGATCTCTATCCAATAATCTCCTTAGGCCTCTAATTGGGCCTTGAGCAAGGAGCTCATCAATATAGAGTTTCATCTAATGAGAATAGAGGCTAATTGGTTCTCCATCCAATCCTCTATTCATTGAAGTAGCCACCATATATGTGTGACACTCTAGGCCCGATACTGAACTGGCCGTGAGTCGTTCCCATCAGAACTCCATCTGATATAGTGAATTATCAAAAGGTCATGGTACTGTTAGGTCACATACGGAATTAGTTTATCTTGCTCTACTCAGATTCTACCGGAGAACTCTTTCTCTCTCAATCCGAATGACCTTGGCCAGGGATTTGTCTGAGCAAGCATATATGGGATATTCCTCTCGTGATACCGAAAGTGGATGATCCTCTATTGATACTCAATTACTTTCGTAAGGTTAGCTACCAATCTCGATAACCAGCTATACCAGATCTAAAATTTCCAAACTTATAAGTCTAGCATCAAAGAAAGGAGTATTCACACAAGACATCCTTGGTGTCTTAAGTCAAAGGACTAGATACACAACTGGAACTATGGAATCGCTGTCTGACATTAAATATCATCAACCATACAGAATTTTATAAGTGGATCAATCAGTGAACTCATTCTCCAATAAGCACTTATACTTTTATATCCTTAGTGTCTACACACAAGTAGCTATGAGACAAGTCGCCTCCATCATATGGATGGGTATATAGTACACCAGTCTATCCGGTTATCTCGATGTCTCTCTCGAGTAACCTACGACCAAGATTATTTAGGATCTTTATTTAAAGATGAATCGATCTCATTATCGTGATCTTATCACGATCTGATTCCCATTGCACATAACCAAGGACATCATAAATATAAATACTATAGATAATATAATATGAGAATATACTAATATTAATCATAAGAAAAAAGATCGCACAACATGTCACACGTGCCATCACTCCATGTTTTATCTTATTATTTATAAAAATAAAAATGGAAGAAAATTTGCATGATGTTACCTTACAAATTTATTTGCTACCCTTGCTTGAAATTACATGAGATGTTTTTAATTGCATGAGTAACTCCTAAATTCTTGAATCTTCTTGAATATCTTAGATCCTTAAGCTTGTTTTTGAAATTCATCTCTACAAATTAAAAGCTATATATAATGATATTTTATAACTCATGGGTTATTTTCTTTCCTTCTTGTTCACAAGAGAAAGAAAATTTTTTATGACTCAAGTTGTATTTTTATAAAGGGGGAGCAAAAACTCATGTGCCTTAAAATTCTAAGCCCTATATTTCACCTTTTTGTTGATGACAAAGAAGGAGAAATATACATTGATGACATATGATATTAATGATATGCATCGATATAGATATGAATTGATATATTTTGGATATGGATATGAGTGTACAATTCCTTTTTACTCATGATTTGATATCTTGGATATGCAAATTTGTGTTAAAATTTACATAGAATTTTGATTGCTTGAATTTAAGAGTGTGTGATTCTCTTAAATTTAAGTGACATAAATTTATGGGGAGTTAGGATTAACTCCTGTCTGTTAGGACTCTAGCTAGAGGAGTCCAAATTTAGTTTCCTGGAAGAGGACAATCATATAAAATCTAAAGGGCATTTATGTAAACCCTATCTAGCCGACCCCTATTAAGGAAAGTAAGGAGGCCGGCTATGTTAGGATTAATTAAGAAAGATATTTAAGGAGAGAGTAAGATACATATTACTTTAATTAACCACCCCTTATCTTAGTTAAAGAGGGGTTGGTTGAGGAGGGGTTAAATTAGAAAAGGATTAAGAAATAATAAAGTAACCGGCCACCCCTAGATGGGTCGGTTGATGGTTGGACTTAGGGTTGTATTAGGAATTTCGTAGGAGTTGGTTGAGCATAGGAGTATTGAAATAGGAGTCCTCTTAGGAATTAGGGATTGAAGGCCTATAAATAGCCTTGTAATCATCCACTTTTTATTATGAATAGATCAATCTTTCTTTAGCCAATGACTTGAGTAACAAGGAGGGAAGAACCCCCTATAGAGTTCCAAGGAGGTCGATCCCCTATAGAGATCACCCCAAGCTTAGAATCTATAAGGGTTCTATCACTTGGTATTAGCATAGCGTTCTTAGCGTCTCGCTATCCTTCCACACCCATCCATCAGCCTCCCACATCCATCCAAAGCAATTCCCACAATTGCTAAAAGATTGTCACCAAACTCCATCATTATCTCTACTACCGCAGATCACCCTTTGATCTCTCCATGAATTATAACAGGTTCTAGTTTTCTACCTTACTGCTACTGCAATTTAGTTATCCTTAATCCAAAAACCCAAAAAAAAATATTCTCATATTGTTGCATAAACTTTTCGTCGTAAAGTTTCTATCTTTACGACGAAATCACTGTAGAATTCCAACCGCACATCCCTTACTGTTTAATTTGCTGATGTGTGTTTACTAATCAAACTTCTACAAAATTTCTACCATGTCTCTATAACTTCCTATCCTCAGATCTCCCTTTGGTTTCGTTAAAAAATCATCAAGATAACCAGCTCATCTTTTATGTCCAAGCTGCTATAGTTTAGACGTAAAAATCTATTATAGTACCTTCCCGTGATCTTCGATTTTGCTGAACATTTTGTTATCGTTTCCTTCCACAAAATTTTTGACTATATTATCTCTTCCTTGCTAGTATATTTTCTTTGACTTTCACTCAAATTTTCATTGAGAATTTTTAGAAAAACTTACATCTTCACTGTTGGGATTGTTTTGATAAAAAATCTGCTGCTGCACCTTTTCTTTCTTCTTCTCCTTAATCCACCGAAACCCAACTAACTTGCTGCCACCACCCAAGATATCTTTAAAGCATCCCTTTAGCCTTAAGATGCAACCCTTATAACCTATTTTCCTTACCCTAATAGCACCCAAAACTGTGGCCAAAAATAGCGACTATTGTAGCCTATCGATGTAGAATTCTGCAGCACTACCTTTTGGTGTTTTTACTACGCTCATATCAGATCCTTATCGAAATTGTTATTGCCACCCATGTCATCTTTAGGGCACCCCTATAGCCTTAATATGCAGCCATCATAGCATTTTTTTGATTTTGATAACCAACCCAAACCATAGCCCAAATAATGGTCTTCCATAGCCACTGAATCTTCCATCAATCCTTATCTTCTGCAGCCACCGAACCTTGCCAAACCAGTTGCTGCCCCAACAGAAACTCTAAACCTTCCTTCCCAACCTCAAACCACTACTACAAAAATTCTTTACAGCCTCCATAGCACCCTCAAACTGTAGCACCAATAGTAACCTAAATCGTAAACTATCAACCCTAAACTGCAACCTTGATTCGTCACCCCTTTGGCCACCAAATCCCTACCAAATCGGTTTCCATCAATAGTAACTCTAAGCCACCCTTCTAACCCTAAACCTCAATCATTGAACCCCCCTTATAGCCTCTGCAACAACCCCAAACAACAGCATCAATAGCACCCTCTTTGCCGAAAAATTTTGCTGCACTACCTTCTATACTACTTATTGCATCCACACCCAATTCCTACCAAATCTATTGCTATCATCAATAGCAACTCTAATCCATTCCTTTAACCTTAAATCTCAACTATTATACCCCCTATATGACCCCTATAGCATCCCTAAATCACAGCCCCAATAGCAACTAAAAACAATAACCTTTCAGTCTCAAACCGCAGTCATCTACCCTTGATCCACCACCTCTTTCGGCCATCAATCCACCCAACCATTTCATATCACTGACCCAACAATAGGAGAAGGATATTGACATCTTAGATCTGGAGGTATACGCAATGGCATCTCGAGGTTCAATCAATGCCAAGTTGGAGGCATTCAAATCACGTGTGGAGGACAGATTGCGCATCTTATTCATCGAATTCGGATTGGGCTGATCTCCGAGCCCAACAAAATTTCAGCAAAGTGTAAGTTCAAAGAGGCCTCTCAAAAAGGAAGTATGAGCTACTGATATGAGGCAACCATGCATGAGGGTGGACTTCCCTCGATGGGAAGAAGGAGACCCGACGAGATGGATTTTGTGTGCCGAACATTACTTCCATCATCACCAAACACCGAAGGATTCCATGGTGGACACCGTTGTCATCCACCTTGAAGGAGATGTTATACAATTAGCTTGAATACAATCATAGGGCTCCAACATGGAAACAATTTAAGTACGCACTACTGAACCACTTTGGGCCAACTAAGTACAAGAATATCAATGGACAACTTGTCAAGATCCGACTTTCCTCCACGATCCAAGAATACTAGACTAGGTTTGAGGAATTATCTTACTTTGCTTATGATTGGTCTGATAGATAATTATTAGGGACGTTCATCAAAGAACTCAAGCCAAAAATTAAAGGAGAGATAAAAGCATGGCAACCCCCCACCATGAAGGTCGTAATCTCTTTCGCCCGAATCCAAGAGGAATGGATAAACTAAGATGCTTACAGGATGAGAACCACTCTTAGACCAGTAGTATATAAACCTTCCTATGCTCCTAGTCATTCTTTGCTACTAAAAAAATTGATGAGAGAAGAGCTACGCGATAGGTCGGCGAAGGGCCTTTGTTGGCATTGCAATAAACTTTGGAGCCGCAACCATCACTGCAAAAAAGGAGAGCTTTCTATGATAAAATTTATTAAAGAATCTAAAGAAGAGTTCTAGGAACCTGAGGAGGAGAACACAAAGGAGGACCCGTAGTCAGCCGATTGCATGACTCACGCTTTAGCCGGCCATGCGAACCCGCAAGCAGCAAAAGTTAAAGAATCCTTTAAGCAGCAACCTATCACCGTCCTCACCAACAATATTATGAATGGCAAGGGAGAACAAGTGACCTTATGCAAGAAACATGGGAGCAAAGTAATAATGATCTTGACACAACACTTGTAGAAGCTTACTGAAATTTCAGATGCCTACATTGAACCGAGCCGACTACTTCTTACCAGGCTATACGATCTTCATATGTTGATCTTGTAGAACAAACCACTAGCACATATTTGGTCATATTGCTATCCATATCCTTAGAGAGCTGAAGCTAAAAGGATCGTCCAAGAGATGCAGGAGACACAAATCACTCGGCCATGACCTTCCCTTGTAATGGTACTTTATTTCCAAAAACTTTGCCTCTTTGTTTATCGGTATAAACTCTTCTTGAAGTGCCACATCCGCCCGTACCAGCTATGGCTTCTGAAGCAACACACCTAGATCTCGAGCTACTTCTATGACTTCTCTAAGGAGCAAACCATAATGCTCAAAGTCTTCTCTGATGATGAACATCGATCCACGGCCCACAACTGCAAGAAGATTGAGTCTCTCCAGTAATAGTACTAGCATGGAATCTGTGACACCAAATCTTACTGGATGGAGATCAAAATTCTGAAGGAACAGGAGGAAGGTATCTACACATCCACTATCTACAAGATCCTTACAGTCACGATGCCATCTACATCAATGCTAGCTTTACCCGACTTCGATAAAGTATTTATTATTGATGCATCGGAAACTAGAAATTATGTTATCCACATGTAAGATGGCCAACTCCTAGCCTACATCAACAAAGCCCTCACGATAAATCACCTAAAGATACCAATCAATGATGAGGGAATACTAACCTTTATTGAATTTGTGGCTTGGTATGATACAAGACAACAGCATGAAGAGGAGATCAAAGGAAGCCCTAAAAAATTACAGCTTCTACTCCTTCCAAACTCAGATCGAACTCATCTTACTATAGACTTTACTAGAAGGCAACTATCATTACAGAGGAAGGCCAGGCTACCAATACACATGCTAGCCCATACAAGAAAGAAATAGTCGTCCGATAAATATCGGAGTAGAAGGAAGTTTGTTATTAAATATCGAGTCTTTCTCTATATTCATCTATACCAGCAGGAATTTATGAAAACTCAAGCCTCACAGAAGTGGTCTCCTAGTTTCTTTGGATCCTACAAAATTGGAGATCACATTGAAGCCGTAAATTATAGATCAGACTTGCACACTAATTCGAAATTACAACTCATCCTTCAAGTATCTCACTGCAAATAAAAGTTTCGAAATGATGACTCAGCTCAGATCCATCCTCCAGATATCCCAACTAATGAGGAAGTTCAAGTTCAGTTGATGATCACATGGGATCATAGGATCGTGATGCACGACCGTCCAAATACTACTACCCTTGATGGAGAGATACAAGATAATGATGGACTGTCGAACCACAGCGCGCCTACCATAGATACCACAAAGAAGCTTCAAGGAGAATTACATATCAAGACCCAAAGTTCACAGGGCCTCAGCCTTGAGGACAATGCTGATTTGAAGATGATGGGTCTATTAGGACTCTAGCTAGAGGAGTCCTAATTTAGTTTCACAGAAGAGGACAATCATGTAAAATCTAAGGGGCATTCATGTAAATCATATCTAGTCGATCCCTATTAAGGAAAGTAAGGAGGTCGGCTAGGTTAGGATTAATTAAGGAAGATATTTAAGGGGAGAGTAAGATGCATGTTACCTTAATTAACCACCTCTTATCCTAGTTAAACAGGGGTTGATTGAGGAGGGATTAAATTAGAATAGGATTAGGAAATAATAAAGCAACCGACCACCCCTAGATGGGTCGGTTGGTGGTTGGACTTAGAGTTGCATTAGGGATTGCTTAGGAGTTGTATGAGGGTAAGAGTCTTGAAGTAGGAGTCCTCTTAGGAATTAAGGATTGAAGGTCTATAAATAGCCTTGTAATCATCCACTTTTTTTCATGAATAAATCAATCTTTCTTTAGCCAATGACTTAAGTACCAAGGAGGGAGGAGCCTCTATAGAGTTCTAAGGAGACCGATCCCCTATAGAGATCACCCCAAGCTTAGAATCCATAAGGGTTCTAACACTATCATCAATTGATTATCATCATCAAAAAGGGAGAGATTGTTGAATCTCATATTTTGATGATGAAATTAATTGATGGGTTATTGATCTAATATGGATTATTAGAAGTTGATTAATATAGGATTAACTATGACAAAGAGAATGTGACAATCAGGTTTGGCCAGAGTCAGGTCCATGCATTGGGTCGGGTTCGGACGGTGCGGTTGGAAACTCACTAGGAGTGTATCGAAAGCTTGCCAAGGGTATCGAGAGCTTGCCTGGATAAAGCAAGGGAGTTCACCATAAGAAGATCTAGACTCACCGGAAGATTATCGAGGATAGCCGAAAGGCTTGTCGGGAGTTGGGGAGGTCTTGGAGTGGACTTGTGGCTATTATAACTGAAATTAATTAAGTCATAGTTAGTATCATGCAGGTTTAACCACGATAGGAGGAGTTACAGATTAGACATGGACCCATGATCAAACTTTGATATCGGGCCAAGGATTGGACGATGTGGTGGGAGCTTACCGAAAGTTCACTAGGAGATTCACCAAAGGGATCGGGAAGCTTGCTAGGAATGCATCAGGAAATCGTCAGAGGAAGACTATGAGACTCACTATTGGAGATTCCGAATGTTGCCGGAATGCGAGAGTGAGGTCATTAAGCTTGGTGATCATGTTTGATTGTAATCTTCAAGTCATAGGTTAAGGTGAGTTTGATTTGAGTGTGATTTGAAAATTAACTTAAAGAGGCAATCGGGTCCACTATGGGGTTTGATTTAGCTCAGGTTGAGCTCAATTATTTGACCAAAGAATTGGTCAACATCAGGTTCAAACTAAAATTTGAAAAGTGGAGGGAACCACTTTTGTGAAGATTTTGGTAGGTAAACTGCTAGTAAGAAATGGTTGTACCGCCATACCTAGGATTTCGGGTGGCTGTCAGGGTGTGCCACCCAGGCTGTGTGGCTGAACCACCCGTACCTAGCAATCTGGGCACTTTCGACGGTTGAGAATTTTTGGAGATTATATTTTGAAAAAATATTGTGTGAGAATTATAAGAAAAAAAGAAAAAGGGTAAGAGAGTGATCAACGAGTGTAATCTTGTCTCCCTTGTAAGCAAAGTGTAAGGGTTTGGTCTTCACCCAAAGAAGATCGATAGTGGATATTGGTATGCCTCAAGAAGGAGGACCAAAGAGTGGACGTAGGTCATTGGTGCCGAACCACTATAAAAATTGTGAGTGTTTGCTTGCTTTCATCGCTTATATATTTTTGTATTGACGCTTCCGATTTAACTCAACTCTTTGAAAGCAAATTTTTTATGATAAGTTCTTTTCTTCAAACATTGCTTAGCTTTCTGATTTGCTTATTAACTTAGCAACTTTCTTTTAATCACTCACTTGTTTGACTAAAAACGAAAAGCTTCGAATTTTCTATCTTGGTTTAATCAAAAAATTTTCATCGAAACTGAAAATTTACACTTGCACTAATTCAAACCCCCCCACCCCCAAACCCCCCATCATCCCCCCGCCCCCACCTACACCTACCCCTCCCCTCCACTTTTAGTGCTAATTGATCCTAACAATCCTAATAGGTACCACTACCTACAACATTAACTATTGGTTGTACCATCACCAAGTCTGGGCGGTAATACTACCTAGCAACATGGGTGACCTTGTACTTCATTTTTCAGCTCATAGGCGATTTCACTGCCTAGTATGACGGTGCCATTGGTTGACCTAACTATGGGCCAATAAATGGGCCTCCCAGTGGGCCCAAATCAACCCTACTCTAAGCGATACTATTGCTTGGAAACATGGGAGACCTTGTACTTTATTTTTCAGCTCACAGGCAGTTCTATCGCTTGGTATGATGGTGCCACCACTTAACCCAACTATGGGTCACTAAATGAGCCTCCTGGTGGGCTCAAATCAACCCCAATAAAGGTCTAATAGGCTCTTAATTGAGTTAGCATGGTTACACACAAAACTAATATAATTTAGACCTAACATTTGATAATCAAGATATAAACAACTAAAGACAAGAATTCTTTATTGCCTAGCATGTTATTAGTTCATCTGAACTTTGTTTCGATGTATCACCTAATCCATCGACATGTTGACTCCCGCAACATCCGATATTTGTGCACTATCCAATTCTTCTAGCCCGATGCTCAATCTCTGACTCTGGCCCAACATCTAATTCTTTTGCTTCAATTGTTTTACCTTTTATGATTGAAGTTAGTCCTACATCACTTTTCTCAAACGCTGAGTAGATCACTATTTTATCAATTGATTTTATTATCTAAATTCAGAATTCAACAAAATCAATTATAAAATATCCTAGTTATCATCACTCAACTATAAATTTTCTTATACACTCTTTAAAAACTTTTTTTCTCAAATCTACACTTCTAAGAATTTATACTTACTAGATTATTCATCATGAAACTTTGAAGAATTTAGACTTTTTCTCTAGTATTCCTTAAAAACTAACCCTAGATAGCATTCTCTCACTATACATAGAAACTTAAAAGCAACAAAGGGGTTGAATTAGTGCAAGTATAAATTTCAGTTTAGATGAAAACTTTTCGATTAAACCAAGATAGAAAATCTGAAGCTTTTCATTCTTAGTGAAACGAGTGAGTGATTAAAACATAGTTGCTAAGTTAATAAGCAAACCAGAAAGATAAGCAATGTTTGAAAGAAAAAACATATCGCAAAAACTTTACTTTCAAAGAGTTGAGTTAAATCGAAAGCGTCAATACAAATATGTAAGCGATGAAAGCAAGGAAATACTGATAGGACTCTAGTAGGGTTGAGTCTTAATCTCCCTAGGAAGTAGTCAATAAAACCCTATTAAATTATAATAAAGCCACTCATATCTTATAAAGGAGTATGGCTAGGGTTTAGATTAGCCTTTAGGGTTTAGTGGCCGCCACCTCCTTTATTGAGTTGGTCAGCCAGGGTTTCCCCCTGCTTAGGTCAGCTATAGAGCCAACCTAGCCGCCTCCTATTCCTATTAGGGCAGGTCAACTATAGGAGGGGAAAAGGAATAATTTTACTTAGGCAAGCACCCCCTTAGGCTAGGGTTTTGATCCATATTTAAAGATATAACCGCCTCCCCCTCTTGAATTAAGCAATTATTAATTTTATTTCAGTCTTTTGTTGAGTCTAGGATGGAGGAACCCGTATAGCATTACAAGGGTTGATCCCCCTCAAGGATCAAAATCTATAGAGCTTCTTCTGGGATTCTATCAACTGGTATCAGAGCAATGATCTTGCTACCCCTGTAGCCATCATCCACGCCTCCACCTTCCCAAGCAATTCCCATAATTGCTTTTGACGTCGCCTCAATCATTGCCCACCAAGCCACCCAAATCAGCCCTAACTGTAGCCTACTTCCTTATCGATCCACTTACCTTTTCACCTAACTTTTCTTACCGATTCACCTACCTTTGCTGTCATCTATACCAAATATAAAATCTATTTCCCTAACCTTAATCTACTACTATCATAGTCCTAAAACCATACCAATTTACGGCCTAAACTCTACAAAATCGTAGTCCCAAATCGTACCCAAAACAGCCATAAACCGTACCCAAAAACTGAAGCCTTCGATCCACCAATCTTTCAGCTGCCCAATCTCCCTTATCCCTTCAACCGTAGCACACATCTTTTATTGCCCAACGTTGCCAACAGTGACCTCTTGCTACCATCCTCCTTGATCGTAGACAGTAGCGATCTTGCAGCAAAAAGCTACCAGTAGTGATCTATCATTGTAATTTATTTATATCGCAGCCCGCAACAATTATTCGTTGCTAACTATCTTGATCGTGGCCAGCAATAAATTGAACAAATAGCAACCGTCTCTCACTCCATACCGTTGTTGCCCTCCTCCGCAACAGTCGTGTACATCGCTGCCCCATTTTCCTCTTATTGCAGCTACACCCTTGCTACAACCGATGCCACTTGCAGCCATGAAGTCACAGCGTAGTCGCAACCGATGTTGTTGCTGCCTTTTTCTTCCTCCACCGTTGCTGCTACCCTTGGCTACCATCCTCCACTTGGAGACTTCACTCCCGCAGTCCGACATTACTATTATTCACTGCCTTCAACCTGAAAATTACAACTACACTTTTCAGTTGGTTTATTTGACAGGCTAGAGGTTCCTACGTCATGACATCGCTGGGCTTATTCAAAGCCAAATTGGAGGATTTCGAGATGTGTATGGATGCTAAATTATGCACTCTCTTCAAGGAGTTTAGATTGAGCCGATCACCAAGCCCAAGAAGATCACAACATGGAGCAAATTCTGATTACAAAAAGAACCCATCAGAGGTAAGAAGTGATGATAAGACATGACAGCCCTACACCTCGAAGACGTTGATCGCCTTTGTATAACTTCAAGAAGGGCACCTCAATCAAGATGCTCAGAGCATAAGAGCCACATCCTAACCAAAAGCATATAAATCTTCAGCACCAATCAATTACAAGAACCTTAACGAAGAACTAACGACGAGCCGTCAAACCTCTATCATCCAAGAGTACTAAATCAGGTTTGAAAGGTTAACTAATTAAACTTATGATTAGTCTGAAAAAAAATATTGAGAACTTCCATTGAGAGCTTAAAGCCAGAGATTCAAGAAGAAGTTAAAGCGCGACAACCGTACACACTTAAGGCAACCATCTCCTTCGTACGACTATATGAAAATAGGCTGAACCAAGATGCTCGAAGGACCAAAGCCACCACACGACTAGTAGCACAGAGACTCTCGGCCCCATCTACCACCAACCAGTCACCTCAGTCAAAAAAGTTAATAAGAGAAGAGTTCGTGACAGATCAGTAAAGGGTCTATGTTGGCATTATAATAAACTATGGAGCCGAGACCACCATTGTAAAAAGGAGAGACCTCTATTGGTTGAGCCCAATGAAGAACCCAAACTCAAAGATATGGCTCTCGAGTCTAAGGAGAAGGATATGAAGGAAAAATCATAATCAACTGCTCGCACCTTTCATGCTCCACCACAGATATTAGACATTAATGGCTTTATCAAGCATCAACCCATCACCATCCTCGTCAACACCAGGAGCTCCAACGACCTTATGAATGACAAAAGAAAATAGGTGACCTTATGTGGGAAAGGAGAGAATGAGAAAAAGATGATCTTGTCACAATGCTTGGAGAAGCTCACTGAAATCTTAGGCACGTCCACTGAACCGAGCCGACTCCTTCTTACCAGATTGCACAAACCCCGTATGTTGGTCTTACAAAGGGAACCATCAACACATATTTGGCTATATTGCTGTCCATATTTTCAGAGAACTGAAGCTAAAAAGATCATCCAGGAGACGCGAGAGATACGGATCATTCGACCACAACCTTTTCTTGCAATGACACTTTATCTCCAAAAATTTGCCTCTTTGTCTATAGGGATAAGATCTTCCTGAAGTGTCATATTTAGCTGAACTAGCTGTGGGTTCTGATGCAGTGCTCCCTTATCTCAAGCTACTTTCATGACTTTACCGAGGAGCGGACCATGATGCTAAAAGTCTTCCCTGATGATGACCTCGGATCCATGGCCCACGATCACAAGAAGGAACAAGAGAAAGGCATCCACATGACCCCCAAAGCCATGATGCCATCTATATCGATGCTAGCATTACCTGAATGTAGCAATGTGTTAATACTTGGAGCAGACACATCCAGAGTTAGGATCGGCATCACCCTTATACAAGATGGTTGACTCCTAATTCACACCAAGGCTTCCCCCACACTTCACACAAGATTTTTAAAGGGGATACTCATTGCTACAAAATTTAAAATTTGGCTGGATACAGGTCCATGGCAGAAAGAGGAGTAAGCCTAAAAGAATTATAATTCATGCTCACGCCAACACATGCAAAGAAGAAATGGCCTCCCGACAAACTTCAGAATGGACAAAAAATTAAAGATCGAGTTTTCTTACACCTCTAGCCTGATCAGTAAGAAACTCGAGCCTTAAGGAAGTGGTCTCCCTATTTCTTTGGGTCTTGTAAAATTGGGGACCATATTAGAGCCCTAACATGGAGATCAAATCCGCGCACTAAATCAAGATTACAATTGATCCGCTAGTTGTCCCACCTCAAATGGAAATTTAAAGAAGATGACTCAACCCAAATCATTCCAACTAACACCCCAACTGATGAGGAGGCCAAGTTTAGTTGATAATAGCATGGGAATTATATGAGGAGCTGAAGACCCAGCTTCTCGAGTTCATAGAACCTCAGCCTTGAGGACAATGCTGATTTTAAGATGGCGAGTTTGATAGGACTCCAGTAGGATTGAGTCTTAATCTCCCTAAGAAGTAGTCAATAAAACTCTACTAGATTGTACTAAAGCCACTCCTATCTTATAAAGGAGTATGGCTAGGGTTTAGATTAACCCTTAGGGCTTAGTGGCCGTCACTTCCCTTATGGGTTGGTAACCAAGGTTTCCCCCTGCTTAGGTTGGCTATAGAGCCAACCTAGCCACCCCCTGTTCCAATTAAGGCAGGCCAGCTATAAGAAGGGCAAATAGATAATTTTACTTAAGGAAGCACCCTCTTAGGCTAGGGTTTTGATCCATATTTAAAGATATAGTCGCTCCCCTCTTGAATCAAGCAATTATCAATGTTATTTCAGCCTTGTGCCGAGTCTAGGAGAGAGGAACCCCTATAGTGTTCCAAGCGTTGATCCCCCTCAAGGATCAAAATCTATAGAGCTCCTTCTGGGGTTCTATCAAATACTTATAATTTTTATAGTGGTTCGGCACCAACGTCTACTCCCAAGTCCTCCTTCTTAAGGCACACCGATGTCCACTACCGATCTTCTTTGGGTGAAGACCAAACCTTTACACTTTGCTTACAAGGGAGATAGGATTACATTTTTCTATCAATCCATTACCCCTTTCTTTTTCTTACATTTCTCATACAATATTTTCTCATAATATAATCCCCAAAATTATTTCTCACACAAGATTACACTATTATATTTCTCGCACACTCTTTAATCACTTCCGACCTCCCACCGCATCGTCTAATCCTTGGTCCGATGCTTAAGCTTGATCTTGGGTCTATATCTGATCTGTAACTCATTCTCCCATCATGATTAAACCTACATGATGTTAATTATAACTTAATTAATTTCAATCATAATAGCCACAAGTCCACTTCAAGACCTTCCCAACTCCCGACAAGTCTTTTAGCTTCCCCCGACAATCTTCCGGTGAGTCTCGGTCTTCTTTTGATAAACTCCCTTGCGCCATCCAAGCAAGCTCCTGATACACTCGACAAGCTTCCGACACACTCCTAGCGAGTTCCCAACCGCATCGTCCGAACCCTGGCCCAATGTATGGACTTGACTCTGGCCAAAACTGATTGTCACATTCTCTCTGTCATAGTTAATCCTGCATCAATCAACTTCTAACAATCCATGTTAGATCAATAACCTATCAATTGATTTTATCATCAAAATCTGAGATTCAATAATCTTCCTCATTTTAATGATAACCATCAATTGATGACAGGACTTAATTCTAACTCCCCCTAAATCCATGCCACTTAAATTTAAGAGAATCACACACTCTTAAATTCAAGCAATCAATATTTTATGTAAATTTCATAAATGTGCATCAAGTCATCAAATTATGAATTTCATCAAGTCATGAAATCATGAATTTCATCAAGTCATCAAATCATAATAAGAATTTTGCAATCATATCCATATCCAAGATGTTCAATCTATTTTTATATCTATATCACGTGTTATTAGTGTATATCATCAATATCATGAGTCATCAATCAATATCATGTATCATCAATATATATTTCTCTCCTTTTATCATCAACAGAAAAGTGAAATATATGGCTTAGGATTTTAAAGTACATGAGTCTTTGCTCTCCCTTTATAAAATACGACATGAGTCATAAATAATTTTCTTCCTCTTATGAAAAAGAAGGAAAGAAAATAAGGGAGGAGTTGTAAAACATCGTTAAGAAGAGCTCTTAATAAATTTTAAAAAGAATATTAAGATAAGCTCAAAAGTCTAAGTTGAAACTATTTTAACCACATCATATGCAATATATCATATTATAAAATTATGATTATTATTCCAAATCATCATGTATATTTTTAAAAATCAACATACATTATCATCATACATGATTTCACATCATCATATCTTCTCCCCCTTTGTCATCAACAAAAAAGGAGAAGTGCAATTAGCAAATTTCTAATATATAAGAGTTTAATAATTTAGTAAATTTTTTATCACCTTAAAACATGCAAACTAGTAAGTTCTTTCTTCTCTTTTGAGAAGTGCAAGCTAGCAAATGTTTAATTCCTTTGTAATATTCAAGCTAACAATTTACATCATGCAAATAAACAAGTTTTGCTCCCCCTTTATCATTGTCAAAAAGAAGAGATAATGCAAAACTTTTCCCATTACATTATTTTTCAAATCATCACATGAAATATATTAAGAAAAATTAACATAGTGATGAGATATACAATTTATGAAGACAAATTGTGACTATTGAGAGATAAACTATATGAGAAACAAATAAAATAAAATCTCTTGATTTATTTATAAGAAATCTCAAGTTGTCAAGTTCATGATTTGTATAAAAATTTATTTTTAGATAATACGAGAACACATAACAAAAAATTTTGATTCATAAAAGATTTCAAGTTGTAATTCTAAGAAATCAAAACCACGATATAGGTAAATCACTCATTCAATTTCAAAATCATCAAATCACTTTCAAGAGAATTAAAATTTAATTAATAGACTTATTAGTCTCTTGAAATGTTAGTGATTTCCTTTCTCCACTTTGTGTGAGCAAGAATGTAGAATCAAGGTAGAGAAATGAAAAATATCATATCACAAAAATGCTCAATTTTAAAAATATAAATTTTATAGATGTAAATTTTAAAATTAAGCTCAGAACTTCAGGATATTTAAGGAGATTCAAAAGTTTAAAAGCTCACTCATGCATTTAAAATCATCTCATTCAATTTCAAGTATAACAAAAAAAAAATTTATTATAAATTTTGATAAAAAAATATCAAGAATTTCATAAGAAGGCATGATAGTAGATCAAGCTCAAATTGTAAATCAAGTATTTTACATGCATTTAGAAAGTCCTAATTTACTTCTAAGCAATTTTTCCTCATTTAATGTTATCATATCCAAATTTAATTCTAATCATATTAATAATTTTATCTCTCCTTTTTTTTGTCATTGTCAAGAAAGAAATATGATGGCATAATTTCTTCTTAGCATTTATATTCAAATTATACCAAAAAGTATCAGGAGATCATGTCGCTAAAGATAAAATCAAATTTTTGAATATCAAAATACATTATTTTGTTTAATAAGTTTTTTCCCTTTTTTTGTGAATAATAAAAATGAGTCTTATGGGATAATCTCAATTCATCCAAGATAAATCTTTTTACTAAAAAATAATAATCTTAATAAAAATTTTATTTATTATTGTTAAAATCATAAATCTTCTTTTTATTAAAAAGAGAAAATTATAGAGATCAATAACATGATTCCCATAATGTAAAAGTCAAGTCAAGAAATTAAGGGAATATTCATGATAATACAAATCTCTTTCAATTTTAAACTTATCATAAATTTAAGAAATACTAATTTTGGTGATAAGTTATGTCATGCACGAGTTTTAAAATAAATTATGTCAAGATAAATATTGATATCAAAAGACATTCATGAATATTGAAGATATGATTTAATTTAATAAATCTCTTCTTAAATGATAAAATAGAACCATAAGAGAAAAAAGAAGAGTCTTCATCTCATAAAAATATCATATTATAGATATCAAGATCATGAGTTAATTTTAAGGAAGAAAAAAATAGAAGATCCTAATTTATATATATGTAACTTCAAGTTTTCAAGAATATAGTTTATAAAAAGATTTTCAAGTTTTATTTTCTAAACTTATCAAATCATGATAATAATTTCTTCAAGTTCAAATTATCAAATCATCAAAATATCTTTCATAATTCAAGAGAGTCATAAAAATAACTTAATCAATTCATTAGTCTCTTTCTAAAATAAAATCATTTGAAAACTTATCCACAATCATCATCAAAAATTACTTTTCAAAAAATTTCAATAAAGTCATCATATATTGTTTTCCAAAAGAAAATAGCTAAAGTTTTCTATTTATTTTTGTAGTTAAAGAGATTTAATAATAAATATATCATTTTATCCTTGTTGAAGGATTCATGGGTTAAATATTCTTTCAAGAAGAATTATCCTTCTTTTGAAATTTATTTCAAGAATGTATTGGCATTTAAAGTCAAAAATAAAATTTCATTATGATCATTGCAAAAATATTTTCAAACAAATGCTTTGATTCATTTTAAATTCAATGATTTTTATATGTTAGAAGATTCTATCATGTTATCAAAAAAATTTTCTTTTAAAGAAAGATGATTTCATATATGATTTTTAGGTTTAAAAATAACATAAATCATCAATATAAGTTAATACACATCAATACAATAATCATCATCAAAATCTTTCTTTCATACATATGACTTTTATTTAAGTTAACCATACTTTCTTCTTTCTAATTTTAGCATGCTCTAACTATGTATCATCAATTTATTAATTATATAATGATGAACTATTTTTAATAAAAGGATTTGTTATAATAGAAACAAAGGTCATTAAGCTTCAAACATCTTAATTCAAATAATTTTTTTGTTATTATTACATAGGCTAGTGAGCTTTGAAAGAGTATTAGATCTCAAGTCTTGAGCATCTACTTTCAAAACATTACTTAGTGCTCCTAGCCTTGTTACGAGGTAACTTTATATTATGGGAGGTTTTGATTTAGGTACCCACTTAAGTTTGGGTCCTTCATGATATGTTCTTCCCATTTTCTCTAATGGCATAAGATTGTTTATAGTTCATTTATGAACCCAAAAGAGGACTATAATTTTTAAATGGACATTTGTAAGCCATATTTCCTAATCTTTCATAAAAATTACACTTGACTTTTGATGATAAATGTAAGGTAGGTCCTTTAACAAAAATGATTAGCTTTTGTTGAGTGTTTACCAATAAGGCCTATACCTTTTTTGTATTAATATGACTCTTATTGGCAAGGATCATATTCAAGGATTTACTACCAATTTTAAATTTTTCTAACATTACATTAAGCTTGATATTTTCTTATTTAATATTGTCTAGCATTTCATATTTAGAACTAAGATTATGTGATGCTAATAACTCATGTATTTCATCAACTTTATGAACTAACAAATCATGTTTATTTTTAAGCAACCTAAAAGATTTGCTAAGTTTTCTAAACTCATCAAACAAATCATGAAACATGTTTAATAATTCTGAAAAAATACTTAAGAAATCACTAACCTCATCGTCGATGGTCATAAGAGCGAGGTTCTCCACTTCTTGGTTGTGCATTTCATCTTTGAAGCTCCTCGGCTTCTTGTGTTCATAGCAAGAGGTTTTGTCCATCTTTAGATCATTTTTAAGGTTTATATTAATTAATTTATCTGATTCATTTGTCAATGGTTCAATGTCTTCATCACTCGAGATTTCACTCGATGAGTCATATGTTCTTAATTCAAATTTCTTCCTATTCTTTGGAAGGTCTTAATTTGTTCTCAATTCATTATCCTTCTTGTTCTTTAGAATGTGTTCTTCTTATTCATTTTTGTAAGATTTTTGTTTAATGATTCATTTAGATTTAGTGTGCTTTCATGTGTTATTTCTAATGCATGCCATATATCGAAAGCCGAATCAAAACAAGAAACACGATCAAATTCATTTTTATCAAGTGCATAATATAAAACATTCATAGCTTTTGCATTTAAAGAAAAATTCTTCTTCTCTAAATCATTCCAATTATTTATTGCATGAGAATTATTTTTAAATCCATTTTCAATAATAGTCTATTTTCTCTCGTCGTAGTTAAACCTGCATGATGCTAACTATGATTTAATTAATTTCAATCATAATAGCCACAAATCTACTTCAAGACCTTCCCAACTCCCGATAAGCCTTTCGGCTACCCCCGACAATCTTCCGGTGAGTCTCGGTCTTCTTCTGGCGAACTCCCTTGCGCCATCCAGGCAAGCTCCCGATACCCTCGGAAAGCTTCCGACGCACTCTTAGCGAGTTCCCAACTGCACCGTCCAAACCCTGGCCTAATGCATGGGTTTGACTCTGGCTAAATCTGATTGTCACATTCTCTCTATCGTAGTTAATCCTACATCAATCAACTTCTGACAATCCATGTTAAATCAATAACCCATCAATTGATTTCATCATCAAGATCTGAGATTTAATATTCCTCTCACCTTAAACAAAATCTAGATATATATGTGACATTTATAGAATAATTAAACCTTAATTTTTAAGACTTTCTCCTTCATGAATACTCATTCTATTACTAGGATTCCTTATCTCACTAGTACACTAGCTATATAATTGTAAAATACTTATTAATCCTAATAATATCTTCGTGTGTATTTTATTTATTTTTATATTTTTGAAGATAAAATATTTTTGTTTGATATTTCTTCAAGTCTTCATGGCTCATTTATGTCAAATCTTTTATTATTAAATTTTTTGATCTGATATAATTTGTTGGACAGAGGCAAAAGTTCTTTTGATTTTGAAAATCTTCTTGGGACGATTGCGTAGACTTCGGATTTGGTGATATTATGTTAATGATAGGCTCATACTCTTTAGGCCCCTTCAGAGCTTCCTATTTTACTATGCGGTAGGGTAGAGGCGAGGCTAAACCAATGAGATAACTTACATGACCACAAACAATTATTAGTTGTGTGAGTTGTGGTATAAGTGGAGGATGATAGTCTAAATAATATCTATTAGGACTTAGAATGTATTGGGCTATGTGTATAATATATTTATGGACATCACCATTAATGACATGCTAAGCTTTGATAAGAAAACCCTATGATATTAAAAGGGTAGTACTGCTAAGGGGTTTATCCCATTGAGAGCTCATCAAAAGTTACGAGATCAACAGGACTTGATCATAAAGAGAGAGCAAGGATCTCTCCCAAATTTATCTTTCATGCCTATTTGGACGTTTGATTACCTATGATAACTTAATGAAGAGAGGGAAGGTCTTCATTCGAGTGTCATGTGGGTTATATTTTGGCCACCCACTTGGAGGAAAATGAGTGTCATTAGGGGTTATATATTGATATATTAAACTTTTAACAGGTCACAAGTCAAGGTTTTCAAAGAACTGTTGGTTTAACTTCGTGAGCACATTCACTATGTTGGATCAAGGAGACGTGCAAAATAAAAGGTTAATAAAAACAAAACAAAAAAGCATCGAGGTTTTAACATGATCCTTTTTTATGTTTAATTTAGAATATACTCTACTAAATAAGGTTAGAGTTTTATAGGTTTAATTATTTTTATTTCTATATTAAGGTATTTCTTTATAATATAAGAAAAGAAGATGTCTATTTTGATACAAATCCTACGATTTTGATTTTGTGGAGTAGGGAATTGATATGCAACTATGGAAGTACAAGTAGGATCGGTTCAAACTCGATCTTACCGAGGTACCACTGTGCTTCTCGACGAGTTCACCATATGAATTAGAGTTCAGATCCCTGACTTGTTGGATAAAAGATCAGGGTGGCAAGGAATTTGTCTAAACCAACCTGCCTTGATTGATGTTGACATCATCTAAATTAGCATGCTAAATTAAATGCATTTGCTTCAAGAAAAGGTGTTCAATCATTTGCTAGAGAAGTTGGTATCGTCATGTGTATATGTTTGACTGATGTATAACTTTCTTCAAAATCCATATTAATATTTCTTTTAATTTCATGTAAATTATATATCACTATATATAAATATATTATAATTAATATCTTTTGTTGCATTTAGAAGATTTCTTATACTAAATTAAGCAATAGATATTTTCCAAGGGAGGGGAAGAGGCATTAGTGTATATCCCAGCTTGCTTTAAATAAAAATTTAATAATTAAATATTTAAGTTTTTTAGTATAAAAGAAAATATTAAATATTAAATATTAAATATATAATCCCATCAACGTTGGTCCCAACCCAAATGAAAAAAAAGAAAGATTACATTAAATCATTGTCTATATCAGATCTCACGAATATATAGATATCTTGTTATCATCCAAAATTTATATAAAATTAGTTGGTTAATATATATATATATATATTAACCAAATAATTTTATATAAATTTTGGATGATAACAAGATATCTATATAATAAATAGTTAGAATTTATAATTTTATTATTATTATTGTAGTATAATAGTTGTGCATATTGATGGTGCCATCGTTGTGAAGCATCATGTGGATAAATATGATACTTCCACGTGAATAACCAATTTATGTGTTACACGTATACTGAAAGAGTGAACATAAACAAAAAAAAAAAAAAACTCGCCAAAACTTGACTGTCACCTTCGCCGGAACACGTGCTCCTCCTTGGTGCAACGATCAACGTGCCTGATCCACCGGCCTCGGCCGCATCCCAAGCTCGGCCCCTTCCCGACGCCGACGTGAACCACCTCCACGCCCGTCCCTATCGCCAGGTACGTCGACCTCACCACCCTCGTCCCCGCCCCGAACACCCCGGCTGCCCTGCCGTCCTGCCGTCGCCCCAACCCCTTGCACACGACCACCATCCCCCTCGACCCCGGCCTCGCCGCCCTCAGTATGCTCCCCGCGTCCCTACGCTGGCAATCCACCACCATCAGGTCCACCCCCTCCAGCTCCCTCATCACCTCCTCCGCCTCCCCCGTCATCACCGACTCCGCCACCACCGGGGCTCCCGCTCGCTGCATGGCGTCGACGTACTTTGTCGCGCACTGCTTGTCAGGGACGACGCACACGTGGCGGCCTCGCGCATGCCCCACGGCAGCTCGGAGGGCGATGCCGATGGCAGCGCTGGCGTCGTGGGCCCATGCCTCCACGATCAGCTGAGCCTTCCAACCTCCGCTCAGGGCAGAGACCAGCTCGGCTACGCTAACTTCCTCAAGATCGCAGTCTGCGAGGGCCTTCACGGCGTCGACGAAGGCCTTGGAGGCGGCCTCCGGACACCACACCAGCTTCATCTCTTTCTGTATTCTTTTCCTCGTCCCTCTTCTTGTGAACTTTGGCTTGCTTTGTTTGCTGGCTGTGGGTGGGCTTTTAAGTGGAGGAAGAAATATTCTGATCTTTATAATATATTAGAAAATATAAAAATGAACTTTATTTATAATCTATTTGTGGACCTTTGACATTGGACACTATATTCCAACAGGATGATGTGGATCACAGTAGCATTTGCAGACAAGCTCACCTTTTTTTGTTAGGTTTGCTACCTGCTTTATTAAAAGTTCAAGGTGTGCATGACTCACTGTAACAAGTTGAGCTTCAAACCTACACCTAAATTTTAATCCAATTATTTAGAATATTATTGATGCTAAAACAATGGGATCAAGTTTCAATTATTTATAATAAGTTCAAAGGTCTTAGTATCCCCAAAAACTCAGTAAAACAGCTTCAAGAGTGTACATATGTGAGCTCCATCCAAAATTTATACTGGAAAGGGAACAATTATATGTTATGTTATTATTTTGTTGTTTTATAATTTAATATAGGTCAAGATCATACAGAAAACTTCAGGAGACCAGCTTAGATCATTGCTTTAAAGTGCTTTTAGTGAACATTTGCGCAAGTTGTGGACTGGTTTGGTCAATACAGAAATCAAGTTGTTCAAATGGCTGCCAATGAAGATGGTTGACTTCCGAAATGCGCATGAAGTTGGACTAATAATAGTTGGCAGTAAAGTAAATGATAAGGACAACAAAGAGCATGTGGGATGTACAAAGAAGGCCCAAAAATATCTGCCTCATGTTTACAATGTAGCTTCAGGATAATTGATGCTAAATGAGCAAGCTCGACATTAATATAAACTTTAGGCCGTTGGCTTAAAGTGGGGACTTACATGGACACTTGACTATCTACCAAATGCAGAAATGGTTGGAAAATATCCCGTAAGCTTCAATAATCCAATGACCCATAGAGAAAAGACAACAGAGGAAGAAAAAAAATAAAAAGAATACTGATATTTTAAAATTTTAATATCTGTCACAATTCCTTCGACGGATCATAGAAGACATGAAAGATATATTTATTATGCCCTATTTAGCTGTTAAAGAATATACATTAAGTTTAAAAGCCTTCACTTGCTGGAGCCTTGAACAAAGAAGAAGACCTTTCATGGTGCATTCTAAACTTTATTAGAAAAATATTGAAATAAAGAATTGAATTGCTTCCTCTATTCTTCACTTGTATCTATTTATACAAGAGAAGAAAATATTAAAAGGATTAGATTATTGAAGATTTTCTTCAACAGCTTAGCTAAATATGCTAAAGTTGTTACAATAATCTTATCTCTTAACATGCCCCCGCAAGATTGTGCTCCTGTCAAGGACGCCGATCTTGGACCTATGAAGTGAAAATAACTTATGAACAAGTGACTTCCTGAGGGAGTCTACCAGTTGATCTATCGTGTGAACATAAGAAACACGTAGTTGATGGTTGATCACTTGATCTCGTATAAAATGAAAGTCAATTGCTATATATTTCATACAAGAGTGAAATACTAGATTTGCATAGACATAGGTAGCTCCGATATTATCACAATATATGGTATTAGCAACAAAAAAATGGATATCAAGTTCTTTGAGCAGATTCATCACCCAATTAAGTTCTGCAACTGCAGTTGCAATAGAGCGATACTCAACTTCAGTGGTTGACCGAGCAACTATCTTTTGTTTCTTAGAACTCCATCCGATTGGATTGGCTCCTAGGAAAATGATATACCCAAATATCAATATTATATCATGAAAGTTTTCAGCCCAATCAGCATCAACATAAGCATGAAGTTGGAGTGGAGAGTTTTTTATAGAGAAATATACCATAGTCAAGAGTACCATTAAGATATCGTAATACTCGTTTAATTGTTGACCAATATGTAGTAGACGGTCTATACATGAATTGGGATAGCTTGTTAATTGCAAATGAGATATTTGGGTGGGTGATAACCAAATATTGTAAAGAGCCAATTACTTGTCGATATTGTGTAGGATCCGTCGCAGGACTTTTGTCATTTAATCGAAGTGATTCACTGTTGGAGAGGGGAGTGGAAATAGCATTTGTATCCTTCATGTTTGTCTTGACTAATAAGTCTTGAGTATACTTTCATTGAGAGAGAAAAAGTCCGGAAGATGTAGACATTGCTTCCACTCCCAAAAAATAATTCAAGGGACCGAGATCTTTGAGGGCGAATCTGGCGGTCAACTTCTTAATGAACATTGTGACCTCTATAGAGTTATTACTGGTCACAATGATATCATTCACGTAGACTAAAAGATATAGTATACTATCTAGTTATTAATAGAGAAATAAGGAGGTATCAGACTTAGAGTTAGAGAAGCTGACTAACATCAAAAACAAGCCGAGTTCTTTGTACTAGGCTCGTAGAGCTTGCCGAAGACCATAAATAGTCTTGTGGAGTTTACAGACATGTTTCAAATACTGAGGATGAAGGAAACTAGGAGGTTACTCCATAAAGACATCGTTAGTTAATGTCCCTTGTAAGAAGGGATTGTTTATATCAAGTTATCGCAAGTGCCAATCGTTTGAAATGGCTAAACTTAGAATCAGTCGGATTGTTATGGATTTAACAACCAGATTAAATGTCTTTGTAAAATCAATGTTAGGATGTTGATGAAAGCCTTTGATCACTAAACGGGCTTTATACCTAGCAATGGACCCATCAGGTTTTCGCTTAACTCGAAAAATCCACTTACACCCGATGACATTTTATGCGGGATGAAATAAAATAAGTGTCCAGATAGAGTTATGAAGGAGGGCGTCATACTCATTAGACATAGCCTGACACCAGTGAAGAGACTTTTGTTTGCATAATTGAGAGACAGAAATAATATTCTATTTGATATGAGGAGTGCACAACACATCATCGAGTGTAAAGTTATAAGAATGAGAATTAAGCATTGTGGAACCAATATGAGTAATGGGAAGTCACCTACCATCACCAATGATAACATCATCATTACCACCATAACTATTATGAAGGGATAAGTTATGGATGTCCGAGGTGATGTGATGTGAGGCTCCAGAGTCTATAACCCAGGAATGTTGATCAAAAATCGGGGCAGCAGCAAGATGTGCTTAGGGCATGGTAGCGGAAGGTCGAGGACGAGACCGATAGACCTTAGTGGAGTGACCAACCTTATCATATAGTTGACAAACTATGCGTTGTTGAGGCATAGGAGCAGGTTGCCAAGGCTGTTGATAGTTGATGTTACTACCTAGAGGTATATGAGCAGGACACCAAGGATGCTGGTGATTGATATTGCTTCCTTGAGGCAGTGCTTATCCAAATCCTTTGTTGATATGTTTATAATACTGATTGTTCTTTCTTTTTTATTTGTGACTCACCTGAGTAGTAATAGGTGGGCCTGGAGCCCTATCTTCATGCTTTAGAAAAGTCTTGTGGTTAGTCAACTTGTCATACAGCTCCTCAAACGATAGCGATAAGTCACATGCCCGTATTGCTGCTGCCAATTCTTTGTACTCAATGCCAAGACTATTAAGAGTGTGGACAATAATTTCATCATCATTAAGGTGATGCCCTATTAACGCTAAATCATCGATGATAATCTTTATATGTTGGTGACAATCACCGATGGTACTTTCCTCTTATTTGGTGTTCATGAGTCTTGAGAGGAGGCCGAGTATACAAGTACGCGAACAATTAGCCATTGTAGTTTGCAACTTGCACTAGGCTTTAGCAGCAGTAGCATATGAAGATATAAGTGGTGCGATGGAACCAGCGACAAAGGCTTGAATTACCTAGAGAATAAGACGATCTTGGTGTAACTATAACTTATGCTCCTGATTTGGTACTTGACTTGGTACCCCCGGGATATTGATTATTTCTGGTGGACAACTGAAAGATCCATCAACATAATTTGACAGGGATTCGAAAACTGAGCACGCTAGTATGTGTAGTTTCCTCCTCTGGATAATTTGACGGGGATAAGGGTTGCAGCATTAATAGATACAAGCCCTGTATGTTGAGAATTACTATTGCTTCCTACGGGGACAGTAACTGGAACTTGAGAGGTAGAAGACGAAGATATTAGGATAGAGAATACCAAGCACTATCGCTTTTGGGTCTGAAAGATATGCGGTGGTGAACGGCTTGTAGATCCATAGTGTGCCAGAAAGAAAGCTGCAGGCTATACAGATAAGCTACTACAGTAGGCAGCAGAGATCTGAGAGATGACTGTTGTTACCGGGTTGGCGGCTGGGTGTTATTGGGTTAGCGATTGGGAGCAAAGGCAGATAGTGGAGGGAAGAGTTAATTTACTGTCGAAGAAGAGAACGAGCAGCTGGTGACACAAAGGAATAAATATCAAACTTAAGCTCGTATATCACATTTGAAGTTGGATGGATATTATAGGCATAAGTATGTCAAGCAGCATATCAATGGCAAACAAAATATTTTGGAGCCTATCAATGAGAATACAAAATATTTCAGAGTATATCAAGGAGGTATATGATATTTTTGAAAGCATATCAATGGTGTATGAATATTCTCAAAAGCATATCAAATGAACAAGTAACGAATAGAAGCTCAAATATCATTCAGATATAACATTCATTTCATTCTTATCCAAAGTGCATAAATAACTCAAAAGTAGTGCTTTGGATATTATATCAAAAACATAAAGGGTGAAGTGGGATCATAAACATAATGTAGAACATTCATCGCTGAATTACTATCAAACATAAGTCTCCTACATCTATGAGCTCCATCCACCTATGTCTAAGTAAAGTCATATGGGGTCGGCAGAGCACGCGGGCTCTAAGTATAACTCCCTTTACTATTTCTGACAAAGGTTCATATTATCCCATAAACACTAAAGTACAAAAGGATATTATCCCATAAACACCAAAGTACAAAAGGACATGAGGAATGAATTTAGCTTATATTGAAAGCACATGCGGAACAATAAATCATACATGTGCCTAAATAGAATAATATAATATAACATCAATTAATACATAATATATTTTGATACGTAAGGAAGTTAAGGACAAGAGCATTAGAGATTTTAGTTTTGAAATGGATGAAACAAGTATTGGCAGAATTGATACAATTCCTATTCTGACAGAATTCTGAAGGCAAAATATAAAATTATTTAGATGATCAAACATGCTCCAAATTACTCAAGAAAGGTGTTTTTAAAAAGATAAATCAATCTAGTTTTGTATGGAATAATTTCATGCAAATTAAAGGTATCTACAAAGAGTTATTAATGACTTTGCAACCAAAGGTTTGGAATCACACTCTGTTTTATAGAATTCATATGGTCCATCAACATGGGATCTTAATAGTCATTTCGACTCTAAATCATTTAATCTTAGGTTAAACAGAAAGGTCTCAGAGTCTATTTTTTAATAAATTAAGTTTTACATAAATTGGGAACTCCAATAGGAAGATATAAGTAATATAATGATGAAAGGTCATAAGCTATAGATTATGTTTTACATATTTCATATACTCAATTGAATTAAATGTTTGGGCTAGCAAATAAACTCTAAATTATTCAAACTCAGATTCACAAGAAAGATATGTGAATCTATATTTGAAAAAACTAATTTTTGTCTAAATCAAATGTCTATACTAACAGATACAATAAGAATAATGCAGATAGGCGATAATCTTAATAATATTACAGATTCATACTTAGTCAACCAACAAAAGATTTCAGATTTGTTCAGAATTTTCTTCATAAATTAAGGCAAAAACAAAGATAAATTTCAGTAGAAGAAAGATAAAATACTTGCCTTTGAATATTTTAATCCCAAAGGTGTGGATTAGATCACAATCTCAAGATCCCCAAATTTCTTCTTCTTCTTCTTCTTCTTCTTCTTCTTCTTCTTCTTCTTCTTCTTCTCCTCAAGTTCATATTGCAGCCAAAACACCCCCTTTTTTTCTCTCTAATTATTAATTGTTTAAGCTAACATATGAGTTGATAGGTGGCAAACATACATACAATGCACTTATATGTCACCCATGCACATGCACAAGTGGCACTACTTTAAACAAGGTAGTGACACATATCCTCACCATGTTTCTTTTTCTTTTTTTTAACTTAATATGAATCTTTTATAATTCATTTCATATTTTTTTTAAGATTCATACTTAGGCCCCTAACAATCAACTTTCAATATAAAATTATTTAATCAAGAAAATTAATAAATAAATCCTTAAATTTTATAAATAAGTTCTCATAAATAATTTAAAATATATCATTATAAATATTTCAGAAATGAGAGATATTACACTTTTACTCTACTTGTACCTTCATGTATGACTTCTAGTGTGTGTCATATATCATAGGTAGTGTCATGCGTAGAAACACGATTAAATTCATTTTTATCCAAGGCACAAAACAAATCATTCATAGCCTTAGTATTCAAAGAAAATATTTTCTTTTCAAAATCATTCCAATCATTCATTAGATTGAAAGATTTTTTAAAGCCATTTTCAACAATGTTACATGACTCAAAATCCATAGAAATTAGAATAATTTTTATTTATATTTTCTAATAAGTGTAGTTTATCCCATTGAACATATGAGGATGAGTGATAGAGTAACCCTTATTAATGTAAGAAAAAGCCATTAAAAACTCACTTAGATGTTAATCCAACTAAGTGAACTTAGCTTCGATATTAACTATTAGGATCATGTTGGCTCTAACAGGAGGGGCCGATGGGGTGAATTAGTGATTTCAAAAAAAAAAATTACATCGATTGAAAAAATCGTTTGATCAGAACTCGTATCGAAAATATGTTAGACTTGGAATGCGAGTGAGAGTAGTGAGACATTAAGCAAGTAATAAAAATAAAGCATAAGAAAAAGAACATATCAAATTTATAGTCATTCGATCGTCGTGATCTACGTCCACTCTCGATTCCTCCTCCATTTATGCCATCAGCGTTCACTAATGATCTTCCTTTAATGGACGAAGGTTAACTACCCTTTTATAACCTTTTCTACTTTTCACAGGTTTAGAAGATAACTTTTACAAATCTCACACCTCCCTTAGAATGAGAGGGGAACTCTCAAGAGATTACAAAAACGTTTGAACACTTAGAATCACAAGTTTTTGATCTCAGTTCTTGCTACCTCAAGCAAGAATGAGTGGGGTATTTATAGACCTCAAATGGTTTGAAAAGTTGAAGCCAAAAATTTAAAATTTTGAATTCTTGAGATACTGGTGGTACCACTGCTTAATGGGTAGTACCACCACCTGCACAATCTCGAAGATTGTGTCTTCTAGGTAGTACCATCACTTGATCTGGGCGGTGCCACCGCCAGACCTATCTTCAGGTCACTGAAATGGGCCTTCCAATATGTCACGAATGGTTATCGCTCAACCGCAACATCTTTACTCAGCAAACTATTCATGGCTTTTTCTTGTTTGTATAGATGTTTAGCAGCTTATTTTGGTTTGAGTTTATGTGTTTTTGCCTAAGAAATGTGAGTGAAAGTAGTGTAGAAGGCTGCAGAATGATCGCTCGCTGTGTGAAGCCAAAATAGCCCCATTTTGGGTCTTTTTCGTATGCGACATCCACTGAGCGAAATGTCACCATTTCAAGATTGAAGCCCCCGGGTGGCACCGGGCTAGATAGGGTTTTGGGTATATGTCGGGTGTAGGCTTTCATTAACAATTGAACTTATCTTGCATCTGATACCTTGAGAACCATTATTTGTGGACTTGCAACCGTCCTTATAACCCTCTAAAGTCCTGTTTCACTTTCTTTCTCTCTTTTCTCTATTGCACTCAAGTTGTTCGATGAATTGCTTATATAGCTTCCTGCTTTGCAAGACGTTGGGACTTGTTCATCACTTGGTCTAAGCTAATCAACTTCTTCTTTGCAGGTCCTACGGGACTGCATAAGGTTGCAAGTTGGCTGACCCTTTGTGGATAGATAACGCTTTGGGCGTTTCACGACTTTGGTAATTTCAGCTAAGTCTTCGAGAGTACCGCTAGGGTACTGCATGGCTTAGATAAATTTAGCTAAGTCCGTGATACTGTGGTATCAAAGCAAGCAAGCAATTCAAATGAACATCGAAGAAGATTCACAATCTCGCCATGGTGAAACATCATGATGAATCGAGCAAGATGGGGCAAGCTGGACCCTTCCTCCAAGCAGCAGCAGGTGGGCTGCAAGTGCAAACTCGCTCACAAATTGTTGGAGCCGCTCATGAGGAGCGTGGCAGTGAACAAGATGAGCATGAAGTTGGATATTCTCTACGAGTGGAGGAGGCACCATCTGGAGCGCCAATCGAGAAAAAGAGCCACAAGGAGAGATTTACAATGGTAGAAACCTACTTTGATGTTCTTGAAACGAGCTTGGAGGAACTCTACCAAGGCCAATGAAGACTCCTTGGGGTATAGAGCTCGCAAGAAAAAGCTGAATTTCAGATCAAGAAAGTTGAATCCCTGATCGATCAACTAAATAGAGGACATCAAAGATTCCGTACGACATCTACACGAAGTTGTGACGGAACTCATGGCTAAGGTGATGGTGTTAATAAGGACTCTTGATGCGGGAGGGAACAATACTCGCACTGCATCACCATAAAACTTTAGGGCACTGGAGCCACATTGCTACAGGGGTGCTAGGGATGCTAAAGAGCTTGAAAGTTTCCTGTTTGACATGGAACAATATTTTTGTGATATAAGGCTCGATTTTGAAGAAACCAAAGTTGCTATAGCAATAATGTATCTGAATGGGGATGCAAAACTTTAGTGGCGAATACATCCAGCAAGGCTGATGTCGAGTGGATACATGGGGAGACTTAAAGCGAGAGTTGAAAACTCAGTTCTTGCCCGAGAACACAGAGTTTGTCGCAAGAAGAAAACTGAGACAACTCCATCAAAGTATGAGACTATGTGAAACAATTTTCAATATTGAAGCTGGATATACAGGACATATCTGAAAAGGATAACCTATTCGGCTTTCTCAATGGCTTAAAGCTATGGGCACAACAAGAACTACATCGGATGAATGTCACCGATGTAGTCAGGGCAATTACAGCCACAGAAAAGCTAACTGACTTTATTTCTTCATATGATTTGAGAAAGAAGAAACAATCTTTGAGAAATCGCCTAACTAAATACTCTCGAGCAAAGGAGTCTAGGGGCGAACAAAAGAAGAATTTTCACAAGGGAATGAGCTCAAAAGGTAAAGTCCCAAAGTCTGGTGGATGCTTCTTATATGAAGGAATGTACATGGTGAGGGAGTGCCCACAAAAGCAGGCACTCAATGCTTTAACTACATCGATACAGCCCCATAAGTCAGACAAGGGCAAAGTTGTTGCCCTTAGTTCGAGTAGTTCTAAATCCAGTAGCGACAGTGAGGCGTCACAAGGACCCAGGATGGGAGCAATGCATTTGTTGAATGCGTTACGGGGTCAAGTGGGGGAGAACATAAAGGCAAAGCCACCAAAGGCAGGAAGCAGTGAGTTGATGTATGTGGATATCAAGCTTAATGGTCGTACAACCCGTACAATGGTGGACATAGGCATAACCCATAATTTTATTACCGATCGTGAAGCTAAGCGACTTAGAGTAATCTTAGAGAAGAGCCCAAGTCATATGAAGGTTGTGAACTCGAAGGCCAAGCGGATCTCTGGACGAGCAAAGGGGGTTCTCATCAAGATTAGAACATGGAGCGGAAGCACAAACTTGATGACAGTGTCATTGGACGACTTTCAAGTGATTCTCGCAATGAAGTTCATGCACGCGATGAAGTTGATGCCAGTGTTGTTCCTGAACTTCCTATGTCTAATGGGAGGCAACGATCCCTACATAGTTCAAGTTTCTCGAGGAGAAACTAAGGACTCATAACAAATCTCAGCTTTACAATTGAAGAAAGGGGTATGAAAAGGTTAATCAACCTTTGTAGCTACTATGAAGCTAGAGATATTTGATGGGGAGTCCATTCAAGAACCTGTTGTTATGGCGAACATCCTGGAGGAATTCTCAGATATGATGCCAACGGAGATACCAATAATTCTACCACCACACAAAGGCATGGATCATCAGATTAAGCTGGAGCTTGGAGTTAAGCCTCTAGCAAGACCACCATACCGCATGGCCCCTCCAGAGTTGGCAGAATTGAGAAAGCAGTTAGATAAACTGCTAAGCGATGGTCTCATCCGCAGTTCAAAAGCACCTTTCAGAGCTCTAGTCCTCTTCCAGAAGAAACAAGATAAGAGCCTCTGATTATGCATTGATTATCGAGCCCTTAATAAAATGACGGTGAAGAACAAGTACCCCATCTCGCTCATTACGAACTTGTTCGATCAATTGGGTAAGGCAAAGTACTTCTCCAAAATCGACCTTCGGTCGGGGTATTGGCAGGTGAACATTGCATAAGGTGATGAGGCAAAGACTGCTTGTATGACCAGGTATAGAACATTTGAGTTCTTGGTGATGCCTTTCGGCTTAAACAATGCTCCGGCCACATTCTGCACTCTAATGAACTAGCTGTTCAAGGAGTATTTGGACAAGTTTATGATCGTCTACTTAGACGATACCATTGTCTATAGCCAAACACTTGAGGAGCATGTTAAGCACCTCCGAACAAGTTTCAAAGTTCTAAGGGAGAACATATTATTCATGAAGAGGGAAAAGTGCTACTTCGCCCAAACGAAAATTTTATTCTTGGGGCATTGAATCGACAATGGTTTCATCTAAATGGACAAGTCTAAGGTGCAAGCTGTGGCGGACTGGCAAACACCAAAGAAGGTGCCAGAGTTGAAATCCTTTCTTGGGTTCGTCAACTATTATCAATGCTTTATAGCTGGATATTCGAAGCGCGCAGCTCCATTAATGGAGTTGCTAAAGAAGGAACAGTCTTTGAGATGATTGGACAAATGTGAGGTGACATTTTAAGACCTAAAGACTGCTATGTTGGAGGAACTTGTACTCAGATTATCAGACTATAAGAAGTCTTTTGAAGTCCATATAGATGCTTCTGACTTTGCTAATAGGGGAGTTCTTATGCAAGAGGGTCATCTAGTGGCCTACGAGAGCCACAAGCTCAACGAGACCGAGCGGCGATATCCTGTACATGAGAAGGAGATGACAGCGGTAATCTACTATCAACGAGTGTGGTGACACTACCTTTTGGGAGTACCATTCTTGCTAAGAACAGACAATGTCGGATTAAGTTACTTCTAAACTCAAAAGAAACTCTCCCCAAAGCAAGCATGATGGCAGGACTTCTTGGCTGAGTTCGATATAGTAATAGAGTATAAGCTCGAAAAAGTAAACGTTGTGGCTGATGCATTAAGCCGAAATGTAGAACTAGTGAATGCTATATAGTTGGAGGGCGGAGGCCAAGCAAGTCAATTATACTCCAACTTCCTTTCTAGGATCAAGGATGGACTATACCGTGATCCTCAGGCAGTAACCCTGATGCAACTCATCAAAGAGGGTAAGACATGACTATTTTAGGTCCCGGAGGGACTTATCTACACCAAAGGGAACAGAGTTTATGTTCCATGAGTGGATAACTTGAGACGTGAACTCTTGTAAGAGTGTCATAATTCCCTTTGGGCTGGACATTCGGGTATCTATCGAACAATGACTCTCGTGGAGAGGGCCTTCTATTGGCCGAAGATGGGGACAAACGTGAAGGAATATGTTCGAATATGCCTTACTTGTCAACAAGATAAGGTAGAGTAGCAGAAGCTAGTGGGACTTTTGGAGCCATTGCCTGTACCAGAAAGGTTATGAGAGAGCATTTCCTTGGACTTCATATCAAGCTTGCCGGTAGTAGGGTGACTTAGATCGATACTCATGGTAGTGGATCAGTTTTCGAAGTATGCAATGTTCATTGCTGCACTCCTACATTGCTCAGCAGAGGAGGCAGCTAAGTTGATGATGAAGAATGTGGTGAAGTATTGGGGAGTCCCATACAATATCATTAGTGATTGAGATTCTCGGTTCTTGGAACGATTCTAGACAGAGTTGTTCAAGTTGTTGGGATCTAAATTATACTTCTCCATAAGCCTCCACCCCCAAACGGATGGCTAAACAAAAAGAATCAACTTACTCTTGTAGCAATATATTCGGTACTACGTGAGTGCCAACTAATGAGATTAGGTGAAGCTGTTAAACATAGCCCAATTATCCTATAATTTACAGCGGAGCTCTGCATCTAACAAGAGCCCCTTCGAGATTATTACAAGACAACAGCCATCAACTCCTCATACCTTGGTTATTGGTTCAGAATTCATAACGTCTTCCATACGAGCAACTTGAAAGCCTACCACTCAGATCTGCAAGATGATTCTCGAAATATTCCCTATCCCTCAGTAGAGCCTCTTATGAGAAGCGAGTTGAAACTATTCTAGTGGATCACAAGATAAAGCTACTCAATGGAGTGCAGCAAATCGAGTACTTGGTGAAGTGGCAAAAGCTTCCTCAAACAGAAGCTAGTTGGGAGCGAGAAGATGCCCTACGACATGAAGAAGCCCGCGTCAAAGCCTATCAACAAGCGTCGATGAGAGCGTCAATAGTTTAAATGGGGGAAAATTATCACGAATGGTTATCGCTTAACCACAACATCTTTGCTCAACGAACCGTTCATGGCTTTTTCTTGTTTGCACAGATGTTTGGCAGCTTGTTTTGCCTTGAGTTTATATGTTTTAGCCTAAGAAATGTGAGTGAAAGTAGTGTAGAAGGCTGCAGAATGATCGCTTGTTGCATGAAGCCAAAACAACCCAAAACAGTCCTATTTTGGGTCTTTTTCGTGTGCTACAATGACCACTCTGAGTGGTGTAAAATATCAACCATTTTAGCACCTTGGAACCCCTCGGGTGGCACTGGGCTGGATGGGGTTTCAGGTATATATCGGGCATAGGCTTTCATTAACAATTGAACTTATCTTGCGTCCGATACCTTGGGAACCATCGTTTGTGGACTTGCAACCATTCTTATAACCCTCTAAAGTCATGTTTCACTCTCTTTCTCTCTTTTCTCTACTGCATTCAAAGTGTTTGATGAATTGCTTATATAGCTTCCCGCTTTGCGAGACATCAAGACTTGTCTGTCGCTCATTTCTAAGTTAATCAACTTCTTCTTTGCAAGTCTTATGAGATCGCACTAAGTTGCAAGTGGGCTAACCCTTTGCGGACAGATAACGCTTTGGGCATTTCATGACTTAGACAGTTTCAGCTAAGTCTTCGAGAGTGCTGCACGGCTTAGGCAAATTCAGCTAAGTCCGTGACAAATAGACTCAAATCAACCCCAATTAAGGCTCAATGGCCCCTTAATTGAGTTAGCATGATTACACCCAAAACTAACTCAATAAAGACTTAAAGTATAATGATCATGACATAAACAATTACAAAGCGTAAGTCTTGTGTTGACTGGCATGTCATTTGATTTATCCGAACCCTCGGTGCATTATGCTCTCCTTTGACGTATTGCTCGATCTATCGGTATATTGACTCCCACAACATCCCATCTTAATACAATTTCTGATTTTTTTCGGTCCGTGCCCAATCTCTAACTCCGGCCTAACGTATGATTATACTGCTTTAATTGTTTTACCTTTTAATGATCGAAGATAGTCTTACATGACTTCTCTTGAGCGATTAGATCATAACTTTATTAATTTATTTTATAATCAAAATTCAAGATTTAACAGGTTTTAGATTTTAATGAAGAAAAAGATTGTCATTCAGTCAAACTATTTCTTTTATCAAATTTTTTCATGATAAAGCCAATAAGCATAATCAAACCAATAATATTCTTATTTAATTTCTTATTATTGTATCTTTTAAGTTATGATACCACTTTTAGGAGAGGAAAAAAAACTCAAAATCTAAAGGAAAAAAAACCTCAGAAATCAAACGATCAAAGATTATACTAGAAAGTAGATGCAAGTTAATTTCCTACCTATGTTAACGAAAAAAATTAAGTTCTTCACTCTATATAAAAATTAATATAAGTAATTATTCTCCTTTGAGTTAACTTAAACCCAAGCCTAAAATCTTTTGTATATCTTCTTACATAAATATAAAAAATTCTTATATCAATAATCTCTAAAAATCCTAAAATGTATTCTTTTTAAATGTTTAAAGATAAACCTAAAAGTATTTTTTCTATACCTTTTCTTTTCATTAAAGCCCTAAGACTCAATATATATTTAAAGGAATAAATCTTAATTCACTAAATTTTTTATTTGATTTTTTAGCTAGATTTAAAATTTAATTTATAAAAAATTTAATTTATAAAAAAATTAATTAAAACTTTTAAAATAATTTAAATATAATTTTGATTCCTAAAATCTATAAACACCGGATTGTGAATTGCGAGCGAGAATAGAAAAGGTGCTAGAGAGGGATTAGGGTTAAAATATAAAAGTCCGAGGAGAAAGGAGACAAGTAGAGGAGGAGGAAGAGGTTGCGGCAGGTAGCAATAAGGCTCCAGACAAATTGATTTGAGAGATATGGGAGTACGAGGACGTCAACCTGAACCGATTCACCTTAAATCAATTAAAAAATGGATCTAAGCCCATTACACTTGAATCAAATCGAAACCAAAGGCTGGCTTTAGATATGCAGAAGAGTTGAAAGGTATGTTCATATTATTGGGAAAGGAACGATGCTCTACTGAAAATAAGTAAAATAAAGGTTCTCTATAAGAAAACACTGAAGAGAGGGACTTTTGTAACAAATCCAACCAGAAAAAAAAGATCACCCAATTTATCATGAATTTTATACCTACTTAAACAGATTATTAAGAGCGTTTAGGTAGTTCTCATTTAGGACCAAATACTTTATGGACGGGCTTGATTGAGCCATGAAATTATATGGCTCAGATCAGGGTGGGTCAGACGGGGCTCTAAAAGTTGGTCCCAACATAAATAGCGCCCCTTGTCAGCTCCCTGCCTAAGCTCAACATTTGAATAGTTAAAGCCTATTATAGATCCAACGGATACAGAACAACGACAAGCATTATCGTAACCGTACAAATTAGGTCATCGCGAAGCCCATTCTCCGCTACATTTGCCCCTACGATAAATACGTTTCTCGCGGTGAAGCCACGATCCCTCGGCGTCGTTCCCTGCTTCGCACGCCGTCTGTCGCCGCCACCATCACCACCGTCGAGATGGGCCGCGTGATCCGAGCCCAGAGGAAGGGAGCGGGGTCGGTGTTCCGCTCGCACACGCACCGTCGCAAGGGGCCGGCACGGTTCCGCAGCCTCGACTTCGGGGAACGTAATGGGTACCTCAAGGGTGTGGTGACCGAGATCATCCACGACCCCGGCCGCGGCGCCCCCCTCGCCCGCGTCAGCTTCCGCCACCCTTTCAGGTACAAGCTGCAGAAGGAGCTCTTCATTGCGGCCGAGGGTATGTACACCGGCCAGTTCGTCTACTGTGGACGCAAGGCCACCCTTATGGTCGGCAATGTCCTTCCCCTCCGCTCCATCCCCGAGGGAGCTGTTGTTTGCAACGTCGAGCACCACGTCGGTGACCGCGGCGTCCTCGCACGCGCCTCCGGCGACTACGCCATCGTCATCAGCCACAACCCCGACAACGGTACCACTAGGTCATCTTTTGTTGCCCCTTACCATCTATTTATTCTAGGGTTTCGAGTTTCGGACCTGAAGTTGTAAATAGGTTTTGTTTTTAGGATTTACACTTTGGTTGGTGTCACGGCATGCTTAGTCAAAAAATTTAGATCCATTTTCCCAGTATAATGTTGTTCATTTATCGATATGTTTACGGTGGATTACGGTCTCCGAATCTTGTCAAAATGTCGTTGTTTAGTCACTTATGGCTTGACCTTCGAATCTGATGATCCTTTTTAGGTGGACACATTTGGATCTTGGAGTTGTGTTGAATGTGTTCTTTCTGACATATAAAGAGATGTCTTTCTTAGGAAAGTAAAGAAGATTTTGATTTTGATTTGCATCAGCACATCTAATTTATGATTTTGTATCACATCAGCACGTCTAATTTATCTTGATCCTGCTTATTTTTTTGTCCAAGTGTTTATGATGGGTACTTAACATGATTTTTCTTCTAGTTAATTACTTTCTTGGTGGCACTTCATTTTTTTGTCTCTTGAACCTGACTACTCATTCAATTAAGAAACATGCCACTGTTTAAGACTCTAGCTAGGGGAGTCATAATTTAGTTTCATTGAATAGGCAAACATGTAAATCCTAAGGGCATTCATGTAAATCCTAGCCGACCTTTATTAAAGAGGTGAGGAGGCTAGCTACGTTAGGATTAATTTGGAGGAAGATATTTTAAGGGAAGAATAAGATACATATCACCCTAATTAATCATCCCTTATACTAGTTAAGGAGGGGTTGATTGAGGATGGGTTAAGCTAGAATATGATTAGGAAACAAATAAGCAATCGACCACCCCTAGATGGGTCGGTTGGAGGTTGCTACTTAGAGTTACATTACGAGTTGTTAGGAGTAGAAGTCTTGGAGTGGGAGTCCTATTAGGAGTTGTTAGGAGTAGGAGTCTTGGAGTGGGAGTCCTACTAGGAGTTAGGGTTTAGAAGACCTATAAATAGCCTTGTAATCATTCACTTTTCATCATGAATAGATGAATCCTTTCAGCAGCCTTTGAGCAGCAATTTGGAGGGTGGAACCCCTATAGAGTTCCAAGGAAGCTAATCCGCTATCGAGATCACCCCAAGCTTAGAATCTGCAAGGGTTCTAACAGCCACTGGTGTAGTTAATCTTTTTTGTCTCCCGACTCTGATATTACCGATGTTAATGGAAATACATAGATTACCAATGTGGCAAAAAACATGGATTAGTTATGTGTATTATCTTTTTTTTTTCCTAAAAAGAAAGATAATCTATTAAGTCAAAAGCCTAATGCAAACTACAGCTTACTCATCAGAGTATAATAGTGAACAAAAGACAGGATGCCAATCCAGCATCCAAGTCTGATTGGTCTTGCCTCTTTTGGCAAAGAGGCCAGCCAATAGGCACACTGATTGCCCTCTCTAAATGCATGAACCACCCTCCACCCGACAACCAAGTTGAGTAGAGCAAAAATCTCACGAAGAGAGTTGAGGAACCAAGTTTCCCCATTATGCAAAACCTTTTCAATCTATTCTGCATCATTTCAATCGGAAGTTTATTTATGCCCAAATGGATTGCAGCCAAAATGCCCTCCTAGACTGCCAAAATTTCATTTGCCTGGTGGCTGCCACCATGAAAAAATTTGGATTCAGCAAGAAGACAGTGGGTTTCACTGTTCATTAGCACAAAAGCAGCACCTCCAAGCTTCATTTGAGCCTTAAAGGCCTTACCAGTGTTCAGCTTGCAACACTTCAATTATGTAGTTTATGTTCCTTGCAACTAATGACACACATAATACTTTTTTTCTTGTGTAGTACAATTATCTTAGAACCAGGTTTTTACCTTTTGACTGCTGTAGTTAGGCCTGATCAACAAGCTTGTAGATACTAGAGAACAATGGTTATTGGATACTGCTTACACCTTAGCTATTTTTGTTGGATCAGTTGCATAAGTCATTCATGTAGTGTTGAGGGTAAATATCTTGTCTTTATATAAACAAAGACATGTTTAAATATGATGTAATGTTTAAACTATCTAACCTCCACGTTTCAACTCTGTCATGAAGAAGTCAAGCCATGAATGTTGAGCGTAATGATAGATTTTTAGTACAACGTTGCATTTTGAATGAGGATAATTTTAAATTGTAAGTTAGCCATAATTAGTTATCATGTTCCCATTTTCCTTGCTCTTTTCAGCAAAAGGATGTCGTTATGGTATTTTGCATTTGGACTGTGCTTGATCATGTTCATACTGGAAATACCAGATTTTTCAAAAGCTATGTCTATATCTTCTGCTTGTTTATAGTGGTTCTATAGGTATAATCTTTGCTGGATTCAGTTCAGTAACCAGATGATAGTGTACCTTTATTTCTAATAGTGAGGTGTCATTGCCGAGACCTGCTTAGAGGAGCTTTGCGGCAGGCAGTTCATTTTGTGGGCTGTTTACCAACTGGAACAATTGAACAATATACAAACAGCCCAATAGTTGTGACCCTAATTTGGTGCAATATTTTTTTTCGAGCATCTCATGTTATTTTTGTCTTTGTAGGATGAACAGTTTTTACTTGCTTTTGTTTCTATTACAGGATCAAGCTTCCATCTGGAGCCAAGAAGATTCTTCCAAGCAACTGCCGAGCAATGATTGGGCAGGTTGCTGGTGGCGGTAGAACTGAGAAGCCCCTACTTAAGGCTGGCAATGCCTACCACAAGTTCAGGGTGAAGAGGAACTGCTGGCCTAAGGTTCGGGGTGTTGCAATGAACCCTGTCGAGCATCCCCACGGAGGAGGAAACCACCAGCACATTGGGCATGCCTCCACCGTTCGCCGTGATGCGCCTCCTGGGCAGAAGGTCGGTCTCATTGCTGCGAGGAGGACAGGTCGCCTCAGAGGACAGGCTGCTGCAACTGCTGCCAAGTCAGAGAAGTCATCTTAGATTGCCATTGTGGATGTGTTTTTTGGTACTTTAGCCTCTGAGAAGCTTAATTTACCATTTGAGAGCATTATGATGATTTTGTTGTTACGCAGGACTCCATCCTAGATTTTGAGTCCAGTCCATGTTGGTGAAACTATCTTGGCAGAGTATCTTAATAGTTGTCACTCCATTTATTAATTGCTTCCTTTGGTTCGTATATGTAACTTATCCGGACAAGGTTTCATGCTGCGTGTCTCCTACAAAACGTTTAATGTTCGTGAAAAGTCCATGATGAAGTTTAACTTTTGAAATTGACAAAATTATATAAATTCATTATTAGTATTAGTATTAGAATGATTATTATTAAAATTATTAATAATAATAAATGATGATGATGATGATGATGAAGAAGAAGAAGAATAATAATAATAATAATAATAATAATGTATTATTATTATTATTATTATTATTATTATTATTATTATTATTATTATTATTATTATTATATGAAATATTGTATTATGAGTTATTTTTTAATTTTTTGGATGATTATTCTGAAAATTTCTTCTTTATAGGTTTTTTCAATCATAATCCCTATTTTTGTTATTTCTAATTAGTGATCTCTTATTTGAAAAAAATTAATAATATCCTTCAAAAAGTTATCTTTTTGTTTTCTATCGATTCATTCATTCATTCATTTTCTAAGTATATTTATGTAACCAATAACAATAAAATATATTTATCATTATTTACTAATATATGAATTAGAATGAAAGTACATGTAGACTCATAAGATGTAATTATTTAGATATTATGTAAAGTTGTGAACTGAATAATCACATAAATGTAATTTTTATAGTGTTTTTATGTTTGTGTTATAATGTTCTAGAAAAATAAATCAAAACACTATAAACACTCCATAAGAACATCATAACGATATATTTAAATCACATTTTGAAATATAGGATGCAAATAATGTCCTGGCATAGTTGTGTATATGCTAGAAAGTGTAAATACTAAAACGAATTATTGAGAGATCGTCTATATAGTATTTTTATGTTATATTTATAGTGTTTTAGAAATACAAATGAAAACGCTATAAACACTTCATAAAGTACAATAGTAGAATATTTTTGTCAGTTTTTTTTATACACGATGAAAATGATGTCCAAATACCTTTGTGTTTATAGAATGCAATGTAATGAATATAAGAACTACTGAAATATTGTATATACAATGTTTTTAAATTATCTTTATAATGCTTTTGAAATACAAATGAAAACACTATAAACACTTAATAAAAACACCTTAAGAAAATATTTTCATCCTTTTTTTTGAATCTGTGATCATTTGGTAAAAGAAATTAACAAATTTAAAGTGATTTATTAATTGATGTTGATATCTTATCTTTAAATTTTTTTTTTACCAATTCAAAGCTAGGTCAAAGTTTTAAAGAAATTGGAAAAGTACGAATGAATATTTTGAGAATCTTTCAACTTTTTAGATTATTGTCATTAGCTCTTACAATATTTAGTCAAATTTACAAAAATGTTATTGGTTTGAGTTTAAGATGATCATCTTTTTAGATTTTATCTAATTAAGCATCCTCTGAAAAAACACTTCACAAAAACACTTTTAATGATATAATTTTATTCGTGTTTTCGAATCAATGATGCAATCCTAATACAATTGTCTATATGAAATATAGTATAATGAACATAAAAACTGCAGAAATATTACTTGTATAGTGTTTTAGAAATACGAATAGAACACTATAAACACATTATAAAAACACTATAATGAAATATTTTTATCAATATTTTTGAATATGTGATATAAATGATGTCCAAGTATAATTATGTAATGTAGTGTAACAAAATATTTTTATCATTTTTAGAATTAATGAAAGTGGTATATATAGTGTTTTTATGTTATCTTTACATTGTTTTAAAAATATAAATAAAACACTATAAACACTTAGTAAAAATACCTTAATGAAATATTTTTGTTATTTTTTTGAATCCATAATAATTTGGTGAAAGGAGTGAATAAATCTAAGGTGATTTATGATGTGATAAAATTTATATAAACATTATTGGTTTGAGTTTAGGGTGATTATCCAAGAGACTATCCATTTTTTGATTTTTTTTTCCAGGCACTCCCCACCCCCCGTCCCCTGCACCCTCCAGCAAGAATACATTTCAGAAAAATACCATAACGAAATAATTTTATTGATGTTTTCGAATCCATGATGCAAATGATATCCTCAAGTAATTTTATCACATATTTTTTATATAATCTCTCTCTATATATATTGTTGTAGGGATGATGGTCTTGTAGATGATGTATTATTCATTCTCGATGACACAAGTCAATTGTCATACAAATGATAGAGATATTGCTTATAATAGGGACGAAAATAGCAGATGAATGATGAGATTATTGAAATTAAATTGGCAAATGAACACATAGCAGATGAAGTTAAAGGAGACACTGATAGAAATATATATATATATATATATATATCGTTATTGATGCTGTTGAGGTTGTATATATGGATAAGGGTATATACAATGATTATATTAGAGAGTCAGGTAGCTAGTATTAGTTATCAGGTAGCTAGTATTAGTTATTAGAGACATGAAGATCTATTTATTAGAGACATGAAGATCTATTTATTTGATATTAAATATTTTGATTTCGTATACTGAAGATGAAGATTTTGTACACAATGGTCTATTTATTGGATAGGTAAATAAAAGATCCATAACATTTTCATAAACATTATTGTTATTGTTATGTAAAAATGGGTATGATTTAAGAGAATTTTTTATAGTTTTTTTTTGTGATAGAGAGAAATTCAAACTAGTTGTTAAAAAGCATGTAATATGAAGAAATTTTAATGTGGAGCATATTGTGACGTCAAGAGAAAATTAAAATATCATGTGTGGATAAAGATTGTGGATAAATGTTTATGTGCGTGTGGAGTTAAAAGTTATCGAATTATAAAGTTTTGTAATGAATACTAATGCAATCTACTCGGAATGAATACATGAGTGTTCTAATCATTTCATAGCCAATCAAATTACATAATGAAGATGATTATTAATGACAACAATGGTGGATGGTACAAACAAACTTGGATTAACTGTGATTGAGATTAAAAACAAAGATTTTTGACAGTGATATGTATTTCAATTGCGAAGTTGTATCGGGATTGTTAAATCATTATTTATCATTAATGATCTATATACAAAGTATTGTTATAACTATTAAGGAGATCTTCCTAAAATTTCAACATAGATATTATATGGTACATGTGTTGAAAACATTAGTTAGTTGTTAGAACCCTTATAGATTCTAAGCTTGGTGTGATCTCTATAGGGGATCAATCTCTTTGGAACTCTATAGGGGTTCCCTCATCCAAATTGCTGCTCAAAGACTACAGAAAATATTCATCTATTCATAAAGAAAAATGGATGATTATAAGACTATTTATATGCCTTCTAAACCTTAACTCCTAATAGGACCTATACTTCAAGACTTCTACTCCTAACAACTCCTAATGCTTCTCTAAGAAGCAATCTCCAACCGACCTATCTAGGGGTGGTCGGTTGCTTATTGATTCCTAATCCAACTCTAACTAACCCCATCTCAACCAATCCCTTTTTAACTAGGATAAGGGGTGGCTAATTAGGGTTACATGTGCTTTATACTTTCCTTAAAATATCTTCCCTCAAAATATCCTAACCTAGTCAGCCTCTTCATCTCTTTAATAGGGGTCGGTTAGATATGATTTACATGCATATCCTATTTAATGAAACTAAATTAGGACTCCACTAGCTAGAGTCCTAACATACCAGCCCTCTTCAAATCAGCTTTGTCCTCAAGGCTGAATTCTGAGAATTTGATCTTCAAGTCTTCATAGTTCTCCTAAGTGGCATCTTTTGCCAGTAGGTTTGCCCATTGTATTAACACTTCAGTTGTGGGTCGTCGTCGTAGAGTCACGAATTGTCGATCAATAATATCACTCAGTTAGGTCTGGAGCTCTCCTTGGGCAGTCATATCTGATAGGTGGTTTTGGGCCATCTTATTTTGTCCGCACTTAGAGCTTTAAGCACGACACATGAAAGACTGGATGGATTCGGGAGCAAGCGGGTAAGTCCAATTTGTATGCTACTTCTTCGATACACTCCAAAATTTGGTAAGGTCTATAGAACCGAGGTGAAAGCTTTATGGATGCTCTGGACTGGATCGATGTTTCCTTGTATGGCTGGAGCCATAGAAAGACCCAATCTCCCACTGAAAATTCTTTTTCACTTTTATGTTGATCATATTGTTGTTTCATCCTCACTTGAGCTACAGCGGTGAGATTATCTTTTAGCAACTTCAACATTTTGCATATAGTTCCCTGTCTACTTATTCTACTCTAGAGGTGCTCAATATATATTTTGGGATTATAAGGGGAAGTCGACCATATATAGCCTCATAGGGGTACATTTTGTAGATGAATGTTAAATTGTATTATACCGCCACTTAGCCCAATGAAGCTACTTTGTCCACTCTTTTGGTCGGTTACTAGTGAAGCATCTGAGATATGTCTCAAAGCACCTATTCACCACTTCAGTTTAGCCATCGGTTTGTGAGTGATATGCCATACTCATCTTCAATTTAGTGCCCTACATCTAGAATAATTCTGTCCAAAATTTGCAATTTTATAATATTCTCTATAAAGATCTCAGCATCCCATGCAATTTTATAATATTCTCTATAAAGATTCGAGCAATGCTAGAAGCAGTGTTGGGATTGCGAACAATGCAGAAGTGAGCATACTTTGTAAGACGATCAACCATGATAAGAATTGTATCTTTTTCTTGGATAAGGGCAGACCTTTGAGAAGTCCATTGATATATGAGTCCATATTGAATCTGGGATGGGTAGAGGTTATAGCATTTTGGGACTTGCCACTATTTTGCCTTTATGTCATTGACATACATCACATTGTGATACAAATTCAGCAATAATATTTTTCATCCCTACCCAATAAAAAATTTGTTTAATTCTCTTATAGGTTCTAACAAACCCGAAGTGCCCAGCGGGAGGTGTGGAATGCATCTCTTGGAGAATGATCTTTATGCAAGTAGAATTTAGCATAAGCACAATGCATCCCTTATAGCATAAGTCTTTCAAGTCCCAACTATAATAAGCCATATAGCTTGGTTATGTTGGGAAACCTCAGCGGGTGCATCACATGTGTAGCAGAAATCAAAACAAAATTTGATTTCCCACGCAAATCAAATCATCATGCAAAAGATTAGGGTCGCGAGAAAAATCACAAAAACTAAAAAAATTACGATGTATAAGAGATTAATTTTACCTAGGGAGATCGTATATCCCTGTATTCCAGATCTAGATGGAGAAGATGAAGGAGGTCAAGCATCCTCCTCTCTAGCGGTATCCATATGATGGATCTCTATAGTGAAACTCCTCCAACCTGATCTTACAACTCTTGCTCAGAGGGAGGAGAATAGGAGGTAGTGGCTAAAGTTGCAGCCTATCAACCATGAGTCTCCCCTCCTATTTATAGAGAGCCATCAGAAACCCTAGGGCTCCTGCCTTAGTGGATGTTAGATCTCCATCTAATAACCCACTAACCTTATATTATTGGATCTCTATCCAATAATCTCCTTAGGCCTCTAATTGGGCCTTAAGCATAGGGTCTCATCTAATAAAAATAGGGGCTAATTGGATCTTCATCCAATACTCTATTCGCTGAAGCATCCACCATATGTATGTAACCCTCTAGGCCCAATACCGAATTGGCCGTAAGTTATTCCTATAAGAACTCCTTATGATATAGTGAATTATTATCCTCATAATAATTCACTCGACTTATCGACTATGGACATACTAGGCAACTACGCCATAGTCCCTAGATGGTACAGGAGGATCGAATCCGTCGAACCTATCTGTCCACAGTTACCATGTATCTATAATCTCTCATCCAAATAATATCCCAGAGACTGTATATTGGATATGGTACTGTTAGGTCATATACGAAATCAGTTTGTCTTGCTCTATTCGGATTCTACCGGAGAACTCCTTCTCTCTCAATCCGAATGACCCTGGCCAGGGATTTGTCTGAGCAAGCATATATAAGATATTACTTTCGTGATACCGAGAGTGGATAATCCTCTATTGGCACTCAATTGCCTTCATAAGGTTGGCTACCAATCTCGATAACCAACTGTACCAGATCTGGAACATTCCAAGCTTGTAAGTCTGGCGTCAAAGAAAGGAGTACTCATACAAGGCATCCTTGGTGTCTCAAGTCTAAGGACTAGATACACAACTAGGACTATGAAATCACTGTCTGACATTAGGTATCATTAACCATACAACATTTCATAAGCAGATCAATTAGTGAAATCATTCTCTATTGAGCACATGTACTATATCCTTAATGTCTCCACACAAGTGGCTATGAGACCAGCCGCCTCCATCATATGGACGGGTATATAGTACACTGATCTGTCCGGTTATCTCAATATTCTTCTTCAGTAACCCATGATCGGGATTATTTAGGATCTATGTTTAAAGGTGAATCGATCTCATTATCATGATCTCATCACGATCCGATTCCCATCACACAGAACCAAGGACATCACAATATATATGCAACAAATAATATAATGTGAGAATATATTAATATTAATCATAAGCAAAAAGATTACATAGTATGTCACACATGCCATCACTCACGTGATTGGCTTACAGGACATCTATAACTAGCAATCTCCCACTTGACATATAGCCAATCACCTATGTGTTTGTTCCCCATCAGACCCTTATGACACTCAAATACAATATGAGCCAATGGCTTTGTCAGTGGATCTACAATGTTATCTGGCTTTGTCAGTGGATCTACAATGTTATCTTCGGATGAAACTCTTTCTATTACTATATCTTTATGGGCTATGATCTCTCTTATCAGATGGAACCTCCTCAGAACATACTTAGACTTCTGATGAGACCTGGGTTCCTTCGCTTGAGCTATCGGCCCATTGTTATGGCAGTATATGGGAATTGGTTCTACGTTGCTTAGTACGACTCCCAAATCTTTGATGAACTTCTTCATCCATACCCCTTCCTTTGCTGCTTCTGCTGCAGTAATGTATTCTGCCTTTGTGGTCAAGTCAGCAGTAGTATCTTGCTTGGAACTCTTCCAACTTACTGCTCCTCTATTCATGGTAAAAATATACCCTGAATTTAATTTGCTATCATTAATATTAGACTGAAAACTTGAGACTGTGTAGCCCTCAACCTAGATGCTACCTCCTCCATATACCAGTAAAAGATCCTTAGTCCTTCTCAAGTACTTAAGGATATACTTTACTGCCTTACAATGTTCTAAACCTGGATCTGCCTGATACCTGCTCGTGACACTCAGAGCATGTGCTATATCAGGACTAGCACATATTATCACATACATGATAGACCCTATTGCTGAAGCATAAGGTATCTTATCTATATCTGCCCTTTCTTCAGGAGTCTTTAGGGACATACTCCTAGAAAGTGATATTCCATGTCTCATCAGTATGAGACCTCTCTTGAAATTTTTCATACCAAACTTTTGACAATGGAGTCTATATACCTAGACCGGGATAAGCCAAACATCCTTTTGGATCTATCTCTATAGATCTAGATCCCCAAAATATAGGATGCTTCCCCTAAGTTTTTCATGGAGAAGTTTATATATAGCCAAGCTTTTATTGTGGAGAGCATTCCTACATCATTTCTAATGATTAGGATGTCATCCACATATAGCACCAAGAAGATGATAGTGCTTTCACTTACCTTCTTCCTATACACATAAGGCTCATCTTCATTCTTAACGAAGTCATAAGATCTGATCACCTCATCAAATCTTATGTTCCAACTTCGGGAAGCTTGCTTCAATCCATAAATGGATCTAAGCAACCTGCACACTTTATCTGGACTCTTTTTGGATACGAATCCCTCTGGTTGTATCATATACACCTCTTCCTCGAGGTTACCATTGAGGAATACCGTTTTGATATCCATCTACCAGATCTCATAGTCATAGTGTGCTGCAATGACCAAAATAATTCTAATGGACTTAAACATGACTATAGGTGAAAAGGTTTCATCATAGTCAACTCCTTATCTTTGACAATATCCTTCAGCTACTAGCCTTGCTTTATAGGTCTCGACCTTTCCATCAACTTCGATCTTTTTCTTGAAGATCCATTTGCAGTCGATGGGTACAATACCCTCAAGTGCATCTACAAGGTTCCAAACCTTGTTAGAGTACATGAAATCCATCTTAGAATTAATAGTTTCTTACCATTTCCTGGAGTCTATACTCATAATAGCCTCCTCTTAGGTTTGAGGATCAACATCATGAGAGTCATCTCCACTGATAGATCCCACATATCTTTCAGGAGGTTGAGATACTCTATTAGACCTATATAAAGTTGAAACTTGTGTGTTAGGTACCTGAATAGACTCGGGCTCTGGAATGGTGCTTGAGCTAAGTTCTCCAACCTCGCTCAATTCTATCTCACTCCCACTGTTTCCACCAAGAATATATTCCTTCTAAAGGAACACAACTCTCTTAGCAACAAAGACCTTTCGGTTCTCGGAATGATAGAAATAATACCCACAAGTTTCCTTTGGGTATCCCACGAATGTGCACCATTCTGTCCTTGATTCTAACTTATTGGGGTTGTGTCTTCTAACGTGGACAGGACAGCCCCAAATCTTAACAATCTTAATATCGGGTTTTTTTCCTTTCTATATCTCATATGGTGTAGACACTACCGACTTTGATGGAACTCTATTCAGAAGGTAAGCTGCAGTCTCTAGGGCATACCCCCAGAATGAAACGGGTAGGTCAGCGAAACTCATCATAGACCGCACCATGTCTAACAGCGTTCGATTCCTCTTTTTTGATACACCATTGAGCTGAGGTGTATAAGGAGGTGTCCACTGAGATAGAATCCCATTGTCCTTGAGGAAATGGGTGAACTTTGTACTCAAGTACTCTCCTCCTCGATCTAATCGAAGAGTCTTAATACTATTTCCAATTTGGTTCTCTACCTCATTCTTATATTCCCTGAATTTCTCGAAGGCCTCAGATTTGTACTTCATTAAGTACACATGTCCATACCTAGAGAAATCATCAGTCAATGTAATGAAGTATGAGTAACCACCTATAGCTTGAGTCGACATGGGACCACATACATTACTATATATGAGTTCCAATAACTCGGTGGCTCTCTCTCCAGTTTTACTAAAATGAGAGTTGGTCATCTTCCTACGAAGGCAAGGTTCATAAGTTGCATATATCTCATAGTCAAATAGATCTAAGTATCAATCTTTTAGCAACTTTTGAATCCTTCTCTCATGTATATAACCTAGCCTATAATGCCATAGGTATACATTATTCATCTCATCTCTTTTCCTCTTAGACATATTTATATTCATGATATGTGAACAAGTGTCTAACACATATAAGCCATTTATAAGGGTCTCTCTAGTGATGATCTCATCATCCATAATTATTGAATAACTATTATTCTCAAAAACTAATTTATATCCACTAATTATCAAACAAGAGATAGAAATAATATTTTTGATAATAGAGGGAACAAAATAGCATGCATCTAATACAATAATAGCTTTACCAGGTAGATGTAGGGTGACCTCTCCAATAGCAACTGCAGCAACTCTTTCTCCATTGCTCACCTTGAGGTCCATCTCGCCTCTAGCCAATCTCTTAGATCTTGCTAGAATCTACAATAAATTGTAGATATGATAAACACTCCCGGTATCTAATACCCATGTGTTATCATGAAAATCTGATAAGTGGAGATTGATCATGAATATACCTGAAGCTTCTCTAAGCTTCTGTCTCACCTTCTCTGTAAGGTATTTCTTGCAGTTCCTCTTCCAATGTCTGTCTTGTCCATAGTAGAAGCATTGTCCTTTATCCTTTCCTAGGTATTTCTTGCTAACCTTTGCCTTACCTAGTCTTTCTTTGCCCTTGCCCTTCTTAAGGGTCTTGTTGGTCTTTCTTTTCTTTTTGGTCTCACAAATATGGAGAACTGGCTTCTCATTCTTGATGGCACTCTCAGCTTCCCTTAACATATTGAGGAGCTCAGGAAGAGTCACCTCAAACTTGCTCATGTTAAAATTTATGATGAAGTGAGAAAAGGAATCTGGTAGGGACTGAAGTATAAGATCAACGCACAGGTTATCCTTTAGGACTATTCCTAGACCCGTGAGTTTCTCGATCCACTCTATCATTTGTAGGACATGGTTCTCAACTGATGTCCCTTCTGTCATCTTGGCTTGGAAGAGTTTCTTAGATATCTCATATCTTTGAGTTCTTCCCTATTTCTTAAACAGCTGGCGGAGATGAAGAAGGATAGAATCTGCATCCATGCTCTTATGTTGCCTTTGTAACTCAGGAGTCATGGAGGCCAACATGTAACATTTTGCCAACGTGGAACTATCTATATACTTCACATAGCGAGCGATCTCATCCTCGCTTGCCCCTTCTTCCGGCGTGGGCAGAATTATATCAAGGACATATGCGATTTTCTCTGCCGTGAGAACAATTCTCAAATTACGGAGCTAATCTGTATAGTTTGGACTAGTGAGGTGGTTGACATCAAGTATGCCACGTAGGCGATTTGTGAGCGACATGTTTTTGACAAAACAAGATATAGCAAAAATAAATAACATGCAAATTTTACAAAAAAATACTAATTAAGATATGGACTTCTATCTTAATGTACTCCCACTATTTTCTTAGTGAATCACGCGACACCCTTAACATGTGAGACGAAAGTCTCCGACAGACTCCTAGTGGGGATCGGGACTCAATTGGCATCTTAGTGCAACCTCAAGGGACTCGACCAATTACACTAAGCCCAAAACGTATGCAACTCTTGCCAATCATAACTTCTTGTGATTTTTGTCACGTTTGGCCTCCGAATTATCATGGTCTCGAGGGACTCGACTAACCATGATATTCAGCTAAGTCATCACCATCGTTACAAGATGAGTCTGATTTGATGATATGCCCTCGAGGGACTCGACTAAGCATACCATGTCCTCAGGTCACCAGTGACATCTCTATGTCATAGGTAAGAACTCGATCACATAGATATGTGAGCCTCAAGGGACTTGACCAACTCAACCTATATCCAGATTCAATTTTTATCAATAGCGATGGAAGGCTACGTGACTCAATCTTATTGCCTCATGCTTACCAACTTAATATTATCGTAAGAGGGGTTTTTGTTTCATATCGGTCTTCTAATATGTCGTATCACATACATACATATTTAATATATATCTACATCGCATGCAAATATATATATATATATATATATACATATATCTAGTAGGTGTATAACACATCATATATGCAAGCCACACCAGATGATCATGAGCTGTCACCTAATATGATTAAGCCCGAGCCAATGGGTCTAATCACTCACAATAGGATCTATATATGCATTGGCGTATCTCCATGCCCTGTGATTGTTGATCTCATCATCATCGGTTCCATCGGATCATCATATCACCATGCATCATAATCTCCCGCCACGACATCGTGAGTCCCGCTGTCACCTCCACTCTCCCGTTGCGCCTCTCCATATAATTAGAAATAATCATAGGTATGTAGGCCCAACAATAAATGAGAATAATATAGGCTCGCAAGCTCCACTAATAATAATAATAATAATCACAATTACACACATCATAACACATAGCTCATGATCATCCATCCACATCATACATCACATGTACATCACATCATATGTAGGATTATTAGATATATATAATAATTAATTAAACTATTTAATTAATTATTTTTTTGGAAATCAGGACATGCTCAAAATTTTCATAATTGTTAAGGGCATTTTCATAATTCTGGATGAGAGGTCAGTCCTCGAAATTTTTAGAATTGTCAAGAGTATATTTGAAATTCTATACAAGAAGACAGTCCTCAAAAATTTTGAAATTTAGAGGGGCAAGATCATCTTTTTCTCAAAAGGATGCCCTAGCCCTCTCTTTTCTTGTCGTCGTCGCCCTATCGTGGGGCTGCACGGTGGGCGGCCACCCCTTGCAGGCGTGCGCGGGCAATCGCCCCGGGCTGCCGCAGGCGGTATGCCCTTGCGGGCTGGCCACTAGCGGTCGCCTTGCGGGCGCGCCACGAGCCGCCCTGCGGCCTCGTTGCGGCGACAACCCTTGCGGCCTCACCGCGAGCGATAGCCCTTGGGGCCGTAGCATCATACCCACGGCGTGGCCCTTGCAGGCTTGGCGGTGGCGCCCTTTGTAGGGGCCTTAGCATCCGCCTTGCGGTGGGGCCATGCTGCCCCTCCTCCTCGTTGTCTTCACTGCGAAACCACAGCAAGAACGCGTAGAACAATTCTACATGATTCAATCTCATCACACACAGTTTAAAATCAATCTTTCGCACGAAAACCTTGGCTTTGATACCAACTTGGGAAACCTTAGTGGGTGCATCACATGCGTAGTGGAAATCAAAATAAAAATCGATTTCCCACGCAGATCAAATCATCGTGTAAAAGATTGGAGTCACAAGAAAAACTGCAAAAACAAAAAAAATCGCAATGTATGAGAGATTAATTTTACCTAGGGAGATCGTATATCCCTATATTCCAGATTCGGATGGAGAAGATGAAGGAGGTTAAGCATCCTCCTCTCTAGCGATATCCGTCGGACCTATCTGTCCATAGTTACCATGTATCTATAATCCCTTATCCAAATAATATCCCAGAGATCGTATATTGGACATGGTACTATCAGGTCACATACAAAATCAGTTTGTCTTGCTCTATTCAAATTATACCAGAGAACTCCTTTTCTCTCAATCTGAATGACCCTGGCTAGGGATTTGTCTGAGCAAGCACATATGGGATATTCCTCTCATGATACTGAGAGTGGATGATCCTCTATTGACACTCAATTGCCTTCGTAAGATTGGCTACCAATCCTGATAACCAATTGCACCAGATTTGGAACTTTCTAAGCCTGTAAGTCTGGCATCAAAGAAAGGAATACTCATATAAGATATCTTTGGTGTCTCAAGTCTAAGGACCAGATACACAACTGGGACTATAGTGACATTAGGTATCATTAACCATACAACATTCCATAAGCGGATCAATCAGTGAACTCATTCTCTAATGAGCACTTGTACTATATCCTTAGTGTCTCTACACAAGTGGCTATGAGACCAGTCGCCTCCATTATATGGATGGGTATATAGTACATTGATCTATCCGGTTATCTCAATATCCCTCTCGAGTAACCTATGACCAGAATTATTTAGGATCTGTGTTTAAAGGTGAATTGATCTCATTATCGTGATTTCATTATAATCTGATTCTCATTGCACAAAACCAAGGATATCACAATATATATATAATAAGTAATATAATATGAGAATATATCAATATTAATCATAAGCAAAAAGATTACGAAGTGTGTCGCACATGGCATCACTCACGTGATTGGCTTGTAGGGCACCTATAACTAGCATGTTCTTCCTCCAATTTTTTTATGATCTTACTAGTTTTCAGATCATCTTGCCATTCCCTCCTAATATCCTCAAGGAAGTCGCTGGTCAGAAGTGAAACGATAAAAAATTCAGCTTGCTCAGATAGCCTCGAGAGCACATCTGCAATAATATTCTCTTTCCCCTTTTTGTAAGTTATTTCACAATCATATCTAAGAAGCTTTGTTACCCATTTCTATCCAGGGGAGGATATCTTCTGCTCCAAAAAAATATTTTAGACTCTTGTGGTCGATGCACATTTGATATGTTCCGTTCTTCTTTCGTACGAGGAGCACTATTGAAGAGTAGGGGTTGTAACTTGGCCGAATGACTCCTGTTTCGAGCATCTCCATTACAATCCTTGTTGAATCTTGGATTTTGATGATGAAATCAATTGATGGGTTATTGATATAACATGTGTTATTAGAGTTGATTGATACAGGATTAACTACGATAGAGAGAATATGACAATCAGAGATTTGGCCAAAGTCAAGTTCATACATCGGGCAGGGATTCGGGCGATATGGTTGGGAACTTGCCAAGAGTGCATCGATAGCTCACTGAGGGTATTGGGAGTTTGCCAGAATGGCGCAATGGAGTTCTCCGAAAGAAGACTGAGGTTCATCGGAAGATTGTCGGAGGTAGCCGAAAGGCTTGTCGGGAGTTAAGAAGGTCTTGAAGTGGACTTATGGCTATGATTGATTGTAATTAATTAAGTTATAGTTAGCATTATGTAGGTTAACAATGATGGAGAAAAGGTGTTACAGATTAAACATGGACCTAGGATCAAGTTTAGGCATCGAGCCAAGGATTGGACGATGCGATGGGAGCTTACCGGGAGTTCGCTAGGAGATTCACCGAAGGGATCGGGAAGCTCGCTAGGAACACGCCAGGAGATCGCTAGAGGAAGACCATGAGACTCGTCGCTTGGAATGTCGCAGGTTGCCAGATTACGGGAGTATGGTCATAATCTTAGTGGTTATGTCTTGATTGTAATATTTAAGTCGTAGGTTAAGTTTGAGTCCTAAATGAGTGTGATTTGGAAGGAATCCAAATTAACACAAATTGGTAACTGGGTCCACTATAGGGTGTGATTGAGCTCAGGTCGAGCTCAATTAGTTGTCTAGGGGATTGGTCAATTGATGGTTCAAATTAGGATTGGAAAAGTGAAGGGAATCACTTTTCTGGGATTCTCGGTGGTTGAACCGCCAGTGGGCGATGGTTCAACCGATCGTACTAGTGTTGGAAGATTACGACTACCAGGATCCAAACCTACAAGGCAAGTAAGAGCACAAGTAGCATAAATGACAGTAAATAAGACAAGCAACAAGGAGAAAAGTAAGTGACACGTGGGAACAGTGGGGTTGAAGCACTAAATCCCCTCTTAGTAGCCGAAGGGGCATAAGAAGTCCCCTCGTCTCCCATAAAACAATGCTTGCACATATCCACCTTGAACGACATAAGGTCCCCATGCTACCTCACAACCATGATAGCATTCAGACCCTAAACCTTAATAGATCAAAGCCTTAAGAGCCCTAAAAGTAGTCGAAGGCTGACTAAACCCTTAAGCAAGACTTGATGTATTCAAAAGCCAACAAAAAGTGTGGCACATAAAAAATGACTCAACAAATCATGATAGAAGATGAAGCCAAAAGTCCCTCTCATCGACCCCCTGGGACCTCGGGAAGCCTCCCCTCTTCATCCCAAGCTAATGGAGCAACTGATTAAAGTCCCCCTTAAAAGACTGGATCTGCCTTGGAAACAAGAGTCATATGGTAGAAGCCGCCATGGTGGACTATGACAGTTGAGCCAAGACTAGCTATAGTGAAAGCCGCAATGGTGTATTAATACTCCCACTACAAATGGTCGAGCCAAGACTCACTATGGTGGAAGCCACCATGATAGATCAATGCTCCCGCTACGATGATCGAGGTAAGACCCACTATGACGAAAGTTGTTGGGAAACATTAGAAAGCATCACATGCACAGTGTAAGAATAAAAACAAAATTGATTTCCTAAAACAAGAACATCAAATCTTCATATGATGATTAAGAGTGAAAAACTCATGAAACCAAAGGCTGCATAAGTGTGTGTAAGATGTTCTCACCTAGGGGAGATCGTATATCCCCAAAATTATAGATCCAAGTCTATGGAAGAAGGATATCTCATGCTTTCCTCTCTAGCAGTGATCCATTTGGCAGATGAAGTAATGACACACCTCCTTTGGCAACAAGTCCTTTTACTCACTTTTATGCACCACAAGGCAACAACAACACTAGAAGAGGCTAGCCCTTCTTCCTGTACTTGTGCACCAAATAAAGCTGATGACAAGAGAGTAAAGAAGGAGGAGAATAGGACATAGATGACCAAAGGAGTCCAACCTATTACCTTTTGGTGCCTCTCTTATTATAAAGAGCCCTCTCAACTTAACCCTAATGGATCTTATCTTATTGGGTATTGGATCTCTATCCAATTATCCCAGCATAATGGATACTAGATCTCTATCCAATTATTCTAAGCTTAACAAAAATTGGATCTCTGTCCAAATATCCATTCTAATTTCCTATTGGATTTCCCAATGGATCTAATAAAATAAGGGCTTATTGGATATATAATATATAATCATTTATTTGTCGCATCATCCACTATATGTGTGTGACTCTCTAGGCTCAATACTGAGCTGGCCATGAGTTGGACCTATCAAAACTTCTTCTGACTCAGTGCATTATTATCTTATAATAATTCACTTAACTCATCGACTATGGACGTATTAAGCCACTACTCCAAAGTCTCCAAACGGTATAGGGGGATCTAATCAGTTAGACATATCGACCCTCAATTATTGTGTATCTATAATCCCTTATCTATCTAATATCTTAAAGACTGTATATTGGACATGATATTATAAGGCTCATGCGAAATCCATCCGAGTCTCACTCTAATCAGATTCTCCTAGAGAACTTATTCTCTCTCAATCTAAACAATTATGGCTAGGGATTTGTCTAAGTGAGAACACATAAGATATTTCTTTCTTGATACCGAGAGTGAATGATCCTCTATTGATACTAATTGCCTACATAAGATTGGCTGCTATTCCCAATAATTGGCTGTACAAGATTTGAAATTTCTAGAGCCATAAGTCTAGTATCAAAGAATAAAGTACTTAAATAAGACATCCTTGGTATCTCAAATCTAAGGACCAGATACATAATTAAAACTACAAAATTATTGTTTGACGATGAGGTATCGTTAACCATCTAGCATTCCGTAAGCGAATCATTCAGTGAACTTATTCTCCAATCAGCACTTGCACTATATCTTTAGTGTCCCCACACAAGTAACTATAAGACCAATTACCTCTATCATATGGATGCATATATAACACACTGATATATTCGGTTATCTTAATATCCACCTTAAGTAACATATAATTAGGAATATTTTGGGTCTGTATTTAAAGGCGATTGGTCTCATCATCATGATCTCATCCTGATCTAATTCCCATTGCACAGATCCAAGAACATAATAATATATTAATCATATTATATAATATAAAAATATAATAATAATAATAATAATAATAATAATAATAATAATAATAATAATAATAAATGTATAATGTATCGCATATACTATCACTCACGTGATTGGCTTGTAGGGCACCTATAACCATCAATCTCCCACTTTACCGAAAGCCAATCACCCATGTGCTTGATCACCATCAGACCCTTATAATGCTTAAACACAATATGAGACAATAGCTTGGTCAATAGATTTGTAATATTACACTTCCCATTGTTATATCACCATATGCTACCATTGTTGTTGCAATATAAGAGAATCTACTCCTTACTGCTCGACTTGACTCCTAGATTTGTAATGAAATTCTTCATCTAAACTCCCTTCTTTGTTGCTTCTACCATAGTAATGTACTCCGTCTCTATGGTCGAGTCAGCAATAATATCTTTTTTGGAATTCTTCCAGTTTACTGCTCATCTATTCAAGGTGAACACATACCGTGAGATCGACTTGCTATCATTGACATCGGATTGAAAACTTGAGTCCATGTAGCTCTCAACCTAGAGGCTACCTCCATCATATATCAGTAAAAGATCCTTAGTCCTTCTCAAGTACTTAAGGATGTACTTTACTACTTTTTAGTATTTCAAACTTAGATTCGCTTAATATTGCTCATAACACTTCGACCATGGATTATATCAGGACTAGTACATAACATAGCATACAAGATATACCCTATTGCAGAGGCATAATGTATCTTATTTTTTTTCGCCCTTTCTTCAAGAGTCTTTGGGACATACTCCTAGAAAGTGATATTTCATGTCTCATCGATATGAGACCTCTCTTGGAGTTTTTCATACCTAATCTTTTGATGATGGTATCTATGTACCTAGATTGAAACAAGCCAAGTATCATCTTAGATATATCTCTATATATCTGAATCCCCAAAATGTAGGATACTTCCCCTAAGTCCTTCAGAGAGAAGTGTTTAGGTAGCTAAGCCTTAACTATGGAGAGCATTCCTATATCATTTTCAATGATTAGGATGTCATCCACATAGAGCACCAAGTAGGTGATAGCGTTTCATCTTACCTTAATGTACACACATAGCTCATCTTCATTCTTAACAAAGTCATAAGATTTCATCGCCTCATCAAATCTTATGTTCTAACTTCGAGAAGCTTAGTTTAGTCCATAGATGAACCTAAGCAATCTGCACACCTTATATAGACTTTTTTTGGGTACGAATTCCTTAGGCTGTTTCATATACACCTCCTTCGTCATAGTCAACACCTTGCCTTTGATGATACCCCTTTGCCACTAGCCTTGTCTTATAGGTCTCCACCTTTCCATCTACTCCAATCTTCTTCTTGACGATCCATTTGCAACCAATAGTTACAATACCCTTAAGCGCATTAATTAGGTTCCAAGCCTTATTGGAGCACATGGAATCTAATGGGGTCATGGGTACCATCGACCGATGGTCGGCTCAGTTGGTTCTCTGCAAAAGGTGCAGGCTCATCTTAATGCCTCTTCCTAGCAACATAGGAAGCTTGATAGGGGTGAGGTAGTATAGGTTGTACAATAGAGGTCATTTCATTGCTGGGCATCCAGCTCAAGGAGACTGAGTAAATGGACTGGGATCCTCCGAGCTATGGGATTCCTCCTCTATATACTGGATCATCCGGGTCTCCTCCTGTGTTTGGTGACCTTGTATATCAGGCTGATGTTGGGGGTTGCCCGATATAGCCCCTCCAATGCTTAAGTCAATCGAGGGGAGAGAACAATGGCGTAAGCTATCAACAGAGAGTGTGTAGATGTATGGTGAGTGTCCTCTCCCCCCCAAGCACGGGCTGGGGGTTCCTTTTATACTTGGCACACTGGCTTCACTTACTGGCTGAGATCAATCGAGCAACCTGATCATTCTGGCCTCTAATCCTGATAAGATAGTGTGGTTATTATCAATCATTGGTGTAGGGTACTTCATAACACACTACGATGGAGCCTTGCTTAGGTGTTGGTCTTAGTGGCGGATGAGCTGGCATGGACCAAAATAATCCTTATCATTTGCCCCTCTTAGAAGGGTGTCCTCCATATTAAATATCTATGTTTGATGATGAAACCAATTTATAAAGTCATGATCTAATATGCATTTGAGTGACACACAACTAACTTTAATCAAGAAGAGACAAATTGATTAAAGCAGTGGAATCAATTGTTGGGTCGGAGTGAAATATGCTAGAAGATTAGGTGTCGTATCCGTAGAAGGCTTCATGCCATGAGTTTGAGCATCGAGCCAGAAGGATCGAACATTGCATCAAGGAGAATAGATGTTGCAGAGGTCAACATATCGATTGGGCAATACACCACAAGAGAGGATGATGCATCAAAGAGTTGGATGAAGTACCAAATGAATCAATGATATGCTGGACAACATGTGATTCATGCTTTGTGAAAAATTATCTAGATTGAAATAGTTGTGATGTAATTGAGTTGGTTTTAGGTGTAACCATGCCAACTCAATTAAGGGCTCATTGGGCCTTAATTAAGATTGATTTGAGCCCATTAAGAGGCTTATTTTATTGATTTGGGAGGAGGTACAATCAAAAGATGGTACAACTCAGGGTATGAAAATTACTTAAACATACTTTTCCGGGATACTTGGGCGGTGAAACCGTCAATTGTTGGTGGTAGTACCGCTTATCCCGAGCGATAGTATCGTCTGATCCCAGAATCCTGGGCTCTGTTCAACGATGATACTACCTAGTGCCGGTGGTAGGTACTGCTCGTACCTCGAAATCTTAGGGTGTTTGAATTTTGACCCAAAGATCTGAAGTCATTTGAGATTTATAAAATACCCTAGATATTCTTGCCAAGAATAGAGATTGAAAAACTGGTGTGAAAACCCTGTTAGAAAGTTGAGTTCCTTTCTCTAAAAACTTGGATGTTGTTCTAAGTGAGAGTGTGAGGTAATACTTATAATGAATACAAGAACGAGGTAAGTAAGTCAAGCAAATCTATTTTACTATAAAATGAATTACTTGATTCTTTTCATAAATTTATTGATGAAAAATGTTAGTGAGAAATGTAAATATATATATATATACATATATATATGTATATATATATATATACATATATATATATATGTATATATATATACATATATATATGTATATATATATATATATATATATATATATATATATATATATATATATATACGTGTGTGTGTGTGTGTTAATCGGGGGGTGGTGTGGGGTGTGTGGGGGAGAGAATTAGTGCTTATGGAAAATTTACATCGATTTATATATTCGCTCAATAAAAATTATATCGAAAATGTGTTTAATCATAGAGATATTTATAAGAGTGCAAGCAAAGATAGTAGATAGTTAAATACGAAAGTAATGATGATAAAGAGCAAATAAGAGGAAGCAAACCGATTTTATAGTAGTATCACATAAATTTTTTTAAAGATTCATTTACTTGGTATCACATAAAATTTTCAATCATTATATTCATAGAATAACCATGTCATCAATTATGATACAATATTCATTTTAACTATTTCAAAGATCTCAAAAGATCTCTCTCATATCATAAATTATGTCATTTCTCCCCCTTTGTCATCAATAAAAAGGAGAAATGCTATATTTGAATAATATTTCTAAAATATTTCTCACAATATTTAGCACATAAAGAGAGGATAAAAATTAATCTTATCTCAAAAAAACCTTTGAATCCCATTTTCTCCTTTTTTTTAAATGTTAAGTACAAGTAGAATTATTTCGAAAGAGAGCTCAAAAAGTTGAGAAGTCCAAGAAGATTATAGGAGCTACTCATGTATTCAAAATTATCTCATGTAAATTTCAAGCAAAAGCTCAAGAAATCTAAAAAATAGCAAATAATGCATTTGGATAGTTTAACATTCCCAACTCTCTTCTAAGAAAGTCAAATTATTCTTCATTTAGTGGCTTGGTGAAGCCAATTGATGTTTAGTATCAATAAATTTCAAAGATATATCATGATTATTTACATGATCTCTAATAAAGTGATGCCTAATATCAATATGTTTAGTTTTTGAGTGTTGAATGAGATTTTTAGTTAAACATATTGACTAGTATTATCACATTTGATAGAAATATTTTTAAAGTGAATTCCACAATCTTCTAAAGTAGTTTTCATCCAAATGACTTATCCACAACATGCACCAACTGCTATATACTCAGCTTCGGCTATAGATAATGCAACTGAATTTTATTTCTTGGAAGATCAAGAAACAAGAGCATGTCCTAAGAATTGACATGTTTCGATTGTACTCTTTCTATCTATTCTATAACCTCCAAAATCGACATCCGTATAGATAAGCAAATCAAAGTTTTTAGACTTAGGATACCATAATCCTAAATTAAAAGTTTCTTTTAAATATCTAAATATTTGTTTAACTGTCTTAAAATAAGAATATTTATGATTGGATTGAAACCTTACACATAATTCAACACTAAACATTATGTCCGGTCTAGTAGTAGTTAAATACAATAAACTACTTATCATTTCTCTATATATTTTTTGATCAAAATTTTCAACTTCATTATCCAAGTCTAATTTTGTAGAAGTACTCATAGGTGTGTTTATGGCCTTAGCATTATCCATACTAAACCATTTGAACAAATCTAAGGTATACTTAGTTTGACTTATAAATATACCATCATTTAATTATTTTATTGGTAATCCTAAGAAAAAAGTTAAAATTCATCCACTAAGCTCATTTCAAATTCTTGGCTCATACTCTTGACAAAAGATTCACATAAGGATTCATTTGTTGAATAAAAAATAATATCATCAATATAAATTTGAATAACTATAAAATTATTTTTAAAATATTTTTTAAAAATAATATGGTATCGACCTTGCCTTTCAAAAAATTGTTTAAAATAAGGAAAGAGCTAACTCTTTCATACCAAGCCCTAGGTGCTTGTTTCAATCTATAAAGAGCCTTAGATAATTTGAAAACATGATTCAGGAGAACATTTTCAAAACCGAGGGATTGTTTAACATAATTTTTTTCAGAAATTAAACAATTAAGAAAAGTATTTTTGATATCCATTTGAAATAATCTAAAATTCTTAAAAGAGGTAAAGGCAAGGAGCATCTTTATGGCTTCAAGTCCAGCCATAAGAGCGAAGGTCTCTTCATAATCGATCCCTTCTTCTTGGTTGAAACCCTTGGCCACTAATCTAGTCTCTTCATAATCGATCCCTTCTTCAAGTCTAGCCACAGGAGTGAAGGTCTTTCATACCTCATTTCTCTCAAATTGGTTTAACTCTTCATGAAATAACCCAAGAATAATCTTTTAGGGCTTTTTTAATGTATTTTGGTTCAATTTGAGATAAAAATACAACGTTGGCACAAAAATTTTTAAATGATGAATGAGTTTGAACACCTTTTGATGTATCTCCTATTATTAACTCCTTAAGATGAGCATCTACATACTTCCATTCCTTGGGTAAGGATTCCTTGGAAGTAGATGCATCCAAGTTGTTTTGGAGAGGAGGTTGATCATTCAAATTTAAAGTATTAAAATCAAAATCAAAATTAATTTTCTTTAATTTGGAAGCCTCATTAAAAATAATATGGATGAATTTCTCAATTACTAGAGTTCTTTGATTAAAAATACGATAAGCTTTTGAACTTGAAGAATAACTAAGAAATATACCTTCATCGGATATTACATCGAACTTTCCTAAGGTATTTTTTTCATTCAAAATAAAATATTTACAATCAAATACTTTGAAACATGAAATATTATATTTTTTATTATTCCATAATTCATAAAGAGTTTTGGAGAGTAATGGTCTTACGAGAACATTATTCATGATATAGTATGCCATGTTAATAGCTTTGGCCCAAAAATATTTGGGTCGGCAATATTCATTTAACATAGTTATATCCATTTCTTGTAAGCTCATATTTTTTTTTCCCACTACTCTATTTTGTTATGGATTTCTAGGAGTAGAAAAATTATGATTATACCCATTTGAGTCATAAAATTTTTGAAAATCATGATTTTGAAACTCACCACCATGATCACTATGTATAAATGAAATCATAAAACTATTTTTGTTTTAAACAAGTTTATAAAATTTTGAAAAACAGTTAAAGGAGTCACTTTTGTGTGTCAAGAAATAGGTCCAAGTATATCTACTATAATCGTCTACAATAACAAACACATATTTGCTAACTCCTAAACTTATAGTATTAATTAGTCCAAATAAATCTATATGGATCAATTGTAGTGGTCTTGAGGTGTTTATTTGATTTTTTGATTTGAAATTACTTTTTATTTATTTTCCTAGTTAACATACATAACAAATTTTATCTTTTATAAATTTAATGCTAGGCATTTCTCTTACTAGATTTTTAGTTGAGATTTGGTTTAATAGTTTCATGCTAGCATATCATAGTCTCCTATGCTAAATCTATGTATCATTATTTAAAGCCGAAAAACATATTTCATTACAAAAATTATCAATGTCAATAGTATACACATTATTGCTTCTTAAGGCAATCATACAACTATTTTTGTGTGGTATTTCAATTATACAAGCATTAGATTCAAATTTGATAATGTATCCTTTATCACACAATTGACTAATGCTTAGTAGATTATGTTTCAAACTATCAACTAATAATACATCTTCAGTCAAAAGGTTTGATTTGTTACCTATGGTTCCTTTCCCAATGATTTTTCCCTTGTTATCTCCAAAGGTGATAAATCCTTTATTTATCATGTCGAATGTTGTGGAGATTGAATATTGCGGAGGTCAACATGCCGATTGGACAATATGCCACAAGAGAGGATGAAGCGCTAAAGAGTCGAATGAAGCGCCGGATGAACCAATGACATGCTGGACAAAATATAATTCATGCTTTGTAATAATTTATCTAAATTGAATTAGTTATGATTGTATTTGAGTTGGTTTTGGGTCTAATCATACTAACTCAATTAAGGGCTCATTGGACATAATTATGCCTTAACTAAAGTTGATTTGAGCATATCAAGAGGCTCATTTTGTTGACTTGGGAGGAGGTACAACCAGGTTAAAAGATGGTATAACTCAGGGTACAAAATATACTCAATTTTTTAGGATAGGGCAATGGTACTATGGGCTGTTGGTGGTAGTACCACCTATTTCAGGTGGTGATACCGCCTGAGCCGAGAATCCCGGGCTCTGTTTATAGGTGGTAGCACCCTTATCCTGAAATCTCGGGGTGTTTAAATTTTTGGCTCCAAGATTTAAAGCTATTTAGGGTCTATAAATACCCCATGTATTCTTGTTTGGAATAGCAATAATAGAGATTGAAAAACTTATGTGAAAATCTTATTAGAAAGTTGAGTTCCCTTCTCCAAAAGTTTAGAGGTTGTTCTAAGGGAGAGTGTGAAGGAATACTTATAAAGGGTTATAAAGGTTCACTCCTAAGCTTGAGAAAAGGAGAAAGAGTTGTAATGGGTGGTTGATCATCACCCATTGGAAAAATATCAGTAGTGGAAGTCAGTGGTCTCGAGTGAAGAGGAATTGGGAATGGAGTCAGTCACATGGACCAAACCACTATAAAATTGGTGTGCCATCACTTCTTTGCTTTACTTTTGCTACTTACATAGCTGCTCACTTTATTTTGTACTTACTTTAAGTTAAGCTCACTTTTGATAATGGTTTTTCATTGAATGAAGTTTTACAAACTGATGTTTTTATGAAAGGATAAATTAACCCCCCCGTCCCCCCACCCTCTTAGTGTCGATTCAGTCCTAACACTCCGGGGTTTTGCTCTAGATGGTGCACTACTGGGTTCATGCTCTAATGAGGATTTGTTGGCTAAGGTACTAAGGGTGTGTTGGTCTCATGGTCTTCATACCGAGCGTATGGCTAAGGCTCGACCTAGGTGCTGTTAGGATCAATTAGCACTAAGAGGGGGGGGGGTGGGGTGGTTTGAATTAGTGCAAGCTAAAATTTTTCTTTCTAAAGCAAAAGCTTTCGGAATAAGATAGAATTGGAAATCTGAAGTTTTTTATTTTTAATAAAATAAGTGAGTGATTAAAAGTAAGTTGTTAAAGAAGCCGGAAAGATAATCACATTTGAGGAAAATAACTTATCGTCTTGCTTTCAAGGAGTTTAGTTAAGTTAGAAGCATCAATTCAATAATATTAAAGCAATGCAAGGATGAAATACTTACAATTTTATAGTGGTTCGGCGCCAATGACTTACGTCTACTTTTGAGTCCTTCTTGAGGCACACCGACATTCACCACCAATCTTCTTTGGGTGAAGATCGAACCCTTACACTTGAGCTTATAAGGGAGACTAGATTTACAACTCTAAGCTCTCTCCGTTACCCCTTTTCTTTTTCTTACAATTCTTATATAATATTTTCTCAGAATATAATCTCCCAAAAGTGTTGTCCTAAATGTAAAAAAACTTGGGGTATTTATAGGCCCCAAATTAGCTCAAAAAACTGGAGCCAAAATCTAATCATATCCGAAAAATTCAGGTATGAGCGGTTTACCTACCGTCAGCAGCTAGTCGTTCCCAAATTCTATGGTATGGGGCAGTTCACCCGCCACCTAGGTAGTTTACCCACCGAAAGTTGCTACCCACCGCCCAGATTCTGTGGTACGGGCGGTCCAACCGCCGCTCACTGCGGTTTACCCGTTGAAATTTTCATAAAAGTGATTCCCTCCACTTTTTGAATTATGGCTTAACTTTTATGTTGACCAGCTCTTTGGTCAACTGATTGAGCTCAATATGAGCTCAACCAAACCTAATAGTGGATTCAGATGCCTCATTGAGTTGATTTGGATTCCTTTCAAATTCAACTCAATTAGGACTCTAACCCTAACTATGGCTCAATGATTATAATACTTAATGACCAATTAAGCCTAATTAAGACCTACCTCCTATATACTCCAATAACCTCTGGCAATCTGACGGCAAGTCCTCCTGTCTTCTTCCCAGCGATCTCCCTTGGCATTCCCAGCGAGGTTCCCGATTCCTTCAGCGAATCTCTTAGTGAATTTCCGATAAGATCCCACCACATCGTCCGAACTCGGCCCGATGCCTAGGCTTTATCTTAGCCCATCATTTGGTTGTAACTTCATTGATCCTGCCATAGTTAGACCTGCATGATACTAATTATGAGTTAATTAAATATAATCATAATTACCAAAATATCCATTACAAGACTATTCTGACTCCCGGCAAGCTTTTTGGCTACCCCCGATAATCTTCTGGTGAGTCTCGATCTTCTTTTGGTAAACTCCCTTGCGCTATCCTGGTAAACTCCTGATACTCTTGGCGAGCTTCTGACACACTCCTAGCGAGTTCCCAAATGCATCGACTCAATTCATGGACTTAACCTTGGCTAACCTCGATTGTAATAATCCTTCTATCGTAATTAATCCTGCATCAATCAACTCTAACAATCCTATTAGATCAATAATTCATCAATTGATTTTATTATCAAAATTCGAGATTCAACTATCTCCCCCTTTTTGATGATGATCAATTAATGATAGGAGTTAATCGTAACTCCCCCTAAAACCATACCACTTAAATTTAAGAGAAGCACACACTCTTAAATTCAAGTTATTAATATTCTATGCAAATTTCAATACAAATTTGCATCAAGTCATTAAATCATGAATTGTAAAATATCCAAGTTATATCATCAAGTGTAATCAATGAATTTTTTTAATTTCATGTGTCATTAATATATATTTCTCCCCCTTTGTCATCAACAAAAAGGTGAAATATAGAGCTAATAATTTCAAAAACACATGATAACATTACTCCCTCTTAGTGTATGCATTAATATAGAAGACTTCAATTCAAGAGAGTCACATCCTCTTGAATTCAAGTAAATCAAAGCAATAAACATTTCAAGCATATAACCTTTCAAGTATAACAAAGATTTGTTTTTTAAACCTTTCAACTTATTAAGAATTTTTAAGGATTGACATGAAGTTGAAAATATTTGAGAATTTTCCTTCAAATCATCAAGCATAGAAAATTTTCAAATTAATAAGCATGGAAAATTTTTAAGTCATGGAGTATAGAAGATTTTCAAGTCATTGAGTATAGAAAATTTTCAAGTCATAAATAATTTGAAGTCATAGTGCATAAAGATTTTCAAGTCATTGAGCATGGAAAATTTTCAAGTCATTAAGCATACCTTTCTCAATAAAATTATTATATTTGAAAATTAATCTCTAGTCATCAACCATACCTTTTATAATTAATAAGAAGAGAAATTGGTGAGGTGTTGTTGAATCATTTCATCATGAGAAGAGCTCTTAAAAAATCTTAAAAGTAATATTAAGATAAGCTCAAAAGTCCAAGAGATTTAAAGACTATTTATATATTGCAAATATAGCAAAAGTCATCTCTTGATACATAAAATCATCTTTTGTAAATTTCAAATGTGGCACATCATCATGCAATTTTTGAAAATAATAAGATACCAAATCATGGAGAAAGTCTTTAAAAATATTATCACAAAAAGCTTAATCTCATGAAATCTATATTGGTAATTTATATATTTTCATGATTTAATATTTTTAGGTCTCAAGCCTAGTCTTGTAGATACATAAAATTTGAATATGAGCTCAACATATTTTTCTCATGTAAATTTCAAGAAGATATAATAAATAAATATAGTAAGTTCTTTTTTTGTCTTTTGGGAAGTGCAAGCTAGCAAATTTTTGCTTCCTTTGCATTGTTTAAGCTTGCAATTTTATAAGTCAACAAATTTTGCTCCCCTTTTGTCATTGTCAAAAAGAGGGGATGGTTGCAATAGTGCAAAACTTTTTCCATTTCATCATTTTTTAATATCATCAGATGAAATATATCATGAAAGATTAACATAGTGATGAGATGTACAATTCATGAAGGTAAATTGTGAACATCAAGAGACAGATTTGTAGGAAAAACAATTAAAACAAAATCTCTTAATTCATCCATAAGAATTCTTAAGTTGTCAAGTTCATGATTTGTATAAAAATCTCCTTTTAAATAATACAAAAATATAATAAAATATTTTGATTCATAAAAGATTTTAAGTTATAATTCTAAGAAATTAAAATCATAATATCATTTTATTTCAAAATCATCAAAATCATTTTTAAGAGATTCAAAATGTAATTAATAGACTTATTAGTCTCTTGAAATGCTAGTGATTTCCTTTCTCTACTTTGTGTGAATACAAAGGTAGAATCAAGGTAGAGAAGTGAAAAACATCACAAAAATACTTAATTTTATAGATTTAGATTCCAAAATCTAAGAAAAAAATCAAGAGCTACCCATGCAATTTAATTTATCTTATGTAAATTTCAAGTAAGGTAGTAAATCAAGCAAATCATATCTCAGGTAGATTTTGATAATTATTATCACGAATTTCAAAAGAAAATATGATAGTAGATTAAGCTCAAATTGTAAACCCAATATTTAGTATACATTTAGAAAGTTCTAATTTTCTTCTAAGTACTTGTTTATCATTCAATGTTTGCTTCTAATCATATTAAAAATTTTATCTCTCACTTTTTGTTATTGTCAAGAGAAAAATGATTATATAAATTCTTTTCATCCATGTTTAATTTATGCCACAAAGTATAAGAGATATCATGTCATTAAAAATTTAAATTTAAAAGATATGATTTCATTTAATAAATTTTCTTTTTCCTCTTTTGTAAATATTACAAATGAGTCTTAGAGGATAATCTTAGTTTATCCAAGATAAATCTTTTTAAAAGAAAAGAAGAATGATCTTGATAAAATTTTTAATTATTATTATTAAAATCATAAATCTCCTTTTAAAAAAATAATAGAGATCAATAATATCATTCCCATAACATATAAGTCAAGTCAAGAAGTTAAGGGAATATTCATGATAATGTAAATCTCTTTTAATTTTCAACTTATCATAATATTAAGAAATACTAATTTTGATGATAAGTTATACTAAGAAGAAAGTCATAAATAATCATGTCATAAAGAATATTATTATCAAATCATAAATGCTAATAACATGATTTATTTTGACGTATTTCTTCTTAGATGAAATTTCATAGCTTTTGAAATCTTAGGAGACAATGTAAGAAGGATCTTGATTCTTATAGAAATATCAAGTTATAAATATTGAGAAGTCAAGATCATGTTTAGGATGAAAGGAATCTTAGTAACTAAAAAGATCTCAAATTATAATTTTTATGATTTTAAGATCATGATTTAAGTTATCAAATATAGATCATAAAATCTTACTCACAAGTTTAAAATTTAAAAAATATTTTCTAAATACTTTAAGTCCATTGACGACATCCGTGAAACGGGTGTACATGTCTATAATAGACTCACTTGGTTTCATTTGAAACAACACATAATTATGAACTAGAATATTTATCTTTTATTCTTTTACTCTACTATTCCTCTCGTGTGTGATTTCTAGTGTGTGCCGAATATCGAAAGTCGATTCGCAAACGGAAACATGATTAAACTTATTTTTATTAAGTGTATAAAATAAGGCATTCATAACTTTTGCATTTAAAGAAAACTTCTTACTTTTCAAATTATTTAACTTATTCATTGGTTTGGAAGATTTTTTAAATCCGTTCTCAACTATATTCCATAAATTAAAGTCCAAAGAGATGAGGAAAATATGCATGTGTTTTCCAATATATGTAATCCGTCCCATTGAACATGGGTGGACGTGAAATGGAATGTTCCTCATTCATGGCAAAACAAGCCATTTATTCTAGTGGGTGTTAATCCAAAGAGTAATAATCTTGCTCTGATACCAATTATTAGGATCAATTGGTACTAAGAGGGGGGGGGGGGGTGAATTTGTGCAAGCTAAAATTTTTCTTTCAAAAGAAAAAGCTTTTGAATAAGATAGAATAGGAAGTCTGAAGCTTTTCATTTTTAATAAAACAAGTGAGTGATTAAAAGTAAGTTATTAAGGAAGCCGGAAAGATAATCATGTTTGAGGAAAAAAAATTTATCGTCTTGCTTTCAAGGAGTTTAGTTAAGTTAGAAGCATCAATTCAACAACATTCAAGCAATGCAAGTATAAACCACTTATAATTTTATAGTGGTTCGATGCCAACAGCCTACGTGCACTTTTGAGTCCTCTTTCTTGAGGCATACCGACATCCACTATCAATCTTCTTTGGGTGAATATCAAACCCTTACACTTGAGCTTACAAGGGAGACTAGATTTACAACTCTAAGCTCTTTCTCTTACCCCTTTTCTTTTTCTTATAATTTTTACATAATATTTTCTCAGAATATAATCCCCCAAAAGTATTGTTATTAATGTAAGAAAACTTGGGATATTTATAGGCCCTAAATTGGCTTAAAAAACTAGAGTCAAAATCTAACCATATCCAAAAAATTTGGGTACGGGCAGTTTACTCGTCGTTAGCAACTAGCCGCCGCCTAGATTCTATGGTACTAGCGGTTCACCCACCACCTGGGCAATTTATCCACCGAAAGCTGCTGCCCACTGCTCGGATTCTATGTTACGGATGGTCCAACCGTCGCTCACTAGTGATTTACCCATCGAAATTTTCGTAAAAGTGGTTCCCTCCACTTTTCGAATTTCAGCTTAACTTTTATGTTAACCAGCTCTTTGGTCAACTGAATGAGCTCAACCAAACTCAATAGTAGATTTGGTCACCTCATTGAGTTGATTTGGATTCCTTTTAAATCCAAATCAATTAGGACTCTAACCTTAACTGTGACTCAATGATTATAACATTTAATGACCAATTAAGCCTAATTAAGACCTAACTCCCACATACTCCAGCAACCTCCAGCAATCTTGCGGCAAGTCCTCCGGTCTTCTTCCCAACAATTTCCCTTCAAGTTCCTAGCGAGCTTCTCGATTCCTTTGGTGAATCTCCTAGCGAACTTCCGGCGAGATCCCACCGTATCGTCCGAACTTGGCTTGATGCCTAGGCTTTATCTTGGCCTATCATCTGGTTGTAACTTCATTGATCATGCAATAGTTAGACCTGCATGATGCTAATTATGACTTAATTAAATATAATTATAATTATAAAAAATATCCATTACAAGACCATCCCGACTCCCGACAAGCTTTTCGGCTACCCCCGATAATCTTCCGGCAAGTCTTGATCTTCTTTGGCGAACTCCCTTGCGCCATCCCAGCAAACTCCCGATACCTTCGACGAGCTTCCGACACACTCTTGACGAGTTCCCATGCCAACCCTAATTGTAATAATCCTTCTATCATAATTAATCATACATTAATCAACTCTAACAATCATGTTAGATCAATAATCTATTAATTAATTTCATCATCAAAATCTGAGATTCAATAGGTGCAGGCCTCAAAATTTCACGCTGAGGTGCTTAGCTCGGGAGCGAGTCTTTTTTAACTCATACTTATATGAGGTACAACCATTAGGTCTTTTTTACCGAGTTTATGGCTAGAGGTAGCACGGAGGCTCAGCCTAGGTGCAGCCCTTTGAGTTTTACACTAAGGTGCTTGGCTCGAGAGAGAGTCCTTTTTAACTCTTACTCATTCAAGGTGAGACCCTCGGGTCTTCTACACTGAGTGCACAGCTAGAGGGAGCTTGAAGGCTTAGCCTAGGTGTAACCTTCAATCTTTTACACTAAATGCATGGCTAGGGGTAGCGCTAAGACTCGGCCTAGGTATAGTCCTTAGTCTTTTACACTAAGTGCATAACTATGAGTGCGTGGAGGCTCGGCCTCGGTGTAACGCTCGACTTTTTACATCGAGTGCAACCCTTGGCCTTTTACACCGAGTACACGATTAGGAGGAGTGTAGAGGCTCAGCTTAGGTGCAGCCCTTGGCCTTTTATACTGAGTGCACGACAAGTGGGTGTGCGAAGGTTAGCCTAGGTGGAACCCTCCACCTTTTACACTGAGTGCATAACTAGGGTGAGCATGAAGGCTCAGCTTAGGTGTAGTCCTCAACCTTTCACACCAAGTGCATGGCTAGGTGGAGGGTGGAAGCTCAGCCTAGGTTAAACTCTTGGCCTTCTACACTGAGTGCATAGCTAGGGAGAATTAGACTTGTCATGATACCTATGAGGCACCTCTGTTGGGGGAGTTTTTTGTTGTCCCAAGAATGACACACCTTTCTCTAAATACTATGTCCACGATGGGTTTGATTTCGGTTATTGTAAAATAACCAATAGCCATGATGGCCAGGTTGAGGCTTGAAGGATGCTATCGAGAATGAGACGGAGGCGCAAAGTTGCCAAGGCCTAAGTTTGGCTTACTTATGAATAAAGAAAACCAAGCAAAGGCTTGAGGAGGCGTCGAGGCAAAGATGTAAGGCTGCTAAGACTTTAGTCCCTAGCTATTCTTAACCTATCCTGGGTTAGACATAGTTACATTAAAGTGGGGGTCTTATTTATTCTGAGGTTTTGGCTCAAACACATTAAATTGGGGGACCAGATCTGCTTGAAATCAAAATCACCTAGGGAGCAGGTTTTTGGCCATTGTAGGGCATTCTTTCTGTGATATGATACACTGCCTTATCCTGATAGCTTGGGTTATTTCCTATAGAGTCCTTGTTGGGAAACCTAGCAGGGGCATCACATGTGTAGCAGAAGAAAAAAAATAAAATAGGTTCTCCACATATATCAAATCATCGTACAATGATTGATACGTGAAAAACCTACAAAGACAAACTATAATACATGAGAGATTGATTACCTAGGGAGATTATATATCTCTAAAAATCTAGATCCCAATAGAGAGGATAGAGAAGGTCAAATGTCCTCCTCTCTAGCGAAGAAGATGAGAGAGGGAGGAGAAAAGGAGGGGGACGACCAAAGGTGCAATCTATCACTAATATGCCACCCCTGCCTCCTATTTATAAAGAGCCGTAAAAAACCCTAGTGGATCCTGCCTTAGTAGGTATTAGATCTCTATCCAACTATATACAAATATTGGATTATTCAATCTCTCCATAATCTCAATTGGCCTATAATTGGGCCTCATGTAAGGAGCCCATCAATGTTGGGTCTCATCTAATAAGAACAAGGCAAAGTGTTTAACTTATATATGTTAAATCTCAGATTTTGATGATAAAATCAAATGATAAAGTTATGATCTAATATGCATTTAAGTGACGCAAGACTAGCTTCAATCAAGGAGAGGCGAATCAATTAAAGTAGTGGAATCAGATATTGGGCTGAAATTGAACATGTCAAAGATTGGATGTCGGTCCGGAGGAATGGTCGACGTGCTGGCAGAAGGACTTCATGCCATGAGTTTGGGTATTAAGCTAGAAGGCTCAAACATTGGGCTAAGGAGATCAGATGTTGTAGAGGTCAACATGTCAATTGAGTAATATGGCGCAAGAGAGGACGATGTGCCGAAGGTTTGGACGAAGCATCAGATGAACCAATGACATATTAGACAACTTAGGATTCTTGTTTTTAATCAATTATATCTAAATTAAAGTAGTTTTAAAGTTCTAATTGAGTTAGTTTTGAATGTAATTATACCAACTCAATTTAAGGACCATTGGGCCATAATTGGGGTTGATTTGGACCATTGAGCCATAAGGACCATTGGGCCATAATTGGGGCTGTAATTATACCAACCCGTTTTAGTGACCCAAAGTCAGCTCTAGCGGTGGCACTACCCAGACCAGGTGGTGGTACCACCGGGACACAATCTCTGAGAAGACATAGTGTTCAAGGTTGTTAACTGGTGGTATCGCCCAAACTGGGCCGTGGTACAGCCCAGGCTGGTGGTACTACCGCTAGTGCCTAGTGTCCAAGTCTATCAGGGGGTGGTAGTACTGCCCATTAATGGCAACGATACCATAATACCTTTTGAATTCTGGAAATTTAAATTTTGGCTCTAACCTTTGAGGCCATTTGGGGCCTATAAATATCCCACCCATTCTTGCTTAAAGTAGCAAGAACTGAGATTATAAACTTAAGATTTATAAATATCCCTTCTCCAAAAGCTTAGAGGTTGTTCTAAAGGAGAGTGTGAGGGAATACTTATAAAGGGTTGTAAAGGTTCACTCCTGAGCTAGAGAAAAGGAGAAAGAGTTGTAAGAGATGGTTGATCTTCACTCATTAGAAAAAGATCAGTAGTGGAAGCCAGTGGCCTCGAGTGAAGAGGAATCGGGAGTAGACAGAGGCCATGTGGATCGAACCATTATAAAATTGGTGTGCCTTCTCCTCTCATCTCTACTGTTTAATTGCTTTACTTATTCACTACCATCCTACAAATGCTTTCAAGTTTAAATGCTTTTCCAATATAACTTTTTTCGAATGAATTCTCAAAGTTTTTCAATGGCATTAATCCCCCCCCCCCCCTCTTAGTGTCAATTCGATCCTAACATCCTCTACTCGCTTAAACATCTATCATATGTGTATGACCCTTTAGGCCCAATACTAAGCTGGTTGTGAGTCATATCTGTCAAAACTCTTTCTAACTTAGTGAATTATTATCTCATAATAATTCGCTCGACTCATCGACTATGCACGTACTAGATCACTACACCATAGTTCCCAAATGATATAGGGGATCTTATCCATTAGACATATCTATCCTCAATTACAGTATATATATAGTCTCTTATCCATCTAATATCCTAGAGACTATATATTGGGTATGGTACTATCGGGCCACATATGGAATCCATCCGAGTCTCGCTTTAATCAGATTCTTTTGGGGGAACACCTTCTTTCTCAATCCGAATAACTCCGACCAAGGATTTGTTTGAGCGATAATACATAGAACATTCCTCTCATGATACTAAGAGTGGATGATCCTCTATTGACCCTTAATTACCTTTGTAAGGTTAGCTACCAATCTCAAAAATTAATTGTACCAGATCTGAAACTTTCTAGACCTGTAAGTTTGGTGTTAAAGAAAAAAGTATTCAAATAAGGCATTCTTGTATCTCAAGTCTAAGAACCAGACACACAGTTGGGACTGTGGAATCATAATCTGACTATAGGTATCATTAACCATCTTCTATTCAGTTAACGGATCAATCAATGAAATTATTCTCCAATAAGCACTTATACTGCACCCTTAGTGTCTCCACATAAATGGCTATGAGACCAATCACCTCTATCATATAGATAGACATATAATACATTGGTTTATCTAGTTATCTCAATGTCACTCTCGAGTAATCTATATCGAGATTATTTAAAATCTGTGTTTAAAGGTAAATCAGTCTCATTATTATGATCTAATTATGATTTAATTTTGATTACATAGAACCAAAGCAATCATAACATATATATAATAAATAATATAATATGAGAATATATCAATAATAATGATGTGAAAAGACTGTGTAGCATGTTACACGTGTCATCACTCATATAATTGGCTTGTAGGGCATTTGTAACCAGTAATCTTCCACTTGACCTAAAGCCAATGACCTATGTGTCTGGTCCCCACCTGACCCCTGTGACTCTTAAAGATAGTTTGAGTCAATAGTTTTGTTAGTAGATCTGCAATGTTATCTTCGGATAAAACTCTTTCAATTATTACATCTTTATGGGCTATGATCTCTCTAATCAATTAAAACCTCCTCAAAATAATTTTGATGAGACCAGGGTTCCCTTGCTAGAGCTATTGCCCCATTGGTGTCACTATATATAGAAATCAGCTTCACGCTGCTCGGTATGACTACTAAATCCCTAATGAGCTTATTCATCCACAACCCTTCCTTTGTTGCTTCTACCGCAGCAATGTACTCTGCCTCTGTGGTCGAGTCAGTAGTAGTATCTTATTTGAAACTTTTCCAGATTACTGCTCTTCCATTCAGGGTAAAAATATACCCTGAGTTCCACTTGCTATCATCGATGTCCAATTGGAAACTTGAGTCTATGTAACCCTCAACCTACAGGCTACCTCATCCATATATCAGTAAAAGATCCTTAGTCTTTCTTAAGTACTTAAGGATACACTTTACTACTTTCTAGTATTCCAAACCTGGATCTACATGATATCTACTTGTGACATTTAGAGTATTTGCTATATCATGCCTGATACATAATATAGCATACATGATAGACCCTACTACTGAGACATAGGATATCCTATCCATGTTTGTCCTTTCTTTAGTAGTCTATGTGGACATACTCCTAGAAAGTGATATTCCATGTCTCATCAGTATGAGACCTCTCTTGAAATTTGTCATGTCAAATCTTTTGACAATAGAGTCTATGTACTTTGATTGGGACAAGTTAAGCATTCTCTTGAATCTATCTCTATAGATTCGAATCTCCAAAATGTAGGATGCTTCCCTTAAGTCCTTTATGGAGAAGTTTCTAGATAGCCAAGTCTTAACTGTGGAGAGCATTCCTACATCATTCCCAATGATTAGAATATCATTCACATACAGCACCAAGAAGGTGATAGTGCTCCTGCTTACCTTTCTGTACACACAAGGCTAATTTTCGTTTTTAATAAAGTCATAAGATATAATTGCCTCATCAAATCTTATGTTTTAACTTTGAGAAGCTTGCTTCAATTCATAAATGGACATGAGCAACCTGCACATTTTATCTAGACTCTCTCTGGATACGAATCCCTTTAGTTGTATCACATACACCTCATCCTCGAGGTTACCATTGAGGAATGCAATTTTCATATCCATCTACCAGATCTTATAGTCATAGTGTACTATAATAGCCAAGAGACTTCTGATGGATTTAAGCATGGCTACGGATAAAAAAGTTTTATTATAGTCAATTTCTTGCGTTTTACGATATCCTTTTTCCACCAGCCTTACCTTATAGGTCTCCACCTTTTCATCTACTCTGATCTTATTATTGAAGAACCATTTACATCTGATAGGTACAATATCCTCTATTACATTTATAAGGTTTCAAACCTTGTCAAAGTACATTGATAGAACCCTAAAAGAGCTCTATAGGATTGTGATCTTTGAGGGGGATCAACCCTTGGAACACTATAGGGTTCCTCACTCTTAGGGTTAGCCACAAGGCTGAAATAAAGATGGTCTTGCTTGCTTTAAATGAGGTGGAGGCTACAAGCTTATATAGGGCTCAAAACCTAGCCCTAGAGGGGTTGAGGGTGACAGCCTAAGCGGTTGCTCAAACCATGCCCCTATGCTAAAAACCCTAACCGACTAGCCCAGTAAAGAGGATGATGGCCAGGAAGTCTTAAGGCCTCAAAATAAACCCTAGCCACACTTCTTTATAGGATAGAGGTGACTAAGTAGGATTTTATTACAATCTCGTAGGGTTTTATTAATTGCTACTTGGTTAAGTAGGACTCAACCCTACTGGTGTCCTATCAAGCCTGTCCTTTTCGAATTAGTATTATCCTCGAGGTTGAGGTTCAATGAATTTAGGGTATCGGATCCTCATATGAATCCCATGTGGCTCTCGTAGTAAGCATTTCCTGCTCTTGCTATCCAACATCAATAGTAGTAGCGAGACTGTGATGTATCTCAGTCTTGTGATCCCAAGTGATTATCAGCTGAACTTGAGCCACCTTATGAGCTTGAGTGTTGATTGGATTGATTTGGGCTGAGTTGTCTCTTTTAAACTTCCATTTGAGGTGGGATACCTGGAGGATTAACTGTATTTTTGATTTGGTACATATATTTGATCTCTAGGTTATAGTTCCAATGTGATCCCTAATTTTGTAAGGCCCAAAGAAATAGGAAGACTAATTTCTTGAGGCTCGAGTTTCGGGCTGGAGGTGTAGGAGAACTTAATCTTCAATTTTTCGTCCACTCTATAGTTTGTTGGGAGGTTGTTTCTTATTTATATGTGTTGTCATATGGTTAATCTTTAGTAGTAGCCAATCTTTCTTTTAGAATTGTGACTGTCCTCTAGTATAGTTCATGATGATAAAAGCCCATTCTAGCGTGAGTATGGATTGTAATTTTTCTGGGCTTATCTTTTGTGTCACAGACTTGTATCCAGCCAAATTTTAAGTTTGGTAGCAATTAGTATCCCATTCAAAAACTTCATGTCTAGTGTGGGGAAAGCCTTGGTTCGAATTAGGAGTTGATCATTTTGCTTAAGGGTGACGCCGATCCTAACTCTGGATGTGTCTGCTCCAATCATAAACATCATGCCACAACTTGGTGTGGGCGATATCGTGGTTATAGGGGCTTAGTTTCACTAGGCTAAGGTGGGACATCTTTCTTCATAGTGAGAGGGATGATGTTTTGTTGAGACCTGCAAATGATCCTTCTCTTACTCTTATTTCGCCATTAGAGGAGCTTAATTTTCTCATAGTCTTGGGCCGTAGATCGGAGGTCATCATCAAGGAATACTTTAAGCATCATGGTCTGATCCTAGGAAAAGTCATGGAAGTCACTTGAGATCTGGAAGTGCTGCATCAACACCCATGGTGAGTTCAGCAGGATGTAACACTTCAAAAGTAACTTATCCTTAGAGAAAAGGATGGAGGGTTGTGTCGTAGTAGGAAATAAGCACAACTGGTAGAAGTTTCGGTCAGTTCAGCATAAGGGGGTCAGGCAGCTTGATAGGAGGTAGTCGGCTCGGTTTAGTGGAGGTGCCCAAAATTTCAGCAAGTTGTAGGAGAGGGTTCTTATCTTCAATCTCCTTGGCTTCATCTCCTCAAACTCTTGAATTTGAATTAAGAAGCTGCTAGATTCTTCTTTTAGTACTCTCTCCAAGTGTTGTGTTTGTGGTCATAGTCGCTTGACTCCCTTGTAGAACCACATGTTTTTCTTTGTTGAAAAATTTCATGGTTAGCTTCGAAAAATTTTAGAAATTGTCTCCAATCATGGACAACCAAACAATGCCGAGCACTATATTAAAATCATCAAGAGGGAGGAGGAAAAAATCAGCAACTATGTCTTGACCCTATAGAATCAGTTTCACCCGTGGACACTTCTAGTTGCACTTCAGGATTTGGCCGTTAGTTACCTTGACTTCGAACCCACTACAATCTTCTTTTTGGAGCATCAAATGGGTAGCAATCTTTCTACTCATGAAGTTGTATGTGCTCCTATTATCGATAAGGATGATGACGGGCTGCTGCTCAAGAAACTATTCAATCTTCAATTTCTACGGGTTTATGTAGCCGGTTAAGGTATGGATAATGTGGGTGACTGATTGTGGTATATCATTCTCCTTCGATTCGAGAGCCTTATCTTCAAGTTTGAGTTCTTCAATGGGCATAATCATCAGAGGTCTCTCCTTTTCATAATGGTGTTCTAGGCTCCATAATTTATCACAATACCTACATAGGCCCTTTATCGATTCATCACGAAGCTCTTCTCTTATTAATTTCCTCGGCTGAGGGGTTCGGTTGACAGTATGAGGGGTTGAATGCTTTGGTGCTACTAGTCAGGGAGTGTCCCTAGTCATCCAAGCTTCATGGTTCAATTGCTCCTCTTGATGTCGCGCGAAGGAGATGGCTGTCGTAAGTGTGTACGGTTATCGCGCTTTAACTTCTACCAAATCTCTAGCTTTAAGTCCTCAATAAAAGTCTTTAATAATTATTTTTTAGACCAATCATAAGCTTAATTAGATAACCTTTTAAACCTAGTTTGGTACTCTTAGATGGTGGAGGTTTGACGGATCTTTGCTAATTCTTCGTCAGGGTTCTTATAATCGATTGGTGCTGAAGGTTTATATGTTGTTGGTTGGGATGTGGCTCTCATATTCTGAGCATCTTGACTAAGATGTCCTTCTTGAAGTTATGCAAAGGAGATCGATGTTGTCAAGGTGTAGGGCTACCGTGTCTTAGCTTCGCTTCTTATCTTCGGTGGATTCTTTTTGCAATCTGAATTTGCACTATAGTGTGATTTTATTGGGCTCGATGATCAGCCCAATCTAAACTCCTCAAGAGAGAGCATAGTTTAGCATCCATACGTATCTTGAAAGCCTCCAATTTGACTTCAAATAGTCCTACCAATGTCATGACGTAGGGATCTTCAACTTGTCAAATAAACCGATAGAAGAGTGTGGCTGCAATCTACAAGTTGAAGGCAGCAGTGGCAACAAAAGGATGAGAAAGGTGGCTGCAATGATACTACAAAATCATTGGGGCTATGGTGGTGAAGTCTTCAAGTGGCTACTACATTGATGAAGGATAGCAGCCAAGGGTAACAGCAACGATGGAGGAAGAAGATGACAGTACTAACACCAACTGCAGGTCTGCGATGATGGTGCAAGCTCATTAAGGCTTCGGTGTGGTTACTAGGTGGCTGATATTTATGGAGGATGGCAGCCGAGGGATCTAAGTCAGAAGGTAGCAGTGACGATGGAGGAAGCACCGGGCAACAATTATGTCGACTGCAGTTGTAGTGTGACTTCGTGGCTACAAGTGAAGATAGTTGTAGCTGCAATAGAGGGAAGAAGGGGCAGCGGAGTGCACGACTATTGTAGAGGAAGATAATGGCAGTATGGAGTGAGAGTCTGCTACTCATCGTGTTCAGTTCATTGCTGGCCGCGATCAAGGTAGATGGTAGCGTGAGATCGCTGCGTGTTGCGATGAAGACAGATGGTAACAAAAGATCACTATTGGTAGTGCTTATGCCACAAGGGATTGCTGCTAGCTATGATCAAGGAAGATGGTAACAAGAGATTACTGCTAGCAGCATTGTGTAGCGAGAGATGTGTGTTGCTGTTGAAGGGATAAGGGAGATTTGGTAGTTGAAAGGTTGGTGGATCAAAGGTTGAAGGCTGTGATTTTTTGGGCTTGTTTTATGGCTATTTTGGGGGTAATTTTAGCTACAGTTTTGTCTAGTTTTAGGGTCAAGATGTAAGTGGATGAAGGTTAGGAAAAGAGATTTTAGATCTAAGGTAGATGGCAACAAAGGTTTGATAGGGATCGTATGCTGCAAATAGGTGCTGGTTGTAGAAGGCTACAGTTTTAGGCTATTTTATGGCTAATTCGAGTGTGGTTTTGGCTATGGTTTGGTAGTATTTTAGGGATGTGATGGTAGAGGGTGAAGGTTAGGGAAAGAGGGTTTTAGATTTGTGGTAGATGGAACCAAGTTTTGAGGGAATTTGGTGAAGGATTGCTACGGTAGATACAGTCTTCGTAGAAGCAGAATTATTACCAAAGAAACAATAGCTTCTCAATGAAAATTCTAGCGAAAACCCAAGAGATTTGAGGCTATGATGGTAGGGGATGAAGATGAGGAAGAGGGAGTTTTAAATCTAGAAAAGATAGTAATGAAATCTGATAGAATTTAATAAAAGATCACTACGTATGTGCTGTTCTGCCGAACAGAATTTGTGTCGAAGAAGCAGCAGATTCTCGACGTAAATTTTAGTAGAAACCCAAGGACATTATATAGAATTTCGATTGAAAAACTTTGGTTCAGATGAGAGCAACAATAGTAATTTGGATCGATGAAATTTTGGCAATGTAACGGTAGGAAAATTGATGCAAAGAAAGAAGGTAGATTCTTCATCGTAAAAATCCAACAATACACAGTGAAGAATTGTAACAATATAGATCGATTTCAGAGAGAATTTTCATGATAGATCAATCTTAGATGAAAGCTTGTTGATATGTGAGAATGTGTAAAAATTTCATCCATAAAAGAGATACAACAAATTGGTTCAATAAGCCTCTATGCGGCTGAAAAAATTTCTGTAGCATTTCCCCTTCGCAACGATGATCACGTTTGCGAATGGTAAAAATTTGCAGCAAGGTAAAGATGGAAAAGCTTCTTCGGTATGTAAGGATAATAGTAACAAGGTGTATATGGTGGAATTTTACCATATCTTCAATGCAAACGTAGGGGGGCAACGGTAGATTAATGGATCTATGGCTTGGGGATGGTGATGGAGGCAACGTCTTGAAGTAATTATGAGAATTGGTTGGATGGGTGGAGGTGACAGAGATGGCAGTAGGGGCAGCAGGAACGCAGCTCTGATACCAGATGATAGAACCCCAAAGGAGCTCTATAGGATTTTGATCTTTGAGGGGGATCAACCCTTGAAACACTATAGGGGTTACTCCCTCCTAGGGTTAGTCACAAGGCAGAAATAAAGATGATCTTGCTTGCTTTAAAAGAGGTGGAGGCTACAAGCTTATATAGGGCTCAAAACCCTAGCTCTAGGGGGGATGCTTCCTAAGTAAATTTTCCCTTTTGCCCCTCTTATAGTCACCCTACCTAAATAAAGGGGGGGGTAGTGGCCTAAGTGGTTATACAAGTCATGCCCCTTTACTAGAAATCTTAGCCGACCAGCCTAGTAAAGGAGGCGACAGCCACTAAGGCCCCAAAATAAACTCTAGCTATACTTCTTTATAGGATAGATGTGACTAGGTAGGGTTTTATTATAATTTTGTTAGGTTTTACTGATTGCTACTTGGTTGAGCAGGACCCAACCATGCTAGGATCCTATCATATATGAAATCTATCTCAGAATTCATGACTTCTTATCATTTCCCAAAGTCTATACTCATAATGGCCTCCTCGTAGATTTAAGAATTAATATCCTGAGAGTCCTCTCTACTGATATGTCCTACAGACCTTTCAAGATGATGAGATACTCTGCTAGATCTACGTAAAGTTGGAACTTATGAGCTTATTTCTTAAACAGACTCAAACTCTGGAATGTTGCTTGAGTTAGGTTCTTAAATCTTGCTAAACTCTATCTCACTCCCACTATTTTTACCAAGAATGTGCACCTTCTCAAGGAACATAGCTCTCTTGATAACAAAGACCTTCTGATTCTCTAGATGATAGAAATAATACCCATAAGTTTCCTTGGGGTATCATACGAACTTGTACCGTTCTATCCTTTATTCCAACTTGTTGGGGTTGTGTCTCCTAACATGGGTAGGACAACCTCAAATCTTAACAATCTTAAGATCGAGCTTCTTCCTTTATATATCTCATATGGTGTAGACGCTACCAACCTAGATGAAACTCTGTTCAGAAGGTAAGTTGCGATCTCTAAGTTGTATCCCCAAAATGAGACAAGTAGGTCAGTGAAACTCATCATGGACCGCACCATGTCTAACAGCGTGCGATTTCTCCTTTTTGATACACTATTAAGCTGATGTATACAAGTAGGTGTCCATTGGGACAAAATCTTATTGTCCTTAAGGAAATGGGTGAACTCTATACTCGAGTACTCTCCTCCTCGATTTGATCGAAGAGTCTTAGTACTCTTTCCAATCTGGTTCTCCACTTCATTCTTATATTCCCTAAATTTCATGAAGATCTCGAACTTGTACTTCATCATATACACGTGTCGATAACTAGAGAAATCGTCAGTGAATGTAATGAAGTAAGAGTAACCACCTATAGCTTGAGTTGATATGGGACCGCATACATCACTATGTATGAGTTCCAATAACTTAGTGGCTCTCTCTCCAGTTCCACTAAAAGGAGAGTTGATCAACTTTCCACTAAGGCAATGTTAACATGTTGCATATGACTTATAGTTGACTAGATCCAAGTATCCATCTTATAGCAACTTTTAAATCCTTTCCTCATGAATATGACCTAGCCTATAATGTCATAGGTATACCTCGTTTACCTTATCTTGTTTCCTTTTAGACTAACTTAGATTCATGATGTATGAAGAAGTGTGTAATACATATAAGCTATTAATCAAGGTCCTTTTTGTGATGACCTATTTATAAATTTTGGGGACGTAATCACAAATATAATTCTTTTAAAGATTAAACTACAAAGTAAAAAAAGAGAGAGAGAGAGAGAGAGAGAGAGAGAGAGAGAGAGAGGGTAAGAAGAAGAAGAGAAGGAGAGTAAGAAGAGAAGGGTGCTGCAGCTGAAAAAAAAAGAAGAGGAAGGAATAAGGAGGAAGAGAGGAAGAAGAAGAACAGCATGGGAAGAAGAAAGAGAAGAAGAAAAGGGGAGGATTAGGGAAGAAGAGAGGAAGAAGAAGAAGGGAAACAGAGGAGAGGTGACTGCATTTTTGGGGAAGAGAAGTGGAGGAGGAGGAGGAAGAGAGGAAGAGAAGAAGAAGAGAGTGAAGAAGAAGAAAGGAGAAAGGAGGCTGCGGCAACGACTGTAGCTATAAGAGAAGAAGAAGGGAAAGAAGAAGAAACCGAGAAGAAGAAGAGAAGGAGAAGAAGAAAACAGGGGCTGCAGCTGGAAGGAAAGAAGAAGAAGAAGAGGGAAAAGAGAGGGTAGAAGAGGAAGAGAGGAAGGGGGTTGCAGCTGTTGTTGCTACACCTCTGTTTCCTGCAGCGGAAACAGAGGAGGTGCGGTGAGTTGGGGAAGAGAAAGGAAGAAGAGAAGAAGAGGATGGAAGAGGAAGAAGAGAAGAAGGGAAAGAAGAGAAAAGGGGAAAGAGAGGGAAGAAGGAGAAGAGAGGAAGGAGCTTGCGACATGTGTTGATGCACCTCTGTTTCCAGCACGAGGAAACAGAGGAAGTGCAGTGCGTCGGCGAAGAGAAGAGAAGAAGAGGAGGAGGAGAGAAGAATAAGAAAGAAAGACTAGACAAAGGGGAAAGAATAACAAGGGGTGGTTGCGGCTGTGGCTACAGCAGTAGCAGCTGCGGTAGGGGCAGAAGAAGAGGAAAAAAAAAAGGGGAAAGAAGAAGAGGATGGGAGAAGAAGAGAAGAAGAAAAAGGGAAGATGGGGTTGCAGCTGTGGCAGCTGCGGTTTGGAAAGAAGAAGAGGAAGGAAGAGGAATAAGATAAGAAGAGAAAGAAGAGAAACCGAAGAAGGGACTGCAGCTTTGGCAACTGCGATTGGGAAAGAATAAAGTGGGAGAGAAGAAGAGAAAAGAAAAAGAAGAGAGGAAAGGAGTGAAAAGAGAGAGAAGGCTGCAGCAAGGGCTGTGGTTGGGAGAGAAGAAAAGAATAATAGAAGGGGAAAAGTAGAAGAGAAAAAGAGGAGGAGGTTGTTGCTGGGGAAGGAAAGAAGTAATAAGAAAAGAAATGAATAAGAGAAAGACGATTGCTATTCCATCAATGAGAGAAATAAAAAGGAGAGAAAGATTAGGGTTTAGCAGATGATTATGCTTCTCATATATTTTGCATGAGCTATTATTGTAAAGTAAAAAGAATATAAGAAAACAGAGAGAAGAGAAAGAAAAAATAAAGAAACAAAAGAAAGAGAAGAATTTGGGCTTGAGAACTTCAGATCAAAATTATTAAAAGATAATTGTTCCAACCCCTTCATATTACCATCCTACTTTTATCTTGATATGATCGACTAAATTAATATAATCTTGCAAGTGTCGTAGTCTTGCTTCTATCTTGTTTTAATCAATTAAATTGTTATAACTTTATAAGTGTTCCTACCCTTTTTTATTACTATCCTGCTTTTATCTTAATATGATCGATTTATTGTTATCTTTCCTACTTGGATGTAAAGACTTGAGCCTAGTTTCGATATTTTGATTCTTGTTCACTTAATTGCTCATAACTTCATTTTGGAAACTCCGATTTATCCAAAATCTATTTCATGAGAAACTAGACTCGCATGCCTTTCTGTCTATATCATCTTGAGTAATTTGGAGCATAATTGATTATCTAAATATTTCATGCTATACGCCTCTTAAATTATATTGGAATCATGAGTTTGTTGATCTTTGCCTATTCTTGTTTATCTTTTGGAAATGGATTCTTCTTCAATTGAGCTTTGAACTCTTAACTCTTATTCCTTACCCATTCTGAATACTCTATATAAAAGTTTATGTTTACATCTTATTGTTTTATATTGGCACATGTATTTTTCATTGTTCCACATGTGCTTTCAATACATGCCCATTTTATTGCACTTGTCCTTTTGTACTTTGGTGTTTGTAGGATACTTTCTAGATCTTTACCAGAAATGGTAAAGGGTATGTTATGTTGGAATCCTGTGATGCTCTGTTATATTTGGTGGTTTGATGGACCACATTATATTTATGATCTCACTTCACCATCTATGTTTTTTGATATGCCATCGGATCATATTCTGTCGATGATCCAATTAAAACTCTTTCTTCAATTGAACCTTACATTATTATTCTAAATTCTTATACACTCCTGTTCTTTATCCTTTGTCTATCTGAATGTAAATTGTGAATGTTTATGTTGATATCGTACTTGCTTCATGTTGGCACAGGTATATTTCGTTGTTCCACACGTGCTTCTAAGATATGCCACTTTTATTACTCATGTACTTTTATACTCCGGTGTTTGTGGGATATTTTCTGGACCTTAGTCGGAAATAGTAAAGGGCATTGTGTTCAAAGCCAGCTATGCTCTTGCCGGCCCCATTCACTTTACTTAGACATGTGTGGATGGAGCTTTGAGATTTTGTTCCTCATTTATTCACTTGATAAGCTTTGAGATTATCCATTCACCATTGATATACTTTGCAATATGTTTACATCCTTAACATGCTTTGAAATGTTCTATATGCCATTGTAATATTTCGAAATGTTTCAATTGCTAATGATATATTCCGAAACACTTCACCCTGCATTGATATCTTCAAAATATTTCATTTGTCATTGATATGTTCTGAAATGTTTCATTTGTCATTGAGATATTCTGAAATGTCTTATGTGTCTTTGATATATTTTGAAATACCTCTTATGTTATTGATATGCTCCAATTACTCTATATTCCGTTTGTTGTGAACGAAATATATTTTGAATGAAATGACATTTGAACTCTTGTATCTAATGAGTTGTTATCCATGAATTCTTATATTTCTGCTTGTATCTTGATACTAGCTTGTTTGAATGCCATTCGTTCTTATCTTGGATTTGTTAAATGCTTTCTGAGCTTTTTAGCTCACTCTGTTATAAAATCTTTCAGGTCAGCTTGACACTCATTGAATGTTAAGATTGTGCTGAGGTAGCGGAGAGCTATTCAGATTGTTAGTAAGTATTATCGGATGATCTATTGTGATTTTTGTATAAGTATATTTCATGTGTAATGAAATATTATCGACGAATATGATTGATGTATCATGTAAAAGTTTTAAATGACCTCTTATGTTTGGAGTTATTTTAGAATGCTAAGTTTTATCTACGATGAAGTAAATTTGTGGTAAATGGTTGATTTGGTGATTGTATAAATTCTTTTATTCACGAATCATAAGTGTGGTTAATATCTGTTTAGTTGGTTTTGAGTTTCATAAATATTTGAGTGATGCGATGTATGATTATAAATTGCATAGTTTTTATATATGTGAATTTTGAAGTATAAATGTTTTCTCGATGTCCTCAAAGGTTTGATTGGATCTTGGAGGATTGTGAGGATTATATTTTTTATTGATTTATGACACAGTCACACCTCTCGAATGTGATATAAGTTGGGGGGGGTGTGGCGTGATAGATCTCATCATCCAAAATTAATGAACAACTATTATTCTCAAAAACTAGTTTATATCGACTGCATACATCTATTACAATGGTAGCTCTACCAAGCAAATGTAGGGTGACCTCTCAAATGGCAACTATAGCACTCTTGCTTCATTGCCCATCTTGAGGTCCATCTCGCCTTTGGCCAATCTCATAGGCCTTGTCAGAACCTGCAACGAATTATAGATATGATAAGCACTCTCGGTGTCCAATACCCATATGTTATCATAAAAATAAGATAAATGGAGACTGATCATGAATGTATCTGAAGCTTTTTCAAAATTTTATTTCATATTTTTTGCAAGGTAATCCTTGTAGTTCCTATTATAGTGCCCATCTTTACCGAAGTGGAAGCACTAGCCTTTATCCTTGGTCAGGTCTTTCTTAGTAACCTTTGTCTTACCCGGTCTTCCCTTGCCCTTTCCCTTCTTAAGGGACTTATCAACGTTCGTTTTCTTTTTGGTCTCACCAATATAAAGAACTAGCTTTTCTTTCTTGGACAGAATCATGTCAAGGACATACGTGATTTCTCTATTATGAGAATAGTTCTCAAATTATAGAGTCAATCTGTGTTGTTTAGACTAGTGAGACAGTTGACATCAAGTATATCAAGTAGGGGGTTTACAAGCGACATGTTTCTAATAAACAAGATATAACATAAATGAATAACATGTAGATTTTATAAAAAACTAATTAAGATATAGACTTCTATCTTAATTTACTCCCACTATTTTCCCGGTGAATCATGCGACAACCACGAACATGAAACGAAAGTCTCCGGCAGACTTCTAGTGGGGATCGAGATCCAATCGACATCTTCATGTAACCTCGAGGGATTCGACCACTCGTACTAAGCCCAAAAAGATAGATAATTCTTGTCAATCACAACTCCTTATAATTCTTATCCTGTTCGACATCCGAACCACCATAGTCTCGAGGGACTCGACCAAAAATGATGTTCAGTTAAGTCATCACTATCGTTACTAGATAAGTCTAATTTGATGATATGCCCTCGAGGGACTCGACCAAATATACAATGTCCTTAGGTCACCGGTGACATCTCTATGTCATAGGTGAGATCTCGATCCTATTGTGAGTAATTGGGTCCACTGAAAAATAGAGGCTCGTAGACTCCAATAATAATAATAATCACATTTACACACATCACAACACATGTCTCATAATCATCCATCCACATTATACATCACTTGTATACATCATCATATAGTACTACTAGATAATTAATTATTTTAATAAAAATCAGGACATGCTAGAAATTTTTAAAATTATTAAGGGTATTTTTAGAAATTCCTAATAATAGGACATATTCAAGAATTTCTCAATTAACGAGGGGCAATATCATTTTTTTGCCAGAAGAAAACCCTAATACCTTTTTGCCCTTTTCTAGTAGGCTACTGCCACCCTTGCGTAAGCGTCAGTGCTGAGTGCCACCGATGGTTGCCCTTACCTATGGGCCATTGCCATTGCTCTCGGGCGACCGCCCATGTGAGCGAGCAGCACCGCTCGCCCGGCCACCTGGCTTGCAGGTCCACCTACGGGTGTTGTGCCCGTAGGTACCCTTGGCCGTAGGCCCACTCGCGAGTGTTGTAAGCGTAGGTGCCGCCTTTTGCGAGCACCCTTGGCCACAAGAGGTCACCTCCACGGGCATCTACACCTTGCGGCCTGGTCACCACTATAGGGGGCTTGGCCATGGGTGGCCACCCCTACAGGCGCCCCCTATCATTGGCGGCCACCCCTGTAGGCGGCCTAGCCATGCGGCTGCCCTCTAGGGTCCCTACACAGCCGACTGCCCCTTCAGGCGGCCTGACCAAGGGTGGCCACCGCTGTAGGGGACCTATTCATAAATGGCTACCCACTCCTCACTACCTTCGCTGCAAATCACAGTAAAAATATGTAGAACAATTCTACGCGATTCAATCTCATCCTACGTAGTTTAAAAGCTAATCTTTTGCACGAGCAACTTGGCTCTGATTATAACTGTTGGGATATCCAATGGGAGCATCACATGTGCAGTGGAAGAAAGAAAGCAAAACAAGCTTCTCACATATATCAAATCATTGTGCAAAGATTGATTCATGAAAAACCCACAAAAATAAAAATTTCGATGCATGAGAGATTGATTACCTAGGGAGATTGTATATTCTTGAAAATCTAGATCCAGATGAAGAGGATGAAGAAGGTTAAATGTCCTCCTCTCTAGCGGGATCCACATGATGGATCGTTGCAGTGCAATGTTCCTTTAAAGGTGTAGCCTATCACTAATGTGCCACCCTTACCTCCCATCTTTTGGGAGACACCAAAAACCCTAGTGGATCCTACCTTAGTGGGTATTTGATCTCCGTCCAACTACCCATAAATCTCAGATTATTGGATCTCTATCTAATAATCTCAATTGGCCTCTAACTAGGCCTCGTGCAAGGAGCCCCATCAATGTTGGGTCTCGTCCAATGAGACCAGGGGTAAATTGGATAACTTATATCCAATTCTCTACTTATTAAAACATCCATCATATATATGTGACCATCTGGGACTAATACCAAGTTGGCCGTAAGTCCTACCTGTGAGAACTCCTTTTGACTTATTGAATTGTTATCTTATAATAATTCATTTGACTTATCGACTATGGATGTACTAGACCACTACACTGTAGTCCCCAGATGATACAAGGGATGTTATTCATTGGACCTGTCTGTCCTCAGTTACTATGTATCTATAGCCCCTCATTTATCTAATATCCTAGAGACCGTATATTGGGTATGGTACTGCCAGGCCACATACAGAATCCGTCTAAGTCTCGCTCTAATCAAATTCTTCCAAAGAACTCCTGTCTCAATCCAAATGACCCCGACCGAGGATTTTTTCAAACAATAACACATGGTTTATTCCTCTCGTGATACTCAAGCTAACGTGTCACACGTCATCACTCACGTGATTGGCTTGCAGGGCACCTGTAACTAGCACGTGTTACACGCTACACAATTTTTTGTTAGGATCAATTGGCACTAAGAGGAGGAGGAGGGGGGGTGGGCTGGCGGGGGTGGTGTGAGTGAATTAATGCAAGAGTAAATTCTCATTTTAACTTAAAACTTTTCACTTAAAGCAAGAAAGAATAATTCAAAGCTTTTAGTTTAAGTAAAGTAATTTAATATTATAGAGAAATGCTAAGCTTCTTGCTTGAAGACGACTAAAAAAGAATAAGCAAATTCGAATAAGGAGATAGTCAATGTCATAAGTGAAGTACTTAATTTCAAAACTTTTCTTTCAAAGAGTAAATAAAAATCGGAAGCGTCTATTAGTATTTAGTTTAAAATGATTAAGAACTCGACAATTGCAAGTAGTAAATGCAACAAGTAAAAACACTCACAATTATAGTTATTCGGCACCAACTGGCCTACGCCCACTCTCGAGTCCTCCTTTTTTAGGCAGACCGGCATCCATTATCGATCTTCTTTGGGTGAAGACCAAACCCTTATAATCTTACAAGGGAGACTTCAAGGATTTTCTAACTCTAAGCTCTCTTCCTTCATCTTTTCTTTTTCTTATAATTCACACACAATTTTTTCACAGAATATAATCCCAAAATTATTATATAGAATTCAAGAAAACTTAGGATATTTACAGGCCCCAAATGGCTTCAGAAATTGAAGCCAAAATTTAAGCATACCAAAAAAATCTAGGTACCGACGGTTCAGCCATTGGCCTGGGTGGGTCAACCGCCGAAAGTACCCAGAATCCAGGGTACGCGCGGTTCAACCACCCAGCCTAGGTGGCTCAGTCGCTGATAGTCGCCCGAAATCTTGGGCGATAGTGATACACCCGTCGCTCACTGGCGGTTCAACTGTCGGGAATCCCGACAAAGTGATTCCCTTCACTTTTCCAATCCCAACATGAATCATATGTTGATCAATTCTCTAGTCAACCAATTGAGCTCAACCTGAGCTCAATCACTCCCCTTTAGTGGACTCGATTGACTCTTTAGGTTGATTTGGATTCCTTCCAAATCACACTCATTTAGGACTCAATCTTAACCTATGACTTAAAGATTACAATTAAACATGACTACAAGCTTACAACCTCACTCTCGCAATTCGGCAACCTCCGACATTCCCTACGACGAGTCTCACGGTCTTCCTCCAGTGATCGCTCGACATGTTCCTAGCAATCTTCTCAATACCTTCGGCGAAGTCGTAGCAAACTCTCGACGAGCTCACACTATATCGTCCAAACCTTGGCCCGATGCCTAAACTTGATCCTGGGTCCATATCTGATTTGTAACTCCTTTTCACCATCGTGGCTAAACTTGCACGATACTAACTATAACTTAATTAATTACAATCAACATGGCCATAAATCAACTTCAAGACCTTCCGAACTCCCGGCAAGCTTTTCGGCTACCCCCGACAATCTTCCGACAAGTCTCGGTCTTCTTCCGATGAACTCCCTTGTGCCATCCTGGCAAGCTCCCAATACCCTCAGCGAGCTCCCGACGTAGTCTAGGCGAGTTCCCAACCACATCGTCTTAACCCCGGCCCGATGCTTGTACTTGACTTTGGCTAAACCTCTAATTGCAAGAATCTCTCTATTATAGTTAATCCTGCATCAATCAACTCTAACAACCTTGTTAGATTAAACACTCATCAATTGATTTCATCATCAAAATTTAAGATTCAATAATCTCCCTCTTTTGATGTGACAATCAATTAATGGTAGGAGTTAATCCTAACTCCCTCTAAATTTATGCCACAATAAAGAAAACTTAAATTCATGAGAATCACACCCTCTTAAAATTCAAGTATCACAAAACAAATCATATTTCAAGAAAAATATGATTTCAAAAAAAATTATACATCTATATCCAAGATATCAAGTATATTATTAATATCATATGTCATTAATGTATATCATTAATATTATGTATATCAATATATATTTCTCCTCCTTTGTCATCAACAAAAAGATGAAAAATAGGGCTAAGGATTTTAAGGCACATGAGTTTTTGCTCCCCCTTTGTAAAATATGATATGAGTCATAAAGAATTTTCTTCCTCTCGTGAAAAAGAAGAAAATAAAATAAGGAAGGAGTTGTAAAACATCATTAAGTATAGCTCTTAATTTTGTAAAGGTGAATTTGGAAGATAAGCTCAAAGATCCAAGATATTCAAGAAGATTCAAGAATTTATTAGCTACTCATGCATTTAAAATTATCTCATGTGATTTCAAGCAAGCATAGCAAATAAATCTATAAATGAGTAAAACATCATGCAAATTTTCTCCCTTTTTTTATAAACAATAAGATAAATAATATAGAGAGAGTTTTCAAGATATTATCACTAAAAAGAAAAGAGTTAATCTCATCCTCAATTATGTTGATACAAGATTTATGTAAACCTCAATTACGTAAATTTATATATTTTTATGATATAGCATTCCTAACTCTCAACCTCAATTATGTTGATATAAGATTTTAAAAGAAAATTTCTAATATGAGCTCAACAAATCTTTCACATGTAAATTTCAAGAAAATATAGCAAATAAATCTGATCACTAACAAATCATTATCTTAATATTGATTTTCTTCCCTTTTTATAAATAATAAGGTAGCATCAAGGTAGAGAAGTGAAAAATATCACAGAAATACTTAATTTTATAGATATAAATTTTATAAATATAAATTCCGAAATCCAAGAAAAAAAATCAAGAGCTACCCAAGCAATTTAAGTTATCTTTTGCAAATTTCAAGTAATGCAGTAAATCAAGCAAATCATGTATTTTACATGTAAATTTTGATAAGTAGTGTAATTTATAAAGTCCAAAAAATCCAAAGAAAATAATAAATTAAGCTTAAATTTTGAGTTATGAATTTCACATATATTTAGAAAATTTAAAATTCTAAATTTTTTTCTAAGCAAATTATTTCTCATTCAATGTTATTATATTCAATTTGCTTCTAATCATATTGATAATTTATCTCTATTTTTTGTCATTATAAAAAAATATAATTACATAATTTTTTCTTAACATTCATATTCAAATTATGTCCAAAGTTAAAAGGAGATTATGTCATAAAATCAAATTTTTAAATACCAAAAGACATGATTTAAATTAATAAATTTGTCTCTCCATATAGTTTGTGAATTTCAACACAAGTAATCAAGAAATCTTATGTATTTAAAATTTCAAGTAAAATAGAAATCCAATCATGCAAATCTCATGTATTTAAAATTTTTAAGTTTCCTTTTAGCAAATCGCTCCTTTCATAATTAAAGTATTTAATTTTGTTATTACAAAAATATCACTTTTATCTCTCTTTTAGTCATTGGCTAAGTAATAATTAAAATACAATAATACCAAATTTTAAGATCATAACTTTGCAAAATGAGATATGAAAATATAGGATCTCAATTTACATATGTAATTTCAAATTATCAAGATCATTATTTAGATTCATGTTGTAGTTCTAAATAGATAAACTTATGATTCATTTATAAACTTCTTCAAATGAACATGATTTATGTAAAGATTTCAAGTTTCATTTTCTAAACTTGCCAAAATCATGATAATAACTTATTCAAGTTTAAATCATCAAAATCACTTTCATAGTTTAAGAAATTTATAAAAAATAACATAATCGATTCATCATCTCTTTTTGAAAAATTTATAAGATAGAGAAATTTTCAAGAAAAATGTATTCTTTTGTAATTTCATACAAGCATGCCTTTGTCTTTTAAGCCAGATAAAAATATGCATCATTATTTAAAATAAAAAACTTTAATTATGACAAAAATTAGTCAGCCATAAATAACAAGGATCATCATGCATAATTTAGAAATATAAACTCATCATTACGTATAATTAAATCATCAAGTATAGTTTCATTGAACATAAAACATCTTCAATCAAAATTCAACCTATCTTAATTTCAACTTTTAAATGAGTTTAACTATTTACACATTGTACAAGGAGTTGACAAACTTATTTCCAAATTTTTATTTGTTTCATATTCAAATTCAAAAGTAATATATCATTTAACAATACACATTCAATCTCGACATACAATTTTTCAACCATTTAAATCAATCATTCAACAATAATATTTAACTTGGCCAAAAACACCATAATATTGAAATCATTCAACAATAGCCTTTGCATTTAAATAAACAAATATTTAAGCAAATAATTTTGAACCTACCATTCAATCATAATCATTATCAAAATCTTTCTTTCATAAATTTGAACTTAGATAAAGTCTCCAATTCATTTATATATTAGCATATCAAAGTTAGAGCAATCAAGATTAATGAGTTATCCAAAAATTCATTACTAATGATTTTATTTCAATAAAATTTTATTATTACTTAGGTTAGTGAGCTTTGAAAGAGTATTAGATCTCAAGTCATATGCCATGAGCATCTACTTTCAAAATATTACTTAGTACTCCTAGCTTTGTTAGGAGGCAACTTTATATTATGTGAGGTTTTGATTTAGGTACTCATTTGAGTTTGGGTCCTTCATAATATATTCTTCCCATTTTCTCTAATAGCTTAAGGTTATTTTTAGTTCCTTTGGGATCTTAAATTAATTTATATGGACTATAATTTTTAAATGAACATTTGTAGGTGTTATGTCCTAATTTTTCATAAAAATTACACTTAATTCTTGGTGGCAAATTTAAGGTAGATCCTTTAACAAAAATGGTTAGTTTTTGTTGAATGTTAACAACAAAATCTATGTTATTTATTCTATTAATATGACCCTTATTGGCAAAGATCATATTTAGGGATTTATTCCTAATTTTAAAATTTTCTAATATTGTCTTAAGCATGATGTTCTATTCTTTAACATTATCTAGCATATCACATTTAGAACATGGGTTATGTGATACTAATGAATCATATATTTCATCTAGTCTACTAACTAATAAATCATTATCATTAGTAAGTAACTTAAAAGATCTGCTAAGATTTCTAAACTCATCAAACTAATTATAAACTATATTTAATAATTCTAAAAAAGAAATACTTAATGAATCACTAACCTCGTGTTGATGGCCATAAGTGCGAGATTCTCCACTTCTTGGTTATGGACTTCATCTTCGGAGCACCTCGACTTCTTGTGTTCAAAGCAAGAGGTTTTGTCCAATTTAAGTTTATTTTTATTATTTTTATTCACTAATTTTTTTGATTCATTTGTCAAGTTCAAGATCCTCATCGTTCGAGGTTTCACTCGAGGAGTCATATGTCAAGCTCAATTCAAATTCTTTCTTGCTCTTTGGAAGGTATTCTTTAAGTTGATTTTTGTAAGTCTTTTCATTTAATGATTCACTTGATTTAGTTGTTCTTTCATGTGTCATTTCTAATATATATCATATATCGAAAGTCAAATCAAAAGAGGAAACCAATCAAATTGATTTTTGTCGAGAGCACAATAAAAGGCATTCATAGCCTCGACATTTAAAGAGAAAGTCTTCTTCTCCAATCATTCTAATCGTTCATTAGAAGAGAAGACCTTCAAATCCGTTTTCAACAATATTCCATAAATTAAGGTTCAAGAAAAGCAAGAAAACTCTTATTCGAGTTTTTTTAATAAGTATAGTCCGTCCCATTGAACATGGGAGGACGAACCCAACCCAACCAACCCAAGACCATCTTAATGCCACCACCCAAGACATCTTCTTCTTCTTAACCCACCAACCCATTAATAAGTATAGTAATAAGTTTTTTTACTACTGCACCTTTATTTTTCTTCTTCTTCTTAACCCACCAACCCAACCATCTTAATGCCACCACCCAAGACATCTTTAAGGCATCCCCTTAGCCTTAAGATGCAACCATAATAACCTATTTTGATAACCCAAACAACTCCCAAAACTGTAGTGTAAAATAGCAACCTATCGCAGCTTATCGACACAGAATTCTACAGCACTACCTTTCGATGTTTTTTATTGCACCCATATCTGATCCTTTTCAAAATTGTTGCTACCACCCACATCATCTTTAGGGTACTCCTCTAGCTTTAATATGCAGCTATCATAACCTATTTCTAGAATCTGCAGCCAACTCAACTCGTAGCTAAAATAGCGATCTTCCGTAGCCACTGAACCTTCTACTGATCCTTACCCTCCGCAGCCACCAATCCTACAAAATTGGTTGCTACCATCAATAGCAACCCTAAGCCATCCCTCTAACCCTAAACCTCTATCACTAAACCCTCCTTATAGCCTCTATAGTAGCCCTAAATCATAGCCCCAACAGCATGATAGAACTCTAGATGGAGCTATATAGATTTTGATCTTTGTTGGGGATCAACCCTTGGAATGCTATAGGGGTTCCTCCCTCCTAGGGCCGACCAACAAGGCTAAAATATAATTGATTCTTGGTTGATAAAAAGAGGTAGCGGCTACGCTATAGGTTTCCCTAGGGGGTGCTTACCTAATTAAAATTATCCTTTTGCCCCTTTTATAGCCTACCTGGCCTTAGAGGGAATAGGTGGCGGCTAGGTTGGCTCTATAGCTGACCTAGGTAGGGGGAAACCCTAGCCAACTAGCCCAGTAAAGGGGGTGGCGACTACTAAACCCTAAGGTCCCAATCTAAACCCTAACCACACTTCTTTATAGGATAAAAGTGGCTAGGTGGGGTTTTATTACAATCTCACAGGACTTTATTTGACTACTTCTAGGGTAATTAGAACTCAACCCTGTTAGAGTTCTATCAAACCCGCCCTCTTAAAATTAGCTTTGTCCTTAGGGCTGAGGTTCCATGAACTCGGGAAACTGGGTTTTCAGCTCCTCATCAGATTGTGTGTCAGTTGAAAGAATTTCGGTTGAGTCATCATCTTTAAATTTCCATTTGAGGTGGGATACTTGGAGGATCAACTATAATCTTGATCTAGTGCATGAATCTAATCTCTAGGTTAGGGTCCTAATGTAATCCCCAATTTTGCAAGGCCCAAAGTGATGGTTACAGGTGCCCTGCAAGCCAATCACGTGAGTGATGACACGTGTGACATGCTATGTGATCTTTTTGCTTATGATTAATATTGATATATACTCACATTATATTATATGTAGTATATATATTGTGGTGTCCTTGGTTCTGTGCAATGGAAATTAGATCGTGATGAGATCACGATAATGAGATCAATTCACCTTTAAACATAGAGCCTAAATAATCCCAGTCATAGGTTACTCGAGAGGGATAACGAGATAATCGGATAGACCGAAGTACTATATACCCATCTATATGATAGAGGCAGTTAGTCTCATAGCCACTTGTGTGAAGACACTAAGGATATATTACATGTGCTCATTGGAGAATGAGTTTACTGATTGATCCACTTATGGAATATTGTATGGTTAATGATACCTAATGTCAGACAGCAATTCCATAGTCCCAATTATGTATCTGGTCTTCAGACTTGAGACACCAAGGATGTATTGTATGAGTACTCCTTTCTTTGACGCCAGACTTACAGGTTTAGAAAGTTCCAGATGTTGGGAAACCTCAACGGGTGCATCATATGCACAGCGAAAATCAAAATAAAAATTGGTTTCCCACATAGATCAAATCATCATGCAAAATATTGAGATCGTAAGAAAAACACAAAAACCATGATGTGCGAGAGATTGATTTTACCTAGGGAGATCATATATCCCTATATTCTAAATCCGGATGGAGAAGATGAAGGATGTCAAGTGTCCTCCCCTCTAATGGTATCCAAATGATGGATCTCTACAGTGAAACTCCTCCAATATAATCACGCAACTCTTGCATAGAGGAAGGGAGGAGATAAGAGGTGGTGGCTAAAGTTGCAGCTTATCAACCATGAGTCTCCCCTTCTATTTATAGGGAGCCACCAAAAACCCTAGGGCTCCTGCCTTAGTGGGTATTGGATCTCCATCCAATTACCCACTAACCTTGCATTATTGGATCTCTATCCAATAATCTCCTTAGGCCTCCAATTGGGCCTTAATCAAGGAGCCTATCAGCATAGAGTCTCATCTAATAAGAATAGAGGCTAATTGGATCTTCATCCAATCCTCTATTTGCTAATGCATCTATCATATGTGTGTGACCCTCTAGGCCCGATACCGAGCTAACCATGAGTCACTCACATTAGAACTCTTTCTGATATAGTGAATTATTATCCCCATAATAACTCACTTGACTCAACGACTATGGACTTATCTATCTACAGTTACCGTGTATCTATAATCTCTTATTCAACTAATATCCCAGAGGCCGTATATTGGACATGGTACTATCAGGCCACATACAAAATCTGTCATAGTCTCGCTTTAATTGGATTCTCTCGGAGAACTCTTTCTCTCTCAATCCAAATGACCCTGGTTAGGGATTTGTTTGAACAAGCACATATGGGATATTTCTTTTGTGATATCGAGAGTGGATGATCCTCTATTGATACTTAATTGCCTTCGTTAGGTTGGTCACCAATTTCGATAACTAGTTGTATCAGATCTGAAACTTTTCAAACCTGTATGTCTGGCGTCAAAGAAAGAAGTACTCCTATAAAACATCATTGGTGTCTCAATTCTAGGGACCAGATATACAATTGGGACTATAAAATCGCTGTCTGATATTAGGTATCATTAACTATATAATATTCCATAAGCAGATCAATCAGTAAACTCATTCTCTAATGAGCACCTGTACTATATCCTTAGTGTCTCCACACAAGTGGCTATAAGACTAGCCGCCTCCATCATATGGATGGGTATATAGTACATCGATCTGTCCGATTATCCCAATATCCCTCTGAGTAACCTATGACCAGAATTATTTAGGATTTATGTTTAAAGGTGAATCAATCTCATTATCGTAATCTCAGTACGATCCGAATTCCATTGCACAAAACCAAGGACATCACAATATATATGTAATATATAATATAATATGAGATTATGTCAATATTAATCATAAGTAAAAAGATCACACAGTGTGTCACACATGTCATCACTCACGTGATTGGCTTGCAGGGCACTTGTAACCAGCAATCTCCCACTTGACCGAAAGCCAATCACCTGTGTCTAATCCCCATCAGACCCCTGTGACTCTCAAATATAATCTGAGCCAACGGCTTCGCCAGTGGATCTACAATGCTATCTTCGGATGGAACTCTTTCCATTGTTATATCTTTTCAGGTCATGATTGTTTCAATCAGATAGAACCTCCTTAGAATAATTCTGATGAGACCTGGGTTCCCTTGTTAGAGTTATCGCCCTATCACTGTCATAATATATGGGAGTCAGCTCCACGCTGCTTAATATAACTCCCAAATCCTTGATGAACTTCTTCATCCACACCCCTTCTTTTGCTGCTTCTGCTGCAGCAATGTATTCCATCTCTATGGTAGAGTCAGTAGTAGTATCTTACTTAGAACTCTTCTAGCTTACTGCTCCTCCATTTAGGGTGAAAACATACCCTGAATTTAACTTGCTATCATCAATGCCAGACTGAAAACTGAGTCCGTATAGCCCTCCACCTGGAGGCTACCTCCTCCATATACCAGTAAAAGATCCTTAGTCGTTCTCAAATACTCAAGGATACACTTTACCGCCTTCCACTGTTCTAAACCTAGATCTGCCTGATACTTGCTCGTGACACTTAGAGCATATGCTATATTAGGCCTGGTACATAGTATCGCATACATGATAGACCCTATCGCTGAGGCATAAGGTATCTTATCTATGTTTGTCCTTTCTTTAGGAGTCTTTAGGGACATACTCCTAAAAAATGATATTCCATGTTTCATCAGTGTGAGACCTCTCTTGGAATTCTCTATGCCAAACCTTTTGACAATGGAGCCTATGTACCTAAACTGGACAAGCCAAGCATCCTTTTGGATCTATCTCTATAAATCTGAATTCCCAAAATATAGGATGCTTCCCCTATGTCTTTCATGGAAAAGTTTCTGGATAGCGAAGCCTTTACTATAGAGAGCATTCCTACATCATTCCCAGTGATTAGGATGCCATCTACATATAGCACCAAGAAGGTGATAACGCTTTCACTTACCTTCCTGTACACAAAAGGCTCATTTTCATTCTTAACAAAGTCATAAGATTTGATCACCACATCAAATCTTATGTTTCAACTTCGGGAAGTTTGCTTCAATCCATAAATGGATCTAACTAACCTACACACTTTATTTGGACTCTCTTTGGATATGAATCCCTCTGGCTGTATCATATACACCTCCTCGAGGTTACCATTGAGGAATGCCATTTTGACATCCATCTTCCAGATCTCATAGTCATAGTGTTCTGTAATGTCCAAAATAATTCTAATGGACTTAAGCATGACTATAGGTGAAAATGTTTCATCATATTCAACTCCTTGTCTTTGACGATATCCTTTAGCTACTAGCCTTACTTTATAGGTCTCTACCTTTCCATTCATTTTGATCTTCTTCTTGAAGATCCATTTACAGCCGATGGGCACAATACCCTCAGGTGCATCCACAAGGTTCCAAACATTGTTAAGAGTACATGAAATCCATCTCGGAATTCATGACTTTTTGTCACTTCCCGGAGTCTATACTCATATTAACCTCCTCATAGGTCTGAGGATCAATATCCTAAGAGTCATCTCCACTGATATGTCCTACATATCTTTCAGGAGGGTAAGATACTCTACTAAACCTACGTAAAATTAGAATTTGTGTGTTAGGTACTTGAATAAACTCGAGCTCTGGAATGGTGTTTGAGCTAGGTTCTCGAACCTCGCTCAATTCTATCTCACTCCCACTATTTCCACTAAGAATATGTTCCTTCTTAAGGAACACAGCTCTCTTGGAAACAAAGACCTTTTGGTCCATGGGATGATAGAAATAATACCCCAAAGTCTCCTTAGGGTATCCCACGAATGTGCATCATTCTGTCCTTAATTCTAACTTATTAGTGTTGTGTCTTCTAACATGGGCAGGATAGCCCCAAATCTTAACTACCTTAAGATCGGGTTTTTTTCGTTTTCATATCTCATATAGTGTAGACACTACCAATTTTGATGGAACTCTGCTCAGAAGGTAAGCTGCAGTCTCTTGGGTGTATCTCTAGAATGAGACAGGTAGGTTAACAAAACTCATCATGGATTGCACCATATCTAATAGTGTGCGATTCCTCCTTACTCAAGTACTCTCCTCCTCGATTTGATCGAAGAGTCTTAATACTCTTTTCAATTTGGTTCTCTACCTTATTCTTATATTTCCTGAATTTCTCAAAGGCCTCGGATTTATACTTTATTAAGTACACGTGTCCATACCTAGAGAAATCATCAGTAAATGTAATGAAGTATGAGTAACTACCTATAGCCTGAGTCTATATGGGACCACATACATCACTATGTATGAGTTCCAATATCTCGGTGGCTCTCTCCCTATTTTCAATAAAAGGAGAGTTGGTCATCTTCCCACGAAGGCAAGGTTCGTAAGTTGCATATGACTCATAGTAATATGGATCTAAGTATCAATCTTTCAGCAACTTTTGAATCATTCCCTCATGTATATGACCTAGTTTACAATGTCATACGTATGCATTATTCATCTTATCTCTTTTCCTCTAAGACATATTTATATTCATGATGTGTGGAGAAGTGTCTAACACATATAAGCCATTTATAAGGGTCCCTCTAGTGATGATATCATCATCCATAATTATTGAACAACTATTATTCTGAAAAACTAATTTATATTCATTAATTGTCAATCAAGAGATAGAAATAATATTTTTGATAATAGAAGGGACAAAATAGGATGCATATAATATAATAATAACTCTACCAGGCAGATGTAGGATGACCTCCCCAACAGCAATTGCAGTAACTTTTGCTTTATTGCCCATCTTGAGGTCCATCTCGCCTCTAGCTAATCTCTTAGGTCTTGCTAGAACCTGCAACGAATTGCATATATAATAAATACTTCCGGTATCCAATACCCATGTGTTATTATGAAAATATGACAAGTGGAGACTAATCATGAATATACCTGAAGCTTCTCCAAGCTTTTGTTTCGCCTTATCTGCAAGGTACTCCTTATAGTTCCTCTTCCAATGCTTGTCTTGGCCATAGTGGAAGCACTATCCTTTGTCCTTTGCCAGGTCTTTCTAGGCAACCTTTGCCTTACCCGGTCTTTCTTTTCCCTTGCCTTTCTTAAGGGTCTTGTTGGCATTCCTTTTCCAATTGGTCTCACCAATATAGAGAACTGACTTCTCTTTCTCTTAGCTTCCCTCCACGTATTGAGGAGCTCAGGTAGAGTCACCTCAAACTTGTTCATATTAAAGTTAATAATAAACGGTAAAAAAGAATTTGGTAGGGACTAAAGTATAGGATCAACATACAGGTTATCCTTTAAGACTATCTTTATACTTCACAAAGTGAGTGATCTCATACTTGCTTGTCCTTTCCTCTGGTATAGGCACAATCATATTAAGGACATATATGATTTTTTTTTCTGTGAGAATAATTTCTTAAATTATGGAGCTTTTAGACCAATGAGGCGGTTGGCATCAAGTATGTCATGTAGGGGTTTTGCAAGCGATAAGCAAGATATAGTGTAAATTAAATAACATGTAGACAGAAAATACTAATTAAGATATGGACTTCTATCTTAATGTACTCCCACTATTTTCTTAGTGAATCACGTGATACCCTTGACACATGAGATGGAAGTCTCTAATAGACTCCTAGTGGGGATCGGGATCTAATTGGCGTCTTAATGCAACCTCGAGGGACTCGACCAATTACACTAAGCCCAAAAGGTAGGCAACTCTTGCTAATAACAACTCTTTATGATTCCCGTCATGTTCGACCTCTGAATCATCATAGTCTCGAGGGACTTGACTAACCATGACATTCAGTTAAGTCATCACCATCGTTATAAGATGAGTCTGATTCAATGATATGCCCTCGAGGGACTCGACTAAGTGTACCATGTCCTCAGGTCACCGGTGACATCTCTATGTCTTATCTCAGGATGGGTTTTTGTATTGGTCTCGTAATATGTCATGTCACACACATACATATTTAATATATATCTACATCACATGCATATATATATATATATATATATATATATATATATATATATATATATATATATATATATATATATATATATATACATATATCTAGTAGGTGTATAACACATCACATATGCAAGCCATACCGGATGATCATGAGCTGTCACATACTATGATTAAGCCTGAGCCAATAGGTTTAACCACTCACAATAGGATCTAAGTGTGTATTGGCACATCTCCATGCCTTGTGATTGTTGATCTTGTCATCATCGGTTCTGTCAGATCGTCGCATCACCATGCATCGTGATCTCCCGTCACAGGATTGTGGATCCCGCTGTCACCTCCACGCTCTCACTGCGCCTCTCTATGTAATTACAAATAATCATAAGCACGTAGGCTTAATAATAAACGAGAAAAACATGATAGAACTCCAGCAAGGTTGAGTTATAATCTCCCTAGAAGTAGTCAATAAAACCTTGCTAGATTGTAATAAAGTCACTTCTATCTTATAAAGGAGTATGACTAGGGTTTAGATTAGCCCTTAGGGCTTAGAAGTCATTGCCCCCCTTACTGGGCAAGTCGGCCAGGGTTTCCCCCTGCTTATGTCGGCTATAGAGCCAACCTAGCTGCCCCTTGTTTCTATTAAGGTAGGATGACTATAGGAGGGGCAAAAGAGTAATTTTACATAGATAAGTACCCCCTTAGGCTAGGACTTTGATCCCTATTTAAGATGTAGCCGCCCCCCTCTTCGAAGGCAAGCAATTATCAATTTTATTTCAGCCTTGTGCCGAATCTAGGACGGAGGAACTCCTATAGCGTTCCAAGGGTTGATCCCCCACAAGGATCAAAATCTATAGGGCTTCTTCTAGGTTCTTATTATTTGGTATCAGAGCAACAACCTTGCTGCACCTATAGCTATCTCAGCCGCCTCCACCTTCCCAAGCAATTCCCATAATTGCTACAATGCATGCCTCCACCTTCCGCTCCAGCAGCAGATCAAATCAGTCTGCCGTTGCCCCCTACGTTTGATCTAGAATTCTGGTAGATTTTTATCACCCACGCCTCTTCAATACTGCAAGATTTCTTACTTTATATGTTGAATATTTTTCTCAAATTTTATCCATTGCAAATTTTATTCATCGCAAACGTTATCATCATTGCAAAGGCGAAACGCTACAGAAATTTTTAGCCAAATTTTGCTTATTGAAACTAAACTTTTAATCATCCTTTTTGGCTGAAACTTTTATATAATTTCATAGATTATCTTAGCTTTTAACTAAGACTAATTTTGTGAAAGAACTCCTTCTAGATCTTGACTTATAGTGCTATGATTCCTTGTTACACAGTACTAAAATTTTATAATACAGAATCTGCCTTCCGTTTATTGGCCTCTTGAAACCGAACTTTTGTTCATCCTTTTTAGCCAAAATTTTTACAATTCTCAAAATCAAGTTTTCTTTCATCTGAATTTGATTTCATAAAAAAACTCCTTCTGAAACTAGTTTTCTTGTAAAATGTTTCACCATCACGCAGTTCTAAAATTTTATGATGAAGGAATCTGCTTTGCATCTTTTGCCCTATTTTCCTACCGTTATGCTGTCAAAATTTTGTTAAAATTTCTATTGGTATTGAAAACATATAAACCAAGGGTTTCTGTATAATTTTCTTAAATTTTCCCCTAGAATTTATGTTGAAAAATCATCATTTCTCTGACGCAAAAACTGATTCAGTAGGACAACACATTGTAGCACTTCTTTTTACCGCATTCTATCAGATTTAAGTGCTATTTTTCATAGGATTTCAGACTCGCTTTTTCTCATCACCAAACCCTACCATACTTACTGAAAACCTTTCCAAATATTACCTTAAACCGAATCCCAACAGCCCCCAAATCAGCCACCCAAATCAGCCGACTTCCTTATCGATCCACTTACCATTTTAGAAAACTTTCTTTACCAAGACACCTACCTTTGCTGCCATCTATCCCAGATCTAAAACCTATTTTCCTAACCATCATCTATTGCTATCACAGCCTTAAAACCACACTAATTTGTAGCCTAAACTCTATAAAACCGCAGCCCCAAATCTGCCCTAAGCCGCAGCCTACTTCCACCCAAACCGAATCCACCTACCAATCGGTCACCCCTTCTCCAAAATTCTCATGCTACTAACCTAACAATAGAAAAAAGATCTTAATGTTACAGATCTTAAGGCATATACTATGGCATCGGAGGAGGCTATCGATGCAAAGCTTGAAGCCTATGGAAATCACATGGAAGAGAAGATATGATCCCTTTTTGCTGAATTCAGCATTGGCTGACTGTCTAACCTAAGGAAATCACAATATGGAGAAACTTCAGATCAACGAAATGATCCTCAAGAATATGGTCACATCACCTTCGATCTCAATAATCTATGCATGAAGGTTGACTTCCCTAGATGGGAAGAAGGAGACCCGATCGGGTGGATCTCGCGTGCGGAGCACTATTTTCGATTCTACCAAACCGCCAATGCCACATGGCTGGAGATTACTGCCATCCACCTCAAGGGAGATTCTATTCAGTAGTTTAATTAGTTTAAGTACACCCATGGAGGACTATCTTGGTAGTGATTCAAGGAAGGACTACTAAACCACTTCAGACCAACCGATTTCAACAACATCGACAGATAATTGGCAAAGATTCGTCAAACCTCTACAATACAAGAATACCAAATAAGGTTTGAGCATTTATCTAATGAAACTGAGAATTGGTCTAAGAAACAACTTTTAGGTACTTTTATCGAGCGCCTAAAGCCAGAGATCTGAGGAGAAGTAAAAGCGCGGCAACCGTACACTCTTATAGTAGTAATTTCCTTCATACGTATCCAAGAAGAACGATTGAATCATGAGGCACGGAGGACAAGGGTCACTCCCTGACCAGCCATGCCAAGGCCTATTGCCCCCTCTACTGCGATCCGAGCCCCCACACCAAAAAAATTGACAAGAGACGAGCTTCGTGAATGATCGGCCAAAAGATTATGTTGGCATTATAATGAACCGTGGAGCCGCGAACATCGCTGCAAGAAGGGCCGGCTCCTCATGATTGAACCAGTAGAAGATGAGGACAATGAACCATCTAAAGAAGGCTTCGAACTCGAAGAGGAAGCCATAGAGGAAGAGCCCCAACCGGTCGACTACGCAGTGCATGCATTGGCTGGCTACTCTAATCCGTAGATGATGAAAGTTGGAGGACTTCTAAAGCAGCAACCCATCACCATTGTCATCGACACAGGTAGCACAAATAAATTCCTCAATAATAAGGTTGTTGCATGTTTGGAGGTTCAAATTGAAGGTTGCAACAAGTTTAACGTAAAGGTCACCGACGGCCGAATCTTTAATTGTGACCAACGGTGCCCGAGGGTGAAACTACTCCTCCAAGACCAAGAAGTGGTAGCTGATTTCTTCCTCTTACCCATTGATGATTATGAAGCCATACTCAGGATCAAGTGGCTCACAACACTAGGTGATATCTCCTGAAATTTTTTAAATTAATCATAAAATTTTATTGCAAAGGGAGACAGGTCACGTTACGAGGCAAGCGCAGAAGCCAAATTTCCACTGTTTCATCGTAACAAAGGGAGAAAGTTTTGCACAAAGCATATAGTAAATTCTTGATGCATATTCAGCAGCCATCTACAGGAGAGAACATACAAAACTCAGATCCTACGCTTGCCCTTTGCCTAAACGAATTCATGGATGTTTTCTTGGAGCCACGCGGGCTGATCCCTAACCGGCCGCATGACCACTGCATTCCTATTTTGCTAGGCAAACCTCTAGCAAATTTGTAACTGTACCACTATCTTCATTTGCAAAAGGATGAGATCAAGAATATTATAAAAGAGATGCTTGACACCGAGGTGATTCGACCAAGCTGCAGCCCTTACTCCTCATCGGTGTTGCTAGTGCGCAAGAAAGATGATACGTGGCAGATGTGCGTTGACTACTAGGCTCGAAACACCATCACCGTGAAGGACAAATATCCTATACCCATCGTAGATGAGCTCTTGGATGAATTAAAAGGAGCCTGAGTCCTCACTAAATTGGATTTCCGATCCGGATACCATCAGATTCGAGTATATACTGAAGATATTCTGAAAACTGCATTCCGCACGCATAATGGCCACTACGAGTTTCTGGTAATGCCTTTCGAACTTATGAATGCTTCTAATTTATAAAGCTTGATGAATGACATCTTCCGGAGTTTTATATGAAAGTTCGTATTGGTATTCTTTAATGATATTCTCATTTATAGCCCTACGCTTGATATATATGTTCAGCACTTACGAACTGTTCTAATGATTCTTCAGGAGAATACTCCTTATGTTAAACAGTCAAAGTGCAGCCTATTACAGTGTAAAGTAGAGTATCTTGGGTACATTATATTAGAGGATGGAGTGGCAGTGGACCCGACAAAGATCGAGGCAATGCAAGAATGGTTGAAACCTACAAACATACAATTATTACGCGGTTCCCTTAGACTTACGGGCTACTACTAAAATTTTGTGAAAGATTATGACAGGATCAGTGCCCTGCTCACGTCCTCATTGAAGAAAGACTCCTTCTTGTGGTCGGATAAAGTCTCTGCAGCCTTCGAGCGACTCAAGGCAGCTATGACGATGACGTCGGTCCTAGCGCTGCCCAATTTTGGCTGCACTTTGGTCCTTAAGGCTGATGCATCAGGAGTTGGAATTTGGGCTATTCTTATGCAAGATAGTCGACTCCTAATTTACACTGAGGCTTCCCCTACACTTCATATGAGCTTTTTATAGGAGATACTAATTACTACCAAATTTAAAATATAGTTGGATACAGGTCCATGGCACGAAAGAGGAATTAAACTAGAAGAATTGTAATCCATGCTCACACTAGATTGGGATCTCATCATCCAGAACCATACCAGAGGGCAGTCACCATTCTAGAAGAAAGATTGGCTATCACTAAAGACTAACCATGTGGCAACCTATGCACGGAAAAAACTGCCCCCTGACAAACGTCGAAGTAGAAGAAAATTTCCTGAGAAAGATTGTCCCCCTACATCTCCAACTCCACCAGCATAAAATTCAAGCATCAAGAAATTGGTCACCCTATTTCTTTAGGTCTTATAAAATTGGGGATCATATTGGGGCCCCAACCTGGAGATCAGATCCGCGCACCATATCAAAATTATAGTTGATCCTCTAAATATCCCACCACAAATGGAAATTTAAAGATGATGACTCAGCTCAAGTTCTTCCAACCGACACACAAGCTGATGAGAGCTCAAGACCCAATTCCCTAAGTTCATAGAACTTCAGCCTTGAGGACAAGGCTGATTTTAAGAGGGCGGGTTTGATAGGACTCCAGCATGGTTGAGTCCTAATCTCCCTAGAGGTAGTCAATAAAACTCTGCTAGATTGTAATAAAGTCACTTCTATCTTAGAAATGAGTATAGCTAGGGTTTAGATTAGCCCTTAGGGCTTAGAAATCGTAGCTCCCCTTACTGGCAAGTCGGCCAGGGTTTCCCCCTACTTAGGTTGGCTATAGAGCCAACCTAGCTGCCCCTTGTACCTATTAAGGTAGGATGGCTATAGGAGAGGTAAAAAGATAATTTCACCAAGATATGTGCCTCCTTAGGCTAGGACTTTGATTCCTATTTAAATTGTAGCCGCCCCCCTCTTTGAACGCAAGTAATTATCAATTTTATTTCAGCCTTGTGTCGAATCTAGGAGGGAGGAACCCCTACAGCGTTCCAAGGGTTGATCCCCTTCAAGGATCAAAATCTATAGGGCTTCTTCTAGGGTCTTATCAAAACGTAGGCTCGTAGGCCCTGATAATAATAATAATCATAATTACACACATTACAACACTTGGTTCATGATCATCCATCTACATCATACATCACATGTACATCACATCATATGTAGGATTACTAGATATATAATAATTAATTAAACTATTTAATTAATTATTTTTTAAAAATCAGGACATGCTCAGAATTTTTAGAATTGTCAAGGATATTTTTATAATTTTGGATGAGAGGACAGTCCTTAAAATTTCTAACATTGTTGAGGGTGTGCCCTATAGCCAGTCCCCTTTGGAGGTGCCTTGGTTGCAGCGGGTGCCAGTGCCCATAGGTGCCATCCTGCAGTTGCCGCTGCGCGCTAGCCTCCCTTGGGCTAGCCCTAGTCAGTTGCAAGGGGCTTTGGCCGCGGCCTGGCCGTGGGTGGTCGGCCCTGCATGGGGGCTAGTCGTTGTTGGCCACCCCTCCTCCTTGCTGCCTTTGCTGCGAAAACGCAACAAGAATGTGTAGAATGATTCTATATGATTCAATCACATCACACATAGTTCAAAACTACTTTTTCGCATAAAAACCTTGGGACTGATACCACTGTTGGGAAACTTCAGCGGGTGCATCACAAGCACAGTGAAAATTAAAACAAAAACTGGTTTCTCACACAGATCAAATCATTGTGCAAAATATTGGGGTTACGAGTAAAATATAAAAATTGATAAAATCACGATGTGTAAGAGATTGATTTTACCTAGAGAGATCGTATATCCCTGTATTCCAGATCCGGATGGAGAAGATGAAGGAGGTTAAGCATCCTCCTCTCTAGCGGTATCCACACGATGGATCTCTATAGCGAAACTCCTCCAATCTGATCTCGCAACTCTTGCATAGAGGGAGGGAGAAGAATAGGAGGTGATAGCTAAAGCTACAGCTTATCAATCATGAGTCTCCTCTCTTATTTATAGAGAGCCACCAAAAACCCTAGGGCTCCTACCTTAGTGGGTATTGGATCTTTATCCAATTACCCACTAACTTTGCATTATTGGATCGCTATCCAATAATCTCCTTAGGCCTCTAATTGGACCTTAATCAAGGACCTCATCCGTCTCATCTAATGAGAATAGGAGCTAATTGGATCTTTATTCAATCCTCTATTCACTGAAGTATCTACCATATGTGTGTGATCCTCTATGCACTATACCGAGCTGGCCATGAGTCACTCCTATCAGAACTCCTTATGATATAGTGAATTATTATCACCATAATAATTCACTCGACTCATCGACTATAGATATACTAGGCCACTATGCCATAGTCCCTAGACGGTATAGGGGGGATCAAATCCAATTGACTTGTCTATCTATAGTTATTGTATATCTATAATCCCTCATCCAACTAATATCCCAGAGACCATATGTTGAATATGGTACTATCAGGCCATATATAGAATCCATCATAGTCTCACTCTAATTGGATTCTATCAGAGAACTCTTTCTCTCTCAATCCGAATGACCCTGGCTAAGGATTTAACTGAGCAAGCACATATGAGATATTCCTCTCGTGATACCGAGAGTGGATGATCCTCTATTGACACTCAATTGCCTTCGTAAGGTTAGCTACCAATCCCGATAACCAATTGTACCAGATCTAGAACTTTCTAGACCTGTTAGTCTGGTGTCAAAGAAAGGAGTAATCAAACAAGACATCCTTAGTGTCTCAAGTCTAAGGACTAGATATACAACTGAAACTATGGAATCGCTGTCTGACATTAGGTATCATTAACCATATAGCATATTATAAGCGGATCAATCAGTGAACTTATTCTCCAATGAGCACCTGTATTATATCCTTAGTGTCTCCATACAAGTGGCTATGAGACCAGCTGCCTCCATCATATGGACGGGTATATAGTACACTGATCTATCTGGTTATCTCAATGTCTTTCTCGAGTAACCTATGACCGGGATTATTTAGGATCTATGTTTAAAGATAAATAAATCTCATTATCATCATCTCATCATGATCTGATTCCTATTGCATAGAACTAAGGATATCATAATATATATGTAACAAATAATATAATACAAGAATATACCAATATTAATCATAAGCAAAAATATCACATAGTGTGTCATCACTCACGTGATTGGCTTGCAGGGCACTTATAACCAGCACTAGATCTGGTACAGCTAGTTATGGGGATTGGTAACCAATCTTACGAAGGTAGTTGAGTGTCAATAGAGGATCATCCACTCTCGGTATTTTGAGAGGAATATCCCATATATGCTTGCTTAGATAAATTTCTGGCCAGGGTCATTCGGATTGAGAGAGAAAGAGTTCTTCGAGAGAATCCGATTAGAGTAAGGCTGTGACGGATTCCGTATGTGACCTAACAGTACCATGTCCAATATACTATCTCTGGAATATTAGTTGGATGAGAAATTATAGATACATGATAACTATGGACAGACAGGTCTGATAGATTCAATCCCCTTGTACCATCTAGGGACTATGGCGTAGTGGCCTAGTACGTCCATAGTTGATGAGTCGAGTGAATTATTATGGGGATAATAATTTACTATATCAGAAAGCCTTCTCATGGGAGTGACTTATGGACAGCTCGATATCGGGCCTAGAGGGTCATACACATATGGTGAATGCTTTAGCAAATAGAGGATTGGATGAAGATCCAATTAGCTCTTATACTCATTAGATGAGACCCTATGCTGATGGGCTCCGTAATTAAGGCCCAATTAGAGGCCTAAGAAGATTATTGGATAGAGATCCAATAATGTAAGGTTAGTGGGTAATTGGATGGAGATCCAATACCCACTAGGGAAGGAACCCTAGGGTCTTTTGGTGGCTCTCTATAAATAGGAGGGGAGACTCATAGTTGATAGGCTGCAGCCTTAGCCACCACCTCCGATTCTCCTCCCTCCCTTTGCATAAGAGTTACGAGATCAGATTGGAGGAGTTTCGCTGCAAAGATCCATCATGTGGATACTGCTAGAGAGGAGGATGCTTGACCTCCTTCATCCTCTCCATCCTGTCACGGGCTTAGTTGATTTTGCCTAAGCCGTGTGGCACCCATGCGTATCCGTCTGTAAAGGTCAGCCTTCCTCGAGATCTCCTAAGGTCCCTTGGACTTATAAAAGAGAAAACAAACTAGAAGAAGTAATTCCAATGGTATCCATAATCAACTGCTCAAGCAAACACTTTATAAAGCCAATACAAATTACACCCATGAACATTACAACTCAGAAAGGTTGCACACAATGAATAAAGGTCTATTACAGATCAAAGTCCCCACAAGTGCTTATAAGACATACTCATATTTACAAGCTAAAATCAGCCACAAAGCAAACCAAACTAGGGCTGCTAAGCCTATTGCAAGCTCGCTACTTCCTACACAAGGTATGTACACAAATTGAAGGACACAGACAAACATGAGCATTTCATCGAACCTCTTATTTACATTATTGTCTGTGACATTCTCCCCTACTTATTCCTTCAATGTCCTTATCGAAGCCACTGTAGATGTTGTACCCCTCGAATTTTACTGAATCTTTAATCTTTTGCTTTGGCTGTAATATACCCTTTTGGCTCCTAGCCGCTCTCCACCGCTGTTGTTGAGTAGTCAAACTCTGATCTGCTATGCTGCTTCAACTCACCAATGACTGAATCCGATGTGGGGTTGGCTAAGTTGTGTTGATCCTTGTTGGTTCTCACAGATCCTTCTGATGAAGGAAATGACCTGCCTTATTATATGCTAATATCGCAGCATACTCATGTTGCTTGAACTAGTTGGATGCTTGTTAAAACTTTAATGAGCATCGCCTCGCAAACTTTAAGGTTTTTGAGGTCCTTCCTCCATAATGTTTGCCCATTGATCCTTCTTCCACGTTTAGTTGTTACTTCCACGTAGGTTTGTATCACTCCTGCTTTCGATTGGCATTCAATTGGAAAATGAAGCGGATAATCTACTCTCAGTAATACTGATCACTAATAGTAAGGATTTGACAACTATTGTCTTCCATAAGTTTTCATTAAAGGATCACTAAACTTATGTACAACTCCTCTGTTGGATAAGTAAGAGAACTAAGATACTTGGCTTCACCCATTCTTTTAGTAGTTGAGAAGACAATGCTACTTAGCTTTGCTCACCTCCTCGATTAAGAGAATTGGGGTACTCAGTTTTGCCCATTCTCCTAAGTTGAGAAGGCAAAGGTTACTCAATTTCACTTGCCTCCTCGAGTTTGTATTTCAAGCATTGAGCTGGTTACTAACATTCGTCTGCTCTTTGCTCACAGTTCTGAAGCACTTAAAGTATTTGCACTCTTTGCATTGAGTTAACTACTATGATTCGTCTTCCCACTGCCATTGAACTTCTGGAATGCAAGAAGTTTCACTCGAAAAGAGCAAAAAGTTTACCTCAACTTGGAGTCTCTCAACTTGGGGTAAGTATTTGATAGTTCTGGTCGCCTCTGAGATTATATTATCTTCTCCATCACCTTTGTCGCCTACTCCTCTGAGTAGAAAGGGTACAGTATTATGTACTACCTACTTCGTTCCTTGGTCGAGCACTCGTGCATCAACCCAAAGTCCCTTACTTTCAGCTATCTTTATGAGAAGCCCATTGACACTGGTCTTATTAAGTTTCTTGGCCTTTGCTCTTCCACTCTATCTTGGTACTTAGAGTTTGTCTTTGTATACTCTACCTCCTCGGACCCTTTTATGACCAATGCTCTCCCTCCATGAGAGTAAGGAATCGATGACTCCACGGAAGTCCTGCCTCTGTATACCATGGTGCTGCAAGCCCATGGCCCTACTATCCATTACCTTGCATCTACATCCCTCCTTCACGATCGGTAGATCTGCCTCTGTGGTACTGTGATGCTCCTCTGAGTCTACCTCTTTTCTAACCGATGCTTTGCTTTTGGGTAGTTGAGCCCCACTAGACTCATCATCGCTTTCCTTGCCCCTTTCAACTACCTGCTTCAACACCACTATGTCCTCCTAGCAGTTCTCCTTGGTTAATGAAAAGACACACTGCAACTCTCATATATGGCCTTCACAATCTTATTACAGGGCTCGTGCTGATTCTGTTCTCCGTAGCTTCCTTGGTAGCAACGTTCGCTTACTAGCTTTGTCCTCTAACTTGCTGGGCTCCCTTAAGCAAATGTGAGGACTGAAGCAGTCCAACTCTCCAGTCGCTCCGATCATATCATTGTATAATCAAGTCCCCTCCATGGGACTCACTAGTACTTGCAATCTAACTTCTCTCTCAATAGTACACAGCCCCCATATGCTGGTGAGCAAGGCTTTCATCTGATGTAAGCTTTGATACGCACACATGAAAGACCCGCCTCTGTGGTACCATAGTATTCAACCCTTGAATCCATAGCCCTTCTTGCTGTTACATTATTCACCGAAGTGGAGCTCCTAGCAGCTCCTGATCATTCACATGATCATGTCCCCCTCATGGGACTCACTGGTACTTGCATTTGGACTTTTTCCTCGGTGGTATATAACCCCCATATGTTGATGACTATGGCTTTCATCCAATGCAAGCTCTGATGCACACATGAAGACCCGCCTCTTCAGTACCACGACATTCACTCCTTGAATCCATAGTCCTTCTTCTTGTTGTGTCATACACTAAAGTGGAGGTCCCAGTAACTCCTGATCATACCTCTACATGATCGTTTATAGTTCTCCTTGGTCAATGGAAATATAGATTGCAACTCTCATGCATTGCCTCCGCCATCTTGTTGCAGGGCTCGTGCCAATTCTGTTCTCCTTAGCTTCCTTGGTAGCAACGTTCGCTTACTCAGCCTTGTCCTCTGATTTGCCGGGCTCCCTTAAGCGAATGTAAGCACTGAAGCAGTCCAACTCTCCAGCTGCTCCGATTATACCTTCAAGTCCCCTCCATGGGAGGTACTTACAATCTGACTACTCCCTCGGTGGTACACAACTCCATATGCTGATGACCAAGGCTTTTATCTGATGCAAGCTTCGATGTATACACACGAAAGACCCGCCTCATCGGTACTATGACATTCACTCCTTGAATCCACAGCCCTTCTTGCCATTGTATTATTCATCGAAGTGGAGCTCCTAGTAGCTCCTGATCATCTATATGATCACGTCCCCCTCTATGGGACTCATTGGTACTTGCACTTGGACTTCTTCCTCGGTGATATACAGCTCCATTATGCTGATGACTAAGCCTTCCATCCAATGCAAACTTTGATGCACACACGAAAACCCACCTCTGCGGTACTACGACATTCACTCCTTGAATCCATAGCCCTTCCTTTTGTTGTGTCGTACACCAAAGTGGAGCTCCCAATAACTCATGATCATACCTCTGCATGATCTTATCCCTCACGGGACAAGATTGTCTATATTGCATTGTCACGAACTATTCCACAACGATCCGCTGCACTATGTCGCCCCCTGGTGACATCTCCATTGCATATAGATTATTGTGTTATGAATTCGGACTATGACTTCTCCACGTGTGGCATCTGCCAACACATCATAGGGCCTCTGCCATCTCCGATTTTTAGTTTGCTCCCTTGGCAATTCACCTTCGTCCACCCACTCTTGGGTCACACCTGGACGAAGCATAGCTCTAGGATAGTCCATCGCCTAGTAGCTCCTGAAGTCCCCTTAACTTTGCCAGAGTTGGATCTTGGGCCTCTATCCCCTACCAGCATAATCTTGCTATGCACCTCTTGTTCCTGACAACTTGAATGGCAACACTATGACATATTCTTCAAGAGTACCTGCCTCTACGTCATTTTGCCCCGTGCTAAGTTCTCCTGATCCCAACTTTGCCTCTGCAAGTTGAATCACCTTAGTTACTCCATCAAATGCATCTCTGAGGTAGTTTGCATTTGCCTCGAAGCTCCCTTCATCTTTGGCACCATGCAAAATAAGTCTGTCACATCAGAATGAAGAAGCCATGGAATGACATGATCCCACTCTTGCCTCTACAAGAGTTCATGCCCTTGACCTCTATCCAAGGAAAGCTTTGTGCTTCCACTCCATGTTCCATCTTCTATGTTAACTCCATTCATACGGCTTGGATACTTCACCATGTTCCACCCAAGTCACTCCGCTTCTCAATTTGCATTGAGTTGATAGTGGCCCTTGCGTCTACCATTCCACGGGTTAGCCCTCCATTGAGTTCGATTTCTGCATCGACTCTAAGTGTGCCTTCATATCATGTTGCCTTGGATTGCTCCCCCACTTGATCTCGAAATGCATTCACCAATGCATTACCTCATTCGAGATCGTGTGATGACTCTTCGTCGCTTACTCAGTTCGTTGAGCTTTGTGGAGATATAGCCTTGAGGAACTCTTCCTCAATATATGCAGTCTATTGCATATGATTCTCCCACTAGAGAACTAGGACTTATCCCTCCTGGATATCTGTCTTGCTGGAGCAACATTTCTCTTTACATACTTCCCACTGGAAGTTTCGAAGACCACCATCCCCTTTGGACTACTCCGTCTTGCTGAACAACTTATGCCTTGTTCTGCCCCTGTAAATGTACTTGTTAGATTGTGATCCTTCTCTAATATAGTCTCCACTGCACCCTTCAAGGTCTAGCAACGTGCTGAACTTGTTACACATTTCAGTCACCTATGAATATATCCTTTCCATGTCGAAGAGAAAGTTCTGATGCTCTATAGCGCCGAGTTCCGATCGCCCCTTGGGATGGCCACGAACACTCCATCGTCCGTGTACAAGCCCTTGCATGAGTTCCGAATCCTTCGAGTTAGCAATTCCCGTCACCTCTGTGAACCTTGCACAACTCTTTTGGTCGTTACATAACACCTTCCACCTTGCACAGTCTCATCTTTCACTAAGCGCCCCGCTTTGCCTTAAGCGCTGTCAAGTTTTGGTTGCCAACATCGAGCTGTAGCTCCAACTCAACCATCCCAATCTTTGTGTGCTACGCATTCTTCTTCGCTTGCTTGTCCTCATGGTGCCTCTCACGCAAAGGGGTTAGCCATTCCTTGAATGCCAAACGTGGATGCCCGCTCCTCTGAGTGACTCCTTTCTCTAATCTCAATGTCCATTTCCCCTAAACGGTTACAGTGCTGGCTGTCCTCCACACAACCCAGCTAGGTCCCCCACGTTTTGTACGACAAGTGTTTCTGCGTGTGGTTGTCCCACTCCAATACCATACTATCATGGGCTTAGCTGATTTTGTCTAAGCTATGCAGCACCCATGTGTGTCCGTCCGCAAAGGTTAGCCCTCCCCGAGATCTCCTAGAGTCCCTTAGACTTACAAAAAGAGAAAACGGGCCAGAAGAAGAAAGTCCCATGGGATCCACAAGCAACTGCTCAAGAAAACACTTTATAAAGCCAAATACAAATTACACCCATAGACATTACAAACTCAGAGAGGTTGCACACAAAGCATAATGGTCCATTACAGACCGAAGTCCCCACAAGTGCTTATATGACACACTTGTATTTACAAGCCATATAAAGCAAATCAAACTAGGGCTGCTAAGCCTACTGCAAGCCCGTTTCTTGTTGTACAAGATATGTACCTAAATCGAAAGACACGGACTAACACAAGCATTTCATTGAACACCTTATTTACATTGTTGTCCGTGACACATGGGTAAGGTGACCACTAGATGAGGGCTGAAGGGGAGAGCTAAGGTATCCTTTTTAAGAAAAGGATGATTCTACCCCTTTGAATTTAGAAAATTCTGAGGACTGTCCTTATACATAGATTTTCAAAAATACCCTTAATAATTCTAAAAATTTTGAGGATTGTCCTCTTATCCAAAATTATAAAAATACCCTTGAGAATTTTAGAAATTTCAAGCATGTCATGATTTCTTAAAAAATAATTAATTAAATAATTTAATTAATTATTATATATCTGTATCCTACATATGATGTGATATATATGTGATGTATGATGTGGATAGATGATCATGAGCCATGTATTGTGATGTGTATAATTGTGATTATTATTATTATTATTGGGGCCTGCAAGCCTTTGTTTTTCTCGTTTATTGTCGGGCCTGCGTGCTTGTGATTATTAGTAATTACATGGAGAGGTGCAGTGGGAGCGTGCAGGTGATAGTGAGACCCACGATGCCATGGTGGGAGATCATAATATATGGTGATATGATGATCCGACGAAACCGATGATGATGAGATCAACAATCACAGGGCATGGAGATGCGTCGATGCACACATAGATCCTATTATGAGTGATTAGACCTATTGGCTCGGGCTTAATCATATTAGGTGACGGCTCATGATCATTCGGTATGGCTTGCATATGTAATGTGTTATACACCTACTAGATATATATATATATATGCATACGATGTAGATATATATTAAATATGTATGTGTGTGACATGACATATTAGGAGACCGATACGAAAGTAAAAACCCTCCTATGATAATATTAAGTCGGTAAGCATGAGGCAATAAGATTGACCGACGTGTCCTTCTATCGTTATAGGAAGAAATTGAATAACGACATAGGTTGAGTTGGTCGAGTCCCTCGAGGCTCACCTATCTATATGATCGAGATCTTGCCTATAACATAGAGATGTCACCGGTGACCCGAGGATATGGTATGCTTAGTCGAGTCCCTCTAGGGCATATCATCAAATCAAACTTATCTTGTAACGATGGTGATGACTTAACTGAACATTATGGTTGGTCGATTCCCTCGAGACCATGATGATTCAGAGGCCGAACATGATAGGAATCACAAGGAGTTGTGATTGGCAAGAGTTGCCTACCTTTTGGGCTTAGTGTAATTGGTCGAGTCCCTCAAGATTGCACTAAGATGCTGATCAAATTAGTGTCGAGGGTGTCGCATGATTCACTAGGAAAATAGTGGGAGTATATTAAGATAGAAGTCCATATCTTAATTAGTATTTTCTGCAAAGTCTGTATGTTATTTGTTTACGCTATATCTTGTTTGTCGCTTGCAAAACCCCTATGTGGCATACTTGATGCCAATTGCCTCATTGGTCCAAAGGCTCCATAATTTGAGAATTATTCTCACGAATGAGAAAATTGTATATGTCCTTAATACAATTTTGCCCATGCCAAAGGAAAGGACAAGCGAGGATGAGATCGCTCGCTTTGTAAAGTATATAGATAGTTCTAGAGGATAACTTGTCCATTGATCATATGCTTCAACCCCTACCAGATTCTTTTTCATAGTTTATTATTAACTTTAATATGAATAAGTTTGAGGTGACTCTCCCTGAGCTCCTCAATATGTTGAGGAAAGCTGAGAGTGCCATCAAGAAGGAGAAGCCAGTTCTCTATATTGGTGAGAACAAAAGGAAAAGGAAGGCCAGCAAAACCCTTAAGAAGTGCAAGGGCAAAGAAATACTATGTAAGGCAAAGGTTGCCAAGAGAGACCCGACAAAGGATAAAGGACAGTGCTTCCATTACAGTGAAGATGGGCATTAGAAGAGAAACTGTAAGGACTACCTTGCAAAGAAAGCGAGATAGAAGCTTGGTGAAGCTTCATGTATATTCATGATTAGTCTTCACTTGTCAGATTTTTATAATAACACATGGGTATTGGATACCAGGACTGTTTATCATATCTAGAATTCGATATATCTTTTGGCAAGACCTAAAAGATTGACTTGAGGTGAGATAGACCTCAAGATGGGCAATGGAGTAAGAGTTGTTATAGTTGCTATTGGGGAGGTCACCCTACATCTGCCTAGTGGAGTTATTATTACATTAGATGCATGCTATTTTGTTCCATTTATTATCAAAAATATTATTTCTATCTTTTGTTTGACAATCAGTGGATATAAATTAGTTTTTGAGAATAATAGTTATTCAATAATTATGGATGATGAAATTATCACTAGAGAGACCCTTATAAATGGCTTATATGTGTTAGATACTTCTCTATATATTATGAATATAAATATGTCTAAGAGGAAAAGAGATGAGGTGAATAATGCATATCTATGACATTGTAGGTTAGGTCATATCCATGAGGGAATGATTTAAAAGTTGTTAAAAGATGGATACTTAGATCCATTTAATTATGAGTCATATAGAACTTGTGAACCTTGCCTTCGTAGAAAGATGACCAACTCTCCTTTTAGTGGAACTAGAGAGAGAGCCACCGAGTTATTGGAACTCATACATAGTGATGTATGTGGTCCCATGTCGACTTAGGTTATAGGTGATTACTTATACTTTATTACATTCACTGATAATTTCTCTAGGCATGGATATGTGTACTTAATGAAGTACAAATCTGAGACCTTTGAGAAATTCAGGGAATATAAGAATAAGGTAGAAAACTAAATTAAAAAGAGTATTAAGACTCTTTGATCAGATCGAGGAGGAGAGTACTTGAGTACGAAGTTTGCCTATCCCAGTGGACACCTCCTTATACACCTTAGCTTAATGGTATCAGAAAGGAGAAATCATATACTGTTAGACATAGTACAGTCCATGATGAGTTTCACTGACCTACCCATCTTATTCTAGGGGTATGCCTTAGAGACTATAACTTACCTTCTAAAAAAAGTTCCATTAAAGTCGATAGTGTCTACGCCATATGAGATATGGAAAGGAAAGAAGTCTGATCTTAAGATTATTAAGATTTGGGGCTGTCCTGCCCATGTTAGAAGACACAATCCTGATAAGTTGGAATCAAGAATAGAATGGTGCACATTCGTGGGATACCCAAAGAAAACTTATGAGTATTATTTCTATCATCCCGAGGATCGAAAGGTGTTTGTTGCCAAGAGAGCCGAGTTCCTTGAGAAGGAACACATTCTTGGTGGAAATAGTGGGAGTAAGATAGAATTAAGTGAGGTTGGAGGACCTAGTTCAAGCACCATTCTAGAGCCCGAGTTTGTTCAGGTACCTAACATACAAGTTCCAACTTTGAATAGTCTAGTAGAATATCTCACCCTCCTAAAAGATATATGGGACATATCAGTGGAGATGACTCTCAGAATGTTGATCCTTAGACTTAGAGAAGGCTATTATGAGTATAGACTCCGGGAAGTGGCAAGAAGCCATGAATTCTGAGATGGATTCCATATACTATAACAAGGTTTGGAACATTGTGGATGCACCTGAGAGTATTGTACCTATTGGCTGTAAATGGATCTTCAAGAAGAAGATCAAAGTGGATGAAAAGGTAGAGACCTATAAAGCAAGGCTGGTACCTAAAGGGTATCGTCAAAGACAAGGAGTTAACTATGACGAAACCTTTTCACCTATAGTCATGCTTAAGTCCATTAGAATTATTTTGGCTATTGCAGTACACTATAACTATGAGATCTAGCAGATGAATGTCAAAATGATATTCCTCAATGGCAACTTCGAGGAAGAGGTGTATATGATACAACCAGAGAGATTCATATCCAAAGAGACCCCAGATAAAATATGCAGGTTGCTTAGATCTATTTATGGATTAAAGCAAGCTTCCCGAAGTTGGAACATAATATTTGATGAGGTGATCAGATCTTATGACTTCGTTAAGAATGAAGATGAGCCTAGTGTGTATAGGAAGGTAAGTGGGAGCACTATCACCTTCTTGGTGCTATATGTGGATGACATCTTAATCCTTAGGAATGATGTTGGAATACTCTCTATAGTAAAGACTTAGCTATCCAGAAACTTCTCCATGAAGCATTTATGGGAAGCATCCTATATTTTGGGGATCTGGATCTATAGAAATAGATCAAAGAGGATACTTGGCTTGTCCCAATCTAGGTACATAGACTCTATTATCAAAAGGTTTGGCATAGAAAATTTTAAGAGAGGTCTCATACCGATGAGACATGGAATATCACTTTCTAGGAGTATGTTCCCAAAGACACTTGATATGTCCCCAAAGACACTTGAAAAAAGGGCAGACATAGATAAGATATCCTATGCCTCATCTATAAGGTCTATCATATATGTTTTGCTATGTACCAGGCTTGATATGGCACATGCTCTAAGTGTCACGAGTAGGTATTAGGCAGATTCAGGTTTAGAAAACTGGAAGGCAGTAAAGTGTATCCTTAAGTACTTGAGAAGGACTAAGGATCTTTTATTAGTATATGGAGGAGGTAGCCTCTAAGCTAAGGGCTATACCGACTCGAGTTTCTAGTCCGACACTGATGATAGCAAGTCAAACTCAGGGTATGTTTTTACCCTGAATTGAGGAGTAGTAAGCTAGAAGAGTTCCAAGCAAATACTACTGCTGACTCGACCATAGAGGCGAAATATATTGTTGTAGCAGAAATAACAAAAGAAGGGGTATGGATGAAGAAGTTCATCATCATATGATAATTATTCCGAGCAGCATGAAGCTGATTCCTATATACAGCGACAACAACAGGGCGATAGTTCTAACAAGGGAACCCAGGTCTCATCAGAATTGTTCTAAGGTTCTATCTGATTAGAGCGACCATGACCCATAAAGATATAGCAATAGAAAGAGTTATATCTGAAGATAATATTATAGATCCACTAACGAAGCCGCTGGCTTAGATTGTATTTGAGTGTTAGAGGGGTCTGATGGGGATTAAACATATAGGTGATTGACTTTAGGTCAAGTGGGATATTGTTGGTTACAAGTGCCCTACAAACCAATCACGTGAGTGATGACACGTATGACACGATGTGTGATCTTTTTGCTTATAATTAATATTGGTATATTTTCTTATTATATTATCTATACCATATATACTGTGATGTCTTTGGTTCAGTGCAATGGGAATCAGATAATGATGAGATCACGATAATAAAATCGATTCACCTTTAAATACATATCTTAAATAATCCCAATTATAGTTTACTTAAGAGGGACATCGAAATAAGTGAACAGACCGATGCTGATGGGCACAACAGCCCTAGCTGCAGCCTTCTCCCTCTTTTTCCTCCTTTCCTCTCCTCCCTCTTCTCCTTCCTCTCTTCTTCTTCTCTTCTTCTTTCCTCTTCTTCTTTCCCTCCTACTTCTTTCCCAACCGTAGCTGCAGCCCTTTCTCTTCTTCTCCCTTCCTCTTCTTCTTCCCCCCTTTCTCTTCTTTCTCTTCTCCTTTTCTTCCCTACTCTTCTCCATCGCACAACACCTCCTCTGTTTTCCTCGTATAGGGAAGGTGCTGCCCCCTTTCTTCCTTCTCTCCTTTCCTTTATGTTCCTCTTCCTACCACTTCTTCTTTCCCTCTTCTTCTTTCCCTGCCGCAGCTGCCACAATTGCAGCCACAGCCGCAGCCACCCCTTTCTCTTCTTTCTCTTCTTCTCTTCTTCCTCTTCCTTCCTCTTCACTTCTCCTCCTCTTCTTCCCTTCTCTTCCTCAATGCACTGCACCTCCTCTATTTCCTCTGCAGGAAACAAAGGTGTAGCAACACTTGCCGCAGCCTCATTACTCTCTTCTTCTTCTTCCCTCTCTTTTCTCTCTTCTTCTTCTTCTTCTTCTTCTATTCTAGCTGCAGCCCTAGCCACAGCTTCTATTTTCTTCTCTTCCTTTTCTTTCTTCTCCTCTTTTCTCCTTCTTCTTCTTCTTTCTTCTCCTACAGCCACAGCCTTTTCTTCTTTCTTCACCCACAGCCACAACCTTATCTGCAGCCCCTTCTCTTCTTCCTCTCTTTCTATTCTTCTCTTTCCCTTCTCCACCACTGACGCATCTACTCTTGCAGAAGAAGAGGGTGCAGCCCCTTCTCTTCCTTCTTCACTTTCTCCTCTCCTCTTCCCCTCTCCTTTCCTTATCCTATTCTCTTCCCAAAACACACACAGACCTCCATGTTAAATAGGGATACATGGAAGGCGATAGGAGATGAGATAAGAATTACTATTTTCTCTCTTTTTTAAATTTTTATAACTTTTATAGTTTAATCCCTATGAAAATTATATTCACGATTAGGTCCTCAAAATTTATAAATAGATTCTCAAATCTTATAAAATTTTTTTATTATATAATTAGATACTTATATTTTATAAATATATTTTTATATTTATAATTAAATTGTTCGAAGGATCTCAAAATATATCCTTATATAATTTTTAAGAATAAGGAGGGTATGACATTGCCAAGATTCGACAAACCTCTACGATCCAAGAATACTAGACTAGGTTTAATGAATTATCTTACTTTGCTCGTGATTGGTCTGAAAGAAAATTATTATGGACGTTTATCGAAGGACTCAAGCCGAAAATTAAAGGAGAGGTTAAAAAGGATTGGTCGACATGCAGTACAATGGACTTTATGCCATAAGTTCAAGCATCGGGTCGAAAGATGCATCGGAGGTTCGGAAGAAATGTCGAATGATCAAATAACATGCCAGAATGATGGACAATATACTTCATGATTGTTATTAAAGTGGTTAGGTATTGTGCCATTTGATCATGAACTTGATTTGGAGCTAATTGAGCTTGAACTAGGGCTGAATTGAGCTTGATAGAAGGCCAATTCGATGACCTAGAGTTGACTTGGGTGGTGGTATCGCTAGTTCCAGGTGGTGGTACCGCATAGACGGTGGGAAAGCACTATTTGTGCTTTTCTAAGCATTTCGATAATAGTACCACCACCTATCGATAGTGCTACTGCCCAACAATGATGGTACCACCTAGACTAGCGATAGTACCACTAAAGCCAATATTTCTAGGCTCTATTTGATGATAGTACTACCCAATGCCGATGGTGGTACCGCTAGTACCCTGAAAAACTAGGGATTTAAAATTTTGGCTCCAATTTTAAAGCCATCGAGGATCTATAAATACCCCACCACATTCTTGCCTAATGAAGCATGAAATAGGGAGAAAAAAGAGTAAAAAAGAGAAAGAATCCTTGAGGTTAAAGTGTTGTAAACTCTTGAAAGTATTCGAGTCTCTTCCTCCTTGAGTTTAGCGGTTATTCTAAGGAGGTGTGAGGTCTTGTGTGAAAGAATTTATAATGGTTTTCTCTTGAGCTTGGTAAAAGGTGAAGGGTTGTAACAAAGGTAGTTAATCTTCATCCATTGCAAAGAAGATTGGTAGTGAAAGCTGATGGTCGTAAGAGAAGAAGAATTGGGAGTAGACATAAGTCGGGATGACCGAACCACTATAAATCAGTTTGTATTTCCTTTCTTGCTTTTCCTTATTATTGCTTACTGATTTACTTTACTCACTACTTCTACTCACACTTTCAAATTAAATGCTTTTCTGATTTATATTCTTATTTGAACTTTTTCAAATTGGATCTTTTTACGATAACACTAATTCATCCTCCCCTCTCAGTGCCATTATGATCCTAACAGCTATCCCATTGCTGCTTTGGTCATCTAACACCTTAGTACAAGGATGTCTTCTTCCTCCAATAAGACTATGACTTCTCCTATGGGAGTGCCTTCCTTTGACGATAACCTTTCGATCACTTTTCACCTAACATCCCAATATCGTTGAGGTGCGGAGAAATCGATCTCCTCCTCGTGGAAGGTGGTTTAAATTGTTAGGATCGAGTTGGCACTAGGGGGGGAGGGGGAGGTGATGAATTAGTGAAAGTGTTAAATAAAACTTGATATAAAAAATTAGCTCGAAGTAAGAACTAAATCAGAAGTATTTTTTTTAATTTATTAAAATCAAATACGCGAGTGGTTTAAACTAAAGACAAAAAAAATATCTTGATTTAGCTAATGAATTCTAAAATAAAGAATAAGGAAAGAAGGCCCATAATTTATAGTGGTTCGACCAAAAGCTGGACCTATGTCCACTTTCAGAGTCCTTCGTCGAGGCCCACCAGTGTCCACTAATGATCTTCTTCCATAGGTGAAGATCAAACCTCTTACACTTCTCTCCTTTTCACAAGTTTAGGAGAGGAATCTTTACAAATTTTTCTCTCTTCCCTTAGACTCACTTTACAATTTGAAGCACTTACGGAAAGCTATTTTACATAATTTTGACCAAGATTACAACCAATATTCTTGCACTTTCTTATCACTTTCTTGCTATCCAATGTAAAAATACTTGGGGTATTTATAGACCCCAATTGGTTTCAAAAGATGGAGCTAAAATCCAACCAATTCCATAAAAATAAGCTATAGGCGGCACTACCATCGGCACTAGTGGTACCACCGTTGGCAGCCACTCGAAAGCCTGGGTGGTGATAGTACTACCGTCGCTTGAGTGGTACCACCACTGCCCACTAGTGGTACTACCATCGAGAATCCTACAAAAGGTACTCTCAATAATTTTTGCATACCCGACTTGTACCTCCTATTGACCCCTTTCTATGTCAACGAAATGAGCTCAATCCTGAACTCAAGTCTAACCTAAAGTAGACCCGATTGCCTTATATTGAGTTAATTTGGATTTCTCTAAATCTAACTCAATTAGGACTCAATTTATGATCCTAGCTATGACTCAGTACACAATTACAATCATTTGTGACTGACATGTTAAATTATTGCAAGTGTTAAATAAAAACTTGATATGAAAATTTTGCTCGAAGTAAGAACTGAAATTAGAAATGTTTTTTTAATTTATTAAAATCAAATACATGAGTGATTTAAAACTAAGACCAAAAAAAATATCTTGATTTAGCTAATGAATTCCAAAATAAAGAATAAGGAAAGAAGGCTCACAATTTATAGTGGTTTAACTAAAAGGTTGACCTATGTCCATTTTCAGAGTCCTCCTTCATCGAGGCCCACTGGTGTCCACTAATGATCTTCTTCTATGGATGAAGATCAAACCTCTTACACTTCTCTCCTTTTCACAGGTATAGGAGAGGAACCTTTACACATTTTTCTCTTTTCCCTTAAACTCACTTTACACTTTGAAGCACTCAAGGGAAGCTATTTTACACAATTTTGACCAAGATTATAACCATAATTCTTGCACTTTCTTATCACTTTTTGCTATCATTTGTAAAAATACTTAGGTTATTTATAAACTCCAATTGGTTTCAAAAGATGGAGCTAAAATCCAACCAATTCCGGAAAAACAAGCTTTGGGCAATACTATACCACTAGCACCGATAGTACCACCGTTGGCAGTCACTCGAAAGCCTGGGTGGTGATTGTACTACTATTGCCTGACAATACCACCACTGCCCACTGGTAGTACTATCGTCGGGAATCCTACAAAATGTACTTTCAATAATTTTTGCATACTCGACCTGTACCTCCTATTGACCCTTTTCTAACTCAACGAAATGAGCTCAATCCTGAACTCAAGTCTAACCTAAAGTGGACCCGATTATCTTATATTGAGTTAATTTGAATTTCTCCAAATCTAACTTAATTAGGACTCAATTTACGATGTTAACTGTGACTCAGTACACAATTACAACCATTTGTGACCAACATGTCAAATGACCTTTCTAACTCTGAACGAGCTTCTCAGCATCCTCTAGTAAACTTTTGACGAGTCTCTCAATCATCTTCTTGTGAACTCCCGGCATGCCCGGCGATCTTCCCGATCACCTTCGGTGAACTCCTAGCAAACTTTTGGTGAGATCTCACTGCATTGTCCGAACCTCGACCTGATGCCCGAACTTGACTTCAGCCTAACATCTTATTGTAATTCTTTTTCACCATTGTAGTTAATTTTATATCACTTTCTCTAGCATATGTTAGATCATCGAACTCATCAATTGATTTCATCATCAAAATCAGAGATTCAATAAGTAAATGCTCTGGAGGCTGGATTGTTCCTCCTTCTACCTCTAGTGTGCTGGTTACAAGTGTCTTACAAGCCAATCATATGAGTGATGACATGTGTGACATGCTGCATAGTCTTTTTGCATATTATTATTATTGATATTTTCCTTTATGTTATCATTTGTATATATTGTAATCTCCTTGGATATATAAAATAGAAATTGGATCATAATGAGATTATGATAATGAATTAATTCGCCTTCAAACACAGACCCTGAATAATCTCCACCATAGGTTACTAGAGAAAAATATCAAGATAATCAGATAGACCGATGTACTATATACCCATCCATATGATGGAGGTAGCTAGTCTCATAGTTGCTTGTGTGGAGACACTAAGGGTACAATACATGTGCTCTTTAGAGAATAAGTTCATTAATTGATCCGCTTATAGAATGCTGGATGGTTAATGATACCTGACATCATATGATAATTTTGTAGTCACAATTGTGTGTCTGGTCCTTAGATTTGAGATACCAAGGATGCTTTATTTGAGTACTCCTTTCTTTAATACCAGATTTATAGGTCTAGAGTTTCAGGTTTGTAAAGCCAGTTATCAGGATTAGTAGCCAACCTTACAAAGGTAATTAAATGTCAATAGAGGATTGTCCACTCTCAGTATCACGAGAGGAATATCTCGTGTGTTCTTGCTTAGGCAAATCCCTAGCCAAGGTTAATCGGATTGAGAGAGGAGTTCTCTAGAGAATCCGATTAGTGTAAGACTTGGATGAATTTCGTGTGAGGCTTGACAATACCATGCCTGATATATGATATCTAGGATATCAAATTGATGAGAGATTATAGATATATGGTAACTGAGGTCAAACAAGTCCAATGGGTTAGATCCCCTTGTATCATATAGGGACCATGGCATAGTGGCATAGTAGATCCATAATCGATGAGTTAAGTTAATTATTATAGAGTAACAATTTACTAAGTCAGAAAGAGTTTTGACAAGTGCGACTCACGGCCAGCTCGTTATTCGGCCTAGAGGATCACATACATATGATAGATGTTGCGATAAGTAAAGCTTCGAATATGAGATATCTGCGAAGCTCCTATTTTATTGGATATCTAACAAGCCCCTGCTTTATTGGATCCTATGGATGAGATCCAATAAGAGCTAATAAGAGATTATAGGATAGAGATTTACTTATCTAGGAGGCTTCGATAGTTGGATAAATATCTAATATCTAATAAGGAATGATCCATTAGGGTTAAGTTGACAAGGATCACTGTAAATAACTTGAGGCTAAAGGGCTCATAGGCAAGAGCTTCTGGTGGCCACCCCTCCTATTCTCCTCTACCTCATCTCCTCCTATTCCTATTCTCCTCTACTGTGTGGATCACCCAATAGAGAGGAGCACCTAAGTTCTCCTTTATCCTCTCCTATGGATTTGAATTTTTAGGATATACGATCTCTCTAAGTAAAACATCTAACACACGATGCACATATTTTTTGATTTTGTAGTTTTCTTGGGCACCAATTATCACTTAATGATTTGATAAACTTGGGAAACTAGTTTTGCTTTTATTTTTCACTATGGATGTGTGTTAGGTAGGACTCTAGCTAGGGGAGTCCTAATTTAGTTTAATGAAAGAGAAAAAATATATAAATTCTAAGGGCATTCAGGTAAATCCTATCTAGCCGACCCCTTATAAGGAAGTAAGGAGGCCGGCTAGGTTAGGATTTGTTGGAGGAAGATATTTTGAGAGAAACTACGATACATATTACCTTAATTAATTATCCCTTATCCTAGTTAAAGAGGGTTGGTTGAGGAGGGGTTAAATTAGAATAGGATTAAGAAACAATAAAGTAACCAACCACCCCAAGATAGGCCGGTTGGTGGTTGGACTTAGAGTTGCATTGGGAGTTACTTTAGGAGTTGAATAAGAGAAGAAGTCTTTGAGTAGGAGTCTTATTAGGAATTAGGGTTAGAAGGCATATAAATAGCCTTATAATCATCCACTTTTTATTATGAATAGATGAATATTTTTTGCAGCGTTTGAGCAGCAATTTGGAGGGAACCCCTATAGAGTTCTAAGGAGGCTAATCCCCTATAAAGATCACCCCAAGCTTAGAATCCACTAAGGTTCCAACACTTAGTATCAGAGTAGCATTCTTGGCATCTTATTGCCCTTCCACAGCCATCCATCAGCCCCCCATAGTTATCCAAAGTAATTCCCACAATTGCTTGCAGATCATCGCCAAATTTCATCGTCATCTACACTACCGCAGATCATCATCTTTTGATCTCCCTGTGAACTACAATAGATTCTAGTTTCCTACTTTACTACTGTTGTAATTTAGTTAACCCTATTCATAAAATCTAAAAAAAATTTATTCCTATTTGCTACATAAACTTTTCATTGTAAAGTTTCCATCTTTACGATGAAAGTTACACTACAGAATTCTAGTCGCACACCCTTGACTATTTGATTTGTTGTAACATTTTTACTGATCTAATCTCTATGAAATATTTATGATGGCTTTAGCACTTCCTATCTTTGGATTTTCCTTTCATTTCATTAAAAAATTATCAATATAACTTGTTGATCTTTTATGTTCAATCTACTGCACTTTAGACATAAAAATATGTTGTAGTACCTTCCTATGATCTCTGATTTTTTCAAACCTTTTACTGCCATTTTCTTCCATGAATTTTTTGTCAGCATTATCTTTCCTTACCAGCAGATTCTTCTTGAGTTTTACTCAAATCTTTATTTTAAATCACTGGATAAAATTACATCTATACTACTGAAATCTTTCGATGAAAAAATTATACCACAACACCATCTCGCAATCTTTGATCTTGCCAAATCTTTTACTGTTGTAATTTTCCATGAAATTTTTGACAATATTATCTTTCTCTTTCTAGTAGATTCTTATTAAGTTTTACTCGATTCCTTATTATAAACTACTACAAAAAATTTAGAATATGCTACTGAAATCTTTCGTTGGAAAAATTCTACGACAACACCTTCTTGCAATCATTGATTTTGCGAAACTTTTGCTATCATTTCTTTCCATGAAATTTTTGATGACATTACCTTTGCTAGTAGATTCCCTTTGAGTTTCACTCAAATTTTCATTAAAAATTTTTGGAAAAAAATTACGTCTTCACTGCTAGAAATGTTTCGATGAAAAATCTATTGCTGCACCTTTGTCTTTCTTCTTCTCCTTATCCTACTGAAACCGAACTATCTTGTTGCCACCACCCAAGACTTCTTTAGGGCATCTCTTTAGTCTTAAGATGCAACCATCATAACCTATTTTCATAACCTAAATAGCACCCAAAACCATAGCCCAAAATAGTGACCTATTGCATTGCAGTCTATCAACATAGAATTCTGTAGCACTACCTTTCGGTGTTTTTTGCTGCACCTATATCTGATCCTTATCAAAATTGTTATTGCCACCTACATCATCTTTAGGGCACCTCTCTAGTCTTAAGATGTAACCATCATAATCTATTTCTAGAATCCACAGCCAACTCAAACTGTAGCCTAAACAGTAGTCTTCCATTGATCCTTACCCTCTCCAGCCACCAATCCTATAAAATCGAATGCTACCATCAAAAGCAACCCTAAGCCATCCCTCTAACCCTAAGCTACTATCACAAAACCCTCCTTACAGCCCCTACAGCAGCCCTAAATCATAGCCCCAATAGCACCCAAAAAATAGCAACCTATCAGCCCTAAACCGTAGCCATCTTCCCATGATCCACCATCCCTTTCGGTCATCAAATCATCCAACCATTCTATACCACTGACCCAATAGTAGGAGAGGGACATTGGCATCTCAAATCTAGAGGAATACATAATGGCATCTCAAGATTCAATCGATGCCAAGTTGGAGGTGTTTGAATCACATATAAAAGATAGATTGCGCACCTTATTCACCGAATTCAGATTGAGCCGAACTCCGAGCCCAATAAAATTCTAGCAAGGTAAAAGTTTAGAGAGGCCTCTCAAAAAGAAAGAATGAGCCACTAGTATGAAATAGCCATGCATGAGAGTGGACTTCCCTCGATGGGAAGAAGGAGACCCGATGGGATAGATTTCGTGCTCCGAACATTACTTCCGCTATTATCAAACACCGGAGGATTCCATGGTAGACACCGCTATCATCCACCTCGAAGGAGATGCAACTCAATGGTACAATTAACTTGAATCCACCAATGGGGCTCCAACGTGGATACAATTCAAAAATGCATTGCTGAACCGCTTTAGGCCAACCAAGTATGAGAATATCAACGAACAACTTGCTAAGATCAGACAAACCTCCACGATCTAAGAATACTAGACCAGGTTTGAAGAATTATCTTACCTTGCTCATGATTTATTTAACAAATAATTATTAGGGACATTCATTGAAGGACTCAAGCTGGAAATTAAAGGAGAGGTTAAAGCGTGACAGCCCTGCACCGTGAAGGCCGTAATCTCTTTTGCCTGAATCCAAGAAGAACTACTCAACTAAGATGCTTGGAGGATGAGAACCAATCTTAGACCCATGGCATATGAACCTCCTTTCGCTTCCAGCCATGCATTGCTGCGAAAAATTGTGACAAGAGAAGAACTACGCGATCGATTGACAAAGGGTCTTTGTTGGCATTGCGACGAGCCGTGGGGCCGGGATCATCACTGCAAAAAGGGCCACCTCCTACTGATTGAACCTCTTGAAGACTTGGAGGAGAAAGTCTAGAAGCATGAGGAAGAGGTCACGGATTAAGAACAGCATTCGGCTATACGAACCCGCAAACAATGAAAGCGGGAGGACTTTTAAAGTAACAACCAATCACCGTTCTTATTGACACCATGAGCACCAACAATTTTATGAACAATAAGGTTGTTGCCCAATTAATGGTCCAAAATAAAGATTGTAGTAGTTTAGATATTGAGGTCACTGACAGCCAAATTTTGAAATACGACGAAAGATGTCAGCGGGTGAAATTGTTACAATAGGACCAAGAGATACTTACTGATTTCTTCCACCTTCCTCTTGATGATTATGAGGTCATGCTCAATACCAAATGGCTAACTATATTAGGTGATGTCCCTTAAAATTTTTCTAAATTTATTATGAAAATTTTCAGCTATGAGAAATAGGAGATCCTACACGGGAAACGCAAGAGCGATGTAACAACAACTTGCATGTAGCAAATATAGAAAGTTTTGAACACAGAAAAGAATGACTTCTTGATGCAACTTCAGCAGCACTTTATGGGGGAGCCAACAAAATTTGAAGACCCAAACATACTCTAATTGTTTGCTGAATTTTCAGATATTTTTGTCGAACCACGCAGCCTACTTTCTAACCGCTGGCATGACTAGCGAATTTTGATCCTCCCATGCAAACTAGTAGTAAACTCTCAGCCATATCATTATCCTCACCTCCAATAAACTAAAATAGAAAGTACTAAAGATAAGATGCTTTAAACAGAGGTCATTCAGCTAAGTTGCAACCCTATGCATCGCTGGTGCTAGCTTTACCTGGCTTCGACAAAATGTTCATTATTGATACATCGAGAGCTAGAAATTATGTTATCCACATGCAAGATGGCCGACCCATAGCTGACTTCAGTAAAGCCCTCACTTCAAATCACCTAAAGCTACTAATCAACGATGAGGGAATGCTAACCTTTGCTATATTTGTGGCTTTGTATGATACAGGACAATAGCATGAAGAGGAGATGAAAGTAAGTCCTAAAAAATTACAGCTTCTGCTCCCACCAAACTCAGATCAAGCTCACCTTACCATGGCCTTTACTAGAAGGTAGCTACCATCACAGAGGAAGGCCTAGCTATCATTAAAGAACAACCACACGCCAACCCTCATAAAAAAGAAATTGTCACCCGATAAACACTGGAGTACAAGGAAATTTATTATTAAAGATGGAGTCTTTCACCATATCAATCCCTACTAGCATGAATTTATGAAGACTCAAGCCTCACAGAAGTGGTCTCCTAGTTTCTTTGGACCCTACAAAATTAGATATCACATTAGAGCCATAAATTATTAATCGGACTTACGCACTAATTCAAAATTATAACTCATCCTCTAGGAATCTTATCGTAAATGGAAGTTTAGAGATAATAACTCAGCCCCGATTTATCCACCCAACACCTAAGTTGGTAAGGAGGCCTAAGTTCAGCTATTGACTGCATGGGATCAGGGGATCCATTACCGTCCAAGTCACTACGGCTGATGCTGGACCTTAGGAGCAGGATGTGCCTACTATAGGGCCACGAGAGACCCTGGTGAGGAATTGCATATCACGACTCAGAGACATGGAGCTCAGCCTTGAGGATAAGACTGATTTGAAGTGGGCAGGTCTATTAGGACTCTTACTATGGGAGTTCTAATTTAGTTTTATGAAAGAGGGCAAACATATAAATTTTAAGGGCATTCATATAAATCCTATCTAGCCGACCCTTATTAAGGAAGTAAGGAGCCAGTCCAGGTTAGGATTAGTTAGAGAAAGATATTTTGAGGGAAGAGTAAGATGTATGTTAGCTTAATTAACCACCCCTTATCCTAGCTAAAGAGGGGTTGGTTGAGGAGGGGTTAAATTAGAATAGGATTAGGAAACAATAAAATAGTCGACCACCCCTAGATGAGCCAGTTGGTTGTTGGACTTAGAGTTACATTAGGAGTTACTTTAGGAGTTGATTAGGATAACATGTCTTGGAGTAGGAGTCTTATTAGGAATTAGGGTTAGAAGGCCTATAAATAGCTTTATAATCATCCACTTTTTATCATGAATAGATGAATATTTTTTGCAGCCTTTGAGCAGCAATTTAGAGGAGGGAACCCCTATAGAGTTCTGAGGAGGCCGATCCCCTATAGAGATCACCCCAAGCTTAGAATCTGCTAAGATTCTAACAATGTGATGCCCCTATCGAATATCTCAACAATGGTATCAGAGCCAAGTTCATCATGCGATAATTGGCCATAAACTGCATGTGTTGTGTTCAATACTATAAAATTATTTTATATATTTTTGATGTAGTTTTTCAGATCTAAAACAGTGCCTTATCTTGTTTATTGAAAGATGCCTTAGAGCATTTTTTTAAATGTCAAAATTGTTGATGCAAAAGAAGAAAAAAAAGGCAATAACTATTGTTGCCGAGAAGCCTACTCAAATATAGCGACTACCAATAGCATAGGCGGCCACCTCTGTGTTGAATCTTAAATTTTGATGATAAAATCAATTAATGAGTATTTATTCTAACATATTTGTTAAAGAAAGTGATATAGATTTAACCACGATGGTGAAAAGGAGTTACAAACTGGACATGGACACTGAATCAAGCTTAGACATCAGGCTAAGGTTTGGATGATGCTGTGGGAGCTCGTCGGGAGTTCACTAAGATTTCACCGAAGATATCGGGAAGATCGCTAGGAACATGTTAGGAGATCACTAGAGGAAGACTGTGAAACTCACCATAGGGAATGCCAGAGGTTGCCAGATTGCGTGAGTGAGGTTGTTAATTAAGCTTGGTGGTCATGTATGGTTGTAATCCTTAAATCGTATGTTAAGTTTGAGTTTGAATTGAGTGTGATTTGAAAGAAATCTAAATCAACTCAAAGAGACAACCAGTTCCATTATAGGGATTTGAGATCATGTTGAGCTTAATTAGTTGACCAGGGAGGTGATCAATTGAAGGTACATTATGGGATATGAAAAGTGCAGGGAATCACTTTTTCAGGATTCCCGATAGCTAAACCACTGGTAAAGGCGGTTGTATCACCACCACTCAGGCTTTTTGGTGGCTGACAATGACTGAACCACTCAAGACGATGATTGACCTGCCCGTACATTGGTTTCAGGGATGCTTTTGGCGGCTGCATCGCTAGAGTTGGCGATTATATCACTCGTACCTAGATTTTTTGAATACGTTTGAATTTTGGTTTCAAATTCTGAAGCCAATTGGGGCCTATAAATACCATAAATTTTCTTACATTTCATACAACAAATTTTGGGATTAAAATTCTATGAAAAACTTATATGAATTGTATAAGAAAGGAAAGGGGAAGGGAGTGAGCTAGGAGTTATAAAATTCTTGTAAAGAGTTTCCCTTTAAGCTCAAGTTTATAAGGGTTTGGTCTTCACCCAAAAAAGATCGGTAGTCGATACCGGTGGGCCTCAAGGAAGAGGACTTGGAAGTGGACATAGGTCAAGATTGGTGTCGAACCATTATAAAATCATTAGTATTCTCTATTTAGCTTATTCTCTACTTTTAACTATTCTTAATTAGAAAAGCAAGAATATCATCTTTCAATTATGATTTTAAATCATTCACTTACTCTCCTTCAAGTTCAAGAAATGCTTTTGATTTTATTTTTTCTTAAACAAAAAATTTTATTAAAACATGATTTTATACTTGCACTAATTCATCGTGCGATGATTGGTTCTAAACTGCATGTGTTATGTTCAATACTATAAAATTATATTATATATTTTTCCTATATTTTTGATGTAGTTTTTCAGATCTGAAAAGTGTTTTATCTTGTGGATTGAAAGATGCCTTAGAGCAGTTTTTTGATGTCCAAATTGTTAATGCAAAAGAAGGAAAAAGAGGCAATAACTATTGTTGCCCAGAAGCCTATACAAATAATATAATCGCCAATGGCATGGGCGGCCACCTCTGTGTTAAATCTTGGATTTTGATTTATAAAATTAATTGATGAGTATTTAATCTAACATGTGTTGCTAGAGAAAATGATGCAGGTTTAACCACGATGGTGAAAAGGAGTTACAGACCAGACATGGACACAGGATCAAGTTAGACATCGGGCTAAGGTTTAGATGATGCTATGGGGCTTATTGGGAGTTCACTAGGACTTTGCCGAAGGTATCGAAAAGATCGCTAGGAACACGTCAGGAGATCGCTGGAGGAAGACCGTGAGACTTGCCATAGGAAATGCTGGAGGTTGCCAGATTACGTGAGTGAGGTCGTTAATTAAGCTTGGTGATCATGTATGGTTATAATCCTCAAATCATATGTTAAGTTTGAGTTTGAATTGAGTGTAATTTTGAAGGAATCTAAATCAACTCAAAGAGTCAACTAGTTCCACTATAGAGATGGATTGAGATCAGGTTGAGCTCAATTAGTTAATCAGGGAGGTGGTCAACTGAAGGTACATGATGAGATATGAAAAGTGAAGGGAATCACTTTTTTGGGATTCTAGATGGTAAACTGCTAGTAAAGGTGGTTGCATCACCACTGCTTAGGTTTTTTGGCGGCTGACAATAGCTGAACCGCTCAGGACAACGGTTGACCCGCTCGTACAATGGTTTCAGGAATGCTTTTGGCGATTGCACCGCCGGAGTTTGCAGTTATATCGCTCGTACCTAGATTTATCGGATACTTGGGGCCTATAAATACCCTAAGTTTTCTTGCATTTCATACAGTAAATTTTGGGATTAAAATTCTGTGAAAAACTTATGTGAATTGTAAAAAAAAAAAAATGGAAGGGAGTGAGCTAAGAGTTGTAAACTTCTTGTAAAGAGTCTCCCTTTAAGCTCAAGTTTGTAAGGGTTTGATCTTCACCAAAAAAAGATCGGTTGTGGACACCAATGGGCCTCAAGGAAGAGAACTTGGAAGTGGACATAAGTCAAGATTAGTGTCGAACCACTATAAAATCGTTAGTATTCTCTATTTGCCTTATTCTCTACTTTTAACTATTCTTAATTAGAAAAGCAAGAATATCATCTTTCAATTGTGATTTTAAATTGTTTACTTACTCTCCTTGAAATTCAAGAAATGCTTTTGATTTTATTTTTTCTTAAACAAATTTTTTTTATTAAAACATGATTTTATGCTTGCACTAATTCACACCCCTCTAGTGCCAATTGATCATAACAATTGGTATCAGAGTAAGGTCCTTACTCTTTAGACTAAACACCCACTTGAGTAAATGACTTTGTTTGGCATGAATGAGGGACATTCAATTTCACATCCTCCTATGTTCAATGGGGTGGATTACACATATTGGAAAACAAATATGTGTATTTTTCTCATTTCTATAGATTTTGATTTATGGAACATTATAGAGAATGGACTTGAAAAAACTTCCAAACCAATGAATGAGTGGAATGATTTGAAAAGGAAGAATTTTTGTTTAAATGCAAAGTCCATGAATGCATTATTTTGTGCTATTGACAAAAATGAGTTTAATCTTGTTTCCGTTTGTGAATCGGCTTTTGATATTTGACATACATTAGAAATCACATACGAGAGGACTAGTAAAGTAAAAGAATCTAAGATTAATATTTTAATTTATAATTATGAGTTGTTTGGAATGAAACCAAGTGAGTCTATTGGAGACATGTACACACGTTTCACGAATATCATTAATGGACTTAAAGCTCTTAAAAAATATTTTTCTAATTTTAAACTTGTTAGTAAAATATTAAGATCCCTTCCTAAAAGTTGGGATCCTAAAGTAACTACTATACAAGAGGCCGAATATTTAAATAACTTACCTCTTGAAGAATTCATTGGATCATTAATGACATATGAATTAAATTATAAAGCTCATGATAAGCTTGATGAACCCCTTCCAAAGAATAGAAAGGATATAGCACTTCGAACGACAAATGACTCCTCGAGTGAAACCTCGAATGATGAAGATCATGATATTATACTATTATCTAAAAATTTAAAAAATTTATAAAAAGGAATAAGAACTATAAAAACAAAATTGAGCCAAAGAAGGACAATGTCATATGCTATGAATGCAAAAAATCAAGATATTTCAAAAATGAATGTCCTCAATTGAAGAAGAAGGAGCCACACAAGAAGAAAGTATTTTCGGCAACTTAGGATGACTCAACCTCATCGGATGAAAAAGATCAATCCATTGAAGAAGTTGCTAACTATGCTCTAATGGCAATACAAGATAAGGTTAGTTGTTCATTAAGCATTTCTTTTCTGAAGTTATTAAATATGTTCCATGAATTATTTGATGAGTTTAGAAAAATTAACAAATCTTATAAGTTGCTTAAAAATGAACATGATTTGTTAGTTGGTATATTTGATAATGCATGATTCATTAATATCACATAACCCTTGTTCTAAATGTGAAATGCTAGATAATGTTAAAGAAAAAAATATCTTGCTTAAGACAACATTAGAAAATTTTAAAATTGAGAACAAATCCCTAAATATGATCCTTGCCAATAAGGGTCATATTAATAGAAGAAATGACATAGGCTTTATTGGTAACATTCAATATAAGCTAACCATTTTTGTTAAGGGACTTACCTTAAATTTGCCACCAAAAATCAAATATAATTTTTATGAAAAATTAGGACATAAGGCAAACAATTATCTATTTAGAAAATATAGTCCGCACCAATTAGTTTGGATTCCTGAGGGAACTTTATACAATAAAAAATGATTAGAAAAGAAAGACAAAGTTCTTTACAAAGGACCCAATGTAAAATGGATACCTAAATCAAAAATATCTTTCTTATAGGTTTGTTTCTAAACTAAAACTAGGAGTACTAAATAATATTTTAGATGCTCAAGATATATAACTTGAGATCTAACAAGCTCACTAGCCTAAATACTAACAAGATAAATTATTAAAAATAAAAATGAATCTTCATTATGATAGTGCGTAACCCTTTCGTTGCATGCTCAAATTGGAAAGAAGGAAGATTAGCTATCTTTAATGAAAAATTATGAACATGAAAGGGAGATTTTGATGATGATTAATATATTGATTTGTATGCTTGTATTTATGTATGTTTTCTTGAAATTAAATGACTAAATATTGAATTTGAACTTATAAGTCATATACAAATTATTTTTCTTTACAGGAAAATATTCTTGATAACATGGTAGAATCTTCCAACATAAAAAAAAAATCATTAGATTTTGGTTGAAGAATATCTCGTAGTAATTGACTCAACTTGAAAGTGATTTACTCATTTAGATTTATGTTATCATAACTTTGATTGATGATGCATCGTTAGAGAATGTTGGAACCCTCTGAAGAATCACTAAAATGGACTTTAATAATCAGGTCAAATTGAATTCAAAAATTAAAGTAGACTATTATCATTTAGTTTAAAATTAAAAAAATGGAGAGGGAGTACTAGCGGTGGCACCACTAGTTCAACGATTGAACGGCCAAACATGCTCAGCTAAACAGCTCAGTGTGTCGTTCAACCGACCGAAACCCAAACTACAAAAAGCCCCACTTATGGTTGGCGGTGACACTGACCCTAAGCACCCTCACCCCTCTCTAAAACCCCTTTAACTCCTGCCTTCTCCTCTAAAACATCAAGGAAGGCTCCATACTCTTCAAAACCAAGGATTTTCGCCTATCTCTAGAAGATCTAACAAAAAGTAACTCTTCAAAACTTCTCTCTCAAGCTATTAAGTTACACTCTTACCATCCTTCTTGCAAATTTATGTAGAATGGCCCCTAGAAGATCTTAAAGGGATAAGGGAAAGAGGAGATTAGAAGAAACCTAAGACACTACACTTTTTGATTCTTATAAACATACTTTGAAATTTCTATTCCTTAAATTTAGGATTGTCCATAAGGAAAAATATATTAATCTAGATGACCTAAGAAACATAGAGCCAATCCAATGGTTTACAAATCTAGATGCCCTACCCATTCTTCAAGTAAATGAACCCATCTTCCCGAGATTAATTAGATTATTTTATAACAACATGCATGTAGATGACAATGAAATAGCTTCTATATATCTTTTGGGACACCATATAGATATTATAAATAATTTAATTTGCAACCTTATAGGCATCCCTGAAAAAATAAATGGTTGTTACTTTAGGGGACAATTGGATATGGACTATATAGGTGTAAATTGCTCTGAAGCTTTAGAAGTTGTTTTCGGAAATCCTAATCTAGCTATTGTACCAAAAAGTTGTGACCATATGCTACCCTTTAATACAAAAGTGCTTCATTATATAGTAGTGAGTATTTTACTTCGAAAACAATCCCACCATGCTGAACTAAGTCAAATGAAACTAGGTACCATATATTGGATAATAAAGGGATAAGATTATTATTTTAGGTATCTCATAAGGCATAACATGATTGATCTTACAACTGAGAACATGATACTACCTTATGGTGGATTAATCACTAGACTATTATATGCTCATAACATAGTCATTCCACCAAATGAAGAAATCATTAAAATCGATAGGTACAATGTAATCAATAGGAATCTTTTAAGGAGATTTAGGTGTGTTTGAAAGATATAGTACATGGATTAGATTACCTAGAAGGACTAATTCCCCCCATCTAAATATGAACATGAGACACCTATCCTTCGGAGAAACCCATCTCCTCCTACCAGTCCTCTTGAGGCATCGTCCATGATGCAACTAGCACCTTCTTTTTTTGACGAGTCTATTGTGAACTGGTTGGAATGAATTGAGCTACGCCAAGATGAATTAATGATTAAGATGGAGCAGATCCAATGACACCTCTATGCTTTATCTAGTCATTTTGGATTTCCATCATCTGAATAATTGTAATCAGTGAAACTTGATATTTTGTACTAATCACACACTCATGATGTACTCTTTTTTGATTTATACCTTCTTGTGGCATAAACTTATTTATAAACTCTTGCTACCTAGAAGTATATTCTAATGCTTTATTTTGCATAATTATTAATATTAAAATTTATTGACACTAAGCATTAATTAGTAGATATTTTTATAAAAGCTTTAAATGAAGAATAATTTAATTTTATTAGAAGAGAGCTAGGAATGCTAAACTATGAAAATGCATGAATTGCTTAATTTACTACCTTGCTTGAAATTTGAATAAGATGAATTAAATTGCATGGGTAGATCTTGATTTTTCTTGGATTTTAGAATTTACATCTATGAAGTTGAGTATTTTTGTGAAATAATGTTTTTTCATTTTCTTTCCTTATTTCTACCTTCTTATTTAGAAAAAAAGAGAAAAATTGCATGAAGATGATGAATTGCTACATTTGAAATTTACAAGAGATGATTTTAAATACATAAGTAGTCTTCAAATCTCTTGGACTTTTTAGCTCATCTTAATATTCTTTTTGAAATTTATTAGGAGTTCTTCTTAATGATGTAAAGCTTTCACAACTCCTCCCTTGTTTCTCTCCTCATTCTTCATAAAGGGGCAGAAAATTTTATAATGTATATTCTCTATTACTAAGTGGGAGTAATGTCATCATGTACTTTGAAATTGTCAACTATACATTTCACCTTTATCTTAATGACAAAAAGGGACAAATGGATATTAATAACACATGGATATTGATGTAAATGGACATTGATAACATATGGATATTGATACTAAACTTAATTATGCTAAACTTTGATGCTAAACTTACAAGTCTAGAAGTTCTAGATCTTGTACAATAGATTATTGGGATTGGTAGCCAATCTTACAAAGGTAATTGAGTGTCAATAAAGGATCGTCCACTATCACTATCACGAGAGGAATATCTCATGGGTTCTTGCTTAGACAAATTTCTAGCTAGAGTCATTTAGATTGAGAGAGTTCTCTCGGAGAATTTGATTAGAGTGAGACTCAGATGGATCTATATAATGCCTAATAGTATCATGCTTGATATATGATCTTTGAGATATTAGATGGATAAGAGACTATAGATACATGAAAACTAAGGATTAATATGTCTAATAGATTAGATCCCTTTTACTATCTGGGGACTATGACATAGTAGCCTAATATGTCCATAATCGTTGAGTTGAGTGAATTGTTATGGGATAATAATTCACTAAATTAGAAGGAGTTTTGAGTTAGAAGGAGTTCTGACAGGTGCAACTCACAACTAGCTTAGTACTAGGCCTAAATGGTGATAGATATTGTGATGAGTAGAGGTTCAGATATGAGATATTCACAGGCCTCCTATATATTGTATATCTAATAAGCCCTTGTATTACTGGATCATCTGGATGAGATCCAATAAGAGCTAATAAGAGATTATTGGATAGAGATCAATTAATCTAAGAGGCTTGGGTAGTGGGATAGAGATCCAGTACCCCATAAGGTATGATCCATTAGGGTTAAGTTGATAGGGACCTTTATAAATAAGAGGGGGCTAAAGGGTTCGGAGGCTAGAGCTTCTGGTGGCTGCCCTCCTATTCTCCTCAGCCTCTTCTTCTCCTTGGCTAACAACTCTTATGTGCTTCATATAGAGAGAGAGAGAGATCCTATAGCGATCTAATGAGCATTCTCGCTGCATCCATTGTGTGAATAATGCTAGAGAGGAGAATATCTAACCTTCCTCATCCTCTTCTTTGGAACTTATTTTTCAGGAATATACGATCTTCCTAGGTAAAACATCTAGCACATGTCATGCAATTCTCGATTTTGCAGTTTGTCATGCACCAATCATCGCATGATAATTTAATAAACATAGGAAACTAGTTTTGTTTTTGTCTTCCACTACACATGTGATGCTCCTATCAGGTTTCCCAATAGTGGTATAAAGTCCAGGTTCATCATGCAATGATTGGCTTATAAAATGCATATGTTATGTTGAATCGCATAAAATTGTTTTGTGTTTTTACTACACTTGGAGATGCCTACGGACAAGCAGTATGTGTGCAAGGCAACGGAGGAGCCACCCGCCCGTAGCATACTTGTGGGCACGATGCCTCTGGGCAAACCGCTTGTGGGCAGGGCCGGCGTCGACTAATGACCGTTTGCTTGTAGAGACGACACCTATGGGCACAACACCTATAGGAAAGCAGCCTATGGGCAGAGATGGTGCCCGCTTGCAGATGCAACCACTTGTAAGCAGGCCACCTATGGGCCAAGTGCCCGTGCGAGGCGACGGTCACTTATGGGAGGTGGTGACTGCAAGAAGTTACAACCATCGTAAAGGGGAATTAGGGCTTTTTGGAAAAAAGGATGATTTTGCCCCTCTCAATTGTAGAAATACTGAAGTTTGTCCCTTTGTCCAAATTTAAAAATACCCTTCATAATTTAGAAAATTTCCTATATGTCCCAAATTTTAAAAAAATATTAGTTAATTAAAAGGTTAATTAGCTATTATTATTATCTAGTACTCCTCTATGATGATGTATACATGTGATGTATGACGTGAGAGGAGGATTATGGACTGTGTGATGTATGTATGTGTATGTGATTATTATTATTGGAGCCTATAAGCCTCTGATTTTTCTTATCTATTGTTAGGTATTCGTGCCTGTGATTATGTTGTAATTACATGAGCAAGTGCAACAGGAGTGTGGAGATGCTAGTGGGACCCATGTTGTCGGGATGGATGATCACGATGGTTGGAGATGCATCGAGGTGCCAACGAAATTAATGATGATGAGATAGACAATCATAGGGCATGGAGATGCACTGATATATAATAGATCCTGATGTGAGTGATTGGGCCTAGTAGCCCGGGCCTGATCATATTAGGTTATGGTCCATGATCATCCGGTGTGATTATGCATGTGTGGTATATGATTGCTTATACACCTACTATATATATATATATATATTAAATATATATATGTGTGACATGTCATATTAGAAGATCGAATCAAAATCTCCTCCTATGATAATATTAAGTCAGAAAGCATGAGGCAATTAAATTGACCCACATGACCTTCCATCGTTATAGGGAGAAATCGAATCTCGATGTAGGTTGAGGTTGGTTGAGTCCCTTGAGACTCACTTATCTTGCGATTCGAGATTTTACCTATAACATAAAGATGTCACTTGTGACTTGAGGACATGGTATGCTTGGTTAAGTCCCTCGAGGGCAGATCATCACATTAAATTCATCTTGTAGCGATGGTGATATCTTAACCGAACATCATGATTAGTTGAGTCCCTCGAGGCCATAATAGTTCGAAGGCTGAATAGGACGAATATCATAAGGAGCTATGATTGACAAGATTTACCTACCTTTTTGAGCTTCGGTTAATTGGTCGAGTCCCTTGATGTTACACTAAGACATCGATTGGATCCTGATCCCCACTAGAAGTTTGTCAGAGACTTCCATTTCATATGTTGAGGGTGTCACGTGACTCGCTAAAAAATTAGTGGGAGTAGATTAAGATAGAAATCCATGTTTTATTGTTTACCTTTGTAAAATCTACATATTATATATTTATGCTACATCTCTTGTTTATTAGAAACATATCACTTGCAAATCTCTTATGTGACATACTTGATGCCAACAGTCTCACTGGTCCAAACTACACTGTTTGGCTCTACAACCTAAAAATCGTTCTCACAACAGAGAAAATCATTTATGTCCTTGACATGATTATGCCCACGGTAGTAGAAAGGTTGAACAAGGATGAGATCACTCGCTACATGAAGTACATAGATGATTTCACCCTGGCTAAGTACTATATATTGGCCTATATAACTCTTGAGTTATAGAGGCAAAATGAGAGCATAGATGTCAATTCCATCCTCCTTCATCTTCATAAACGGTTTGACGAATAAGGAAGGACTTAACGATATGAAAGATCCAAGAGTTTCTTTCATATTAAGATGATTGAGGGGACATCAGTTTGGAACCATGTCCAAAAGATGATAGAGTGGAATGTAAAACTCAAAGGTTTATGAATGGTCCTAGAGGATAACTTATGTATAGATCTTGTACTTCAATCCCTCCCATAGTCTTTTTTATAATTTATCATGAATTTTAACATGAATAAGATTGAGGTGACTCTCTTCAAGCTTCTTAATATGTTGAGGAAGGTAGAGAACACCTTCAAGAAACAAAAACTAGTTCTTTATATTAGTGAGACCGAAAAGGAAAGGAAAACTAATAAGTCTCTTAAGAAGAGTAAAGGTAAGGGCAAATTCGATAATGTAAAGATTGCTAAGAAAGACCCATAAAAGGACAAAGGCTGATGCACCCATTACGGCAAAGACTAGCATTGGAAGAGGAACTGCAAAGAGTACCTTGTCGAGAAGGCGAAATAAAAGTATGGAGAAGCTTTAGGTACATTCATGATCAATTTTCATTAGTCAGATATTTATAATAACACATGGGTATTGGACAACGGGAGTGCTTATCATATCTGTAATTCGTTGTAGGTTCTAGCAAGACCTAAGAGATTGGTGAGAGATGAGATAAACCTCAAAATGGGCAATAGAGCAAGTGAGGTCACCCTACATCTGCTTGTTGGAGCTGCTAGTACATTAAATGCATGTTATTACGTTCATTCTATCATCAAAAATATCATCTCCATTTCATGTTTGACAATTATGGGATATAAGTTAGTTTTTTAGAGTAGTAATTATTTATTGATTTTGGATGATAAGATCATCACTAAAGGCACGTTTTACAATGATTTATTTTTAGTGTTATATATAGCTCCACATATCATGATTGTAAGTGCGTCCAAGAGGAAATGAGATGAGATGTATACTTGTGGCATTATAGGCTAGGTCACATCATGAGAGAAGGATCTAAAAGTTGCTGAAGGATGGATTGCTAGATCCATTCGACTATAAGTCATATACAATGTATGAACTTTGCCTTCATGGAATGTTAACCAACTCTCCATTTAGTGGAACTAGAGAGAGAGTCATTGAGTTATTAGAACTCAAACATAGCGGTGTGCGTGGTCCCATGTTGATTTAGGCCATAGGTGGTTACTCCTACTTTATTACTTTTGTTAACAATTTCTTTAGGTATGGATATGTGTACTTGATGAAGTATAAGTTCGAAGCTTTCAAGAAATTCAGGGAATATAAAAATAAAGTAGAGAATCAAATTGGAAAGAGTATTAAAACTTAGATGGAGGAGCAGAGTACTTGAGTATAGAGTTTACCCATTTCCTCAAGGACCATGAGATTATATCCTAATGGACACCTTATACACCTCAACTCAATGGAGTATCAAAAAGGAGGAATCACATGCTGTTAGACATAGTGTAGTCCATGATGAGTTTTGTTGACCTACCCATCTCATTCTGGGGATATACCTTAGAGACCGTAGCTTACCTTCTAAACAGAGTTCCATCTGGGTCAGTAGTGTTTACACCATATGAGATATGGAAAGGAAAGAAGTCTGATCTTAAAGTTATTAAGATTTGAGATTGTCCTATGCACATTAGGAGATGTAATCCTAACAAGTTAGAATCAAGGATGGAGTAGTGCAAGTTCATGGGATACCCTAAGGAAACTTGTGGGTACTATTTCTATTATCATAAGGATCAAAAGGTCTTTGTTGCCAGGAAGACAGTGTTCCCTAAGAAGGAACACATTCTTGGTGAAAATAGTGGGAGTGCGATATAGGTAAGCGAGGTTGGAGAACCTAGCTCAAACATTATTCTAGAGGCTGAGTCTATTCAGGCACCTAGCACACAAGTTTCAACATTATGTAGGTTGGTTAGAGTGACACAACTTCCTAAGAGATATATGGGATATATCAGTGGAGACAAACTCAAGATGTTGATACTCAAACCAACGAGGAGGTAGACATGGATAGGATACCCTATGCCTCAGCGATAGGGTCTATCATGTATGTTATACTATATACCAAGCCTGCTATAGCGCGTTCTCGAGTATCACGAGTAGGTATTAGTCGGATCTAGGTTTAAAACATTAGAAGGCAGTAAAGTGCATCATTAAGTACTTGAGAAATACTAAGAATCTTTTACTGGTATACGACGGAGGTAGCCTCCAGGTTTAGGGCTACACAGACTCAAGTTTCTAGTCTGATGTCGATGATAGCAAGTTAAATTGAGGGTATGTCTTTATCTTTAATGGAGGAGAAATAAGCTAAAAGAGCTTTAAGCAAGATACTACTACTGACTTGACGACTAAGGCAAAGTACATTATTACAGTAGAAGCAGCAAAAGAGGGAGTCTATATGAACAAGTTCATCATGGATTTAGGAGTCGTACTGAGCAAGGAGGAGTGGATTCCTATATATTGTGATAATAATGAGGCGATTGCTCAAACAAAGGAACCCAGGTCTTATTAAAAGTCCAAGCACATTTTGAGGAGGTTCCATCTGATTAGAGAGATTATTACTCGTAGAGATATATCAATGGAAAGAGTTCCATTCAAAGATAAACATTGTAGATCCACTAACAAAGCTAATGTCTCAAACTATCTTTGAGCATCACAGAGGTCTGATGGGGATCAAATACGTAGGTAATTAACTTAAGGTTAAGGGGGAGATTGCTGGTTATAGGTGCCCTACAAGCCAATCACGTGAGTGATGACACATGTGACACGCTGCACGATCTTTTTTACTTATTATTATTATTATTATTATTATTATTATATTCTCACTTTATGTTGCATATTGCATATATTGTGATATCCTTAGATCTATGCAATGAGAATCAAATTGTGATGAGATCATGATAATAAGATCGCTTCACCTTTAAACATAGACCCAGAATAATCCAATTCATAGGTTACTTGAGAAGGACATCGAGATAACCATCTAGACCAATGTACTATATACCCATCTATATGATGGAGGTGGCTAGTTTCATAGTCACTCATGTGGGGACACTAAGGGTATAATATAATGCTCACTGGAGTATGAGCTCATTGATTGATCCACATATGGAATACTAGATAGTTAATGATACTTGATATCAAACGGTGATTTCATAGTCCTAGTTGTGTGTCTGGTCCTTAGACTTGAGATACCAAAGATGCCTTGTTTGAGTACTTCTTTCTTTGACATCAGATTTATAGGTCTGGATGTTTCAAATCTAGTCTAACCAGTTATTATGATTGGTAGCCAACCTAACAAAAGTAATTAAGTGTTAGTAGAGGATCATCCACTCTCGGTATTATGAGAGAAATATCTTGTGTATTCTTGTTTAGACAAATCCCTCTTTAGGGTCGTCAGATTAAGAGAAAACGAGTTCTCTAGGAGAATCCGATTAAAGTGAGACTCAGATGGATTTTATATGTGACTTAATAGTACCATACCTGATATACGTGTTAGGATTGAGTTGACACTGAGAGAGAGAGGGGGGGGAGAGGATGGTGAATTAGTGCAAGAGTTAAAAAACGGTTTGAAAAATTTTGCTTGAATTAAAACCAAAATTAAAAGTGCTTTTGGTTAGAATTCGTGAAGTGAAAATTAGAGAATGATTTAAAACTGGATCGAGAAGCTTGAGCTTATCTTACAACTAATTATGAACTACTAAAATCAAGAGCAAATTAGAAGAAGACAAGAGAAGCTCACAGAATTTTATAGGTAGTTCTGTCAATCTTGACCTACATCCACTCTTGAGTTCTCCTTCGTCAAGGCCCACTGGTGTCCACTAATGATCTTCTTTGAAGGGCGAAGATCAACTACCCTTTACATAATTTTTTTCTTTTCACAAGCTTAAGAGAAAAACCTTTATAATCTTTCATCTCTTCCCTTAAACTCACTTTACATTTGAAGGACACAAGGGAAGCTCTCAATTGATTTTTACATTATTTCCTAAAGATTTTGTTCACTTTTTGCTTTCCCATCCAAGAATACTTGTTGCATTTATAGTTCCCAATTGGTTTAAAACATTAGAGCCAAAATTCAAACCTTCTTCGGAAAATTTGAGTCCAGGCGATACTACCACTGGCACCGATAGTACTACCGTTGAAAGTGCCCAGAGATTCTGGTGGCAGCGATACTACCATCATTTGGGTGGTACTACCATCAAGAAACTCAAAAATAATACTTTTTAGTACTATTTCATACCCGAGTCTTACCTCATTTGACCTCCTTTTGGGTTACTGAAATGAACTCTATCATGAGCTCAAATTAAACCCAAAGTGAACCCGGTTGGCCTCTAATTTAAGTTATTAGGGTTTCTCTAAAACTAACTCAAATTAGGACTCAAATAAAGATGCTAACTATGACACACTAAGATAAACAATTACAATTGATCTTGTTATCCAGCACGTCAATCGATCTTTCGAACTCTTGGCGAACTTCCCGACATCCCTTCAACAAACTCCCAATGAGCTCCCAATGATCTTCCGACAAACTTCCGGTGTACTCCTGGTGAGCTCTCGAACATCTTTGGCAAACTCTTGACGAGCTCCCACTGTATCATCTGAAGTCCCAGTCTAATGCCTGATCTTGACTCCAGCCTAACATTAGATTATTTTGCCTTTTTACAGTCATAGTTAATCCTGCATTACTTAGCTCTAACACATTAATTAGATCATAAACTCACCAATTGGTTTCAACATCAAAATATGAGATTTAACAATATGTTATCTACGATATTAGATAGATGAGGGATTATAGATACATGGTAACTGTGGATAGATAGGTCCAATATATTAGATCCCCATGTACTGTCTAGGGACTATGGTGTAGTAGCCTAGTACATCTATAGTTGATGAGTTGAGTGAATTGTTATGGAATAAACATTCACTAAGTCAAAAAGAGTTCTAAGTCAGAAGGAGTTCTAATAGATGCACCTCACCGCCAGCTCGATAATGGTCCTAGAGGTTCATACACATATGGTGGATATTAATCTCAGATTTTGATGATGAAATAATTGATGATTTATTGATCTAACGTGTGTGTTAGAGACGATTGATACAGGATTAACTACAACAGAGAAAGAAAATTATAATAAGATGTTGGGTTAGAGTCAAATCCAAGCATTGGGCCGGGGTTCGGATGATGCAATGGGAACTCACCGAGAGACTCATTGGAAGCTTACCGAAGGTATCAGAGTTCATCAAGAGCTTGCTGAATATGATCAGGAGCTTGCTAAGAAGGTGTCGGGAGTTCACCAGAAGAAAATCAAAAGACTTGTCGGAAGATCATCAGAAGTTGCCGAAAAGCCTATCGGGAGTTAGGAGGGTCTTGTTGGACTTGATGATCATAATTATTCTAATTAATTAGTCATAGTTGGCATTGATTAGGTTTGAGTCCTACTTAAGTTAGATTTGGAAGAAATCCAAATTAACTCAAGTGAGGCAAACCGGGTCTACACTTAGGTTTGGATTGAGCTCAGGTTAAGCTCAATTGGTCGATCTAGAAATGGGTCAACTGAAGGTAGAAGTCGAGATGGAAAAATGGAGGAAACATTTTTCTGGGATTTTCGACGGTTGTACAACTGGTGGACGACGGTTATACCGCATAAACGATAATTGTACCACCAGATACATTTAAATTTTTAGCTCCAATTTACGAAGCTAATTGGGGTCTATAAATACCTCAAGTCTTCTTGCATTAAGTACAATAATTGGGCTAGAAATTCTGTGAAAAAATATATGCTAAAATTATGCAAGAAAGAGAAAGGGGGCAAGCGAGTGAAAAAAAAAGTTGTAATCTTTGTAAAAGTCTCATTGTGAATTATAAGTGTAAAGCTTGTAAGGTTCCTCTCTTAAGCTTATGAAAAGGAGAGTGGGAAGTGCAAGGGTTTGATCTTTACCTGAAGAAGATCGGTAGTAGATATCGGTGGACCTCGGTGAAGAGGACTCGTGGAGTAGACGTAGGTCAAGGTATGGCCGAACCACTATAAATTTGTGAGCTCTCTACTCTTCTCTTATTTATTGCATTTAATTATTCTCAATTAGTTTGAAGAAAGAAACGTGCATCATCTTTCGACTTTCCTTTAAATCGTTTGCTTATTAGCTTTCAATAAAGTCTAAAAAATGCTTTCAATTTTTTTTACTTCAAATAATTTTTAAAAATTAAGTATTTTTACACTTTCACTAATTCAAACCCCAACCCACCCCAACCCCCTCCCTCCCTCCCTCCCTCTCTCTTAGTACCAATTGATCCTAACAATTGGTAGCAGAGTGAGATTCAACTCATTAGACTATACGCTCAACTGAATAAATTGCTTCGTTTGGCATGAATGAGGGATATTCCATTGCAAATCCTCCTATGTTTAATGGGACAGATTACACATATTAGAAAATAAGAATGCGTATTTTTTTAATTTCTATGGATTTTGATTTGTGGCACATAATTGAAAATAATTTTGAAAAGTCTTTCAAATCAATAAACGAATAGAATGATTTGAAAAATCAGACTTTTTTGTTAAATGAAAAAGCAATGAATACTTTATTTTATACACTTAATAAGAATGAATTTAATCAAATTTATGTTTATGAAACTGCTAATGATATTTGGCATATACTTGAAATCACTCACGAAGCCACTAGTAGACTTAAAGAGTCTATGATTAACATTTTAGTTCATAGCCATGTATTATTTAGAATGAAACCAAGTAAGACCATTAGAGACATGTACACCCGATTCACGAATGTCATCAATGGCCTAAAAGCTCTTGATAAAAGTTTTTCTAATTTTGAACTTTATAGAAAAATATTAATATCTCTTACAAAAAGTTAGGATCCTAAAGTAACTGTAATTCAAGAGGCTAAATATCTAAATAATCTTCCTCTTGAAGAACTTATTGGATCACTTATAACTTATAAACTGAGTTGTAAAGCTCATGATGAACTTGAAGAACCTCTTCCAAAGAACAAGAAAGATTTAGCACCAAGTGACGAGGCCAATAACATTGCACTATTAACCAAAAAAATTTTAAAAATATGAAAAAATAAAAATTATAAAAATAAAAATAAACAAAAAAGGGACAATGTTATATGATTTGATTATAAGAAGTCAAGATATTTCAAAAATGAGTATCCTTAATTAAAGAAGAAGGTGCGACACAAAAAGAAGGCTCTCTCGGTGACTTGGGATGATTGAAGCTCATCAGAAGAAGAAGACCACATCAAGGATGAAGTTCCCATCTATGCTCTCATGGCCATCCATGACGAGGTAAATGAGTCTTCTAATATCTCATTACTGAATTATTGAATATTTTTCGTTAGCTTTATGATAAGTTTAGAAAAATTAGTAAGTCTTATAAATTACTTTGGAAAAACCATGATTCACTAGTTAGTAAATTTAAAGAAATATATGTAGTATCACAATTACATAGTACATGCACCGATTGTGAAACTTTAGATGAACTTAGAAAAGAAAACTTTGTATTAAAGAAAACATTGAAAATTTTAAAATAGGAAATAAATTCCTAAACATAATCCTTACAAACAAGTGTCATGTTCATAGGAAAGAAGGTATAGGCTTTATTGGCAGTACTCAACAAAAGCCAACTATCTTCATTAAAGGACCCACTCTAAACTTACCATTAAAAATTAAATGTAACTTTTGTAGTAGATTAGGACATAAAACCTAGAAATGTTCATTTAGAAAGTATAGTCCACATAAATTAATTTGGGTTCCTAAAGAAACCATAAACAACCAAGAACCTCAAGTTAAATTAGGCAAGGCTCTTCATGAGGGACCCAAAGTAAAATAGGTACATAAATTAAAACCATCTTTTCATATAGTTTTATTTCTAAGCTAAGGCTAAAAGCACCAAATGATAACTTGATAGTGGATGCTCAAGGTACATGATCGAAGATCTAACTTACTTTTCTATACTCACTAGCCTAAATGAAGTTGTCATATTCGGAAACAACAACAAAGAAAAATTCATTGGGAAATGAACCATAGGTAACATATCAAACCTTTTGATTGAAAATGTGCTATTAGTTAATAGTTTAAAACATAATCTACTTAGTATTAGCTAATTATGTAATAAAGGATATATTGTTAAATTTGAATCTAATGCTTGTATAATTAAAATGCCACACAAAAATAAATCTTTGATTATATGTGTATACTATTAATAATGAAAATTTTTGTAATGAAACATGCTTTTCAGCTTTAAATGATGATGCTTTAATTTGACATAAAAGACTAGGTCATACTAGTATGAAACTCTTAAACCAAATCTCAACTAAAGATCTAATAAGAGGTTTACCTAGTCTTAAGTTTGTTAAAGATAAAATGTGTAATACTTACTAAATAGGAAAGTAAATAAAAAGTAGTTTTAATTCAAAAAAATCAAATAAGCATATCTAGACCACTACAATTGATCCATAATAATTTGTTTGGACCAATTGATACTACAAACTTAGGAGGAAGCAAATATGCCTTTGTCTTAGTAGATGATTATAGTCGATTTACTTAGACTTACTTCTTAGCAAACAAAAGTGATTCCTTTAAATGTTTCTCAAAATTATACAAATTTATTCAAAATGAAAAAGGTTTTATGATTTCATTAATACGTAATGATCATGGCAGTGAATTTCAAAATAGTGAGTTTCAAAACTTTTGTAAGTCAAATAGGTATATCCGTAACTTCTCTACTCTTATAAATCTATAACAAAATGGAGTAGTAGAAAGAAAAAATAGGAGCTTACAAGAAATGGCTAGAACCATGTTAAACGAACATAGTCTACCAAAATATTTTTGGACCGAAGCAGTTAACACTTGATGCTATATTTTAAATAGGGTTCTTGTAAGACTAGTACTCTCAAAAACTTATTATAAACTGTGGAATGGTAAAAAAATCAATATTTCTTATTTTAAAGTATTTGGTTGTAAATATTTTATTTTGAATGAAAAGGATACCTTAGGAAATTTTAATGCAAAATCCAATGAAGATATTTTTCTTAGTTATTCTTCTATTTCAAAAGCTTATCGTGTATTTAATAAAAGAACCTTAGTGATTGAAGAATCCATTCATGTTGTTTTCAATGAGATTTCTAAACTTAAGAAAATTGATTTTAATGATGAATTTGAATTTGACACTTTGAATTTAAATGAGAATCCTCCTAAAAGTAACTTAGATAAATCTACTTCCAAATCCTTACCTAAAGATTAGAAGTATGTAAATGCTTATCCTAAAGAGCTTATAATAGGAGATACATCAAGAGGTACTCAAACTCATCTTTTTTAAAAAAAAATTATGCTAATACCGCATTTCTTTCTCAAGTTGAACCAAAATGCATTGATGAAGCCCTAAGAGATGACTCTTGGGTTAATGCAATGCATAAAGAGTTAAATCAATTTGAGAGAAATGAGATATTAGAGCTTATTCGTAGACCTAATGACTATTCAGTGATTGATACTAAATGAGTCCTTGATTAAGGCTCAGTTAATGCAAGGTTAGTGGGACGACTCAAGGTTGATAGGTCCAACTTGATTCCCCTCATCATGCTCGTATACTAGGTCAGCTCTAATACCAAATGTCATAACTTAGGTTGAATAAGCTAACTATCCTAATAGGATAGGTTTGGCCGAACCACTGGCTAAAATGCTCAAGCCGAGAGTTAACAGTAGTACACTCATCAACCCTTATAAGGCACTCATATGTTCCCACATTTTCAATGTGGGACTAAGGGGTGTTACAATCTGGATCTAGAATACAGGGATATATAATCTCTCTTGGTAAAATCAATCTCTCACACATCTCGGTTTTATCAGTTTTTGCATTTTTTTCATGACCCCAATCTTTTGCACAATGATTTGATCTACGTGGGAAAACAATATTTTATTTTGATTTCTGTTATGCATGTGATGCACCCGCTGAGGTTTCTCAATAGTGGTATCAGAGCCAAACTTTTCGGGTGAAAAATTGGTTTTAAACTACGTGTGATGAGATTGAATCACATAGAACTGTTCTACTCACTTATTGCAGCGATTGGCAGCGAAAGTAGGCACTGCCTACGGGGGAGGGGCGGCCACATGCATGCTATCTACATGCAGAGGTGGTCCGCTAGGCCCCTCAGGGCGGCCCATGGCTGGCTACCTACAAGAGGCGGACGCGGCGCCTACAAAGGCGCCCACTGTGAGACCCTACCGCTAGCGGGGAGGCTACTGGTCGAGAGGTGGTCGCCTTGGCACCGACCGCAAAGGGCAACTGCCACCTACGCAGGAGCAGCTTTTTGAGAAAAAGATGGTTATGCCCCTCAGAATTTGAGAAATTCTAGCTCTATCCCTTTTATATTTCAAAAATACCCTCAATAATCCTAAAAATTTCGAGGGCTGTCCTTATATACAGAATTCTGAAAATACCTTTAACAATTCTAAAAATTTTGAGGACTATCCTCTCATCCAGAATTATAAAAATGCCCTTGACAATTTTGAAAATTCTATACATGTCCTGATTTTCAAAAAAATAATTAATTAAATAGTTTAACTAATTATTATATATATCTAGTAATCCTATATATGATGTGATGTACATATGATATTTGATGTGGATGGATGATCATGAGCCATGTGTTGTGATTTGTGTAATTGTGATTATTATTATTATTGGGGCCTGCGAGCCTCTAATTTTCTCGTTTATTGTCGGGCCTACGTGCTTGTGATTATTTGTAATTTCATGGAGAGGCGCGGCAGGAACGTGGAGGTGACAACAGGACCCACGATGCTGTGGCGGGAGATTATGATGCATGGTGATGCAACGATCCGACGGAACCGATGATGACGAGATCAACAATCACAGGGCATGGAGATGCACCGATGCACACATAGATCCTATTGTGAGTGATTAGGCCCATTGGCTTGGGCTTAATTATATTAGGTGATGGCTTATGATCATCTGGTATGACTTGCATATATGATGTGTTATACACCTACTAGATATATGTATATATATATATTTGCATGCGATGTATATATATATTAAATATGTATGTATGTGACATGACATATTAGGAGACCAATAGAAAATAGAAACACCTCCTACGATAATATTAAGTCGGTAAGCATGAGGCAATAAGATTGACCCATGTGGCCTTCCATCGTTATAGGAAGAAATTGAATCCCGACATAGGTTAAGTTGGTCGACTCACTCGAGGCTCACCTATCTACGTGATCGAGTTCTTGCCTATGACACATATATGTTACCAGTGACCTGAGGACATGATATAACTTGATCGAGCAATCGAGAGCATATCCAATGAATCAGACTCATCTTATAACGATGGTGATAACTTAACTGAACTTCATGGTTGGTCGAGTTATCGAGACCATGACGATTCATAGGTCGAACATGATGGAAATCATAAGGAGTTGTGATTGACAAGAGTTGTCTACCTTTTGGGCTTAGTGTCATTGGTCGAGTCCCTCAAGATTGCACTAAGATGTCAATTGGATCCCGATCCCCACTAGGAGTCTACTGGAGACTTTCGTCTCACGTGTCGAGGGTGTTGCATGATTCGCTAGGAAAATAGTGAGAGTATATTAAGATAGATGTTCATATCTTAATTAGTATTTTCTGTAAAATCTGTATGTTATTTATTGTCGCTATATCTTATTTGTCGCTTGCAAATCCCCTATATGGCATACTTGATGCCAACCGCCTCATTAGTCCAAAAGCTCCATAATTTGAGGATTGTTCTCACGAAGGAGAAAATCCTAAATGTCCTTAACATGATTGTGCCCACACTAGAGAAAAGGACAAGCGAGGATGAGATCACTAGCTTTATAAAGTATATAGATAGTCCTAGAGGATAACCTATGTATGACCTTATACTTCAGTCCCTATCAAATTCCTTTTCATAGTTCATTATTAACTTTAATATAAACAAGCTTGAGGTGACTCTATCTGAGCTCCTTAATATGTTGAGGGAAGCTGAGAGCACCATCAAGAGAGAGAAGGTAGTTCCCTATATTGGTGAGACCAATAAGAAAAGAAAGGTTAGTAAGACCCTTAAGAAGGGCAAGGGCAAAGAAAGACCGGGTAAGGCAAAGGTTGCCTAGAAAAACCCGACAAAGGATAAAGGACAATACTTCCACTACGGTCAAGACGGGCATTGGAAGAGGAACTGTAAGGACTATCTTACAGAGAAGGCAAAACAGAAGCTTCAGGTATATTCATGATCAGTCTTCACTTGTCATATTTTTATGATAACATATGGGTATTGGATATCGGGAGTGTTTATTATATCTATAATTTATTGTATTTTCTGGCAAGACTTAAAAGATTGACTAGAGGTGAGATGGACCTCAAGATGGGCAATAGAGCAAGAGTTATTGCAATTGCTATTGGGGAGGTCACCCTACATCTACCTAGTAGAGTTATTAATTGCATTAGATGCATGCTATTTTGTTCTCTCTATTATCATAAACATTATATCCATCTCTTGGTTAACAATAAGTGGATATAAATTAATTTTTGAGAACAATAGTTGTTCAATAATTATAGATAATGAGATCATCATTAGAGGGACCCTTATAAATGGCTTATATGTGTTAGACACTTCTCCAAATATCATGAATATAAATATGTCTAAGAGGAAAAGAGATGAGGTGAATAATGCATACCTATGACATTATACGCTATGTCATATACATGAGGGAAGGATTCAAAAGTTGCTGAAAGATGGATATTTAGATCTATTTGATTATAAGTCATCTGCAATTTGTGAACGTTGCCTTCGTGGGAAAATAACCAACTCTCCTTTTAGTGGAACTAGAGAGAGAGCCACTGAGTTATTGGAACTCATACATAGTCATGTATGTCGTCTCATATCGACTCAGGCTATAGGTGGTTACTCATACTTCAGTATATTCACTGATGATTTCTCTAGGTATGGACATATGTACTTAATGAAGTACAAATCTGAGGTCTTCGAGAAATTCAGGAAATATAAGAATGAGGTAAAGAACCAAATTGGAAAGAGTATTAAGACTCTTCGATTAGATCGAGGAGGAGAGTACTTGAGTATGGAGTTCACCCATTTCCTTAGGGACAATGGGATTCTATCCCAGTGGACACCTCCTTATACACCTCAGCTCAATGATGTATCAAAAAGAAGGAATTGCACGATGTTACACATGGTGCAGTTCATGTTGAGTTTCGCTGACCTACCCATTTCATTCTGGAGTATGCCCTAGAGACTGCAGCTTACCTTCTGAACAGAGTTCCATCAAAGTCGATAGTATCTGCACCGTATGAAATATAGAAAGGAAAGAAGCTCGATCTTAAGATTGTTAATATTTGGGGCTGTCCTACCTATGTTACAAGACACAATCTCGATAAGTTGGAATCAAGGATAGAATGGTACATATTTATGGGATACCCCAAAGAAAACGTATGGGTATTATTTCTATCATCCCGAGAACCGAAAGGTCTTTGTTGCCAAGAGAGCTGTGTTCCTTGAGAAAGAACACTTTCTTGGTGGAAATAGTGGGAGTAAGATAGAATTGAGCGAGGTTGGAGAACCTTGCTCAAGCGCCATTCCAGAGCCCGAGTCTGTTTAGGTACCTAACACACAAGTTTCAACTTTACGTAATCCTAATAGAGTATCTCACCCTCCTGAAAGATATGTGGGATATATCAGTGGAGATGACTCTTATGATATTGATCCTCAAACTTATGAGGAGGCTATTATGATATAAACTCTAGGAAGTGGCAAGAAGCCATAAATTCTGAGATAGATTCTATGTACTCTAACAAGGTTTAGAACCTTGTAGATGCACCTGAGGGTATTGTACCCATCAGTTGCAAATAGATCTTCAAGAAGAAGATCAAAGTGGATGAAAAGGTAGAGACCTATAAAGCAAGGCTGGTAGCTAAAGGATATTGTTCAAGACAAGGAGTTGACTATGACGAAACCTTTTCACCTATAGCCATGCTTAAATCTATTAGAATTATTTTGGCCATTGCAGCATACTATGACTATGATATCTGGTAGATGGATGTCAAAATGACATTCCTCAATAGCAACCTCGAGGAGGAGGCATATATAATACAGCTAGAGTGATTCGTATCCAAAGAGAGTCCAGATAAAGTGTGCAGGTTGCTTAGATCTATTTATGGATTGAAGTAAGCTTCCCGAAGTTGGAACATAAGATTTGATGAGATAATCAGATCTTATGACTTCGCTAAGAATGAAGATGGGCCTTGTGTGTACAGGAAGGTAAGTGGGAGCACTATCACCTTCTTAGTGCTATATGTGGATGACATCCTAATCGTTGGAAATGATGTAGGAATGCTCTCCACAATAAAGGCTTGGCTATCTAGAAACTTCTCCATGAAAGACTTAGGGGAAGCATCCTATATTTTGGAGATCGAGATCTATAGAGATAGATCCAAAAGGATGCTTGGCTTATCCCAGTCTAGGTACATAGACTCCATTGTCAAAAGGTTTGACATGGAGAATTCTAAGAGAAGTCTTATACCGATAAGATATGAAATATCACTTTCTAGGAGTATGTCCCCAAAGACTCCTAAAGAAAGAGCAGACATGGATAAGATACCTTATGCCTCAGTGATAGAGCCTATCATGTATGCGATGCTATGTACCAGGCCTGATATAGCACATGCTATAAGTGTCATGAGCAGGTATCAAGCAAATCCAGGTTTAGAACACTAGAAGGCAGTAAAGTGTATCCTTAAGTACTTGAGAAGGACTAAGGATATTTTACTGGTATATGAAAATGTAGCCTCCAGGTTGAGGGCTACACGGACTCAAGTTTTCAATCCAACATTATTGATAGCAAGTCAAATTCAAGGTATGTTTTCACCCTGAATGGGGGAGCAGTAAGCTGGAAGAGTTCCAAGCAAGATACTACTGTTAACTCGACCACAGAGGCAGAATACATTGCTATAGCAGAAGTAGGAAAGGAAGGGATATGGATGAAAAAGTTTATCAAGGATTTGGGAGTCATACCAAGCAGCGTGGAGCTGATTCCCATATATTGTGACAGCGACAGGGTGATAACTCTAGCAAGGGAACCTAGGTCTCATCAGAATTATTATGAGGAGGTTTCATCTGATTAGAGCGATCATGACCTGAAAAGATATAGCAAGAGAAAGAGTTCCATCCGAAGATAATATTGTATATCTACTAACAAAGCCACTGGCTCAGATTGTATTTGAGCATCACAAGGGTCTGATGGGGATCAGACACATAGGTAATTGGCTTTTTTAGTCAAGTGGGTGATTGCTAGTTACAGGTGCCCTGCAAGTCAATTACATGAGTGATAGCACGTGTGACACGTTGTGTAATATTTTTGCTTATGATTAATATTGACATATTCTCATATTATATTATTTATTACATATATATTGTGATGTCCTTGGTTCTGTGTAATGGGAATTGGATCATGATGAGATCACGATAATGAGATCCACCTTTAAACACATATCCTAAATAATCCCGATCATAGGTTACTTGAGAGGGACATCGAGATAACCGGATAGACCGGTGTACTATATACCCGTCTATATGATAGAGGCGGCTGGTCTCATAGCCACTTATGTGGAGATACTAAGGATATAGTACAAGTGCTTATTGGAGAATGAGTTTATTGATTGATCCGCTTATAGAATGCTATATGGTTAATGATACCTAATGTCAGATAGTGATTCCATAGTCCCAGTTGTGTATCTAGTCTTTAGACTTGAGACACCAAGGATACATTGTATGAGTACTCCTTTTTTTTACGCTAGACTTATAGGTTTGGAAACTTTTAGATCTGGTACAGTTAGTTATTGGGATCGGTAGCCAACCTTACAAAGGTAATTGAGTGTCAATAGAGAATCATCCACTCTCGGTATCACGAGAGGAATATCTCATATATGCTTACTCAAACAAATCCCTGGCCAGGGTCATTCGGATTGAGAAAGAAGGAGTTCTCCAGTAGAATTTGAATAACTGATTCCGTATGTGACATAATAGTACCATATCCAATATACAGTCTCTGGGATATTATTTGGATGAGGGATTATAGATACATAGTAACTATTGACAAACAAGTCCGATGGATTTGATCCCTCCTGTATCGTCTGGGGACTATGGCATAGTGGCCTAGTACGTCCATAATCGATGAGTTGAATGAATTATTATAAGGATAATAATTCACTATATCAGAAGGAGTTCTGATGGGAGTGACTCACGGCCAGCTCGGTATCGGGCCTAAAGGGTCACACACATATGGTGGATGCTTCAGCGAATAGAGGATTGGATGAAGATCCAAGTAGCCCTTATTCTTATTAGATAAGACCCTAAGCTGATGAGCTCCTTGATTAAGGCCCAGTTAAAGGCCTAAGAAGATTATTGGATAGAGATCCAATAATGCAAGGTTAGTGGGTAATTGGATAGAGATCCAATACCCACTAAGGAACGAGCCCTAGGGTTTTTAGTGGCTCTCTATAAATAGGAGAGAAGACTCATGATTGATAGACTATAACTTTAGCCACCATATCCTATTCTCCTCCCTCCCTCTGAGCAAGAGTTGTAAGATCAAATTGGAGGAGTTTCATTGTAGAGATCCATCGTGTGGATATCGCAAGAGAAGAGGACGCTTGACCTCCTTCATCTTCTCCATCCGGATCTAGAATACAAGGATATACAATCTCCCTAGGTAAAATCAATCGCTCACACATCCCGATTTTATGGGTTCTTGTATTTTTCTCACAACCCCAATCTTTTGCATGATGATTTGATCTGTATGGGAAACCGGTATTTTATTTTGATTTTCGCTGCGCATGTGATGCACCCACTGAAGTTTCCTGATAGAAACCTTCGCTATATTTGATTTTTGAGTGTTGAATAGTATTTTTAGTTAAATATATTACACTTATGTTATCACATTTTATAGGGATATTTTTAAATAAATTTCCTAATCTTCTAATATTGTTTTTCATCCAAATAACTTGGGCACAACATGTACTAGCTACAATATATTCGGCTTTGAATGTAAATAAAGCAACTGAATTTTGCTTCTTGGAAGATCTAGAAACAAGATCATGCCCTAAAAATTGATATATACCGATCGTACTTTTTCTATCTATTCTACTCTCTAAAATTAACATCCACAAAAGCAAGTAAATCAAAGTTTTTAGACTTAGATACCATAAACCTAATTTAGATATTCCTTTTAAATAGCTAAATATTTGTTTAACTACCTTAAAGTGAGAAAGTTTAGGATTAAATTAAAATCATGTACATAATTTAACACTAAACATTATATCTGGTCTAGTAGTAGTTAAATACAACAAGCTACCTATCATTCCTCTATAAGTTCTTTGATTAAAATTTTCTCCCTCATTTTCTAAGTCTAATTTTGTAGAAGTGCTCATAAGTGTATTAAGGCCTTAGCATTTTCCATACCAAAATGTTTTAACAAGTCTAAGGTATATTTGGCTTCACTAATAAAGATACCATTATTTAATTATTTTATTTATAATCATTAGAAAAAGTTAATTCACCAATTAGACTCTTGGCTTATACTTTTAATAAAAGATTCACATAAGGACTCATTTATTGAATCAAAAATTATATCATCAATATAAATTTGAATAATAAAAAAATTATTTTTAAAATACTTAAAAATAATATGGTATCAACCTTGTCTTTCAAAAAATTATTTGAAATAAGGAAAGAGCTAAATCTTTCATACCAGGCCTGAGAGGCTTGTTTTAATCCATAAAGAGATTTAGAAAGTTTCAAAACATGATTTCGAAGAAGATTATTCTCAAAGCCATGAAATTATTTAACATACACGTCTTCATAAATGAAACCATTGAGAAAATCACTTTTAACATTGATTTAAAATAACTTAAAATCTTTGAAAGATGCAAAGGTAAGGAGCATCCTCATGACTTTAAGAGTAATTTGATTTTATTAGAAGAGAGTTAGAATGCTAAACCATCAAAATGCATGATTTGCTATTTTTCAGATTTCTTGATTTGCTACTTACATTTAAATGCATGAGTAGCTCTTAATTTTTCTTGAATTTCAAAATTTACATCTATAAGATTAAGCCCTATTTTATAATATGATGTTTTTCACTCTCTTCCCTTGTTTCTTCTTCTTTCTTTATTCACAAAGGGAAAGAAAAATTTTCATGAGAAAATTATGTTTTTATCCTATTTTACTAAGGTGGAGTAATGAAGTACTAAACATTTAATCAATATTTATTTTATATAAATATAAAAATTTGATATATGATGAGTTTATGTATCTTAAAGGTATTTGCTCATTATTTCATCTCTTTCTGTTAATGACAAAGGGAGAGAGATAGTGTATTGATGACATTTGTATGAAAAATGACAAAATAGGGCATTTCTCCTTTTAGTGATAAAAAAAGAGGGAAAAATAGTTGATGACTTAAGAGAAAAATTTTTAAATTAATTGTATGACTAATGCATGAATTTTGTATACTTGGAATATCTTTGAAAATTTAATGATTTAAGGATTTAAGGTAAGATTTTTTAAATTAATGTTATATCATGTATCATTGATGATTTGATGGCTGATGATTCTTGAAATTCATGGTATATCATTTCTAAATTTGATAAATGAATGTTTGATACTTGAATTCAAGAGTTTTTTGTTCTCTTGAATTTAGGTTTCCTAATTTGGATTATGGTATGGATTTAGGGGGAGTAAAATTTAACTCCCATCATCAATTGATTGTCATCATAAAAAAGAGGAAGATTATTGAATATCAAATTTTGATGATGAAATCAATTAATGGTTTATTGATCTAACATGTGTATTAGAGATGATTGATGAAAGATTAACTATGACAGAGAAAGAAAATTACAATTAGATGTTTGGCCAGAGTCAAGTTCGAGCATCGGGCCAAGGTTCGGAGGATGCTGTAGGAACTCACCGAGAGACTCGTCGGAAGCTCACCGAAGGTATCGAAGGATTGTCGAGAGTTTGTTAGGAGATCATCGAAGGTGATTGAGAGCTTACTAGGAAGGTGTCGAGAGTTCGCTATAAGAAGACCAAGAGGCTCGTCAAAAGATCGTCGGAGGTTACCAAAAAGCTTACCAAGAGTTAGGAGGGTCTTGTTTGACTTGATGATCACAATGATTATAATTAACTAGCCATAATTAGCATTAGTTAGGTTTGTGTCCTACTTGAGTTAGATTTGGAAGGAATCCAATTAACTCAAGTGAGGCAAACCGGGTCCACACTTATGTTTAGATTGAGCTTCAGTTAAGCTCAATTGATTGACCCAAAAAGAGGTCAATTAAAGGTACAAGTCGAGATTAGAAAATTGAAAGAAATACTTTTTCATGATTCCCAATAATTGTACCATCGGTGGACAGTGGTAGTATCGCCCAAGTGGTAGTTATACCTCCTAGTTCAGTGGTTGCACCATCACCGCCCTATTTTTCGAGCAGCTTTTGACGGAAATACTGTTGGCGTTGATGGTTGTATTCCTTGTACCCAGATTTTTTTTACTCTAATTTTTGAAGTCAATTGGAGTCTATAAATACCACAAGTCTTCTTACATTAAGTACAACAATTGGGCTAGAAATTCTATGAAAAATTATGTAAGAAAAATAAAGGGGGCAAAAGAGTAAAAAAAATAGTTATAATCTTTATAAAAGTCTCCTTTGTGAGTTGTAAGTGTAAAGCTTGTTAGGTTCCTTTCCTAAGCCTGGGAAAAGGAGAGTGGGAAGTGTAAGGGTTTGGTCTTCACCCGAAGAAGATCGGTAGTGGACACCAGTGGACCTCGGCGAAGAAGACTCGAGGAGTGGACGTAGGTCAAGTTGTAGCCAAATCACTATAAATCTATAAGCTCTATACTTTTATCTTGTTTATTATATTTAATTATTCTCAATTAGCTTGAAGATAGGTACGTACATCATCTTTCGACTTTTCTTTAAATCATTTGCTTACTTGCTTTCAACGAAGTCCAAAAAACACCTCTAATTTTTTTCTTTACTTCAAAGTTTAAAAATTGAGTATTTTTACACTTGCACTAATTGAAACCCCCCTAACAACAGCAACCCACCCCCACCCCCCAATGCCAATTGATCATAACAACGACGAGTAAATGTTCGGAATGAGATATCCATAGAGCTCTTATTTTATTAGATTTCAAATAAGCTCCTATATTATTGGATCCGATTGATGAGATCCAATAAGAGCTAATAAGAGATTATTAGATAGAAATCCACTAATATAAGAGGCTTGGGCAATTGGTAGAGATCTAGTACCCAATAGGGTATGATCCATTAGAGTTAAGTTGACAGGGACCTCTATAAATAAGAGGGGGCTAAAGGGTTCATAGGCTAGGGCTTCTAGTGGTCACCCCTCCTATTCTCCTCAACCTCCTCTCCTTCTTGGCTGATAACTCTTATATGCTACACGTGGAGAGAGAGAGCCCACAACGATCTGAGGAGCATTGTCACCACATCCACCATGTGGATACCACTAGAGAGAAGGACACCTAACATCTTTCATCCTCTCATTTAGATCTAGTTTTTCAGGGATATACGATATCCCTCGGTAAAACATCTAACACATGACACGTAGATTTTTTTGGTTTTGCGATTTTCGCACACCAATCATCGCATGACGATATGATAAATATGGAAAACCAGTTTTGGTTTTGTTTTTCACTACGCATATGATAACCCTATCAAGTTTCCCAACATGATGGCACATGATTGCCTAGGATACTAGCGGATTTCATCATCTCAAATGGTGCCTAACTCCTGATGCTTCCTAAGGTCTTTCTCAAGGCATACAACGACGTAGGAGTGGCGCCATCTCGAGATCTATTCTGCTCGTGCTTTCGATTGAGCTGGGGGCCAAGCAACTACTACTTGTCCCATCCATGTAGGGTTTAAGATCAGCAGTGTGGGCTCTTGTGGCAAGGGATGAGCAACCGCTTCTTTATTGTGGGTGGAAGAGAACATTGGGGCTTCCCGGTGGTGTGGGCGGCACACACCATTGACAATGCATTGCCATTTTATCAGTGAGCAAAACTAAGGCATTGGAGAAGATATGAAAATTCTTATCCATGGGGGCATGAAACGTGAGGAGGAGGCCCGCTCAATGGAGGCCACTCCCCCTTTGCCCCCTTCGGATAGAGTCTCTTTCTTTCTTTTCATTCAGCAGGTTCCCCTTTGCTTGCTTCTAACCTTCACTTCATGGCTCTTTGTTAGGTGTGGATCTCCACGGGGTGAAGAGATGATGCCTCTTTGCTTCTTCTTCTGGACCCAATGAGTGGTTACCGTCGGGCAATCAACCATCATGGGCCTAGGGTTCTTCCTGTGGCCCATCTGTTGGGGCTTCTAGGGGCACTGGCTTAAGAGAGGAGGTGGGCCTACACCCTCACAAAAAGCATCGGGAGGTTCCCGTTGGGCCCCCAAAACCTCTACCTATGGGGGGTCGCCACTCGTGGCTATAATACTAGCTCCAACCCCTACGTTAGAGTCATTCATGGGGGTGGAGGTCCCTTAGGGACCGCTCCCTTTCTCTCCCGTAAGGCCTCTGGTGGGTGTCATGATCCTACTGCTGTGCTTCTCAGGGGCCTCTACTTGGCCCGACCCCAGAACTATTTGAAGAGGCTACCTTTAGGCAACTGGTATCCTAGCTCCCAGCTCCTACTGCTCCATCACTTGGGGTTGTGACTCTGCATGTGGAGCCATCTATTGAAACCAATTGATAAAGTTATGATCTAATGTGCTTTTGAGTCACGTAGGACTATCTTCAATCAAGGAGAGGCAAATTGACTAAGGTAGGAAGAATCAATTGTTGGGTCGGAGTGGAACATGTCAAAAGATTGATCATCGTGTTGGCAAAAGTCTTCGTGTCATGAGTTTGGGCGTTGGGCCAGAAGGATCGGACATTACGCCAAAAAGGTCGGATGCTGTGGAGGTCAATATGCCGATTGGACAATACGTCACAAGAGAGGACATTGCGTCGAAGAGTCAGATGATGCGCCAGATGAATCAATGACATACTAGACAACATGTGATTCATGCTTTGTAATAATTTATCTAGGTTGAAGTAATTTAAAGTTTTAATTGAGTTGATTTTGAAGGTAATTAGACCCACTAAATTATGGATTCATTGGATCATAATTAAACCTTAAATAAGGTTGATTTGCAATCATTAGGATGTAATATTTTTTATTCTTAAAAATTATGTAAGGAATAAATTTTGAAGGTCTAATCGTAAATATAAATCTTTTGGGGACTAAACTGAAAGTTTAAAAAATAATAATAATAAAGAGTGATTCTTATCCCCTCCACCGTCTCTGTTTTCTCTCGAAGAAAATAGAGGTGAGGCGGCTGCATTCTAGAAGAAGGGAAGGAGAAGAAGGAATGGGGGAAGAGAGGAAGAATAAGAAGGGAAGAAGAGAAGAGAAGGAGACGGAGAGGAAGAGCTGCAGCTGCGGCTAGGGCTGTGGCAGCTGCGGTTGGGAAAGGAGAAGAAGAAGGGGAAGAAGAAGAGAAGGAGAAGAAGAAGAGAAGGGAAAGAAGAGGAAGAAGGGGGGGCTGCTGCAAGAAGAAAAGAAGAAGAAGAAAAGGGAAAAGAGAGGGAAGAAGAAGAAAGAAAGGGGCTGCAGCTAGAAGAGAAGAAGAAGAAGAGGAGGAGAAGAAGAGAAAAAGAAGAGGAAGAAGGGGCTGCAGCTGTGAGAGAAGGAAAGGCGAAGAACAAAGAGGAAAAGAAGGGGCTGCAGCTGGAAGAAAAGAAGAAGAAGTGGGAAAAGAGAGGGAAGAAGAGGAAGAGAGGAAGGGGGTTGCAGCTGTTGTTGATGCACCTCTGTTTCCTGCAGAGGAAACAGAGGAGGTGCGCAGAGTTGGGGAAGAGAAAGGAAGAAGGGAAGAAGAGGAAAGAAGAGGAAGAAGAGAAGAAGGGAAAGAAGGGAGAGGAGAGGGAAAGAGGTGGCTGCGGCTGTGGCTGTGGCTGTGGCTGCAGCAGTAGCAGCTGCGGCAGGGGGAGAAGAAGAGGGAAGAAAGAAGAGTAAGGAAGAGGAAGAGAAGAAGGAAGGAAGAAAGGGGGCAGCGCCTCTGTTTCTGTAGAGAGGAGGTGCCGTGCGATGGGGCAGAGAAGGGAAGAAAAGGAGAGAGAAAGAAGAGAGAGGGGGAAAGAAGAAGAGGAAGAGAGAAGAAGAGAAGAGAAAGAGAAGAAACGGCTGTAGCTATGGCAGCTGCGGCTGGGAAATAAGGGGGGAGAAAAGAAGAGAAAATAAAAAGAAGAATAGAGGAAGGAAAAGAGGGAAAAGAGAGGAAAGGAGGAAAGAGGGGGGAGAAGGCTGTAGCAAGGGCTGCGGTTGGGAGAGAAGAAAAGAATAATAGAAGGGGAAAAGTAGAAGAGGAAACGAGGAGGATGTAGTTGGGGAAGGAAACAAGAAAAAGAAAGAAGAGGGAGAAAAGTAAAGAAGAAACAAAAAGAAGAAAAAAAAAATATATACAAAAAAAATGGAGAGGAGAGAATGAAATAAAAAGAAACAAAAGAAAAAGAATAATTTGGGATTAAGGACTTCAAATCAAAATCATTGAAAATCAAGTGTCATAACCTTACTTCTATCTTGTTACGATCGATTAAATTATTATGATCTTACAAGTGTCCTAATAGTTCCTATTGTACTCTCTATTTTTGATTGTATCTTAATACGATAATTTGAGCTATTATAACATTGCAAATGTCTTAATCCTTTTATATTTGTATCTTAATCTTTGTATTCATCTTAATATGATTCAGTTGATTGTTACAATCTTACAATTGAAATCTTTCCTGCTTGTATATAAAGACTTAGAGTCTAATTTCAAGATTCTGACTTTTGTTCGTTGAATTGTTTATAATTGCATGTTAGAAACTCTGATTTATGCAAAATCTATTTCATGAAAAACTAGACTTGCATACTCTTCTATCTCTACCATATTGAGTAATTTGGAGTATAATTGATTGCCTAAATGTTTCATACTATGTGCCTCTTAAATTATATTTGAAATATTTGTCTATTCTTATTTATCTTTTGAAAATGAATCTTTCTTCAATTGAGCTTTGAACTCTCAACTCGTATTCCTTGCCTATCCAAACACTGTGTGAAAGTTTATGTTTACATCTTAATATTTCATATTGGCACATGTATCTTTCATTGTTTCGAATGTGCTTCCGATATATGCCCATTTTTATTGCACCTATTCTTTTATACTCTGGTGTTTATGAGATATTATGGACCTTTACTAGAAATGGTAAATGGTATGTTATGTTGGGAGCATGTGATGCTCTATTATGTTATGCTTGGAGCTTGTGATGCTCTATTATGTTTGGTGGTCAGATGGACCACATTATACTTGTGATCCCACATTACCATCTATGTTTTTAATATGTCATCGGATCATATTCTATCTATGATCCAATTAAAACCTTTTCTTCAATTGAGCCTCACATTATTATTTTAAATTCTTATGCATTCTTGTTCTTTATGCTTTGCATAGTTGAATATAAATTCTGAATGTTTATGTTGATACTGTACTTGCTTCATGTTGGCACATGTATATTTCGTTGTTCCGCGTGTGTTTTCGAGATATGCCACTTTTATTGCTCATGTCCTTTTGTACTTTAATATTTGTGGGATATTTATATACCTTTGTTAGAAATGGTAAAGGGTATTATGTTCAGAGCTAGCTATGCTCTTGCCGGCCCCATTGACTTCACCTAGACGTGGGTGGATGGAGCTCCGAGATGTGGGAGACTTATGTTTGGTGGTCATTCAGCGATGGATGTTTCATACTATGCTTATGGTCTAACTTCACCCTCATTGTCTTTGATATGATATCCAAAGCATTGTTTTTGAGTTATTTTTACGCTTTGGATAAGAATGAGATGAATGTTATGTTTGATATAATATTGAGCTTCTATTCCTCATTTATTCACTTGATAAGTTTTGAGATTATCCATTCATCATCGATATGCTTTGTAATATGTTTACGTCCTTGACATGGTTTGGAATATTCTATATGCTATTGTTATATTCTGAAAATATTTCAATTGCTATTGATATGTTTCGAAACATTTCACCCTGTATTGATATATTCGAAATGTTTTATTTGCCATTGATATGTTCTAAAATGTTTCATTTGCCATTGATATGTTCCGAAATATCCTATGTGCCTTTGATATGTTTCGAAATACCTCTTACGTTATTGATATACTTCAATTACTCTGTATTCCATTTGTTATGAACTAAATATGTTTTCAATGAAATGTCATTTGAACTCTTGTATCTAATGAGTTGATATCCACGAATTCTTATATCTTTGCTTTGTATCTTGATACCAGCCTGTTTGAATGTCATTCGCTCTCATATTAGATTTGTTAAACACTTGCTGAGCTTTCTAGCTCACTCCTTTGTAATCAAATCTTTCAGGTCTGCTTGACACTAATTAAATATTAAGGTTGTGTTGAGGTAGTGGAGAGCTATACAGATTGTGGACAAGTATTATCGGATGATATATTGTAGCTTTTGTATAAGTATATTTTATGTGTAACGAAATGTTGTCGATGAATTTGATTGATGTATCATGTAAAAGTTTTAAATGACCTCTTACATTTGGAGTTAATTTGGAATACCAGATTTTGTTTATGATGAAGTGAATTTATGGTAAATGATTAGTTTGGTGATTATATAGATTATTTTATTGATGAATCATAAGTGGTTAATATTTGTTAAGTTGATTTTGAGTTTCATAAATGTTTGAGTGATGCGATGTATGACTATAAATTATATAGATTTTATATATGTGAATTTTGAAGTATAAATGTTTTCTCAATGACCTCAAATGTTTGATTAGATCCTGGATAGATTTTATTGATTATAATATTATAGATTTTATAATAGAGTCACACTTTATAAATGTGAATATTCATGGGGCATGACATAGGAGGTTCATTTCGTTGACATGAGAGGTGGTACAACCAGGTCAAGAGATAATACACCCTAGGCTATGAAAAGTATTAAAACATAATTTTTTAGGTTTCCAAGCAGTAGTATCGTCGGCTGCTAATGGTAGTACCACCAGTTGGCGGTAGTACCATATACTTCGAGTGGTGGTACTTCTAGAGCCTAGCTTCTCGGGCTTTGTTTGGTGGTGGTACCGCTTTGTGCAGGTGGTGGTACCGCCAATGCTCCGAAAACTCAAGGATTTGAATTTTGGCTCCAAGATTTGAAGCAATTTGGGGTTTATAAATACCCCAGGTATTCTTGCTTGGTATAGCAAGAACTGAGATCATAAACTCAAGATTTATAGTGAGAAAATCCTATTAGACAGTTGAGTTCCCTTCTCTAGAAGCTTACAGGATGTTTTAATAGATAGTGTGAGGGAATACTTGTAAAGGATTGTAAAGGTTCACTCTTAAGCTTGAGAAAAGGAGAAAGAGTTGTAAGGAGTGGTTGATCTTTGTCCGTTGAAAAAAGATCAATAGTAGAAGCTGGTGACCTCGAGTGAAGAGAAATCGGGGGTGGATGTAGGTCATGTGGACTGAACCACTATAAATTTGATGTGTTTTTTCTTTTATGTTTTTCATTATTATTGCTTTTTAATTTAATTACTTATAATATTTTCCAAGTCAAAGTACACTTTCAATATCGATTTTCTTTGAACAAGATTTTCAAACCGAGGTTTTTACGAAAGCACTAATTCACTCCCTCTCTTAGTGTCGATTCGGTCCTAACACCATATGCTGAAGAGGGCCCTAACCCGCCACTACAGTAGGTGGGGGTGGGTCTGTGTGTAGATCCTTTAGTCCATGTGTGGTAATGCCACCATGTGGGGAGGCGACTGGTTGGCCTTTCGCCCCTTAGGAAGAGGGCACCCTAGAGGGTCTACCAATGGTTACCCCTCCCCCTTCTGGCAATGCTTCAGTGGACTAGGACCTCTCTGCCTTTGGTTCATCGACTACTACTATTTCTGGGTAGCTAGCTTTGTCCCCTGGTGCTCTGTTGCCCCCCCTGGGAAGGACTGATGGAGAGCCAACAGTTATGGAAGAAGTTTGAGGTGACTGCCACCTACTATCGAGGGTCACTTAGGCTTGCTATGACTGGACTAGTGTATCGCTATCCTGCGGAGGTGTTAGCGGATTTCTGCTCCCACGAAGTTCTAGTAAGGCTTCTTCCAAACATCTTCTACTATTCTCGTATCTTTCTGAACAGCCTGTTCCTATATTTACGTAGCACCATCACTACATGACAGCACTTGCTGACCGTCCGCATGACACGAGGCACTAATCGACCAGCTCTCCAGGGAAACACCAACCTACGGGCTTAGGTGGAGTGATTTAAGGAGGAGAAAAAGGCGACGGAGGCCCAAGTCATCGAGCTATCCTCATAGTTGTCTCAAGCCTTGTCTTGATTATAATATGTTGGACAATATGCTGAAGGCTACATGATTAGAATGGTTAAGTCTTGATTATGGTCGTTTGGAGTCAAATTAAGCTGGTATTAGGTTGAAACTATGCCAACTTAATAAGAAGCCCATTGGGCCTGAATCAGGGTCGAATTAGGCCTGTTGGAAGGTCAATTCTATGACCTAAAGTAGGCCTGGGTAGTGGCACCACTAAGCCCAGGCGATGGTATCGCCAAGCCCAAGCAGTGGTATCGCTTGAGAGTCGAAAAATACTATTTGTGCTTTTCCGAGAATGTCGGTGGTGGTACCGACCTTTGTCGGCGATAATACCGCCTAGGCTTGCGGTGGTATCATCTGGGCCGGTAGTGGTACCACTAGAGCCCATATTCCCAAGTTCTATTCGGTAGTTATATCGCCTAATGTCGGCGGTAGTATCGCCAATACCCCAAAGTCTAAGGGATTTAAATGTTTGGCTCTATTTTTGAAGCCTTTGGGGGTCTATAAATATCTTACTCATCCTTGCTTAATGGAAGAATGAAATCTTGAGAATTGAAGTGTTGTAAACTCTTGAATAGTGTTTGACTCTCTTCCCTCTTAAGTTTAGAGGTTACTCTAAGGAGGTGTGAGGTCTTTTGTAAAAGAGAGGTGTAAAGTTTCTATCCTAAGCTTGTTAAAAAGTGAAGAGTTATAATAAGGGTAGTTGATCTTCGCCTATTGGAAAGAAGAGTGGTTGTGAAAGCTGGTAGCCTTGAGGGAGATAAATTAACTTGTATTTTTTTTTCTTATTCTGCCTTGTCATTACTTACTGATTTACTTACTTACTACCCTTACTCACACTTTAAGTTAAATTCAATTTGGATATCAATTTTATCGATAAAAATTTTTAAATCGAAACCTTATTACGAAATTAATAATGCATCCCCCCACCTCTAAGTGTCATTATAATCCTAACAATTGATATTAGAGTCTATTTCTCTTAGTTAGATTAACACCCAAGAGAGGTTTAATGGTTTTTTATGACAATCAAGAGAGTCACTCTATCACTCATCCTTGTATGTTCAATGTGACGAACTATACTTATTGGAAAACATAAATGAGGATTTTCTTGATATTTATACATTTTGATTCATAAATTATTGTTGAATATGGTTTTCAAAGTCTTCTAAACCAATGAATGAATGAAATAATTTTGAGAAGAAAATATTTTCCTTAAATGTTAAAACTATAAATATTTTATTTTATGCTTTAGATAAAAATGAGTTTAATCTTGTTTTTATATGTGAAACTGCATATGATATTTGGTATACACTTGAAGTTACTCATGAAGATATAAATAGAGTTAAAGAATCTAAAATTAATCTTTTAATACATATTTATAAATTAGTTAAAATGAAGTCAACTAAGACTATTGGTGATATGTACACCCGTTTTACAAATATTGTCAATGGTTTAAAACCTCTTGGTAAAAGTTATGCTAATCTTGAATTTGTAAATAAGATTTTAATTTTTTTTTAAAAAAATGTTAGGATCCAAAAGTAACAGCTATCCAAGAAGCAAAGGATTTGAACAAATTTCCTCTTAAAGAACTCAAAGGATCTTTATGACCTGCAAAGCACATGATGAACAAGATGAAAACCTTCCAAAGAACAAAAAAATATTACACTTACAATTATAGAAGACTACTCATGCAAAAGCTCAAGTGATGATGATGATAACATTGCACTCCTTACAATAAGACTTAAAAAAGTTCATGAAAAGAAATAAAATTAATTTGTAAGATAGGAATATAACAATAAAAGTGAACCTAAAAATGATACAATAATAAATTATGAATGTAAAAAGCTAGGGCACTTCAAAAATGAGTGTCTATAATTAAAAAAGAAGTTACCAACTGATAGGACTCCAGTAGGGTTGAGTCCTACCCAACCAAGTAGCATCTAATAAACAACCCTGTGAGATTATAATAAACCCTACCTAGCAGCCTCTATCCTATAAAAAAAGAGTGGATATGGTTTATATTTAGGGTCTTAGGGCTTCCTAGTCGTCGCCCCCTTTAATGGGCTGGTCAGCTAGGGTTTCTAGTAGGGGCACATGGTTATGCAACCCCCTTAGGCTGCCGCTCCCCTTAACAAGGTAAGTCCGCTAGATGGAGGGTAAAAAGGAGAATTCACTTAGGAAGCACCCCCTAGGGCTAGGGTTTAGAGCCCTGTATAAGCTTGTAGCCTCCATCTCTTTTCATTAAGGAATAGATCAGTTTTCATTCAGCCATCTGGCTGACTATAAGGAGGGAGGAACCCCTATAATACTCCAAGAGTTAATCCCCTCGAAAATCAAATCTCATAGAATTCCTCTAGGGTTCTATCACCAACCCAAAAGAAGAAGAAAGCATTGAAAGCAAAATGAGATGAATCAAGTGCATCCTAAGAATGAAGAGCAATAAATCGAAGTGCCAAACTAACCGAAGTGCCTAACTAACCGAAGTGCCAAACTATGCATTGATGGCCTTCAACGATAAGGCATGTGACACTTTTGAAACATATTTATCTTATGATGAATTATTTGATATATTTTATAATTTATATGATGAACATATAAAGATTGGTAAGAAATATAATTCACTAAAATGGGATCATGCATTACTTACTAATAAATTTGATATATTAAAAATTATGTATGGAATATCAACATTTTGTATACCTTGTTCTAAATGTGAAGAGTTAGACTCACTCAAAAAGAAAAATATATTATTACAACAAATACTAGATTAAATATGATTCTAGCTAACCAAGAATATGCAAATAGAAAAAAAGTTAACTTCGTAAGTAGTAACACTCAACAAAGCCAATAAAGTTTGTAAAAGGACCCACACTACATATTCCCCCTAAAATTAAATATAATTTTTGTGGAATATTTGGTTATTTTACTTACATATACTCTTTTAAAAAAATATAATTCTCATAAATTAGTTTGAGTTCCTAAAGGAACCATAAACAATTTGATGTCAAAAGTCAAGAAAGGAAGATCTAACCATAAAGGACCGAAACTTAAATAGATATCAAAAGCAAAACCTCTCTTTCTTGTAGGTATGTCTCCAAACAAGAGCTAGGAGCACAAAAATGACATCTTGATAGTGGATACTTAAGGTACATAACCAGAGATCCAATATAATTCTCAAAGCTCACTAGTCAAGATGGATGATATGTCACCTTCGGAGATAACAACAAAGGAAAGATTATCTGCATTGAAAAAAATAGTAATAAATTAAATCTTTTGACTGAAAATATTCTGTTAGTAGATGGTTTAAAACATAACTTATTAAGCATTATTCAATTATGTGATAAAGGATATAATATTAAATTTGAATCTAATGCTTGCATCATAGAAATATCACATAATAATTATTGAATCCTAAATTTTGATAATGAAATCAATTGATGAGTTTATATACTAATATATTCTTGAGATAAGTGATGTAGGAAACACTTCAATCACAGCCCTAAACCGTCAAAGGATAAATTATCAAAGTAGGAGAATCAAACATTGGATCGAATAAGTATCATGTCGAAATTAGACGTCAAGCCAGAGGATTGGTCGATGTGCCGAAGATTAGACTTCATGCTATGACTTCGAGCATCATATCAGAATGATCAGGTACTGCGCCAAAAGATCAAATGTTATGGGAAAGTCAACATGTTGATAGATCGGGCAACATGCCGAAGGAATGGACGATGTGTCAGAGGTTTGGACGAAGTGTCAGATGATCAGATGACATGACGAAATGCTAGACAACGCGCTGAAACTTTATATTAAAAATGTGGTTGGATTGTTTATGTGTTGATCGAGGTTTTTTGGGGTCAAATTGAGTTGGTATTAGGCTGAAACAATGTCAAGTTATCAAGAAACCTATTGGGTATGAACCAAGACCAAGTTGAGCTCGTTATAAGACCAAATTAGTGGCCTTGAGCAGGCCTAACAGTACCAAAAGCTCAGGTGGTGGTATCGCCCAAACAATTAACATGTACTATTTTATGTCTGTCAGTGTAACTGATGGTGCTACCGCCTAGGGTGATGATAGTACCACCCGAAATTTAAATTTTATGGTGGTAGTACCACCCGAAAGTCCAAAATTGTGACGTTACAAGTTACAACTGTAGGATTATACAAATCACAAAATTTTCTGTGATTTAAATTTTTTATCTCTATTTTGAAGTCATTTGGGGCTAATAAATACCCCCACCAAGGCTTAAACTAAAGCAATAAACAAGTAAAATTATTAAGGGTTGTAGCTCTCGCTTTGAGCATTATGTCTCTTCCTCCTCCTTGAGTTTAGAAGTGATTCTTAATTGTAGGAGGTATGAGGTCTCTTGTAAAAGAGTGAGTGTGGAGGTTCTTGCCTGAGTCTGTTAAAAGAAGAAGAGTTGTAACAAAGATGGTTAATCTTCGCTCGTTAAAAAGAAGATCGGTAGTAAAAATCGGTGGCGTCGAGGGAAGAGGAATTGGGCATGAACATAGGCCAAGATGACTAAACCACTATAAATTGGTTTGCATTCTTTTTCTTGCCTTGATTTGTTATTGCATACTGATTTACTTACTCGCAACCCTTGCTATTTTTTCTAGTCGTATTTTTGATACAGATTTATTGATCGAACTTAAAAATCGGTTAAATTTACTATAGCACTAATTCACACCCTCCCTCTTAGTACCATTATGATCCCAACAATTGGTATTAAAGCTTGGTTCTCTTAGTTGGATTAACACCTAAGAGAGATCAAATGGCTTTTTCAGGCAATCAAGAGGGCTACTCTATCACTCGTCCTCCTATGTTTAATGGGTCAAACTACACATATTGGAAAACACGAATGCAGATTTTCTTGTTTTCTATGGATTTTGATCTATGGAATGTTGTTGAAGTAGATTTTTAAAAATATTCTAAACTAGTGAATGAATGAAATGATTTTGTAAAGAAAATATTTTCCTTAAATGCTAAAGCTATGAATGCTTTGTTTTGTGCTTTAGACAAAAATGAGTTTAATTGTATTTTCTACTTGTGATACTACACATGAGTTTAATTAGTACTATATTTAGAAATCCGAACTTGTCTATTGTTCCCAAGAGTTGTAAGCATCTGCTACCATTTAACATAAAATTACTTCATCATATCCTGATTAGTATTATGCTTCCTAAACAATACCATCTTGATGAGGTAAATACTATAAAAATAAGCACCATGTATTGGATTATGACAGGACGTGATAATTGCTTTAGATATCTAATACATCAAAACATAATTAATATGTCTAGAAAAGATATGATGCTTCCATATAGTGACCCGATTACTAGACTACTACATGCACATGACATATCCATCCCACGAAATAAAGAAATTATAAAATTAGATAGATTCATTATCATTAATAGAAAACTACTAAGAAGGTTGAGGTGCATTTTAATGAATGAAATTTGGACTAGGTTATCTGGAAGAACTGATCCTCCCCGACTTGAGACTGAACCAAAAACACCTATATATTGGGATAGTCATTCTCTTTCTATTAGTCCTTTTAAGGTAAGACCTCTAATAGATTCAGCGCCCTCATCATCTTCTGAATCTATAGCAGCTCAATTCGATCATATTGAGCTTCGTCAGGATTAAATTTTGATTGAAATGTAGCATATTCATCATCGTCGTGACACTTTTGATGCACATTTTCATAATCTAATTAGGCATTTTAGATTACCACCACCTAAGTAGCTTGTATATTTCTCCTTGTTGATGATAAAGGGGGAGAAGTAATGGTAACTTCTTGATGATGTAGAGATGTGTACTCTTTGATGATGAGGAAGTATTATAATGATAGAGAATTCAATTGAATTATACATATGATGTGTGCAATAATTATTTTGATATTTTAACTATATATATACTATGTGTAATGATTATTTTAATATTTTAACTAAAATTATGTATATAATTTTTATAATAATTACTATCAAAAATTACTAAGATTTATGATTAAGATGGTTTCAACTTGAAATTAAAGACTAGCATTGAAATGTTATTATATTTTTGAAATCAAGTTTATTTCAAAATGACATATAGATAGGGTGAGCTTAGTTAAAGCTCCATCATCAATTGGTTGTTATCATCAAAAAGTGGGAGAATGTTGAATCCCAAATTTTGATGATGAAATCAATTGATGAGTTTATGGACTAATATATTCTTGAGATAAGTGACGCAGGAAAAACTTTAATCACAGACTCAAACCATCAAATGACAAATTGTAGAAGTAGGAGAATCGGACGTTAGGCTGGATAAGCATCATGTCGAAGTTGGACATCGAGTAGGAGGATTGGTCGATGTGCCGAAGATTTGGCTTTATGCCATGAGTACGAACATCATGCCGAAAGGATCATATATTGTGCTAAAAGATTAGATGTTGTGGGAAAGTTAACACGCTGATAGAGCGGGTGATATGCCAAAGGAATTGACAATGCATCGGAGGTTCGTATAAAGTGTCGGATGATCGGATGACATGACGGAATGCTGGACAACATGCTGAAAGCTTCATGATTGTGCCAGAAATGTGATTGGATTGTTTACATGTGATCGAGGTCTTTTGAGCTTAAATTGAGTTGGTATTGGGTCGAAACATGCCAACTTATCAAGAAACCTATTGGGCTTGAACCAGGAGTAAGTTGGACTTATTAGTGGCCTTGAGCAGACCTAAGCGGTGGTACCACCAAACAATCGATAGACATAGTTTTCTGCTGTCGGCACAACCAGTGGTACTGCCTAGGGTAGTGGTACTACCTAGGGTGCCGATAGTACTACCCGAAATTCAAATTTTGCGATGGTAGTACCGCCCGAAAGTCCAAAATTATGACGTAAGAAGTTGCGACTACAAGATTATCTAAATCATAAAAATTTTAGTAATTTAAATTTTTTTTTGTTCCATTTTGAAGCCATTTGAGGCTATAAATACCCTCACCAATGGTTGGATTGGACTAAGAAATAACTTGTCAAATTTGTAAGGGTTGTAGCTCTATCTATGATTATTGTGTCTCTTCTCCTCCTTGAGTTTAGAAGTGATTCTCAATTGTAGGAGGTGTGAGGTCTCTTGTAAAAGAGTGAGTGTAGAGGTTCTCTCCTGAGCCAGTTAAATGGAGAAGATTTGTAACAAGGGTGGTTAATCTTCACCCATTGAAAAGAAGATCAATAGTGAAAGTTGGTAGCTTCAAAGGAAGAGGAATCGAGAGTGGACGTAGGTCGAGATAATCGAACCATTATAAATTAGTTTGTATTCTTTCTCTTATCTTGATTTGTTATTTTATACTGATTTACTTACTCACTATTTTTGCTAATCGTATTTTCGATACGAATTTATTAATCAAAATTTTAAATTGATTAAATTTGCTATAGCGCTAATTCACACTCCCCCACAACCACCAACAACAACCCCCCCCCCCCCCCTAGTGCCATTACGATCCCAATAAGAATAGATCTGTGATTTCCTTAAGGAGGGACAAAGTTTATAGTAATGATCTTAATTATTTTTATTATGAAACTTATTTTTTGATTTTAAACGGTGATGCATGGTTTTGGCATAAGATTAGCAAAATGTATTTTCTTTTTATTTCATACAAGCATGCCTTTATCTTTTAAGCCAAATGCTTCATCATTTAAAACCCAAAAAGAGCTTTTAGTATGGCAAAGATCAAGAAGCCATAAATCAAAAAGATCATCATACATAATTTTGAAATATAAACTCATTAAGCATGATCACTATGTATCATTAAATTATCAAGCATGGTTTCATTAAACATAAAATAGCTTTATTCAAAATAAAAAATAATCAACATATACATTATTGTTTCTTGAAAGCATACAAAGGATTTATCTTAAGCATTAGATTTCAGTCTAACATTTTGTTCATTTATTATAAAACATATAATTTTCATGATCAATATAATTTTACAAAATTACTAGAAAGAAAAGCATGATATTTCTCTCTTCCTTTTTTTATATTATTCTATGCACAAATTCTATCATTTAATAATATTCATTTATCATAACATACAACCATTCAACTAATTAAATCAATCATTCAATAACCACAACATTTAAGTCATTAAACAACAGCCTTTCTAAATATTCAAGACAATGATTTTGATCTTAGCATTCACTCAAAAATCTCATTTTTGTAAGTTTCAATATAAATATATTTTTCAATAATTGAGGTTCTTTAGTTCTAGTCTTAGCATGCTCTAGCTATGCATTATCAATCAAAGATATGAAAAGATAAATCTAAATGAGTAAATCACTTCCAAGTGGAGTCATCACAACAAGATATTTTTCAAATAAAATCCAATGATTTTTTATGTTGAATGATTCTTTTATGTTATCAAGAATTTTTCTTTTAAAGAAAAATGATTTTGTACATGACTTTTAAGTTCAAATTCAATGTTTGGTCATTTAATCTCAAGACAATATACACAAATACAAATACATAAATTAATATATTAATCATTATCAAAATCTCGCTTTCATGTTCATAATATTTCATCCAAGATACCTAGTCTTTCACCTTTCTAATTTTAGCATGCAACGAAAGGGTTATGCACAATCATAATGAAGATTTATTTTTATTTTTAATAGTTTATCTTGTTAGTATTTAGGCTAGTTAGCTTGAAAGAGTGTTAGATCTAAAGTTATATATCTTGGTCATTTAAAGGATTATTCGAGGCTCCTAGCTTTAATTTAGAGGCAAGCTTAAAGGCTTGATTGTCCTCATCAAAAAGGAGGAGATTGTTGAATCTTGGATTTTGATGATGAAATCAATTGATGAGTGTTTGATCTAATAAGGTTGTTAGAGTTGATTGATGTAGGATCAACTATGATAGATAGAATATGATAATCAGAGGTTTGGCCAAAGTCAGGTCCATGCATCCGGTCGGGGTCCGGATGATGCAGTTGGGAACTCACCAGGAGTACGTCGGGAGCTCACCGAGGGTATCAAGAACTCGCCAAAGTCATGTTTTTGTGCATTCTATATAACAGTTTGGGGGATAAAATTCTATAAAAAGCTTATGTGAATTGTAAGAATAAGGAAAGGGGTAAGGGAGTGATAAAAAAGTTATAATATTGTATCCCTTGTAAGCATAATATAAGTGTTTGGTCTTCACCCAAAGAAGATCGATAGTGGACACCAGTATACCTCAAGGAGGAACACTTGGGAGTGAACGTAGGCCTATTGGTGTCAAACCACTATAAAACTTGTGAATTCTTCATTTGCTTTTCTTGCTTACTGATTTTGTATTGACACTTCCGATTTCATTTATTCTTTGAAAGTAAGGTTTCCACGTCAAACACTTCATTTACGACGTTGCTTATCTTTCAAATTTCCTTGCTCTTTCTTATGTAATTTGTAAGCTAGTAACTTAGCAATCTTCTTGTAATCACTCACTTGCTTTACTTGAACGAAAAGCTTTGGATCTTCCTATCTTGCTTAAAGAGAAAAGTTTTTGGTTAAAATGAGAACTTACACTTGCATTAATTCACCCCACGCTCCTCTTAGTGCCAATTGATCCTAACACATTTTACATTGGTCCTACATAAAAAACTTTATCTTTCTTTTCTTATAGAGAAATACTGAGCTTCTTGCTTAGAGATAACTTGAGAATGAACAAGCAAATCCAAATAATGAGATAAACAATGTCATAAGTGAAGTGCTTGATTTTGAAACCTTGCTTTCAAAACATAAATAAAATTGGAAGTGTCACTACAAAAGTAGTAAGCAAGGTAAGCAAAAAGTAACTCAGTTTAATAGTAGTTCGGCACTAACTGACCTATGTCCACTTCTGAGTCCTCCTCCTTGAGGCACATCGGCATCCACTACTGATCTTCTGTAGGTGAAGTCCAAACCCATGCCCTTGAGCTTACAAGGAGTACTTTAATAATTTTTCTAACTCTAAGCTCTCTCCCTTCCCCTTTTCTTTTTTTTATAATTCATACATGATATATAGAATGTAATCCCCAAAATTATTGTATATAATGTAAGAAAACTTAGGATATTTACAGGCCCCAAATGACTTCAAAAATTGGAACCAAAATTCAAACATACCTAGAAAATCCGGGTACGGGCAGTTCATCCACTTAGCCTGGGCGGTTTAGCCATTGATAGCCACCTGAAATCCTAGGTAGTGGTGGTACACCTGCTGTTCACTAGAGATTTAACCGTCGAAATCCCGAAAAAGTGATTCCCTTCACTTTTCCAATCCGGACATGAACCATATGTTGACCAATTCTCTGGTCAACCAATTGAGCTCAATCACCCCCTTTTAATGGACCTAATTATCTCTTTGAGTTGATTTGGATTTCTTTCAAATCACACTCATTTATGATGCAATCTTAACCTATGACTTAAAGATTACAATCAAACATGACCACCAAGCTTATGACCTCACTCCGTAATCTGATAACCTTTAGCATTCCCTACAGCGAGTCTCATGGTCTTCCTCCGGCGATCTTCCGGCATGTTCCTAGCGATCTTCCCGAGACCTTCGGTGAAGTCCTAGCGAACTCCCAACGAGCTCCCACCGCATCGTCCAAACCTTGGCCTGATGCCTAACCTTGATCCTGGGTCTATTTATAATCTGTAACTCCTTTTTACCATCGTGGTTAAACCTGCATGATGCTAACTATAACTTAATTAATTACAATCAACATGGACAGAAATCCACTTCAAGACCTTCCCAACTCCAGGCAAGCCTTTCGGCTATCCCAACAATCTTCTGGTGAGTCTCAGTCTTCTTCTAGCGAACTCCCTTACGCCACCTTGGCTAGCTCCGACACACTCTAGGCAAGTTCCCAACCGCATCGTCCAAACCCCGGCTCGATACTTGGACTTGACTCTGGCCAAACCTCTGATTATAATAATATCAATGTCATAGTTAATCCTACATCAATCAACTCTAACAACCTTATTAAATCAAGTACTCATCAATTGATTTCATCATCAAAATTTGAGACTCAACACACTCTTATGTGTGGGTATATTGTGTCATGCTCTTGATTATATTTTATAGATTGGCTCCCTTTGATATTAGAAATTTCACCATGTTGAGATTTGTTAGGGCTCTCTGATAGACTTCTTCTAAATTCACTGAAAAGTTATTTCAATCCATCTTCTATGTGGGTCTCGAAAGCTTCAAACCTTATGTTTAGTGCATCATCCATCGCCATCACATAGGATTGTAGATTAGTGATGTTCAGTTCTTTTTTTTTTATGTCGGGTTAGAGGTATCAATTTTTGATGCAGGTACAATAAGCCTTTGTCACAATAGAATTGCCGATATGGGGGTTACTAATCTGCCGAGTAGGCTGATTGGAGATGGTGGTTGTAATCTTGAGGTTGATGGTAGTAGTGGAAGCAAGAGGATGAGAGGGGGCAGCTACAATCTTGAGATTGATGGCAGCAGTGGCAACAAGAGGATGAGAGGGGGCAGCTGTGATCATGAGGTTGATGGCAGCAGTGATAGTAAGGTGATGAGAGGGGGTGGCTACGAGCATGAGGTTGATGGCAACAACAGCAACAAGAGGATGAGAGAGGCGGTTGTGATCTAGGGTTTAGATGGAAGCAGTGACGACAACAAGTGAGAGGGGCAGGTGCGATCTATAGTTAGATGGTAGCAGCATAATTGGTGAAAAAGCTGATGGTGGTTGTAGATGGTGGCAGTGGTTGATGAAAGGTAGCAACAAAAATGTGAAGGAATGCATCTCTATTTTAAGGTAGGAAGAAGGCTGAAGGAGAGGCAGAGGGGCTAGCGGGAGGTAGCAGCGATGTTGTTGGTGCAAGTGGAGAAGAAGGTAGCAGCAATGGCGGCGGTGGCTGCATGGGCTGCAAGGGGCGATGTCGGCAACCAACAATGATGGCTGTCGACTGGCAAAGGAAGAAGAGGGTAGCGGGAAGCAAGGGAAGTAGTGATGGTTGCGATTAGATATAGGAATCGACAGTGGGTTAAAGAGGGAGGCGGCGACAACAAGGGAGGGGCAGCGATGGTAGAGGCCGCAAGGGCGATGGGAAGAGGTTAAGGGTTGTGGTCGCAGCGGTGGGTGGTAGCGGTGGTAGGGCGACGACACTGAAGAGGTTTAGGGTAAGGGAGTTACAATGGCGGTGGAGGGTAGCAAGCAACAACCAATAGAGGTAGTGGAGGGATAGCAGCGACCAGCAACGGGGGCCCCTTTCTTGCTCGAGTAGGAAGGCATGGCTGTCATTTCATCCCCTTTCTTCTTCTTCTTCATTTTTTTTTCTTGAACAAAAGACCATAGTACAAAGCAATGCTAATATCTTCACAGAAGAAAAGAAGACCATAGGAAATAGCACAACATAGTTAAAATAGACTTACATCATCAACGTGGCATTTCACCTAACAATATGAGTTCCATCTCCATGCTGTACTGCATCGTCTTGTTTGCTGCAGACAATGTTGTTATGCCTTCCAGATTGCTCAAGATGTTAGAGGAGAAGTTGCAATGGAGATTAATTATGGAATCAGAATGGGAACCCCGAGGATCACTATTCTAAGACCAATTGATAGGAACCCTTAGGTTTCTATCAAAGAGGAAGAAGGATAAACGATCATTTCGAGAGGATCGAGCCTCCTTGATCACTATAGGGGATCGACCCTCCGAGGGTTTTGCTAAATGGCTAGACCATAGTTTTTTCTTTGATTGTAAAGGAATAGTTACACACTTATTTTTAGAGTTCTATCAAGAGTCCCTTTAGCCTTGGACTCTTCCACCTAGAGTTCTCTAGAACTTGGACTCGACTGGACTGACCAACATGACAACCATGAAATAGATTTGGACTTGACCCTATCAGGGTCCTATCATAATATTTCAAGATGGTATATAGACAATAGGAGTTTAGTTAAAACTCTATCATCAATTGGTTGTCATCATAAAAAAAGGGAGAGATTATTGAATCTCAAATTTTGATGATGAAATTAATTGATAAATTTATGGACTAATATGCTTTTAACATAAGTAATGCATGAAAAATTTTGATCATGGACTCAAACCATCGAAGGACAAATTATCGAAGTAGGAAAATTAATCATTGGGTTATAAAGCATCATATTAGAGATTGGATGTTAGGCCGGAGGCTTGGTCGATGTTCTGAAGGATGGACTTCGTGCCATGAGTTTGGGCATCGGGTCGAAATGAAAGGATAATATGCCGGAGTTTTAGATAAAGTGCCAAATGAACATATAACATACCAAAATGTTGAACAACATTATTAATGCTTCATGATTGTAATTAGAATGTTTAAGTGTTGATCATAGTCGTTTTGAGTCAAATTAAGCTACTATTGGGTCGAAACCATATCAAATTTATGTGGAGCCTATTGAGCCTAAACTAGGGTCAAATTGGGCCTATTCGACCAATTCAATGATCTAAAGTTGACCTGGGTGATGGTACCACTAGGCCCAAGCGATGGTATCGCCTTACAGCCATAAAATATTGTTTGTGCTTTTTTAGAAATGCTGACGGTGGTACCGACCATGGCAGTGGTGGTACTGCTTACGCTAGTGGTGGTACCGCAAGAGCCCAGATTCTCAGACTCTGTTTGATAGTATTACTACATGACGTCGGTGGTAGTAGTGTCAGTACCTCGAAATCTCAGGGACTTAAATTTTTGGCTTCATTTTTGAAGCCTTTAGGGGTTTATAAATACCTCATTCATCCTTGCTTGATGGAAGAATGAAATCTTGAGAATTGAAGTGTTGTAAACTTTTGAAAATAGTATTTGAGTCTCTTCCTCCTTGAGTTTTGAGGCTCTTCTAAGGAGGTGTAAGTCTTTTATAAAAGAGAGGTGCAAATGTTCTCTCCTAAGCCTGTTAGAAGGAGAAAAGTTGTAATAAGGGTTATTGATCTTCACTTATTAGAAAGAAGATCGGAGTAAAAGTCGCTAGCCTCAAGGGAAGAGGAATTGGGAGTGGACATAGGTTGGGATGACTAAACCACTATAAATTGCCTTGCTTTTCTTTTCTTTCTTTGCCTTGTCATTACTTACTAAGTTACTTGCTTACTACCCTTACTCATACTTTTAGTTTAACATATTTTTGTTATGGATTTTATCGATCAGATTTTTCAAATCGAAACCTTATTGTAAAATCACTAATTCACCCTTGCTCTTAGTGTCATTACAATTCTAACAATGGTAGCTAAAAGTATCATGGAGAGCGACGAAAGATTGAGACCCTTCGCTGTAAGTTGAAGGACGTGTCAAATCTTAGATTTTAATGATAAAATCAATTAATGGATTTGTTGATCTAACATGTGTGTTAGAGATGAATGATGCAGGATTAACTATGATAAGACAATACAATCAGATGTTGGGCCAGAGTCCAGTTCGGGCATCAGGCAAGTGTTCAGATGATGCAGTAGGAACTTATTAGGAGATCGTCAGAAACTCGTCAAAGGTATTGGGGGCTTGCCGAGAGTTCACCGAAGGTATTGGGGGCTTGCCAAGAGTTCACTAGAGCTCGCCGAAGGTGATCGGGAGCTTGCCAGAATGCATCGGGGGTTCACTAGAAGATGACCGAAAATCGTCGGGAGATCGTTGAAGTTTACCGGAAAGATCGTTGGGAGTTGGGAAGGTCACTTGACACATTGGTCAAATTAATTGTATTTGTATACCTTAGTATGTCATAGTTAGCATCAGTTTAGTGTCGAGTCCTAATTAAGTTAAGTTTGAAAGGAATCCAAATTAACTCAAGTGAGACAAACCGAGTCCATGTTTGGGTTTGGATTGAGCTCAGGTTGAGCTCATTTGGTTGACCCGGAAAGGGGGTCAACTAAAGGTACAAGTCGAGAATAGAAAAGTGGAGTAATCACTTTTCCAGGATTCCCAATGGTAGTACCATCGGTGGGCGACGGTTACACCACCCAAGTCGACGATTATATCACCGTTGCCCTATTTTCAAGGCAGCTTTCGGTGGTAGTACCATCGGCACCGACAGTTATACCGCTCATACCCAAATTTTTCCTAATACATTTAAATTTTTGGCTCCATTTTCTGAAGCCAAATGGGGCCTAAAAATACCCCAAGTCTTCTTGCATTAAATATAAGAATTTTAGGCAAGAAAACTATGGTAAAAGTGTGCTAAAAGTGTGCAAGAAAAAGAAACGGGGTAAGGGAGTGAGCAAAAGTGTTATAATATTTGTAAATGTCTCCCTTGTGAATTGTAAGAGAAATACTTGTAAAGGTTTGGTCTTCACCCAAAGAAGATCAATAATGGACACTGGTGGACCTTGACAAAGGGGATTCGGGAAGTGGACGTACGTCAAATTGTGGCCGAACCACTATAAATTGTGAGCATTTCTTAACTTTGCTTTTTGATTATACATGTTCTTATTCGAGCTTTTCTTTAGTAAGATCATAATTTAGCTTCATTAAAAAGTTTTATTGGTCACTTACTCAACTTGAACGAAACACTTTTGATTTTCGATTTTTCTTCAAACGTAAGTTCTCTTTAAATCGAGATTTTAGCACTTGCACTAATTCACCCTCCCCCCTCTTAGTTCCAATTGATCCTAACAATTGATACCAGAGTGAAGTTCTACTCATTGGACTAACACCCTAATGAGTAAATGGCTTTGTTTGGCATGAACGAGGGCATTTCCATTACACGTCCTCCCATGTTTAATGGGACAGATTGCACATATTGAAAAAATAAGAATAAGTATTTTTCTGATATCTATATATTTTGATTTATGGCACATCGTTGAAAATGACTTTGAAAAATCTTCCATATCAATGAACAAATGGAATAATTTAGAAAAAAAATTCTTTAAATATAAAATAAATGAATGTCTTATTTTGTGCTCTTGATAAGAATGAGTTTAATTGAGTTTCTATTTGTGAAACTATATATAAGATTTGGCATACACTTGAAATCACACACAAAGACAGTAGTAGAGTTAAAGAATATAAGATTAACCTTTTAGTGCATAGTTATAAATTGTTTTTAACAAAACTAAGTGAGATCATTGGAGACATTTACACACGGTTCACGGATATCGTCAATGGTCTAAAAGCTCTCGGTAGAAGTTTTTCTAATTTTGAACTTATTAGTATGATATTAAGATCTCTTCCAAAAAGTTGAGATCCTAAAGCAACTGCAATTCAAGAAGCTAAAGATCTAAATAATTTTCCTCTTGAAGAACTTATTGGATCACTTATCAGTTATGAACTGAGCTATCAAGCTTGTGATGAACCTGAAGAACCCCTTCTAAAGAATAGGAAGGACTTGGCATTGAGAACTACTGATGACTCCTCGAGTGAAACCTCGAATAATGAGAATAATGACATTGCACTATTGACAAAAAAAAATATAAAAAAGCACAAAAATCATAAAAATAAAAATGAATAAAAAAGGGATAATATAATATGTTTTGAATGCAAGAAGCTAGGATATTTCAAAAGTGAATGTCCACTATTGAAGAAGAATGCATAATATCTTGCGGTAACTTGGGATGACTCAAGCTCATCAGATGAAGACGTTTGAATTTTTTATTTGAAGACGTTTTATTATTTTGATGAGTTATAGTAATGACCTTGATGATTTCTTCTAAAATGAAATTTAGTTTTCAATCTTAAACGATAATTTATTGATTTAAAAAATATTCTTAAAAATAAATCATATGAAACAACTAAAAAGGAGGATAATTCTTCTTAAAATTATTTTTATCCTATCAACCCTTCAACAAGAGATAAAATGATATCATTATTATTGAATCTCTTAAACTATAAAAATAATTTGGTGATTTAAATTTAAAAAAATTATTATCCAAATCAAGACCTTGAAATGTAGAAAATTATAATTTAAGATCTTTATATAAACCAAGATTGTTTACTGAGATTCCTTCCTTTTATTAAAGAGAATTTTATAAATGAATCATAACTTTATCATTTTGGAACTATAACACGAAGGTTTTTATAAATAATAATTTTGATGACTTGAAATCACTTATATATAAATTGAGATCCTATATTTTCATATCTCATTTTGTAAAATCATAATCTTAATTTCTCGATATTTATAACTTGACAGTTTTCATGAATTAAGATTTTGCTTACAAAATTGATCTCTAAAAATTTCTTTTTTGTCATCTAAGAGGAGAGATGTCAAATTGAATCATGACTTTTAGTATTCACAAACTGATATATTTCATGTCATGATTTATTAGTATCTTATATTTATGAATCATATATTCTATTATCTTAAGATTTTTCATACTATTCATTATAATCTTAAAATTAATTTTGTACTATTGGATTTTTACTTTCGCTTGACAATGACTAAGAAGGAGACAAAAATGATATTTTCTAATAAAAAATTAATTACTTTGAAAAATCTTCTAACATTGGATGAGGAGCGATTTGATTAAAAAAAAATTAAGAATTTTAAATATTTAAGATTTGCATAATTGATTTCTATTTTACTTGAAATTTTAAATACATAAAATTTCTTGATTACTTATGTTGAAATTCACAAAAAAAAAGGAGGGATAAATTTATTAAATCATGCCTTTTGGTACTTAAAGATTTGATTTTACATCTTTAATGACATGATCCCCTTACACTTTTGGGTGTAATTGGAACATGAATGTAAAAGAAAAATTATACCATCATATACTTTTTTATCAATCACAAAGAGAAAATTGATATCTTAACAACAAAGCCAATAAACGAGGAACAATTTGATTATAAGAAAATTCAAAATAAGAACATGTATAATAAAAAAGTGAGCAATAAAACTTGAATAAGAACATATATAATCAAAACTTTTTAATGAAGCTAAGTGTTTCATTCAAGTTGAGTAATAGAACAATAAAACTTTTTAATGAAGATAAGTTGTGATCGCGCTAAAGGAAACGAATAATAACATGCATAATCAAAAAGCAAAGTTAAGATATGCTCATAATTTATAGTGGTCCGACCATAACTTGGCCTATGTCCACTTCTCGAGTCCCCTTCATCACGGCCCGCCGATGTCCACCACTGATCTTCTTCGAGTGAAGACTAAACCCTTACAAGTATTTCACTTACAACTCATAAAGGAGACCTTTATAAAGATTAGAACACTTTTGCTTATTCCCTTGCCCCCTCTCTTTTTCTTGCACACTTTTAGCACACTTTTATCATAGTTTTCTTGCCCGACTTCTTGTGCTTAATGCAAGAAAACTTCGTGTATTTATAGACCCCAATGACTTCAGAAAATAAAATTCAAATGTATCTAGAAAATCCAAGTACATATAGTACAATCATCGATGCTAATGGTACTATCATCAAAAGCTACCTTGAAACTAGGGTGGCAATGGTACAACTACCGACCTTAGCGGTACAACCGCCACCCACCGACAGTACTACTTTGGGAATCTCAAAAAGTGTTTCCTCCACTTTTATATTCCTGACTTGTATATTCAGTTGACCCCTTTCTAGATCAATCAAATAAGCTCAACCTGAGCTCAATCCAAACCTAAACGTGGGTCCGGTTTGCCTCATTGAGTTAATTTTGATTCCTTCCAAACTTAACTCAATAAGGGCTCGAACCTAACTATGACTCACTGATTACAACCATTCAAGACTATCAAATTTAACAATCAACTTAACCCTCAGTAATTCGATAACCTTAAGTATTCTTCCAGCGAGTCTTATGGTATTCTTCCGGTGATTTCCCAGTGTGTTCCTAGTGAGCTTCCCGATTCCTTTAACGAACTCCTAGCGAATTCTTGACGAGCTTCCACTGCATCATCTAAACCTTGGCCCGATGTCCAAACTTGATTCTGGCCTAACATCTGGTTATAACTCATTTTCTCCGTCGTAGTTAAACCTGTATTATTTTTTCTGACACACATATTAGATCATCAAACCATCAATTGATTTCATTATCAAAATTTGAGATTCAACAATCTCCCCCTTTTTGATGATGACAACCAATTGATAACAGGAGTTAACCTTAACTCCCCCTATCTCTATGCCATAATCTAAATAAAGTAAACTTAAATTCAAGAGAACCAATCACTCTTGAATTCAAGTATCATGATATAACATTTCAAACAATTTTCATCAAAAGATGCAATATTACATTCATATATCAACTTTAGAAATGATATAACATCAATTTCAATATATGTAATATTAGATTCATTTATCAACTTCCGAAATGATGTAACATCAAGTTCAATAGATGCAATATTACATTTATTTATCAAATTCAGAAATGATATAACATCAATTTGACGTATTTTTGCCTTAAGTCATCAAATCATCAAAGATTTTCAAAATATACAAAATTACATTTAAATTCATGCATTAGTCATTAATTTGAAAAAAATTTCTCTTAAGGCATCAATCACATTTCTCACCCTTTGTTTATCAATAAAAAGATAAATACCTGTTTTACTATTTTTCTTACATGTGTCATCAATGTGTCATTTCTCCCCCTTTGTCATCAACAAAAAGGTGAAACATCGAGCAATTAATTTCAAGGTACATAATTTCATAATACATCAAATTTTAAGGTACATAAATAATTTATATAAAAGTTTTCTCATGAAAATTTTTTCTCATAAATAATGATTATATCTAAATATTTTGAGCAAATTGCTCCCCCTTAGTAAAATAGGCCAAGAGACATACTTTTCTTATGAAAAATTTTCTTCCCCTTTGTGAATAAGAAAGAAAAAGAAATGAAGGGGAGGGGCTGTCAAAGATATAAAAATTTAGTATTAAAAAAAATAGGGAGTGATACATTCGAAAGTATTCATCAAGGATATAAAAGATCCATAAATCAAAATAATCTTTTAGAGATGCTACAAAAGAAAGCATCATAAAAATCCAAATCATTTAGTTTTCTTTTGTAAATATTGATCATGAATTGAAATAATCTTTGAGAAAGGATAAAAATATCATCATAAAAAGAACTTCGAATCTCATTCTTGTAATGTCAATTTCAAGAAGAATCATTTTGGAAGAGAGCTAAAAAAGAAGAAGAAATCCAAGAAAAATCAAGAGTTATCTTATGAAAATTTTAAGTAAATTAAGAAATATGAAATATAGCAAATCACTCGTTTTGATAGTTTAACATTCCGAACTCTCTTCTAATAAAGTCCAATTGCTCTTCATTTAATGGCTTACTGAAAATGTCTGCTAATTGATACTTAGTGTCAATAAATTCCAAATATATATGATAATTATTCACATGATCTCTAATGAAGTGATACCTAATATCAATATGTTTAGTTCTTGAGTATTGAATGAGATTTTTAGTTAAACATATTGCACTTATGTTGTCACATTTTATAGGGTTATTTTTCAAATGAATTCTATAATCTTCTAAGGTGTTTTTCATCCAAATAACTTGGACACAACATGCACTAGCTACAATATATTTAGCTGTAGCAATAGCTACAACATGTCCCTATAGTACTTTTTCTATCTATTCTACACTCTCCAAAATCGACATTCGCATAATTAACTAAATCAAAATTTTTAGATTTAGGATACCATAAACCTAAGTTAGAGGTTCCTTTTAAATATCTAAATATTTATTTAATTATCTTAAAGTGAGAAAGTTTAGGATTGGATTGAAACCTTACACATATTCTAATACTAAACATTATATCCGATCTAGTAGCAGTGAATATAATAAGCTACATATCATTCCTCTATAAGTTTTTTGATCAAAATTTTCTCCCTTATTATCTAAGTCTAATTTTGTAGAAGTGATCATGGGTGTGTTTATGGCCTTAGCATTTTTCATACTTTTAGCAACTCTATGGTATACTTAGTTTGACTAATAAAGATACCATCATTTAATTATTTTATTTATAATTATAAAAAAATAGTTAATTCACGCATTAGGCTCATCTCATATTCTTAGCTCATATTTTTGGCAAAAGATTCTTATAAGGATTCATTTGTTTAACTGAAAATTATATCATCAACATAAATTTGAATAATAAGAAATTCACTTTTGAAATAATTAAAAAATAATATGGTATCAACCTTGCCTTTCAAAAAGTTATTCGAAATAAGGAAAGAGCTGAGTCTTTCATACCAAATTTGAGAGGCTTGTTTCAATTCATAAAGAGCTTTAGAAAGTTTGAAAACATAATTCGAGAAAAGTCTATTTTCAAAATCACGAGATTGTTCAATATACACTTCTGCGGAGATGAAATAATTAAGAAAAATACTTTTAACATCCATTTGAAATAATTTAAAATTTTTAAAAGATACAAAGGCTAGGAGCATCCTTATGGCTTCATGTCTAGCTACAGGAGCGAAGGTTTCTTTATAATTGAATCCTTCTTCTTGATTGAAACATTTGGCCACTAATTTAGCCTTGTTTCTAACCACAATATCATTTTCATCTTACTTATTTCTAAAGACCCATTTAGTACCAATTACTAAATGGTCACTAGGTCTAGGAATAAGCTTTCATACCTCATTTCTCTTAAATTGAATTAACTCTTCATACATTGCAATAACCCATGAGTCATCTCTTAGAGTTTCATCAATGCATTTTGGTTCAACTTAAGAAAGAAATGTGGCATTAGCATAAAAATTTTTAAAAGAAGTTTGGGATTGAACACCTCTTAATATATCTCCTATTATAAGTTCTTTAGGATGAGCATTTACATATTTCCATTTCTTGGATAGGGATTTGGAAGTAGATTTATCCAAGTTGCTTTTAGGAGAGTTGTCATTTAAATTTAAAGTATCAAAATCAAATTCATCATCAAAATCAATTTTCTTAGGTTTGAAAATCCCATTGAAAATAATATGAATAGATTATTCAATCACTAAAGTTCTTTATTAAATACACGATAAGCTTTTGAAATAGAAGAATAAACAAGAAAAATACCTACATCGAATTTTACATCAAATTTTTCTAAGGCATCTTTTTCATTCAAAATAAAATATTTGTAACCAAATACTTTAAAATATGAAATATTAGGTTTTTTACCATTCCATAGTTCATAAGGAGTTTTAGAGATTAATGGTCTTATAAGAACTTTATTAAAAACATAACATGCGTGTTAATGGCTTCGGCTTAAAAATATTTGGGTATGCTATGTTCATTTAACATGGTTCTAGCCATTTCTTGTAAGCTCCTATTTTTTTTTCTGTTACTCTATTTTGTTGTGGATTTCTAGGAGTGGAGAAGTTGTAGATATACCCATTTGACTCACAAAAATTTTAAAACTCGTTGTTTTAAAATTCACCATTATGATTACTATGTATTGATGAAATCATAAGACCTTTTTCATTTTGAACAATTTTATAAAATTTTAAAAAATATTTAAAAGGATCACTTTTGTGTGCCAAGAAATAAGTCCAAGTATATCTACTATAATCATATACTATGACAAATCCATATTTGTTACCTCCTAAGCGTGTAGTATCCATTGGTCTAAGTAAATCCATATAGATCAATTGTAGTGGCCTAGAGGTGGTTATTTAATTTTTTGACTTAAAGCTATTTTTTATTTGCTTTCCTATTTGGCAAGTATCATACATTTTATTTTTAACGAACTTAAGACTAGATAATCCTCTTACTAGATCTTTAGTTGAGATTTGATTTAGTAATTTCATGGTAGCATGACCTAATCTTTGTGTCAAATCCAAGCATCATAATTTAAAATTGAAAAGCATGTTTCATCATAAATTTTTTTAATATCAATAGTATACATATTATTATTTCTTAAGCTAATTATAGATTTATTTTTGTGTCACATTTCAATTGTACAAGCATTAAATTCAAATTTAACAATAAATTTTTTATCATATAATATGCTAATACTAAGTAGATTATGTTTTAAACCATTAAATAATAGCACATCTTTAATCAAAAGATTTGATTTGTTACCTATGGTTCATTGCTCAATGATTGTTTCTTTGTTGTTGTCTTCGAAGGTGACAACTCCTTCATTTAGCCCAATGAGATTAGGAAAGTAAGTTGGATCTCTGGTCATGTGCCTTGAGCATCCACTATCAAGGTATCATTTGGTGCTCCTAGCTTTAGTTTGGAGACAAACCTACAAAAAATATGATTTTAATTTAGGTACTCATTTTACTTTAGGTCCCTTATAAAGAGCTTTACCTAATTTCACTATAGGTTTTTGGTTGTTTATAATTCCTTTAGGAACACAAATTAATTTATGTGGACTATACTTTCTAAATGAACACTTGTAAGCTATATGTCCTTTAACAGAGATAGTAAGCTATATGTCCTAACATCATTCCATAGAATTCTAAACCCTAGCCCATGGGGGTACTTGCCTAAGTAAAATTATCCCTTTGCCCCTCTTATAACCGACCCAGCTGAAGGAAACCCTGACCGACCAGCCCAGTTAAGGGGGCGATGGCCACTAAGCCCTAAGGCCCCAATCTAAACCCTAGCCGTACTTCATTATAAAATAGAAGTGGCAAGGTGGGGTTTTATTATAATCCCATAAGATTTTTATTGACTACTTCTAGGTTGATTAGGACTCAACCTTGTTGGAGTCCTATTAAATCCATCCTCTTTGAATCAGCCTTGTCCTCAAGGCTGAGGGTCCATAAACTCTGGGAACTGTGTCTTCAGCTCCTCGTAAGACTCCCACATTGTATCTTCGGATGGTAAATTATTCTATTTCATGAGTACTTCAGTTGAAGACCATCATCAGCGTATCATAATCCTCTGATCAAGTATAGCTTCGGGTTGAGCTTGAATCTCGTCATTATTTGTAGTGCTCGGTAACTGAGTTTGAGCCAACTCATGTTCTCCCAATTTCAACTTTAGCAAGGATACATAGAAGATGGGATAGATCTTAGCATCATCTAGAAGCTTTAATCTTTATGCCACGGCTCCAATACACTCCAAAATATGATATGCTCCATAGAATCATGGAGATAGCTTCATCGACGCTCTGGTGTTGATTGACAACTGCTTGTATGCTTATAGGTGAAGGTAGACCTAATCTCCTATAAAAAATTCTCGCTTGCTCCGGTAAGTGTCTCCTTATTGCTTTATACGGGCTTGGGTGACAGTTAGGTTATCTTTCAGCAGCTGTAGAAGCTTATCCCTATCAATTAATATTTGGTCAACCTGATCCACTTTAGTTGCACCAATTATATATCTAGGTATTACAAGGGGCGATTGACCATACAATGTCTCATAGGGGGTATATTTAGTTAATGAATGATAAGTTTTATTATACCACCATTCAGCCCAAGGAAGCCACATTGCGACTCTTTGGGCCAATCACTGGTGAAGCACCGTAAGTAAGTCTCGAGGCATTTGTTCACTACTTCTATTTGGTCGTCCGTCTGTAGATGATAGGCTATGCTTATCTTCAATTGGGTGTCTTATAGTTGGAAGAGCTTAGTCCAAAATTTACTTATAACTACTCTATCACGGTCGCTCATAATTGACCTTGGCATCCCATATAGTTTTACAATATTTTTTCATAAAAAGTTGAGCAATACTAGTAGTGGCATAAGGATGTCTCATAGCACAGAAATGAGTATATTTAGTTAGATGATCTACCACCACAAAGACCGTGCTTTTACCTTGAGATAGTGGTAGCCCTTCGATGAAGTCCATGGAGATGTCAGTCCATGCTGAGTCCAGTATAGGTAGTGGTTGTAGTTTTTCTGGACTTGCTATTGTTTCACCTTTTTGCTCCTAGCATATATCACATTTAGAGACATAATCATAAATCGATCTTTTCATGCCTCTTCAAAAGAAGTTTTGTTTCGCCCTCTTATATGTTCTTAGAATCCAAAGTGCCCTACTAAAGGTGAAGAGTGCATCTTATGCAAAATAATTTTGATGCAAGGGGAAGAAGGAATAATCACAATTCGGTCTTTGTAGTTCAGGTAATTTGAATCCCAAGTGTAGTTACCCATGAAACCCAGATTCTTCTCCAATTTTTCTATGATACCTTGGGTTTTTCGGTCACTCTTCCATTCCTCCCTAATGTCTTCGAGGAAGTCAGTAGAGGAAAGAGAAATGGTTAAAATGTTGGCTTATCTCAAAAGCCGAGATAGAGCATCTGTAACAATATTCTCTTTCCCCTTTTAGTAAATAATTTATAATAAAAGTCAAGAAGCTTAGTTACCCATCGTTGTTGCTCTAGGGAAGATATATTCTGCTCCAAAAAATACTTGAGGCTTCGATGGTTGGTCTTAATCTGGAAGCGTCTGCCGATCAAGTAGGGTCTCCACTTCATGACAACCTATACGATAGCAAGTATTTCTTTATCATACACGAATATTTTAGGATGGGAGAGAGATAAAGCCTTGTTGATGTAAGCAAGAGGTAAGCCATCTTGCTTTAGAACAACCCCAATTCCAACTCCGAACGCATCGACCTCAATCACAAAGGTGCGACTGAAATTAGCCAGCGCTAGGACCAACATTATCGTCATGGCTGTATTGAGTCGTTCAAAGGCCGTGGAAGCTTTATCTGACCATAAGAATGAGTCTTTCTTCAGTAGGGACATAAGTGGGGCACTAATCTTATCATAATCTTTCATGAATTTCTGGTAGTAGCCCGTGAGTCTAAGGAAGCCGTGTAGCGATTATATGTTCGTAGGTTTTGGCCATCCTTGCATTACTTCGATCTTTGTCTGTTCTACTGCCACTCTATCCTCTGATATAATGTACCCTAGATACTCCACTTTATACTATAAAAAGCTACACTTTGATTGTTTAACATAGAGGGTATTCTCTTGAAGGATTGTTAGAACGATTCGCAAGTGCTGGAAATGCATATTAAGTGTAGGGCTATAAATAAGGATATCATCAAAAAATATCAACATGAACTTATATAGAAACCTCTGAAAAATATCGTTCATCAAGCTTTGAAAAATAGAAGGAGCATTCATAAGTCCAAAGGGCATTACTAAAAACTCATAATGGCCTTTATGTGTGTGGAATGCAATTTTCAGAACATCTTTAGTGCATACCCGAATCTGATGGTATCTGAAATGGAGATCCAATTTAGTGAAGACTCAAGCTCCTTTTAGTTTATCCAAGAGCTCATCTACTACTGGTATAGGATATTTGTCTTTTACGGTGATGACGTTCAAAGCTCGATGATCAATGCATATCCGTCATGTACCATCCTTCTTGCGCAATAGCAACACCAGCGAGGAGGAAGGGCTGCAGCTTAGTCGAATCACTCCGATGTCGAGCATCTCCTTAATGATGTTCTCAATCTCATCCTTCTATAAGTGAGGATAGTGGTACGGTCTCAAATTTGCTGGAGGTTTGCCTGACAATACAGGGATGCAGTGGTCATGCGATCGATTAGGGGGAAGCCCACGCGGCTCCGTGAAAACATCTGTGAATTCATCCAGAAAGAGGGCAAGCTTAGGATCTGAATTTTATGTGTTCTCCTCCTTTGATGGCTGTTAGATATGCATCAAAAATCCATCATATGTCTTGTATAGCACTTTCTCCATCCGCTGCATCAAAATGGTGGAGATTTGTCTCCTATGCTTGCCTCGTAAGGTGACCTGTTTCCCTTTACAATAAAACTTCATGATTAATTTAGAGAAATTCCAGGAGATGTCACCTAATATTGTGAGCCATTCAATCCTAAGCATGACTTCGTAGTCATCAATGGGTAGGAGGCAGATATCGGCTACCACCTCTTGGCCTTGTAGGAGTAATTTTACCCGCGAGCACCGTTGGTCATAATTGAGGATTCGACAATCGGCGACCTTTACGTTGAACTTATTGCAACCTTCATTTTGAAGCACAATATGTGCAGCAGCCTTGTTGTTAAGAAAGTTATTGGTCTGCCTATATCTATAAGAATGGTGATAGGTTGCTGTTTAAGGAGTCCTCCAACTTTCATCGTCTGTAGGTTGGAGTAACCATCCAGCGCATACATTACATAGTCAGTCAATTGGGGCTCTTCCTCTATGGCTTCATCTTCGAGTTCAAGGTCTTCTTCAGATGATACAGTGTCCTCATCCTCTACTGGTTCGATGATGAGGAGCCACCCCTTTTTGCAGCAATGTTCTCGGCTCCACGGTTCATCACAATGCCAACACAACCCTTTGGCCAATCGTTCACGAAGCCCATCTCTTGTTAATTTTTTTAGTACGAGGGCTTGGATGAAAATAGAGTGGGCTGAAGGCTTTGGCATGGCTAGTCGGGGAGCAACCCTTGTCCTTCGTACTTCGTGGTTCAATTGTTCTTCTTGGATTCTTGTAAAGGAAATCACCATAAGAGTGTACGGTTGCTGCACCTTTACTTCTCCTTGAATCTCTAGCTTTAGGCCCTCAATAAAAGTCTCTAAAAGTTGCTTTTTAGACTAATCCATAGTTTGGTTAGATAAATGTTCAAACCTTATTTGGTATTCTTATTTTGTAGAGGTTTACTGAATCTTCATCAATTGTCCGTCGATGTTATCGAAATCGATTGGTCCAAAGTGGTTTAGTAGTCTTTCCTCGAATCACTGACAAGAGAGACCTCTATGGACATACTCAAAATAATTGAACCACTGAATAGTATCTCCCTCAAGGTGGATGGTAGTAATCTCCACCCGTGTAGCTTCGGTGGTTTGGTAGAACCGAAAATAGCGCTCCGCACGTGAGATCCATCCGATCGGGTCTTGGTCTTCTCATCTAGGGAAGTCAACCTTCATGCATGGATTATTTGGATCAGGGATGATGTGACCATGCTCTTGAGAATCGTCTCACCAATTTGAAGTTTCTCCTTGCTGTGATTTTCTCGGGCTCAATGGTCGGCCCATGTTGAATTCAACGAAAAGGGATTGGATCTTCTCCTCCACACGGCTTTCAAAGGCTTTGAACTTAGCATTGATGGCCTCCTCTGATGCTATGGTATAGGCCTCTAGATCTGTAATGTTAAGGTCCTTTTTCTGTTATCAAGTTAGTGGCATGAGAATTTTTGGAGAAGAGGTGGTTGGTTGGATGGGTGGATCGGGTAGATGGAAGTAGGCTACGGTTTGGGCTGATTTAGGAGGCTATTTGGGATCGGTTTAGGGTGTAGTTTAGAAGCATTCTTAGTGACGATGGTAGAGTTTGAAGGAGTGTCCAACAACTTACAAAATACAACACTCAAATATGATGGAATTCGAGAAAGAAAGGGCTATGTATGTGCTATCCCGTCAAATAGAATTTACGTCGGAGAAACACCGAATTCTCTACATAATTTTCGGAGGGAAACCCAAGTAAAATATGCAAAAATTTATCACAAATCCTCGGTTCAAATGTGGGTAATATCAGCAAATAAGTTTGATAAAATTTTGATAGTGTAACGGTAGGAAAGTTGATAAAAAGACAGATTCTTCGTTATAAAATTCCAACAATGCGCAATGAGGAATTACAGCACTATAAGTTTGGTTTCAGAAGGAATTTTTTTTCTAGAGATTAATCTTAAATGAAAGCTAAGATGATTTATGAATTTGTATAAAAGTTTTAGCCAAAAAGGATGAGCAAAAGTTTGATTTCAAGAAGCAATAATCGTCTAAAATTTTTCCATAGTGTTTTCCCTTCGCAATGATGATAACGTTTGATATGATAGAATTTTGCAGCAAGAAAAATATGAAAAACTTCTCCAATGTATAAGGCAAAGGAATAGTAGTAGCAAATAGGCATGGGTGATGAAAATATATCAGATCTCTAATTTCAAACACAGAGGCAACAATAGATTGATTTGATTTACGACTTGGGGATGACGGTGAAGGCGCGTGTTATAGAAATTATGGGAATTGCTTGGAAGGGTGGGAGCAGTAGAGATGGCAGCAAGGGTAGTTGGAATGCTGCTATAATACTAGATGATAGAACCCTAGAAGGAGCTTTATAGATTTTAATCTTTTAGGGGGATCAACCCTTGGAACGCTATAGGGGTTTCTCTCCCCTAGAACTTGGCACGATGCTGAATAAAAGATGATTCTTGCTTGATAAAAGAGAGAGGGTAGCTACATAATTATATAGGGTTCTAAACCCTAACCCATTGGGGTGCTTGCCTAAGTAAAATTATCCCTTTGCCCCTCCTATAGTTGACCTAGCTGAAGGAAACCAACCTAGTAAAGGGGGCGACAACCACTAAGCCCTAAGGCCCCAATCTAAACCCTAGCCACACTTCTTTATAGGATAGAAGTGGCTGGTGGGGTTTTATTACAATCCCATAGGATTTTTAGTGACTACTTCTAGGTTGATTAGGACCTAACCCTACTAGAATCCTATCACAAACCCCCATTACAGCCTCGATACCAGCTCCGAACAGTAGCATCAACAACACCCCCTCTTGATGAAAAATTCTATTGCAATGCCATTGGCACTATTTGCTGCATCATAATAGGACTATAACAGGGTTGAGTTCTAATCATCTTAGTACTAGTCAATAAAAACCCTATTAGATTGTAATAAAGCCACTCCTATCTTATAAAGGAGTATGACTAGGATCTATATTAGCCCTTAGGGCTTAGTAGCCGCCACACCCCTTATTGGGTTGGTTAGGTAGGGTTTCCCCTTGCTTAAGTCTACTATAGAGCCACTTGGCTGCCTCCTATTCCTATTAAGGCAGGTTGAGTATAGGAGAGGCAAAGGGATAATTCTACATAGGCAAGCACCCCCTTAAGCTAGGGTTTTGATCTTTATTTAAAGATGTAGCTGCCCCCTCTCTTGAATCAAATAATTATTAATTTTATTTCAACCTTGTGCCGAATCTAGGAGGGAGGAACCCCTACAGCATTCTAAGGGTTGATCCCCCTCAAGGGTCAAAATCTATAGAGCTCCTTTTGAGGTTCTCTCATCTGGTATTAGAGCAGTGTTCTTACTGCCCTGTAGCCATCATCCATGCCTCCATCTTCCAAGCAATTCCCACAATTGCTTTTTGACGATGCCTCCATCCATCGTCGCCCACCAAGCTATAGATTTATCTATTTGCTGTCGCCCCATGTGAGATCTGAAAATCTGGTTTTTTTTTATCACCTAAGCTTCTTAAATACTACAAGATTCCTTACTTGACACATTAAAGATTTTTTTCAAATTTTATCCACTACAAATTTCATTTGTCACAAATGTTATCGTTGTTGTGAAGGTGGAATGCTGTAAAAATTTTCAACTGTGGTTTTGACTCTTGAAACTATTTTATTTCTTCTCCTTTCTAGCCAAAATTTTTACACAATTCTTAAGATCAAGTTGGCTTTCATTTGGATTTAATTTCTTGAAAAAACTCCTTTTGGAACTAGTTTTCTTGTGTAATATTTGACTATCTTGCAATTCTAGAATTTTACGATGAAGGAATCTGTCTTTCATCTTTTGCCCTATTTCCCTACTGTTATGTTACCAAAATTTTATTAAACTTTTTATTGGTATTAACAACATCTGAATCAAGGGTTTCTATATAATTGCCTTGAACTTTCCTCTAGAATTTATGTCAAGAAGTCATTGTTTCTTTAATGTAAAATTGGTTCAACAGGACAGCACATTGTAGCACTTTCTTTTGCCAAATTCTATCAGATTTGAGTGCTATTGTTTGTTAGATTTTGGACTCTCTTTTCCTCATCTCAAAACCCTATAATCCTCACCAAAAACCCTTCAAAACCCTACCTTAAACTAAAACCAAATAGCCCCCCAAATCTGCCCTAAATCGTAGCCTACTTCCATCCAAACCGATTTACCTTCCAACCGGCTACTCCCTTCTCCAAAATTCCCATGCCACTAACCTGACAATAGAAAAAAGATTCAATATTTCAGATTTAGAGGCATATAATATAGCATCAGAGGAGGCTATCGATGCAAAACTTGAAGCCTTTGAAAATCGTATGGAAGAGAAGATATGATCCCTTTTCGCCGAATTCAGCATTGGCTGACCATCGAGCCCGAGGAAATCACAATATGGAGAAACTTCAGATCAGTGAGATAATCTTTAAGAACATAGTCACATCACCTCTGATCTCAATAATCCATGCATGAAGGTTGACTTCCCTAGATGGGAAGAAGAAAATCCGATCGGGTGGATCTCGTGCGCGGAGCGCTATTTTCGGTTCTACCAAACCGCCAATGCCACACGGGTGGAGATTGCTACCATCCACCTTGAGGGAGATGCTATTTAGTTGTTTAATTAGTTTGAACACACCCATGGAGGACTCTCTTGGTAGCAATTCAAGGAAGGACTACTGAACCGCTTCGGATCAACCGATTTCGACAACATCAATGGACAATTGGCAAAGATTCATCAAACCTCCACAATATAAGAATACCAAACAAGGTTTGAATGTTTATTTAATCAAACTATAGATTAGTCTTTAAAATAACTTTTAGGGACTTTCATCAAGGGCCTAAAGCCAGAGATTTGGGGAGAAGTAAAGGTGCGATAAACGTAAACTCTTATGGTGATGATTTCCTTTACGCGTATTCAAGAAGAACGATTGAACTAGGAGGCACAAAGGACAAGGGTCACTCCCTGACTAGCCATGCTGAGGCCTACAGCCCCCTCTACTACTATATGAGCCCCCACACTAGAAAAATTGACGAGCGATGAGCTTCGTGAATGATCGGCCAAAGGATTATATTGGCACTGTGATGAACCGTAGAGCCGAGAATATCACTACAAAAAGGGCCGACTCCTTATGATTAAACCAATGGAGGATGAGGACAATGAACTATCTAAAGAAGCCCTTGAACCTAAAGAAGAAACCATAGAGGAAGAGTCCTAACCGACCAACTACGCAGTGCACGCATTGGCCGGCTACTCCAACCCGTCAACGATGAAAGTTGGATGACTTCTGAAACAGCAACCCATCACCATTCTCATCAATAGGGCAGCACAAATAACTTCCTCAATAGTAAGGTTGCTGCACGTTTAGTGCTTCAAATCAAAGGTTGCAATAAGTTCGACGTAAAGGTCGTCGACGGTCGAATCCTCAATTGCAGACAACGATGCCCGCGGGTGAAACTACTCCTCCAAGACGAAGAAGTGGTAGCTGATTTCTTCCTCATACCCATCGATGATTATGAAGCTATACTCAGGATAGAATAGCTTACAATGCTAGATGATATCTCTTGGATTTTTCTAAATTAATTATGAAATTTTATTGCAAAGGGAGACAGGTCACGTTACGAGGCAAGTGCAGGAGCCATATTTCCACCGTTTCGTTGCAATGAATGGAGAAAGTTTTGCACAAAGCACATGGTGGATTTTTGATGCATATCCAGTAGCCATATAATGGGAAGAACATACAAAACTCAGATTCTAAGCTTGCCCTATTGCTGGATGAATTCACGGATGTTTTCCCAGAGCCGCGTGGGCTGCCCCCTAACCGACCGCATGACCACCACATTCCTATTTTGCCAGGCAAACCTCCAGCAAACTTGCGACCATACCACTATCCTCACTTGCAAAAGGATGAGATTGAGAATATTGTTAAAGAGATGTTTGACACTAGGGTGACTCGACCGAGTTGCAGCCCTTACTCCTCACTGGTGTTGCTGGTGCATAAGAAAGAAGGAACGTGGTGGATTTGCATTGACTACCGGGCTCTAAACGCCATCACCGTCAAGGACAAATATTCTATCCAATCGTAGATGAACTTTTGGATGAATTAAAAGGAGCCCGAGTCTTCACTAAATTAGATCTCTGATCCGGATACCATCGATTCGGGTATGCACTTAGGACATTCTGAAAACTGCATTCCGCATACACAACGGCCACTACGAGTTTTTGGTAATGCCTTTTGGACTTACAAATGCTCCTTCTACCTTTCAAAGCTTGATGAATGACATATTCCAAAGGTTTTTAAGCAAAATATTGGTATTCTTTGATGATATTCTTATTGATAGCCTTATGTTTGATATACATTTTGAGCACTTACGAACTGTTCTAACCGTCTTCAAGAGAATACTCTTTATGTTAAATAGTCAATGTATAGCTTCTTATAGCCTAAAGTGGAGTATCTAGGGTATATTATATTAGAGAATGGAGTGATGGTACACCCGACAAAGATCGAGGTAATGCAAGGATGGCCGAGACCTACAAATGTAAAAACACTACGCGGCTTCCTTAGACTCACGGGCTACTACTAGAAGTTTGTGAAAGATTATGGCAAGATCAGTACCCCACTCACATCCCTGCTTAAGAAGGACTTCTTTTCATGGTTGGATTAAGCCTCCATAGCATTTGAAAGACTCAAGGCTGCTATGACGATGACGCCGGTCCTAGTGCTACCCGATTTCAGCTGAACTTTCGTGATTGAGGCTGACGCGTTCGGAGTTAGAATTGGGGTTATTCTAATGCAAGATGGATGACCCTTGCCTACACTAGCAAAGCTTTATCTCCCTCACATCTTAAACTGTCCATGTATGGCAAAGAAATGCTTGCTATCATACACGCAGTTACAAAGTGGAGACCCTACCTGATTGGCCAGTGCTTCCAGATTAAGACCGACCACCGAAGCCTTAAATATTTCTTGGAGTAGAAAATATCCTTCCTGGAACAGCAATGATGGGTAACTAAACTCCTTGGCTTTGATTATGAAATTATTTACTAAAAAGAAAAGAGAATGTTGTTTCAGATGCCATATCTCGGTTACCGGGACAAGCTGAAATTTCAGCCATCTCCTTCCCTCCACCAACTTCCTCGACAATATTAGGGATGAATGGAAGAATGATCCAGAAGCCTGAGCAATCATAGAAAAGTTAGAGAAAGACCCGGGGTCCATGAGTCACTACTCGTGGGATTCAAGGACTTGCACTATAAAGATCGAATTGTTATTGTTCCTTCCTCCCCTTGCATTCAAATTATTTTACACGAGATGCATTCTTCACCCTCAGAGCATTTTGGATTTCTAAGGACTTACAAAAGAGTGAAGCAAAACTTCTTTTGGAAGGGTATGAAAAATCAATTTATGATTATATATCCAAATGTGATGTATGTCGACAGAAAGTCAAAACAAAGGGCAAGATCGGGAAACTACAACCACTACCCATACCAGACTCAGCATGGACCAACATTTCTATGGATTTCATCGAGGGGCTACCACTATCCCAAGGTAAAGGCGTGATCTTTGTGGTAGTAGATCACCTAACCAAGTATGCTCACTTCTGTGCTGTGAAACATCCCTATACTGCTAGTATTGCTCAACTTTTTATGGAACATATAGTAAAACTGCATGAGATGCCAAGGTCGATTGTGAGCGATCGTGACAGGATATTCACAAGTAAATTTTGGATAGAGCTCTTTCATCTATAGGGCACCCAATTGAAGATGAGCACAGCCTATCGTCCCTAGACAAACGGCCAAATAGAAGTGGTGAACAGATGCCTCGAGACATACCTATGGTTCTTCATTAGTGACCAGCCCAAAGAGTGGACAAGGTGGCTTCCTTGGGCTGAATGATGGTACAACATGACATTTCATTCATCAACTAAATGTACCCCTTATGAGACATTATATGGCCGATCGCCCCCTGTAATACCCCGATATGTGCTTGGTTCGACCAAAGTAGATCAGGTTAACCAAAATTTGATTAACAGGGATAAACTGTTGCAACTACTGAAAGACAACTTGAATGCCACACAAGCTCGCATGAAGCAACAAGAAGACACCCACCGGAGTGAGCGGGAATTCGTAGTGGGAGATTGGGTCTACCTTTGGCTCCAACTATACAAGTAGCTATCAATCAATGCAAGAGCATCAATTGAAGCTATCTCCATGATTTTATGGACCATACCAGATCTTAGAGCGAGTTGGAGCTGTGGCATATAAATTAAAGCTTCGAGATGATGCTAAGATACATCCAGTCTTCCATATATCCTTATTAAAGCTAATTAAACCTTTACTATCATACCCCTTATACGATCCTTACAACAGCTCCAAACCACAGCGCCAACAACCACCAAAAAATAGCAATCCAACCACAGCTCCAAACCACCTAGCCATCCAACCAATCCCTACCCTTAACCAGATAGCAAAGGAGGACATCAACATTACATATCTGGGGCCTTACGCTATAGTATCGGTAGATTTGGTTGATACCAAATTGAAGGCCTTCGAGACACGTATGGAGGACAGACTATGTGCTCTCTTCGTGGAGTTTATATTAGGTCGATTGTCGAGCCCAAGAAAATCACAGCATGGTAGGAGTTCCAATCACAAGGAGAACCCAACAAAGAAGGAAAGACAAGTGACAGACCCATCATGCCCACACACTAGGGTAGAGTTCCCTCAATGGGAAGACACCGTTTATCACACAGGACCTTGGAGGCTTCCATGGTCGATATTGCTACTATTCATTTAAAGGGAGAAGCTGTTTAATGATATAATTGGTACAAGCATACCCATGGAGTCCCAACATGGAGGTAATTCAAGAGCGGGCTGCTACTCTGCTTCGGACCATTCGAGTATGAAAACAATGATAGCCAACGCGCAAAAATCCACCAGACCTCCACAGTTTAGGAGTACCATACCAGGTTTGAAAGACTTTCTAACGAAACAAGAGATTGGTCTAAAAATTATTGTTAGGGACTTTCATCGAGGGGTTGAAGCCGAAAACCCGAGAAGAAGTCAAAGCGCGATGATCCTATACGATGATGTCAGTTCTCTCCTTTGCGTGACTATAAGAAAAAAGGTAGAACCAAGATGCTCGGAGGACCAAAGTCACCACTCAATTAGCAGCACATAGACCTTCGACCCCATCTACTATCAGTCGACCCTCCCAGCCAAAGGAATTGATGAGGGAAGAACATCGTGACAGATCCGGGAGAGACTTGTGTTGGCACTATGATGAACCTTGGAGCAGCGACCATCGCTACAAAAAGGGGAGGCTTCTCATATAGAACCTATTAAAGAATCTGAAGAAGAGGACCCTGAGCCTGAAGAGGAGGACATGAAGAAGGATTCATAGCCAGTCGTTAACATGGTCCATGCCTTAGCTGGCTACACAAACCCATAGACAATGAAGATCGAAGGGTTCCTTGAGCAGCAACCCATTGTCATCCTCATCAACACCGGGAGCACGAACAACTTCATAAATAGCAAGGTTGCTATCTAATTGATGCTCTAAAAAGAATATTGCATTAGGTTCGACGTCAAGGTAGCTGATGACTGAATCCTGAAGTGCAACAAGAAGTGCCCACAGGTGAAATTGGTTCTACAGTGCTAAGAAGTAGTTGCTGATTTTTCCTCCTCCTCCCTCTCGATAATTCTGAAGTGGTGCTCAACATTGAATGATTATCCACGATAGGTGATGTTTCCTAGAGCTTTTCAAAACTAACCATGAAATTTTTTAGTAAAGGGAAATAATTGATCCTATGTGGGAAACGAGGGAGTGAAGCGACTATGATTGCAACATAGTGCTTGGCGAAGGTACCTCAAAAAGAGTCCAACGGCTTCTTAATTCAAATTCAAGGACTTCAGGAGATGAAACTGAAGGATATTGAAGACATGAACCCTCTTCCATAGCCTACTGAAATTTTAGCCACCTCTAGCCAACTGAGCTGACTACCACCTATCAGGCTATCTGATCCCCCTATACTGAACTGGCCGAAGGAACAACTAGCTGATGCTCGACCAAATTAATGCCCACGCTCTTAGAAGACTGAAGCTAAGAGGATTGCCCAAGAGATAACAAAGACACTGATTATTTGGTCACGCTTTTTCCCTACTATGACACTTCATCCCTACGTCTTTGTCTCAAAGGATAAGTTTTTTCTAAAGTGCTACATCCCGCCGAACCTGCCATGATTTTTGATGTGGCACTCCCAGATCTCGGGTGACTTCCACGACTTTCTAGGAGCGAACTATGATACTCGAAGTCTTCCCTGATGATGACCTTTGATCTATAACTCGAGACTACAAGAAGATCAAGTCCCTCCAGTGGCAGAATTGGAGTAAGAGAATGATCATTTGTAGGACTCAACAAAACATGAACATCACCCCTCTCATTGTGAAGAAAGATGCCTCCGCTTGGCCGAGTAGAACTATAGCCCTTATGACCACGATGTCATCTACATCAATACTAGCATTTTCAGATCGTGGCTAGATGTTCATGATTAGAGCAGATACATCAAGAGTTGGGATTGGCATCACCCTCATGCAAGATGACCAACCCTTAATCCGCACTGAGGCTTTCCTCACACTTCACACAAGATTTCTAATATGCAAGGGGATACTAGTTGCCATTGAATTTAAAGTTTGGCTCAATACAGGTCCACGACACGAAAGAGAAGTAAGCCCAAAAAAATTACAGTCCCTACTCACGTTAGCTCGGGCTCTCATCATCATGGACCATACCGGAGGGCGGCCACCATTTTAGAAGAAAGAGTGGCTTTACTAAAGATCAACCACATGGCAGCCTATGCAAAGAAGAAATGACCTCTTGACAAACTTTAGAGCAGAATAAAATTTAAAGATTGAGCTTTCCTTCACTTTTAGCCCAACCAGCAGGAAACTTAAGGAAGTGGTCTCCCCATTACTTTGGACCTTACAAAATTGAGGATCATATTAGAGCCATGACTTGTGGATCAGATCTACTTACCAATTCAGAAATACAACTAATCTTCCATGTATCCTACCCCAAATAGAAGTTTAGATATGAGGACTTAGCCCAGATCCATCCACTTGACATCCTAACTGATGAGGAGACCTAGTTTCAATTGTAGATCGCATAGGATCACAGGATTATGATGTATCACCATCCAGACACTATTATTGATAAAAAGATACAAGATGCACCTACTGCTAGGGCCACAAGAGAGCCTCATAAAGAGTTGCATATCAGGACCCATAGTTATGGAGTCTCAACCTTAAGGACAAGGCTGATTTGAAGTGGGTGGGTCTGTTAGGACCCTAGCTGAGTTGGGTCCTAGTTGATTGGGTCGAGTTCTTAGATTGGGCCTTGTTGGCCGGTCTAGACCTGACATTATGTCAGTTTTTGAAAGGCAAGATCGACACCATATTATTTATTAAATATTTTAAAATAATTTTTTTATTATTTAAATTTATGTTGATGATATTATTTTTGGTTTTACTAATGAATCTTTATATGAATATTTTGCCAAAAGTATAAGCTAATAATTTGAAATGAGTTTGATTGGCGAATTAATATTTTTCTTAGGATTGTAAATTAAGTAACTAAATGATGAAACTTTTATTGGTCAAACTAAGTATGCTTTGGATTTATTAAAAAGATTTCTTATGGATAGTGCTAAGGCCATTAATACACCAATAATCACTTCTATAAAATTAGATATAGACAACAAATATGAATGCTTTGGTTAAAAAGTCTTATAGAGGAATGTTAGGAAGCTTATTGTATCAACTATAACTAGACCTGACATAATATTTCGTGTTAGACTTTGTGCAAGATTTTAGTCCAATCCTAAATAATATCATTATAAAGTAATTAAGAGAATATTTAGATTTTTAAAAGGAACTACAAATCTAGGATTATGATATCCAAAATCTAAAAAGTTTGATTTGATTGTATATGCTGATGCTAACTTTGTAGGATGCAGAATAGATAGAAAAAGTACCTTTGGAACATGTCAATTCTTTAGTCATGCACTTGTTTCTTGATCTTCTAAGAAGCAAAACTCTATCCCATTATCCACAACTGAGGCTGAATATATAGCAGTAGGTGCATATTGTGCACAAGTAATATGGGTAAAGAGTACCTTCGAAGATTATAGACTTTACTTAAAAAATATTCCTATAAAATATAAGAATACAAGTGTAATTTATTTATCAAAGAACCCTATTCAACATTATAAGACTAAACATATTGATATTAAACATCATTTTATTCAGAATTATGTTAACAATCATGATATATCTTAGACTTTATTGATACAAAATATCAATTGGTTGATATTTTTACTAAACCACTGAATGAGGAATAATTCGATTTCATTGGAAGAGAATTAGGCATATTAAATCTTTCAAATACATAAATCATGATTCTTCTATGTTTTTCTTTTCCCATTGATTTATTTGAATGAAGTGAGATTTATACCATATGATTTCTTTTCTAATAACCTTCTTTGGCACATTGATATCATTCTCTTCTTGTTGATAATAATAAAGGGGGAGAAGAGAAGTAAATAGCTTACTCATTTCCTTTTCCTCTTTTTGTTGATGACAAAGGGGGAGAAATAATGATAAGTTTTTGATGATATCCTTCATGGACATGATTATATTTGATGACATTAAGTTATAATATTTGAGTCGAAACTTGAATTTTGATGATGAAATCAATTGATGAAGTTATGATCTAATGAATGTTTAAGTGACACAAGATTAACTTCGATCATCAAAAGGTAAATCAATTAAAGTAGGAAGAATCATGTGTTAGGTTGGAATAGAACATGTCAAATGATTAGATATCGGGCCGAAGGACTAGTCGACGTGTTAGAAGGACTTCGTGCCATGAGTTTGGGCATTGGACTAAAAGATTGGGCATTGGGCTATGAAAATCAGATGTTGTGAGAGGTCAACATGCCAATAGATCAAGCAAGACGTCGAAGGAGAGACGATGCGTTAAAGGTTTGAACGAAGTGTCAGATGAACTAATGACATGCTGGATAACATAAGATTCTTATTTTGTAATCGTTATGTCTTGATCATCGTAGTTTTAGTTTTAATTGAGTTAGTTTTGGACGAACTCATTTAAGGTGCCGTTAGGCCCTAGTTGGGATTGATTTGGGCTCATTGAGAAGCCCATTTCAATTACCTGAGGTTATGTCTAGTAGTGTCACTACTAGAGCAGGCGGTGAAACCGCCTATGACTCAAAAAGTAACGACTCGGCCTCCTAAGTGGTGGTACCACCAGCCTTTATGGCTGTAGGTGATGGTACCACCCAGGCTGGCGGTAGTATCGCTAGAGCTCAGTCTCTGAGACTATCATGCAGTGGTGGTACCGCTAGTACCTTGAAATCCCAAAATTTTAAATTTAGCTCCACTTCTTGAAGCCATTTGGGGTCTATAAATATCCCAGTTATTCTTGTTTGGAATAATAAGAAAAACAGTAGAAAGGGGAAAGAATTCTTGAGAAAAAAATAGTTGTAACTCTCTTAAGTTATCGAGTCTTTTCTTCCTAGAGTTAGAAGTCTTCTAAGGGAGGAGTGAGGTCTAATTTTTAAAGAGAGGTGTGAAGGTTCTCTTTTGAGCCTATGAAAAGAAGAAAGAGTGTAACAATGGTAGTTGATCTTTGCTAATTGAAAGAAGATTAGTAGTGAAAGTCGATGGCCTTGAGCGAAGAGGAATCAAAAGTAGACATAGGTCGGGATGACCGAACCACTATAAATCTGGTTTGCATTTCTGTTTATGCTTTTCATTTTTATTACTCATTGATTTACTTGCTCACTACTCTTATGAATATTTTTATGTTAAACATATTTTGGATATGGGTTTGATTGAATGAATTTTTAAATCGGTATAATTTTATGAAAGCACTAATTCACCTCCCCACCCCCTCTTAGAGCCAATGCAATCCTAACAGTTGGTAATTTTTCTTAATTGGTTTAACACTGAAAAAAGATTAAATGGCTTTTGCTGGCAATCAAGAGGGTTACTTTATCACTCATCCTCCTATGTTCAATAGGATGAACTACACATATTGGAAAACATGAACGAGAGTTTTCTTGCTTTCTATGGATTTCAATTTATGGAATATCATTGAACTTAGTTTTCAAACACCTTCTAAACCTATAAATGAATGGAATGATCTAGAGAAAAATTTATTTTCCTTAAAAGCAAAAGCTCTGAATGCTTTATTTTATGCTTTAGAGAAAAATGAGTTTAATTGTATTTCGGCTTATGAGACTGCACATGATATTTGTTACACACTTGAAGTTACACATGAAGGTGCAAGTAGAGTTGAAGAATCTAAGATCAATCTTTTGATGCACAATTTTGAATTATTTCAAATAAAACCAAGTGAAACCATTGGTGACATGTATACCCATTTTACATATATTATTAATAGTTTGAAAACTCTTGGTAAATCTTTTACTAATCTTGAACTTGTTAATAAAATTCTAAGATCCCTTCTAAAAAATTGGGATCCAAAAGTAAATGCAATTCAATAAGCAAAGGACTTGAACTATTTTTAATTTGAAGAACTTACCGAGTCATTAATGACCTATGAGATGACTTGTATAATACATGGTGAATACGAGAACAACCTTTCAAAGAATAGGAAGAATATGTCACTTAGAACAAAAGAAGACCACTTGAGCGAAAGCTCAAGTGATGATGATGACTTTTCATAAAACAAGAATCTAAGAATAAAAATGAACTTAAAAAGGACACAATAACATGCTATGAATACAATCGGCCAAGGTACTTCAAAAGTGAATATCCTCAATTGAAGAAGAAGAAGCTGCCAAAGAAGAAGAAAGAACTCAAGGTGACTTGGGATGAACCGAGTGCATTTGAAGACGAGGGGTAAACCAATGAAGATAAGATGGCAAACTATGCTCTAATGACTCTCAACAATAAGGTAAGTGACTTAATTAAATATTATTTATCTTATAATAAATTACTTGATGCTTTTTATTATTTATTTGATGAATTTAAATTAGTTAGTAAAAATAATATATTGTTAAAAATATATCATACTTCTCTCTCTAGTAAAATTAAAAATTAAAAAATGAGCATAAAAATTATATATTAACTTCTTATACTAAATGTGAAGAGTTAGACTTAGTTAAGAAGAAAAATATATTACTACAACAAACGTTAAAAAAATTTAAAATTAGTAACAAATCATTAAACATGATTATTGCCAATAAGGATCATGTTAGTAGAAAGGAAGGAATCGGCTTTGTAACACTAACAAAAGCCAACTACTTTTATTAAAGGACCTACATTACATGTTTTCCCTAAAAATAAATATAATTTTTATGATAGATGTGGACATTTTGCTTATAAATATTTATTTAAAAAATATAGATGCTTAAATGTTTATCTTAATAATTTTCATGATGAAGTTTGTTTTTTGGGTTTAAATGATGATGCATGGTTTTGACATAAAAGACTTGAGCATGCTTGTATGAAATTAATTGCATAAATTTAAACTAAAAAGAGACTGCACTTTTGTTAAAAATTTCTTTATCTCTAAAGCTTTTCAATTTTTGACAAGAGATCCTTAGTCATTGATGAATCAATTTATATTATTTTTATGAATATTTTGAACTAAGAAAGTGATTTTGATCATTTGATAATTTAAATTTGAATGAATTTTATCCAAATCATGATCTTTATGACTTAAGATTTATCAAAATAAATTATGTATTTTGGTATTCATTACTTGATCTTTCATGATCTTTGATATTATATCTTTCATATGACTCCTTTGTATTTATGGTTGTATACTTTATGTTGTGATTAGAACATTGATGTGAAAGAAAAAAAATTATACCACCGTATTCTTTCCATCTTTTTGACAATGAAAAAAGGGGAGAAAGACTTGCTAGCTTACATATATCAAAAGAGAAGTAAAACTTGCACATTTCAAGAAGTAGCAAAATTTGCTAGCTTGCACATTACAAAGAGAAGCAAAATCTTGCTAGCTTGCATATCAGAAAGAGAAACAATAACTTGCTAGCTTGCACATCGCAAAGAAAAGCAAAGAGTGATTAGCTTGCTCATTTTAAAAGAGAAGCAAGAATTGCTATTTTGCTAACCTTCATGTTCAAAAGCGATGTAGAACTTACTAAATTACTAACTTGCATGTTTCAAAAACTTACTAGTAGCACTTTTCTTCTTTTTGTTGATGACAAAGGGGGAGAAGTTATGATGATAATTTGAAATGTGAATCATGCATGAAATGATATACTTTGATATTTTAAAATTATAATAATTTAAAATTATATGTGTAATAATCATGATTTTATGATGCATCCTATGATGTGAAAGTCATTGTTTCGATTTGAATTCAAATGTTATCAATCTTTTTAAATTCGAGTTTACTTTATTTAAATATATCATATTAACAGAGGGAGTTTAGTTAAACTTCGTCATCAATTGGTTGTCATCATAAAAAAAGTGAAGGGTATTGAATCTCAGATTTTGATGATGAAATCAATTGATGAAGTTATGATCTAATGAGTATTTAAATGACATAGGACTAACTTCAATCATGGAAAGACAAATTGATTAAAGCAGGAAGAATCAGACGTTGGGCCGGAATTGAAAATGTTAGAAGATTGGATGTCGGGCTAGAGTATTGGTCGATGTGCCAAAAGAACTTAGTGTCGTTAGTTCGAGCATTATGCCATGAAGATCGGATATTATAGGAGGTCAACATGCCGATGGATCGAGCAATATATTGAAGAAGAGGACGATGCACCGAAGGTTTGGATAAAGCACTGGATGAACCAATGACATGTTGGACGATATAGGATTCTTGTTTTGTAATCGTTATGTCTCGATCATTGTAGTTTAGGTCTTAATTAAGTTAGTTTTGGGTGTAAGCATGCTAACTTAATTATGAGTCTGTTGGGCCTTAATTGGGGTTGATTTGGGCTCATTGGGAGGCCCATTTTAGTGACTTGAGGTCAGCTCTAGTGGTGGCACCACCAAACCAAGCAATGAAACTGCCTATGACCTAGAAAGTACGGACCCAATCTCCTAAGCGGTGGTACCACCTAGACTGGGCGATGGTTCCACCAGCCTTTATAGCTATAGGTGGTGGTACTGCTCAGGCTTATAGTACTTATTGGGAAACCAAGTGGGAACATCACATGCGTAGTGGAAGATCAAAACAATATAGGTTTTTTATACAGATCAAATCGTCGTGCAAAAGATTGGATCACGAGAAAGCTGCAAATAAAAAAACCACATCATGTAAGAGATTGTTTACCTAGGGAAATCGTATATCCCTATTTTTCTAGATCCGGATAAATATAATGAAGGAGGTCAAGTGTCCTCCTCTCTAGCGGTATCCACTTGATAGATCGCTGTAGCGATACTCCTCTAATTGCAATCTCATGTCTTACGACTCTTACATAGAGGGAGGGAGGGAGGAAGGGAGGAGAATAGGAGGGGGTATCGAAGATGCAACCAATTAACTATGAGCCTCCCTTCCTATTTATAGAGAGCCACCAAAAATCCTAGGGGTACTACCTTAGTGGGTATTGGATCTTCATCCAATTACTCACTAACCTTATATTATTGGATCTCTATCTAATAATCTCCTTTAGCCTCTAATTGGGCCTCATGCAAGGAGCCCATAAGTGTAGGGTCTCAGCTAATATGAATAGGGGCTAATTGGATCTCTATCCAATCCTCTATTTGTTGAAGCATCCACCATATGTGTGTGACCTGACCCTCTAGGCCCGATATCGAGCTGACCATGAGTCGCTCCCATCAGAACTTCTTCTGATATAGTAAAATATTATCCCCATAATGATTTACTCGACTCATCGACTATGGACGTACTAAGCCACTATGTCATAGTCCACAAACGGTACAGGGGAATTGAATCTCTCAGACCTATCTATCGATAGTTGTCATGTATCTATAGTCTCTTATCTAACTAATATCCCAAAGATTATATATTGAATATGGTACTATTAGGCCACATACAGAATCTATTTAAGTCTCACTCTAATCGGATTCTCCTAGAGAATTGCTTCTCTCTCAATCCGAATAACCTTGGCCGAGAATTTGTCTAACCAAGCACATATGAGATATTTCTCTTACGATAATATGAGTGGATGATCCTTTATAGATACTCAATTGCCTTTGTAAGGTTGGCTATTAATCTCGATAACCGATTGTACCGGATTTAAAACTTTCCAAACCTATAAGTTTGGTATCAAAGAAAAGAGTACTCAAATAAGGCATCCTTGGTATCTCAAATCTAAGGACCAGATACACAACTAGAACTATAGAATCACTGTCTGACATTAGGTATTATTAACCATATAATATTTCATAAGCAGATCAATCAGCAAACTCATTCTCCAATGAGTACTTGTACTATATCCTTAGCGTCTCCACACAAGTAGCTATAAAATCAGCCACCTCCATCATATAGATGGGTATATAGTACATCGGTCTATATATATAACATATAATATAATATAAGAATATGCCAATAATAATCATAAGTAAAAAGATTATACAACGTGTCACACGTGCCATCACTTATGTGATTGACTTGCAGGACACCTATAACTAGCAATCTCCTATAGCCAATTACCTATGTGTCTGATACCCATTAGACCTCTATGACGCTCAAATACAATCTGAACCAGCGGCTTCGTTAGTGGATCTACGATCTCATTTTCGGATGGAACTCTTTCTATTGCTATATCTTTATAGGTTATGATCTCTCTAATCAGATAGAACCTCCTCAAAACGTACTTAGGTTTCGGATGAGGCCAAGTTCCTTCGCTTGAGCAATCACCCTATTGTTGTCACAGTATATGCGAATCAGCTCCATGCTGCTTGGTACGACTATCAAATCTCTGTTGAACTTCTTCATCCATACCCCTTCTTTTGATGCTTCTACTATAATAATGTATTCCACCTCCATGGTCGAGTCAATAGTAGTATCTTTCTTAGAACTCTTCTAGCTTACTACTCCTCCATTCAAGGTAAAAATATAACCTGAGTTTGACTTGCTATCATCGATATTGGACTAGAAACTTGTGTCCGTGTAACCCTCAACCTGGAGGATACCTTCTTCATATACCAGTAAATGATCCTAAGTCCTTCTTAAGTACTTAAAGATACACTTTACTGCCTTTTAGTATTTTAAACCTAGATCCGCTTAATATCTACTCGTGACACTCAAAGCATGCACTATATCAGGCCTGGTACATAGTATATCATATATAATATACCCTATCCTTGAGGCTTAGGGTATCCTATCCATGTCCGCCCTTTCTTCAGGAGTCTTTGGGGATATACTCTTAGAAGGTGAAATTCCATGTCAAATTGATATGAGACCTCTCTTGAAATTCTCTATGCTAAACCTTTTGACAATGGATTCTATATACTTGGAATGAGATAAGCCAAGTATCCTCTTTGATATATCTCTATAAATCTGGATCCCCAAAATATAGGATACTTCCCCTAAGTCTTTGATGGAGAAGTTTTTGGATAGCCAAGCCTTTTCTACATCATTCCCAATGATTAGGATGTCATCCACATACAACACCAAGAAGGTGATAGCGCTCCTACTTACCTTCCTGTACACACAAAGCTCATCTTCATTCTTAACAAAGTTATAAGATCGGATTATCTCATCAAATCTTTTGTTCCAACTTCGGGAAACTTGCTTCAATCTGTAAATGGACCTGAGTAACCTGCACACTTTATCTAGACTCTCTCTAGATACAAATCATTTTGGTTGTATCATATACACCTCATCCTCAAAATTGCCATAGAGGAATATCGTTTTCAAAACCATATACCAGATCCCATAGTTATAGTGTGCTACAATGGCTAAAAAAATTCTGATGGATTTAAGCATGACTATAGGTGAAAAGGTTTCATCATAGTCAACTCCTTGCCTTTGATGATATCCTTTAGCTACCAGCCTTGCCTTATAGGTCTCCACCTTTCTATCTACTCTAATATTCTTCTTAAAGATCCATTTACAACCGATGGGTACGATACCCTCAGATGCATCCATAAGGTCCCAGATCTTGTTAGAGTACATGGAATCCATCTCAGAATTCATGGCTTCTTCCCACTTCCTGGAGTCTATACTCATAATAACCTTCTCGTAGGTCTAAAGATCAACATCTTGAGAGTTCTCTTTGTTGATATGTCTCATATATCTTTCAGGAGGACGAGATACACTACTAGACCTACGCAAAGTTGGTACTTATGTGCTAGGTACCTAAAAAGACTCAGACTCTGGAATAGTGCTTGAGCTAGGTTCTCCAACCTCACTCAGCTATATCTCACTCCCACTATTTTCACCAAGAATGTGTTCCTTCTCAAGAAACATAGCCCTCTTGATAATAAAGACCTTATAGTCCTCGGGATGATAGAAATAGTACCTATAAGTTTCCTTGGGGTATCCCACGAACTTGTACTATTCTACCCTTGATTCCAACTTGTCGGGATTATATCTTTTAACATGGGCAGGACAGTACCAAATCTTAACCATCTTAAGATTAGACTTCTTTCCTTTCCATATCTCATATGGTGTAGACATTACCAACTTTGATAGAACTCTGTTCAGAATGTAAGTTATGAAACTCATCATGGACCGCATCATGTCTAACATCGTGTGATTCCTCCTTTCTGATACACCATTGAGCTGACGTATATAAAGAGGGATCCATTGAGATAGAATATCATCGTCTTGAGGAAATTGGCGAACTCTGTAGTTAAGTATTCTCCTCCTCGATCTAATCGAAGAGTCTTAATACTCTTTCTAATTTAGTTCTTTACCTCATTCTTATATTCTCTGAATTCTCAAAGGTCTCAAACTTGTACTTTATCAAGTACATGTGTCAATACTTAGAGAAATTATTAGTTTGTAATGAGGTATGAGTAATCACTTATAGCCTAAGTCGACATGGACCACATACATCACTATGTATGAGTTCCAATAACTTAATGGCTCTCACTCCAGTTCTACTAAAAGGAGAGTTGGTTATCTTCTCACGATGGCAAGATTCACAATTTTATATGACTCATAGTCAAAATGATCTAAGCATCAATCTTTCAGCAACATTTGAATCCTTTCCTAATATATATGACTTAGCATATAATATCATAGGTATGTATTGTTCACCTTATCTCTTTTCCTCTTAGACGTATTTATATTCATGATGTCTGAAGAAGTGTCTAATACATATAAGCCATTTATCACGGTCCCTCTAATGATGATCTCATCATTTATAATTATTAAACAACTATTATTCTCAAAAACTAATTTATATCCACTAATTATCAAATAAAAGATGGACATAATATTTTTGATAATAGAGGAAACAAAATAGCATGCATCCAATGCAATAATAGCTTCACTAGACAGATGTATGATGACCTCCCTAATAGCAACTCTTGCTCTATTGTCCATCTTGAGGTCCATCTTACCTTTGGCCAATCTCCTACGCATTGCTAGAACCTGCAATGAATTACAGATATGATAAGCACTCTCGGTATCTAATACACATGTGTTATCAAAAAAATCTAACAAGTGGATACTGATTATGAATATTCTTGAAGCTTCTATTTTGCCTTATCTGCAAGGTAGTTCTTACAATTTCTCTTCCAGTGTCTGTCTTAGCCATAGTAGAAACACTACCTTTTATCCTTTGTTATGCCTTTCTTGGCAACCTTTGCCTTATTTGATCTTTCTTTGCCCTTCCCTTCTTAAGGGTCCCACTAGCCTTCCCTTTCTTATTAGTCTCACCAATATAGAGAATTGACTTCTCTTTCTTGATGCCACTCTCAGCTTCCCTCAACATATTGAGGAGCTCAGGGAGAGTAATCTCAAACTTGCCCATGTTAAAATTCATGATGAAGTGAGAAAAGAAATCTGATAGGGACTAAAGTATAAGATCAACAAATAGGTTATCCTCTAGGACTATTCCTAGACCTATGAGTTTCTCGATCCACTCTATCATATTTAGGACATGGTTCTCAACTGATGTCCCTTCTATCATCTTGGCTTGGAAGAGTCTCTTAGATATCTCATATCTTTGAGTTCTTCCCTGTTTCTTAAACAGATGGCGAAGATGAAGAAGAATAAAATATGCATCCATGCTCTCATGTTGCCTCTGTAACCCAAGTGTCATGGAGGCCAACATGTAACATTTTGCTAATGTGGAATCATCTATATACTTCATATAATGAGTGATCTCATCCTCGCTTGCCCCTTCTTCTGGCTTGGGCATAATTGTATCAAGGATGTACCCGATTTTCTCCACCATGAGAATAATTCTCAAATTATAGAGCCAATCTATGTAGTTAGGACTAGTGAGGTGGTTGACATCAAGTATGCCACCAAGGGTTTATAAGCAACATATTTCTGACAAACAAGAAATAACACAAATATATAACATGCAAATTTTATGAAAAAACTAATTAAGATATGAACTTCTATCTTAAATATTCTTACTATTTTCCTAGTGAATCACGCGACATTCTCAACACGTGAGATGGAAGTCTCTGGCAGACTTCTAATGGGGATCAGGATCCAATTGGCATCTTAGTGCAACTTCTAAGGACTCGACCAATTACATTAAGCCTAAAAGGTATGTAACTCTTACCAATCACAACTCATTGTGATTTTCCATCTTACTTGGCCTCCGAATCATCATTGCCTCGATTGCTCGACCAACCATGAAGTTTAGTTAAGTCATCACTATCGTTATAGGATGAGTCTGATTCGATTGATATATTCTCAACTGCTCAACCAAGTCATACCATATCCTCAGATTACCGGTGACATCTCTATATTATAGGCAACAACTTGATCACATAGATAGGTGAGCCTCGAGGGACTTAACTAACTCAATCTATGTCGTGATTCAATTTCTTCCTATAATGATGGAAGGTCACGTGGGTCAATCTTAATGCCTCACACTCATTGACTTAATATTATCGTAGGAGGGGTTTTTTGTTTTGTATCGGTCTCCTAATATATTGTGTCACATACATACATATTTAATATATATCTACATCGCATATATATATATATATGTAAATATCTAGTAGGTGTATAACACATATCACATATGCAAGCCACACTGGATGATCATGACCCAACACCTAACATGATTAAGCCCGAGCCAATGGGCCTAATCACTCACAATATGATCTATGTATGCATCAGCATATCCCCATACCCTGTGATTATTGATCTTGTCATTATCGGTTTCATTGGATCCTCGCCGCATCACCATGCATTGTGATCTCGGGCCACGCCATCGTGGGTCCTGCTGTCATCTCAACGCTCCCACCATGTCTCTCCATGCAATTAGAAAATAATCACAAGCACGTAGGTCTGATAATAAATGAGAAAAATAGAGGCTCGCAGGCTCCAATAATAATAGTGATAATCATAATTACACATATCACAACATATGGCTCATGATCATCCATCAATATCATACATCACATGTACACATCACCATGTAAGATTACTAAATAATATAATAATTAATTAAACTTTTTAATTAATTATTTTTTTAGAAATTAGGACATGTTAGGAATTTTTAGAATTATCAAGGGAATTTTTAGAATTCTGAAAAAAGGTCAGACCTTGGAATTTCTAGAAAAGTCAAGGGTTTTTTCAGAATTCTGTAAAGGAGGATAGAATATGGAATTTCTTAAATGGGGTACTATCATCCTTTTATTGAAAAGAAACCCTAACCCTTTCTACGCTATTCCAGTGATACTCCTCCAATCGCAAAGTCAAGGGCCCCTATCGTGGCCTGGCCGCGAGCAGCCGCCCTTACAGGTGGCCTCACCATGGGTGGCCACCTCTATAGGGGGCCTTCCCGCAGGTGGCTACCCCCTTCTTTACTTCCTTCTTTATAAAAACATAACAAGAATACGTAGAATAGTTCTACATAATGCAATCTCATCATACATAGTTTAAAATCTATCTTTCGCACAAACAACCTTGGCTCTGATACTATTATTGAGAAACTAAGCGAGAGTATTATATGCATAATGGAAGATCAAAATAAAATAGGTTTCTCATGCAGATCAAATCATCGTGCAAAAGATTGGGTCACGAGAAAACCATAAAACCCAAAAACTGCATCGTGTGAGAGATTGTTTACCTAGGGAGATCATATATCCCTGTTTTCCAAATCCAAATGGAGAGGATGAAGAAGGTTAAGCATCCTCCTTGCTAGCATTATCTACACGATGGATCGCTATAGCGATACTCCTCCAATCGTAATCCCAGGTCTCGCAATTCTTATAGAGAGGGAAGATAATAAGAGGGGGTGGCCAAAAATGCACCCAATCAACTATGAGCCTCCCCTCCTATTTATAGAGAGTCACCAAAAACCCTAGTGGTTATGCTTTAGTGGGTATTGGATCTTCATCCAATTACCCACTAACCTTCCAATATTAGATCTCCATCCCATAATTTCAATTGACCGCTAAATGAGCCTCATGTAAGGAGTTCATCAGTATAGGGTCTCATCTAATGAGAATGAAGGCTAATTAGATCTCTATCCACTCCTTTATTTGCTAAAACATTCACCATATATATGACCCTTTAGGCCCGATACCGAGCTAGTCGTGAGTTGCTCCTATTAGAACTCCTGATATAGTAACTTATTATCCCCATAATAATTCACTCGGCTCAACGGCTATAGACGTACTAGGTCACTATGCCATATTATTTAGATAGTAAGGGGGGATTGAATCCATCGGACTTGTCTATCTATAGTTACCGTATATCTATAGTCTCTCATCTAACTAATATCCTAGAGATTGTATATTAGACATAGTACTATTAAGCCACATACGAATTTCGTTTGAGTCTCGCTCTAATCAGATTCTCTCGGAGAACTCCTTCTCTTTTAATCCGAATAACCCTGCCCAAAGATTTGTTTGAGTAAGCATATATAGAATTTTTCTCTCGTGATACCGAGGTGGATAATCTTTTATTGACACTCAATTTCCATCTAAGGTTGGCTTCCAATCCTGATAATTGATTGTACCATATCTAGAAGTTTCCAAACCTATAAGTCCAGTGTCAAAGAAAGGAATACTCAAACAAGTCATCGTTGGTATCTTAAGTCTAAAGACCAGATACACAACTAGGACCATAGAATCGTTGTCTGATATTAGGTATCATTAACCATACAACATTACATAAGCAGATCAATCAGTAAACTCATTCTTTAATGAGCACTTGTATCATATCCTTAGTGTCTCCACACAAGTAGTTATGAGACTAGTCACCTCTATCATTTAGATGAGTATATAGTATACTGGTCTGTCTGATTATCTCGATGTCCCTCTCAAATAACCTATGATCGAGATTATTTAGGATTTATGTTTAAAGGCGAACCGATCTCATTATCATGATCTCATCATGATTCGTTTCTCATCACACAGAACCGAAGACATTTGAATATATATATATATAATAAATAATATAATATAAGAATATACCAATAATAATCATAAGTAAAAAGATTATGCAGTGTATTACATATGTCATCACTCACGTGATTGGCTTATAGAGCACCTGTAACCAGTAGTACTATCGCTAAAGCTCAGTCTTCGAGATTGTCAGGAGGCGGTGGTACCATTAATACCTTGAAATCCCAAAAATTTAAATTTTAGCTCCACTTTTTGAAATAATTTAGGGTTTATAAATATCCCAATTATTCTTGCTTGGAATAGCAAGAAAGAGAGTAGAAAGGGGAAAGAATTATTGAGAAAAAAAAGAGTTATAATCTCTCATAAGTTATTGAGTCCCTTCCTCCTAGAGTTAAAAGCCTTCTAAGGGAGGAGTGAGGTCTAATTATAAAAGAGATGTGTGAATATTCTGTCCTGATCTTGTGAAAAGAAGAAATTGTAACAAGGGTAGTTGATCTTCATCCATTGAAAGAAGATCAATAGTGAAAGCCAGTGGCCTCAAGCAAAGAGGAATTGAAAGTGGGCGTAGGTTGAGACGACCAAACCACTATAAATCTAGTTTGCATTTCTATTTATACTTTTTACTTGCTCACTACTCTTATGAATATTTTTAAGTTAAATACATTTTTGATACATGTTTGATCGAATGAGTTTTCAAATCACCATAATTTTATAAAAACAATAATTCATCAATCCACATCACCACCCCACCCGCTGATATGGTCCTAACATTTTGAGATGTATGGATATGATTCTTGCGCTATGACTTATGATTAAAGTTATTTTTAACTTGAATTCAAATAGTTGAAATATTATCAATTTTCATTAAAAATTCAAGTTTTTGATGGCATAGAGATAGAGGAATTTAGTTAAAACTTTGTCATTAATTAGTTGTCATCACAAAAAAGGGTGAGATTTTTGAATCTCAAATTTTGATGATGAAATCAATTAATGAAATTATGAACTAATATGCTTAAGATGAGTAATGCAGAAAATCTTTGATTATAGACTTGAACAATCCAAGGGCAATCTATCGAAGCAAGACATTGGGCGGAAAAGCGTCATGTCAAAGATTAGATATCGGGTTGAAGGATTAAACGACGTGTGGTAAGATAGACTTCTTGTGGAGTTTGGGCATAAGGTTGGAAGATGCACCAGAGGTTCGAACAAAGTGTTAGATGATCAAACAACATGCTAGGAAGATAGACAATGTGTTGAAAGATTCATGTTTCTTATTAAGGCAGTTAGGTCTTAGTAGTGATCGTTTAGAGTTGAATTAAGTTGGTATTAGGCCGTAACCATACCAACTTTATTCAAGGCTCATTGGGCCTGAACCAGGGATAAATTTGACCTAATGAAAGGTAAATTTATTGACCTAGAATTGACTTGGGTGGTGGTACCACCAGGTCCAAGCGATGGTACCGCCTAGGATATAGAAAGTACCTTTTTGCTTTTTCAAAAATATAAGCAGTGGTACCGCTAGAAAATGATGATATCGCTTAGTTTGACAATAGTACTACTAGAGCCCTAATTTTCGGCTCTGTTTGGTGGTGGTACCACCCAGAACAGGCTGTGGTACAACTAGTATCTCAAAAATTCAGAGATTTAAAATTTTGACTCTAATTTTGATCCCATTGAGAATCTATAAATATCCCACCTATTCTTGTATCCTGAAACACAAAAAGAGTACGAATAAGTGTGAAAAAAGTGGGTAAAAAAGTGATAGAATCTTTGAGCTAAAAGTGTTGTAATCTTAGTGTTTTGGAGTCTTCCTCATTAAGTTTAGTAGTCATTATAAAGAGGATTGATGTATTGCGAAAAGAGTTTATAAAGGTTCTCTACTGAGCTTAGTTAAAAGGAGAAACTGTTATCGGGGTAGTTGATCTTCGCTTATTGGAAAGAAGATATGTAGTGAATACTTGTGGCATCGAGAGAAGAAGAATCGGGAATAGACGTATGTCGGGACGATCAAACCACTATAAATCAATTTGTGTTTCCTTCTTACTTTTACTTGTTATTTTCTTACTGATTTACTTTATTCACGCTTTATAGTTAAATGATTTTTTGATTTATATTCTTGTTTGAATGATTTACAATCAGATTATTTTTGATAATTACTAATTCATCCCTCCTCTTAATGTCATTACAGTCTTAACAGTCGATCCCCTCAAAGTGATCATTTACTTTTTCTTCATCTTCTTTCATGATAAAACTCTAACGTCTTATCAGTCTTTCTCATCTTTCTTCTCTTTTACCAAAGATGGGTTTAGAATGCAATTAGATAATGTTCTTTGGATTGATCTTTAAGATGATCTTTAGCTTTCAAATATTTCTTTCAATATAAAATTTAGTTTTACTAATATGAATATCATTTCCAACTACAAAAGGGTCGCTCATTTTTAATGATACTATGTACTTAATCATCCTTCATAATTTTTTTCACAATGTTTTTACCGAAAGAATTCTTTGTATTCATGTTCCCTCTTTCTCCTGATAAATGGATTTGGCTTCCTGCCTCCTCGGGTTCTGCAACTGCAGATTCCTTAAGAGGCAACAAAGCTCTACCGAGGAGGTCTGCCCAAGCTGGAAGGTCGTTTGGCGCGCTACGGTTGCTCGGAAAGTCAAGCTGTTCACGTAGAAGTTGTGTTGGAACAGACTTCGCACCGATAGTTGGTTTGCTGAAATCTTTCAGGGTCAAGTTAATGCTTGCCCATGCTGCAACTTGGCATAATGGTTACTGGTTTGACTGCCTAGTGTTCCCTTTAAACTTTTTCACCTTTGGCATAATGGTTACTGGTTTGACTGCCTACATGAGGATTAATAGCATAATAATGAATTCCTTTTAGTTTCTTTGGAACAACCGCAATGATGCTGTATACTGCAACCATCAAACCAGCCCCTAGTACTATTGTTTGTAAAGTTTTAGCTTTAACACATGACCACTTCTTGTATTCTCAGTCTACGCGAAGGCCTAAAATCTTACACTTATGCTGATGACTCTTTGTATATGACTTTGTTTAGAGTGTGATGGGTTATGGTTTCATCATAAAAAACGCAGCAAACACTCCAATTGCTCTTGGTGGTGGTCCTTGGGAAGCATCCGATGTAGCAATAGATGAGGGAATTACTATATCAGAGAGGATAAAAGAGGTAGTCCCACAATGATAGGAAATATATATTCAGTCAGCTATAATGTGTTATAGTAATTTTACTTAAAGCTCATGAGAGGAAAAAGATCCAAATGATTTGACACCTATTTGCCAGTATTAATAGGAGTCCAAGGGATAAGCCGAGTCAATATTAGAGTGGTTAAGTCTTGAACATAATTATTTCAAGTCAAATTGAGGTAGTATTGGGTCGAAATAATGTCAACTTGATTTAAAGTTCATTGAGCCTAAACCAGGGCCGAATTAGGCCTATTAGAAGACTAACTCGGTGACCTTGAGCAGGTTTGGGTGGTGGTACTGTCAGGCCCAGGTGGGGTTCCACCCAAAGAGCCGAAAAACACTATTTTGTGCTTTTCCAGAACTTCCGATGGTACCGCCTAAGCGACAGTGGTATTGCCTAGACCAATGGTGGTACCTTTATAGAGCCCAGATTCCTAGGCTCCATTCGGCAGTAGTACTACTCGATGTTAGAGCCTAAAATCTCAAGAATTTAAATTTTTAACTATATTTTTTAAGCCTTTGGGGGTCTATAAATACCCCACTCATGCTTGTTTAATGCAAGAGTGAAAGAACTAAAACTTGAGAATTGAAGGGTTGTAAACTCTTGAAATAGTATTTGAGTCTCTTCCTCCTTGAGTTTATAGGTTATTCTAAAGAGGTGTAAGATCTTTTGTAAAAGAGTTGGTATAAAGATTCTCTCCTGAGCTTGGTAAAAGGAGGGGTTATAATAAGGATAGTTGATCTTCGCCCATTGGAAAGAAGATCGGTAGTGAATATTGATGGCCTTGAGAGAAGAGTTCTCAAGAGTGGACGAAGATTGGGATGGTCGAACCATTATAAATTTATTTATATTTCTTTCCTTACTTTGCCTTATCATTACTTACTAATTTACTTATTAACTATCGTTGCTCACACATTTTAGTTAAACGTATTTTCGATACATATTTTTTAATCCAAAATTTTAAATTAAACCTTATTATGAAAGCACTAATTCATCCGTCCCCACCCTAGTACCATTATGATTCTAACACAGATGAAGTGCTAGAAGATTAGACAACATGCCAAAATAGTGCACAACATGCTAAAAGCTTTATAATTGTGTCAAATATGTGGTTGGATTTATTGAATCTCAAATTTTGATGATGAAATCAATTAATTAGTTTATGGACTAATAAGATTTTGAGATAAGTGATGTAAAAAAATCTTCAAACATGGATATAAACCATTATAGGATAAATTATCAAAGTAGGAAAATCAGACGTTATGCTGAAAAGTATCATGTTAGTGATTAGGCGTCGGGCCAGAGAATTAGTCAACGTGCTGAATAATATACTTCACATCATGAGTTTGGGCATCGTGCTGAAAGGATCGGGTATTGCACCAAAAGATCAAATATTTTGGAAAGTCAATATATCGATAGATCGAGCGATATATCGAAGGAAAGGATAATGCATCAAAGGTTTGGACAAAGTGTCGGATGATAAGATGACATGTTGAAATGCAGGATAACATACTGAAAGCTTCATGATTATGCTAGATAAGTGATTGGAGTATTTAAGTCTTGATTATGATTGTTTGGGGTTAAATTGAGTTGTTATTAGGCCAAAATAATGTTAACTAAATAAGAAGCCCATTGGGCCCTAAACCAGGGCCGTATTGGGCCTATTATAAATCCAAATCAATAACCTGAAGCAGGCCTGAGCGATGGTACTACTAGGTCGAAGTGGTGGTAGCGCTTGAGAGCCTAAAAGCACTATTTGTGCTTTTTCACAGTGCCGATAGTGGTACTACTAGTTTGGTGGTCATACCGTCAGATCTCAGATTCTCAAGCTTTGTTTTGATGGTAGCACCACCAATAGCCTAAAATCTCGAGGATTTGAATTTTGGCTCCATTTTTGAAGCCTTTTGGGGTCTATAAATACCCTACTCATACTTGCATGATGAAGTAAGAAGAATTTTTAAGGATGGAAGTATTGTAAACTCTCTTAAGTGGTAGTTGAGTCTCTTCCTCATTCTTGAGTTTAGAAGTTTTTCTAAGTTATTGGAGGGTTGATGTCTCTTGTAAAAGAGAAGTTCAAAGGTTCTCTCTTAAGCCTAATAAAAAGACTTGGTATAAATGTTCTCTCCTAAGCCTGGTAAAAGGAGAAGGATTATAACAAAGGTAGTTGATCTTTACCCTTTTGAAAGAAGATCGGTAATGAAAGTAGGTGGCCTCGAGGGAAGAGGAATCGAGAGTTGACGTAGGTAAGAAAGATCGAACCACTATAAATCACTTTTCTTTCTCTTGGCTTTGCTTTGCCATTGCATATTGATTTACTTACTCACTATCCTTACTCACACTTTAGTTAAATGCACTTCCGATACGGATCGATCAAACTTTTAAGATATGATTCTTTTTGCCAAACACTAATTCACATCCCCCCCCCCCCCCCTCTTAGTGCTATTACGATCATAACAATTGATATCAGAATTTAGTTCTCTCAGTTGGATTAAAACCCAAGAGAGATTTAATGATTTTTTCTGATAATCAATAGGGTAATTCTATCACTCATTTTCCTATGTTTAATGTGACAAACTACACTTATTAAAAAACATGAATATAGATTTTCATGATTTTTATGGATTTTAATTGGTAGAATGTCTTTGAATGTTGTTTTGATAATCTTCTAAGTTGATGAATGAATGCAATGATTTTTGAGAAGAAAATAATTTTCTTAAATGCTAAAGCTATGAATGTTTTATTTTGTGCTTTGGACAAAAATGAGCTTAATCGTATTTCTACTTGTGACACCACACATGATATTTGACACACACTTGAAGTTACTCATGAAGGTACCAAGTGAAACCATTAGTGACAATATACACTCATTGATGAATGTTGTCAATGGTTTAAAAAGGTCTTTGTAAAAGATATACTAATCTCGATTTAGTGAATAAGATTTTCAGATCTCTTCCAAAATATTGAAATCCAAAAGTGACGGTTATCCAAGAAGTAAAGGACTTAAACAACTTTCCTTTTAAAGAATTCATAGGATCTTTAATGATCTATGAAATGCCCTACAAAACACAAGATGAACAAGACGAAAACCATTCTAATAAAAGGAAGGATATTGCATTTAGAACCAAAGAAGACCATTTGAGCAAAAACTCAAGTGATGATGATTACATGTTGAATATGCATTAATGGCCTTCAACGATAAGGTATGTAACTAAACCGAAACAAATTTATCTGATAATGAATTACTTAATATATTTCATGATTTATATGATGAACTAAAAAAGATTGGTAAGAAATATAATTTACTAAAAATAGATCATACATTACTTACTAATGAATTTCATACATTAAAAATTATGCATGACAAATATATATCAATATCTTATACTTCTTGCTCTAAATGCAAAGATTTAAAATCATCTAATCTTGAACCTCAAAAGGAATCATTTCCAAAATCACATGTTTTGGAAAATATGAAAAAGGACCTAATTGCAATGAATAAGAAACTAAAACATTGCTTAGAAGAATCAATTAATAGTAATCATATAATAGAATCTTTTAAAAAGGAAAACATGTTATCATAACAAACTTTAGAAAAATTAAAAATTAAAAATAAATTATTAAACATGATTATTGTTAACTAAGGTTGTGGATTAAGAAAGAAAGTTATTAGTTTCACAAATAATAGCATGCATCAAAAGTCAACTAAATTTGTAAGGGACTCGTACTATATATTCCTCCTAAAGTTAAATATAATTTTTGAGGAAGATTTAGTCATTATGCTTATATATACTCTCTTAAAAATTATAGATCTAATAAATTAGTTTGGTTCCTAAATGAACCATAAACAATTTGATGCCAAAATTCAAGAAAATGAAGATCTAACTATGAAGGACCCAAAGTTAAATGGGTACCTTATACAAATCCTTCTTTCTTATAGATGTCTTCATATAAGAGCTAGGAGCAAAAGATAGTATCTTGATAATGGATGCTTAAGGCATATGACCGAAGATTCAACACACTTCTAAAAGCTCATTAGCCGAGACAAAGGATATGTCACCTTTGGAGACAATAAAAAAAAATCATTGACATTGGAAATATCAGTAACAAATCAAATCTTTTGAGTAAAGATGTTCATTTAGTAGATAGTTTAAAATATAACTTATTAAGCATTAGTCAACTCTGTGATTAGAGATATAATATTAAATTTAAATCTAATGCTTACATCATAGAAATATCAAATAAGAACAAATCTATGATTGCTTTAAGTAGCGATAATGTTTATACTATTAATTCATAATTTTCATGACGAAATTGGTTTTTCGGTTTTAAACGATGATGCATGACTTTAGCATAAGATATTATAACATGCAAGTATGAAATTAATCTCATAAATTAGAATTAAGAAACTTTAGTTATAGGAATCTATCCACATTATTTTTAACAAAATTTTTAAATATAGGAAAAATGATTTTGATCATAATTTCAAATTTGATATATTAGATTTGATTGAAAATTCTCCTCTCTAAAACAACTTAAATACATCTACTTCTAAAGAAACCTTACCAAATGAATAGAAGTATGCATATGCACATATTAAAGAGCTAATTATTAGAGATACATCAAAAGGTGTTCAAATACATAAATCAAGACCTTTTACTATTTATTATCATATGCTTCTTTCTTTTTATTAAAGAGAAGATTTTTCTAAATGAATCATGATCTTTCACTTAACTTCTTGATATTTATAACTTGAGATTTATATGAATCAAGATCTTTTACCATTTGTTCTCTTATGATTCTTTTTGTTATTTACTAAAGAGGAGATTTATTCAAATGAATTATGATCTTTCACTTGACTTCTTTACAACTTGAAATTTATTTTGTATGAATTGGATTTATTTTGATTCTTGTTTTCATGACTTGTGTACTCCATTTTAAAAAAGAGAAGAGGTAACTAGTATTTGTGTTGAGACAAAAACATGAGAAGTAGCGATTCATGCCTAGCTTGTGTTAAACAAGGAGATTTATGATGCTTTTATAATTTTTTATTAGAAGTGACTCATGTCAAACTTTATTGAAGATTTGGGCTTGAAATGATAATATCAAGATCGAATTTATCTAAACTTGAATTCAAGAGTATTATTAAAAAAAAGGTTTCATTTTGAATTCAAGTTCATCAATTTTTAAGATGGTATATAGATAGGGGAAGTTTTGTTAATATCCCATCATAAATTGACCTCTTATAACTTGAACTTATCTTCAATATTTATATATTTAATATTATAATATCAAAGTAGTTTTATAATTAAAATTTGGATAAAAAGGGACAGAAGTAGCATCATAATACAATGATATCCTTCTCTTATTTTTGATGATGACAAAGGGAGAGAAGTATATTTTTTAACAAAAGGGGAAGAAGTCTACTGTACTCTTTCATGATATAAAAGAAATTATGATGTTTTAACTTATGATGATTTGAAATTATGGAATGATTACTTTGATATTTTAACTATACATATGAAGTGTGCAATGATTATTTTGACATTTTAATTGAAATTAAGTATATGATCTTTGCAATGATTATTATTGAAAGTCACTAAGATTTATTCAAAGACCAAAACTGAATGGTTATTATTATTTTGAATTCAGGTTTACTATATTTCAAAATAGCATATACATAGGGGGAGCTTAGTTAAAGCTCTATTATCAATTAGTTGTCATAATAAAAAAGAGAAAGATTATTGAATCTCAGATTTTGATGATAAAATCAATTGATGAGTTTATGGACTAATAAGATTTTAAGATAAGTGATATAAGAAACACTTCGATCAAGGACACAAACCATCATAGGGTAAATTATTGAAATAGGAGAATCAAACATTAGGCTAGAAATGTATCATATTAGAGATTGGACGTCGAGACAGAGGATTGGTCGATGTGCCGAATGATGGACTTCATGCCATGTGTTCGGATATTGTGCCGGAAGGATTAGGTATTACCCCAAAAGATCAGATATTATAAAAAGTCAACATGCCGATAGATCAGATAATACGCCAAAGAAAGGATGATGAGTCAGAGGTTTGGACAAAGTGCCTGATATGACATACCGAAATGCTAGACAACATACTGAAAGCTTTGTGATTGTGCTAGATATATGATTGGACTGTTTAAGTCTTGATCGAGGTTGTTTTGGGTCAAATTGAGTGGATATGATAAAGCCTAGAGGTTTCTATCGAGGATAACTAATCTCTATAGGGGATCGGTCATTGTTGATCTCTATAGGGGATCAGCCCTCATCGATCTCTATAGGGGATCGACCCTCGTTGATCTCTATAGGTGATCAACCCTTCTAGGGTTTCAGCTACAAGGCTGAAAGGAAACTTAATTCTTCATTGCTTTCTAAAGAGAAATTACATGAATATTTATAGGGTTTATGAAAAGACCCCCTAGATCAGGACTCCTAATTAGAGTCTTACTAGGAATATATCTCTAATTCTAACTCCTACTCCTAATCAAACTCCAATTTAACCGAATCCTAATCCCACTAAGATTTGACTCCTAGTTGACTCAATGTCAGGTTTAGATCGGCCAACAGGTCCTTTTATATGAACTTGACTCAATAGATTAGGGCCCGACCCAATTAGAGTCTTATCATGGTATTAGGCCAAAACCATACCAACTCAAGAGAAATCTATTGGGCTTGAACTAAGGTCAAATTGGGTCTATTAGAAGGTCAAATCACTGACCTGAAGTAGGCTTAAGTAATTGTACTGCCAGGCCCAAGTGATGGTATCACTTGATGCTGGTTACAAGTGCCCTACAAGCCAATCATAGGAGTGATGGCAAGTGTGACATGTTGTGTGATCTTTTTGCTTATTATTATTATTGATATATTCTCACTTTATGTTATATGTTACATATATATTGTGATGACCTGGGATTTATGCAATGAAAATCAGATTATGATGATATCACGATAATGAGAATGATTCGCCTTTAAACACAAATCCCAAATAATACCAGTTATAAATTATTCGAGAGGGACATCAAGATAATTGGACAGATAGTGTGCTATATACTCGTCCATATGATGGAGGCGGTTGGTCTCATAGCCACTTGTGTGAGGACACTAAGGATATAGTATAGATGCTCATTGAAGAATGAGTTCACTAATTGATCCGCTTATAGAATATTGTATGGTTAATGATACCTAAGGTCAAATAGTGATTTTGTAGTCCGAATTATGTTTCTAGTCCTTAGACTTGAGATAGCTTGTTTGAGTACTCTTTTCTTTGATGTTGGACTTACAAGTCTAGAAAGTTTCAGATTTGGTACAACGGGTTATCGAGATTGGTAGCCAACCTTACGAAGGTAATTAAGTATTAATAGAGGATCATCTACTCTCGGTATCATAAGAAGAATATCCTGTGTGCTCTCATCTAAGTAAATCCATGGCCAAGACTGTTCAAGTTAAGGGAGAAGGAGTTCTCTGGGAGAATCTAATTAGAGTGAGACCTAGATAGATTCCATATGTGATTTGATAGTAGCATGCTCGATATACAATCTTTGGGATATTAGATATATGAGGGACTATAGACATACTATAATTAAGGATAGACAGGTCCAATGGATTAGATCTCATATACCACCTAAGGACTATGGCGTAGTGGCCTAGTACTTCCAAAGTCGATGAGTTAAGTAAATTGTTATTGGATCAGGGATATATGATCTCCCTAGGTAACCAATCTCACACTGGTCGTAGTTTTTAGATTTTATGATTTTTCATATATCAATAATTATGCATATGATGCTATAATAGTTTCCTAACAGTGGTATCAGAGCTAGGTTGCTCATGCAATAATTTGACTTTTAAATTACGTTTGATGAGATCGAAATATGTAGAATTATTCTATGTGTTGTTGCTGCACTTGAAGATACATGTGGAGAGGCGGTGTGCATGCTTGGCTGCGAAGGTAGCGCATACAAGCAAACTGCTCGTGGGCAGGGCGGGGGGGAGGGGGGTTGGGGTTGCGCGGGTGACCATCTACGGGGCCACTCGCTCGTAGGGGCAGCGGCGATGGCCCATTAGAAGGGGGTAAAGGGATTAGGGTTTTTCTTTATAAAAGGAAAATTTTACGCTTTGGAATTTAAGAAATTTCGAGACTTATCCTTTTATCCAAAATTTTAAAAATACCTTTAACAAATATGAAATTCTTAGTATGTCCTAGATTTTAGAAAATATAGTTAATTAAAAAGTTTAATAATAATAATTATTTATTTAGTAGTCCAACATAATGATATGTGTACATGTGATGTATGATAAGAGATAAAAATAATATTTTTGATAATAGAGGAAATAAAATAGCATGCATCTTATAGAATGATAACTCCACTAGGCAGATGTAGGGTAACCTCCCCAATGGCAACTACAGTAACTCTTGCTTCATTGCCTATCTTGAGGTCTATCTCACCTCTGGCCAATCTCCTAAGTCTTGCCAAATCCTATAATATATTACAGATATGATAAACAATCCCGTTATTCAATACCTGTGTGTTATCATGAAAATCTAACAAGTGGAGACTAATCATGAATATACCTGAAGCTTCTCCAAGCTTCTGTTTCACCTTATCTATAAGGTAATCCTTCCAGTTCTTCTTTCAATATCCATCTTTGCCCTAGTGGAAGCACTATCCTTTGTCCTTTGTCGGGTCTTTTTTGGCAATCTTTACCTTACCCGGTCTTTCTTTACCCTTACCCTTTTATGGGTCTTACTAGCCTTCCTTTTCTTCTTGGTCTCACCAATATAGAGAACTAGCTTCTCTTTTTTGATGGCACTCTCAGCTTCCCTTAACATATTAAGAAGCTTTGGGAGAGTCACCTCAAACTTATTCATGTTAAAATTCATGATAATCTAAAAAAAAGAATCTAGCAAGGATTGAAGTATAAGATCAATGCACAGGTTATACTCTAGGACTATTCCTAAACCTGTGAGTATGTCGATCCACACTATCATCTTCAGGACATGGTTCTGAACCGATGCCCCCTCTGTCATCCTGGCTCAGAAGAGACTCTTGGATATCTTTCAGTTTTTCCTTTTTCCTTAAATAGCTAGCAGATTTAAAGAAGGATAGAATTGGCACCCATGCTCTTATGTTGCTTTTGTAATTTAGGAGTGATGGAGACTAACATATAATATCTTGCCAACATGGAATCATCTATATACTTCACATAGTGAGCGATCTCATCGTCACTTGCCTCTTCTTCTGGTGTGGGCATAATTGTATTAAGGGCATATGCGATTTTTTCTATTGTGAGAATTATTCTAAAATTTTAGAGCAAATCCGTATAGTTTGGACTAACGAGGCAATCGGCATCAAGTATGTCACATAGGAGGTTTACAAGTGACATATTTCTAATAAATAAAATATATCATAAATAAATAACATGCAGATTTTATGCAAAAACTAAGATATAGACTTCTATCTTAATGTATTCCCACTATTTTCCTAGCGAATCATGTGACACCCTCGACATGTGAAATAGAAGTCTCAAGCAGACTTTAGTGGGGATCAAAATTCAATCGGTGTCTTAGTGCAACCTCGAGTGACTCGACCAATTATATTAAACCCAAAAGGTAGGCTAACTCTTACCAATCATAACTCATGATTCCTATCATGTTCGGCCTCTAAATCATCATGGTCTCAACTACTCAACCAACCATAAAGTTACAAGATGAGTTTGATTTAATAACCAAGCATACCATGTCCTTAGGTCACCGGTGACATCTCTATATTGTAGGCAAGATCTCGATCACATAGATATGTGAGCCTTGAGTAACTTGATTAACTTAACATATGTTATGATTTAATTTCTTCTTATAACAATAGAAGACCACATGGGTCAATCTTATTACTTCACGTTCACCAACTTAATATTATCGTTGGAGGGGTTTTCATTTTGTATCGGTCTCTTAATATGTCGTGTTATATATATATATATATATATATATATATATATATATATATATATATATATATATATATATATAATATATCTACATCACATGAATATAAATATATATATATATATATATATATATATAGTAGGTGTATAATATATATATGTAAGCCACATAGGATAATCACGAGCCATCACCTAATATGATTATGCCTAAGCCAATAGGCCTAATCACTCACAATAAGATCTATGTAGGCATCGATGCATCTCCATGCCTTGTGATTGTTGATCTCATTATCATCCGTTTCGTCGGATCCTCGCCATATCACCATGCGTTGTGATCTCCCGTAATGGTATCATGGGTCTCATTGTCACCTCCACGCTCTCGTTGCACCTCTCCATGTAATTATAAAATAATCACAAGTATGCAAGCCCAACAATAGATGAGAAAAATGAATGCTAGCAGGCCCCAATAATAATAATTATCTCATGTACACACATCATATTATATGGCTCGTGATCATACATCCACTTCATACATCACATGTACACATCACCAATCATGATTACTAGATAATATATAATTAAGTAAACTATTTAATTAATTATTTTTTTAAAAATCAAGACATGCCTAGAATTTTCAGAATTGTCAAGGGCATTTTCAAAATTCTAGATAAAAGGATAGATCCAGGAATTTCTCAAATTCCAAGGTACATAATCATCCTTTTGCTAAAACGAAGCCCTAACCCTTTCTGCCCACCTATAGAGGGCCATCGCCATCGCCATCGCCCCTATGTAGGCGGTCGTTGCCCTTGCCTACAGGTGATGACCATTGCCCTTAGCTGGCCTACCTGTGGGCATCGTGCCCGCAGCTAGTCACCCCTACTAGTGACAGACCTAGCCTAGTTGGTCGTAGTTACCTTTTCTGTGAATCACAGAAAGAACACAGAGAACAGTTCTATACTATTCAATCTCATCATGTGTAGTTTAAAAGCTAATATTTTGCATAAACAATCTTGGCTTTGATACCATTACTGGGAAACCTCAGCTAGAGCATTATATGCACAATAAAACATCAAAACAAAATCATTTCCCATATAGATCAAAATTATCATGCAAAGATTGGTGCAAAGAAAATTTGTAAAACCGAAAATTGCATCTTGTGAGAGATTGTTTATCTAGGGAGATTGTACATCCCTATATTTTCAGATTCAAATGAAGAGGATGAAGGAGGTCAAACATCCTCCCCTCTAGCGATATCCACATGATGGATCACTACAACGATAATCGTCCAATCGCAGCCATAAATCTTGCAACTCTTACGCAGAGGGAGAGAGGACAATAGAAGGAGACGACAAAAGGTGCATGCATCCTATCACATAAGAGTCGCTCCTGCCTCCTATTTATAGAGAGCCACAAAAAACCCTAGGGATCCTACCTTAGTGGATATTGGATCTTCATCCACTTACCCACTAACAATGGATTATTTGATCTCTATCCAATAATCTCATTTGGCCTCTAATTGGGCCTCATACAGGGAGCCCATCAATGTCAAGTCTCATCGAATGAGAATAGGAGCTTATTGGATCTCTATCCAGCCCTCTATCTGTTGAAGCATCCACCATATGTGTGACATTCTAGGCCTATTTTCGAGCTGGCGATGAGTCCTCCCTATCAGAACTCCTTATGACTCAATGAATTGTTATCTTGTAATAATTCACTCGACTCATCGACTATGGACGTACTAGGCCACTACACCTTAGTCTCCAAATGGCACATAGGATCTTATCTATTGGACGTGTTTATCCTGAGTTACTATGTATTTATAGCCCCTTATCCATCTAATATCTTAGTGATCGTATATCGGACAAGGTACTGTCAGGCCACATATGGAATCCATGTAAGTCTCACTCTAATCAGATTCTCTTAGAGAACTCCTGCTCTGCAATTCGATCAACCTGATCAGGGATTTACCTGATCGAGAGCATATGAGATATTCCTCTCATGATACCAAGAGTGGATGATCCTCTATTAACACTCAATGACCTTCATAAGATTGGCTACTAATCCCGATAACCGACTATACTAGATTTAAAACTTTCTAGATTTATAAGTCTTGTGTCAAATAAAGCATCTTTGGTATCTCAAGTCTAAGGATCAGATACACAACTAGAAGTACAAAATTACTATCTCACATTAGGTCTCATTAACTATATAGCATTTGATAAGCAAATTAATTAGTGAACATATTTTTGAATGAGCACATGTATTATAATCTTAGTGTCTCCATACTAGTGGTTATGAGACTAGTTGCTGGTTATAAGTACCCTATAAGCCAATCACGTGAGTGATGGCACATGTGACACATTGTGTGATCTTTATGCTTATGATTAATATTACCATATTCTCATATTATATTATCTATAGCGTATATATTATGATGTCCTTAATTCTGTGTAATAGGAATCAGATCATGATATTATGATAATGAGATCGATTCACCTTCAAATACAGATCCTAATAATCCCGGTCATAGGTTACTCAAGAGAGACATCAAGATAACTGGACAGATCAGTGTACTATATACCCATCTATATGATAGTGGCGTTGGTCTCATAGCCACTTATATGGAGACACTAAGGATATAGTACAGGTGCTCATTAGAGAATGTGTTGATTAATTGATCCGCTTATAAAATACTGTATTGTTGATGATACCTAATGTCAAATAGTGATTCTATAGTCTCAGTTGTGTATCTAGTCCTTTGACTTGAGACACCATGGATGCCTTGTATGAATACTCCTTTCTTTGATGCAAGACTTACATGTTTGAAAAGTTTCAGATCTGGTATAACTTGTTATGAGGATTGGTAGCCAACCTTACGAAGGCAATTGAGTGTCAATAAAGGATCATCCGCTCTCGGTATCATGAGAGGAATATCCCGTATATGCTTGCTCAGATAAATCCCTGGCTAAGGTCATTCAGATTGAGAGAGAAAGAGTTCTCCAGTAGACTCCAATTAGAGCAAGACAAACTGATTCTGTATGTGACCTGATAGTACAATGTCTAATATATGATCTCTGGGATATTAGTTGAATGATAGATTATAGACACATGATAACTGTGGATAGACAAGTCTGATGGATTTGATCCCCTTGTATACCGTCTGGGGACTGTGGCGTAGTGGCCTAGTATGTCCATAGTTGATGAGTCAAGTGAATTATTATGGGGATAATAATTCGCTATATCATCAAGAGTTCTGATGGGAGCGACTCACGACCAGCTTGGTATCGGGCCTAGAGGGTCACACATATATAGTGGATGCTTCAGCAAATAGAGAATTGAATGGAGATACAATTAGCTCCTATTCTCATTAGATGAGACCCTATGCTGATGGACTCCTTGATTGAGGCCCAATTAGAGGCCTAAGGAGATTATTAGATAGAGATCCAATAATGTAAGGTTAGTGGGTAATTAGATAGAGATCCAATACCTACTAAGGCAGAAGCCCTAGGGTTTTTTGGTGGCTCTCTATAAATAGGAGGGGAGACTCATGGTTGATACGTTGCAGCTTTAGCCTACCACTCCTATTCTCCTCCATCCCTCTGTGCAAGAGTTGCGAGATCAGATTGGAGGAGTTTTGCTATAGAAATCATCGTATGGATACCGCTAGAGAGAAGGACGCTTGACCTCCTTCATCCTCTCTATTCAGATTTGAAATACAGGGATATACAATCTCCCTAGATAAAATCAATCTCTCACGTATCATGATTTTTTGATTTTTATATTTTTCTCAAAACCCCAATCTTTTACATGATAATTTGATCTATGTGGGAAATCAGTTTTTTGTTTTGATTTTCACCGTATATATGATGCTCTCGCTAAGGTTTCCCAACACTAGCCACCTTCACAATATGGATAGGTATCTAGTACACCTATTTGTTTGGTTGTCTCGATGTCCCTCTCTCGAGCAACCTATGATCGAGATTATTTAGAATTTATGTTTAAAGATGAACCGATCTTATTATCATGATCTTATTCTCATTGCACAGAACCAAGGAAATCACAATATCTATATTTAATAGATAATATAATATGAGAATATGTCACTAATAATAATGTAAAAATACTATGCAGTGTGTCACACATGCCATCACTCATGTGATTGGCTTATAGGGCACCTATAACTAGCAATTACAAGTAGAGGATTGGATATGTGATATCAAATAATCCCTTGCATTATTGGATCCATTAAGTGAAATTCAATAAAGGCTTAGAGTAGATATTTGGATAGAGATCCAAATTCCAATAAGTTAAGGATAATTGGATGGAGATCGAGTGTCCAATATGCTAAGGTAATTGGATAGAGATTCAATACTTAATAAAGTAGGATCCATTCGGGTTAAGTTGAGAGGGCTCTCTATAAATAGGAGAGGGGCTAAAGGGTTGTAGGCTAGACACTTTGGCTGCCCACTTTATATTCTCCTCACTTCCCTTTCCTCCCTATCATTAGCCCTATTTGGGGCATGTGGATAGTAAGAAGGGCCAACCCCTTCTTGAAATTAGTGTAGCGTTATGGTGCACAAAAGCAAGGAAAGATCATGTTGCGAGAGAAGGTGCATCGTTGTTTCATCCGCTATGTGGATCATTGCTAAAGAAGAGCTCGTAAAAGCCCCTTCACAAGTTTTTCGCTCCCAATCATCGCATGATGATCCGATATGATTCTTTTTGAAAACTAGTTTTGTTTTTATTCTTTCGCTGTGTATGTGATACCCTCTAAAATTTTGTTTTTCATTCCCAAACATGCCAGCCTCATTGTTGAGCTTGAACCTAGGGCTATAGCCATGGAGGCACTTGGAATCCAACTGATCTAACCCCTTCTGGTGAGCTTACCTCCTCCACCCCAAAGGAAGAAGATGACATAGTTGAGGCTGAGATTGACCAAGTGTTACAATCGAGCTTAGTCATTGGGTTCTTCTTTTACTTCTTTTTCTTTATTGATAAGTCCTTTTGATGTGTAGGCCCGATCGAACATAATGTAAAATATTTTGGAGAAATTAAAAAAATTATTTCAGTTGAATATGTATGGTGAAGTATAATTACATTGAAGAATTACATACTTTATGGGTCATACCTCTCGAGATGTTATATGTTCTAGGTTCAAGGGATGTCCTACCCCTCAAGGTTTGTAGATGATAAGTTCTTAGTCACGCCTCCTCGACTACCCTATAGGGCCTTGCCGAAGTGGGAGCCAACTTTCCACGAGCATGAGTTGGATCACTAACTTCAAGTTTATGATTGACAAAGGCTACCATGCCAAGGCGCTAAGGTCGAACTTTGAGATTGAAGGCCCTTGCTATAGCCTTTTTATAAGCCAAGTTTCATAGGTGTGATATGACTCTAACTTCATCATGTAGATCTAGATTTGCTTAAAGACCTTTATCTATTGCTTTTGAGTCATACTCCTCCATTCAACAAATGGCAAAACAATCTTAGTTGGCACCACAACTTCAATGCCAAATGAGTGAACAAGAATAGGCAAAATCGATAAAAGCTTAATTCTAGTATAATTTGAGAGATACATTTCATAAATTATTTGAATAATAAATCGTGCTCCGAATTATTCAAGAAAGGTGTCATTAGAATGATAAATAAATCTAATTTCAGATAAAATAAGTTTCATAGAAATTTAAGTTTCTAATAGAGAGTTACAAATGATTTGGTAACCTAAGGTCATAAAACAAAAACTCTATTTTACAGAATTTATAGGATCTCAACAGTTGACTGGTTAAGTATTTGTATTACAAATCTTTCAATCTAGTACCCAAAGAAATATCTAGGTGTCTAGTTTCTAACAAAATATGTTTTGCTTAAATCAGAGTTCCCAAAAAGGAAGTTACAAGTAGTTTAGTATTAAAAGGTCAGAAATTACGGTCCCTATTTTGCAGAATCTATAGAGTCAATCGAAACTGAAATATGGATAGTCATTTGGAGTCCAAATATTTCAATCTAGGTATCATTAGAAAGATTGATAAATCAATTTTCGAATAAAATATGTTTTTCCATTATTAGAAAGATTCATCCATTAATCACTACATAATTAATAAAGCCTCAATATGAATTATGGAATAATAAAAGATAATATTTTATATTTGAAAGTTTTTGATTGTAAATATTTTATTTTAAATACAAAAGTTGCATTAGGAAAATTTAATATAAAATTCAATGAAGTCATATTTCTTAGATATTCCTCTATTTCTAAAGTTTATCATGTCTTTATTAAAAGAACTTTAGTTATTGAAGAATCCATTAATGTTACTTTTAATAAGTTTCCTAAACTTAAGAAAAATAATTTTGATGTTGATTTTGAATTTAATACATTAAATTTGAATGAAAATTCGCCTCTCTCATGCAATTTGGATGCATATACTTCCAAAGAATCCTTACCTAAAGAATGAAAGTATGTAGATGCTCACCTAAGAAGCTAATCATTGGATATATATCAAAAGGTGTTTAATCTTATTCTTCATTTAAAATTTTTTGTGCTCATACTACTTTTTTTATCTCAAATTAAACTAAAATGCATTGACGATGCTCTAAAAGATGATTAATGGGTTTTTGCAATACATGAGGAGTTAAATCAATTTGAGAGAATTGAGGTGTAGAGCTTATTCCTAGACCTAGTGACCATCTTATAAGTGTAAAATCACATTTTAAAGAAAACTTTTCATTTAGAGAAAAACTGGAAATCAGAAGCGTTTTGTGAGCAATAAGCTTATTGAATGAAGCTAAGTTATGATAAAGCTTCGTATAAGTGCTAGTTATAGGTGCCCTGTAAGTCAATCACGTGAGTGATAACATGTATGATACGATGTATGATTTTTTTACTTATGATTATTATTGGTATATTCTCTCATTATATTATTTGTTGAATATATATATATATATATATATATATATATATATATATCCATATGATGGAGGCAGTTGGTCTTATAGCCACTTGTGTGGAGACACTAAAAATATAGTACAGGTGCTCATTGGAGAATGAGTTCATTGATTGATCCACTTATGAAATATTGTATGGTTAATGATACCTATTGCTAGACATGATTCTATAGTCCTAGTTATGTATCCGGTCCTTAGACTTGAGACACTAAGGATGTCTTGTTTGAGTACTCCTTTCTTTAATACCAAACAAAATAGGTTTCCCACGTAGATCAAATCATTGTACAAAAGATTGAGTCATAAGAAAGCCACAAAACTGAGAAAATCACAATACGTGAGAGATTGATTACCTAGGGAGATCGTATATCTCTATTTTTTCAGATCTAAATTGAGAGGATGAAAAAGGTCAAGTGTCCTCGTCTTAGCTGTATCTATACGATAGATTTTTTCAGCGAAACTCCTCCAATCTAATCTCATAACTCTTGCATAGAGGGAAGGAGGAGGTGGCCAAAGCTATAGCCTATCATCCATGAACCTCCTCCTATTTATATAAAGCTACCAAAAACCCTAGGTGTCCTACCTCAGTGGGTATTAGATCTCCATCCAATTACCCACTAATCTTGTATTATTGGATCTCTATCCTATAATCTCCTTTGGCCTATAATTGGGCCCTATACAAGGAGCCCATTAGTGCGATGTCTCATCTAATGGGAATAGGGGCTAATTGGATCTCCATCCAATCCTCTATTCATTGAAGCATCCACCATATACGTGTGACCCTCTGGGCCCGATACCAAGCTGGTCATGAGTCACTCCCAGTAGAACTCTTTTTGATATAGTAAATTATTATCCCTATAATAATTCACTTGACTCATCGACTATGGACGTACTAGGCCACTACGCCATAGTTCCTAGATGGTATAGGGGGATCAAATCCATCAAACTTATCTATCCATAGTTATCATGTATCAATAATCTCTCATCAAACTAATTTTTCAAAGACTGTATATTGGATATAGTATTATCAGGTCACATATGGAATCTATATGAGACTCACTCTAATTGAATTCTCCCAGAAAATTTCTTATCTCTAAATCCGAATGACCTTGGGCAAGGATTTGTCTGAGCAAGTACATATGAGATATTCTTCTCATGATATTGATAGTGGATGATCCTTTATTGACACTCAATTGACTTTGTAAAATTGGCTACCAATTCTGATAACCAGTTGTACCAAATCTGGAACTTCAAAACTTATAAGTCTGGTGTCAAAGAAAGTAGTACTCAAACAAGACATCATTGGTGTCTCAAGTCTAAGAACCAGATATACAACTAGGACTATGGAATCACTGTTTGACATTAGATATCATTAACCATATAACATTCCATAGACGAATCAATCAGGGAACTCATTCTCTATTGAGCACTTGTCTTATATCTTTAGTGTCTCCACACAAGTGGCTATAAGACCAGCTGTCTCTATCTTATGGATGGGTATATAGTACACCGGTCTATCCGGTTATCTCGATGTCCTCCTTGAGTAACCTATGACCGAGATTGTTTAGGATATGTACTTAATAGTGAATCAATCTCATTATCACGATCTCATCACGATCTGATTCCTATTGCACAGAACCAATGACATCATAATATATATATATAATGGATAATATAATATGAGAATATGCCAATAATAATCATAAGCAAAAAGATCACACAACATGTAACACATGCCATCACTCATATGATTGGCTTGCAAGGCACCTGTAACTAACAATCTCTCACTTGACCTAAAGCTAATCACCTATGTATCTGATCCCCATCAGACCCCTGTGATGCTCAAATACAATCTGAGCCAGTGGCTTCATTAGTAGATCTACAATGTTATCTTCGGATAGGACTCTTTCCATTGCTATATCTTTATAGGCCATGATCGCTCTGATCAGTTGGAATCTCCTCAGAACAATTCTGATAAGACTTGGGTTCCCTTGCTAGAGCTATTGCCTTATCACTATCATAGTATATAGGAATCAGCTCTATGCTACTCAATACGACTCCCTAATCCCTGATAAACTTCTTCATCCATACCCCCTTCTTTTGTTGCTTTTGCTGTAGTAATGTATTCAACATCTGTTGTTGAGTTAGTAGTAGTATCTTGTTTGGAACTCTCCCAGCTTACTACTCCACTTAAGGTGAATATATACCCTAAGTTCGACTTGATATCGTCAATGTTAGACTAGAAACTCGAGTCCATGTAGCCTTCGACCTGGAAGCTACCTCCTCCATATACCAGTAAAAGATCCTTAGTTCTTCTTAAGTACTTAAGGATATACTTTACTGCCTTCTAGTTCTCTAAACTTGGATCCGCCTGATACATGCTTGTGACACTCAGAGCATATGTTATATCAGGCCTGGTATATAGCATAACATACATGATAGGCCCTATAACTGAAGCATATGATATCCTATCCATGTCTCCCTTTCTTCAAGAGTCTTTGGGGAAATACTCTTATAAAGTGATATTCTATGTCTCATCGGTATGAGAACTCTCTTGGAATTCTCGATGCCAAACCTTTTGACAATGGAGTCTATGTACCTAAATTAGGACAAGTCAAGCATCTGTTATGATCAATTGGCACTAGGGGTGTGTGTGAATTAGTGGAAGTGTAAATTCTCTTTTATAAACAAAAAATTTTCGCTTTAAGCAAGATAGAAAATTAGAAGCTTTTCATTCAAGTAAAGCAAGTGAATTATTCAAAATAAAATGCAGAGTTGTGTACCTTTTGAATTTAGTGCAATTAGTCGAGTCATTTGAGATTGCTATAAGATGCCAATTGAATCTCGATCCCCACTAGTAGTCTGCTAGAGATATTCATTTTACATGCCAAGGGTGTCACATAATTTACCAAAAAATTAGTGGGAGTAAATTAAGATAGAAATCTATATTTTAATTAGTTTTTTATAAAATATACATATTATTTATTTATGTTATCTCTTGTTTGTCAGAAATATGTCACTCGCAAATCCCCTATATAGCATACTTGATGTCAATCACCTCATAGGTCCAAACTACACGAATTGGCTCCATAATTTAAGAATTGTTCTTATGGCAGAGAAATTACATATGTCCTTGATACAATTATGCCTATGCTAGAAGAAAGGGCAAGTGAGGCTAAGATCACTTACTATGTGAAGTATATTAATGCTTCAACATTAGAAAAATGCTACATGTTAGCCTCCACGACTCTTGAGTTATAGAGATAACATGAGAGAATGGATGTTAATTTCATCCTTCTTCATCTCCACCAGTTATTTGAGGAATAGGGAAGAACTCAAAGATATGAGATATCCAAGAAATTCTTATGAGCCAAGATAACAGAAGTGACATTGGTTTATAACCATGTCCTAAAGATGGTAGAGTGGATTAAGAAATTCATAGGCCAAAGAATAGTCCTAGAGGATCCTATGCGTTGATCTTATACTTCAATCCCTACCATATTTATTTTCTCACTTTATCATTAACTTTAATATAAGAAATTTTAAGGTAACTCTCCCTAAGCTCCTCAATATGTTGAGGGAAATTAAGAGTGCCATTAAGAAAGAGAAGCCAGTAAGACTCTTAAGAAGGGCAAGGGCAAAGAAAGACCGGGTAAGACAAAGATTGTCAAGAAAGACCCTACAAAGGACAAAAGATAGTGCTTCCACTATGGCCAAGATGGGCACTAGAAAAAAAACTGTAAGGAATATCTTGTAGAAAAGGTGAAATAAAAACTTAGAGATGCTTCAAGTATATTCATGATCAGTCTCCACTTGTCAGATTTTCATAATAACACATGAGTATTGGATACCAAGAGTGCTTATTATATCTGTAATACGTTATAGGTTCTGGCAAGACTTAAGAGATTGGCCAGAGGTGAGATGGACCTCAAAATGGGTAATGGAGCAAGAGTTACTATAGTTGTCATTGGGGAGGTCATCCTACATCTACCTAGTGGAGCCATCATTCCGTTGGATGCATGTTATTTTATTAAAAATATTATTTTTATTTCTTATTTGATAATTAGTAGATATAAATTAGCTTTTGAGTATAATAATTATTCAATAATTTTAGATGATGAGATTATCACTAGAGGAACCTTGATAAATGACTTATACGTGTAGACACTTCTCCATATATTATGAATGTAAATACGTCCAAGAGTAAACGAGATAAGATGAATAATGCATACTTGTGGCATTGTAGGTCAGGTCATATTCATAAAGGAAGGATTCAAAGGTTACTGAAAGATTAATACTTAGATTCATTCGATTATGAGTCATATATAACTTATGAACCTTATCGTAGAAAGATGGTAACTCTCCTTTTAGTGGAACTAATGAGAGAGCCACTAAGCTACTGGAACTGATGTGTAGTGATATATGTGGTCCCATGTCGACTCAAGCTATAGGTGATTACACATACTTTATTATATTCACCGATGATTTCTCTAGGTATGGACATGGGTATTTGATGAAGTATAAGCCCGAAGCCTTTAAGATATTCAGAGAATATAAGAATGAAGTAGAGAACCAGATTTGAAAGAGTATTAGGACATTTTGATCAAATTGAAGGGGAGAGTGCTTGAGTAAATAGTTCACCGATTTTTGTAAGGACCAAGAGATTCTTTCCCAGTGGACACCTCCTTATATACCTCAGCTCAATGGTGTATCAGAAATAAGGAGTCACACACTGTTAGACATAGTGTGGTATGTGATGAGTTTCGCTAACCTACTATCTTATTCTGGGGATATGCCCTAGAGATCGTAGCTTACCTTCTAAATAGAGTTTCATCAATGTCGGTAGTGTATACACCATATAAGATATGGAAACGAAAGAAGCATAATCTTAAGGTGGTTAAGATTTGAGGCATTTACCCATATTAAAAGATAACCCCGATAAGTTGGAATCAAGGACGAAATAGTGCATGTTCGTGAGATATCCTAAAGAGACTTTGAGGTATTATTTCTATCATCTTGAGAACCAGAAGATCTTTGTCACCAAGAGAGCTATTTTTCTTGAAAAAGAATGCATACTTGGTGGAAACAGTGGTTGTGAGATAGAGTTGAGTGAGGTTAGAGAACCTAGCTCAAGCCCCATTCTAGAGTCTGAGTCTGTTCAGATACGTAGCATACAAGTTCCAACTTTCTATAGGTCTAGCTGAGTATCTCACTCTCCTTAAAGATATGTAGGACATATCAGTAGAAATGACTCTCAGGATGTTGATCTTCAAACCTACAAGGAGACTATTATGAGTATAGACTCTAGGAAGATTTGGAACCTTATGGATACACCTGAGGGTATCGTACCCATTGCTGCAGATGGATCTTCAAGAAGAAGATCAGAGTGGATCGAAAGGTAGATACTATAAGGCAAGGCTGGTGGCTAAAAGATATTATCAAAGGCAAAGAGTTGAATTTTACAAAAACTTCTCACATGTACCCATGCTAATGTCCATTATAATCTTTTGGCTATTGCAACACACTATGATTATGAGATCTTGTAGATGGATGTGAAAACCACATTCCTCAATAGTAACCTCGAGGAAGAGGGGTATATGATATAGCCAAAGAGATTTGTATCCAAAGAGAGTCTAAATAAAGTATGCAGATTGCTTAGATCCATTTATGGACAGAAGCAAGCTTTCGGAGGTTGGAAAATAAGATTTGATGAGGCGATCAGATCTTAAGACTTCATTAAGAATAAAAATGAATCTTATGTGTACATGAAAGTAAGTGGGAGCGCTATCACCTTCTTGATGTTATATGTGAATGACATCCTAATCATTAGAAATGATGTAGTAATGCTCACTATAGTGAAGGCTTAGCTATCTAGAAATTTCTCCATGAAGGACTTAGGGGAAGCATCATATATTTTGGAGATCCAGATCTATAAAGATAGATCCAAGAGGATGCTTGGCTTGTCTTAGTCCAAGTACATAGACTTTATTATCAAAAGTTTGACATGAAGAATTACATGGTACTGATGAGACATTAAATCACTTTCTAGGAGTATGACACCAAAGACTCCTGATAGACATAGATAGGATACCCTATAGGGTCTATCATGTATATTATGCTATGTACTAATGATAGAACCCCAGATGGAGCTCTATAGATTTTGATCTTTGAGGGGGATCAATCCTTGGAACGCTATAGGGGTTTCTCCCTCCTAGTAGTCGATCATATGATTGAATTATAGATTGATCTTACTTGATTAAAAGCGGTAGAGGCTACATGATTATATAGGGCTCCAAACCCTAGCCCTAGGTGGGTGCTTCCTAAGTGAATTTCTCCTTTTGCCCCTCCTATAGCTACCATTCATAAATAAAGGAGGGGTGACCTAAGTGGCTATATAAGACACGCCCCTCTACTAGAAACCCTAGCCTACCAACCCAGTAAAGGGGATTATGGCTAGGAAGCCCTAAGGCCCCAAATTAAACCCTCCACATACTTCTTTATAGGATAGAAGTGACTAGGTAGGGTTTTAGTATAATCTTACAGAGTTCTTATTGATTACTTTTAGGGTGATTAGGACTCAACTCTACTAGAGTCCTATCAGGAAACTTTCTTCTGCTCTAGTGTTTATCAGGGGAAAATTTTTTCCTTGCATGGGCTACCACGTGGTGGCTCTATAATAGTAGTCATGCCTTCTTTTAGAGTGAGGGTTGTCCTCTGATAAAATATCTAGCAGTGTGAGCCTGATCTAAGTCTGAGGTGGGTAAGAGTGGTGATATTTCTGGGCCCATTTTCACTTAATCATGCTATTGACCATCTTGCATGAGGATGGTGCTGACCCCCACTCTTGATGTGTCTGCTCTAATAATAAACATATGACCATGACTTGGTGTGGATGACATCATGGTCGTGAGGGTTATAGTTCCACTCAGCCAAGGTGGTGTATCTTTCTTTATAATGAGAGGGATGATATTCATGCTTCATCGAGTCCTACGAATGATCCTTCCCCTTTTCTGATTTCACCACTAAAGGGGCTCAATTTTCTCGTGGTCTTGGGCTATAGATCGGAGGTCATCATCAAGGAAGTCCTTAAGCATCATGGTTCGATCTTAGGAAAAGTCATGAAAGTCACCTGAGATCTGAAAGTGCTGCATCAGCAACCATGGTGAGTTCATCCAAATATAACACTTTAGAAGTAGTTTATATCCAGGGAAAAGAATGTAGAGATGTGTTATAGTAGGAAATAAGCACAACCGAACAATCCATGTCTCTATCATCTCTTGGGCGATCCTTTTATCTTCAACTTTCTAAGGTTGTAGGAAGCAATTTGGCCAAGCAATAGTTGGTAGAAGTTTTGGCTAGTTCAACATAAGGGGGTCGGATAGCTTAAAAGGAGGTAATCGGTACGGTTTGGTGGAGATGTCCAAAATTTCAGTAAGATACGGGAGAGGATTCTTATCATTAATCTCATGAAATTCTTGAACTTGAATTGGGAAACCGCTGGATTCTTCTTTTGGTAACCTCTCCAAGTGTTGCGCTATGGTCGTAGTCGCTTGGCTCCCTCATAGAACCACTTGTTTTCCTTTGCTGACAAATTTCATGGTTAGTTTTGAAAAATTCCAAAAAATGTCTCCAATAATGGATAACCAATCAATGTCAAGCACTGTATCAAAATCATTGAGAGGGAGGAGGAAAAAATCAGCAACTATATCTTGCTCCTATAAGAACAGTTTAACCCATGTGCACTTCTGGTTGCACTTCAGAATTTAGCTGTTAGCTACCTTAACTTCAAACCAACTGTAATCTTCTTTTTGGAGCTTTAAGTGGCTAGCAACCTTACTACTCATGAAGTTGTGTGTGCTCCCGGCGTCGATGAGGATGATGATGGACTGCTGCTCGAGAAACCCTTTAATCTTCAACTTTTACAGGTTGGTATAGCCGGCTAAGGTAATGACCGTGTGAGTAGCCGGTTATGGTGTATCCTTCTCCTTGGGCTCGAGAGTCATATCTTCAAATTTGGGTTCTTCAGTGGGTGCAATTATTAGTTGTGTCTCCTTTTTACAATAGTATTCTAGGCTCTATAGTTTATCACAATTTCCACATAGGCCCTTTGTTGATCTGTCACGAAGCTCTTCTCTTGTTAATTTTTTTAGCTAAGGTGACCGACTGGTGGTAGATGGGGCTGAGGGTCTCTGTGCTACTGGTCGTGCAATGGCTTTGGTCCTCTGAGCATCTTGGTTCAGCCTATCTTCATGTAGTCGTGTAAAGGAGATAGGTGCCTTAAATATGTACGGTTGTCGTGCTTTAACTTCTTTTCGAATCTCTAGTTTCAAGTCTTTAATGAAAGTCCTCAATATCTGTTTGTAAGACCAATTATAAGTTTGATTATATAATCTTTCAAACTTGGTTTGGTACTCTTGGATGGTGGAGGTTTGATAGATCATCGCTAGTTCTTCATCAATATTCTTTTTACAATCTAAATCTACACCATGTTATGATCTTATTAGGCTCAATGATTGGTCCAATCTAAACTCTTCAAAGAGAGCACGTAATTTAGTGTCTATATGAGTCTCGAAAGCCTCCAATTTGGCTTCGAATAAGCCCACCGATGTCATGATATAGGGATCACCAACCTGTCAAATAAATCGATTGAAGAGTGTAGCTGCAATTTTCAGGTTGAAGGCAGCAAATGGTAGCAATGTCGTGGCTACGGTGGTGAAGTCTCCAAGTGGAGGATGGCAGCCAAGGGTAGCAGCGACGGTGGAGGAACAAAATGGCAGCAGCAATTTCGGCTGCGATCCTTCAGTGATTCCACAATGTTAATACTTCAATGTCATCAAGGCTACGATTTTTTTAGGTGGTTGATATGTCAAAAGATGGCAGCCAAGAGATCTAAGTCAGTAGGTAACAGCGATGATGGAGGAAGAAGAAGGTAGTAGTAACATCGGTTGCAACTGCACTGCGACTTCGTGGCTGCAAGTGGCATCGGTTGCAGCAAGGGTGCGGCTATAATAGGAGGAAGATGGGCAGCAGTGTGATGGTTGTTACGGAGGAGGGCAACAGCAGTATGGATCAAGATATGGCTATTGATGTGTTCAATTTGTTGCTGGCCACGATCAAGATAGTTGGAAGCAAATAATTGTTGCAGGCTATGATGTAAATATATTATAGTGAAAGATCACTACTGGTAGTTTTTTGCTACAAGGATTACTACTAGCTACGATCAAGGAGGATGGCAGTGAGAGGTTACAATTGGCAACGTTGTGTAGTGAAAGATGCGTGTTGCGGTTGAAGGGATAAGAGAGATTGGATGGTTGAACGGTTGGTGGACAAAAAGCTATGATTTTTTATTACGATTTATGGTTGTTTTAGGTGCGATTTGGGGCTGTGATGTTGTGGAGTTTTGGCTACAAATTGTTTGGTTTTAGGACTTTCATAGTAGTAGGTGAAGGCCAGAAAAAAGAGTTTTGGATCTAGGATAGATGGCAGCAAAGGTTTGATAGGGATCAGTAATGGAATGCTGCAATAGGTGCTGGTTGTAAGAGGTTGTGGTGTTAGGCTATTTTGTGGCTGATTTAGGTATGGTTTTGGCTATAGTTTGGTAGGTTTCTGGGGTTATGATGGTAGAGGGTGAAGGTTAGGGAAAGATGGTTTAAGATCTGGAATAGATGGCAGCGAAGGTTTGATAGAATTCGACTAAGTTCATTGCAACATATGCTGCTTCACAGAAGCAAAATTATCATTGAAGAAACAATAGCTTCTCAATGAAAATTCTAGCCAAAAATTGTGAACTTTGGGGTTGTGGTATTAGGGATGAATATAAGGAAAAGAGAGTTTCAAATCTGGAAAATATGACAATGAATCTGATAAAGTTTCGATGAAAGATTATTGTGGTATACGCTGTACTATCAAACAGAATTCCTGTTGAAGAAGTAGCAGTTTCTCGACATTAATTCGAGAAAAAATTCAAGAAATTTATGGAGAATTTCAATATCAGAATCTTAGTTCAGATGGTTATAGTAGTAGTAATTTGGATCAAGAAAATTTTGGCAGTGTAGTGGTAGGAAAATTGTTGCAAACAAGATCATAGAATTCTCATCATAAAATGTCAGCACTATGCAATAAAGAATTGTAGCACTATAATTCCAATTTCAGAAAGAATTTTTCTAAGAGATCAATCTTAGATGAATGCTAAGACGATCTATGAAATTGTGTAGAAGTTTTGTCCAAAAAAGATGAATAAAAGTTTAGTTTTAAGAGGCCAATAAGCGGAAGGTAGATTTTTCATTATAAAATTTCAACAGTGCGTGATGAAGAATTGCAGCGCTATAAGTATGGATCTGGATAAAAAATTTTCTAGACATCAATCTTAGATAAAAGCTAAGATGATGTAGGAATTTATGTAAAAGTTTCAACCAAAAAGAATGATCAAAACTTCAAGTTCAAGAAGCAATAATCGATTGAAATTTTTCTGCAGCGTTTCCCCTTCGCAATGATGATAACGTTTGCGATGGTAGAATTTTGAAGTAAGAAAACTTTGGAAAAACTTCTCCCACATAAAATATAAAGGAATAGGAGTAGCAAGAGGCGTGGGCTTTGGAGATTTTTCCAGATCTATGATGTTGATGTAGAGGACGGTAGTAGATTGATGGATCTATAGCTTGGTGTGCGATCGTGGAGGCGACATCAAAAGCAATTGTGGGAATTGCTTAGGAAGATGGAGGCGGCAGAGATGGCTACAGGGCAGTAGGAACGCGGCTTTGATACCAAATGATGGAACCTTAGATGAAGCTCTCTATATTTTGATCTTTGAGAGGGATCCACCTTTGGAATGCTATATGGGTTCCTCCCTCCTAGTAGTCAGACATATGACTGAATTGTAGATTGATCTTGTTTGATTAAAAGAGATAGAGGCTACATGCTTATATAGGGCTCTAAACCCTAGCCCTAACAGGGTGCTTCCTAATGAATTCTTCCTTTTGCCTCTCCTATAGCTACCATGAATAAACAAAAGGGGCTGTGGCCTAAGTGACTGCACAAGCCACACCCCTTTGCTAGAAACCCTAGCCGACAACCCAATAAGGGGGATTGCAACTAGCAAGCCCTAAGGCCCCAAATTAAACCCTAGCCATACTTCTTTATAGGATAGAAGTGACCATGTGGAGTTTTATTACAATCTCATAGAGTTCTTATTGATTACTTCTAAGGTGATTAGGACTCAACCCTGCTAGAGTCCTATCAACCAACCCTAATATGGCGCATGCTTTGATTGTTACAAGCATGTATCAAGCGGATCTAGGTTTGAAATACTAGAAGGCAATAAAGTGTATCCTTAAGTACTTGAGAAGGACTAAGGATCTTTTACTGGTATTTAGAGAAGGTAGCCTCTAGGTTGAGGGTACATGCACTTGAGTTTCTACTCTGACATTGATAACAGCAAGTCAAACCCAAGGTGTGTTTTTATCTTAAATCTAGAAGTAGTAAGTTGAAAGAGTTTCAAGTAAGACACTACTGCTGACTCAACTATAGAGGTGAAATACATTGCTGAAGTAGATGCAACAAAGGAAGGAGTGTGGATGAAGAAGTTCATAAGGGATTTGGGAGTAGTACTAAGCAGCATGGAGCTGATTCTCATAAATTACGATTATAATAGGTCGATCGCTCAACCAAAGGAACCCAAATCTCATCAAAAGTCTAAGCACGTTCTGAGGAGGTTCCACTTAATTAGAGAAATCATAGCCTAAAAAGATATAACAATAAAAAGAGTTTCATTCGAAGATAATATTACAGATCCACTAACAAAGCTACTAATTTAGATTGTATTTGAGCGTCATAGGGGTCTGATAGGGATCAGACACATAGGTGATTGGCTTTACGTAAAGTGAGAGATTGTTGGTTATAGGGTGCCCTACAAACCAATCATGTGAGTGATGGCACATGTGACACGCTATACAATCCTTTTGCATTATAATTATTGACATATTCTAATATTATATTATATATTGAATATATATATTATGATGTCCTTGGTTCTGTGTGATGAAAATTAAATCATGATGAGATTATGATAACAAGAACGATTCATCTTTAAATACTGATCCTAAATAATCCTAATCATAGGTTGCTCGAGAGGGACATTTTGATAATCGAACAGACCGATGTCCTGTATACCCATCCATTTGATGGACGCGACTAGTCTTAGAGCCACTTATGTGAAGATACTAAAGATATAGTGTAGGTGCTCATTGGAGAATGAGTTTACTAATTGATCTGCCTATGGAATACTGGATGGTTAATGATATTTATAGTTAGACAGTAATTCCATAGTCCCAGTTGTATGTCTAGTCCTTAGACTTGAGACACCAATGATGTCTTATTTGAGAACTCCTTTCTTTGATGTTAGACTTACAGGTTTGAAAAGTTCCAGATCTGGGACAACTGGTTATCAAGATTGATAGCCAAGCTTATGAAGGTAATTAGGTATCCAATAGAGGATTATCCACTCTCGGTATCATGAGAGAACTATCCTGTGTGTTATGGCTCGGACAAATCCTCAATCGTGGTCATTTAGATTAAGAGAGTTCTTTGGGAGAATCTGATTAGAGCGATACTAGAAGGATTATGTATGTGGCCTGATAATACCATGCCTAATATATAGTCTTTGGAATATTAGATAGATTAGAGACTATAAATACACAGTAATTGAGGACAAACAGGTCTAATGGATAAAATCTTGTCTACCATCTAGGGACTATAGCATAGTGGTATAGTACATCCATAGTCGATAAGTCGAGTAAATTGTTATAAGATAATAATTCACAAGGTCAGAAAGAGTTCTAATATGAAGGACTCATGGCCAACTCGGTATTGGGCCTAGAGAGTCACACATATATGATGGATGCTTCAGCAACTAGAGGATTGGATATAAGTTATCCAGTTAGCCCTTGTTCTAATTAGATAAGACTCAACATTGATAGGCTCTCTGTGTGAGGCCCAGTTAGAGACCAATTGAGATTATTGGATAGAAATCCGATAATCTAAGGTTAGTTGATAATTTGATTGACATCCAATACCCACTAAGGTAAGATTCTCAAGACTTTTGGTGGCTCTCTATAAATAGGGGGTAGGGGCATCACATAGTTGATAGGCTGCATCTTTGGTTGTCCCCTCCTATTCTACTCCTTTCCCTCACCTTCTCAGCCACCCAACCCCTCTCTGATGTGGAAGGGCAGTGAAGAAGATAGAGGATCTTTTTCCAGGTTTGTCACGAGAAGTTACGCAAGAGTTCTGAGATTTATGGCTATGATTGGAGGAGTATCGCTATAGCGATCTATCGTGTGGATACTGCTAGAGAGGATGATATTTGATCTCCTTCATCCTCTTCATCCGTATCTGAAAATTCAGGGACGTATAATCTCCCTAGGTAAATAATCTCTCACATAGTTTTTTATTTTATAATTTTTCACGCACAAATCTTTGTATGATGATTTAATCTTAATAGGAAACTAGTTTTGTTTTGATCTTCTACAACACATGTGATACTCTCACTTGATTTCCTAATAGTGCCATCAGTCGACAGTAATACTACTGGTTACATGTGCCCTGCAAGTCAATCACATGAGTGATGGCACGTGTGACATACTGCACGATCTTTTTTATTTTAATTATTACTGATATATTCTCACATTATATTATCTATTACATATATATATTGTGATGTCCTTGGTTCTATACAATAGAATCAAATCATGATGAGATCATAATAATCGATTCATCTTTAAATACAGATCCCAAATAATCTTGGTCATAGGTTACCCATCCATATAATGGATACAACTGGTCTCATAGTCACTTTTGTGGAGACACTAAGAATACAGTACAGGGGCTTATTGAAGAATGTGTTCATTACTTGCCTGCTTATGTAATGTTGTATGGTTAATGATATCTATTATCAAACTATAATTTCAAAGTCTTAGTTGTGCATCTGTCTTTAGACTTGAGACACCAAGAATGTCTTTTTTGAGTACTCGTTTCTTAACATCACATGTATAGTAGAAGAACAAAACAAAATAGGTTTCCCACATAAATCAAATCATCGTTCAAAGATTAGTGTATAAAATACTCACAAAAATGAAAACTATGATACATGAGAGATTGATTGCCTAGAAAAATCGTCTATCCCTGAAATCTAGATCTAGATGGAGAGGATGAATGAGGTTAAACTTCCTCCTCTCTAATGATATCCACACAATCGATCGTTGAAGTGATACTCCTCCAATCGCAACCAAGATCTTGTAACTCTTATGTAGAAGATGAAGGAAGAGGAGAATAGGAGGGGGTGGCCAAAAGTGTAGCCTATCACAATTTATGCCTCCTGCCTCCTATTTATGGAGAGCCGCCAAAAACCCTGATGGATCTTACCTTAGTAGGTATTAGATCTTCATCTAATTACCCACGAATCTTAGATTATTAGATCTTTATCAAATAATCTCAATTGACCTCTAATTGGGCCTTATGCAAGGAGTTCATCAATGTTGGGTCTTATCTAATGAGAACAGGGGCTAATTGGGTAACTCATATCTAACCCTCTATTCGTTGAAACATCCACCATGTATATAACCCTCTAGGCCAAATATTGAGCTAGCCATGAGTCCTACCTATCGAAACTACTTCTGACTTCATAAATTATTATCCTCATAACAATTCACTCAACTCCTTGACTATGGAAGTATTATTTCACTACGCTATAGTTTTCAAATAGTACATAGGATCTAATCTATTGGACTTATCTGTCCTCAGTTATCGTGTATCTATAGTCCCTCATCCATTTAATATCACATAGATCATATATTGGGTATGGTACAATCAGGCTACATACGGAATTCGTCCGAGTCTCGCTCTAATTGGATTCTCCCGGAGAACTCCTCTCTCAATCTGAACTACCCCAACCAAAGATTTGTCTAGGCGATAACACATAGGATATTCCTCTGATGATAGTGAGAGTTGATGATCCTCTGTTGATATTCAATTATCTTCGTAAGGTTAATTACCAATACCGATAACCGATTGTACCATATTTAGATTTTTTCAAACCTATAAGTCCAGCATTAAAGAAATGAGTACTCAAACAAGACATTCTTGGTATCTCAAGTCTAAAGACTAGACACACAAGTGGGATAACAAAATCACTGTGCGACAATACGTATCATTAACCATTTACCATTTTATAGTGGATTAATCCATAAACTCATTTTCCAATGAGCACATGTATTGTACCCTTAGTATCCCCACACAAGTGGCTATGAGATTAGCTTCCTCCATCATATAGACAAGTATATAGTACACTGGTATGTTTGGTTATCTCGATGTCCCTCTTGGGTAACCAATGAACGAGATAATTTAAGATCTGTGTTTAAAGGCGAATCAATCTCATTATTATGGTCTCATCATAATTCGATTCTCATTGCATAAAATAAGGATATCACAATATATATATATTCAATAAATAATAAAATATAAAAATATATCAATAATAATAATATAAAAAGATTGTGCAACATGTCATACGTGTCATCACTCACATGATTGGTTTATAGGCACCTGAAGCATCTTTAACACAGACTTATGGGTTTGGAAAGTTCCAGATCTAGTACAATCGATTATAGGATTGGTAGCCAACTTTTTGAAGGTAATTGAGTGTCAATAAAAGATAATCCACTCTCGATATCATGAGAGGAATATCCCTTATGTGATTGCTTAGACAAATCTCTTACCAAGGTCATTCTAATTGAGAGAGGAGTTTTCTGATAGAATCCAATTAGAATAAGACTTAGATGGATTTTGTATGTTGCCTAATAATACCATATCCAATATACGATCTCTGAGATATTAATTGGATAAAGGACTATAGATATACGGTAAGTATAGACAGATAGGTCTGATGGATTTAATTCCCTTGTACCGTCTGGGGACTATGACATAGTGGTTTAATATATCCATAGTCGATGAGTTGAATGAATTATTATGAGGATAATAATTTACTATATCAAAAGGAGTTCTGATGAGAGCGACTCATGACTAGCTCGGTATCGAGCCTAGAGGGTCACACACATATGGTGGATACTTTAGTGAATAGAGGATTACATATAAGTTATCTAATTAGCCCATATTATCATTGGATGAAACCTTACATTGATGGCTCCTTGCACTAGACCCAGTTAGAAGCCAAAGGAGAATATTAGATAGAGATTCAATAATTCAAGGTTAGTAGGTAATTGAATGGAGATCCAATAACCACTAAGGCAGGACCCCTAGGGTTTTTAGTAACTCTCTATAAATAGGAGGCAGAGGTGGGAAATAGATGATAGGCTGCACCGTCGACTGCCCGCCTCCTATTCTCCTCTCTCCGTGTGTGCAAGAGTTGTGAGATTTGTGACTTTGATTGGAGAAGTATCGTAGTAGTGATCCATCATATATATATTGCTAGAGATGAGGACACTTGACCTCCTTCATCTTCTCTATTTGGATATAGGAAAATAGGAATATATGATCTCTCTAGGTAAACAACTTTATATATCAGTTTTTCAGTTTTATGATTTTTTCTAGTGCCAATCTTTGCACGATGACTTTGATCTACTTGGGAAATCGATTTTGTTTTAATCGTCTGCTACACATGTGATGCTCTCGCTAAGGTTTCCCAACAATGGTGTTAGAGCTAAGGTTTTTCATGTAAAAGATTGATTTTAAATTATATGTGATGGGATTAAATCAAGTAGAATTGTTCTATGTGTTCTTACTACAACTTGCAACGAAGGCAATAAGGAGGGGGGCAGCCACCTATGGGCAGGTCGCCTGCAAGGGCAGATGCTCTCGGCCAGGGCCCCTGCTTTTGGAAAACCTCAGCGGGAGCATCACATGCATAGCGGAAATCAAAACAAAAACTAATGTCCCACGTACATCAAATCATCGTGCAAAAGATTGGGGTCGCGAGGAAGCCGTAAAAACTGATAATGATGGATCTAGCGGTATCCAGATCCAAATGGGCCAAGCGTCCTCCTCTCTAGCGGTATCCATATGATGGATCTCTATAGCAAAACTCCTCTAATATGATCTCGTATCTCTTGCGCAGAGGAAGGGAGGAGAATAGAAGGGGGAGGCTAAGGCTACAACCTATCAACCATAAGTCGCCCCTCCTATTTCTAGAGAGCCACCAAAAAAACCCTAAGGATCCTGCCTTTGTGGGTATTGGATCTCTATCCAATAACCCACTAATCCTGTATTATTGGATCTCTATCCAATAATCTACTTAGGCCTCTAATTAGGCCTCAAGTAAGGAGCCCATTAGCATAGGGTCTCATCTAATGAGAACAGGGGCTAATTGAATCTTCATCCAATTCTCTATTCATTGAAGCATCCACCGTATATGTGTGACCCTCTAGGCCCGATACCGAGTTGGTTGTGAGTCACTCTCATCAGAACTCCTTCTAATATAGTGAATTATTATATCTATAATAATTCACTTGACTCATCGACTGTGGACGTACTAGGCCACTACGCCATAGTCCCCAGATAGTATAAGGGGACCAAATCCATCGGACCTATCTATCCATAGTTACCGTATATCTATAATCTCTCATCTAACTAATATCCCAGAAACTATATATTAGACATGGTACTATCAGGTCACATATGGAATCATTTTATCTTGCTCTAATCTGATTATACCGAAAAACTCTTTCTCTCTCAATCCGAATGACCCTAGCTAGGGATTTGTTTGAGCAAGTACATACGGGATGATACCGAGAGTAGATGATCCTTTATTGATACTCAATTGCCTTCATAAGGATGGCTACTAGTCCCAATAACCAACTGCACCATATCTAAAACTTTTCAAACCTGTAAGTCTGGCGTCAAAGAAATGAGTACTCAAACAAGACATCCTTGGCATCTCAAGTCTAAGGACCAGATACACAACTGGGAGGATGGAATTGCTATATGACATTAGGTATCATTAACCATATAATATTTCAGAAGTGAATCAATCAGTGAACTAATTCTCTAATGAGCACTTGTACTATATCCTTAGTGTCACCACATAAGTGGTTGTGAGACCAGTCGCCTCTATCATAAGGACAGGTATATAGTACACCAATCTGTCTGGTTATCTCGATGTCCCTCTCAAGTAACCTATGATTGAGATTATTTAGGATATGTGTTTAAAGGTGAATCGATCTCATTATCATGATCTCATCACAATCCGATTCTCATTGCATAAAGCTAACGACATCACAATATATATGCTACAAATAATATAATGTGAGAATATTTCAATATTAATTATAAGCAAAAAGGTCACATAGTATGTCACACGTGCTATCACTCACGTGATTAGCTTGCAGAGCACCTGTAACCAGTAATTTTCCACTTGACCCAAAGCTAATCACCTATGTGTCTGATCCCTATTAGACCCCTGTGATGCTCAAATACAATATGAGCCAACAGCTTTGATAATGGATCTGTAATGTTATCTTCAGATGGAACTTTTTCATTGCTATATCTTTTTGGGTCATGATCGCTTTAATCAGATGAAACCTCCTGAGAACAATTCTGATGAGACTTGGGTTCCCTTACTATAGCTATCACCCTGTCGCTGTCGTAATATATGGGAATTAGCTCCATGCTGCTTGATATGACTGTCATATTATGATGAACTTCTTCATCCATACCCTTTCTTTTGCTGCTTCTGCTGTAGTAATATATTCTGCCTCTATGGTTGAGGCAGTAGTAGTATCTTGCTTGGAACTATTTCAACTTATTGCTCCTCTATTTAAGGTGAAAACATATCCTGAGTTTGACTTGTTATCATCAATGTCGGACTAAAAACTTGAGTCCCTGTAGTCCTTAACCTGGAGACTACCTCCTCTATATATTAGTAAAAGATCCTTAATCCTTCTCAAGTACTTAAGGATACACTGTGCTGCCTTCCAGTGTTCTAAACCTGGATCCACCTTATACCTGCTAATGACACTCAGAGTATATGTTATATCTGACCTGGTATATAGTATAGCATACATGAAAGACCTATTGCTAAGGCATAGGATATCCAATCCATGTTTGCCCTTTCTTCAGGAGTCTTTGGAGATATACTCTTAGAAAGTAATATTTTGTGTCTCATCGATATAAGATCTCTCTTAGAATTCTCTATGTTAAACTTTTTGACAATGAGGTCTATGTACCTAGATTGGGACAAGCCAAGCATCCTCTTATATCAATCTCTATAGATCCGAATCCCTAAAATATAAGATGCTTCTCCTAAGTCTTTCATGGAGAAGTTTTTGGATAGCCAAGTCTTTAATGTGGAGAGTATTCCTACATCATTCCTAATTATTAGGATGTCATCCACATACAACACCAAGAAGGTGATAGCACTCCCACTTACTTTTCTGTATACACAAGGCTCATCTTCATTCTTAACGAAGTCATAAGATCTAATCGCCTCATCAAATCTTATATTCCAACTTTAGGAAGCTTGCTTTAATCCATAAATGGATCTGAGTAACTTGCACACTATATCTGGGCTCTTTATGGATACGAATCCCTCTGGCTATATCATATATACCTCCTCCTTGAGGTTGCCATTGAGGAATACTGTTTTGACATCTATCTGTCAGATCTCATAGTCATAGTGTGCTACAATGGCCAAAAGAATTCTAATAGACTTAAGCATAGCTACAGGTGAAAAGGTTTCATCATAATCAACTCCTTCTCTTTGATGATATCCTTTAGCTATTAGCTTTGCCTTATAGGTCTCCACGTTTCTATCTACTCTGATCTTCTTTTTGAAGATCCACTTGCACTTGATGGGTACTATATCCTCAGGTGCATTCACAAGGTTCCAAACCTTATTAGAGTACATGGAATCCATCTCAGAATTCATGGCTTCTTGCCAATTCTTGGAGTCTATACTCATAATAGCCTCCTCGTAGGTCTAAGGATCAATATCCTAAGAGTCCTCTCAACTGATATGTCCCACATATCTTTCAGGAGGGTGAGATACTCTGCTTAGACCTATGTAAAGTTGGAACTTGTGTGTTAGGTATCTAAATAAACATGGACTCTGGAATGGTGCTTGAGCTAGGTTCTCTAACCTTACTCGACTCTATCTCACTCCCACTGTTTCACCAAGAATATATTTCTTCTCAAGGAACACAACTCTCTTGGCAACAAAGACCTTTCAATCCTCAGGATGATAGAAATAATACCCACAAGTTTTCTTGGGGTATCCCATGAATATGCATTGTTCCGTCCTTGATTCTAACTTATCGGGGTTGTGTCTTCTAACATAGGTAGGATAGCTCCAAATCTTGACCACCTTAAGTTCGGGTTTCTTTCCTTTCTATATCTCATATGGTGCAGACATTATCGACTTTGATGGAACTCTGTTCAAAAGGTAAGCTACGATCTCTAGGGCGTACCCTAGAATGAGATGGGTAGGTCAGTGAAACTTATCATAGACCGTACCATGTCTAACAGTGTATAATTTCTCCTTTCTGATACACCATTAAGCTATGGTGTATAAGGTAGTGTCCACTAAGATAGAATCCCATTGTCCTTGAGGAAATGGGTAAACTCCATACTCAAGTACTCTCCTCTTCGATCTGATAGAAGAGTCTTAATACTCTTTCCAATCTGGTTCTCGACTTCATTCTTATATTCCCTCAATTTTTTAAAGGTCTTGGACTTGTACTTCATCAAGTACACGTGTCCATACATAGAGAAATCATCAGTGAATGTAATAAAGTATGAGTAACCACCTATAGACTAAGTCGACATGGGACCACATACATCACTTTGTATGAGTTCCAATAACTCAGTGACTCCCTCTCCAATTCTACTAAAACAGAGAGTTGGTCATCTTCCCACGAAGGGAAGGTTTACAAGTTATATATGACTCATAGTAAAATGGATCTAAGAATCCATCTGTCAGTAACTTTTGAATCATTCCCTCGTGTATATGACCTAGCCTACAAGGCCATACATATACATTGTTCACCACATCTCTTTTCCTCTTAGACATTTATATTCATGATATATGGAGAAATGTTCTAACACATATACGCCATTTATCAATATCTCTTCGGTGATGATCTCATCATCTATAATTATTGAACAACTATTATTCTTAAAAATTAATTTATATCCATTAATTGTCAAACAAGAGAGAAAAATAATATTTTTAATAATAGAGGGAACAAAATAGCATGCATCCAATGTAATAATAACTTCACCAAGTAGATGTAGGGTGACCTCCTCAATAACATCTGTAGCAACTCTTGCTCCATTGCCCATCTTGAGGTCCATCTCGCCACTAGCTGATCTCCTAGGTCTTGCCAGAAACTACAATGAATCACAGATATGATAAACACTCTCAGTATCCAATACCCATATATTATCATAAAAATCTGACAAGTGGAGACTGATTATGAATATACCTGAAGCTTCTACAAGCTTTTATTTCACCTTATCTGCAAGGTAATCCTTATCGTTGCTCTTCCAATGCCCGTCTTGGTTATAGTGGAAGCATTGTCCTTTGTCCTTTGTCGGGTATTTCTTAGCAACATTTGCCTTACCCAGTCTTTCTTTGCCCTTGCCCTTCTTTAGGGTCCTACTAGCCTTCCTTTTCCTATTGGTCTCACTAATATACAGAATTGACTTCTCTTTCTTGATGGTACTTTCAGCTTCCTTCAACATATTAAGGAGCTAAGGTAGAGTCACCTCAAACTTATTCATATTAAAGTTAATAATGAACTATGAAAAGGAATATGATAGGGACTGAAGTATAAGATCAACATACAGATTATCCTTTTGGACCATCTTTATACTTCACAAAGCGAGCAATCTCATCCTGACTTGTCCTTTCCTCCGATGTGGGTACAATCATATTAAGGATATATACGATTTTCTCTTTCGTGAGAATAATTCTTAAATTATGGAGCCTTTGGACCAATAAGGCGATTGGCATCAAGTATGCCATATAGGGGTTTTATAAGCGACAAACAAGATATAGTGTAAATAAATAACATGCAAACTTTACAAAAAATACTAATTAAGATATAGACTTCTATCTTAATGTACTCCCACTATTTTCTGAGCAAATCATGTGACACTCTTGACACGTGAGACGGAAGTCTCTGGCAGACTCCTAGTGAGGATCGGGATCCAATTGACATTTAGTGCAACCTCGAGGGCTCAACCAATTACACGAAGCCCAAAAGGTAAGCAACTCTTGCTAATCATAACTCCTTATGATTCCCGTTACGTTCGGCCTTCGAATCATCATAGTATTGAGGGACTCAACCAACCATGATATTCAGTTAAGCCATCACCATCATTACAAGATGAGTCTAATTTAATAATATGCCTTCGAGGGACTGACCAAGCATACCATATCTTTAGGTTATCGGTGACATCTCTATGTCGTAGGCAAGAACTCGATCACGTAAATAGGTGAGCCTCGAGGGACTCAACCAACTCAACCTATGTTGTGATTCAATTTCTTCCTATAACGATAGAAGGCCATGTGGGTCAATTTTATTGCCTCACACTTACCGAATTAATATTATTGTAGGAGAGGTTTTGGTTTCGTATCGGTCTCCTAATATATCGTGTCACATACATACATATTTAATATATATCTACATCGCATGCAAATATATATATATACATGTACCTAGTAGGTATATAACATATCACATATGCAAGCCACACTAGATAATCATGAGCCGTCACCTAATATGATTAAGCCCGAGCCAATGGGCCCAATCACTCACAATAGGATATATGTATACATCGGCGCATCTCCATGCCCTATGATTGTTGATCTCATCATCATCGATTTTGTCGGATCGTCGCATCACAATGCATCGTGATCTCTCATCATGGCATCGTAGGTCCTGCTGTCACCTCCATGCTCCCGTCGCGCATCTCCATGTAATTATAAATAATCACAAGCACGCAGGCCCGATAATAAACGAGAAAAATAAAGGCTCGTAGGCCCCAATAATAATAATAATAATAATAATTACACATATCACAATATATTGCTTAAGATCATCCATCCACATCATACATCACATGTACATCACATTATACATAGGATTACTATATATATAATAATTAATTAAACTATTTAATTAATTATTTTTTAGAAATTAGTATATGCTCGAAATTTTTAGAATTATCAAGGACATTTTCGAAATTCTCGATAAGAGGATAGTCCTCGAAATTTCTAGAATAATTAAGGGTATTTGGGAATTCTGGAAGAGATGATAGTCCTCAGAATTTCTAGAATTATTGAGGATATTTTTGGAATTCTATAAAATGGGACTATTGAAATTTCTTGAATTATGAGGGGTATAATAATTTTTTTCTTAAAAAGATGCCCTAGCCCTCCTTCACCCTCACTGCACCACCGTTGTTGGCGGCAAGGTTGGCCGCCCCTTGCGAGCGCCCTATAGCGTCCCCACGGAGCTACGTTGTATCGGCTCTCGCTACCCCACGGGCGATCACTGCTGCTACCTCACGGCGCACCTATGAGTGCCTGTGGCATCTAGCTGCGGGGCCTTAGCCACACCCCCACTACTGACTATGGGTGGCCGCCCGCCATGGTCGACCTCCCTATAAGGGGTGCGCCATGGCCTGTTCCTCACGTGAAAATGCAGCAACAACGTGTAGAATAGTTTTATGTAATGTAATATCATCACACATAATTTAAAATCAATCTTTCGTATGAAAACCTTGGCTCTGATACCACTGTTGGGAAACCTAAGAGGGAGCATCACATGTGAAGCAAAAATCAAAACAAAAATTAGTTTCCCATGTAGATCAAATCATCATGTAAAAGATTGGGGTCGTAAGAAAATCATAAAAATCAATAAAACTATGTCATGTGATAGTTTGATTACCTAGGGAGATTGTATATCCCTATATTTCCATATCTGGATAGAAAAGATGAAGGAGGTCAAGCGTACTCCTCCTTATTGTTATCCACACGATGGATCTCTACAACAAAACTCCTCTAATCTGATCTCGTAACTCTTGCATAGAGGGAGGGAGGAGAATAAGAGGGGGAGGCCAAGGCTGTGCAGCCTATCAACCCTAAGGGCCTGCCTTAGTGCATATTATATCTCTATCCAATAACCCACTAATCTTGCATTATTGGATCTCTATCCAATAATCTACTTAGGCCTCTAATTGGGTCTCAAGTAAGGAGTCCATCAACAAGGGTCTCATCTAATGAAAATAGGGGATAATTGGATCTCTGTCCAATTCTCTATTTGTTGAAGTATCCACCATATGTGTGTGACCCTTTAGGCTCGATACTAAGCTGGTCGTGAGTCACTTCCATTAGAACTCCTTTTGATATAGTGAATTATTATCTCTATAATAATTTACTCGACTCATTGACTATGGACATACTAGACCACTACACCATAATCCCAAGATGGTACAGTGGAACCAAATCCATCAGACCTGTATGTCCAAGGTTACCGTGTATCCATAATCCCTCATCCAACTAATATCTCAAAAATCATATATTGGACATGGTACTGTCAGGTCACACCCGGAATCAGTTTATCTTATGCTAATATGATTCTATTGGAGAACTTTTTCTCTCTCAGTCTGAATGACCCTGGCCCAGCCAGGATTTGTATGAGCAAGCACATATGGGATATTTCTTTCATGATATTGAGAGTGGATGATCCTTTATTGATGCTCAATTGCCTTCGTAAGGTTGGCTACCAATCCCGATAACTAGCTGTACTAGATCTAAAACTTTTCAAACTTTTAAGTCTGGCATCAAAGAAAGGAGTACTTAAATAAAGCATTCTTGGTGTCTCAAGTCTAAGGACTAGATACACAATTGGGACTATGGAATTGCTGTCTGACATTAGATATCATTAACTATACAATATTCTATAAGCAGATCAATTAGTGAACTCATTCTCCAATGAGCACCTATACTATATTCTTAGTGTCTCCACATAAGTGGCTGTGAGACCAATCGCCTCTATCATATAGATGGGTATATAGTATATCGATCTGTCCGATTATCTCGATGTCCCTCTCGAGTAACGTATGATGAAAATTGTTTAAGATCTGTGTTTAAAAGTGAATCGATCTCATTATTGTGATCTCATCACGATCCGATTCCCATTGTACAAAACTAAGGACATCACAATATATATTCTACGGATAATATAATATGAGAATATACCAATATTAATCATAAGCAAAAAGATCGCACAATGTGTCACACGTGTCGTCACTCACGTGATTGGCTTGTAGGGCACCTGTAACTAGCATTTGCAAGAGCGTTCGCCTGAGCCAAGTTACCGGCAGGGGAGGCCGGCTATGGCCAAGCCACCTGCAAGGGCAACTACTCTTAGCCAGGACCCTTGTAGGGGCGATCGCTTATGACCAGGTTGCTTACAAGGGTGGCCAACTATAGCTAAGGCTCCTTCAAGGGCGACCACATGCAGCTAGGTCGCCTGCAAGAGTGGGCACCTAAGACCAAGGGTGCCCGTAGGCTACTAGAGGGTATATCAACTATCCAGAATTTCATGATCGATCGTTTTATCTATAATTTCATAAATACCCTTAATAATTTTATAAATTCCTAGCATATCACTATTTTTAAAAATTAATTAATTAAATAATTTAAATAATTATTATTATTTAAACTCGATGATAATAAGATTAACTATCACAGGGCATGGAGATATGCCTTTGCACACATAAATCCTATTATGAGTGATTAGGCCTATTGGCTCAAGCTTAATCATATTAGGTAACGGCTCATGATCATCTAGAATGGCTAGCGGATGTGATGTGTTGTTATACACCTACTATATAAAAATATATATATATATATACCTATATATATATACATATATATATATGCATATATATGTATATATATGTATGTATATGTATATATATGTATGTATATATATATACATATATATAGACATACATATATATACATATATATACATATACATGTATATATGTATATATATACATATATATACATACACACACACACACACACACATATATATATATATATATATATATATATATATATATATATATACATACACACATATATATATGTGATATAGATAAATATTAAATATGTATGTGTGTGACACGACATATTCATATTAGGAGATCGATACAAAATAAAAATTCCCTCTACGATAATATTAAATCGATGAGCGTGAGGCAATAAGATTGACCCGCATGGCCTTCTGTCGTTATAGAAAGAAATTGAATCATGATATAGGTTGAGTTGCTATAGTCACTCGAGGCTTACCTATCTACATGATTGAGATCTTGCTTATGACATAGAGATGTCGTCGGTGACCTGAGTACATGGTATGCTTGGTCAAGTTACTCGAGAGCATATTATCGAATCTGACTCGTATTGTAACGATAGTGACTTAACTGAACTTTGTGGTTAGTCGAGCAGTTGAGACCATGATGATTCGGAGGTCAAATATGATAGGAATCACAATAAGTTGTGATTGGAAAGAGTTATCTACATTTCGGGCTTAGTGTAATTGGTCGAGTCACTCAATGTTGCACTAAGATGTGGATTGGATCCCAAGCCTAACTAGAAGTCTGTTGAAGACTTTTGGTTCACGTGTCGTGGGTGTCGCATGATTCGCTAAGAAAATAGTAGGAGTATATTAAGATAGAAGTCCAAATCTTAATTAGTTTTTTCATAAAATCTGTATGTTATCTATTTATGCTATATCTTATTTGTTAGAAACATGTCATTCACAAACCCCCTATGTGGTATACTTGATGCCAATCGCCTCACTAGTCTTAGCTACATGGATTGGCTCCATAATTTGATAATTGTTCTCATAATGAATAAAATCGCATATGTTGTTGATACAATTATGCCCACGCTAGAATAAGAGGCAAGCGAGGATAAGATCATTCACTATGTGAAGTATATAGATGATTCTACATTAGCAAAATGTTACATGTTGGCCTCCATGACTTTGAGTCAGCATGGATGCCAATTCTATCCTATTCATCTCCACCAACTGTTTGAGAAACAAAGAAGAACTCAAAGATATGAGATATCCAAGAGTCTCTTCCAAGCCAGGATGACAAAAGGGACATCGGTTCAGAACCATGTCTTAAAGCTGATAGAATAGATCGAGAAACTCACAGGTCTCAGAATAGTCATAGAGGAGAACCTATATGTTGCTCTTATACTTTAATCCCTACCAGATTTTTTTTTTTACTTCATCATGAAACATGAGTAGATTTGAGGTGACTCTCCCTAAGCTCCTCAATATATTGAGGGAAGCTGAGAGTGGTATCAAGAAAGAGAATCCAGTTCTCTATATTGGTGAGACTAAGGAGAAAATGAAGTCCAGTAAAACCATTAAGAAGGGCAAGGACAAAGAAAGATCGGGTAAGGTAAATGTTGCTAAGAAAGTGCTGATACAAGTTCCTAGCAAGACAATCACGTAAATGATGGCACGTGACACGCTGCACAATCTTTTTTCTTATGATTATTATTGGTATATTCTCATATATATTATCTATTGCATATATATATTGTGATGTCCTTGGTTTTGTGTAATGAGAATTGGATCATGATGAGATCATAATAATAAGATTGATTCACCTTTCAACATAGATCCCAAATAATCTTGGTCATATGTTATTCAAAAGAGACATCAAGATAACTAGACAGACCAGTGTACTTACTATATACCCGTCCATATGATGGAGGCGATTGGTCTCAAAGCTACTTATTTAGAGACACTAAAGATACAGTACAGATGCTCATTAGAGAATGAGTTCATTGATTGATCTGCTTATGGAATGTTGTATGGTTAATGATACCTAATGTCAGACAGCGATTCCATAATCTGAGTTGTGAATCTAGTCCTTAGACTTGAGACACCAAGGATGCCTTGTTTGAGTACTCCTTTCTTTGACGTCGGACTTACAGATTTGAAAAGTTTTAAATCTGACACAATCGGTTATTGGGATTGGTCGCCAACCTTACGAAGGCAATTGAGTATCAATGAAGGATTATCCATTTTCAATATCATGAGAGAAATATCTTTTGTGTGCTTGCTCAAACAAATTCCCAGCTAGGGTCATTCAGATTTAGAGAGAAGTTCTCTGGGAGAATCTGATTAGAGTGAGACTTGGATGGATTACGTATGTGGCCTGATAGTACTATATCCAATATATGATCTTTGAGATATTAGTTGGATGAGGGACTATAGATATACGGTAACTACAGACAGATAGGTCTGATGGATTCGATTCTCCTATACTGTCTAGAGACTATGGCGTAGTGGCCTAGTACATCAATAGCCGATGGGCAAGTGAATTATTATAGGATGATAATTCACTATATCATGAGGAGTTATGATAGGAGCGACTCAAGGCTAGCTCAATATCGGGCCTAGTGTGTCACACATATATGGTAGATGCTTCAGCGAATAGAAGATTGTATATGAGTTATCTAATTATCTCTTGTTCTTATAAAATGAGATCCTATATTGATGGGCTCCTTGCATGAGGCTGAATTAGAGGCCAAAGGAAATTATTGGATAGAGATCCAATAATCTAAGATTAGTAGGTAAGGTCTAATACCCACTAAGGTAGGATCCTTAGGGTCTTTGGTAGCTCCCTATAAATAGGAGACAAGGGTGACATATAGATAATAGGTTATACGTTTCGTCATTCCCTCCTATTCTCCTCCCTCCCTCTGTACAAGAGTTGTGAGATTTGTGATTGTGATTAGAGGAGTATCACTACAATGACCCATCGTGTGGATACCGCTAGAGAGGAAGACACTTGACTTCCTTCATCTTCTCTATCCGGATCTGAAAAAATAGGTATATATGATCTCCCACGGTAAACAATCTCACATATAATGTAGTTTTTTAGTTTTATGATTTTTCTTGTACCAATCTTTACATGAAAATTTTCAGTTTTGTTTTGATCTTCTTGTATATGTGATGCTCCCACTGAGTTTTTCTAACAGAAAGACCCGACAAAGGACAAGAGATAATGCTTCCACTATAGTCAAGATGGGTACTAGAAGATGAACTATAAGGATTACCTTGCATACAAGGCGAAACAAAAGCTTGGACAAGCTTCATATATATTTGTGAGTTATCTCCACTTATCAGATTGTCATGATAATACATAGGTGTTGGATACTGGGAGTGTTTGTCATATCTATAATTTATTGTAGGTTCTGACAAGACCTAGGAGATTAGCTAGAGGTAAGATGATACTCAAGATGGGCAATGGAGTAAGAGTTGCTATAGTTTCCATTAGAGAGGTCATCCTACATCTGCTTGGTGGTGCTATCATTGCATTGAAGCTATCATTGCATTCGATCAAATTGAGGAGGAGAATACTTAAATACGAAGTTCATCTAGTTCCTCAAGGACCATAGGATTCTATCCTAGTGGACACCTCCTTATACATCTCAACTCATTGGTGTATCAAAAAGGATGAATCATACGTTGTTAGACATGTTGTAGTCCATATGAATTTTATTGACCTACCCATCTTATTATGGGGATACGCCCTAGAGACTGTAACTTACCTTCTGAACAGAGTTCTATTAAAGTCAGTAGTGTCTATACCATATGAGATATGGAAAGGAAAGAAGTTTGATCTTAAGGTGGTTAAGATTTGGGCTATCATACCCACGTTAGAAGATATAACTCTGATAAGTTAGAATCAAGGACGGAATGGTACACATTCATGAAAGACCCTAAGAAGACTTTGGGGTATTTCTTTTATCATCCTGAAGACTAAAAGGTCTTTATTGCCAAGAGAGTTGTATTCCTTGAGAAGGAACACATTCTTAGTAGAAACAGTGGGAGTGAGATAAACTTGTGTGAGGTTAAAGAACCTAGCTCAAACACCATTCTAGAGTCTAAGTCTGTTCAGGTACCTAGCACACAAGTTCTAACTTTAAGTAAGTCTACCAAAGTATCTCACCCTCCTGAAAGATTTGTGAGATATATCAATGGAGAGGACTCTCAAGATATTGATCTTCAGACCTATAATGAGGCTATTATGAGTATAGACTCTAGGAAATAGTAAGAAACTATGAATTCTGAGATGGATTTTATGTACTCCAAAAAGGTTCGGGACCTTGTGGATGCACCTGAGGGTATCATACCCGTCGGCTACAAATGGATCTTTAAGAAGAAGATCGGAGTAGATGAAAAGGTGGAGACCTATAAGGCAAGACCGGTAGCTAAAGGATATCGTCAAAGGCAAGGAGTTGACTATGATAAAACCTTTTCACTCGTAGCTATACTTAAATCCATTATAATTCTTTTGGACATTGTGGCACACTATGACTATGAGATCTGGCAAATGGATGTGAAAATAGTATTCCTCAATGGCAACCTCAAGGAGGAGATGTATATAATACAGCTAGAGGGATTTGTATATAGATAGAGTCCATATAAAGTGGGTGGTAGCTCGGATCCATTTATAAATTGAAGCAAGCTTCCCGAAGTTAAAACATAATATTTCCTGAGGCGATCAGATCTTATAACTTTGTTAAAAATGAAGATGAGCCTTGTGTGTATACGAAGGTAAGTGGGAGCGTTATCACCTTCTTGATACTATACGTGGATGAGATCCTAATCATTGGGAATAATGTAGGCATGCTCTCCATAGTAAAGACTTGGCTATCCAAAAACTTCTCTATGAAGGAATTAGGGGAAACATCATATATTTTGGGGATCTGGATATATAGAGATAGATCTAATAGGATACTTGACTTGTCCCAATCAAGGTACATAGACTCCATTGTCAAAAGGTTTGACATAAAAAATTTCAAGAGATGTCTTATATCGATAAGACATGGAATATCACTTTCTATAAATATTACTCTAAATACTCCTAAAGTAAGGACAATACCCTATACCTTAAGGATATAAACGATCGATAAATCAAAATAATTTTTGATAGCGGATACAAAAGAGACCTTATATCAAGCATCATAAAAGTTCATGTCATATAGTTTTCTTTTATAAATATTCATCAAGATTCATGAATTGAAATAATCTTTCAGAAAGGATAAAAATATTATCACAAAAAGAACTTCCAATCTCATTCTTGTAATTCAATTTCAAGAAGAATTATTTTGGAAGAGAGCTAAAAAAGTGTCAAGAAATCCAAGAAGAATTAAGAGCTATTCATGTAGTTAAATTCATCTTATAAAAATATTTATTCCATCAAAGATTCGATTAGACAAAAAGCTCATGAATCACATGATGTGAAACTATCTCATGCATTTGGAAGATTTGAAATTATCTCATGTAAGTTTTAAGAAAAAGCTCAATTTGCAAAAGCAGAAATATGATATAAATGTATACATTTAAAGAATCATCTCTTATAAGTTTTTTTTAAAAAAAGCTCATTTTACAAAAAAAAAATGAAGAAGATGACAACTTATTAAAATCATTTCAAATTTTCTTATAATCAAATTATTCCTTGTCCAGTGGCTTTGTTGTTAAGATATCAATTTTCTCTCTCTTTGTGATTATTAAAAAGGAATATGATAGTATAATTTTTTTTACATCTATATTCTAATTACACCCAAAAGTACAAGAGGATCATATCATTAAAGATGAAAAATCAAATCTTTAAGTACCAAAAGACATGATTTAATCAAGAAATCTTATGTATTTAAAGTTCTAAGTAAAATAGAAATGAAATCATGCAAATCTTATGTATTTAAAATTTATATATTGTATTTTAGGTAAATCACTTCTCATCCAATGTTAGAAGGTTTTTCATAATCAAAATATTTAATTTTGTTATTGCAAAATACCACTTTTGTCTCCCCCTTGGTCATTATCAAAGCACAAGTTAAAATACAATAGTACAAAATTAATTTTAATATCATAACGAATAATATGAAAAATCTCAAGATAAAAGAATATATCATTTATGAATATAAGAGAGTCAGAAATCATGGCATGAAAGATATCAATTTGTGAATACTAAAGATCATAATTCAATTTGACATCTCTCTTCTTAGATAACAAAAAAAAAGATTCATGAAAATTGCCAAATTATAAATATCGAGAAATTAAGTTCATGATTTACAAAATGAGATATGGAAATATATGATCATAATTTATGTATAAGTAATTTCAAATCATTAAGATAATTATTTATAAAAAGATTCATGTTATAGTTCTGAAAGAGAAGGAATCTTAGTAACTGATTGGTTTTTAGACAATAATCTTTTTAAATTTAAATCATCAAATTATTTTTATCGTTTAAGAGATTCGATAATAATTATATCATTTTATCTCTTGTTGAAGGGTTGATAGGATAAAAATATTTTCAAGAAGAATTATCATCCTTTTTAGTTGTTTCATGTGATTTGTTTCAAAAATACTTTTCAAATCAAGGAATTATCACTTAAGACTAAAAACCAAATTTCATTCCAGAAGAAATCATCAAGGTCATTACTATAATATATCAAAATAATAAAATGTGTTCAAAATAAAAATTCAACATATCTCAGTTCCAACATTTAAATGAGTCTAACTCTTTACACAGTGAAAGGAGTTGACAATCTTATTTCCAAATTTTTATTTATTCTATGTTCAAATTCAAACGTAATTTATCATTAATTATATAACATTCTTTAGGTCAACATATAACTTATCCAACATTTCAATTATTCATACTAATAATTTTTAATCTATCATCAAAATTTCTTTTTCCATAAATTTTAATTTAAATAATTTTACATTAAAAATAATTAAACTTTCTTTGTTCTAATTTTAGCATGTTCTAGCTATGCAAAAGTCATGCAGTATTGAAGGCAATCAAGATTAACTTTATAAGCATGAACTATTAAGAGAATTTTTATTAAGGATAATCATAGTTTTTAAAAAGAATTTTCCTTCTCATTTTAAAAAATAATAATTTTTCAATCACATTAGTAAATAAAGCATGATTTTGTATATTTAATTTTTTAAATTCAAATTCAACATTTAAGCATTCCATTCAAGTTTATCTCAAGACAACATATACTCATTTAACCATTACAAGTCAATACAAGCATACAAGCATATTCATCATCAAAATCTCTTTTTCATAAATTTGAATGTACATAATTTTCCATTAAAAATAGCTAAAGTCTCTCTTTTTTTATATTATTATTTTAATTTATTTTTATACTAGCAAGCTAATGTTAAAGTAATCAAGATTAATTATAACAATGAGTCATCCAAAGATTCATTACCAGTAATTTTTTTAATATTTTTTTTGCTATAACTTAGGCTAGTGAGCTTGAAAGAGTGTTAGATCTAAAGTCATATATCTTGATCATCCACTTTTATGACATCATTTAGTGCTCTTAGCCTTGTTTGGAGATAAATTTATAGTATAGGGGGGTTTGGTTTAGGTACCCATTTGACTTTGGGTCCCTCATGAAAAGCTCTACTCATTTTCACTAAAGGTATTTCATTATTGATGGTTCTTTTTGGAACCCAAATTAATTTATGTGGACTATATTTTCTAAATGAACACTTATAAGCAAAGTGTCCACATCTATTATAAAAAAATACATCTATTTTTAAGTAAAAAGTGTAATGTGGGTCTTCTAATAAAGGTAGTTGACTTTTATTGAGTGTTACTCATAAAGCCAATACCTTCTTTCTAATGAACAAGACCCTTATTTGTAAGAATCATGTCTAGGGATTTATTTCCTATTTTAAAATTTTCTAATGTTTGTTTTAATATAATATTTTCTTTTCTAAGTTCATTTAAAGTTTCACATTTGGTGCATGAACTATGTGATGGTGATGCTACATGTATTTCTTCAAATTTACTAAATAATGAATCATGCTTTTTCTTAAGTAATTTATATGACTTGCTATTTTTTTAAATTTATCATAAAGCTAATGAAAAATATTCAATAATTCAGTAAAGGAGATATTGAAAGACTCAATTACCTCATTGTTGATGGTCATAAGCATGAGATTCTCTACTTCTTTATGATTATGATCTTCGTCTTCGGAGCGCCTCAACTTCTTGTGTTCATAGCAAGAGGTTTTGTCTAATTTAAGTTTATTTTTATGATTTTTGTTTATTAATTTATTTGATTCATTTATCAAAGGTTCAAAGTTCTCATCACTCGAGGTTTTACTCAAGGAGTCATATATTGTTCTTAATTCTATTTCCTTCCTATTCTTTAGAAGGTATAGTTCTTTTGTTCTCAGTTCATAATTTTTACGGATCATTTCATTTAATGATTCATTTAATTTAATTGTACTTTCATATATGATTTTTAATATATGTCATATATCAAAGGCTGAATCACAAGAAGAAACTCGATCAAACTTATTTTTATCATGAGCACAAAATAAAGCATTCATTGCTTTTGCATTTAAAGAAAAATCCTTCTTTTCTAAATTATTTCATTCGTTTACTGGTTTAGAAGACTTTTCAAAACTATTTTCAATGATGTGCCACAAATTAAAGTCCATAGAAATCAGAAAAATATGTATTCTTGTTTTCCAATACTTGTAATCTATCTCATTGAACATGGGAGGACATGCAATGGAATGTCCCTCATTCATGCTAAATGAAGTCATTTACTCACTTGAGTGTTAGTCCAATAAGTAGAACCAACTCTTGCCTGCCACCGGATCTGGGAGCGTAGCCCTCGGCTGAGTAGAGAAGCTCATAGACTTATAGTGGTTCAGCCATAAATTAGTCTACATCTACTTCCTGTGTCCTCTTTGTCGAGGTCCACCGATGTCCACTACCGATCTTCTTCGGGCAAAGACCAAACCCTTACACTTTCCACTCTCCTTTTCATAGGCTCTGGGGAGGAACCTTTCAAGTATTACACTTACAAGGGAGACCTTTACAAATATTACAACACTTTTGCTCACTCTCCTGCCCCATTTTTTTTCTTGTTCACTTTTAGCACACTATTTTTCTCAAAATTCTAGCCCAAATATCTTGTACTCAATGCAAGAAGACTTAGGATATTTATAGACCTCAATTGGCTTTAGAAATTAGAGCAAAAAATTAAAACATATTCGAGAAATCCAGGTACGAGCGATATAAACACCGGCATTGGTGGTACTACTGTGAAAGATGCCCGGAAAACATGGTGGTGGCAGTACAACCACTGACCTGGGTGATACGATCGTCGATATGGGCAGTACAACTATCGTCCATCGATGATACAACCATCGAGAATCCTAAAAAAGTGTTTCCTCCACTTTTCTATTCCCGACTTGTACCTTAAGTTGACCCCTTTCCAATTCAACCAAATAAGCTCAACCTAAGCTCAATCCAAATCCAAACATGGACCCAATTTGCCTCACTTGAGTTAATTTGAATATCTTCCAAATCTAATTCAATTCGAACTCTAAACTAAATTGATGCTAACTATACTATTGTAAGGCATACATTACAATCAATTTGATCAATATGTCAAGTGATGTTCTTAACTCCTAGCGATCTTCCTAGTAACCTATGGTGAACTTCTGGTGAGTCTCGATCATCTTTTGCTGAACCTCAGTCATTCCTGGCAACCTCCATATCACCTTCGATGAGCTCCTAGCGAACTCACAGCAAGCTTTTGACACCTTCCGCGAGCTCCCAGTGAACTCCCAACAAGCCCCCAATACCTTTGGTGAGCTTTCGGCAAACTCACGGTGAGTTCCCACTACATCGTCCAAACCCCAACCTGATGCCCGAACTTAACTAAGGCCCAACATCTGATTATATTACCTTGTCATAGATAATTCTACATCATTCATCTCTAAGATATATATTAGATCAATAATCTCATTAATTAATTTCATCATTAAAATATGAGATTCAACAACTAGTATATGGAGGAGGTAGCCTCCAGGTTGAGGGCTACACGGACTTGAGTTTCCAGTCTAATATTGATTATAGCAAGTCGAACTCAGGACATATTTTTACCCTAAATGGAGGAGAAGTAAGCTGGAAGAGTCCAAGCAAGATACTACTTTGACTCAACTAATGAGGCAAAGTACATTGCTATAGTAGAAGCAACAAAGGAAAGGGTTTGGATGAAGTTCATTAGGGATTTGGGAGTCGTACTGAGCAGCGTAGAGTCGATTCTCATATACTATGACAGTGATAGGGCGATAACTCTAATAAGGAACCTAAGTATCATCAGAATTATTCTGAAGAGGTTCCACTTAATTAAAGATATCATAGCCTGGAAAGATATGGCAATAGAAAGAGTTACATCTGAGGATAACATTGCAGATCCACTAATAAAGCCATTGGCTCAGATTGTCTTTGAGCGTCACACAGGTCTGATCGGGATCAGACTTATAGGTGATTGGCTTCAGGTCAAGATTTATATTAATGGTTATAGGTGCCTTGTAAGCCAATTATGTGAGTGATGACACATATGACACACTACATGATCTTTTTGTTTATGATCATTATTAGCATATTCTTATATTATATTATATATTACATATATATATTATAATGTCCTTAGTTCTGTATAATAAAATTGGATCGTGATGAGATCATGATAATGAGATCGATTCGCCTTTGAACACAAATCTCAAATAATCCTGGTCATAGGTTACTTGAGAGGGACATCAAGATAATCAGATAAACTACTGTATACCAGTCCATATGATGGAAGCGATTGGTCTTATAGCCACTTGTGGAGACACTAAGGATATAATACAGGTACTCATTGGAGAATGAGTTCACTGATTGATCCGCTTATGGAATCTTGTATGGTTAATAATACCTAATGTCAGATAATGATTCTGTAATCCCACTTGTGCATCTAGTCCTTAGACTTGAGACACTAAGGATGCCTTGTTTGAATACTCCTTTCTTTAACATCAGATCATCCACTCTCAATATCAATGAAGGAATATCCCTTGTATGCTTGCTCAAACAAATCCCTAGCCAAGATAATTCGGATTGAGAGAGGAGTTCTCTTAGAGAATCTGATTAGAGCAAGTCTCTGGAATATTAGTTGGATGATGGACTATAGATACACGGTAATTATGGATAGATAAGTCTGATGGATTCAATCCCCTTGTACCATTTGGGGACTATGGCACAGTAGCCTAGTACATCCATAGTCGATGGGTCAAGTGAATTATTATAAGGATAATAATTCAACATATCAAAAAGAGTTCTAATGGGAGCAATTCATTGTCAGCTTGATATGGGCCTAGAGCATCACGCACATATAATGGATGCTTCAGCGAATAGAGGATTGGATATGAGTTATCCAATTAGCTCCCACTCTCACCAATAAGACTACATTGATGGGCTCCTTGTATGAGACCTAATTAGAGGCCAAAGGAGATTATTGGATAAAAATCCAATAATCCAAGGTTAGTGGATAATTAGATGGAGATCCAATACACACAAAGCATGACTCCTAGGGTTTTTGGTGGCTCTCTATAAATAGGAGGTCGAGGAGGCACACAGATGATGGGCTGCATCTTTAGCTGCCCCCCTCCTATTCTCCTCCCTCTCTCTATATAGGAGTTACGAGATTTGTGACTGTGATTAGAGGAGTATCGCTATAGTGATTCATCGTGTGGATACTACTAGAGAGGAGGACATTTGACCTCCTTCATCTTCTCTATTTGGATCTAAAAAAATAGGGATATACGATCTCCCTAGGTAAATAATCTCACACATGATACAACTTTTCAATTTTGTAGTTTTTTCTCACTCTAATATTTGCATGATGATTGTGATCCACTTAGGAAACCAGTTTTGTTTTGATCTTTTATGTGCATGTGATGTTCCTATTGAGATTTCTCAACAAGTACCACTAATTTTGGGTGGTAGTACCATCAATTCTAGGTGATAGTACCACTATCGCCTAGAAACTCAGGCTTTGTTCGATGGTGGTACCGCCCGTACACCAAAATTTTAGGGTGTTTAATATTTTGGCTCCAATTTATTAAGTCAATTAGGGTCTATAAATATCCAAAGTATTCTTCATTGGAAAGCAAGAAAGTGCTAAGAAAGTGGGAAAAATACTTGGGCAAATTCTGTGAAAATTGATTGAGAGCTTTCCTCTGTATTTCAAGTGGAAAGTGAGTTTTTGGGAAGGTTGATTGAGTTGTAAAGGTTGATCTCCTGAGTCTGAAAAAAGGAGTGTCAAGGTTAAGCTCTTGAGCTTGTGAAAAGAAGAAAGGTGTGTAAATAAGAGTTTGATCTTTACCCATGAATGAAGATCGATAGTGGACACCGGTTGGCCTCGAGTGAAGAGGGATTGGGAGTGAACGTAGGTTAATGTTTCGACCAAACTATTATAAAATACTATGAGCATCTCTTCCTTGTCTTTTATTCTATAACTAGTTCTAAGAAAAGCTCGAGCTTCTCCATTCGGTCTTAAATAGTTCTCTAATTTGCTCTTAATAAATTCCAAGCAAAAGCACTTTCAATTTTATTTTACTTCAAGTGAAAATTTTCAAATCGAGTTTTTATTTTAACACTTGCGTTAATTCACCCCACCCCCCGCCAAACCCCCCCCCCCCCATTGCCAACTCGATCCTAAAAGTTACTAGATATCATGAGTGTTTATCATATCTACAATTCATTGTAGGTTCTGACAAGGCCTAGGAGACTAGCGAAAGGCGAGATGGATCTCAAGATGGATAACGGAGCAACAGTTGCTACAGTGGCCATAGGCAAGGTCACCCTACATCTGCCTGGTGTAGCTACTATTGTATTAGATGTCTATTATTACGTTCCTTCTATTATCAAAAATATTATTTTTATTTCATGTTTGATAATTAGTTGGTATATACTAGTTTTTAAAAACAATAGTTGTTCATTAACTTTGGATGATGAGATCATCACCAAAAGAATGTTATATGATGGTTTATATATACTAGACATTGCTTCACATTATTAGGATCAATTGGCACTAGGGAGGGGTGAATTGGTACAAGTGCAAAAAAATACTGGATTCAAGAACTTGCTTGAAGAAAGAAGAAAATTGGAAGTGTTTCTTAGACTTCGTTGAAAGTGAGTAAGCAAACAATTTGAAGGAAAGTCGAAAGACGATGCACGTGTCTATCTTCAAACTAATTAAGAACAATTAAATGCAATAAATAAGACAAGAGAAAGAGCTCACAAATTTATAGTAGTTCGGCCACAACTTGACCTACGTCTACTACCTGAGTCCTCTTTGCCGAGGTCCACCGGTGTCCACTACCGATCTTCTTTGAGTGAAGACCAAACTCTTACACTTCTCACTCTTATTTTCATAGGCTTAGGAGATGAACCTTACAAGCTTTATACTTACAACTCACAACGGAGACTTTTACAAAGATTACAACTCTTTTTTTTTACTTTCTTGCCTCCTTTCTTTTTCTTGCATAATTTTATCACATAATTTTCATAGAATTTCTAGCCCAATTGTTGTGCTAAATATAAGAATACTAGAGGTATTTATAGACCTCAATTGACTTCAAAAATTAGAGCAAAAAATTCAAATGTATCCGAAAAATCATGCATACCACTACTCGACATTTTCATGAAAATCGAAAAATAGGGCGACGACTATACAACCGTCAACCTGGGATATACGACTATCGCCCATTGGTGGTACAACAACCGAGAATCCTAAAAAAGTGTTTCCTCTACTTTTCGAATCCCAACTTATACCTTTAGTTGATCCCTTTCCAGTTCAATAATTAAGCTCAATCCAAACCCAAGTGTGGACCCGGTTTGCCTCACTTAATTTGGATTTCTTCCAAATCTAACTTAAGTAGGAGTCAAATCTAATCGATGCTAACTATGCCTAATTAATTATAATCATTGTGATCATCAAGTCCAACAAGACTCTCCTAACTCTCGATATGTTTTTCAGTAACCTCCGACGATCTTCCGATGAGTCTCTTAGTCTTCTTTCAGCGAACTCCCGATGCCTTCTTGGCAAGCTCCCGATCACCTTCGACGAGCTCCTAGCGAACTCCTGACAAGCTTTGATACCTTCGATAAGCTTTTGATGAGTGTCTCGAAAAGTTCCCACTGCATCATCCAAACCCCAGCTCGATGCCTAGACTTAACTCTGGCCCAATATCTAATTGTAATTTTCTTTCTCTGTTATAGTTAATCTTGTATCAATCATCTCTAATACACATGTTAGATCAATAAACCATCAATCGATTTCATCATCAAAATCTGAGTTCAACAATCTCCTCCTTTTTAATGATGACAATCAATTGATGAGGGGAGTTAACATTTACTCCCCCTAAATCTATGCCATAATCCAAATAAGGAAACTTAAATTTAAGAGAACCAAATACTCTTGAATTTAAGTATCTTAATATTTATTTATCAAATTCAAAATGATATATTATGAGTTTCAAAAATTATCAACCATCAAATCATCAATCATACATGATATAACATTAATTTCAAAAATCATCAACCATCAAATGATATAACATTAATTTAAAAAATTTTAACTTAAATCATCAATCATTAAATCTTCAAGGATATTCTAAGTATACAAAATTGACGCATTAGTTATCCAATTAATTTAAAAAAAATTCTTAGGTCATCAAATATTTTTCCCTCTTTGTTTATCAATAAAAGGAGAGGTGCCCCTATTTTACCTATTTTTCATACATATATCATTAATTCATTATTTCTCCCCCTTTGTCATCAATAAAAAGAGATGAAATAATAAGCAAATAATTTCAAGTTACATAAACTCTTTATGTGTCAAATTTTTCATATTTGTATAAAATAAATATTGATTAAATGTTTAGTGTTTCATTGCTCCCCCTTTGTAAAATGGAATAAAAACATAATTTTCTCATGAAAATTTTTCTTTCCTTTTGTGAATAACAAAAAAGAAGAAATAAAGGAGGGGAGTGAAAAACATCATATCATAAGATAGGGCTCAATCTTATAGATGTAAATTTCAAAAGCCAAGAAAATTTAAGAGCTATCCATGCAATTTAATTCATCTTATTTAGATTTCAAACAACAGTAAGAAATCAAGCAAATCATGCATTTTGATGGTTTAGCATTCCTAAGTCTCCTCTAATGAAATCAAATTACTCTTTATTTAATGGCTTAGTAAAAATATCTACTAATTGATGCTTAGCATTAATAAATTCCAAAGATATATCATGATTATTCATATGATCTGTAATAAAATGATGTCTAATATCAATATGTTTAGTTCTTAAATGTTGAATAGGATTTTTAGTTAATATATACCACTTGTGTTGTCACATTTTATAGGGATATTTTTTAACTGAATTTTATAATCTTCTAAGGTATTTTTCATCTAAACAAATTGAGCACAACACGCATAGCTGTAATATATTCAGCTTCAGTTGTAGATAAAGTAATCGAGTTTTGTTTCTTGGAAGACCAAGAAACAAGAATATGTCCTAAAAAATGACATGTCCTAGTAGTACTTTTTCTATCTATTCTATACCCTCCAAAATCAGCATCCGCATAAGCAAGTAAATCAAAATTTTTAGATTTTTGATACCAGAATCCTATGTTAGAGGTTCCTTTTATATATCTAAATATATGTTTAACTGCGTTAAGGTTAGGATTGGATTAAAATCTTACACATAATCCAATACTAAATATTATATCCAGTCTAGTAGTAGTTAAATACAACAAGCTACTTATTAGTCCTCTATATATTCTTTGATTAAAATTTTCTCCCTCATTATCAAAGTCTAATTTTGTAGAAGTGCTCATGAGTATGTTTATAACCTTAGCATTTTCCATACCAAAACGTTTTAACAAGTCTAAAGTATACTTAGTTTGACTAATAAAGATATCATCATTTAATTATTTTATTTATAATCCTAAGAAAGAAGTTAATTCACCCATTAGGTTCATGTCAAATTCTTAGCTGATACTCTTGGCAAAAGATTCATATAAGGATTCACCAAAAATTATGTCATCAATATAAATTTGAATAACAAGACCATCATTTTCAAAATGCTTAAAAAATAATGTGGTATGAATCTTACTTTTCAAAAATTTATTTAAAATAAGGAAAGAGTTAAGTCTTTTATACCAAGCCCGAGGGGCTTGTTTCAATCTATAAAGAGCTTTAGAAAGTTTGAAAACATAACTCAAAAAAAATTATTTTCAAAACCAATGGTTATTCAATATACACCTCTTTTTAAATAAAATCATTAAAAAAATACTATTAACATCTATTTGAAATAACTTAAATTTTTTAAAAGATGTAAAGACAATGAACATCCTTATCGCTTCAAGTCTAACCACAAGAGTGAAGATTTCTTCATAATTAATCCATTCTTAGTTGAAACCTTGGGCCACTAATGTAGCCTTATTTCTAACTTCGATATCATTTTCATCTTGCTTGTTTCTAAAAACTTATTTAGTACCAATCACTAAATAGTCACTAGGTCTAGCAACAAGCTCTCATACTTTATTCCTTTCAAATTGATTTAACTCTTCATGCATTGCAATAACCCAAAAGTCATCTCTTAGGGCTTCATCAATGCATTTTGGTTCAACTTGAGAAAGAAATGTGATATTAGCACAAAAATATTTTAAAAGAAGAACATGTTTATATACTTTCATTTCTTAGGTAAGGATTTAGAAGTAGATTCATCTAAATTGCTTTTAGGAGAGTTGTGATTTAAATCCAAAGTGCTAAAGTCAAATTCATCATTAAAATCAATTTTCTTAGGTTCAAAAATCTCATTGAAAATAACATGAATAGATTCTTCAATTACTAATGTTCTTTTATTGAATACACGAAAAGCCTTTGAAATAGAAGAATAACCAAGAAAAATATATTCATCAGATTTTACATCAAATTTTCCTAAGGCTTTATTTTCATTCAAAATAAAACGTTTATAACCAAATACTTTAAAATATGAAATATTAGGTTTTTTACTATTCCAGGGTTCATAAGGAGTTTTAGAGGCTAATTGTCTTACAAGAACCCTATTTAAAATATAACATATCGTGTTAATGGCTTCGGCCCAAAAATATTTAGGTAGGCTATGTTCGTTTAACATGGTTCTAGCCATTTCTTGTAAGCTCTTATTTTTTCTTTCTGCTACTTTATTTTGTTATGGATTTCTAGGAGTAGAGAAATTGTGGATATACCCATTTGACACAAATATTTTGAAATTCATTGTTTTAAAATTTACTACCATGATTACTATGTATTGACGAAATCATACAATCTTTTTTATTTTAAACAAGTTTACAAATTTTTGAGAAACATTTAAAGGAATCACTTTTGTATGCCAAGAAATAAGTCCAAGTTATTTACTATAATCATCTACTAAGATAAAGACATATTTGCTTTCTCCTAAACTTTTAGTATCAATTGGTCTAAATTAATCTATATTGATTAATTGTAGTGGCCTAGAGGTGCTTATTTGATTTTTTGACTTAAAGCTACTTTTTATTTGCTTTCCTATTTAGCAAGTGTCACATATTTTATCTTTAACAAACTTAAGACTAGGTAATCATCTTAATAAATCTTTAGGTGAGATTTGATTTTGTAGTTTCATGCTAGCATGACCTAGTCTCCTATGCCAAATCCAAGCATCATCATTTAAAGTCGAAAAAAATATTTCATCCTAAAACTTTTTAATATCAATAGTATATATATTATTGTTTCTTAAGACAATCAAATATTTAAATTTGTGTAGCATTTCAATTATACAAGCATTAGATTCAAAGTTAATAATATATTATTTATCACATAATTGGCTAATACTAAGTAAATTATATTTCAAACTGTCAACTAATAGCACATCTTCAATCGAAAGGTTTGATATATTACCTATGGTTCCTTTCCTAATGATTTTACCTTTGTTGTTATCTTTGAAGGTGTCAACTCCTTCATTTAGGCTAGTGAGCTTAAAAAAATAAGTTGGATCTCCAGTCATATTCCTTGAACATCCACTATCAATGTATCATTTGGTACTCCTAGCATTAATTAGGAGGAAACCCTAAAAAAAGATGATTTTATTTTAGGTACCCATTTTACTTTGGATCCCTCAAGAAGAGCTTTACCAAATTTACCTAGAGTTTTTTTGTTTTTTATGGTTCTTTTAGGAACCCAAATTAATTTATACAGACTGTACTTTCTAAATGAACATTTCTAGGCTTTATATCCTTATCTACCACAAAAGTTATATTTAATTTTTGGTGGTAAGTTTAGAGTGGATCCTTTAACAAAGATACTTGGCTTTTGTTGAGTATTGTTAATAAAGCATATACCTTCTTTCCTATGAACATGATCCTTATTTACAAGGATCATGTTTAGGGAATTATTTACTATTTCAAATTTTTCTAATATTTATTTTAATAAAAGTTTTCTTTTCTATGTTTATCTAAAGTTTCACAATCGGTACATGAACTAAGTGATGGTGATACTTCATGTATTTGATCAAATCTACTAACTAGTGAATCATGTTTTTTTTTAAGTAATTATAAGACTTACTAATTTTTCTAAACTCATCATAAAGCTAATAAAAAATGTTCAATAATTCAATAAAGGAGATACTGAAAGACTCACTTACCTCGATATGGATGGCTATGAGAGCATAGTCGACAACTTCATCCTTAATGTGGTCTTTTTCATCTGATGAACTTGGGTCATTCCAAGTCACGAGAGAGCCTTCTTCTTATGTGGCATCTTCTTCTTTAATTGAGAACCCTCATTTTTTAAATGTCCTAGCTTCTTATATTCAAAACATATAATATTATCCCTTTTTTGTTCTTTTTTATTTTTATAATTTTTATTTTTTTCATAATATTTTTAATTTTTCTAGTTAATAGTGCAATATCATTATCCTCATCACTCGAGATTTCACTCGATAAGTCATCTGTAGTTTTCAGTGCCAAATCCTTCTTATTCTTTAGAAAAGGTTTTTTAAATTCATCATGAGCTTTATATCTTAGTTCATAAGTTAGAAGAGATCTAATAAGTTCTTCAAGATAAAATTTATTAAGATCTTTAGCCTCTTGAATTGCAGTTACTTTATGATTCCAAATTTTTGGAAGAGATCTTAATATTTTGCTTACAAGTTCAAAATTATAAAAATATTTACCTAGAGCTTTTAGACCATTGATGACATCCGTGAACCGGGTGTACATTGTCTCCAATGGTCTCACTTGATTTTATTCTAAATAATTCATAACTATAAACTAAAATATTAATCTTAGACTCTTTAACTCTACTAATGCCTTCGTGTGTGATTTCAAATGTATGCTAAATGTCATAAGTAGTTTCACAAACAAAAACCCAATTAAATTCATTCTTATCAAGTGTGCAAAATAGAGCATTCATTGCTTTTGTACTAAAAAAAAAAAGCCTTCTTTTCCAAATCATTCCATTCATTCATTGGTTTAGAAGATTTTCAGAATCGTTTTCAACTATGTGCCATAAATCAAAATCTATAAAAATGAGAAAAAATATGTATTCTTGTTTTCCAATCTATGTAATCTGTCTCATTGAATATAGGAGGACGTGTAATAGAATATGCCTCGTTCATGCCAAACGAAGTCATTACTCACTTAGGTGTTTAGTCTAATAAGTAGCACGTGACTCTGATACCAATTGTTAGGATCAATTAGCACTAAGAGGGGGGCGGGGGTGAATTAGTACAAGTGTGAAAAAAATATTCGATTTAAAAAACTTGCTTGAAGTAAAGAAGAAAATCAGAAGCATTTCTTAGACTTCATTGAAAACAAGTAAGCAAACGATTCAAAGGAAAGTCGAAAGATAATGCACTTGCCTTTTTTTAAACTAATTAAGAATAATTAAATGTAATACATAAGACAAGAATAAAGAGCTCATAGATTTATAGTGGTTCGACCATAACTTGGCGTACATCCACTCCCCGAGTCCTCTTCGTCGAGGTTCACTGATGTCGACTACCAATCTTCTTTGGGTGAAGACCAAACCCTTACACTTCCCATTCTCCTTTTCACAGGCTTAGTAGAGGAACCTTATAAGCTTTACACTTACAACTCACAAAGGAGACTTTTACAAAGATTACAACTCTTTTTTCCACTCCCTTGCCCCCTTTCTTTTTCTTGCATAATTTTAACACATAATTTTTCATAGAGTTTCTACCTCAATTATTGTACTAAATGTAAGAAGACTTGGGGTATTTATAGACGCCAATTGGCTTCAGAATTTGAAGCAAAAAATTTAAACATTTTTGAAAAATCAGGGTACAAGCGGTACCACCATCAACGTTGGTGGTACTACCCCCGAAGGCTACTCAAAAAATAGGGTGACAATTGTACAACCACGAGTTGGGTGGTACGATAGTCGCTCACTAGCGGTACAACCATCAAAATCTCGGAAAAGTGTTTCCTCCACTTTTCTAATCCCGACTTGTACCTTCGATTGACCCCTTTCTAGGTCAACCAATTAAGCTCAACTTGAGCTTAATCCAAACCCAAGTGTGGACTCGGTTTGCCTCACTTTTGTTAATTTGGATTCCTTCTAAATCTAACTCAAGTAGGACTCAAACTTAAATGATGCTAACTACGACTAATTAATTATAATCATTGTGACTATCAAGTCTAACAAGACCCTCCTAACTCCCGAAAAGCTTTTCGGTAAACTCCAACGATCTTCCAACGAGTCTCTTGGTCTTCTTCCAATAAACTCCTGATGCCTTCCTGATAAGCTCTCAATCACCTTTGGTGAGTTCCCGACAAACTTCCAGCAAACCTCTGATACCTTCGGCGAGCTTCTAGTGAGTCTCTCAATTAGTTCCCATTGTATTATTCGAACCCCGACTCGATGCATGGACTTAACTCTGGCCCAACATCTGATTGTAATTTTCTTTCTCTGTCGTAGTTAATCCTGCATCAATCATCTCTAAAACATATGTTAGATCAATAAACCATCAACTAATTTCATCATCAAAATTTGAGATTCAATATACATCATAAATGTAAGTATATCCAAGAGGAAATGAGATGAGGTGAATAGTGCATACTAGTGACATTGTACGTTAGGTTATATCCATGAGAGAAAATTTCATAAGTTGTTAATGGATGGATACTTAGATCCATTCGACTATGAGTCATATACAACTTACAAATCTTGCCTTAATTGAAAGTTGGCCAACTCTTCATTTAGTGGAACTAGAGAGAGAGCTATTGATTTATTGGAACACATACATAGCGATATATGTAGTCCTATGTCCACTTACACTATAGGTGGTTTCTCCCACTTTGTTACTTTTATTGATGATCTCTCTAGGTATGGATATATGTATTTAATAAAGTACAAGTCCGAATCCTTCGAGAAATTCTAGGAATACAAGAATGAAGTAGAAAACCAAACTAGAAAGAGTATTAAGACTCTTCGATCGGATCAAGGAGGGGAGTACTTGAGTACATAATTCACCTATTTCCTTAAAGGTAAAGGGATTCTATCTCAATGGACACCTCTTTATATACCTTAGCTCAATGGTATATCAAAAAGGAGGAATCGCACGCTATTAGACATGGTGTGATCCATTATGATTTTTGTTGACCTACCCATCTTATTCTGAGGATACGTCTTAGAGACCGCAACTTACCTTCTAAGTAGAGTTCCATCTAGGTTGGTAGTATCTACACCATATGAGATATAGAACTGGAAGAATCCCAATCTTAAGATTGTGAAGATTTGGAGCTACCTTATATATATTAGAAGACACAATCTCGATAAGTTAGAATCAAGGACGGAGTAGTACAAGTTCATGGGATATCCCAAGGAAACTTATGGGTATTGTTTCCATCATCCCGATGACCCAAAGGTCTTTGTTGCCAAGAGGATAATGTTCCTTGAGAAGGAGCACATTCTTGGTGGAAATTGTGAGAGTATGATAGAGTTGAGCGAGGTTGGAGAATCTAGCTCAAGCACCACTTTGGAGGCTAAGTTTGTTAAGGTATTTATCACATAGTTCCAACTTTGCATAGGTCTGGCAGAGTATCTTATCCTCTTGAAAGATATGTGAGACATATCAGTGGAGATGACACTCAGAATGTTGATCCTCAGACCTATAAGAATGCTATTATGAGTATAGACTCTAGGAAATAGTAAAAAGCTATGAATTCTAAGATAGATTTCATGTACTCCGATAAGATTTGTTAACCTTATTGATGCACTTGAGGGTATCGTACCCATCAGCTACAAATGGATCTTTAAGAAAAAGATCGGAGTAGACGGACAAGTGGAGACATAAGCAAGGATGGTGGCCAAAGGGTATCATTAAAGTAAAGAGTTGACTATGACGAAACTATTGAATCTCTGATTTTGATGATAAAATCAATTGATAAGATTATGGACCAATAGACTTTCAAGATAAGTGATGTAGAAAAGACTTTGATTATAGACATGAAGCATCACATGGCAAATTATTGAAGTAGGAGAATCAGATGTTGGGCTGGCGAAGTATCATGTCAGAGATTGGACATCAAGCCAAAGGATTAGTTAACATGCCGAAGGATGAAATTTGTGTCATGAGTTCGAGCATCAAGCTAGAAGGATTAGGTATTACGCCAAAAGATTAGATGTTGTTGGAAGTCAACATGTCAATGAATCAGACGATACATCAAAGAAAAGGACAATATGCTAAAGGTTCAAACGAAGTGCAGGATGATCAGATGATATGCTAGAATGCTGGACAATGTGTTGATTGCTTCATGATTATGTTGGATATATGATCAAGTGGTTAGGTCTTGATCATGATTGTTTAGAGTTAAATTAAGCTGGTATTGGGCCAAAACTATGTCAACTTGATTTAAGACTCATTGGGAATGGACTAGGGTTGAATATGTAAAATATTATGTGAAGTAAAACTAAAATCAAAAGTGGTTTTTTTTAATTCATTAAGAGCAAATTAGAGAGTGATTTAAAATAAAGCCGAAAGGAGATGTTCGTGCTTTTCTTGAAATTAGATAATAGCAACTAAGGTTAAGATCAAACTTAAAGAGAGACAAAAGAGAAGTACTAACAGAATTTATAGTGGTTTGTTTAAAAACTTGACCTACATCCACACCCGAGTCCTCCTTCGTCGAGGCTCACTTGTGTCCACTAATAAATTTTTTTTATGGGTGAAGATCAAACACTCATTTACACTTCTCTCCATTTCACAGGTTTAGGAGAGGAACCTTTACAATCTTTCAATCTTCCATTAAACTCACTTTACACTTGAAGCACAAAAGGGAAGCTCTCAATCTTTACATAATTCTACCAAAGATTTTGATCATTTTTCTTACACTTTCATGCTTTCTATGCAAGAATACTTAGGATATTTACAAACTCCAATTGACTTCAAAAATTAGAGCCAAAATTCAACACATCTCTAAAAAATTTGGGTACAAGCAATACTACCGCTGAAAGTGCCTAGATATTTTGGGTGATGGTGGTACTACTATTGCTTGGGGTGATACCATCGTTGTTTGTGTAGCACTACCATCATCCACTAGTGGTTCTATCGTCGGACAATCTGAGAATAGTACTTTCCCATACTATTTTATACCTAAGTTGTACCTTCTATTAACATATTTTTAGGTCAACAAATGAGCTCAATTATGAGCTCAAATCTAACCCAAAGTGGACCCAGTTAGCCTCTAATTAAATTAGTTAGATTTCACCAAACCTAACTTAAATTAGGACTCAAAACATAATGCTAACTACACCACACTAAGATAAATAATTACAATCATTCCAATTGTCTAGTATGTTAATTGATCTTTCGAACTCCCGACGAACTTCCCAACATTCCTCCGACAAACTCCCGGTGAGCTCCCACTTTATCGTTCAAACCCTGGCCCGATGCCCGATCTTGATTCCGGCTTAACATCAGATTGTATTGTCATTTCATAATCATAGTTAATATTACATCACTTATCTTTAGCACATAGGTTAGATCATAAATTTATCAATTGATTTCATCATCAAAAATTGAGATTCAACAATCTCCCTTTTTTTTATGATGATAACCAATTGATGATAAAGTTAACCTTAACTCCCCCTATCTATATGCTATAAGAGAAATAGAGCAAACTTGAATTCAAAAGAAATCATCACCCTTGAATTCAAGTATACCATTTTGACTAATCATTGAAATTTTAACAATTTAATCATTCATTACCATTATACCATACTAAAAGAATTTTCAAAACAATATTCATCTTCTTGGTTATTACATGATAAAAATTTTAACCAAAAATATGTTTCACATGATAAATATCATTTCAAACATTTGGCTTATGTCAGCAATCATGTCATTTCTTCCTCTTTGTCATCAACAAAAATGATAGTTGAACATTTTTAAACATGTATCACAATATTTAGCACATAAAGAGAGGAATTTAGTCTGTTTCTCCTCCTTTATAAAATAAGAAGAAGAATAAAGAGAGGTTTTATTCATCATAAATGTCACATCAAATTTCTTTATCTCCCTTTGTAAATAAAATAAAAGAAGAAGAAGTAGGAGGGTGTCAAGTATATCAAGAATCAAAGATTAAGTATCCCAAAAAAAATCGACTATCAAGAGGGGAGATACCTTTGAAAGCATTGCATCAAAGATTCATAAGTCCAAGAATCAAAATATTTTATAAGGGAGGATTCGAAAAAGAACTCATGAATCACATATCAAGCATTACAAAAATTCATGAAACATATTTTTTCTTTTATAAATTTTAAGAATAATGTGAAATCATTTCAAAAGAGATCTCATTTTGTAAAAACTGAGAAATCTAAAAAAATATAATAGAAAATTATGCATTTGGAAGATTCAACTTTTCTAATTCTCTTCTAATAAAATCTAATTATTCTTCATTTAATGGCTAAGGAAAAAATCAGTAATAACCTTTGGCCCTGTAGAAACAATTTCACCTATGAGTACTTCAAAATTCGACCATCGGCGATCTCAACATCAAACCACTACAATCTTTATTTTGGAGCACCAATTGGGTAGCAATCTTGTTGTTCATAAAGTTGTTGGTGCTTCTTGTCTTGATGAGGATGGCGACGGGCTATTGCTTAAGAGATTCTTCAACTTTCATTGTTTGTGGGTTCACATAACTAGCAAGAGCATGCATCATATAATTGGCCAGCTACTGTTCTTCCTCCGTGACCTCCTCCTTATGCTATCATGGTATGGGGCTGCCGCGCTTTAACCTCTCCTTTAATTTTCAGCTTGAGTCCTTCGATGAATGTCCCTAATAATTGTTTGTCAGGCCAATCATGAGCGAGATAAGATAAATTCTCAAATATAGTCTGGAATTCATGGATTGTGGAGGTTTATCAGATCTTCACAAGTTGTTCGTTGATATTTTCGTACTTGGTCGGTCCAAAGCGATTCAATAGTAAGCTTTTGAATTGTATCCACATTGGGACTCCTTAGGTGTATTCAAGCCAATTGTACTAGTGAGTTACGATGTTTCATTATCCTCATCTTTAGCTGACTCAATCATGAGGAGCCGGCCCTTTTTGCAGTGATGTTCGCAGCTCCATGGTTCGTCATAATGAGAACACAACCCATTGGCCGATCATTCGCGAAGCTCATCTCTTGTCAACTTTTTTGGTGCGGGGGCTTATATGACAGTACAGGAGGCAGTAGGTCTTGGCATGGCTAGTCAGGGAGCGATCCTTGTCCTTCGTACCTCGTGGTTCAATCGTTCTTCCTAGATACGTACGAAGGAAATCGCCGCCATAAGTATGTATAGTTGCCACGCCTTTACTTTTCCTCGGATCTCCAGCTTTAGGCCCTTAATAAAAATACCTAAAAGTTATTTCTCAGATCAATTCTTAGTTTGGTTAGATAGCTGAAACCTTATTTGGTATTCTTGTATTGTAGAGGTTTGATGAATCTTTGCTAATTGTCAGTCAATGTTATCGAAATCGGTTGGTCCAAAGCGGTTTAGTAATCCTTCCTTGAATCACTGCCAAGAGAGTCCTCCATGGGTGTGTTCAAACTAATTAAACCACTGAATAGCATCTCCCTCAAGGTGTATGGTAGCAATCTCCACTCATGTAGCGTCGACAGTTCGGTAGAACCGAAAATAGCGCTCCACACACGAGATCCATCTGATCAGGTCTCCTTCTTCCTATCTTGGGAAGTCAACCTTCATGTGTGGATTATTGGGATTAGAGGTGATGTGTCCATGCTCTTGAGGATCATCTCGCCAATCTAAAGTCTCTCCATGGTGTGACTTCCTCGGGCTTGATTGTGGGCCCATGCTGAATTCGATAAAAATTGATCGCATCTTCTCACGTCTATGTGAAGTCATAGGGGCTGGCAGAGCATCACGAGCTCTAAGCATAACTCTCTTTACCATTTTTGATAAATATTCACATTATACCACAAACACTAAGGTACAAAAAGGACATTATGAATAATAACATGGCACATGTCGGAAACGCATGCGAAACAATAAAATGTACATGTGTCAATACGAAATAATACGATGCAACATAAACTTTTCATAATAGATTCAGGTATGTAAATAATTTAAGGACAAGAGTATATAAGAATCCAAAGTAATAATATAATGCTCAATTGAAGAAAGGACATTAGCTGAAATCAACAAAGGGAGGAAACAAGAGTAGGTAAAATCGTTAAAATATCAATTCTGGTAGAATGTAAGATGCACATTGCCTGAATTATTTAGACAAGTAATTATGCTCCAAATTACTCAAGAAATATGTCATTGGAAGCTAAATCAATTTAATTTTAGCTAAAATTAATTTTATACAAATTGAAGTTTCTAACAAAGAGGATTTGGTAAATATCAGTAAATAAAATATCTATTTTATAGAATCTATATGATCAAATTCAATAGGATACTGGATAAGTATTTGTGTTCCAAATATTTCAATCTAGGTATCCAAAGAAAGATCGAAGTATCTGGTTTCCAATAAAATATATTTTGCTTAAATCAGAGTTCCCAATAGAAAGTTATAAAAAGTTTAGTGTCAAAAGGTCAGAAATTACAAAATCTATTTTACAAATTCTTCAAGGTCAATTGAAACAAGAGTTCTGACAAGTATATGGACTCTAAAATTTTTAATTTTATTATCAAAAAATGGTTTATGATTTTTATTTTAAGATAAAAAAGGTTTTTCCTAAATTAGAGTTCAGTGCAGAAAGTTATGGCAAGAAAAAAGTAGAATGGTCAAAATCTCAAAATTTCTAGATTCATAGATTTACAACTGAATAAGAGAGATATCATGTTCCAAGTCACAAATCTTTTAAAATCATATCAAACTGAGATCTAATTAAGGATGAAAACATTATGTATAATGGGGTTAGAACACTTGCCTTAGAAGAATTAATTTCCAAGAGTAGAGGAATTGATCCAAAACCTTAAACAAATGTAAAACTCCTTCAATTCCTCTTCCCTTCTCAAGTATATGTTGTAGCAAGTCTACCCATTATTTGATAAGTTTTCTTTTATTTTCTCCTTCAATTACTTAAGTATGGCTAACACAAGAGTTGCTAAGTGGCTAGTATATATGAAAGATGCTTAGGTGTCACATATACAACATGCATAAGTGGCATCATCTTTAAATTAGCTAGTGACATGTCTTCCTCTTTCTCTCTTTTTTCATATAACTTAATGTGAATCTTCCATAATTCATATCAAACCTCTAAGTTTCATATTTAGGTCCCTAGCAATAAGCTTTCAATATAAAATTATTTAATTAAGAAAATTATTAACCAATTCTCATATTTACAAATAGGTCCTTATAAACAAATTTAAAATAGATCATTTAAAATATTTCAAAAATGAGGGATATTATAATATGCATATATATTATGATGTCCTTGGATTATTTAATCAAGAAAATTATTAATCAATTCTCATATTTAGAAATAGATTAATCTCACATTATATTATATGTTGCATATATATTGCGATGTCCTTAGTTCTATGCAATGTGAATTAGATTATGATGAGATAATGATAATAAGATTGATTTGCCTTTAAACATAAATCATAAATAATACTGGTTAAAGGCTACTTAAGAGGGACATCGAGATAACCGGATATACTAGTGTACTATATACTCGTCAATATGATTGAGGCGACTGGTCTAATAGATACTTGTCTTGGGACAATAAGGATACAGTACAAATGCTCATTAGAGAATGAGTTCACTAATTGATCTGCTTACGAAATATTGTACGGTTAATGATATATAATGTCAGATAATGATTCCGTAATCCCAATTGTGTGTTTAGTCCTTAGACTAGAGACACCAAGGATGCCTTGTTTGAGTACTCCTTTCTTTGATGTTGGACTTACAGGTCTGGAAAGTTTCATATTTAGTACAACTGATTATCATAATCAATAACTAACCTTATATAAGTATTGAGTATTAATAGAGGATCATCCACTCTCGGTATCATAAGAGGAATATCCCGTGTGTTATCATTTAGGTAAATCCCAGGTCATGGTCATTCGGATTAAGAGAGAAGGAGTTTTCTAAGAGAATCTGATTAGAGCGAGACTCTGACAGATTTTGTATATAAGCTGATAATACCATACTTAATATATGATCTCTAGGATATTAGATAGATGAGGATTATAGATATAGGGCAATTGAGGATAGACATATCCAATGGATTTAATCCCTTATGTCGTCTAGAGACTATAATACAGTGGCCTAGTATGTCCATAGTCGATGAGTTAAATGAATTGTTATAGGATAACAATTCAATGATTAAGAAGGATTTCTGATAGGTGAAACTCATGACCAACTCGGTGTTAGGCCTAAAGGGTCAAACACATATGGTGAATGATTATAGCGAGTAGAGGATTAGATTTGAGTTATTCGATTAGCCCATGTTCTCATTAGATGAGACCCAACATTGATGGACTCCTTGCATAAGGCCCAACTATAAGCCAACTAAGATTATTGGATGGAGATCCAATAATCCAAGAGGAGTGGATAATTAGATAGAGATCCAGTACCTATTAAAGTAGGATCCATTAGGATTTTTAGTGGCTCTCTATAAATAGGGGGCAAGGGCGGCATAATAGTTATAGGCTGCACCTTTGGCTGCTCTCTCCTATTCTCCTCCCTCCCTCATCTTCTCAGCTGACTAGCCCCTCCCTACTATAAGAGGGTAGTGAAGAAGATAGTAGATCTTCTTCCACGAGTGCTGCGAGAAGGAGTGCAAGAGTTACGAGTTTTGGGGCTACAATTAGAGAAGCATCGCTGCAATGCTCCATCATGTGGATACCATTAGAGAGGAGGATATTTGACTTCCTTCATCATCTCTATCTGGATCTAAAATTTTAGGGATATATGATCTCCGTAGATAATCAATCTCTCATGTATCACAGTTTTCAGTTTTGTAATTTTTTGCACACCAATCTTTCATGGTTTCCTAATAAGGACGATGCGCCAAAGGTTTAGACGAAGTGTCGGATGAACCAATGACATGCTTGATAATATAGGATTCTTGTTTTGTAATCATTATGTCTTAATTATCGTAGTTTAGGTCTTAATTGAGTTAATTTTTTGGTATAACAATGCTAACTCAATTAAGGACTCGTTGGACCTTAATTGGGTCTAATTTGGGCCCATTAGGAAGCCCATGACCAAAAATTGGGTCAGGCAGTGGCACCGCCAGAAGACATAGTCTTTTAGGCTGTGTCAAGCGGTGGTACCACCTAGACACAGTCTCCCAAACTACATCAAGTGATAGTACCACCCAGGCTAGTGATATTAATGCCAACATTAAATACTACAGGCAATAGCATCGTCCAATGCAGGTGGTGGTACCGCTTAACTCAAAAAATTTAAATTTTGGCTCTATTTTTTAAGCCATTTGGGACCTATAAATACCCCACTTATTCTCGCTTGAGGAAGCAAGAAAAAAAAACAAAAACTTATGGTTTGTAGAGTGAAAACCCTATTAGACCCTATTAGAATGTTGAGTTCCCACCTCCTCAAGCTTATAGGTTGTTATAAGAGAGTGTGTGAGGGAATCCTTGTAAAAGAGGAGTGTAAAGGTTCTCTCCTAAGCAAAAGGAGAAAGAGTTGTAAAGGGTGGTTGATCTTCGCCCATTAGAAAAAAAAATCGATAGTGGAAGTCGGTGTACTCAAGTAAAGAGAAATCAAGAGTGGACGTAGATCACGACGACCGAACTACTATAAATTCGATGTTCTCTTCTTCTTTATGCTTTTCATTCTTATTGCTTGCTGACTTAGTAGCTCACTATTTTTACTCACGTTCCAAGTTGAGTGCTGATACGATCCTAACACCCGCAATATCCAATCTTAGCACAATGTTTGATTCTTCTGGTCCGATGCTCGATCTTTGACTCCATCCCAACATTCAATTCTTTTGCTTTAATTGTTTTACCTTTTTATGATCGAAGTTAGTCCTACATCATTTTTCTCAAACATTAAGTAAATCATAATTTTATCAATTGATTTCATCATTAAAATTTAAAATTTAGTAAATATTTCTTTTGCCTAAATATGAAAAATTATTTATATCAATTCCGTAAATCATAATTTTGTTTTGAACCTTATCAGTTGGGGACATAGTGACTAGGGCAAAGAGATAGGTGGTTGTGGTATTACCAAGCTTAGCAATGCAAAGAAAACTCTTTGGACAAAGATGATATTGTCTTATCTCAATAAGAAAGATCTTGTTTGTGTCAAGATTGTGAGGGACAAGTACAGATCTCTTGATCGACCTACAGTCCAGAACACAGTCCCCTAGGAATTGAAGGAATTTATGCAACTTGACCTCGCAGAAGAGGGTGGATAATCAAAAGAAAATATATGGCCCAGTTGGAATGCGATTTGGAAGTTGAAGATTCATCCCAAAGTAAAGCTATTTCTATGGAAATTGGCAAATTGCTATGGAACCGCCTCCCTACAACAGCTTATGTTAGAGGTATCTTGCAGTTCAATGTGCCACCGTAACCAATCTGCAAGAGAGTACTCTTCCCAACAAATCTTCTTTGAGTGTGACTGCGATGGAAGTGTGGACTTGGCTTCAAAGGAAATTAAACATTGTTGGGGTTGATATACGGAATTGGCAGCTAGGCTCTTCGTTTACAGCTCCCTTTGGTCACGATAAGAACACTCACATTTGCATTAAGAGTGTCATAGCTTTAATGTTATGGTTTCCTTCGATAAATTGGAATGATGTTCATTTTCGTAACCACCGAGTCTAGGTTTGGAACATCTCTTCTTCAAGGATGTGATCTCTGAGGGGTTCTTAACTCGTGCTGTTTTACAGTCCCATCCCCAACCAGACTTTCAATCTAAAATAGACTGATGGGTCTTCTAATCCGATTCATCTGCTTCGAATTCATCCTTATTAACAAGCAAGGACAGAGTGGCTTTATGGTTTGGCCAATGCCATGCTCCGAGCGAGGAGCAAGCTGAGTGGCTGGCCTTGTTTCTGCTCGAAGGCAAACGCAGAAAGAACTGGAGGCTTGTACAGGTCAGGTCAGGATTCCCTAAAATGGATCAATTTTGTAACTAGCAGAGCTCAGGTTCATTGGAATCAGACGGTGTTGCATAAGGTCATTATGAGATTGGTGGCAATTCAATCTATAATATTCAATTTTATTTGGAGTCTAATCAATTAGCTGACAAACTAGCTAACTCTGGCTGCATGGGAGCACTGGTCATGGTCACTGTATCAGTGCTCAGCTAATCAATCAGTAATGCCATCTTTTCTTTCAAAAATAGTCACGCTAAATTATATGCTTTATCAGTAATGCTAACAGTGAATAGCTTAATCCAAGATTGTCACACTGATCGGCAAAACAAACTAGCTGCCTTCATGATAAGGTTGACTACAAGGTCTATGCAAGAACCAATGAATTCTGCTGTTAGAATATATGCTCAAGACAAAAATTGACTGCCAGATGGAATTCTTAGCTCAAAACTTTTACATGAATGTGATAACACATCCCTCATAACAACACATCCCTCAACTATCTAAATAAAGCCTTCTGAAACATATCCGCACAAACACCCACCACAAACTCCCCGAGACTGTCCTTCAGCATGGTCATAGAAAACTTAGAACCATCAGATACCACAGGAGACTGAATCCAAAGAAAACAAGTTCAGATACATGCCCAGATGCTCATTTAGGCAGACATGGCATCATCTTTGACATGTTGAAGGAACCATGGCTCTCGATAGCAGATCATACAGAATCTAGCTTCATATAAGGATAATTACGAAGTTGCAGCTTCGAAATATGATGACCTCCAAACATGTAAAAGTTATTTAAAGTCGACATATCTAGCTAGGCACCTTCACCAGAAGTTGCAGCAATCTGCTTCTTTACTTCATCAAGACATGTTTTAAGATCCCCAAACTCATCAGTGTCTGAGAAGTTCGCAGCCTGCAAAGTACAAGTCACTGGGATTCACTTACATAAAAGAATATGCAAGTAGATGAAGTCTGATGAAACATGATAAGATGATATTCATTAAGAACAACATAGTATAAATTGAATGCCCTTAAGAAAAGTAAAATTTAAACGTATCAAACAAGTTTGGAAAAACAGAATTGGGAGGCATTAAGAGATTATTGTTTTTTTCCTTTAAAAAATAAAAGTAGATCCAGATTCTAATCAGAGAAGTCTAGGTAAAACAAGTGCAACCAGAAGATAGATTTTACCTAGGATAAGCTCCAGCATTGGATATACTAGATCTTAACATTTTATTCTACAATCTTATATGTACAAAAAAAAATAAGGGCTTAAATGTCAAGTAATTCCCCACCAAGTCCGGATTGAAGCCAGTCAAATTGTTAGTGAGTGCAACATCATATGACCAAAAAACTTTTCCAGAGGGCTTTGGATTGGAACAGAAACTTTTGATACTCACATCCCTAGCCAGTGCTATATCCTCGATAATAGGGACAAAATCCAATTGTTTCAGTTCAAAGAAGAGATTATGACTGAATTCCAGAACCCTTCTAACAAAGCAGAATAGGGTGAGTGAGCAAATGGCATGCTAAATGCTCAACCACCTATACTTTCTCAAAAATATTGTAACTGACTGTTCATACAAGCTAGAAACAAATCAACTATTCTAGCAAGTCTTCTCAATGATCGAATCGTGGCACACATTCTACTTAATGGAAGTAATCCAACTGTTGTTATTTGAGAACTATAAAACATCTTGTCTTCACACAATGGGGAGGGAGGTCAGGTGAACCTATGCTAAAAGGACAAGCAATCATCAAAATTTAGGTTGCTGTTCAAATAAATCAGCAACTAATTTGCTGTACAAGAGAGTGCAACAAAAGAAGCCAACACAACACAGAGGTTGCTGAAACATAGGAGAGAGAGATACAGAGAAAGAGAGAGAGAGAGGATCAAAAGAATTATTGATCCAATCATCAGGACATTCTTCCTCTCAGCTGTAATGCTCTCTCTATAAACACAACAATGGAATGAAAACTGGACTTCCATAATTATAACCTACCCCATAACAAAGAAATGAACTACCAATCTGAAGTACTTTGCAAGATTAAACAGGGCCACTTATTTGACAAATATTAGGAGTCTAATTCTGGAAGAGAGTTACAGATTGAATCATATTTCACTAGACCACAACTAAATCAGTCTTAATCTCAAAAAAGGAAAAAATACCTACTAGAGTTAACCTAACTTGTCTATCCTTCTGAAGTTTTTCTCTGGACTTTGAGGTCAATAAGAACTCAGATTAAGTCAGCTGTAGATGTCTTTATGTTTCTTAATTTTCTAACAAATTCCTGCCAAAGTATATCCTCAATCAACATAGTAGACTAGAATCAACAAAAAGATAATACAACAACAACCAAGCCGTAATTAGCACATATTTGGAGTTGGCAATTAACAAAAAGGATACATCATCAAATTACAGTTCTCAAGTTACTATCAGATATCATGTCAATCAATAATTTAATCCATTGGAGGCGGTAACATGTATCATCATGAAAAAGTCAAAGAGAACAAAAAAGGAAGAGCTTATGTCACACAAGTTCCTAATAAATTGGATAGATTGCAAGTCATCCCAACAAGATCAAGAATCTTGGCTCCATAGAAGCTTGCTCCTTTGCAAACCAGATAACATTGGTTCAGTTCATGGAAACAGCCTATCTGCATATAGAACCCATTTTAATGGGAGCTTCATGCAGTGGATCATCTTTTTTAATGGTCCCATCAAGTTGATGTTTTCTTGGACTATCCAAAATGATTATGGAGGCTTAATGGCAAATATTTTGAAGTTATCATATTAATGACTAATGAGCTTTGACATGTAAGATAAAACAAAATTTACAATAGCAAAAAATTGGCTTCCTTCCAATGTTTAGCTTAACATGCATTACCTGTTTAACCGAACTTCGCAAGTGCAATTCAGCTGTAAAGAGTTCTCGACGACTTCCAGTAGAGGAAGCAATCTCCATATAAACTTTGCAGAGTTGCAAGGAAGCATGAACAAATTTTTTAAATCGGTTTCTATCATGCCAAAGCTCAGAGCCCTGTGATCAGATACAGAAAATGAATAATGAAATAGAAATGCAGATACAACGAAGCTGACCACTATCATTAGAATGCCTATGAGAACAGACAGTTCATAGAGTACAGAGTTCGCAAACTTTATATCAATACCTATTAAGCCAAAGCAATAACAGAAGGTAAATGTAGCAAAAGTTATCAAATATCCAACATAATTACTAACAAGAAAGAAACAAAAAGAAAAAAAAAATCCAATCTGGTACATAACTATAAGGCCCCTCTCCACAAAGGGGCATTTGTTGAATCAAGAGGAAATTACAGGGATCAATGATGAGAATCATGCAAGCTGAAATTTTATCCTTTACCTTTATGCTATACAGATATATCAAGTTAAAAAAGGAATAAATGCAAGCTGACTCTGCTTCAAAGCAAGGTTTGTCATACCGATTCGTACCGGCATATCGAGATTATCTCAGTATGGTATGGTACATGATATGATATTAAGCGGTACACACACTATGTACCGCCCAGTATATTAAAATATTTTATAATATTATATAATATAATATTATATAATATAATATTAAATATTATATTAAATATTAATATATTAAAAAATAAAAAAACTGGCGACGTCGTCTCGATCTTTCTTCCTGCATGGGAAGACGTTCCGTCTACTCGAGCTGGAGAAAAATCGCCTGCAAGAGAGGACAACGCGGGGGCAACCTACGAGCGAGGATGGAGCACGGGCGCCGACAGCACGCGGGCGAGGACGAGGCAGGAAAAGGAGGTACATATCCTCTTCTTCTTTCTTCTTCCCTTTTCCTCCCTCAAACAACCATCGACGATTGATTTCTCCCTCAATCGACCACCGACAGTCGAAATCGATTGCCGACGATTGATTTTGATGGTACCACCCGATAACGAGCGGTCTACGTACCAGTAAGCTGCCAAACCGGTATGTACCGGATGGTACACCGTCTTACCGTTCGGTAAGGCAAACCTTTCTTTAAAGACCATAGCACAACTATATATTGAATACGTTAATAAACCAAAAAAACACTTGTTACATGAGAACTGAAGAACTTGGATTTTGCCAAATGTTCTTTATATGACCAAAATAGTATTCAGCCAACCATCAGACTTAACTGTAGCATCAGCATACGTGAGCATCAGACAAACACAACAGTGAATCGTGGACCAACTAGCTTAACTGTCTGAAGGATCTAAGAAGAGCATTTAAATTTAAACCCAGAATATTTTAAATTATAAAGACTATAGGTAGTTATTAATCTTCTGATACATTCCATGCCATTGAACTCATCAGTGAAACTTGCATATAGGAAGGTTATGCATGTCATTGAACTCCCAGAAGTTAGTATGACTAAGTCAAGGGTCATTAAATCCCTCGTTTCCTGTTTCTAACATTCTTATATGTCTATATTCTCCCAATACCGCTAGTCTAAATCAACTCACTTAACAGGTGCACTTACATATTTCCACGGAAAATGTCCAAACAACCTTGCATTGCTTGCCTTCATTCTATCTTAAGATATAGCAACTAATTAGTCGTGAATAACTCTATCAGCTCTGATAACCCAAAGACTCATCCCAATACCATCTTAGAAAATGTCCAAACGACCTTGCACTGCTTGCCTTCATTCTATCTTAAGATATAGCACCAAAGAGTAGTAACTCTATCCTCTCTGATAACCCACACACTCATACCAATACCCTCTTAGTGACACTAAACTTGCAAGATACAACATAATGCCATCAAAGGTTTACCTGGAAGGATCTAACTTGCTTCAGAAGGGCTTCACAACACATAATAAGGTTGCCTTTGATTATGTGCCACCTTGCATATAAACCCCATATATCTTCAGGGCCACCATTACGGATAACCTGCAAGAAATAGAACAAAAAAAAAATCAGCAGCTTACTTTAAAAAGTCACCAAGTAATTGTAAAAGAGCATTAAAATAATTACTATTAACAAGTATAAAGCCAAAAAGGTATAACTACTTTTAATAGCACAACCACAAGAACAATTAGAAGCAAACATAAAAGCAAAGTATATTTTGGAGACCTGCTGCATAATATTTCCAAGCATGTCCAACAAGAGCTCAGTTTCCCGTGGTTCTGCAGGTATGGCTTGTGTATCACAAGGCTCAACTAAAGAATATTCAGCATAAAAAATATCACTTGGTGAGAGATCAGAGTTTGCGTTCTTTCGATGATCTTCAAACTTTCTCAATATCTTATCCAGCAACTCAACATCCACTCGTTTATTTGACGACAGATCTAGTACCATTTTTGCGGCTTCTAGTGACTGCAATAAAGTAAGATTAGAATCATTCCAAAGATTGTAGGCTTTTATGTTCTATGTCACTACAAATTTTTAAAGAGTGTAAGCTTAATATATTCTACATAATCACATGTTACAGAAACTTTGGTGGTTAAGGCAATTTAATGGCATTACCAAATAAACAATTTAATTTCCTCATTAAATGTTTATCCATGTGTGAATAACTTCCAACTAGTATTTAACATTAGATAATAGCTAAGAGCATGTCTGATTAAATTTATACAAGATTGACACACTAAGTTAGCACAAAAGAGCTCAATGATTTGGTGTGTTATTTATTGCACAAGGCTTAGAGCACATCAGGACGTTGTGTCATTCAAAATGTATTACTGGAGAACACCTTTGATTCAAGAGATTAAAGATTTAGTGTTACAAAGAGATAAGAAAAATATAATAAGCCTTTCATCTTAACTTCATCATGCACAACTTTTTGTCAAAGACAGAAAATTTATCACTCTCTACCACAACTATTTGATAACCTTGATCGTGACAAGCTTGACATGATCAAGACATGTGATGATTGTAACTGCAACTCTGCAACAAGGAGAAACTCTGGATGAAGTTAACACCATTCTGAAGATCAGTGATAGCGGGACTATTAAGCAGCTCATTTTTGTCTTCCACTTTTCTTTTGCATCAAGAATTATCAGGTTCACAGACTCCAAACTTGCATAACCTATTGTTTTCTAATGTTGTACAGCTAAAGTACTTCTGTGGCAGTACTAAAGTTTCAATCATTAACTTCTTGTATGTTGAGTTGGCACATTATGTTCATTTGCTGCTTGTGTTGCTAGAGACAATATGAAGCTTCTCCCTTCATTGACTATCATGATTGATACTACATGCTTAATGTTATTATCAGTAATATGGATGAATCACCATCGGTAACAAATACCTTTAATTTTGTTATAACATATAAGTACCTTTCTTGACATTTTTAAAATGCTTTAACATGCCCAAGTAGCTTGGATAAACCAGCCAAGCCATACTTTCAAGATATTACAAGTCCCAAGCTTCCCAATATTGATTTTGTAAACCCTCAAATTATTCTCTTGAACATGGGAGCATAGAAAAGAATGGTAGACATTACATGAAGATATCCAATATAAACTACATCTAATATTTAAAATAATTTTATGAAAGAGACAAATGACATTTAATAAAACAATTCACCTGGCGAATGTTTCCTACATCAAGAGCAACATGGCTGAAGTTCTCCCATAGTTGCCAACTGTTCCTCCTGTTAAATATTTATATTAGTTGGTTGAAATTTTGTATTTATCAGGTCTCACAATCAGAATGAAGAAAAATACAATAACCTGAATTTTAAGGCTTCTTTGAAAGCAATAAATGCAGCCTTGCTTTTCTTCTTGATCATATGCCTGAACAGTTCAATTTAGTGTAAAAGCTCATTTGAGGACACAAAGGCAACACAAAAGTATTTACCAACCAAATTATAATAAGCTTGAAAGCAATTTGCAAGAATATTTTTTTAACATTATACAAATAGATAGCATGGCTTTAGACAATGTGCATATAAGCCAGAAACAACACAACAAACTTAAAAAATGATATGTTAAACAAAAAACAATACTGTAGCAATACAGGATGAAAACCAGCAGAAAAGAAACTAATACTAATACAAAACCCTTCTTGAAACTAGTCAAACACAGAGGAGCAGAGAAATACAAGCGTAACCAGTTTTCCCAATAAGCTGAAAGAATGATACTAATCAATAAGCACAGTCTGATGATGACAATAAAGGCAATGATACTAATCAATAAAGCACAGTATAATGATGACAAAGGCAATGAAATCGTACAAACAAGCAACATTATTCCAAGCCTCTCCATTATCCGGATCTATCTGCACAGCACGTGTAAATGCATCTAATGCTTTATCAGTATCTCGGGCCTGCAGATACAAACATATAATAGACATCAAATATGTGGTTTTGACAATGAAGGTGGTGTTATCAAATTAACTTATTTCAGGAGAATGAATAACTATTAACTTTACACCTTGAACTTCCTTTAAGGATGATTGGTGAGAAGGATATTTGATCTCAAACACAATCTAAGAGTGTTAAAAACCTAAACTAAATACAATTTCACATTTTAAAATTTAAATGCCAACATTTAATGTGAATTTGAAGGACTCCAAGTCTCCATGCAACGTATTTGGACAGATACTATTACAACACATTTAGCTATGTAAAGCAAACCTTTAATGCAGCTGCACCAAGCGCAAACCAACCATCAGGATACAGTGAATTAAGAGCCAAGGCAGATTCCCTGCAGTACATTAAAGAGTACAAGTCAATTCCACATCAAAATCTAGTATGGAGATTAAACATGGATCATTAAGAGACCACAATCATAAGCTCATCCAACCCTTGACATTTACCAAAGAGTTTTTGACTTCTCATAGTCACACCTGTTGTATGCATTTCGAGCCAATGAACGCTGTTCAAAGAGAATAATCTTACAATATTAGGTTTAATCAAATAGAACACACAGCTATATTCTGCAAATAATGTCATTACCTTAGCCCGGGCTGATCTATGATTTGAAACCTCCAATGCCTTCTCATAATAAGCATCAGTGGATGTTGCATCACCAAGTGAACACCTTAATACAGTGTAAACATAATGATTTTAACATGCAAAACCAAGATGAATCAACATTCCAGGCAGCAAGAAATCCATAGTAATGGAAATCAAGATACTTTTTGATCTATACTAGAGCAAGGATCAACTTCAGTTCCTTTAGATTGGTGATAATCAGGTTGTTTGACTAACATGTTTTAGTCTTAGTTTAATTATTTTTCTGTCTTTGGAATTAAATTTAGTATGCTAGAAAGATCTCCAAAACAGTTGTCACATGGCAACATCCCAATATTTGTAGTTTAATTTCCTATGTTAATAAAAAGAAAAAGGAAGAAAATGCAAAGAAAAGGAAGGAATCAAAATTTAATTTTGTTTGAATATCACAAATCTTGATTAAAAGTTTCAACTCTACAAGGAAGATTCATCATACCATAAAGATACAAATCTATCAAGTAGATAAATCATTTGAAAGGAAGATTATTTATTTTTTCACAAGTTGCATGAGTAATCTGAGACCACAATCTTCCCCTGATGTGAATTCGGAGAACCAAGATTAATTTATCCCTTTATCACCCTTTTCCTAATAGCCTATCAACTTCCTACCATTGCCAAACTTTCTAAACCCAAATTTTGAAAGTCTTAACATTCTTGGAGACACCCTGCTTTGAAGACTTGTGGATCAACTTCTCTACCAAGTTAAACTAGATAGAAGACCAACCCTCACCCTCAGAACTGGCATACATTTAAATTTGCAATACTTGTTATTTTCATTGTCTAAATTGAAATTTCTATAAATCGACATGTTCTATAGTATCCTCATCTGTTTTGCCCCTCATTTTCGTCTTAATACCAAGTCTATTTCCAAAACCTCTGATCCTATCATCCTTTAAGTTATAAGAATAGGACATGATCAGGCATAGCATAATTGTATACAAAGATGAGAATGCCCACCTATCCCAAAAGGAAAAAATGCATAAACCATGAGGGTTAAACCAAAAGGAAAACCCTGCACTTTTTTCCAGTTAACAAGATGGGAAAGTTTAATAAGCCCCATAATAAAAAAAGGCAATGATATGTATGGGAATAGGCAATGACTTTAAACAAGATAACATCATGATAGACCAAGTGAACATGATGGCGTAAACAAATCAAGATGTCAATCAAATTTTAATAACAGATCAAAACCAATAAAAAAGAATGCTTTGCTCTCTAGATTTTAGGAAAACATATGAAAGGAACCGCTTTGATTCTTCAAGTTACAGATATAACAACCTTAAATCATAAATAGGTTCATATGATCCAATTTTCAAATGAAAATGAACCGAATTCCAGATGAAATAAAGCTCTAATGAGAAGCTCGGTAAGATGAAATTCTATTGATAAACTCGATGAAATGATAACTGTCATCACAGCAGCCATTGTCCATTAAAAAACACAAACTATTATGCATGTATGTCACAGGCATACAGGAATCCACATGCATGATGACTGAGATATAAATACACCCGCAGGTGCACCATACAACATCCCATAACAAGCTGGTATGTTTTACACAATGCATGTGTTGGAGTTTGGCACATGACACGTCCACACATAAAACCAATCACATGCATGGGCACAGATGGCATGGCTCATGGCACATATCAAGGCAACCTGAAGCTGACGTTCTGCATGGCAAATGACACCCATCCCCATGCACATTTGTCTTAGTGCATGAACTTCTCAAACAGTAACAAAATATAGGAGAACATAAATATGTGTGCAATACTTTCATGTAATCCATTTTATACAGACAAAGGTTTATACATCATGGATGTCATACATGTCACTAAGAATACAAGATCACCACAATTCTGTGGTTGGGGTAGGATCAAACATGAGCAATCCTATCCAACATGTGAAAAACCCTGTTTCAGTGGTCAACTGCATAATGACAGTTCACAACAGATCATGTAAGATGATGTTTGATGGTTGGGAAAATCTGTAATCAAAAACCTCCTGATTTTGTAAGAATTATTCAACTATTTTGCCATTAGTTGAAGATACTGTCAAGAGCAAATTCTTCTTTATGAAGACCAATAAGAACAATTCTTAACATAATAAGTTCCAAAACTCCATAACAAGACATGTTTTTTATATGCTAATGACCAAAGAGCATATACACCTCTGCCGCAGTGAGAGGGGAATACTCAAATTATATTCAATCATCAAATACACTATCTTTCACTCTTTCAAATGACATGTTATCAGCCAACAAAACATTTTCAACTCACCATAATCTTGGATCACTAGGCATGTGATGTAGACGTGACTTGATAAGATCAACAGCTGCTGCTCTTTTCCCTAGTAATCTGTCCAAACGAGAGAGTATATTTACAACTTGATTAGACCTATGACATATACAAATACAAAAAAATGAGAATATAAATGAAAACAATTACATACTGGTAGCAATAAATTAGATTATCCCATAATTCAAGATCCTCAAATATTTTTAGCGCCTCTCCAACTAAACCACAACTCACCAACAGGTCACCATATTCTCTGGAAGTGCGAAATTGACATAGAACAAATAACTCATTAGATAGTCCATATTTTTCACAGAACAGAAAACAAGAAAGTTCTGATAACTGAAGATACTTTCAACAAAGAGAGATAAAATATTGCAAGATGCCCAATAAGACATACTTCCTCAGTGCTGAAACAGTTGGGATATAAAGCCCATAACATAGCTGAATCCTTTCGGCAGTCACAGGAGAAGAATCAAAAATAACTTGAACCTAGTAATCCAGGGAGACAGGAGAGCAGGATACATCAGGTGAATAAGAATGGTAATTGTTGACAGAAGTTTCAGATGCTATCTAGGATGCAATGATAATTTCGGATTTTATGCTACATACACTTGTGCAATTAATTCTTTCAATTTCGACAATTGACGAACTTGTTTCACTTGCTTCATCCTTTATTACCCTACAACTGGTGAAATGTGTTATGTTAGCTTCTGTTGCTTTAATGTGCATACAGTATATCAGCCATGAGCCACCATTTATAATCTTAGGCCGAAAAGCCCAAAATAATTAAGTAGGTATGAGTTTTGGACTTCTAATTTCTACTAATTCTCTTATAAATTAAATTTTTACGGTTCTTCTTTACGAATTCATTGTTGTTAAGAGCATCTGGGGGTTTAAACAATCAAATGAATATGTTTTAAAATGGAAAACAACTAACAGAAGATCCTCTACCTCCTCCAACCTTTCTATATGGATCCTTTCCATTTGAAGAATGTTTCAATCAATATACAAAGTAGTGGCATACATCACATTAGATGATCTAGTATTAGAGGTCCTATGACTGGATCAAATTGGGTCAGCTTCCAATCATCCAAGGGAAATATCAAATTCAACTTCAGATAAGTCATTTATGTCTGAAATTCAGACCAAGGTCTCACAGTCTTGCTAACTCTGGCTAAAGCTGATGATTATACTATAGGCTGATTTGTTACGGGCCGAGCAAGGATACATTAGATAGGACAAAAGGATGATGGCTGTAACTATTTAGAAGGAATCTACAGCAGCACGAAGTACAGCTGAAGTGCACTGACATACGGAAGGACTGAAAGATATTCTTCCATTATATAAAATAGTATCGGATGGTTCATTCGTGAACCATCAAATCAAAATTTCTATGGAATCATAATAAAAGCAGAAGAGAGTACTAGAGTATTAGGATCTGGTCCTATCAGTAGATTATACTGACAATTCAAAAAATGAACAATAGTACAATGACGGTCAGGAATGAACAAATTCAAGCTTGAAAAGAATCTTTCTGATTATCCAAAAAAAAAAAAAGGGCAAAGGGATTGATCAGAAAGCTCTCTTGTTCTAGTCCACATATTGTTTGGTAAAAAGAATAATTTTCATCTTTGATTATAAATGGAAAGTATTCAATTGGAACATGAAAACATAACTAAATTGGTCTTAGTTACTCTTTGGGATGGAGTGGAATATGAAAGGAGAATCTCAATCAAGGAAAGGATGAAATTACTTCTAAAGAATTGAACAAGAAACCATATGAGGTGAAAATCTAGTGTCAGTTCTTTGTGACAGCAATGGTGACTTAACTCTCGGTATGCAAGGAGGTAGAAGCTACAAAACAACGTCAGCAAATAAAATGAAGTAGTTGAAAAGTGCCATGTTCCCCTTGCACAAGTTTTAATGTGTCACAAAAAATTCAACTACAACATTAAATCTATATTATAATGAACCTAGTCATGAGTCATGATTATAACAAAACAAAATGGTCTCTTTTAAATGATAGAATCCTCAATCCTCATTGTTTGAACTCCGAGCTGAATCATAGCACAATGATACTTAAGATACTTGAAGAACTTCAAATGCATAGCATGTGAAGAAAGATCGGAAGGCAAGAAACACAACCAAGATGGTAGTCCATAGACAAAATTATTATGAAATGCTCACCAGCAGAATTTTAAAAGGATGAGAAATATTGCAATGAATAATTTGCACATGTCATATGTCTGGAGAACATAAAGATAGCAAAGCTTTAAGCAAAAGACAATAAAATAAATCTACAAGAATGCAGGCTTCCTCATAAACAAATATACCCTAGCATATTTCCAACAGATAAACTCATGTCAACATCTAGGAAAACAAGTGCACTGTGTACGAAAAATGGCATAAGCCCTACAAAAATGAAGTTGTCTTACCAACTTATCCATCATAAGTAAAGCCCGCTGCTTTGTTCGACTTCGTTTAGACTCCCATCGGATTCGCAGAATGTCACAGAAGTTACTAATCTAGAAAGATATTTTCATTAGATGATGGCAATTTCCAATTAAAATAGCAACTCGTATTGTCTTCTCTAAAGAAGAGTTCAACAGAACTTCATTGTTTCTTTTATGCTAATATGTTCAATTACTATGGTTTCAATGTTGTGATACATCTGCAACAATAATTATCTGAAGAGTTGTACTGACAAAAATAAAAATTTATGATTGAAAAACAAATTTTTCCAAGCAAGTCCTATGTATTGTACCAGCCACATGATAGATTAATATCAAATATCTGAGGATAGGATGGGAAGTGACATTCCATCCCTTTCATATCCATTTTCTTTGAACATACATTTCACAAAATCATAACCATATACACAAACCAACTCGACTTTTGCACCAACAACAAATATGCTGCATCAGGGTAACCTAAGCTCAAACAGGCGGCGTATTGCCCTATCCTCAATGATTATGGTATTTGCATAGGGCAAGAGATGACAATACATGAAACTGAAACTACTACACCCACATCTTTGATGATATAATTTGAATGACATTCGAAGCAACCACATCGAAGGTTATTAGCCGAGTCTCTTATACAGACAGATGCCACACTATGGTCTCAAAACACAACGGATATAGCCACACAACTGAACAGAACAACTCTTGAGAAGTTCTTGAGAATAATACAACAGAAATGAACACTCAACCAATGCATACATAAACACTGAACCATGGGATTTAATAAAATAAACAGCAAATTCCAGAGCATCAAGTAGGCATTGCTCAAAACAATGCTGATTATACTGTAGCACCAAATTCATCAAATGATGCATTGGAAATAGTGTTTGCAACTTATTTATAGAAATCATGGTATTTAGATAACAGCGATCCATTTGTTGTAAATCACATCTCCAATGATATAGGTGAGTCTATTGATTTAAATAGGCACTCGGGCGAGGCGAGGCGAGGCGAGGCCCGAGCGCCTCGTGTGTGGACCAAGCAATACGCTTCAATGAAGTGCCACCTAGTCGCTCGCCCGAACCCAAGCACTACTGGGCGCTAGGCGAGCGCCTGGTTCAATTAAGTGAACCGAACCTGACTTTTAAGTTTGGTTCGGTTCAGTAACATCGTTTCTTACCTCATTCACGCCCGCACAACCCCAAGCCAACCCTAGCATTGCTTCTGCCTCCTCGTCGATGCTTTCTGCTACTGCTTCCACCGCAGACATAGTGGGACGAGCCTTCCTCTGTCGCCAATGGATGAGTCCAATGACCCCCGTAGCTTCCTTCCACTATCGCTCCGTGTTGTCCCAGACTTAGCTAAATTTGCCTAAGTCATGCGGCACCCTTACGGCAAAGTTAAAGACTTAGCAAGAATTGCCTAAGTCGTGAAGTACCCTTGCGACAATGTATCGGACTTAGCTGAGATTACCTAAGTCATGAAACGCTCATGTGTTATTCGTCCGCAACGGGTCAACCTAGATGCAACCTCGTGAGGGTCCCAAAGGACGTACAAAAGACAAGGTTGATTACTTTAAAAGCGAGCGACGGACAAGTCCCGACGTCTCGTGGAGAGGGAAGCTTTACAAGCAATTCAACAAACACCTTGAGTGCAAGAGAGAAAAGAAAGAAAGGAGCGAAAAGGACTTTAGAAGGTTGAACGAACGGACGCAAGTCCACAAACGACGGTTCACCAAGTGTCAGGCGCGAAGACAAGCTCAACTTGTGAAGAATGTTCAACGCCCGACATAATATCAAAGCCCCATCCAACCCCGTGCCACCTAGGGGTTCGAGTCGTCGCGATGGCTAGCGTTCACACACCGTGTGCAATCGCCGCGCCGGAACACGGAGTTGTTTTGGTAAGCAATCGCTCTGTGGCATTGCAAACTATTTTCACTTACATTTCTCAGGCAAAACCACATAAAACTAAGACAAAACAGGTTGTCAAACATTTGTACAAGTATGCAAAAGCGACGAATAGTTCGTTGAGCGAAGATGTTGTTGTCCGTAGCTTTCATCGCTATCGTCGCTACTATTCGCAACTTCCACCATCGCCATTGTTGTTGTCCGCAGCTTTTGCCATTGCCACTACTGTTGTCCGCAGCTTCTACCGCTGTCGCTACTCCATTACTATTGCTAGCTTCTCACTACTGCCTTCTCGTCTGTTACTGTTAACGATTTTTTCTCACCTTTAACTACTATTAACAGTAAGCAATATACTATTGACAATATATTTTTAATTTAATATTATATTTTATATAAACAATTATATTTTTAATCATATTATATATTTTTTATATTTTAATATTTTAGAGCACCTCGCTTCGCTCAGGCAAGCGCCTAGCGCTTCGGGTGCTTTGGGACCTTGGGCGCCTATAGCTTTTTAAATCACTCTACTTTCAATGCTTACTGGTTTAATAGGCTAATAAGGGTCCATATCTTGTTAAAGTTACTTGACTCAGTTTATAACACTGAACATGTCAAGTCAGGTGCATTAAGTTATAAAAATTATATAGAATCATGTTTCGCTACATGAAGCCTGCCAAGAGCACATGGAAGAACCAAGGATAATGGAGATAGTAAAAATATATTAATTAAGATACTATTCAGTATAAGTAAAATCTAGAGGGTATAAAAAAATTGTAATACTCACAGTGTAGCAAGTTTGATGTTGAGAATAAATAGCCTCAATGTATGGGGCCATTTCCCACCCTACACAGTATGACCACAAGGAAACAAAGTTATGTAAATAGAAGTAAAAAATCTTGGCAAGATAAAGAAAGATGTTGAGAAATGTCAGATTGCATGGCCAGTAGCACTACCATAATTATCTATATTAGTGTTGTATCTGCTACTACAGGTAAACAACCAGTGATTACAAATCTCAACCCACTAGAGCACCAGCCATGGTCAAAAAAAGGAAGTGGGATGTAACTTAGCACATGTACTTCAATACAAAAACACAGAGATAGAGAAAAATAACAGTATATATAAATAAGAGTTAGAATAGCTTCATGTTTGAATTAATTGGCACTGAATAAGTTAAATGCCTCAGATGCAAGTACTGCACCTCAGTCATTGATCAATTGTCCCATGAGAAACAGAGCAGCACTACTGATATGGTTGTCCAAGAATGGTCAATTCTATAGCTCAGAAATTTGTCACCATCTTATAGCCCATAGCCTAAATGTCATAATCAATCCAAAAAACAGATGTAAAAGAAAATGAAAAACAAAACCATCGAACGGGTCCTTAGCCATTTAAAGTTAGTCACCTTAATTAAATTCATTTGAACAACTATGGCTATTCTCACCCTCATTAATGCTTTCAATGATGTAGATCCAAAAACAACTAAAAAATTTGGTAGTAAAACAGAATGAAGAAGGACCAGTAATTTTAAAAGCACTAGGCACCAAAAGGTGCCAAGGTCCGAAAAAGCCCGAGGCACTAGGTGCTTGCTCGAGCGAAGCGAGACGCTAAAATATAAAAAATATATAATAAATTAATAAATAAAATTTAATAAATAAAAAATATTATTAACAATATACTGTTAAGTGTTAACACACTATTAACATTATATTGTTAACACTTAACAATATACTGTTAACATATTGTTAAAAGTTTGAATCGATGTGAGAGGTGTGGAAGTAGAGATCGAGGTTGCGGCAATGACAGCAGAGAGCGACAACGACAGAGCAACAGAAAGAGGCGGCGTCGAGCAGCAACGACAATAGAGAGTGACAGCGACAGCGGCAACAACAGCGAAAAGAGGCAACGTCGAATGGCAGCAGCTGCGGAGAGAGGAAACGGTAGCGAGAGCGACCCACAAGTAGATTAGGGTTGGGGAAGACGCGCTAGGGAACTAATATCGATGCGTTAGTTGGTTTAGTCGCAAAATGCGACCGAACCAAACCTAAAATCCTAGTTAGATCACCTTGTTTAACCCGAGCACTTGCTTGAAGCGCCTGGTGCGTGGGCACGACGAGCGCCCAGGCCCTCTTTGAAGCGCGCCACTTAGAGGAGAAACGAGGCGCTCGGACCTCATGTCACCTCGCCCAAGCGCCCGAGCACTTTTTTAAATCGTTGAGAAGGACAAGGAAAGGACACAACGCTTAGAAATACAATATGCATTTTCACCAACATGTTGCTTAGAGTTTTGAATTGCTTTAAAAACTTATTAGGAAAAGAAAAAAGTCTTGGAGATATTAACTATAGGTTCCACAATTCATAGCAGTAACATGATAACTAGGCATCTAAACATAATTATATTGATATAGTAATTAATATTTATAACCACATATAACATACATTGAAAAAATACATTAATTTAGTGTTCCACATAACTGTGAAAAAAGAGAGAACTATAAGAAAAAGATCACGAGAGTTCATGCAAATGTCATCATCATATCAAGCAAAACTTACCAGACAATTCATCATCACGACTTCTCCTCTGGAGATGTAAACATTGTGCAAGTACAACAGCTTGCTGGATGAATGTTAATTTAATATCCTTGTTGATGTGAGTAAGATCCACATTAAGATCATCATTCTTGCCATTTTTTACTAATTTTGGTGTCATTAGGATATCAGAACAATCATCAAGTTTATGATCAACTGCATCCTTACTTTCAGAAACAGTACTATCACTCTGGACTTGAGAGAGATGAACATGGCTTTGTTCATGATTGTTCGCAGCAAGTATCAACTGAGACTTTGCTTCTACCTAAATCATATAAAACAAAGTTTCTTCAAAAGAGGTTGATACACTACAAGGTTAGTTCCCATGAATCATTCAGCAAAAAAGAACCTGGTGTATTGTCCGGAATCCAAGAGCACCAGTAACAATAAGGTGCAGTCCACATGATTTTTCAGCACATTCCAGATGTGACCTGAAAAATTAATTGTACAAATTACAAGAAATTTGCAATAAAAGAAATGTGATTGCAAATTAAGAACCAAGTATGTCTCGGAATTAGTTTTAAGAAGGTCACAGAATCCTGAATTCAAGGTAAAAGATGAACACTAAGCAAGCTAAGGGTTTCTATGATTAATGGATTTCACAAATATTACCACAAGATACCAGTCTATCACATGTTTCACTTAGTTGTATATGAAAACAAACATGGCTTAAGATACCAGTTGGAGAGATATGTAACAACCAGTATTTACCGATTCAACCATGACCCATAGTGAACCATGAACCTTGGTACAGCTTGGAATGCTGTTCGGTTTATATTACTATTTAATTAGTGATATCAAGGGGGTATAAGTTGGTACACTGCTCGGTATCTCAGTACTGTATTGATTGACAGGTTATGGCAACTGATATTGGACCAATATTTATAATCTTGAAAACAAGTACTAGAGAAGATAAGAGCTATATGAACCCTGAGGCACAATCTTTATGCCTCATCTTTAATAAGCACTTCGTAAGGCTTGAGCACTGTTCATTTCTTGTCAACGTAACTTCTGTAATCATTTGCTAGAAACAGGGTTTATAATTGAACAAGAGACCTGCCACATTTATTTCACTCTGCATCTCAGGGGAAGAGATTCTTAAGAAGAAAAAAAGACAAACAAGTTTTATATTGCATAGTCCCCTCTATTTTGCACCCCTCCTTTGCTTCTTTTCTTTTGTTTGTTCTAATGTCTCTACTTTTTTTCTATTTCTTATTTTGACTGTGTGTTGGGTCTTCTTTGCTTTCTTGTTGTTGTTATCTGCTCTTTTTAGATGCATCTCGTTATCATATTTTTTTTATCTATCATCTTCACACCCTACCTTGGTGGAGAACTGTTTTCTTTCTTTCTTTATACCTTTCATATTTTTCAAACTCCAATTACACTATGGATGACTTCTCTAGAAATATAGCTCAAAGGAGTATTATTAATGCTAGTGGCGCCAGAAAGTTTAGTGTTAGTACTATATGCTCAAGTTAGATGGTGACAGATGATAATGACTCATTCGAGTTACATTTAGCCATGGGGTAAAATTAAAATTAATTAAGAAGAGTAAATATGAGAAATGTGGAGGAACAAAAATGAAATGCAAATATGATGACAAAAACAATGACCACTCTTGATTTTTTTTTTCTTTATGATATGTTGGTCATCTTTGAACCTTTGGTCATAGACCATTCTCCAACGACTAAATTTTTATCACTTTGTTTAATAGGTTTTGTTCGTAAAGACTCTCAATAAATATGCCTTCATTAAAATATACATCGCCGGCTCTCAATAAATGTGCCTTCATTAAAATATACATTATAGGCTCAAGCAAGCTCCAAGAGGCCTCAATTTCTCCTCAAGCCTGACAACTTCCTATGCATGACAGATTGATGACCAGCCAGATTCCCATGAGGATTTCACCAAAACAGGGTTTACGAATGCTTGATGTACACAAACTTATACCTGCAAGATCATTACCTAGAACACAAGTAAGAAACTTTATTGTGGTGCCAAGGCTCGCCCTCACATACAACTTCCATCATCTTACAATAAACTTTTTCAAAGTGGTGTTCCATAGTTAAACCAACTTGTTGGGCAAAACCAGCAGTGATGGTTCCAATAACTCTTTATAACATCTAATGCTCAACCTCGATTCTTTGTCCCATGAAGGGGTTATACAGCATCATGAAATAGCGTAAGCCAAATCGGAATTCAAAAATGATTACTAGATGCAACACTGTCGAAGAAAGTCCAATATGAAGAAGATAACAGCTGAGAAAGTCTTTGGCAACAACGCTCTAGAGTCGCATTTGTAATTGGAACATCCTCCAAGAACTCACGTTAAACACTGTGCACTTCAAATTGCATGATAAAAAATAACTAACAAGAAAATTGCCAGAAAATTTTGAGATTTAAATTTTTCATGTTTAATGGTAGTACACCAACTTTCTAGTTTGGCACAAATTTCTCTGTGATATTTGTATGAAATTTCTTTTTCCACTGCAGGTACTTATTGAGGCAACGTACACACATAATGTGTCAATTAGTGCTGCTACCATAATCTTTAAAAGTGAGATCTAATGCAGCAAAATAATGCATGGACCAAAAGAATTTCACTCAAGGTTTAAATCCTGGTACGATACTGGTTTTGACAACTTTTTAGACCAGTACAAAACAAGTGTACAGGTTGTATACCTACCTCTACCACAAGATATCATAAAAAATAATAAACTATAAGTACTAACTAGCACCGAATTGCATGGTCTCCATATAGGTCTGGATCAAGTCGATAATTGTACGAGTTTGATTGGTATTTGGAATCTTGCAATTCATAAAGAAGCAACTTGTTGCGCATCAACACATTTTTGGGAGAACCAGCTAGCTCTAGGTTCAAGTCGCATTTCAACCCTAGACACAATTCATCTGCTGATGGGTGGTATCTACCAGTCCATAACCTATGGACAAGTTGACCAAGGTAAATGGGGCAGTACACCAAGTATAAGACCTGTACCACATGATACAAGGCTTGTACCATCTGATACAGTAACTCTTTTCCATTATTCTTTCCATTTTTAGAATTTTTCAAATCTTGGTATGTACCGGCATACACCGACACACAATATGCCAGTATGATTCCGGCCTATACCAGTCCAGGCTAAGACTGATATGGGTACAGTATCCAGGATTAAAAACCTTCACCAAAACACTAAATATTTCTGCCACAGATAGAAAAAACCAATAAGTAGCTCAGTATCTAGGATTTTCTGACAACTGAAACATACTTGAAAAAGAAGTAATTGCTAAAGAAAATCGAACTTAAGGAAATATGCAACAAAAGTCTGTACACCCATTCTCAAATATAATACTGCACACTGTAAGATGCAATTGCTCATATGCCTGAATCTAAGCAAGTTAAAACATTTTAATCATTGATAGTGCAGCAAAAATGTGGCATATCATGCAGTGTATGATGGTCAACAAGATGCTTGTGTATATATCTGAAAGAAGTACCACATACATCCAATAGCATCCAGGTGCTTACCTGAAAGAATCAATTTGGCCATATGTATGTTCAATGATTCCTGCCTCTAAATGAGCCAATGACACAATTGCTGAAGCTTCCCCTTCATTTAACATAGTACCCCAGTAACCAGTAACATGTTCAAAATCTCCAAACTGATGTAAAGTGCTAGTCTTGAATAACTGTAGTAGATCATACAGAGAAGATGACAGCTCCTCTGTAATCCTTTGCTGGAGACGGAAAAGCCTACATAACCACCAATATAGACTTCTGCAACCATTTATATAAGATGTTTCCTCCTGAAGGACCAACTCCCTTATCTTGCTCAACAAAATCTTTGAGTATACAATGTACTGAAACAAAAGGTGTGTTGCATTATTAAGTAGGTTCAACTAAAGCTGGTTACAAGCTTTATTTAGTAAGAATAAATCTGAATATGTTACAACAGACTATATTTCATCCAACAACAATGAAAATAACATTAGAACTTGTACCAAAACTAGAACAGAAAAATTTTACCAAATGCAAAGACAATTTTGCGGTTTGTACCAAGGTTTGACTTACCAGTCCGTACCGGTGTACCGATATATTATCGGTACCGATACAATACCGGTGTGCATACCGCTCTGTCACAGACTTAGCGGAATTTGCCTAAGCCATGTGGCACCCTTGCGACAAACTTGTAGACTTAGCTGGAATTGCCTAAGTCGCGAAGCAATCTTTGGCCAATGTTCCGGACTTAGCTGGGATTGCCTAAGTCATGAAATATCGAAGCGTATTTGCCCGTAAAGGGTCAACCCAATTGCAACCTCGTGCGGGTCCCGGAGGACCTACAAAAAGAGAAGTTGATTAGTTTTGAAAACGAGCGACGGACAAGTCCCGACATCTCACCAAGAGGGCAGCTCTTACAAGCAATTCGTCGAACATCTTGTGTGCAGCAAAAAAAGAGAGAAAGAGAGCGAAACAGGACTTTGGAGGGCTGTAAGAACGGTCACAAGTCCACAAACGACGGTTCCCAAGGGTGTCAGACGCAAAACACTTCAGTTTCTTTGAGTGCTCATGCCCGACTAATATCCCGAAGCCCCATCCAGCCTTGTGCCAACCGGGGGGTTCCAGAGGGCTGAGATAGCTGACATTTTACTCCGCTCGGTTCGATCATCGCAACACGCGAAAACGACCCAAAACCGGGCAGTTTTGGCCTGTTCTGGCTCCGCGCAACAAGCGATCGTTCTGCAACCTGACAAACTATTTCTGCTCACAATTCCTAGGCAAAATCACCCAAAACCAAGGCAAAATAGGCTGCCCAACATCTGTACAAGCAACAAAAAGCGACGAACGGTTCACGGAACGAAGAGTTGCAGTTGAGCGACGACCGTTCGTGACATTCTCCCCCACTTAACTTGTCGACGCCCTCGTCGACGCTTGTTGATAGGCTTTAACGCAGGCTTCTTCATGTCGTAGGACGTCTTCTGGCTCCCAACTGGCTTCAGTCTGGGGAAGTTTTTGCCACTTCACCAAGTACTCAGTTTGCTCTGCTCTGTTGGGTAGCTTAGTCTTGCGATCCGCCAAAATTGTCTCAACTCATTTTTCGTAGGAGGCTCTGATTCGGGTAGTCGAGTTGAAATATTTCGTGAGGCGTCTTGCGGATCTGAATGGTAGGCTTTCAAGTTTCTTACATGGAAGACGTTGTGAATTTTGAACCATGCTGGCAGCTGCAACTTGTAGGAGACGTTGCCTACTCGACTGATGATTGGGAAAGGCCCTTCATACTTGCGTACCAATCCTTTGTGCACTTTGTGCCTAAAGAACTGGAGTGATGCTGGTTGGAGCTTCACCAACACCAAGTCGCCAAGTTTAAATTCCTGGGGTCGTCTTCCCAAGTCTGCCCATTTCTTCATCTTTTTAGCCGCCTTCTCTAAGTAGGCCCGTGCAATATTTGCATTTCGATGCCATTCTTTTGCAAAGTGATACGCTGACGGACTACTCCCCGTATATCCAATTGCCAATATATAAGGGGTCGACGGTTGTTGTCCTGTGATAATCTCGAAGGGGCTCTTGTTGGACGCAGAGCTCCGCAGCAAGTTGTAGGAGAATTGGGCTATGTCCAACAGCTTCACCCAATCTCGTTGATTAGCACTCACATAGTGCCGGAGATACTGTTCTAACAGTGTGTTAATTCTTTCGATTTGACCATCAGTCTGGGGGTGGAGGCTTGTGGAGAAGTCTAACTTCGATCCCAACAGCTTGAATAGCTCGGTCCAGAATCATCCCAAGAACCGAGAATCTGGATCACTAATGATATTGTGTGGAACTCCCCAATACTTCACCACATTCTTCATCATCAACTTGGCCGCCTCTTCTATTGAACAATATAAGGGTGCAGCAACAAACATTGCATACTTTGAAATCCAATCGACAACTACAAGTATCGATCCCAATCCCCCTATTGCGGGCAAGCTTGATATGAAGTCCAAAGAAATGCTCTTTCATGGCCTTTCCAGCACCGACAGCGGCTCCAAAAGTCCCACTGGCTTTCGCTGCTCCACCTTATCTTGTTGGCACGTAAGGCATGTACGAACATAATCCTCCACATCTGTCCCCATTTTTGGCCAATAAAATGCCCTCTCCACGAGAGCCATTGTCCGATGAATGCCCGAATGTCCGGCTCAAAGGGAATCATGACACTCTCTTAAGAGTTCACGCCTCAAGTTGTCCACTCGCAGAACATAAACTATATTCCCTTTAGTGTAGAGGAGTCCCTCCTGGACCCAAAATCGTCGCGCCTTGCCCTCTTTGATGAGTTGCATCAGGGTTACTGCTTGAGGATCACTGTACAATCCATCCCTGATCCTGGAAAGAAAGTTGGAGTGCAACTGACTTGCTTGGCCTCCACTTTCCAATCAGATAGCATTCACCCCACTTTCCTACCAATGCATCGGCCACGACATTTGCCTTTCCGGCTTGTACTCCATTACCATGTCGACGCCAAGAAGTCCCATCTTGCTGCTTGTGGAGAGTTTCTTTTGAGTCTGGAAGTAACTCAATGCGACATTGTCCGTCCTTAGCACGAATGGTGCTCCCAAAAGGTAGTGTCGCCAGACTCGTAGACAGTGGACCACCGCTGTCATCTCTTTCTCATGCACTGGATATCGCCGCTCGGTCTCATTGAGCTTGCGACTCTCATAGGCCACTGGATGACCCTCTTGCATAAGTACTCCCCCAATAGCGAAGTCAGAAGCATCTGTATGGACTTCAAAAGGCTTCCCGTAGTCTGGTAATCTGAGTACTGGTTCCTCCAACACAGCAGTCTTTAGATCTTGGAAAGCTGCTTCACACTTGTCCGACCATCTCCAAGACTGCTCCTTTAGCAACTCCGTCAGTAGAGTTGCACGCTTTGAATATCTAGAAATAAAGCGCCAATAATAGTTGACGAAACCAAGGAAGGATCTCAACTCGGGTACCTTCTTTGGTGTTCACCATTCTACCACAGCTTGCACCTTTGACTCGTCCGTCCGAATGGAACCACCGCCGATTTGATGTCCCAAGAACAGAATTTCTGTCTGCGCAAGATAGCACTTCTCCCTCTTCACAAACAAGGTGTTCTCCCTGAGAACTCTGAAGATTGTCCGAAGGTGTTCATTGTGCTCCTCGAGCGTCTGGCTATAGACGACGATATCATCTAGGTAGACGACCATAAGCTTGTCCAAATACTCTTTGAAAAGCTAGTTCATCAAAGTACAAAATGTGGCCGAAGCGTTGGTTAAACCAAAAGGCATCACTAGAAACTCGAACGCTCCATACCTGGTTATACAGGTAGTCTTTGCCTCATCACCTTCTGCAATGCGCACTTGCCAATACCCCGACCGAAGATCGAGTTTGGAGAAATACTTAGCCTTGTCCAGTTGATCGAACAAATCCGCGATGAGCGGAATAGGATATTTGTTCTTCACCGTCACTTTGTTCAGGGCTCGATAATCAACACATAATCAGAGGCTCCCATCTTGTTTCTTCTGGAAGAGAACTGAAGCTCCAAATGGTGCCTTTGAACTGCGGATGAGACCACCGCTTAGCAGTTCATCTAATTGCTTCCTCAGTTCTGCTAACTCTGGAGGGGCCATGCGGTAGGGTGGTCTCACTGAAGGCTTAACTCCCGGCTCCAACTCAATGTTATGATCCATGCCTCTGCATGGTGGTAGAGTCTTCGACAACTCGAGTGGCATGACGTCTATGAACTCCTTCAGAACGTTTGCCACCACAGCAGGTTCGTGAATAGCCTCCCCGTCAAGTGGCTCCAGCTTCACAGCAGCCACGAAAGTTAATTCACCTTTCTGCACCCCTTTCTTCAATTGTAATACCGATATTTGTTGTGGGTCCTTGGTTCTCTCTCGGGAAACTGGAACTACGCAAGGGTCGTCGCCTCCCATCAGGCATAAAGAGTTTAGGAACAGCAGCGGCACTAACTTCGTCGCGTGCATGAACTCCATTCCAAGAATCCCTTGGAAGTCGTCCAATGGCACCGTCATCATATTTGTGAACCTGCTCCACGTTCCAATCTTGATAGGGACCCCCTTTGCTAATCTGGAGATCTGCTAAGCCTCCGAGTTCACAGCCTTCATGCGACTTGGGTTCTTCTCTAAGACAAGTCCAAGCCGCTTTGCTTCACGATCGGCAATAAAATTGTGGGTAGCTCCAGTGTCCACCATTGCAAGGGTTGTTCGACCATTAAGCTTGATGTCCACGTACATCAGCTCGCTACTTGCCGCCTTCTGTGCCTTTGTCTTTGTTCTCTCCTCCACTTGACCCCGTAATGCATACAACAAACGCATCGCTCCCATTCGGGGTCCTTGCGACTCCTCGTCATCACTGCTACATTCCGAACTGCTCGAACTAAGGGCGACGGCTTTGCCCTTGTCCGACTTGTGCGGGTGTATTGATGTCATTAAGGCGTTGAGTGCCTACTTCTGCGGGCACTCCCTCACCATGTGCGGTCCTCCGCACAAGAAGCATCTGCCAGATTTCGGGGATTTGCCTTTTGAGCTCAGTCCCTTGTGGAAGCTCTTTTTCTTCTGTTTGTCCCCAGACTCCTTTGCACAAGAGTATTTTGCTGGGCGATTTCCTGAGGATTGTTTCTTCTTTCCTAAGTCTTCTGAAGAAACGAAATCAGTTAGCCTTTCCGCGGCTGCAATTGCCCCGACCACGTCGGTGACATTCCTCCGATTTAGTTCTTGTTGTGCCCATGGCTTTAAGCCATCGAGGAAGTTGAATAGTTTGTCCTTTTCGGACATGTCTTGGATATCCAACATCAATGCTGAAAATTGCTTCACATAGTCTCGGATGGAAGTACTTTGGCGGAGTTTCCTTCTTGCGACGAACTTAGTGTTCTCGGGTAGCAACTGCGTTCTCAACTCGCGTTTCAAGTCTTCCCATGTACCCACTCGGTATTAGCCTTATTGGATCTCTTCCCAACAGGTTCGCCACCAAAGTTTTGCATCTCCATTCAGATACATGGTTGCTATAGAAACTTTGGTTTCCTCCGAATCGGGTCTCGTAGCACGAAAATATTGTTCCATGTCGAATAGAAAATTCTTGAGCTCGTTGGCATCTCTAGCGCCCCCGTAGCAATGCGACTCTGGTGCTCTGAAGCTTTGTGGCGGTGTAGCACGGGTATTGTTCCCTCCCGCATTAAGGGTTCTAGTGAGCAACGTCACTTTGGCCGTGAGTTCCGCCACAACTTCATGTAGATGTCGTACGGAGTCTTTAGTATCCTCGTCCCGACTGTGACTCAACCTCCGATCCGAGATTCAGCTTATTCTTGTGAGCTCTCTACCCCAAGGAGCCTTCCTTGGCCTTGATAGAGTTCCTCTAAACTCGCTTCAAGAACATCGAGGCGGGTTTCCACCGTTGAAAGTCTCTCCTTGTGGCTCCTTTTCCCAGTTGGTGCACCAGATTGTGCTTCCTCCGCTCGCGGAGAGTACCCAACTTCACGCTCGTCATGTTCACTGTCGCGCTCCTCATGAGCGGCTCTAGCAGTTTGCGAGCGAGTTTACACTTGCAGCCTACTTACAGCTGCTTGGGGCAAAGGTCCGGCTTGCCCCATCTTGCTCGATTCACCACGATGCTTCGCCATGGCGAGATTATGAATCCTCTTTGCTTGTTTGTTCGAATTGCTTGCTTGCTCTGATACCACAATGTCACGGACTTAGCGGAATTTGCCTAAGCCGTGTGGCACCCTTGCGACAAACTTGTAGACTTAACTGGAATTGCCTAAGTCGCGAAACAATCTTTAGCCAATGTTCCAGACTTAGCTGGGATTGCCTAAGTCATGAAACGCCGAAGCGTATTTGCCCGCAAAGGGTCAGCCCAATTGTAACCTCGTGCGGGTCCCGAAGGACCTACAAAAAGAGAAGTTGATTAGTTTTGAAAACAAGCGACGAACAAGTCCCGACGTCTCGCCAAGAGGGCAGCTCTTACAAGCAATTCGTCGAACACCTTATGTACAGCAGAAAAAGAGAGAAAGAGAGCGAAACAGGACTTTGGAGGGCTGTAAGAACGATCGCAAGTCCGCAAACGACGATTCCCAAGGGTGTCGAACGCAAAACACTTTAATTTCTTTGAGTGCTCACACCCGACTAATATCCCGAAGCCCCATCCAGCCCTGTGCCACTCGGGGGGTTCCAGAGGATTGAGATGGCTGACATTTTACTCCGCTCGGTTCGATCGTCGCAGCATGCGAAAACGACCCAAACCGGGCAATTTTGGGGCTTTGGCCTGCTCGCTCCATGCAACAAGCGATGGTTCTGCCTGACAGACTATTTCTACTCATAATTTCTAGGCAAAATCACCCAAAACCAAGGGAAAATAGGCTGCCCAACATCTGTACAAGCAACAAAAAGCGACGAACGGTTCACGGAACAAAGAGTTGCGGTTGAGCGACGACCGTTCATGACAGCTCGGTATATTAAAATATAATATAATATTATATTATATTATATAATACTAATATATTAAAATATATTAATATCGACCGTTCATGACCAGCGGGCGAGGGCGACGATGGTGCACGGGCAAGAACGACGCTAGGTTTTCTTCTTCTCCTCTTATTTTTTCTTTTTTTCCTCTTCTTCTTCTTCTTCTTCGTCTTCCCTTTTTCCCCCTCAATCGACCCGATTTCTCCCTCAATTGACCACCGACGATCGATTTTTGGCGGTACCACCTAATAGCAGGCGATCCACGTACTGGCAACCTAGCGGACCGGTATGTACCACCCGGTAGGTCAAAATTGCAAACCTTAGTTGGTACATTAAAAAAAATGCTTAGAAGCATTATCATACTTAAAGCAAAAAGACACAGAGAATCATTAAGGAAGACACTTGAGTTCCAATTATAACCTAAATATATACACGAAGAATGTATATTTTCATCATAAGAAATTTCATATTTCTATCATATAACTTTTTCTTTATCTAAAGAAAGGCCTAACGAGATCAACTAATTTCAGGTCGATAGAAGCACAATCTATGCCTTTCCAAAAGCCAGCATTGTTCAAAAGTACATACCATGGCTCCGATCTCATATATTAACCCAGCTTTAATCTAGGTTCCCATATAGGATAGCAGCAGACAGCAGTTGGGTCTAAGCATTCGGCCTCAACAGCACTGAATATGATTTTGAGATCTAAAAGAAATGTTTGCACCTGGAAGCATATATCACTGTTGTTCGACAGTGATCTATCTTTTTTTGCTTAAAAAATGATAATCAAATGCATCAAGCTGACAGGTCAAGATTTGAAGGCCAAGCTCACAACGTTTTGACAAAAAATTGAATCTAACAGGCACAATCAAGTTCTGAATATAAAAGAATTCTAAATGGAAGTTACAAGCATCTAGCAAATGAGTTTTTTTTTGCTTGCATCACCTATAAATATTGAATAACTAGCAAATAAAGATGTCCAGATTCTAGCATTAGAAACAAGAGAAAAGAAATGATAAGAAAGCAACCAAGAAGTGGGGCATGAACTTCAAACAAGAAGGCAAGTTTCAATATGGTCATATCAGATCATAAACAACTAGGCATACTTGACCTGATATATCAATTTAAATATTTTGACCTCGGATATGTGACCAGACATAACCAAATCAACAATTGTGTTGAACAAAACATACCATAATTGATTTGTCATATTATCTTTGCCATATTTTGCTTGCTCACAATGGAACCGATTCATCATGAGATTAATTGGCTGGTGGCATTCATGGAGGCAGAATCAATAATAGAGGGTCAAATCATAAAATAACAGTGTCGTAATTGAACAAACAGAAACTGCATGTCTAGTATACAAGTGATAATGGTTGTCCAGGCCACAAATTAAATAGGCCAAGCTCAAGACTGCAACTCTCACATGATTATTACATGTTTAAATCAAGATTCAGAACTTTTTACTCTTGACCACTGCAACCTAGGACCGCATACATTCATGACATCAACACGTGCATAAAAATGTGTATTAAACCATGATCTATCAACATAGTTGATAGGACTCCAGCAGGGTTGAGTCATAATCAGCCTAAAAGTAATCAATAAGAACCCTGTGAGATTGTAATAAAACCCCACCTAGTCACTTATATCCTATAAAGAAGCGTGGCTAAGGTTTATTTTGGAGCCTTAGGGCTTCCTAGCCGCCACCCCCCAGTAGGGTTTCTAGCAAAGGAGTGTGGCTTGTGCAACCACTTAGGCCGCCACCCCGTTTATTTATGCATGGTAGTTATAAGAGGGGCAAAAAAGGAGAATTCACTTAGGAAGCACCCCCCCCTCAGGGCTAGGGTTTGGAGTCCTATATAAGTATGTAGCCTCCACCTCTTTTAAAAAAGCAATTATCATCTTTTATTCAGCCTTGTGCCGAGTCTAGGAGGGAGGAACCCCTATAGTGTTCCAAGGGTTGATCCCCCTCAAGGGTCAAAATCTATAGAGCTCATTCTGGGGTTCTATCAATAGTTCATAATACATTACAGCATAGTTATTAAACCCATAACAAACTGACAGTCCAGCCAAAAAATTTGGGAACCTAATCCATGGACAGTCTAGTTCATTAATTGAATTATTTTTTTATATTGACCCAAATACCCTTGAATATAGTTAATTTTTATTTAAATTTTGAGAATATTGTAGTCTTTCTTGAAAAGGAAAAGATCAGATGCTTAAGTATGCATTTCAAAGACTCTCTAAAATGCCCCTGTTATCAACCTCCTCTAGCCTCTCTATATTCTTTCATTCAAACTGGCAGTCCAACCGAAAAAATTGGGAACCTAATCCTTGGCCACTATGGTTCATTAATTGAATTATTTTTCCATGTTGACCCAAATACCCTTGAATATAGTTAATTTGTAATTAAATTTTGAGAATATTGTAGTCTTTCTTAAAAAGGAAAAGATCAGAAGCTTAAGTATTCATTTCGAAGATTCTCTGAAAGGCCCCTCTTATCAGCCTCCTCTAGCCTCTCTATATTCTGTCACTAATGTCTTTTCTCGCTCATATCACATAAGAATCAATAGGTTGTATTCATATTATAGAGTCATCAAAGCCAATAGTTTGAGAAAACAGAGACCCTCTGACGGAGTCGTTAAATGAAATGAGGACAAACGAAGAGAGACGCTGTGGGGGAAAAGGCTATACTTCGGCAGTACATTGAGAAAACACAAAGTTCGATACCTGCAAGAGCGCAAATTTCCCATGCACATCTGATCCAACTGAAGCCACTTGATTACGTGCCCACACGTCCCACTCACCTCCGCAATCACTAAGCCCCTCCTTCGGAAGTCGAAATGCCAGAGGGAAAGGAGAGAAATTCCCAATAGGCCTACAAAACTCACGAAGCCACAGATAAGTATTAGGACTTGGTTTCAGCTTCTTGACTGCATAAGACTTGGGATCAGAAAAGCTAAGGGAGATCACCCAGTCACGTTCTGCTGCGTGAAGGCAAGAAGCGCCGCTACGCCGAGGCACATCAGCAAGGCGCACCTGCCCTCCACATCCACATCCGGGTCAGAATCTGCATCAAGAACTTGGAGACAGGCCGCCGAGCCAGCGTCCCGAAGGAAGGCCTCCACGCTCCGCTCGACCTCTTCGTAGAACCGGGCGGCGTAGGCGGCGGAATCTTGAAACTCCCATGACTCCGAGAAGCCGAAGACAAGGTGGGAGGCGTCGGAGGAGAGCGCATCCATGTAGCGCCCTCTCTCAATAGAGTCGACGACGTCCTCGACAAGGGGGCGGAAAGAGCGAGGTGAGGAAAGGGAGGATGGAGGAGGAGTCGGGGAAGCAGGAGGGAAAAAAGGGAGTTCCCGGGATAGGGTGGAGCGGATGAGACGAAGCTCGACGGACTTGACGAAGCCGGGATTGGAGACGGCCATGGTGTCGAACCTTAGGGGCTTAACTAGGGTTTGGAATCAAGACGGCCGACGAGGCAGCCGGCCTAGTGTATAATATATATAAACAGTTATCCCTTTTTCCATATTTATCTTTATAACTTTCTGAAATAACGTAGTTGCCCTTTCCTGGACGCACAACTATTTCCCACTAAATATTTTTGAAAAAGAGGTAACGTGGTTGGGCAAGCGGAATCATAATCTTGTGATTCTCGAATTTAGGATGCTCATAATTGTTGATTATATATATAATTCTCATGATCATTTATCATAATAATCATAGGTATATTAGGTCTAGAATTATGATTGATTTTTAATAGATTTAACACTGATTAAATTATTCGAATCCATTTATTAACTTAAGTATAAAAGAGCTTTAATTGGATTCCTCTGAAGTATTATAAGGTCTAAACTCGAGTATTCTCATAATAGCTTGAATTAGATCTGAATTTGTTATTCTCATGGTAACTAAAATTTGATGTTCCACAAGAAGAGGGTCATGATCGAATCTAAATCATCATTCATGTCAAATAAATAAAATTTATTTGATCATATTAACGTTAAAAGATCCTCTCACCTTAATTAGAAAGGATCATATTCCCTATAACCTCATTCGGGATTTACAACGAACACAAACATATTTTCAAACGTCTTAACCTAACGCTTTGAAGCATCTATTCAAGGGCACAGCCTGTTGTTCACACCATAACCAAATCCTCTCCAACCCACCATCACCATTCTTGTGGTGGCCCTCAACAGCTTCACTTAGCAAGTTGAAGCGTTGACGTGTATTATGTAAACTGTAATTTTATATCTTCCACACCTAATGTAACTAGTTAAACAAAGACAATCCCAAGCATCATTGCACAATCATGCCCAAATGAAGCTAAACTACCTCCCCTTCAGCTCAGTCTTATGCCACTAATCTACATTCCATATCTATTGATTACAACCAACTACTTTTCTTCATTCACTTGCTGGCCTAGAACATTAGTTCCCAGCTTTCGTTCCTTAGTTTTAGTATACCAATCATGTCTTTAGGGCTGTCTTGTCTCTCCTGAATTTCATTCTGTGTTATAGCGCTCAACACCTTACTTGGGAATAGAATACTAACTTTCTAAGCTTTTAGGCTTTTACTGTTTTATCCTATTCTTTTCTTTATCACCTTTACTTTAACTCTTCCATTAGTAGTTCCGGTTCTTGCATTGCTTTACTCACTTCTGACTTGTATACTATCATCAATCTGATGTCGAACCCATACACTCGTCAGAAAGTGTAATTCCCCCTCACCATGTTCATGAATCAAGTGAATCCTTTGACTATTATTCAAATTTACCAAGTGTTTAATCATTAGCCAACTGTACTAGAAGGTTCAGTCTGGAAGTTAGAATGGTTTCAGATCTCAACCCATCTATATTCATTAAAATACCTATATCAATGGTCATCAATCATCGTGCCTATCTAATCAATTGTTACAAAACCACCAATCATATATCTGGAATTCCTTGTAGAGATAAATCAATAGATTATAACTAAATCGAAAAAGAAGAAGACAGAAAGGAAGAAGTCAATAAAGAAGAAGCATCCCTTATGGTTGACTCATTTACATAAGGAGATATGAGATCGAGCCCCTCGTAGAGTTCACCCCAGAGGCTATCATTTCTAGAGAATTATAAGCATGATATTAAAGACTATTATAAAAGCAATAGATTAACGATACCTCTTCGAACACAATGAAGACCAAGCACTTACTTGAAAACATGCCTCCTTATAACTCAATAATTACGCATTTAAACCTCAATTGATTCTAGGCTGTCATTGAAACTTATTATATGACACTAACATTTCCAACCAGTGGAGTTGAGGAGCTAAGAAATGATCCAGGGAATTAAGGTAATGCTACCTAACCTCAATCTCTCTCTAAGAAAGATAGCTCTATTACTTTAATAGTTAGACCTACGGGACCAATGTCACAATCAACACACCTAAAGGTAGGGGAGCTACTTTGAAGTACTATTAGGTCTAACGAAGCCCAACTAAACTTTCAAGGTGCGTTTGAACTATAGAAGGAAAAAAGGAATGAGTGTCAACTTATAGTGCCTCAATTCTGAATTCTTTACCTAATCACTAAGTGATATGTTGTAGCACAACATCAGCTCAATATCAACCCTCATTACTAATTTATCTGATAAAAATCTTGGTGTTTTGCTCTAGATTGAGAATCACCATTTGTAGAATATTGGGAAATCTCATCAAAAGCATCATATGTACTGTGAAATGCACAAAACAAAAAGATCTCCCACATTGGCCAAATCATCATATAATGATTGGTGTAAAAAAATTATAAAACTGAAAAATTTATACATTTGTGTGTTAGATGTTTTACTTAGAAAGATTATATATTTCTGAAAACCCAAATCCAAAAGCATAGATTTAAGAGATCGAATGTCCTTCTTTCTAGTGATATCCACACAACAAATTGATACAATAGTGTTCCTCTAATCATAGTATGATCATCCTCTCCATGCACACCAAAGGGCTACATTTTCTCCGAGAAGAGGTCAACCCTTCTTGTTGTCCACATGCCCTCTCCATGCACACCAAAGCGCTGCATTTTCTCCAAGAAGAGGTCAACCCTTCTTGTTGTCCACATGCCCTAGATAGGGGTTGTTGGCTAAGGAGGAGAGGAAGGGAGGAGAATGGGAGGAGAATGGGAGGAGGTGGCCATAGAGAGACTAGCCTATGAGTCTTATAGCCCTTTTCTATTTATATAGGTGCATGACAACTTAACCCTAATAGATCCTGGGCTATTTGGTGCTAGATCTATATCTAACTATCTAAGTCTCTTAGATTAGTGATGTCACGCCCCTCCAAAATATCGACAATATTTAAAATTTTGTCACAACAACTAATCCAGGATCCAAACACACATTTTGAGGTCACTAAGAAAACATTCAGATCAAATTTTCACCTCTATAGTCTACAAATTCAACACCCTGTGCAGTCATAAACATACCACGCATCACTCGATAATTCATATAATCTGAACTCAACTCTTCAAAATAATAACCACACATAATCTCATAAGTGGGGAAGTCTATGCAGTCACCAAAATAACGATTACCATAAATTCATATCATTACATGCATTTAACTTAACATTCCAAAATCCTATACATGAGGAATCCTTTATCTTACACAAAATCCACAGGTTTAGATTCATCGTCACATTTCATAAAATGCAGAGTAGCTTATACAACAAAAACACATATGCTAACAAAGATCTGCCCAAAATCTTCTAAACTTTCCACCGCCTCAACCCAATCTTAACAATTAAGCAAGCGATACGCTATCCTGAAAAATTTATCAACAAACGGGGTGAGCATAAGGAGCTCGAAGTGACTAACATATCCATATCAAAATAATACAATTTCCAAAGGGATACATTAAAAGGCATAATATACGATTTCGTAGACATAAAAATTGTTAGGAGCGAAACATAATTGTCTTTTCAATCTTACATATTTGGTTCTTGACGGATGGGGCATAGAGTAATTGGAGCATCTCAAGATCAAAGGAAACATATCGAAGCTTATCGGTGGCATACGAAATGTTACGAAGCATATCAACGGCATATGGAATATTTCAAGCAAAATCATCTGAATGAAGCATTTGAGCATATCAAAAACAAATATCGACAGAAGCTCAAACGTCCTTGACGTCGCAATCATATTATTCTTATCCGTAGTATGAACAAAAACAACTCACCAAAACTCGGATGTCATATCAAACATATAGAAGGTGTAGTGGAATCTCGTGAATGTGATTCATCCATTTCGAATGACCACCGACAAATGTCTCCCACGTCGGGAGCTCCATCCACCCACGTCTAGGTGAAGTCGGAAGGCAGAGCATCGCAGCTCTAAGCACATACCCTTTACCATTTCGCAAAGGTCCGAATATCCTGAGCGGGACCCCACATAGCGGGTAATAAGCACATACCCTTTACCATTTCTGGCAAAGGTCCATACAATCCCACACACCAGAGTACAAGAGGGCAGTTTTAACAATAAGTAGCATATGTCGGAAACACACGCGGAACAACAAAACGTGCATGTGTCTTTTCGAGATAATTCGAAACAAAGAACAAATCTCTCACAAATATATTCAGTTTTGGAATGAAATGAAAACAAGAATATACAGGATTCCAAGCAATCATATTTAGCTCAATTCCAATAAGAAAGTTAGACGAATTCAAATATCCAAAGGAATAGAACAAAATACGCGAAATCGACCAAAGCTCGATTTCGGACAGATTTATAGTGGCACAGCAAACAAATATTTCAGAATATCAATTATGCTCCAATACCCATAAGAAAGTTATGGTCGAACCCTTTATCAATCTATATTTTGATGGAACAAATTTCGTATGAAACAGGGTTCCCAACATGGAGTTACTTTTGATTTGGTAACCCAAGGGCAAAAACACAATCACTGTTTTGCAGAATTTATAGGGTCGGATTCAACAGATAATAGGGTAGGCAATTGAATTCCAAAATTTTCAAACTATATGTCAAAAGAAATATTTTCAAGTCTAGTTTCAAATAAAATCAGTTTGGTATAAATCAGAATTTTCAACAGGGAGTTATAGGCATTTTAGTATTGACAGGTCAGAAATCTTGAACCCTGTTTTACAGCGTCTATAGGCTCATTTGAAACAGATGTTTGGGTAAGTATTCGGTGTCCAAAATCTACAAAATCAGTGTCAAAAGAAAGATATATCAGTCTAGATTCATATAAAATAAGTTTAACCTAAATCCAAAATCAGTACAATAATCTACAGCTGGAACAAGGCAGAAGGGTCAGGACTTTGATAATTTTCCAGATTCAAATCTTATAAGCAACAAGAGAGATTTCAGCTTTGCAGGTCTTGAATTCAGCAATTAATTTTGGAAAACAAGGCAAAACAGCAAGGATAAAGTATCAGAAGGCAAAAAAATTAGGATAGAACACTTGCCTTTGATAATTTTGACCCTAAGTGAAAAGATTTGAGCAAGAACCCTTAAAGCCCCAAATCTTCTTCTTCTTCTTCTTCTTCTTTCTTTCTTTCTTTCTTTTTTCTTGAACAGATCACCCACGTAGCTGCCTTCTCTGCTTCCTTAAGAATGAAGGCAGAGAGGCTTAAACGGTGGAATTTGTCATTTTTTACATTTTGCAGTTTAGTCCTTGTATTTAGTACATTTACGATTAGGTCCTCAGGGTTTACATATAGGTCCTCAGATTTTTTTTTTTTTTTTGTTTTGAACAGATTACCCAAATCTTACAAATAAGTACTTCTGATTCATACTCTATTTCCTTTGTCAATTTAAAATGAATGCTTACATTATCACCAGAAATTTATACGAAAATTCGGAAATGAGGGGTGTTACACTCTCCCCCCCTTAAAAGAAAAATTTAGTCCTCTAAATTTATCGTACCTCTATCGATGAAAAGACTGGGATACACCTTTTTCATTTCCTCCTCTAGCTCCCAAGTTGTCTCCTCTCCAGAATGATGTCTCCAATTTACTTGAACCAGTGGGATGACCCGATTCCTTAGGACTTTTTCTTTCTTATCAACAATCTGAATAGGCTCTTCCACATAAGATAAATCTTTATCGATCTCCACCAGCTCATACTTAATGATGTGAGAAGGGTCATATATATACTTTCTAATCATCGAGACATGAAATATATCATGGACATGGCACAATGCTGGTGGCAAGGCAATCCTGTATGCGACAGAACCAACCCTCTCAAGAACCTCAAAAGGTCCAATAAATCTTGGGCTTAATTTTCCTTTCTTCCCAAACCTTATAATGCCTTTGGAAGGGGAGACTTTTAAGAATACAAAATCTCCGATTTCAAACTCAATATCTCGTCTTCTATTGTCGGCATAACTCTTTTGACGACTTTGAGCGATCTTTAACCTTTTCCTTATAACTTGAATTTTCTCGGTAGTTTCTTGTACCTTGTCCGTGCTATGACTTTCATCACCAACTTCCTCCCAACATATAGGTGTTATGCACTTTCGCCCATATAAAGCTTCATAAGGAGCCATCTGAATACTTGAATGATAACTATTATTATACGTGAACTCAACAAGTGAAATATCCTTATCCCATTCACCATTCCAATCCATAACATAGGCTCTAAGCAAATCCTCAAGTGTTTGAATTGTTCTTTCTAACTGACCATCGATCGAGGATGATATGCGATTAAACTTAACTTTAGTGCCCATCGACTCCTGCAATCTTCTCCGTAATCTAGAGAGAAATGGAGTCTCTATCGAGATGATCTCCTTTGGAATACCATGAAGTCTTACTATTTCATTGACATATAAATGCAAGTTTATCAAGCGAATAAGTCATATTAATCGGTAGGAAGTGTGCAGATTTTGTTAACCTATCAATGATAACCCAAATAGCATCATGCTTCCTAGAGGTTCGGGTAATCCTGAAACAAAATCCATAGTAATACATTCCCATTTCCATTCGGGGATATCTAAAGGTTGCAACAACCCTCCGTGTCTTTGGTGTTCTACTTTGATTTCTTGACAAGTCAAACATTTTGAAACATACATTGCAATTTCCTTCTTCATGCCTTCCCACCAATAATGACTTTGAAGATCTCTATACATCTTAGTGCTCCCGGGATGTATGGTGTACTTTGAAGTATGACTTTCCTTTAGGATTTGATTCTTGATATCCGGTTCATTTGGTACACATACTCTCTCCCAAATCTCAATAGGCCATCCTTTGAAACTTGAAATTGTGGCTTCAATCCCTTTTCTACTTCATTCCTCAAGTAGATTAAATGTGGATCTCGTAATTGTGCTTCCTTAATTTGTTGAATAAGATCAGATTGCACTTGAATGGAGGCCATCAATATCATCGAGTCTTGCTCTTTCCTCAAAGCTTTCAAATCAAAATTTTCTTCTAATAACTTCCATTGCTTCACAACGGACTAGCCATAAAACTTGTAGATTTCCTACTAAGTGCATCGGCTACAACATTGGCTTTGCGGGTGATAACGGATGGCACAATCATAATCCTTGAAGTTCTATTCATCTTGCCTCATGTTTAACTCTTTCGAGTGAAAATATATTTTAAACTCTTGTGATCAGTGAAGATTTCAAACTGTCGACCATACAAATAATGTCTCCAAATCTTTAGAGCAAAAATAATTTCTGCTAGCTCCAAATCATGAGTCGGATAATTCAATTCATAACCTTTAAGTTGCCTAGAAGCATAAGCAATTACTCTCCCTTCCTGCATCAAAACACATCCTAGGCCTTTTCTTGAAGCATCAGTATAAACTACAAATCCCTCACTACCACTTGGAATAGTGAGAATAGGGGCACTAGTCAACCTTCTTTTTAACTCTTGAAAACTTTGCTCACAATCATCACCCCATACAAATTTCATGTTCTTTTTAGTGAGTTTGGTGAGAGGTTGTGCAATTCGAGAATCCCTCCACAAATCTCCTGTAATAACCTGCCATGCCCAAGAAGCTTCTAACTTCTGTTACATTTGTTGGTACTTCCCATTCAACTACAGCTTCTATTTTCCTTGGATCAATAGATATACCCTTCCCTGAAATCACATGGCCTAAGAAAGCAACTTCATTCAACCAAAATTCACATTTGCTGAACTTCGCATACAACTTCTTTTCTCTTAGTATGGACAACACATCTCTCAAGTGTTCCTCATGCTCCTGATTACTCTTTGAATACACCAATATGTCATCAATAAATACAATTACACAGATATCCAAGAGTGGTTGAAATATCCTATTCATTAGTTCCATAAAAGCTGCAGGGGCATTTGTCAAACCAAAAGGCATCACCAAGAATTCATAATGACCATATCGAGTTCTGAAAGCTGTTTTTGAAATATCCTCCTCCTTGATCTTCAACTGATAGTAACCTGACCTCAGGTCAATCTTAGAGAATATTTGTGCACCTGCAATTGATCAAACAAATCATCAATTCTAGGTATGAGATACTTATTTTTGATGGTCACCGATTCAACTGTATAATCAATACAAAACCTCAATGTTCCATCCTTCTTCTTCACTAATAGTAGGAGCACCCCATGGGGATACACTGGGTCGTATGAAACCCTTATCTAATAATTCTTGTATTTGCTTCTTTAACTCCTCTAGCTCGAGTGGTGCCATTCTGTAGGGAGGCTTAAATATTGGGGTTGTACTGGGGACTAGATCAATAGCAAATTCACCCTCTCTATCTAGAGGTAAACCGGACAAGTCATCCGGGAATACATCAGAAATTCTTTGACCACTACAATTTCATCTAGGTGGGTTTCTTGATCTGAATGCTCCTTTACACACACCATATAACAAAAATAACCTTTACGCATAAGACGATAAACTTGAAGTCGATATCAAGCAAGGAGGCAAATCATGCCTAATGCCCTCAAAGATAAATATAGGTGATCCGGTATGCGAAGGTAATTATTTTTGTAACAATCAATACTAGCATGATGAGAAGATAACCAATCCATGCCAAGTATAATATCAAAGCCACGGATCTCTAGGAGAATCAAATCAGCAAGGAGTTCGCGGTCTCCAATAGAGATCAAACAAGATGGGTAGACCAAGTTTGTTGCCAATGAATCTCCAACGTTGTTACATATAACATATAATCCAGGGTTTAGGTAGAATATCCAAGTGACAAGCAAAGTATTGTGAAACAAACGATAAGTTGGAGCCTTGATCAAACAAAACTTTGCATTTCTTTTAGAAACATAAAGAATACCTTCCACCAGATTTGGAAGCCTTAGAATCTTGTTCGGATAGCGTACACTCTAGCATGTGAGGGTCTAGGAGGCGATGGCTCTTTCTTCCTTTTCGGGCAATCTCTTAATTGATGATCTAGCTTTCCACAACCAAAACATGCTCCAGCACCGAAAACACCGACTTGTTTCATGATTTAATCCACATTTTACACATAACCGAGTCCTCCCCAATGGTTTCCTTTTCTCAAATCCAGATGTCTTGAACCTCTTATTACTAGCTTCATATTCATTTTCTCTCCTGTTTTTGCCAGTAAATTTGTCCCTTTTGTTCTTGCCAATGATTTCTTGAATTTCCTCCATATCTCTTTCAATTTTCAAAGCTCTTTCTACCGTATCAGCATATGTTCGTAATTTTAAAGTGACATTCTTCTTATTCGTAGTAATCCCTTTCAAACCTTCTTGCTTTTCTAGATTCATCATCATCATATGTGTGGCAAACCCGAGAGCTCGGTGAATTTAGATTCATATTGTAATCATACTTCCCTGGATAAGATTCAAGAACTCCAATTCTTTTTGCTCTCTCATACAATCTGGAAAATATTTTCTTTGATCAATCTCTAAATGATAGTCAATAAACCTCAAAAAGAGAATATTCTTAGTGATTCTCAAATCATGCTTTGATACCAACTCTGTCAACGCCCCTCCAAAATATCGACAATATTTAAAATTTTGTCACAACAACTAATCCAGGATCCAAACACACATTTTGAGGTCACTAAGAAAACATTCAGATCAAATTTTCACCTCTATAGTCTACAAATTCAACACCCTGTGCAGTCATAAACATACCACGCATCACTCGATAATTCATATAATCTGAACTCAACTCTTCAAAATAATAACCACACATAATCTCATAAGTGGGGAAGTCTATGCAGTCACCAAAACAACGATTACCATAAATTCATATCATTACATGCATTTAACTTAACATTCCAAAATCCTATACATGAGGAATCCTTTATCTTACACAAAATCCACAGGTTTAGATTCATCGTCACATTTCATAAAATGCAGAGTAGCTTATACAACAAAAACACATATGCTAACAAAGATCTGCCCAAAATCTTCTAAACTTTCCACCCAATCTTAACAATTAAGCAAGCGATACGCTATCACGAAAAATTTATCAACAAACGGGGTGAGCATAAGGAGCTCAGCAAGTGACTAACATATCCATATCAAAATAATACAATTTCCAAAGGGATACAGTTGCAAAGTACAAGGCATAATATACGATTTCGTAGACATAAAAATTGTTAGGAGCAGAAACATAATTGTCTTTTCAATCTTACATATTTGGTTCTTGACAGATGGGGCATAGAGTAATTGGAGCATCTCAGTATCAAAGGAAACATATCGAAGCTTATCAGTGGCATACGAAATGTTACGAAGCATATCAACGGCATATGGAATATTTCAAGCAAAATCATCGATGAATGAAGCATTTGAGCATATCAAAACAAATATCGTCAGAAGCTCAAACGTCATCCTTGACGTCGCAATCATATTATTCTTATCCAGAGTATGAACAGAAACAACTCACCAAAACTCTGGATGTCATATCAAACATATAGAAGGTGTAGTGGAATCTCAGTCAGAATGTGATCCATCCATTTCTGAATGACCACCTGACAAATGTCTCCCACGTCTGGGAGCTCCATCCACCCACGTCTAGGTGAAGTCAGAAGGGGCCGGCAGAGCATCGCAGGCTCTAAGCACATACCCTTTACCATTTCTGGCAAAGGTCCAGAATATCCCACAGAGCGGGACCCCACATAGCGGGTAATAAGCACATACCCTTTACCATTTCTGGCAAAGGTCCAGACAATCCCACACACCAGAGTACAAGAGGACAGTTTTAACAATAAGTAGCATATGTCGGAAACACACGGAACAACAAAACGTGCATGTGTCTTTTCGAGATAATTCGAAACAAAGAACAAATCTCTCACAAATATATTCAGTTTTGGAATGAAATGAAAACAAGAATATACAGGGATTCCAAGCAATCATATTTAGCTCAATTCCAATAAGAAAGTTAGACGAATTCAAATATCCAAAGGAATAGAACAAAATACGCGAAATCGACCAAAGCTCGATTTCGGACAGATTTCTAGTGGCATAGCAAACAAATATTTCAGAATATCAATTATGCTCCAATACCCATAAGAAAGTTATGGTCGAACCCTTTATCAATCTATATTTTGATGGAACAAATTTCGTATGAAACAGGGTTCCCAACATGGAGTTACTTTTGATTTGGTAACCCAAGGGCAAAAACACAATCACTGTTTTGCAGAATTTATAGGGTCGGATTCAACAGATAATAGGGTAGGCAATTGAATTCCAAAATTTTCAAACTATATGTCAAAAGAAAGATTTTCAAGTCTAGTTTCAAATAAAATTAGTTTGGTATAAATCAGAATTTTTAACAGGGAGTTATAGGCATTTTAGTATTGACAGGTCAGAAATCTTGAACCCTGTTTTACAGCGTCTATAGGCTCATTTGAAACAGATGTTTGGGTAAGTATTCGGTGTCCAAAATCTACAAAATCAGTGTCAAAAGAAAGATATATCAGTCTAGATTCATATAAAATAAGTTTAACCTAAATCCAAAATCAGTACAATAATCTACAGCCGGAACAAAGCAGAAGGGTCAGGACTTTGATAATTTTCCAGATTCAAATCTTATAAGCAACAAGAGAGATTTCAGCTTTGCAGGTCTTGAATTCAGCAATTAATTTTGGAAAACAAGGCAAAACAGCAAGGATAAAGTATCAGAAGGCAAAAAAAATTAGGATAGAACACTTGCCTTTGATAATTTTGACCCTAAGTGAAAAGATTTGAGCAAGAACCCTTAAAGCCCCAAATCTTCTTCTTCTTCTTCTTCTTCTTTCTTTCTTTCTTTCTTTCTTTTTTTCTTGAACAGATCACCCACGTAGCTGCCTTCTCTGCTTCCTTAAGAATGAAGGCAGAGAGGCTTAAACGGTGGAATTTGTCATTTTTTATATTTTGCAGTTTAGTCCTTGTATTTAGTACATTTACATATAGGTCCTCAGATTTTTTTTTTTTTTGTTTTGAACAGATTACCCAAATCTTACAAATAAGTACTTCTGATTCATACTCTATTTCCTTTGTCAATTTAAAATGAATGCTTACATTATCACCAGAAATTTATACGAAAATTCGGAAATGAGGGGTGTTACAAGTGAGTCTCTACCCAATAATCTCTTATTAGCTCTTATTTGATCTCATCCTAGGATCAAATAAAATAGGGGCATATTGGATATCTAATAAAACAGAGACTTTATGGATATATCATATCTGAACCTCTACTCGTTGTAATATCTATCATATGTGTGTGGCCCTTTAGGCCTAATACTGAGTTAGCTATGAGTTGCATCTATCAGAACTCCTAACTTAATGAATTATTATCCGATAATAATTTACTCAACTTATTAACTATGGGTGTACCATACCACTATGTTACAGTCCCTAGATGGTATGGGAAGATCTTATCTATTGGACTTGTTTATCCTTAATTATCATATATCTATAGTCCTTCATTCATCTAATATCCAAAAGACTATATATTAGGCATAGTACTGTCAGGTCTCATACGGAATCCATGTGAGTCTCATTCTAATCAGATTCTCCTGAAGAACTCATTCTTTATCAATCAGAATGATCTTGGTTAGTGATTTGTCTAAGAGTACACAAAATATTCCTTTCATGATACTGAGAGTAACTAAACTCTATTGCTAGTTAATTATCTTTGTAATGTTGGCTATCAATCCCGATAACTAGCTATACTAGATTTGAGACTTTCATATATTGGGAAACCTTGATAGAGCATCACATGCGTAATAAAAAAATAAAATAAAACTAATTTCTCATGTTTATCATGTCATCGTGTAATGTTTTATGTGTGAAAAACTATAAAAACTGAAAACTATGCATTGTGTAAGATTCATTACCTAGGGAGATCATATATCCCTTAAACTTTCATATCCTATAAAAGAGAATAAAGGAGGTCAGATGTCCTCCACTCTAGAGATATCCACACGGTAGATCGATGCAACGATGCTCCTCAAATTGCAACTAAAAGCCCACAACTCTTATATACTTTCTTATAGTAAATGTGAAAAAAGATATCGTATTTCTTTCGCTGTCCTCTTGTAGCAAGGAGAGGGTGGTAGGCTGAAAGAGATGGGAAGGAGAAGAATAGGAGGGGGTGGCCAAAGATTCAACCTATCACCATGTTATCTGTCTTTTCCTTCTATTTATATAGAGCCACCAAAAACCTTAATGGATCCTGGTAGTTATTATATCTCCATCCAATTATCCACACTTCTTGGGATCTAATAATCCTAATTTGTCTTAAATTAGGCCTCATGTAAGGAGACTATTATTACTGGGTCTTATCCAATAAGAACAGGAGCTTATTGAATAATTCATATTCAATCCTTTATTCAGTGTAATATCTACTATATGTGTGTGACCCTCTAGGCTCAATATCGAATTGGCCATAAGTCCCACCTTTTAGAACTCCTTCTGACTTAGCAAATTGCTATCTCATAACAATTCACTCAACTCATCGACTATAGACGTATTAGGCCACTATGCCATAGTCCCCAAACGGTACAAGAGATTTAATTCATTGGATATGTTTGTCCTTAGTTACCATGTATACATAGTCTCTCATCCATCTAATATCCTAGAAACCATATATTGAGTATGGCATTATTAGGCCTCATACGAAATCCATCCGAGTCTCGCTCTAATTGAATTCTCCGAAGAACTCATTCTCTCTCAATCTAAATGATCATGGCTAGGGATTTGCCTAAATATGAGCACAAGAGATATTCATCTCGTGATACTGAGAGTAGATGATCCTCTATTGACACTTAATTGCTTTTGTAAGATTGGCTACCAATTTCGATAACTGATTATATCAGATTTAGAACTTTTTAGACTTATAAGTCTAACGTCAAAGAAATGAGTTCTCAAACAAGATATCCTTGATATCTTAAATTTAAGAACCAATCACACAATTAGGATACAGAATCATTGTTTGACGTTAGGTATTATCAATCATCTAGCAGTCCATAAGTGGATCAATTAGTTTACTTATTTTCTAATGAGCACCTGTATTATACCCTTAGTGTCCCTATACAAGTGGTTCTTGCTAGTTACAGGTGCCCTATAAGCCAATCACATGAGTGATGGCACTTATGATATACTGTGTAATCTTTTTGCTTATGATTAATATTGGCATATTCTCACATTATATTATTTGTTACATATATATTGTGATGTCCTCGGTTCTGTGCAATAGGAATTGGATAGTGATGAGATCACGATAATGAGATCGATTCACCTTTAAACACATATCCTAAATAATCCCGGTCATAAGTTACTCGAGAGAGAGATTGAGATAATCGAATAGACCAGTGTACTATATACCAATCCATATGATGGAGGTGGCTGGTCTCATAGCCACTTGTGTGGAGACACTAAGGATACAAGTGCTCATTGGAGAATGAGTTCACTGATTGATCCGCTTATGAAATACTGTATAGTTAATGATACTTAATGTCAGACAGTGATTCCATAGTCCCAATTATGTATCTGGTCCTTAGACTTGATACACCAATGATGCCTTGTATAAGTACTCCTTTCTTTGATGCCAGACTTACAAGTTTGGAAAGTTCTAGATCTGATATAGCTAGTTATCAGGATTGGTAGCCAACCTTACAAAGGCAATTGAGTGTCAATAGAGGATCATCTAGTCTCGGTATCACGAGAGGAATATCTCATATGTGCTTGCTCAAACAAATCCCCAATCAGGGTCATTTAGATTGAGAGAGGAGTTCTCTGGTAGAATCTGATTAGAGCAAGACAAACTAATTTTGTATATGACTTGATAGTACCATATCCAATATACGGTCTCTAGGATATTAGTTGGATGAGGGATTATAGATATACGGTAACTATGGACAGATATGTCCGATGGATTTGATCCCCCCTATACCGTTAGGGGACTATGGCGTAGTGGCCTAGTACATCCATAATCGATGAGTCGAGTGAATTATTATAAGGATAATAATTCACTATATCAGAAGGAGTTCTGATGGGAGTGACTCATGACCAGCTCGGTATCGGGTCTAGAGGGTCACACATATATGGTGGATACTTCAGCGAATAGAGGATTGGATGAAGATCCAATTAGCCCCTATTCTCATTAGATGAGACCCTAAGCTGATTGGCTCCTTGATTAAGGCCCAGTTAAAGGCCTAAGGAGATTATTGGATAGAGATCCAATAATGTAAGGTTAATGGGTTATTGCTAGTACGTCCATAGTCGATAAGTCGAGTGAATTATTATAAGGATAATAATTTACTATATCAGAAGGAGTTCTGATGGGAGTGACTCACGATCAGCTCGGTATCGGGCCTAGAGAGTCACACATATATGGTGGATGCTTCAGCGAATAGAGGATTGGATGAAGATCTAATTAGCCCCTATTCTCATTAGATGAGACCCTAAGTTGATGGGCTCCTTGATTAAGACCCAGTTAAAGGCCTAAGGAGATTATTGGATAGAGATCCAATAATGTAAGGTTAGTGGGTTATTGAATGGAGATCCAATACCCACTAAAGAAAGAGTCCTAGGGGTTTGATGACTCTCTATAAATAGGAGGGGAGACTAATGGTTGATAGGTTGCAGCTTTAGCTACCACCTCTTATTCTTCTCCTTCCCTATGAGCAAGAGTTACAAGATCAGATTAGAGGAGTTTCGCTACAGAGATCTATCGTGTGGATATCGCTAGAGAGGATGATGCTTGATCTCCTTCATCTTCTCTATCCGGATCTGGAATACATGGATATACGATCCCCCTAGGTAAAATCAATCTCTCATACATCGCGGTTTTATCGATTTTTACGTTTTTCTCGCGACCCTAATCTTTTCTATGACAATTTAATTTACATGGGAAACCGATTTTATGTTTTGATTTCCATTACGCATGTGATGCACCCGCTGAGGTTACCTAACAGTGGTATCAGAGTCAAGGTTTTCGTGCAAAAAAATTGGTTTTAAACTGTGTGTGATGAGATTGAATTGCGTAGAACTATTCTATATGCTTGTTGCAGCGATTGGCAATGAAAGTAAGCGTTGCCTGTAGGGGATGGGCGGCCACATGAATGTTGTCTATATATAGAGATGGTCAGCTAGGCCCCTGGGGTGGCGGTTGGCCGTGCCCCTGACAAGGGCGACCATCCACAAAGGGTGACCACCGCGGCACGGCCGCGGCACCGAAGGGGTTGTTGCCCGGCCACCTGATGCCACGGCGGTGCCGGTCGCAAGGGTGGCCGCCTTGGCAGCGCGACTATCGACCGCAAAGGGCAACCGCCTCCTGCGTAGGGGCAGCGGCGATAGCGGCGTAGTGAGGGTGAAGGAGGGCTATGTCATCTTTTTTTAAAAAAAGATGATTATGCCCCTCAGAATTTAAGAAATTTTGGCTCTGTCCCCTTTATACATAATTCCATAAATGCCCTTAATATTTTTAGAAAATTTGAAGATTATCCTCATGTATAAAATTTTAAAAATACCCTTGATAATTCTAAAATTTTGAGGACTATCCTCTCATCCAAAATTATGAAAATGCCCTTGACAATTCTGAAAATTCTAAGCATATCATGATTTCCAAAAAATAATTAATTAAATAGTTTAATTAATTATTATATGTATCTAGTAATCCTACATATGATGTGATGTACATGTGATGTATGATGTGGATGGATGATCATGAGCCATGTGTTGTGATATGTGTAATTGTGATTATTATTATTATTAGGGCCTACGAGCCTGTGTTTTTTCTCATTTATTATTGGGCCTATATGCCTGTGATTATTTGTAATTACATGGAGAGGCGCAGCGGGAGCGTAGAGGTTACAATGGGACCCACGATGTTGTGGCGGGAGATCATGACGCGTGGTGATGCGACGATCCGACAGAACCGATGATGATGAGATCAACAATCACAGGGCATGAAGATGCGCCAATGCACAAATAGATATTATTGTGAGTAATTAGGCCCATTGGCTCGGGCTTAATCATATTAGCTGATGGCTCATGATCATTTAGTGTGGCTTGCATATGTGATATGTTATACACCTACTAGATATATGTATATATATTTGCATGTGATGTAGATATATATTAAATATATATGTGTATGACACAACATATTAGGAGATCGATACGAAACAAAAACCTCTCCTACTATCATATTAAGTCGGTAAGGGTGAGGTAATAATATTGACCCACGTGGCCTTCCATCGTTATAGGAAGAAATTGAATTACGATATAGGTTGAGTTAGTCGAGTCCCTCGAGGCTCACCTATCTATGTAATCGAGATCTTGCCTACGACATAGAGATATCATCGGTGACCTGAGGACATGGTATGCTTAGTCGAGTCCCTCGAGAGCATATCATCGAATTAGATTCATCTTATAATGATGGTGATGACTTAACTAAGTATCATGGTTGGTCAAGTCCCTCAAGACTATGATGATTCAGAGGCCGAACATGACGTGAATCACAAGGAGTTGTGATTGACAAGAGTTGCCTACCTTTTAGGCTTAGTGTAATTGGTCGAGTCCTTCAAGTTTATACTAAGACGCCAATTAGATCCTGATCCCCACTAGGAGTTTGTCGGAGACTTCCGTCTCACGTGTCAAGGGTGTTGTATGATTCACTAAGAAAATAGTGGGAGTACATTAAGATAGAAGTCCATATCTTAATTAGTATTTTTAGTAAAATCTATATGTTATTTAATTTATGCTATATCTTGTTTGTCGCTTGTAAAACCCCTACGTAGCATACTTGATGCCAACTGCCTCATTGATCCAAAAGCTCCACATTTTGAGAATTATTCTCATAGAAGATAAAATCGTATATGTTATTAACATGATTGTGCCCATGCTAGAGGGAAGGATAAGCAAGTGAGGATGAGATCGCTCGCTTTGTGAAGTATATAGTCATAGAGGATAACCTGTGTATTGATCTTATACTTCAGTCCCTATAGGATTCCTTTTCACAGTTCATTATTAACTTTAATATGAACAAGTTTGAGGTGACTCTCCCTGAGCTCCTTAATATATTGAGGGAAGCTGAGAGTGTCATCAAGAAGGAGAAGCCAATTATTTATATTGGTAAGACTAAAAAGAAAAGGAAGGCCAGTAAGATCCTTAAAAAGGGCAAGGGCAAAGAAAGACCAGGAAAGACAGGTTGGTAAGAGAGACCTGGCAAGGGACAAAGGACAGTGCTTCCACTATGACCAAGATAGGCATTGGAAGAGGAACTGTAAGGACTACCTTGTAGATAAGGCGAAACAGAAACTTAGAGAAGTTTTAGGTATATTCATGATCAGTCTTCACTTGTCAAATTTTCATGATAACACATGGGTATTGGATACCATGAGTGTTTATCATATCTGTAATTTGTTGCAAGTTCTGGCAAGACCTAGGAGACTGACCAGAGGTTAGATGGACCTCAAGATGGGCAATGAAGTAAGAGTTACTGCTGTTGCTATTGGAGATGTCACCCTACATCTGCTAGTGGAGTTACTATTGCATTGGATGCATGCTATTTTGTTCCTTCTATTATCAAAAATATCATTTCTATATTTTATTTGACAATTAGTAGATATAAATTAGTTTTTAAGAATAATAGTTATTCAATAGTTATGGATGATGAGATCATCACTAGAGGGACCATTATAAATGACTTATATGTGTTAAACACTTCTTCACATATCATGAATATAAATATGTCTAAGAGGAAAAGAGATGAGGTAAATAATGCATACCTATGACATTATAGGCTAGGTCATATACATGAGGGAATGATTAAAAAGTTGTTGAAAGATGGATACTTAGATCCATTTGACTATGAGTCATATACAACTTGTGAACCTTACCTTTGTGCGAAAATGACTAACTCTCCTTTTAGTGGAACTGGAGAGAGAGCCACTGAGTTATTGAAACTCATACATAATGATGTATGTGGTCCCATGTCGACTCAAGCTATAGGTGGTTACTCATACTTCATTATATTCACTGATGATTTATCTAGGTATGGACATGTGTACTTAATAAAGTACAAATCTAAGGCCTTTGAGAAATTCAGGAAATATAAAAATAAGGCAGAGAACCAAATTGGAAAGAGTATTAAGACTCTTCGATCAGATCGAGGAGGAGAGTACTTGAGTACAGAGTTCACCCATTTCCTCATGGACAATAAGATTCTATCCCAGTGGACACCTCCTTATATACCTCAGCTCAATGATATATCAGAAAGGAGGAATCACACGCTACTAGACATGGTGCGATCCATGATAAGTTTCACTGACCTACCCATTTCATTTTGGGGGTACGCCATAGAGACTGCAGCTTACCTTCTGAACAGAGTTCCATTAAAATTAGTAGTGTCTACACCATATGAGATATGGAAAGGAAAGAAACATGATCTTAAGATTATTAAGATTTGGGGCTGTCCTGCCCACGTTAGAAGACACAACCCCGATAAGTTGGAATCAAGGACAGAATGATGCACATTCATGAGATACCCAAAGGAAACTTGTAGGTATTATTTCTACCATCCCGAGGACCGAAAGGTCTTTGTTGCCAAGAGAGCTGTGTTCCTTGAGAAGGAACACATTTTTGGTGGAAACAGTGGGAGTGAGATAGAATTGAGTGAGGTTGGAGAACCTAGCTCAAGCACCATTCCAGAGCCTGAGTCTATTCAGGTACCTAACACACAAGTTCCAACTATACGTAGGTCTAATAGAGTATCTCACCATCCTAAAAGATATATATGACATATTAGTGGTGATGGCTCTCAAGATGTTGATCCTCAGACCTATGAGGAGGTTATTATGAGTATAGACTTCGAGAAGTGGCAAGAAGCAATAAATTCTGAGATGGATTCCATATACTCTAACAAGGTTTGAAACCTTATAGATGCACTTAAGGGTATTGTAGCCATCGATTGTAAATGGATCTTCAAGAAGAAGATCGGAGTGGATGGAAAGATAGCTAAAGGATATCGTCAAAGACAAGGAGTTGACTATGACAAAACCTTTTCACCTATAGCCATGCTTAAGTCTATTAGATTTATTTTGGCCATTGTAGCATACTATGACTATGAGATCTGGCAGATGGATATCAAAATGACATTCCTCAATGGCAACCTCAAGGAAGAGGTGTATATGATACAACCAGAGGGATTCATATCCAAAGAGAGTCCAAATAAAGTGTGCAGGTTGCTTAGATCTATTTATAGATTGAAGCAAGCTTTCTGAAGTTGGAACATAAGATTTGATGAAGTGATCAAATTTTATGACTTCGTTAAGAATGAAGATGAGCCTCGTGTGTACAGGAAGGTAAGTGGAAGCACTATCACCTTCTTGGTGCTATATGTGGATGACATCATAATCATTGGGAATGATGTAGGAATGTTCTCCACAGTAAAGGCTTGGCTATCTAAAAACTTCTCTATGAAAGACTTAGGGGAAGCATCATATATTTTGGGGATCCGGATCTATAGAGATAGATCCAAAAGGATGCTTGGCTTATCCCAGTCTAGGTACATAGACTCCATTGTCAAAAGGTTTGGCATGAAAAATTCGAAGAGAGGTCTCATACTGATGAGACATGAAATATCGCTTTCTACGTGTATGTCCCCAAAGACTCCTGAAGAAAGGACAAACATGGATAAGATACCTTATGCCTTAGCGATAGGGTCTATCTTGTATGCGATATTATGTACTACGCCTAATATAACACATGCTTTGAGTGTCATGAGTAGGTATCAGGCAGATCCAGGTTTAGAACACTGGAAGGCAGTAAAGTGTATTCTTAAGTATTTGAGAATGACTAAGAATCTTTTATTGATATATGGAGGAGGTAGCCTCCAGGTTGAGGGCTACATAGACTCGAGTTTTTAGTCCAACATTGATGATAGTAAGTCAAATTCATGGTATATTTTTACCCTGAATGAAGGAGTAGTAAGCTAGAAGAGTTCCAAGCAAGATACTACTATTGACTCGACCACAGAGGCGGAGTACATTGCTGTAGTAAAAGCAGCAAGACGAAGGGGTGTAGATAAAGAAGTTCATTAAAGAATACCAAGCTGCGTGGAGCTAACTCCCATATATTGTGACAACGACAGGGCGATAACTCTAACAAAGGAACTCATGTCTCAACAGAATTGCTCTGAGGAGGTTTCATCTGATTAGAGCGATCATGACTAAAAAAAAAATAATAAAGGAAATAGTTTTATGGGGATAGTTCATGATTTACTTCAGATTATCGAAATACAATAATATTAATAGATAGCTCACCAAAATCTGTTAGACTTCTATAGTACAAGAGTACTAGAGCAGATTTAAGCACCTGTCAAACTAAACCCGAGATTGGTCAGAGATATTAATTGGTGAGAAAATTTATTGAGGGACCTAATCCTGAGATTCGGTATGAAGTTAAAGCTCATTATCCCCGCACCATGATAACAGCCATATCATTCGCCAACATGCATGAAAGAAAAATTAATGTGGAAACTCATTGAAACAGAAGCTTCTATGGATAAGAAAAATTAACAAAGGAGGACTACAAAGTGGTCAACATAGATGATCGCAAAAAAGAATAGCTTCTGACGATCGAGCCAACTAAGGAGGAATAAAAAATTGATAATATCGAGTCCGATCATGAAAGTTATGCCAAATTCGAAGATAAGATTATTGATGGATGAATCCTAACTTGTGGTGACAAGTGTTCAAAGGTAAAGCTAATTATATAGGGTAAACAACTACTTGTGGATTTCCTTTTGATGCCATAAGAAGACTTTGAAGTGGTGATCCTTAAAAGAAAATATGATATTATCATTAGCCATCAAATGAAAAAGGTTCTTCAGAAGACTACAATAGCAACTGTATGAGAAGACCAAACCATTGCTTACACTAAGTAGAGGCCTTACTTAATCGATCAAAGAGTCGTGATGCATGACAAATATTAAAGTGCTCCCAAAATCTGATACTACTCAGCCTTGAGGACAAGACTGAATTAAAGTGGGCAGGTCTGTTAGGACCCTAGCTAGGTTGGGTTCGTCGGTTCCCAATTAATTCAAGCTGAGTCATGTTGGTTTGTTCAGTCAGAGTTAGTTATAGGTCGAGTGAACCCAATCGAGTTAGTTATGAGTTAGTTTTTATCTTCGATTAGAATGGAGTCAGTTATTATTTTCAGTTAGAAGATTTCTATCAATTAGTTAAGAGTCCAAGTTTAGTGGGACTCTGAGTTCAAGTCTAGAGGTACTCTTGGCAAAGCCCTATAAATAATAGTGCAAACTCTTTTTATCAAGGAATGAATGAAGAAATCTAGTTTTAGCCAAATGACAAAACCCTAGGAGGCAGCAGGAGGCCCGATCCCCTTGAAGAGATCGTTTATCCCCCCTTTTTCCATCTCCATCCACGATAGAAAACCTTTGGGGTTCTATCAGCTACCTCCTTCGTATACTAGTAAAAAATCCTTAGTACTTCTTAAGTACTTAAGGATGCACTTTACTGCCTTTCAATGTTCTAAACCTGGATCCACCTGATACTTGCTTGTGACACTCAGAGCATGTGTTATATCAGACTTGGTACATAGCATAACATATATGATAGATCCTATTGTTAAGGCATATGATATCTTACCTATGTTTATCCTTTCCCTAAGAGTTTTTAGGAATATTCTCCTACAAAATAATATTTCATATCTCATCAATAAGAGACATCTCTTTGAATTTTTCATGCCAAACCTTTTGATAATAGAGTCTATATAGCTAGATTGGGATAAGCCAAGCATCCTCTTGAATCTATCTTTATAGATTCGAATCCCCAAAATGTAGAATGCTTCTCCTAAGTCCTTCATGGAGAAGTTACTAGATAGCCAAGCCTTGACTGTGGAGAGCATTCATATATCATTTTCAATGATCAAGATGTCATCCACATATAGCACAAAGAAGGTGATAGTGCTACCACTTACCTTCTTATACACATAAGGCTCATCTTCATTCTTAATGAAATCATAAGATTTGATTGCCTCATCAAATCTTATGTTCAAACTTCGGAAAGCTTCCTTTAGTCTATAGATAGACTTGAGCAAACTGCACACCTTATATAGACTCTCCTTTGATATGAATCCCTCTAGTTGTATCATATATACCTCTTCCTCAAGGTTACCGTTGAGGAATATAATTTTTATATCTTTCTGTCAGATCTCATAGTCATAGTATGCTGCAATAGCTAAAAGAATTCTAATAGATTTCAATAAGGCTACGGGTGAGAAGGTTTTATCAGAGTCAACTCCTTGTCTTTAACAATACCCTTTGGTCACTAGTCTTGCCTTATAAGTCTCTACATTTCTATCTACTCTGATCTTCTTCTTGAAGATCCACTTGTTGCCGATAGATATGATACCCTCAGGTGCATCCATAAGTACATGAAATCCATCTCAGAATTCATATTTTCTTGTCATTTCAATAAGTTTATACTCATAATAGCATCCTCGTAGGTCTCAGGATCTATATCCCGAGTGTCCTCTTCATTGGTATCTTCCACAAATCTTTTAAGAGGGTAAGATACTTTGCTAGACCTGCATAAAGTTATAACTTATATGCTAGGTACCTGAATAGACTTGGTCTCTAGAATGGTGCTTGAGCTAGGTTCTCCAACCTGACTCAACTCTATCACACTCCCACTATTTTCACTAAGAATGTATTCTTTTTTAAAGAATATAGCTCTCTTAGCAATGAAGACCTTATGGTCATCGAGATGATAGAAATAGTACCCCCAAGTTTCCTTAGGTATCCCATGAACTTGTCGTGGTTGTGTCTTCTAATATAGGAAGGGCAGCCCCAAATCTTAACAACCTTAAGATTGAGTTTATTCCCTTTCCAAATCTTATATGGGGTAGACACTACCGACCTAGATGAAACTCTGTTTATAAGGTAAGTTACGATCTCTAGGCCATATTCTCAGAATGAGATGGGTAGGTTGGTGAAACTCATCATAGACCGTACCATATCTAATAGTGTGTGATTCCTATTTTTTGATATATCATTGAGCTGATGTGTATAAAGAGGTATCCATTGGGATAGAATCCCATGGTTCTTAAGGAAATGAGTGAACTCTATACTCAAGTACTCTCCTCTCAATTTGATCGAAGTTTTAATACTCTTTCTAATTTGTTTCTCTACTTTATTCATGTACTCCCTGAATTTCTCGAAGGCCTTATATTTGTATTTCATTGAGTACACATGTTTATACCTAAGGAAATCATCAGTGAAAAGTAATAAAGTAGGAGTAACCACCTATGACTTGAGTTGACATAGAATCACACATCGCTATGTATGAGTTCCAATAACTCAATGGCTCTCTCTCCAGTTCTAATAAAGGTGAGTTAGCTAATTTTCCATGAAAGTAAGATTCACAAATTGCATATAACTCATAGTTGAATAGATCTAAGTATCAATCTTTCAGCAACTTTTGAATCATTCCCTCATGGATATGATGTAGCCTATAATGCCATAGGTGTGCACTGTTCACTTTATCTTATTTTTTCTTGAACATACTTACAATCATGATGTATAGAGCAATATCTAGCACATATAAGTCATTAATCAATGTTCCTCTAGTGATGATCTCATCATCCAAAATTAATGAATAACTATTATTCTCAAATACTAATTTACATCCATTAACTAGCAAATAAGAAATAAAAATAATATTTTGATAATAGAGGGAACATAATAGCATGCATCTAATATAATGATAGCTCTATAAAATAGATGTAGGGTGACCTCACCAACAATAATTGTAGCAACTTTTGCTCAATTGCTCATCTTTAGGTCCATATCGCCTCTCGTTAGTCTTTTAGGACTTGTTAGAACTTATAACAAATTATATTTATGATAAGCACTCATAGTATCCAATACCCATATGTTATCATAAAAATCTAATGAATAGAGACTGATCATGAATGTACTTGAAGCTTCTCGAAGTTTTTGTTGTGCCTTCTCTGTGAGATAGTCCTTACAGTTTCTCTTTTAGTGCTCGTCTTTGCTGTAGTGGAAGCACTGACCTTTGTCATTGGCTAGGTCTTTCTTGGCAACCTTTATCTTACTTGGTCTGTCTTTGCCCTTAGCCTTCTTAAGAGACTTATCAACCTTCATTTGCTTCTTGGTCTCACAAATATAGAGAACTAGCTTCTCTTAGCTTCCTCAATATATTAAGGAGCTCAGGGAGATATACCTCAAACTTATTTATATTAAAGTTTATTATGAATTAAGAAAAGAATCTAGTAGGGATCGAAATATAAGATCAACACATAGGTTATCCTCTAGGACCATTCTGAGACCCGTGAGTTTCTTTATCTATTATATCATCATCAGGACATGGTTATGAACCAATGTCCCCTCTTTGATCCTAGCTCATAAGAGACTCTTGGATTTCTCATATCTTTAAGTTCTTTCTTGTTCCTCAGACAGCCAGCGAAGATGGAGAAGGATGAAATTAGCATCTGTGCTCTTATGTTGTCTCTGTAACTCAAGAATCATAGAGGCCAACATCCAGTACTTTGCCAAAGTGGAATCATCTATATACTTTACATACAGAGCGATCTCATCCTCATTAGCCGCTTCCTCTGGCGTGGGCAGAATTGTATCAAAGACATAAGCTATTTTCTTTGTCATAAGAATAATTCTTAAATTATGGAGCCAATCCATGTAGTTTACACCAGTGAGGCAGTTGGCATCAAGTATATCACGTAGGGGGTTTGCAAGTGACATATTTATGATAAATAAGATGTAGCATAAATGAATCATATGTAGATTTTATAGAAAAACTAATGAAGATACAAAATTCTATCTTAATCAACTCCGATTATTTTACTAGGGAGTCATGCGACACCCTCGGCACATGAAGCGAAAGTTGTCAACAAACTTCTAGTGGGGATCGGGACCCAATCAGTGTCTTAGTATAACCTTGAGGGACTCGACCAATCATATTGAGCTAAAAGGAAAGGCAACTCTTGCCAATCACAACTTATAATTCCCGTTCTATTCGACCTCCGAGCCATTATGGTCTCAACCTATCGACCAACCATAATGTTTAGTTAAATTGTCACTATCGTTATAAGATGAGTCTAATTTGATGATATGCCCTTGAGGGACTCGACTAAATATATCACATCCTCAGGTCACCGGTGACATCTCTATGACGTAAGTAAGATCTCGAATCACGAAGATAAGTGAGCCTCAAGGGACTCAACCAACCCAACCTATGTCGAAATTCAATTTCTTCATATAATGATAGAAGGCCATATGAATCAATATTATTATCTCATGTCTATCGACTTAATATTATCATAGGAGGAAATTTTGTTTTGGTCTCCTAATATGTCGTGTCATATATATACATATTTAATATATATCAACATCGTATATATATATATATATATATATATATATATATATATATATATATATATATATATATATATATATATATATAATATGTATAATCATATATCACATATGCATACCACACCGGATAATCATGAACCGTCATCTAATATGATCAGGCTCGAGCCAAAAGGCCCAATCACTCACAATAGGATCTATGTGTATATCAATGACTCACGACTAGCTCGGTATCAGACCTAGAAGGTCACACACATATGGTGGATACTTTAGCGAATAGAAGATTGGATGAAAATCCAATTAGCCCCTGTTCTCATTAGATGAGACCTTGCACTAATTGGCTCATTACATGAGGCCTAATTAGAGGCCCAAAGAGATTATTCGATAGAGATCCAATAATATAAGGTTAGTGAGTAATTTGGATGAGGATCCAATACCCACTAAGATAAGACTTTTTTGGTGGCTCTCTATAAATAAGAGAGAATGCTTATGGTTGATTGACTGTAGCTTTGGCCACCCCCTCCTATTCTCCTCCCTTCCTCTACGCAAAAGTTGCGAGATCTGATTGAAGAAGTTTCACTGTAGAGATCCATCATGTGGATAATATTAGAGAGTAAAACGTTTGATTTCTTTCATCCTCTCTATTAGAATTTGGAATACAAGGATACATGATCTCCCTAGGTAAAAGAATCTCTCACATAATGTGATTTTTCAGTTTTTGTGACTTTCTCGTGACCCACTCTTTTGGACGATGATTTGATCTACATGAAAAACCTATTATTTGGTTTGATCTTTCGCTACACATGTGATGCTCCCATTGAGGTTTCTCAATAATGTAGTCCTTAGCCAAGCCGAGAGTATCAAAGCTTGTTATCAGTCAAGGTTAAAATCAACCTTCGATCAATTTATAAAGCAACAATAGTTGCTACCTTTTTTCTCCTTTTTCATGTCAACAATTTTGACATCAAAAGTCCTCTCTACAACACATTTCAATGATAAGAAAATGTGTTGTCTAGATCCAAAAACTATGACAAGATCACAACAAGTTATGCAGAAAACAATCTGCGCATTTTAATCTCATCACATATAGTTTTAAAGCCAATCATTGTATGGGCAACTGGGCTTTGATACCACTGTTGGGAAACCTTGACATAGTATCAAATGCATAGTGAAAAAAATAAAATAAAACAAGTTTCCCACGTTTATCATGTCATCGTGTAATGATTGGTGCACAAAAAATCCTAAAAATAGAAAACTATGAGTCATGTGAGATTTATTACCTATGAAGATCATATATATCTAAGTTGCTAGATCCTATAAAAGAGGATTAAGGAGGTCAGATGTCCTCCTCTCTACCGATATCCAAGTGGTGGATCAATGTAGCGATGCTCCTCAAGTTGCAGCCAAAGGCCCGTAACTATTGCACACATTCTTACAATGAACGTGGAAGAAGATCTCATATCTTCTTTATTGTTCTCTCATAGCAGGAAGATGGTGGCCGATTGAGAAGAGATTGGAAGGAGGAGAATAGGAGGGGGCGGTCAAAGATATAGCCTATCACCCTATTAGCCACCCTTGCCTCCTATTTATGGAGAATCACTAAAAATCCTAATGGATCATGTCGTAGTGGGTATTGAATCTCCATATAATTACCCACACATCTTGGATTATTGGATCTCTATCCAATAATACTAATTTACCTCAAATTGGTCCTTATGCAAGGAGTCTATTATTGTTAGGTCTCATCTAATGAGAATAGGGGCTTATTGGATAACTCATATTTAATCCTCTACTCTCTACAACATCCACCATATGTGTGTGACTTTCTAGGCGAGCTAGCCGTGAGTTCTATCTATCAGAACTCCTTCTAACTCAGTCAATTATTATCCCATAATAATTCACTCAACTCATCGATTATGGACGTATTAGGTCACTATGCCATAGTCCCTAAATAGTATAAGGGATATAATCCATTAAACTTGTTTATCATCATTATTATATATCTATAGTCCCTCATCTATCTAATATCCCAGAGATGGTATATTGGGTATGGTACTATCATGCCTCATATGGAATCTATTCGAGCCTCGCTCTAATTAGATTCTCCTGGAGAACTCCTTCTCTCTCAATCATAATAATCCTAGCTAGGGATTTGCTTGAACAAGAGTACACAAGATATTCCTCTTATAATACTGAGAGTGGATGATCCTCTATTGACACTCAATTGTATTTATAAGATTGGCTGTCAATCTTGATAACTGATTGTACTAGACCTGAAGCTTTCTAGACTTGTAAGTCTAGTATTATAGAAATGAGTACTTAAACAAGACATCATTGGTGTTTTAAGTCTAAGGACCAGACACACAACTAAGACTGTAAAATCACTATTTGACATTAAGTATCATCAACTATCTAACATTCTATAAGTGGATCAATTAGTGAACTCATTCTCTAATTATCATATGTATTGTAACCTTAGTGTCCCCACACAAGTGGTTAAGAGACCACTTACCACCATCATATGGATGAGTATATAATACATCGATCTGTTTAGTTACCTCGATGTCTCTCTCAAGTGACATATGATCGGGATTATTTAGGATCTATGTTTAAAGGCGAATCGGTCTTATTATCGTGATCTCATCACGATCCAATTCCTATTACACAGATCTAGGGACATTACAATATATACGCAACAAACAATATATATATATATATATATTATGAGAAAATATCGATAATGATTATATTGCAAAAAGACTGTGTAACGTATCACATGTACTATCACTCACATTATTGGCTTATAAGGAACTTGTAACTAGCACTAGACCTATAAGACTTCAAAGAAACGAATACTTAAATAAGGTATCTTTAGTGTCTCAAGTCTAAGGAGTAGACACATAACTGAGACTATAGAATCATTATCTCACGTTAAGTATCACTAACCATCTAGCTTTTTGTAAGTGGATCAATCAATGAACTCATTCTCCAATGAGTACCTATATTATACCCTTAGTGTCCTCACTGTTAGGATCAATTGACACTAAAAGGGGAGGGTGGGGGTGAATTAGTACAAGTATAAATTCTTATTTTAAATAAAAACTTTTCGCTTTAAGCAAGATAAGAAGATCCAAAGCTTTTTGTTCAAGTAAAGCAAGTGAGTGATTAAAAGAATGCTAAGTTTCTTGCTTAAAAATAACTCAAGAAAGAATAAGCAATTTCGAATAAAAGATAAGTAACTCCATAATGAAAGTCCTTGACTTAAAACTTCACTTTTTAAAGAGCAAGTACAAATCGAAAGCATCTAATTGATATTTAGTTCAAAGCGATTAAGAACTCGATGATTTCAAGTAGTAAATATAATAAGAATAAAACACTCACAATTATAGTGGTTCGGCACCAACGGGCCTACGTCCACTCCCGAGTCCTCCTTCTTGAGGCACACTGATGTCCACTATCGATCTTCTTTGGGTGAAGACTAAACCCTTATACTTGAGCTTACAAGGGAGACAAAGTTATAACTCTTTGACCACTCCTTTACCCCTTTTATTTTTCTTATAATCCACATAAGTTTTTCATAAAAAATTTTCTCCCAAATTGTTGTTTTAGAATGTAAAAAAAATTTATGGTATCTATAGGCCCCAAATGACTTTAGAAATTAGAGTTAAAAATCAAACTCACCCGAAAAATCTAGGTACGGGCAGTTCACCCATCGACCTGGGCGGTCAGTCACCGAAAGTGCCTAGATTCCTACATATGGGCTGTTCAGTTGCCCAACTTGGGCAGTTCAGTCGGCCGAAATCCTGGGCGGCACCGGTTGAACTGCCTCTCATTGATAGTTTACCCATTGGAATCTTTGGAAAAGTGGTTCCCTCCACTTTTCAAATTTTGGCTTGAACCTGATGTTGACCAATTCTTTGGTCAATTGATTGAGCTCAACTTAAGCTCAATTAAACCTTCATAGTGGACCTGATTGCCTCTTTATGTTAATTTGGATTCTTTCTAAATTATACTCATTTAGGACTCAATCTTAACCTACGACTTAAATATTACAATCAAGACATGACCACCAAGCTGATGACCTTACTCCTGTAATTCAGCAACTTCCGGAATCTCCAGCGGTGAGTCTCATAGTCTTCCACTAGTGATCTCCCAGCATGTTCCTAGTGAGCTTCCCGATCCCTTCAACGAATCTCCTAGCGAACTCCCAGCGAGTTGATAGAACCCTAGGGTTCTATCGTGGAGGAAGAAGGTGGAAAGGAGGATAATCGATCTCTTCAAGGGGATCGGGCCTCCTAGATCACTTCGAGGGGATTTGCTAGGGTTTTGCCTTTAGCTAAAAGTAATATTTTTTTCATTGATTGATTTTCATAAAAGAGTTTATAATCTTATTTATAGGGTTCTGCCAAGAGTCCCACTAATCTTTGACTCTTAACTAACTTGATAAACTCCTAACTAAAAATAATAACTGACTTTATCTCAACCAAAGATAAAAACCGACTCTAACAACTTATAACTAACTTAATAAGGTTCACCCGACCCATAACTGACTTTAACTAATATGACTTATCCTGAATAGATGGACCCGACTTAGCTATGGTCCTAATAGACCCACCCACTTCAAATCAGTCTTGTCCTCAAGGCTGAACAATATCATATTTTGGGAGCTCTTCAATATTGCCTCATATTACAACTCTTTGATCGATTAAGTATAGTCTCCACTTGGTGTAGGTAATGGTTTGATCTTCTCGTGCAATTACCATTGTAGTCTTTTGAAGAACCCATTTTATCCGATGGCTAGTGGTAGTACCATATCTTCTTTTGAGAATCACCACTTCGAAGTCTTCCTGGGGCATCAAAAAGAATTTGATAAGTAGTTGTTTTACCTTTGAACACCTGTTATCATGAATTAGGATTCGCCTATTAACAATCTTGTCTTCGAATTTGGCATAACCTTTGTGATTAGACTCCACATTGTTAATTTTTAATTCCTCCTTAGCTGGTTCAATTGTCAGAAGTTTATCACAGCCTTCATTATTAGACTCTACATAGTCAATTTTTTATTCCTCTTTAGTTGGCTTGACCGTCAAAAGTGGCTCTTCTATGTTGACCACTTTGAAATCCTCATTTATTGACTTTTCTTATTTATTGAAGCTTCTGTTCCAGTGAGTGTCCATATTGATTTTTTCCTTCATATATGTTGGCGAATAATATGATTGCTATCATGGTATGGGGATGGTGACTTTAACTTCGCACCGAACCTCAGGAGTAAGTCCCTCAATAAATTTTCTCACCAATTGTATCTCGGACCAATCTCAGGTTTGGTTCGACAGATGCTTAAATATGCTATGGTACTCCTGTACTATAGAAGTCTGATGGATTTTAGTGAGCCATTCATTAATATTCTCATACTCCGATAATCCAAAGCGAATCATAAGCTCTCTTTTGAATTGTCCCCACGAAGGGACTTTGTGATTGGTCTTGTACAAATCATACCATTAGATCGCATCACCTTCGAGTTGAGTGGAAGTTATCTCCACCATGGATTCCTCTAGAGTACTATGAAAATGAAAAAAACTTTTTAGCATATGAGATCCAGCCGATTGGGTCTCCATCTTCCCATTTGGAAAACTCTACCCTCATGCATGTGTATCTTATATCTTGCCCATAATCATACTTTTCATATCAACTCCCTTTGGTACTTTCACTATGTTGAGTTTTGTTGGGACTCTCTGATCGACTTCTTCTAATTTCGCGGAGGAGCTCTTGAAATCTGTCTTCCGTGCGAACCTTAAAGACTTTAAACCTTGCATCAAGTGTATAATCTGTAGTCATCATGTAGGATTGTAGATTAGTGATGTTCAGTTCTTTTTTCTACTGTCGAGTCAGGGGCATGAGTTTGTATCATAGGGGAGGGGCAACGGTTGCTATAAAGGGAGTTGGCATGATTGAAAGCAGCTGCGACAACTAGCAGATAAAGTAGAAATTGAAGAGGTACTGGCGGTGTTCCTTCTTGCTAGAGATGCTGACAATAAGGAGGGGCAGCGGTGGCAGTAAGTTGAAGTGGTGGCAGCAAGGAGGTGCAAAGACAGGGGTGTGGTTGAAAGCGACTGTGGCAACGAGGATAGCAACGACAAGGGAGGAGGCAGTGGTGTTATGAGGAGCACTAGCAGTAGCAAGAATCAATTAAGGAGGAGGCAGTGGCGTCATGAGAAGTGGAGGGGAGGAACAGAGGTGGCCGACGATAGTGGCAGGAAGGGCAGCATCGGTATTTTGGGGCGATTGCTGTGACAAGGAAGGAAGAAAGAATGAGGGTACCTCAGTGGCAGAGTAGGGCACAACCGAGGAGGAGGTTGCAGTGGTGGGTGGAGAGACACCAGCAGCCGGGGAACAGGCAACGACGACGATGAGGTGGCTGGCAGTAGGTAGGTGGAGAGGAAGAAGGGGGAAAGTGCGGGGCCCCTTCTTCTTCTTCTTCTTCTTCTCTCTCTCTCTCTCTCTCTCTCTCTTTCTTTTTTTTTTATTATAGCAAGGTGGTAGATATAATGGCGATGCAGTGATAACAATGATGGTGGTGACGATGATGATGACAAGAGGAGTGGCTATGGAATTACAGTAGGAACACCGAGGATCGCTGCTTTGATATCAATTGATAGAACCCTAGGGTTCTATCATGGAGGAAGAATGTGAAAATGGGGATAATAGATCTCTTCAAGGGAATTGGGCCTCCTAGATCACTTCAAAGAGATCTATCTCCTAGAGTTTTATCTTTGGCTAAAACTAATATTTTTTCATTAATTGATTTCCATAAAAGAGTTTACAACATTATTTATAGGGCTCTGCCAAGAGTTCCACTAATCTTTAACTCTTAACTAACTTAATAAACTCCTAACTGAAAATAATAACTGACTTTATCTCAATCAAAGATAAAAACTAACTCTAACAACTTATAACTGACTTAATAAAGTTCATCTGACACTCTAACTAATATGACTCATCCTGAATAGATAGACTCAACTTAGCTAGGGTACTAACATGAGCTCCCACTACATCATCTAATCCTTGGCCCGATACCCAAGCTTGATCTTGGGTCCATGCCTGATTTGTAATACCTTTTTTCTATCGTGGTTAACTTGTATGATGCTAACTATAACTTAATTAATTATATTCAATCATAGCCACAAGTTCACTTCAAGACCTTCCCAACTCATGGCAAGCCTTTCGGCTATCCCCGATAATCTTCCGACGAGTCTCAATTTTCTTCCAACGAACTCTCTTGCACTATCCTAGCAAGCTCCCGATACCCTCGGCGAGCTCTCGATGCACTCATGGCGAGTTCCCAACCACATTGTCCGAACCCCAGCCCGATGCCTGGACTTGACTCTGGCCAAACTTTTGATTATAATCTTCTCTCGATTGTTGTTAATCCTGCATCAATCAACTCTAACAACCTTGTTAGATCAAACACTCATCAATTGATTTCATCATCAAAATCCGAGATTCAACAATCTTCCCCTTTTTGATGATGATAATCAATTGATGACAGAAGTTAATCTTAACTCCCTCTAAATCCATGCCATTTAAATTTAAGAGAATTACACACTCTTAAATTCAAGTATTTTTAAGAAATCAACATTTCAAGCAAATTTTAAGATAAATTTGTATCAAGTCATTGAATCATAAATTTCAAGAAGAATTATACATCCATACCCAAGTATATGATCAATATCATGTGTCATAAATATATATTTTTTCCTTTTTGTCATCAACAAAAAAAGTGAAATATAGGGCTAAGGATTTTAAGGCCCATGAGTTTTTGTTCTCCTTTATAAAATACGACATGAGTCATATAAAATTTTCTTCCTTTTGTGAAAAAAAAGGAGAGAAAATAAGGGAGGAGTTGTAAAATATTATATCACTAAGAAGAGCTCTCTATAATTTTCAAAAAGAATATTAAGATACGCCCACAAATCAAGTTGAAACTATTTTAATCACATTATGTGTAATATATAATATCATCATAATAAAATCATGACTATTATTCTAAATCATTATGTATATTTTTAAAATTATGTGTAGTATATAATACCATCATCATATCTTCTCCCCCTTTGTCATCAACAAAAAACATAAGTGCAATTAGCAAGTTTTGAATATACGAAAGCTTAGCAATTTAGTAAATTTTTCATCACTTTAAAATATGTAAGCTAGTGAGTTCTTTTTTCTCTCTTCAGAAGTGTAAGCTAGCAAATTTTTTGTTTCATTTCCAATGTTCAAACTAGTAATTTTACATCATGCAAGCTAACAAGTTAGCAAGTGTTACTTCTCTTAGCATGTGTTTTTTTTTTTTTTTTGAGAATGAGGTTAAGCAAATTTTTTTTTATTACATCATTTTTCAAATCATCACATGAAATATATCAAGAAAAATTAACATGGTGATGAGATATACAATTCATGAAGATAAATTGTGAATATGAAGAGACAAGTCATATGAGAAATAAATAAAATCTCTTGATTCATACATAAAAAATCTCAAGTTGTTAATATTTTGATTCATAAAAGATTTTAAGTTATAATTATGAGGAATCAAAATTATGATATAATTTAAAAAAATTATTTAATTTTAAAATTATCAAAAACATATTTAAGATATTTAAAATAAAATTAATAAACTTATTGATCTCTTGAAATGCTAGTTATTTCCTTTCTCCTCTTTGTGTGAGCAAAAAGGCAGAATTAAGATAGAGAAGTGAAAAACATCATGTCATAAAAATACTCAATTTTATATGTGAATTTCGAAATCTAAGGAAAAATAAAGAGCTACCCATGCAATTTAATTTATCTTATACAAATTTCAAACAAGGTAGCAAATCAATCAAATCATGCATTTTGAAGATTATCTTATGTAAATTTTGATAAAAAAAATTAAGAATTTTAAAAGAAGGCATGATAGTAGATCAAGCTCAAATTGTAAATCAAGTATTTTGCATGCATTTAGAAAGTTTTAATTTTCTTCTAGGTAATTGTTCCTCATTCAATGTTATCATATTCAATTTTCTTCTAATCATATTGGTAATTTTATTTTCCCTTTTTGGTTATTGTCATGAAGTATGATGGCCTAATTTCTTTACATCTATATTTAAAATACTCTCAAAAGTATAAGGGGTATCATGTTATTAAAACTAAAATTCAAAAGACATGATTGAATAATTCTCCGAACAACCTTGATTAAAAATTTTACGAGATCTAAACAATTTTGATCTAATCATCAAAATCATACATCTCATTTTTACCAAAATAAATAAATTAGATGTTCAAAAATTTGATTTCTATTGAGGATATAACAAGTTTAGAAATCAAGCGAATGTTTATGATAAAATAAATCTTATTAAATTTTTAACTTATCATAAATTTAAGAAATATTAATTTGGTGGTAAGTTATACTAAGAAGAAAGTCATAAGTGATCATGTCATGAAGAATATTATTATCAAATCTGTCAAGAACATGATTTATTTTGACACATTTATTCATAGATAAAATTTCAAAGCTTTTGAAATCTTAGAAGATCAAATAAAAAGGATCTTGATTCTTATAGAAATATTAAGTTATACATATTGAGAAGTCAAAATCATGATTAGGATGAAAACTTTTCTTTAATAAAGGGAAGAAATCTTAGTAAATAATCTTGGTTTATATAAAGATCTCAAATTATAATTTTCAAGATTTCATGGTCATGATTTAAGTTATTAAATAGTCAAAATCAAAATATCAATAATATTGGATAGATTCAAGCATATCCATTCTTTGAAACAAAATCACTTGAAAATATATCCAAAATCATCATCAAAAATCGCTTTTCGGAAAAAGTAGATTGTTTTCCAAAAGAAAATAGCTAAAGTTTTCTAATTTATTTTTATAGTTAAAAAGATTTAACAATAATGATATCATTTTATCTTGTTAAAGGATTTATAGGATAAAAATATTTTTAAGATTAATTATCCTCTTTTTAGTTGTTTCATGTGATTTCTTTCAAGAATGATTTTCAAATCAATAATTTTTTTAGTTAAGATCGAAAGCCAAATTTTATTCTGGAAGAAGTTATCATGGTCATTGTTATAACACATCAAAATGATAAAATATCTTTAATGTAAAATTTAAACCTATCTTAATTTCAACTTCTAACTCTTTACACATAGTGCAAGGAGTTGACAAACTCATTTTTGAAACATCTAAAAATGAAGCATATATGTTTTCTATGCTCAAAATCTAACATTCAACATAATCATTCAATAATCATAGCATTTTAATCAATATAACATTTGAATTAATTATTTCATAGACTTTATCAGTATTTGAATCATTTAACAATAGTCTTTACATTTAAACCAATACCCAAGCTAATGATTTTGAACCTATTAATCAATCATCATCAAAATCTCATTATATAAATTTCAACATATTTTTCAATAAATAAGGTTCTTTGGTTCTAGTTCATTTTCATACTAGTATACTCAAGCTATATATCATCAAGATTAATTATATAATGATGAACCATCAAAAGATTCATTGTCATTAATTTTAATTTTAATAATTTTCTTGTTTCTACTTTAGCTAGTGAGCTTGAAAGAGTGTTAGATCTCAAGTAACATGTCTTGAGCATCTAATTTCAAAACATTTTTAGTGCTCCTAGCCTTGTTAGGAGACAAATTTATAAGAAAGATTTTGGTACCCATTCTACATTGGGACCTATATAAAGAAATTTGTCTTTCTTATCTAATGATTTTTGATAATTTGTTGTTCCCTTAGGAACCCAAATTAATTTGTAAGGAGTATAATTTTTAAATGAACATTTGTAAGCTATATGTCCTAATCTTTCATAAAAATTATATTTAACTTTTGGTGGCAAATTTAAGGTAGGTCCTTTAATAATCATGGTTGGCTTTTGTTGAATGTTTCTAATAAAGCCTATGCCATTTCTTTTATTAATATGACTCTTATTGGCAAGGATCATATTTAAGGATTTATTCCTAATTTTAAAATTTTCTAATGTTGACTTAAGCTTGATATTTTCTTCCTTAATATTGTCTAGCATTTCACATTTAGAACTAGGATTATGTGATGCTAATAACTCACACATTTCATCAACTTTACCAACTAACAAATCATATTTATTTTTAAGCAACTTAAAAGATTTGCTAAGTGAAAGAATCACTAACCTCATCGTCGATGGCCATAAGAGCGAGGTTCTTCACTTATTGGTTGTGCATTTTATTTTTGGAGCTCCTCGGCTTCTTATGTTTATAGTAAGAGATTTTGTCCATATTTAGATTATTTTTAAGGTTTATATTCATTAATTTATCTGATTTATTTGTTAAGGGTTTAAAGTCCTCATCACTTGAGATTTTACTCGAGTTGTCATATGTTTTCAGTTCAAATTCCTTCCTGTTCTTTAAAAGATATTCTTCAAATTCATTTTTAGAAGTATTTTCATTTAATGATTCATTTAGATTAGTTGTGCTTTCATATGTCATTTCTAATGTATGCCATATATCGAAAGCCGAATCAAAATAAGAAATTCGATTAAATTTATTTTTATTATGTGCATAATATAAGGCATTCATAACCTTTGCATTCAATAAAAATATTTATTTTTTATTATTATTCCAATAATTTATTGGATTAGATGACTTCTGAAAATCTTTTTCAACAATACACCACAAATTAAGATCTATCGAAATAAAAAGGATACATATTCATATTTTTCAAGATGTGTAATCCATCCCATTAAATATAGGAGGATTTCTGATGCATTGACCATTGTTAATGTCGAAAAGAGCCATTTCTCTTAGGTGTTAAACCAAATGAGAAAAATGTGGCTCTAATACCAATTGTTATGATCAATTGGCACTAAAATTAGTGCAAGTATAAATTCTCGTTTTAAACAAAAACTTTTCGCTTTAAGCAAGATAAGAAGATTCGAAGCTTTTCTTGAAGTAAAGTGAGTTGTTAAAAGAATACTAAGTTTCTTGCTTAAAAATAACTCAAAAAAGAATAAGCAATTTTGAATAAAAGATAAGCAACGTCATAATGAAAGTGCTTAACTTAAAACTTTGCTTTTCAAAGAGCAAGTAAAAATCGGAAGCATCTAATTGATCTTTAGTTCAAAGCGATTAAGAACTTGACAATTGTAAGTAGTAAATACAACAAGAATAAAACACTCACAATTATAGTGATTCGACACTAACGAGCCTACATCCACTCTCGAGTCCTCCTTCTTGAGATACACAGGCGTCCACTACCGATCTTTTTTGGGTGAAGACCATACCTTTACAATTGAGCTTACAAGGGAGACAATGTTACAACTCTTTGACCACTTCCTTACCTCTTTTCTTTTTCCTATAATCCACACAAGTTTTTTTACAGAATTTTATCCTTCAAATTGTTGTTATAGAATGCAAGAAAACTTGGGGTATTTATAGGCCCAAAATGACTTTAGGAATTGGAGCCAAAAATTAAACTCACCCAAAAAATCTGGATATGGGTGGTTCACCCACTAGCCTAGGTGGGTCAACCGTCGAAAGTGCTCAGATTCCTAGGTATGGGCAATTTAGTCATCGAAATCCTAGGTGGCATTGGTTGAACCGTTGCTCACCGACGGGTTACCCATCAGAATCTCCAGAAAAGTGGTTCCCTACACTTTTCAATTTTTAGCTTGAACTTGATGTTGATCAATTCTTTTGACAACTAATTGAGCTCAAGCAAACCCTCATAGTGGACCCGATTGCCTCTTTGAGTTGACTTACATTCATTTCAAATTACACTTATTTAGAACTCAATCTTAACCTATGACTTAAAGATTATAATCAAGATATGATCGACAAGCTTATGACCTTACTCTCGCAATCTGATAACCTCCGGAATCTCCCATGATGAGTCTTACAGTCTTCCTCTAGCAATCTCTCGGCATGTTCCTAGCGAGCTTCCCGATCCCTTTAGAGAACCTCCTAGCGAACTCTCGATGAGCTCTCACCGCATCGTCCAATCTTTGGCTCGATGCCCAAGCTTTATCCTGGGTCCATGTCTGATCTGTAACACCTTTTCGTTGTCGTGGTTAACTTACATGATGCTAACTATAACTTAATTAATTACAATTAATCATAGCCATAAGTCCACTTCAAGACCTTCCCAACTCCTAGCAAGCCATTCGGCTAACCCCGATAATCTTCCGACAAGTCTCGGTCATCTTTCAGTGAACTTCCTTGTGTTATCCTAGCAAGCTCTCGATGCATTCCTGGTGAGTTCCCAACTGCATCATCTGAACCCCAGCCCGATGCCTAGACTTGACTCTGGCCAAACTTATGATTGTAATCTTCTCTCTATTGTAATCAATCCTACATCAATAAACTCTAACAACCTTGTTAGATCAAACACTTATCAATTGATTTTATCATCAAAATTCGAGATTCAACACCCACACTAGCGACTATGAGACCAGTCGCTTTCATCATATGGACGAGTGTATAGTATATTGATTTGTCTAGTTATCTTAATGTTCCTCTCGAGTAAACTATGAATGAGATTATTTGGGATTTATGTTTAAAGGTAAATTGATATGTTTATCGTGATCTCATCATGATCCGATTTTCATTATACAGATCTAAGGACATCACAATATATATGTAGCAGACAATATATATAATATGAGAAAATATCAATAATAATAATTATATAAAAAGATTGTGCAGTGTGTCACACTTGCTAATACTCACGTGATTAGCTTGTAGGGCACTTGTAACCAGCAATATCCCACTTAACCTAAAGCCAATCACCTACTTGTTGATCCCCATCACACCCCTATGATGCTTAAAGACAATATAAGATAACAGCTTCATTAGTGGATCTACAATATTATCTTCGGATGTAACTCTTTTTATTACTATATCTTTATGGGCTACGATCTCTTTGATCAGGTGGATCCTCCTCAGAATGTGCTTAGACTTTTGATGAGACATGGATTCCTTTCCTTGAGCAATCATCCCGTTGTTATCATAATATATAAGAATTAGCTCCTTGCGACTCAGTACGACTCTCAAATCCACTATGAACTTCTTCATCTGGACCCCCTCCTTTGCTACTTTGTTATAGCAATATACCCCACCTCTGTGCTCGAGTTAGGAGTAGTATCTTATATGGAACTTTTTTAGCTTACTGCTCCTCTATTCAAGGTAAAGACATACCTTGAGTTTGACTTGCTATCATCAACATCAAACTGAAAACTCGAGTCCGTGTAGCCCTCAACCTAGAGGCTACCTCCTCTTATACCAATGAAAGATTTTTAGTCCTTCTCAAGTACTTAAGGATACATTTTATTGCCTTATAGTATTCCAAACCTAGATCTGCTTGATACAAGCTCGTGACACTCAAAGCATGTACTACATCAAGCCTAATACATAGTATAATATATCTGTAGACCCTATTGCTGAGGTATAAGGTATCCTATCTAAGTCTTCTATTTCTTTATGAGTCTTTGAGGACATACTTCTAGAAAGTGATATTACATATCTCATAAGTATGAGACATCTCTTAGAATTTTTCATGCCAAACCTTTTTACAATGGAGTCTATGTACCTAGATTGGAATAAACCAAATATCCTCTTGGATCTATCTCTATAGATCTAAATCCCCAAGATGTAAGATACTTCCTCTAAGTCCTTCATGAAGAAGTTTCTAGATGGCCAAATTATGACTATGAAGAGCATTCCTACATCTCAATAATCATGATATCATTCATATATAACACTAAAAAGGTGATAGCGCTCCCACTTACCTTCCTGTACACACAAGGCTCATTTTCATTCTTAACGAAGTCATAAGATCTGACCACCTTATTAAATCTTATGTTCTAACTTCGAGAAGCTTGCTTCAGTCTGTAGATGGACCTGAGCAACCTATACACCTTATCTTAACTTTCCTTGGATACAAATCCCTCAAGTTATATCATATACACCTCATACTCGAGGTTGCCATTGAGGAATCCGATTTTCACATCCATCTACTAGATCTTATAGTTATAGTGTGTTATAATAGCCAAAAAAATTTTGATTAATTTCTTCAGTATGGCTATAGGTGAAAAATGTTTCTATTAGGATCATAATGGCATTAAGAAGGGGTTTGAATTAGTGCTTATCAAATAAAGATCTGATTTGAAATCATTCGAATGAGAATATGAATAAAAAATCCATTTAACTTAAAAGTGTGAGTAAAGTAATTTAGTAAGCAAATGTAAAATAAAAGCAAGAAGAAAATACAAACCGATTTATAGTGGTTCGATAGTCCCGACCTACATCTGCTCCTGATTCCTTTTTCTCTCGAGGCCATAAGCTTTCACTGTCAGTCTTCTTTTTAACCGACGATGATCAACTACCTTACAAACCTTTCTCCTTTTAATAAGCCTATAAGAGAATCTTTATAAACTCTTTCTCACAAGACCTCAAACCTCCTTAGAACAAATGTTAAACTCAAGGAGTAAGAGACTCAAACACTAAGAGTTTACAACATTTTTAGCTTAAGGATTCTATCACTTTTCATACCATTTTTCACATTTATTTGTACTCTTTCATTGCCTCAATAAGCAAGAATGGGTGGAATATTTATAAATCCTCAATGGTTTCAAAATTAGAGTCAAAATTTTAAATTCTTGATTTTTCAAGGTATTAGCAGTGTTGAATCTTGGATTTTGATGGAGAAATCAATTAATGAGTTTTATAATCTAACCTATATGTTAGGGATGAGTGATGCAAGATTAACTATGATGGTGAAAAAGACAATACAATCTAATGTTGGGCCGGAGTCAAGTTCATGAATCGGGCTGGGGTTCTGATGATGTAGTGGGAACTCACCAGGAAATCGCTAGAAGCTCGCCTAAGGTGATTAGGGGCTTGTCAGGAGTTCATCAGGAGCTCGCAGAAGGTGATCGAGAGCTTATAGGGAGCTCATGTGGGTGCTCATCGAAAGTGATCGAGAGCTTACCAGGAGCTTGCCAAAGGTGATTGAGAGCTTATCGAGAGTGCGCCAGGAGTTTTTTGTGAGTTCAGAAGATCGATTGATATACTAGACAACAAGAATGATTATAATTATGTCTTAATATATCATAGTTAGTATCATGTGTTTTGATTCCTAATTAAGTTAGATTTAAAAAAATCTAAATTAACTCAATTAGAGGTAATGAGTCCACTTTAGGTTGGATATGAGCTCATCTCGTTGACCTAGAAAGGGGTCAATAAAATATACGAGTCCAATATGAAAAAGGACTCAAAGTACTATTTTCAAGATTCCCAACGATAGTACCGCTAGTGGGCGGTGGTGGTACCATCGTTGTCCTTATTTTCTAGGTGCTTTCAGTGATAGTACCCCTCGTACCCTAGATTTGAAGGATTTTTAAGTTTTGGCTCCAAATTTTGAAGCCAAATTGGAGCCTAAAATATCCCAAGTTTTTTCTTTCTTGGGAGAGCAAGAAAGTGGAAAAAAAATAGGTGAAAATACTAGAAAAATACTCTTAAAATTTATTGAGAACTTTCCTTGTGTGCTTCAAGTGTAAAGTGAGGTTAAGGGAAGAGTGGAAGATTGTAAAGGTTCGTCTCCTGAACTTATGAAAAGGAGAGTGTAAAGGTCCTTCTCCTGAGCTTGGGAAAAGGAGAAATATATAAAGGGTTTTGATCTTCACCCGTGGAAGAAGATTGTTAGTGGACACCGACGGGCCTCGACGAAGAAGGACTCAGGAAGTGGATGTAGGTCAAGTTGGTGACCGAACCACTATAAACTTGTGAGCCTTTTTTTACTTGCTTTTTATTTTAGCATTCTGTAGCTAAATTGAGATTCTTCATTTAGTCTTAAATTTAATCATTCTCTAACTTGATCTTGATGAAAAACGTTTTTAGTTTTGGTTTTTATCTCAAGCATATTTTTCATATCGAGTACTTTATGCACTTACACTAATTCAACCCCCTTTCCCACTCTTAGTGCCAACTCGAACCTAACAGTTGGTGTTAGAGCCACGTTAAACTTAATTAGATTAATACCTAAGCGAGTTAATGACTTCGTTTAGAATTGACGAGGGTCAATGTATTACACGTCATCTTATGTTCAATGGGACAAACTACATCTTCTGGAAAACTAGAATGCATATATTTTCAATTTCATTGGATTTTGATTTGCGGAACATCATTAAAAATGGATTTCAAAAGTCATCCAGTCCCATATATGATTAGAATGGTCATAAAAGACATATGTTTTCATTAAATGCCAAAGCTATGAGTTTAATTGGGTTTCTACTTTTGATTTGGCTTTTGATATATGACATATTTTAAAAGTCACACACGAAAGCACAACTAAATTAAAGAAATAATAAATAAATAAAATAAAATGTAATGATAAACTTGAAGAACACCTTCTAAAGAATAGGAAAGATATTGCCTTGAGAACCAAAGATAAACACCTTCTAAAGAACAAGAAGTACTTGACACTAAGAACAACAGATAACTCCTCAAGTAAAACCTCAAGTGATGAGGATTGTGAATTTGAACTTATGGTAAAAGAATCAAATAAAATAATAAAAATAAATAAAAAAATATAAAAATGAACTTAAAATGGATATACCTTCTTACTATGAATGTAAGAAGCCGAGACACTCTGAAGATAAAGAGCACAACCAAGAAGAAGTAGATGACTACACACTTATGGCCATCAACGATGAGGTAATAACCTTATATGAAGCTTCCTTTAGTTTTGATGGATTGTTAAATGCCTTCCATGAACTATTTGATGAATTTAAGAAGCATAATAAAACTTATAAATTACTTAAGAAGGAACATGCATTACTTGCTAGTAAAATTAAAAACATGCATGAAACATCAACATCATACATTTCTTGTTCTAAATGTAAGTCATTAGAGGCAAATTAAAAAGGAAAATATTATACTATAATAAATTTAAGAAAAGTTTAAAATAGGTAATAAATCTCTAAACATAATCCTTGTTAATAAGGGTCATGTTCATAGGAAATAAGGTATTGGCTTTGTGGGTAACAATCAACAAAATCCAACTATTCTTATTAGAGGACCCACGTTATGTTCTTCACTCGAGAATAAATGTAATTTTTGTGGTGGATGTGGACACTTTGCATATGTATGACAATTTAGAAAGTATAGCCATATAAGTTGATTTAGTTTTCTAAAGGAACCATAAACAACCAAAAGTCTTTAGTTAGAACTTTTCATGAGGGACCCAAAGTCAAATGGGTACATAAACCAAATCCTCATTTATTATAGGTTTGTCTCCAAGCCAAGACTAGGAATACTAAATGATATCTTGAAAGTGGATGCTCAAGGCAAATGACTTGAGATATAACATTCCTTTCAAGCTCACTAGCCTAAGCAACGATAACAAGAAAAAATATTGAAATTAAAATTATTAACAATGAATCTTTTGATGGTTTATTGTTATACAGTTAATCTTGATTGTTTTTCGATGATGCATAGCTAGAGCATACTAGTACAAAAATGAATTAGAATAAAAAAAACTTTAGCTATTATTAATGATAAATATCTACATTAAAATCTATGAAAAAAGAATTTTGATGATGATTGAATATTAGGCTTGTATGTTAGTAGTGATTAAGTTTTTATTAGCTTGTAGAGATTGAATGATGATTGATTTTAAATAATAAATGGGTTGTATGTTGACTTTAGATAAGATTGATTGTTTGAATAAAAATTATTAGTGTGTACATTGAATGATAGATCATTCCTGAATCGGGGCTTGAAATAAAATAAAAAACTCATACTTCACTTTCTAGTATTTTTTGGAAAATTAAAATACTTGAAATGAGAATGAAAATTGTATGATAACTTATTGGACTAAGTCTAAAGAAGGAAATATCATTGGAATTAAAAAAAATCGAAGCTTTAGTTTGAAAACATTTTATTATTGGTCTTGATGATTTATTTTAAAATAAAACTTGATTTTTGTTTTAAATGACCATACATGGATTTGGAAGGTATTCTTCAAATAATCACATGAATTAAAATAAATAAAAAGAAGAAAGTTTTTCTTCAAAAATTTCTCAATCAAGTTCTAAATAAGAGATAAAGTGATACCGTTATTATTAAATCTCTTGAACTACAAAAATGATTTTGATGATTGAAATTTGAATAATATTTTTTTTCCAACTAAATCATGAACTTTCCCATGATCTTTTGACTTGAAATATCTTTTATGATAATAAAATTTTTATATTTATAATTTTCTTTTAACCATAGAGGAGATTTATGATCTTATGACTTGAGATTTTCATTATGAATAATGATTTTGATAACTTGAAATTTCATATACATGAGTCAATATCTTTTATCTTTTCTCCTATGCAACTTACCATAGAAAAAGTTTTATCATGATCTTAACATCTTGAAAATCATAATTTGAGATCTTTATATAAATCAAGATCGTTCATTAGGATTTTTTCGTTTATTAAAGAAAATTATCTATATGAATCAAGATCCTTTTTATTTGATCTCATAAGATTTCTTTTTGACCTAAAAGAAAATTTGTCAAATTAAATTATATCTTTTGGTATTCATAATTTAATACTAATGTCCTTTATGATATGATTTATTTGTTCCTTATATTCATGAATGATATACCTTATCACCAAATTAATATTTATTAAATTTATCATAATTTAAAAATTGATATAAAAGAAAAGATTTTGTACCTTTGTATTTTTCACTTCTTTTTGATAATGACCAAGGGGGAGATAAAATTACTATCTTGCAATAGGGTAGAGAATTGGATATGATAAATATTCTAATATTGAATGAGGAATAATTAAATTAGATATGATAAACAAAGAATAGAATTAGATATGATAAAATTGCTATCTTGCAACAAAATCATTAAATGAGGAATAATTTGCTTAGAAAAAATTAAAAATTTTAAAATTTTTAAATGCATGATTTACAAATTAAGCTTGATTTGCTATCATTTTTTTTAAATTTTTTTATTTTTGCAAATTGAGCTTCTTCCTCTTGATATTTACATGAGATGTTCTTTTAAAATACAATGAGTAGCTCTTATATTCCTCTTGGATTTCTTGATTTTTTAAGGTCTCTTTTGAAATAATTCTTTCCTTTTGAAATTGATATTCATAAAAGAGAAAATATGATTCAAAATTTTTTTCTGATGAGATTCATTTTCATCCCCTCTATCAAAAATTATTTCGATTCATCAATCTTTTAAATCCTTGATGAAATATTTTCAAATGTATTCCCCCTTGATATTTGATTTTTTTTTTGGATACCTGAATTTTAGATCTTTGACACCCCCCCTTCTTCTTCTTCTATTTTATTTATAAATGGGAGAAAGCAATTTGATAAGAAATGGATTAAACTCTATTCTTATTCTTCTTCTTATTTTACTAAGAGGGAGAAATGGACTAAATTCTTCTTTTATATACTAAATGTTGTGATAAATGTTTAAGAATATTCAAACATAAGTTGAGTATTTCTCTTTTTTGTTGATGACAAAAGGAGAGAAATGACATAATTGATAACATAAGAAATGTTTTGAGATCTGAAATTTTTATGTGATACTTAGAAGATGCATTTTATATCATGATTGATGACATGTTTATCAATCAAAACATATTTTTGGTTGAAATTATTTATTATGTGATATCAAGAAGATAAATGCTTTAAAAATTTTATCATGTATGTTATCATGAATGGTTAAATTATGAAAATTTTAAAATACTATGCATGAATTCAAAAGTGATGGGTTCTTTTGAATTAAAATTTGCTCTATTTATCCTATGACATATAAGTAGGGGGAGTTAAGGTTAACTCCGTCATTAATTGGTTATCATCATAAAAAAGGGAGAGATCATTGAATCTCATATTTTGATGATAAAATCAATTGATGGGTTTTATGATTTAACTTATGTGCTAGAGATGAGTAATATAGGATTAACTACGATAATAAAAAGACAATACAATTTAATGTTGGGGTCAGAGTCAAGTTTGGGCATCGGGTTGAGGTTTGGATGATGCAGTAAGAACTCGCCGGGAGATCGTCGGAAGCTCGCTGAAGTGATCGGGGGCTTATCGGGAGTTCACTGGGAGGTTATTGAAGGTGATCAGGAGCTTGTCGAGTGCTCGTCGAAGGTGATCGTGAGCTTGCCGAAGGTGATTGGGAGCTTATCGGGAATGCACCAGGAGTTTACCAAAAGATGATCGGGAGACTCATCGAAAATTTGTCGGAGGATACTAGGAAGTTCACCGAGAGTTTAAAAGATAAATCGATGTGTTAGACAACAAGAACGATTGTAATGTTGCTTTAGTATATCATAGTTAGCATCATGTGTTTTGAGATTTAATTGAGTTAAATTTGGAGAAATATAAATCAACTCAACGAGAGGCAATTGGGTCCACTTTGGGTTGGATTTGAGCTTAAGTTGAACTTATTTTGTTGACCTGGAAAGGGGTCAACAAGAGGTACGAGCCTACTTTAAGAAAGGACACAAAGTATTATTTTTGGGATATCCAAATAGTAGTACCATCGATGGGCGATGGTGGTACCCCTATTTTCTGGGTGCTTTCGATGGTAGTGCCGCTTGTACCTTAGATTTCAAGGATTTTTGAGTTTTAGTTTCAAATTTTGAAGCCAAATTGGGCTCTATAAATATCCTAAGTTTTCTTGCTTGGGATAACAAGAAAGTGGAAGAAAAAGAGGTGAAAATACTAGAAAAAATACTTTTAGAATTTGTTGAGAACTTTCCTTGTGTGCTTCAAGTGTAAAATGAGGTTAATGGAAGAGTGGAACATTGTAAAGGTTTCTCTCTTAAACCTATGGAAAGGAGAGTGTATATGTTCTTCTCCTGAGTCTAGGAAAAGGAGAAAGGTGTAAAGAATTTTGATCTTCACCCATAGAAGAAGATCATTAGTGGACACTGATGGCCTCGACGAAGGAGGACCGGAAAGTAGACGTAGGTCAAGTTGGTGACAAAACCACTATAAACTTATGAGCCTTTCTTTACTTACTTTTTATTTTAGCATACCATAGCTAAATCAAGATTCTTCATTCGGTCCTAAGTTTAATCCCTCTCTAACTTGATCTTAATGAAAAACACATTTAGTTTCAGTTTTTACTTTAAGTATATTTTTCAAATCGAGCACCTTTTGCACTTGCACTAATTCACACCCCCCTCCTCTTAGTGCCAACTCGATCTTAATAGGTGGTACTATCACTGAATAGACCTAGAATACTAGGCTCTGGCGATACCATAACTAAACTAGGTGGTACCATCGTTGAACTAAGTGGTATCATCGCTGAAAACTATAGAAAAGCACAAAACTATGCTTTACATAGCCTTGGCGGTACCACCGCCTAGACCTGGCAATACCACCGCCCAGGTCATTTCTAGGTCATTGGATTGGCCTTTCATCAGGCCCAATTCAACCTTGGTTCAAGCTCAATGGGCCCAAATTAAGTTGGTATAGTTTCAGTCTAATACCAGCTTAATTTGACTCTAAATAACCATAATCAAGACCTAACCACTCAATCACATATCTAGCACAATCAAGAAGCAATAAGCACGTTTCCAGCGTTCCAACATGTCATGTGATCATTCGGCACTTCGTTCGAACCTTCGAGGTATCATCCTTTCCTTTGGTGTATTGCCCGATCAATCTCTAACATGATATTCCGTCAGCCCAACATTTGATTCTCCTGCTTCAACAATTTACCATATGATGGTTCATGTTTGTGATCGAAGTTTTTTCTGTGTCACTTATCTTGAAAGTCTATTAGTCCATAATTTCATTAATAAAATTCGAGATTTAACAATCTCTCCCTTTTTGATGATGACATAATTTTAACTAATGAACTTTGAATTTTTAAAGTAACATAATAACCTTTCAATTATTTGAATTCAAGTCAAAATAATTTTAATAATAAATTATAATAACTTTTCACAGTGATTATTTCAAAAACCATGTACATAATTTCACATCATATTCATATATCTCAAATAAGTTGATGTCATCATAATACAATATGTATATGAGTGCTACGCTATTAAAAATTATCATTACTTCTCTCTCTTTATCATCAATAAAAAGAGAAAAAAAAAGAGTAAGCTACTATTTTTCTCTCCTCCTTTGTCATTATCAAAAGGAAAAGAATGATATCATTTCATCATGATGCTATGTTATATCAATATGCCAATGAATGATATTAATATAAAGAAATCATATGATATAAATCACACATCATCATATGTATTTGAAATCAAGATAATTATTAATGAAATGAATCTCCTCTTTAGTAAAAGAAAAGAAGAACTATAGGAGAATAAGTAGTAAAAGATCTTCATTTATATAAAATAAATCTCAAGTATCGAGAAGCCAAGATCATGATTTATTTAAATAAATTTGATTCTTAGTAAATAGCAAAAAAGGATTATAGGAGAACAAATAGTAAAAGATCTTGATACATAAAAAATAAATCTCAAGTTAAATATCAGAAAATCAAGATCATGATTTGTTTGAATAAATCTTCTTCTTAATAAATAGAAAAAAGGATTACAAAAGAACAAATAGTAAGAGATCTTAATTCATATAAAATAAATCTCAAGTTAAATATCGAGAACTCAAGGTAACGATTTGTTTGAATAAATCTTCTTCTTAATAATTAGAAAAAAAAAGATTATAGGATAGTAAAAGATCTTGATTTATATAAAATAAATCTCAAGTTAAATATAGAGAAATCAAGATCATGATTTATTTAAATAAATCTCATTCTCAATAAATAGCAAAAGGTGTCATAGGAGAATAATTAGTAAAATGTCATGATTCATATGAGATAGATCATAAGTCAGGATTATCAAGAAGTCAAGTGAAAGATCATGATTTTTTTTTAGAAAAAATATAATCAAATTCAAAATTATCATTAAAATTAATTTTCTTATCTTTGGAAAATTCATTGAAAATAAAATGGATAGAAAAAAACTAAACTCTTTAGTTCTAATTTGTGAGATTTTTTTTATACTTGTATGTCTTAATCTCTTATGCCAAGGCAATGCATCATCATTTAAAATAAAAAAAACAAGTTTTATCATAAAAATCATCAAGTGTTAGGATTAATTGGTACTAAGATTGGAAGCGTTTCGTTGAGTAAGTGAGCAATAAACTTATTGAATGAAGCTAAGTTATTATCATGCTAAATAAAAGCTCCATATAAGAACATGCATAATTAAAATGGCAAAGTAAAGAGATGCTCACAAATTTATAGTGGTTCGGCTACAATCTTGGCCTATGCTTCCCAAGTCTTCTTTGTCGAGGTCCATCGAAGTCCACTATCAATCTTCTTTGGCTGAAGACTAAACCTTTACACTTCCCACTCTTCTTTTCTCAGGCTCAGGAGAGGAACCTTACAAACTTACAAGGGAGACTTTACAAGAATTATAATTCTTTCCCTCACTCCCTTATCCCTTTCCTTTTCCTTATAATTTTAGCATATAATTTTTCACAAAATTTCTAGCCCAATGTGTTATGCTAAATATAAGAAATCTTAAGGTATTTATATATCCCAATTGGCTTCAGAAATAGATCCAAAATTCAAACATATCAAAAAAAATTGGGTATGGGCGGTACAACCTCCGATGGTGATGGTACAATCACCGGTGATGACGGTATAATCGTCGAAAGGTGCCCAAAAAACTGGAAGGCGATAGTACAATTGTTGCCTACCGGCAGTACAACCATCGAGAATCTCATAAAAGTGATTTCCTCCACTTTTTCAATCTTGACTTGTACCTTCAGTTGACCCCTTTCTAGGTCAACCAATTGAGCTCAACTTGACCTTAATCCAATCCCAAATGTAGACTCAGTTGCCTCACTTGAGTTAATTTAGATTCCTTCTGAATATAACTCAAGTAGAATTCAAACCTAAACTAATGCTAACTACGACTAATCAATTACAAACAATGTGACCATCAAGTCCAACAAGACCCTCCTGACTCCTGACAAGTTTTTTGGCAACCCCCGATGATCTTTTAACGAGTCTCTTAGTCTTCTTCCGGGGAACTCCTGACTCCATCCTAGAAAGCTCCTGATCACCTTCGACAAGCTCTCGATGAACTCTCAGCATGCTTCCGATACCTTCGATAAGCTTTTGATGAACTCCCCGGTAAGCCTTCGATCCCTTCGACGAGCTCTTGATGAACTCCTGACAAGCTTTCAATACCTTCAGCAAGCTTCTGATGAGTCTCTAGGCAAGTTTCCACTATATCATCTGAACCCCAGCCCGATGCTCGGACTTGACTCTAGCCCAACATCTAATTGTAATTCTCTCTTTATCGTAGATAATCATGTATCAATCATCTCTAAAATACATGTTAGTTAATATACCTCATCAATTAATTTTATCATCAAAATCTAAGATTCAACAATAATCTCCTCCTTTTTGATGATCACAATCAATTGATGATGAGAGTTACACCTTACTCCCCCTAAATTCATGTAATAATTCAAATAATAAAAAAAAACTTAAATTCAAGAGAACCAAATACTCTTGAATTCAATTATCATATCATCCATTCAAATATTAAAATGATATACCATAAATTTCAAAATAATCAAATCATACATGATACATGATATTTATCTCAACTAATCATGAATCATCAAAATTTCAAGGATATTCCAATAATTTCATACAAAATTTTCTTCTTTTAAAAATCATCAAGATATAACATTAATATCAACCAATAAATCATGAATTATTAAATTTTCAAGAATGTTTCAAAAATTTCAAAAATCATGCATCAGTGATACAATGATTTTAAAAATCTCCTAATTCAAGAAGAGATGCTATTCTCTTCCTCTTTGTCTTATATGTATCATTTTCATACTATTTCTTTCCTTTTGTCATATGTATTATTTTTGATGCTATTTCTTCCCCTTTATCATATATGTATTATTTTTCATATTTATGTCATCAATACATTAGTTCTTCCCTTTTGTCATCATAAAAAAGAGATGGAGTAATGAGCAAGTAATTTTATGATGCATACAGTCATCATGTGTCAAAATTTTTATATTTTCATAAAATAAATATTGATTAAATGTTTGGTACTTCATTGCTTCCCCTTAGTAAAATAGGATAAAAACATAATTTTCTCATTAAAATTTTTCTTCCCCTTTTTGTAAATAAGAAAGAAAACGAAATGAAGGGGAGGGGGTGTCAAAGATCAAAAATTAAAAAAATGATACATTTATAAAAAATTAATATAAAAAACTCATATCAAGAATCATAGAAGTTTATATCATATATTTTTTTATAGATATTCATCATGAATTGAAATGATCTTTGAGAAATGATACAAAAGAGAGCTTATATCAAGCATTATAAAAGTTCTCGTCATATATTCTTCTTTTGTAAACATTCATCAAGATTCATAAAACAAGAATAATCTTTAAAAATATCTCATCATAGACATTTGAGTCTCATTCTTATGTTTATTTTAACAAGAGTTATTTAAAAAGTGAACTAAAAAATCCAAGAAATCCAAGAAGAATTAAGAGAGACTCGTGCATTTAAATTATGTGAATTTCAAACACAAATAATAAATCATATTTATGAAGATAATCTTCTTGTAAATTTTCTTCCCCTTTTTGTAAACATAAAAGTAGAAACTAGGAAGGGAGTGAAAGACATCATGTCATAAAAATACTTAATTTCATATATGTAAATTCTGAAATCTAAAAAAAATCAAGAGCTACTCATGCAATTTAATTCATCTTATGAAAATTTCTAGCAAGGTTGCAAATCAAGCAAATCATGCATTTTGCATGAAATCCAAAGAGAAATGTGATGGTAAATCAAGCTTAATTAATTAAGCATTTCACATGTGTTTTAAAATTCTAAATTTTCTTCTTAGAAAATTGTTCCTTATTCATCGCTATAAGATTCATCATATCAATTTTATTCTAATCATATTGATAATTTTATCTCCCCCTTTGTTATTTTTAAAAAGAAATATGATTGTTTAATTTTTCTTTTGCATTCATGTTCTAAATATGACTATGAGTACAAAGGAATCATGTTTATAAAAATGAAAAATTAAATCATAAGTATCTAAAGACATGATTTCTTTTCATAAATCTCTCTCCCCACCTCACCCCCACCCCCTCCCCTCTCTTTTGTTTTTTGTAAATAATACAAATAAGTCTTAGGAGATTAAATAATCTTAATTTATCCAAGATAAATCTTAAGACATATAATTCATTTAGATAATTCTTCTTAATAAAACGAAAGCATGATCTTGATAAAAAGTTATTATAATTGTCAAGATCATAAATCTCTTTTTTATTTAAAGTAAAAATTATAAAGATCAAGCATGATTCCCAAAAATGATAAGTCAAGTAAGAAATCAAAGGAATATTCATGATAAGACAAATCTCATATAATTTTTAACTTATCACAAATTTAAGAAATATTAATTTTGATGATAAGTTATACTAAGAAGGAAGTCATAAGTAATCATGTCATGAAGAATATTATTATCAAAATTAAGGATTTATTTTAACAAATATCTTATTAAATGAGATTCAAAGCTTTAGAACTCTTAAGAGATCAAAGAAGAGTCTTCATTCATAAAAATATCAAATTAAAAATATCAAGATCATGAGTAGATTATAAAGAAGAAAAAAATGAAAGATCTTGATTTATATATTTGAAACTTCAAGTTATCAAGAATATGATTCATAAGAAGATTTTCAAATTATAGTCTGAAGAGACAAATTATGATTTATTTATATAATTCTCTTTAAACAAACTTGATTTATATAATTATTTCAAGTTTCAATTTTTCAAGATGTTAAGGTCATGATAACAACTTATTCAAGTTTGAATTATCAAATTATCAAAATCTAGAGTAAAAATATTATGAATAGATTCATTAATCTCTTATTGAAATCCCAATAAGATAGAGATCATCACGAATATTACAATAAGATATATTCAAACAAGATCATTGGTTTATTTTATAATACAATAATATTTCTTTATTAAATAAGCCTTAACTCTTTAGACTTTAGTGAAAGAGTTGTTATGCACTTTTCATATGCATTTCAAATATATATATTTTAAAGCACTAAAAGAAGAAATATGAAAATTTTTATTTCAAGTTTCAATTCAAGAACCATCATCCAATCATAACCCATTTTAACATACAACTATCATTGTAATATTTAAATCAATTATTCCACAAACTTAGTCAATAATAGTATAATATTTGAATCATCAAATTATTTTTATAATTTAGGAGATTCAACAATAATGGTATCATTTTATTTCTTATTGAATGATTGATAGGATAAAAATATTTTCAGGAAAAATTATCATACTTTTTAGTTATTTCATATTATTTATTTTAAGAATGCTTTTCAAATTAATGAATTATCATTTAAGACCGAAAATCAAATTTCATTCTAGAAGGAATCATCAAGGTTATTACTATAATACATCAAAATGATAAAATATCTTCAAAGCAAAAATTCAACCTATCTCAGTTTGAATGAGTCTAACTCTTTACACATAGTGCAAGGAGTTGAAAAACTCATTTCTAAATTTTTATTTATTTTATGTTCAAATTCAAGAATAATCTATCATTGAACAACACACATTTAATCTCAACATACAACTATTCAACTATTTAAATCATTAAACAATTTTATAAGCTAACTTAGTCAAAAATATCATAATATTTAAGTCATTTAACAATAGTCTTTGCATCAACAAATATCTAAGCTAATCATTTTGAATCTATCATTCAACCATTATCAAAATATCATTTTCATAAATTTTAATATAAATTTTTTATTAATAATAACTAAGGTTTTTTAGTTCTAGTTTTAGTATGCTCTAGCTATGCATCATCAAGATTAACTTTATAATAATGAATCATCCAAAGATTCATTACCTATAATTTTATTTTCAATAATTTTTCTTATTATTTACTTAGGCTAGTGAGCTTAAAAGATTGTTAGATCTCAAATTATGTGTCTTAAGCATCCACTTCCAAAATATTATTTAGTGCTCCTAGCCTTTTTAGGAGACAATTTTATAATAAGAGAGATTTTGATTTAGGTACCCATTTAAGTTTGGGTCCCTCATGAAATGTTCTTCCTATTTTCTCTAATGGCTTGAGGTCGTTTATGGTTCCTTTAGGAACTCAAATTAATTTGTATAGACTATATTCTTTGAATAAATATTTTTAGGCTTTATGTCCTAATTTACCATAAAAGTTGCATTGAATTTTTGGTGGTAAATTTAGAGTGAGTCCTTTCACGAAAATAGTTAGCTTTTGTTGAATGTTGTGAACAAAGCTTATACTTTTTTCCTATTAATATGACCCTTATTTGTAAGGAATGTTTATAGATTTATTTCTTATTTGAAATTTTTCTATAATTTGTTTTAACATGATATTTTCCTTTTTAGCTTCTTCTAACGTATCATATTTAGAGCAAGAATTGTATGATGGTGATGCATCATGCATTTGTTCAAATTTATTAACTAAAGAATCATGCTTTTTTTAAGTAATTTATAAGACTTACTAACTTTTTTAAACTCATCATAAAGTTTATGCAAAGAACTTAACAACTCATTAAAAGTAAAAGAACTTTTAGGTCGGTTACTTACCTCATCGTGGTTGGCCATGAGCGTAAAATTCTCCTCTTCTTCGTTATGCTCTTCATCTTCAGAGCGTCTCGGCTTCTTACGTTCATAGCTAGAGGTTTTATCCAATTTAAGTTCATTTTTATGGCTTTTATTTATTAACTTATCTGATTTATTTGTCAAAGGTTTAAAGTTATTATTACTTAAGATTTCACTCGAGGAATCATATATTCTTCTCAGTTCAAATTTCTTTATATTCTTTGGAAGGTGTTCTTGGGTTCTCAATATCAAATCCTTTTTATTCTTTGGAAGATATTCTTCTTATTCATTTTTGTAAGATATTTCATTTAATGATTCATTTAGATTAAGTGTGCTTTTATGTGTCAATTCTAATATATATCAAATCTCAAAAGCCGAATCATAAGAGAAAATCTAATCAAATTCATTTTCATCAATTACACAAAATAAGACATTCATTGCCTTTGCATTTAACGAAAAATTCTTCCTTTCCAAGTCATTTCATTCGTTCATTGGTTTGAGAGATTTTTCAAAACCATTCTCTACAATGTGCCATAAATCAAAATCCATAGAAATCAAGAATATATGCATCCTCGTTGGGAGGATGTGAAATAGAATATCCCTCATTTATGCCAACCAAAGCTATTTACTCAAGTGGGTATTAGTCCAATAAGTAAGACTATGCTCTGATACCAATTGTTAAGATCATTAAGGGAAATTTTTCGTTTGGAGCAAAACTATAAATCATGAGCGTTTCGTTGAGTAAGTGAGCAATAAGCTTATTGAATGAAGCTAAGTTAGGATCATGCTAAAGGAAAGCTCCATATAAGAATATACATAATTAAAATGGCAAAGTAAAGAGATGCTCACAGATTTATAGTGGTTCGACCACAATCTTGGCCTACGTCCACTTCCCGAGTCCTTTTCATCGAGGTCCATCGGAGTCTACTACCAATCTTCTTTGGATGAAGATAAAACCCTTATACTTCCCACTCCTTTTCCCAGGCTTAGGAGAGGAGACTTACAAACTTATACGGGAGACTTTATAAGAATTACAATTCTTTCCCTCACTCCATTGCCCATTTTCTTTTTCTTACAATTTTAGCACATAATTTCTAGCCCAATGTGTTGTGCTAAATGCAAGAAATCTTGGGCTATTGATAGACCCTAATTGACTTCAGAAATGAAGCTAAAATTCAAATGTATCTGAAAAATTCGAGTACGGGTGGTACAACCACCGGCACTGATGGTACAACCATCGAAAGGTGCTTGGAAAACTAGGTGATGATAGTACAACCGCCGACTTGGGTGGTACAACCATCAACCTAGGTGTTACACCCACTGTCCACTGGTGGTACAATCATCTGGAATCTTGGAAAAGTGATTCCCTCCACTTTTTCAATCCTGATTTATACCTTCATTTGACCCCTTTTTGGGTCAACCAATTGAGCTCAACCTGAGTTCAATCCAATCCCAAATGTGGACCCGGTTTGCCTCACTTGAGTTAATTTGGATTTCTTTCAAATCTAACTTAAGTAGAACTCAAACTCAAACCGATGCTAACTATGATTAATCAATTACAACCAATATGACCATCAAGTTCAATAAGACCCTCCTGACTCTTGACAAGCTTTTCAGTAACCCCCGACGATTTTTCGATGAGTCTCTTAGTCTTATTCCAGTGAACTCCTGATGTCATACTGATAAACTCCTGATCACCTTTGGCAAGCTCCCGACAAACTCCCAGCAAGTTTCCTATACCTTCGGCAAGCTTCTAGCAAACTCCTAGCAAGCCTCTAATCCTTTCGACGAGCTCTCGATAAGCTTCCGGTGAGTCTTTCGATGAGTTCCCATTATATCATCTGAACCCCGACCCGATGCTCGAACTTGACTCTGACCCAACATCTGATTGTAATTCTCTCTCTATCATAGTTAATCCAACATCAATCATCTCTAACACAATGTCAGATCAATAACTCATCAGTTGATTTCATCATCAAAATCTAAGATTCAACATTAAAATCAATAGCATAAACATTATTGCTCCTTAAGGCAATCATAGATTTATTCTTATGTGGTATGTCATTAGACTCAAATTTAATATAATATCCTTTGTCATATAATTAACTAATACTTAATGAGTTATATTTCAAATCATCTATTAAATGAGCATATTTAATCATAGGATTCAATTTGTTACTAATTTTAAATTTTTCTAAAATTTATTGTAATAACATACTTTCCTTTATATAAAGTGAATCTAGCTCTTCCTATTTAGTGTAAAGTGTTAACATACAATTGACATGCTTAATTTTTAATTTATCAAATTTATTAGAGAGATACATGATCCCTTTTTTTTAGCAATTTATATTTCTTACTAACCTTTTTCATCAAACAAATTATGAAATGCATTAAATAATTTATCATAAGAAAATGATATTTCGGGTGAGTCACATACCTCATCACTAAAGGCCATTAATGTGTAATTTGTCACTTCGTCTTTGTTGATTGACTTTTCATCATCTGATGCACTTGAATCATCTCAAATTACCTTGAATACTTTATTCTTATTTTGGGTCAACAACTTCTTATTCAGTTATGGACACTCGTTTTTAGGTGTCCTGGCTTCTTATATTCGTAGCATATTATAATATCCTTTTTAGATTCATTTTTATTCTTATGATCTTTGTTCCTTTTCATGAATTTTTTAGGTCTTATTGTCAAAAGTGCAATGTCATTATTGTCATCACTTTATCTTTCACTTGAGGATTCTTTTTTGGTTCTCAGTGCAATATCCCTCATATTCTCTGACAGGTTTTCCTCTTGTTTATCATGTACTTTATAAGTCATTTCATAGGTCATTAAAGACCCTGTGAATTCTTCAATAGGATAATTGTTCAAGTCCTTTGCCTCTTAGATAACTATTACTTTTGGATTCCAACATTTAGGAAGAGATTTAAAATTTTATTTACTAGTTAAAGGTTAGTATAATATTTACAAAGAGCTTTCAAACTATCGATAACATCCGTAAAATGAGTGTATATGCTATCAATGGTTTAACTTGGCTTCATTTTAAACAATTCATAACTATGTGCTAAGAGATTGATTTTTTTACTATTTTACTCTACTTGTGCCTTCATAAGTAACTTCTAGTGTGTGCTAAATGTCATGTGCAGTGTCACAAGTAGACACACGATTAAACTAATTTTTATCTAAAATATAAAATAAAGTGTTCATAGCTTTAGCGTTAAAAGAAAATGTTCTTTTTTTAAATTATTCCATTCATTTATTGAATTAAAAGATTTTTGAAAACTATTTTCAATGACATTCCATAAATTAAAATATAAAGAAATCAAAAAAATTCTTATTCATATTTTTTAGTAAGTGTAGTTTATCCCATTGAACATAGGAGGACACGTGATAGAGTGACCCTCGCGATTGTCAGAAAAGGTCATTAAAACTCATTTGGGTGTTAAACCAATTGAGAGAACTTGGTTCTAATACCAACTCTTAGGACCGTAATGCTATTGAGAGGGGGAGTAAATTAGTGCTTCTCAAAAAAGATTCGATTCGAATTCGTTAGAACAAGAATATGAATCCAAAATCCATTTAACTTAAAAAATGCGAGTAAAGTGGTGAGTAAAGTAAATAAGTAATCAAATGACAAGTAAAAGTAAGAAGGAAATACAAACTAATTTATAGTGGTTCAGTTATCTCGACTTATGTCCACTTTGGATTCCTCTTCTCTCAGGGCCATCAGCTTTCACTATCGATCTTCTTTCCAATGGGCGAAGATCAACTACCCTTATAATCCTTTATCCTTTTACTAGGCTCTGGAGAGAACCTTTACAAACTTTTTCTCATGAGATCTCAAACCTCCTTAGCATAAATATGAAACTCAAGGAGGAAGAGACTAAAACACTAAGAGCTTACAACACTTTTAGCTCAAGAATGCTATCACTTTTTCTCCCCTTTTTTCACACTCATTTGTGCTCTTTTGTTACTTCAGCAAGAAAGAATGGGTGACATATTTATACATCCTCAATGGCTTTAAAGTTGGAGCCAAAATTTTAAATCCTCATATTTTCAGAGTCCTAGCGATACTACCACTGTCACTGAGCGGTACTATCATCATACAAAGCCTGGAATATTGGGCTATAGTGGTATTGCCATCGAACTAGGTGGTACCACCATTGAAAACTATGAAAAAGCATAAAATTGTGTTTTTCATAGCTTGGGTGACACCACTATTTGGACCTGTCGGTGCTGCCACCCATGTCATTTCCAGGTCATTGAATTGACCTTAGGCCTAATTTTGTTGAATCTCATATTTTGATGATGAAATTAATTGATGGATTTATGATATAACCTGTGTGTTAGAGATAAGTGATGCATGATTAACTATGATTATGAAATGGTAATATAATATTATGTTGGGTCGGAGTCAAGATCAAGTATCGAGTCAGGGTTCAGACGATGTAGTGGGAGCTCACCGGGAGTTCACTAGAAGATAATCAAAAGCTTGCCGAGAGTTCGCCGGAGGAATGCCCGAAGTTCATTGGGAGTTCAGAAGATCGATTGACATGTTGGACAACAAGAATGATTGTAATTATTTGTTATAGTGTGTCGTAGTTAGCATCATGCTTTGAGTCCTAATTTGAGTTAGGTTTAGTGAAATCCAACTAACTCAATTAGAAGCTAACCAGGTCCACTTTAGGTTAGATTTGAGCTCATGATAGAGATTATTTCGTTGACCTAGAAAGGGATCAATATAAGATATGACTTAGGCATAAAATAGTATAGGAAAGTACTATTTTTGAGCTATCTGGTGGTAGTACCGTCGGTGGGCGATGGTGGTACCACAGTCACCTAGAATCTCTGGGCACTTTAGTGGTAGTACCATCCATACCCAAATTTTGTCCTAATTTTTGAAGCTAATTGAAGTCTATAAATACCTTAAGTATTCTTGTATGGAAAGCAAGAAAGTACAAGAAAAGTGATTGAAATCTTGGGTAAAATTCTATAAAAATTGAGAACTTCCTTGTGTGCTTTAAGTATAAAATGAGTTTAAGGGAAGAGTGAAAGATTGTAAAGGTTTATCTCTTAAACCTATGAAAATGAGAGAAATATAAAGGGGTGTTTTATTTTCACTTATAAAAGAAGATCATTAGTGGACATTGATAGGCCTCGACGAAGGAGGACTCGAGAAGTAGACGTAGGTCAAGTTTTTGTTCGAACCACTATAAATTCTGTGATTACTTCTCTTTCGTCTCTCTTTAAGTTTGATATTAACCTTAGTTGCTATTATCTAATTCTAAGAAAAGCATGAACATCTCCTTTCGGCTTTGTTTTAAATCGCTTCCGGTTTTGATTTTACTTCAAGTAATATTATTTAAATTGAGTTTTTTAGCTCTTGCACTAATTCCCCCCCCCCCCCCCCCTCTCTTAGTGCCAACTCGTTCTTAATAGTTGGTATCAGATTATTTGAATTAACACCCAAGCGAGTTAATGACTTCTTTTGGCATTAATAAAGGACACTCTATCACACATCATTCTATGTTTAATGGGATAAACTACACATTTCGATGGATTATAAATTGTGAAATATTGTTGAAAATAGATTTCAAAAGTCATCCAATCCTATAAATGATTGGAATGATCATGAAAAAAAAGATGTTTTCCTTAAATGCCAAAGCTATAAATGCTTTATTTTATGCTTTAGATAAAAATAAATTAAATTAGATTTCTACTTGTGATTTGATTTTTAATATATGACACACCTTAGAAGTCACACCCAAAGGCACAAGTGAGCAAATGAATAGAAAATAAATCTTCTTATACATAATTTTGAATTGTTTAAAATGAGACCAAGTGAGACTATTGGTGACATGTTTACCTGCTTTACGGATGTCATCAATAGTTTGAAATCTCTTAGTAAAGTTAATTCTAATCTTGAACTTGTTAATAAATTTTAAGATCTTTACCTAAAAGTTGGGACCCGAAAGTAATAGCTATACAAGAGATCAAAGAATTGAACAACTTACCTCTTGAAGAACTGATTGGGTCTCTAATGACTTATGAAATGAGTTGTAAAACAAATAATAAACTTGAAGAACACCTTCCAAAGAACAAGAAGGAAATTGCATTAAGAACCAAAGATGAACACTTTCCAAAGAACAGAAAGGACATAGCACTAAGAATAATAGATGACTTATCGAGTGAAACCTCGAGTAATAAGAACAATGATATTGTAATTTTAACAAGAAAACTCAAAAAAATTATGAAAAAGAATAAATACTATAGAAATATAAGTAAACCAAAAAAGGACATATAATCTGTTATGAATGTAAAAAGTCAGGACATTTCAAAAGTGAGTGCTCACAGTTGAAAAAAAGCTACCAAACGAGAAGATTGCCTTCTCAACAACATGGGATGATTCATGCTCGACAGATGATGAATATCATAATAATGAAGAAGTTGCTAACTACGCACTCATGGCCATCCATGATGAGATAAGTGATTCTTCCGACATCTCTTTTACTTTTGATGAGTTGTTAAATGCCTTTTATGAACTATTGAATGAATTTAAGAAGCTCAGTAAAACTTATAAATTACTTAAGAAGGAACATGCATTACTTGCTAGTAAACTTGGAAACATACATGAAGCATTAACATCATACATTTCTTGTTCTAAATGTTAGTCATTAGAGGTAATTAAAAAAAAATATCATACTATAACAAATATTAGAAAAGTTTAAAATAGGTAATAAATCTCTAAACATGATCCTTGCTAATAAGGGTCATGTTTATAGGAAAGAAGATATTGGCTTTGTGAGTAACACTCAACAAAAACCAACTATCTTTGTTAGAGGACCTACATTACTTTTCACTCGAAATCAAATATAATTTTTATGGTAGTCTTGGATATTTTGCCTATAGATGCTCATTTAAAAGGCATAGTCCACATAAGTTAGTTTAGGTTCCTAAAAGAACTATAAATAACTCAATGCCATTAGTAAAATTAGAAAGAGCTTTTAATGAGAAACCCAAAGTCAAATGGATACCTAAACCAAAACCTCATTTCTTATAGGTATGTCTCTAAACAAAGGCTAGAAGCATAAAATGATATCTTGATAGTAGATACCCAAGGACATGATTAGAGATCCAACTCATTTCTCAAAGCTCACTAGCCTAAATGAAGGATTTATCACATTCGGAGACAACAACAAGGGAAAAATAATTAGGAAAGAAACCATAGGTAACAAATCAGACCTCTGATTTGTTATTAGTTGATGGTTTAAAACATAATCTACTAAGCATTAGCCAATTATGTGATAAAGAATATATTATTAAATTTGAATCTAATGCTTATATAATTGAAATACCACACAAAAATTCTTAATGCGTACACTATTGACATTAATAATTTTATGATGAAATGTGTTTTTCGGACTTGAATGATGATGCATAGATTTAGCATAGGAGACTAAGACCTATTAGCATGGAACTATTAAGCTAAATCTCAACTAAAAATCTAGTGAGAGGATTGACTAGTATTAAATTTATCAAAGATAAAGTTTATGATGCATGCCAAATAGGAAAATAAATAAAAAGTAGTTATAATCAATAAATCAAATAAGTACTTCTAGGCCATTAAAATTGATCCATATAGATTTATTTGGACCAATTGATACTATAAGCTTAGGATGTAACAAATATATATTTGTTAATATAGACGATTATAGTAGATATACTTGGACTTATTTCTTAGCACACAAAAGTGATTTTGTAATATTTTTTAAAATTTTATAAACTTGTTTAAAATAAAAAGGGTTTTATCATTTCATCTATACGTAGTGATCATGGTGGTGAGTTTCAAAATTATGATTTTTAAACTTTGTATGAGTCAAATGGGTACAACCACAAATTTTCTACTCTTAGAAATCCACAACAAAATGGAGTAGTGAAAAGAAAAAATAAAAGTTTACAAGAAATGTCTAGAACTATGTTAAATAAACATAGCTTATCCAAATTGTTTTAGCCGAAGCCGTTGACATGACATGTTATATTATGAATAGGGTTATGATAAGATCATTACTCTCTAAAATTCTTTACGAATTATGGAATAATAAAAACCTAATATTTTATATTTCAAATTTTTTAGTTGTAAATACTTTATTTTAAATAAAAAAGATGTCTTAGGAAAGTTTAATGCAAAATTTGATAAAGATATTTTTCTTGATTATTCTTCAACTTCAAAAGCTTATTATATTTTTAATAAAAGAACATTAGTTATTGAATAATCTATTAATATTATTTTTAATGAGGTTTTCAAATTTTAGAAATTGATTTTGAAGATTATTTTGATTTTGATACTTTAAATTTGAATGAAAATCCTCCTAAAATCATTTTGGATGAATCGATTTCCAAATCCTTATCCAAGGAATAGAAGTATGTGAATGCTCATCCTAAGGAGCTTATAATAGGAGATACATCAAAGATGTTCAAACTCATTCCTCTTTTAAGAATTTTATATTAACGTTATATTTTTATCTCAAATTAAACCAAAATATATTGATGGTCTTAAAAGATGATTACTAGGTTATTGTAATGCATGAAGAATTGAACCAATTTGAGAGAAATAAGGTGTGGAAGTTTGTCCCTAGACCTAGTGACTATTTCAAAACAAGCAAGATGTAAATGATATTGTGGTTAGAAATAATGCTAGATTAGTGGCCAAATGCTTCAACTAAGAAGAAGAGATCGATTATGAGAAAACCTTCTCTCCTATGGATAGACTTAAAGCCATAAGGATGCCACTTGCATTTGCTTCTTTTAAAAGTTTCAAGTTATTTTAAATGGATGTCTGATAGCACCCTAGAAGGAGCTCTTTAGATTTTGACCCTTGAGGGGGATCAACCTTTGGAACGCTATAGGGGTTCCTCCCTCCTAGATTCGGCACAGGGCTAAAATAAAATTGATAATTACTTGATTCAAGAGAGGGGGCATCTACATCTTTAAATCGGGATCAAAATCCTAGCCTAAGGGGGTGCTTGCTTAAATAGAATTATACCTTTGCCTCTCCTATAGCCAACCTATCTTAATAGGAACAGGAGGTGGCTAAGTGGCTCTATAGCCGACCTAAGCAGGGGAAAACCCTAGCCGACCAATCCAGTAAGGGGTGTGGCAGCTACTAAGTCCTAAGGGCTAATCTAGACTCTAACCATACTCCTTTATAAGATAGGAGTGACTTTATTATAATCTAATAGAATTTTTATTGACTAGTACTAAGATGATTAGGACTCAACCCTACTGGAATCCTATCAAGTCTACTGTCTTCAGATCAGCCTTGTCCTCAAGGCTAAGGGTCCATAAACTCTAGAAATTGAATCTTTAACTCCTCATGTAACTCCCATGCTATCATTAATTAAACTTTGGCCTTCTCATTAGCTGGGGTGTTAGTTAGAAGGATTTGGACTGAGTCATCTTCTTTAAATTTCTATTTGAGGTGGGATACTTGGCGGATCAACTGTAATCTTGATCTGGTGCATGAATTTAATCTCCAAGTTAGGGCCTCAATGTGATCCTCAATTTTGTAAGACCTAAAGAAATAGGGAGACCACTTCATTAAGGCTCGAGTTTCTTGTTGATCGGGTTGGAGGTCTAGAAAAACTCGATCTTTAATTTTTCATCCATTCTAAAGTTTGTCGGGAGGCCATTTCTTTTTTATATGTGCTGCCATATGGTTAGTCTTTAGTGATAGCTAATCTTTCTTCCAGAATGGTGACTGCCCTATGGTATGGTTTAGGATGATGAGAGCCCAAACTGGCATAAACATGGATTGCAATTCTTCTAGTTTTACTCCTTTTTCGTGCTATGGACCATCTTGTATAAGAATAGCCCCAATTCCAACTCCTGATGCATCGGTCTTAATGATAAAAGTGTGACCGAAATCAGGCAGCGCTAGGATCGACGTCATTGTCATAGTTGCCTTGAGTCATTCGACGGCTGCAGAGGCTTTATTCGACCACAATAAGGAGTATTTCTTTAGTAAGGACATGAGTGGGGCACTGATCTTGCCATAATCTTTCATAAAATTTTATTCTCGACCATCCTTGCATTATCTCGATCTTTGTCGAGTCCACCACCACTCCATTCTCTGATATAATATACCCAAGATACTCCACTTTACACTATAAGAAGCCGCACTTTGACTATTTAACATAAAGAGTATTCTCCCGAAGAATTATTAGAACAGTTCGTAAGTGCTGAAAATGTATATCAAGCGTAGAGCTATAAATGAGAATATCATCAAAGAATACCAATATGAACTTGTGTAGAAAACTCCAGAAGATGTCATTCATTAGGCTTTGGAAAGTAGAAGGAGCATTCGTAAGTCTGAAAGGCATTACCAAAAACTCGTAGTGGCCGTTATGTGTGCAGAATACAGTTTTCATAATATATTTACTGTATATCCGAATCTGATGGTATCCGGATCAGAGATCCAATTTAGTGAAGACTCGAGCTCCTTTTAATTCGTCCAAGAGTTCATTACCTTTCTTGCACACTAGTAACACCAGTGAGGAGTAAGGGCTACAACTTAGTCGAATCACCATGGTGTCAAACATTTCTTTAACAATATTCTCGATCTCATCCTTCTGCAAGTGAGGATAGTGGTATGGTCAAAAATTTGCTAGAGGTTTGCTTAGTAAAATAGGAATGCGGTGGTCATACGACCGGTTGGGGGCAGCTTATGCGGCTCCAAGAAGACATCCACGAATTTATTCAGGTAAATGGCAAGCTTAGGATCAGAGTTTTGTATGTTCTCCCCCATAGATGGCTACTAAATATGCATCAAGAATCCACCATATGCTTTATGTAAAACTTTCTCCATTCGTTGTGATGAAATGGTGAAAATTTGGCTTACATGCTTGCCTCGTAACGTGACCTGTCTCCCTTTGCAATAAAATTTTATAATTAATTTAGAAAAATTTCAAGAGATATCACCTAGTGTTGTAAGCCATTTGATCCTGAGTATGGCTTCATAATCATCGATGGGTAGGAGGAAGAAATTAGCTACCACTTCTTGGTCTTGGAGGAGTAGTTTCACCCGCGGGCACCATTGGTCGCAATTAAAGATTCGACCATCAGCGACCCTTACGTCGAACTTATTGCAACCTTTAATTTGAAGTGTCAAATGTACAACAACCTTACTATTGAGGAAGTTATTGGTGCTGCCCATATCGATGCGAACGATGATGGGTTGCTGTTTTAAAAGTGCTAGTTAAAGGTGCCCTGTAAGCCAATTACGCGACGGATGACACATGTGACATACTATGTAATCTTTTTGCTTAGATTAATATTGGCATATTCTCATATTATATTATATGTAGCATATATATTGTGATGTCCTTAGTTCTGTGCAATGGGAATTAGATCATGATGAGATGACGATAATGAGATCGATTCACCTTTAAACACAGATCCTAAATAATCCCGATCATAGATTACTCGAGAGGGATATAGAGATAACCAGACAGACCGGTATACTATATACCCATCCATATAATGGAGGTGGCTGGTCTCATAGCCACTTGTGTGGAGACACTAAGGATATAATACAGGTGCTCATTGGAGAATGAGTTTACTAATTGATCCACTTATGGAATGTTGTATGGTTAATGATACCTAATGTGAGACAGCGATTCCATAGTCCCAGTTGTGTATCTGGTCCTTGGACTTGAGATACCAAGGATACCTTGTATGAGTACTCCTTTCTTTGATGCCAGACTTACAGGTTTGGAAAGCTCCAGATCTGGTACAGTTGATTATCGGGATTGGTAGCCAATCTTATGAAGACAATTGAGTGTTAATAGAGGATCATCCACTTTCGGTATCACGAGAGGAATATCCCATATATACTTGTTTAGACAAATCCTTAACCAGGATCATTCGGATTGAGAGAGAAGGAGTTCTCTGGTAGAATCCGATTAGAGTAAGACAAACTGATTCCGTATGTGACCTGATAGTACCATGTCCAAGATACGGTCTCTAGGATATTAGTTGGATGAGGGATTATAAATACATTATAACTGTGGACAGATAGGTCCGATGGATTTGATCTCCCTTGTACCGTCTGGGGACTATGGCGTAGTGGCCTAGTACGTCCATAATCAATGAGTCAAGTGAATTATTATGGAGATAATAATTGACTATATCAGAAGGAGTTCTGATGGGAGTAACTCATGGCCAGCTCAGTATCGGGCCTAGAGGGTCACGCACATATGGTGGATGCTTCAGTGAATAGAGAATTGGATGGAGATCCAATTAGCCCTAATTCTCATTAGATGAGATCCTATATTGATGGGCTCCTTGATTAAGGCCCAATTAGAGGCCTAAGGAGATTATTGGATAGAGATCCAATAATACAAGGTTAGTGGATAATTGGATGGAGATCCAATACCCACTAAGGTAGGAGCCCTAGGGTTTATTGGTGGCTCTCTATAAATAGGACGGGAGACTTTTGGTTGATAGGCTACAACTTTAGCCCTAAGGTTTATTGGTGGCTCTCTATAAATAGGAGGGGCGGCCGGCCACCTGCAAGGGGCGGTCGGTGCAAAGGCCCCTACAAAGGCGGTCGGTGGCTAGGCCCCTGAGGCCCACACAGCAGGCACGACCGGCACGACATGGCCAGGGTCTGCGCCCGCAAGGGGCAACCGCGGGCCGTGGGTGGCGGCTATCCGAGGCCACAAGGTGTCGCCCAAGGCAACAACACTGTGAGGCGACATGCCGGCGTCGATCGCCACTTGTGCGGCGGACGGCGCGATGGGGCAATATGAGGGCTAGGGCATCCTTTTAAGAAAAAGGATGATCCTGCCCCTCTGATTTTTAAAAATTCTGAGGACTGTCCTCATATGTAGAATTTCTAAAATGCCCTCAATAATTTTGGAAATTTCGAGGACTGTCCTCTCATCCAGAATTATAAAAATACCCTTGACAATTCTGAAAATTTCGAGTATGTTCTAATTTCCAAAAAAATAATTAATTAAATAGTTTAGTTAATTATTATATATATCTAGTAATCCTACATATGATGTGATGTACATGTGATGTATGATGTGGATGGATGATCATGAGCCATGTGTTGTGATGTGTGTAATTGTGACTATTATTATTATTGGGGCCTGCGTGCCTCTGTTTTTTCTCATTTTTTGTTGGGCTTACATGCCTGTGATTATTTATAATTATATGGAGAGGTGCATCGGGAGCATGGAGTTGACAGTGGGACCCACGATGCCGTGGCGAGAGATTACGACGCATGGTGATGCGATAATCTGACGGAATAGATGATGATGAGATCAACAATCACAGGGCATGGAGATGCGCCGATGCATACATAGATCCTATTGTGAGTGATTAGGCCCACTGACTCGGGCTTAATCATATTAGGTAACGGCTTATAATCATCCAGTATGGCTTGCATGTGTGATGTGTTATACACCTACTAGATATATTTATATATATATTTGCATGCGATGTAAATATATATTAAATATGTATGTGTGTGACACGACATATTAGAAGACCGATAGAAAATAAAAACCCCTCCTAAGATAATATTAAGTCGGTAAACGTGAGATAATAAGATTGACCCACGTGCCTTCTATCGTTATAGGAAGAAATTGAATCACGACATAGGTTGAGTTGGTCGAGTCCCTTGAGGCTCACTTATCTATCTGATCGAGTTCTTGCCTATGACATAGAGATGTCACCGGTAACCTAAGGACATGATATACTTGGTTGAGTCCCTCGAGGGCATATCATCGAATCAGACTCATCTTGTAACGATGGTGATGACTTTACTGAACGTTATGGTTGGTTGAGTCCCTCGAGACCATGATGATTCGAAGGTCGAACGTGACGGGAATCACAAGGAGTTGTGATTGGCAAGAGTTGCCTACTTTTTGGGCTTAGTGCAATTGGTTGAGTCCCTCGAGGTTGCACTAAGATGCCAATTGGATCCCGATCCCCACTAGGAGTCTGCTAGAGACTTCCGTCTCACGTGTCAAGGGTGTCGCGTGATTCGCTAAGAAAATAGTGGGAGCATATTAAGATAAAAGTTCATATCTTAATTAGTATTTTTTATAAAATTTACATGTTATTTATTTTTGCTATATCTTATTTTGTCAGAAATATATCGCTCACAAACCCCCTACATGGCGTACTTGATGCCAATCGCCTCACTGGTCCAAACTATACAGATTGGCTCCGTAATTTGAGAATTATTCTCACGACGGAGAAAATCGTATATATCCTTGATACAATTGTACTCACACCGGAAGAAGGGGCTAGCGAGGATGAGATCGCTCGCTATGTGAAGTACATAGATGATTCCATGTTAGCAAAATGTTACATATTGGCCTCCATGACTCCTGAGTTACAAAGGCAAGAGGAGAGCATGGATGCAGATTCTATCCTTCTTAATCTCTGCCAGCTGTTTGAGAAACAGAGAAGAACACAAAGATATGAGATATCTAAGAAACTCCTCAAAGCTAGGATGACAAAAGGGATATCGGTTGAGAACCATGTCCTAAAGATGATAGAGTGGATCAAGTAACTCATAGGTCTAGGAATAGTCCTAGAGGATAACCTGTGCGTTGATCTTATATTTAAATCCCTACCAGATTCCTTTTCTCACTTCATCATGAATTTTAATATGAGCAAGTTTGAGGTGACTCTCCCTGAGCTCCTCAATATGTTGAGGGAAGCTGAGAGTGCCATCAAGAAGGAGAAGCCAGTTCTCTATATTGGTGAGACCAAAAAGAAAAAAAAGGTCAACAAGATCCTTAAGAAGGGAAAGGGCAAAGAAAGACCAGGTGAGGCAAAGGTTGCCAAGGAATACCTGGCAAAGGACAAAGGAACATGCTTCCACTATGGCCAAGACGGATATTGGAAGAGGAACTGTAAGGACTACCTTGTAGAGAAGGTGAGATAGAAGCTTGGAGAAGCTTCAGGTATATTCATGATCAGTCTTTACTTGTCATATTTTCATCATAACACACAGGTATTGGATACCGGGAGTGTTTATCATATCTGTAATTCATTGTAGGTACTGGCAAGACCTAGGAGATTGGCTAGAGGCGAGATGGACCTCAAGATGAGCAATGAAGTAAGAGTTGCTGCAATTGTTGTTGGAGAGGTCATCCTACATCTACTTGGTGGAGCTATTATTGCATTAGATGTATGCTATTTTATTCCCTCTATTATCAAAAACATTATTTCTATCTCTTGTTTGATAATTAGTAGATATAAATTAGTTTTTGAGAATAATAGTTATTCAATACTTATGGATGATAAGATCATCACTAGAGGGACCCTAATAAATGACTTATATGTGTTAGACACTTCTCCACATATCATGAATATAAATATGTCTAAGAGGAAAAGAGATGAGGTGAATAATGCATACCTATGAAATTGTAGGCTAGGTCATATACATAAGGGAAGGATTCAAAAGTTGCTGAAAGATAGATACTTGATCCACTTGACTATGAGACATATGCAACTTGCGAACCTTGTCTTCATGGGAAGATGACCAACTCTCCTTTTAATGGAACTGGAGAGAGAGCCACCGAGTTATTGGAACTCATACATAGTGATGTATGTGGTCCCATGTTAACTCAAGCTATATGTGGTTACTAATACTTCATTACATTCACTAATGATTTCTCTAGGTATGGACATGTATACTTAATAAAGTACAAATATGAGGCCTTCGTAAAATTTAGGGAATATAAGAATGAGGTAGAGAACCAAATTGGAAAGAGTATTAAGACTCTTCGATTAGATCGAGGAGGAAAGTACTTGAGTACGGAGTTCACCCATTTCCTCAGGGACAATGGGATTCTATCCCAATGGATATCTCCTTATACACCTCAGCTCAATGGTGTATCAGAAAGGAGGAATCACATGTTGTTAGACATGGTGCGGTCCATGATGAGTTTCGCTGACCTACCCGTCTCATTCTGGGGGTACGCCCTAGAGACTGCAGCTTACTTTCTGAACATAGTTCCATCAAAGTCCGTAGTGTCTACACCATATGAGATATAGAAAGAAAAGAAGCCCGATCTTAAAATTGTTAAGATTTGGGACTGTCCTACCCACGTTAGAAGATACAACCCCGATAAGTTGGAATCGAGGACAGAATGCTGCACATTCGTTGGATACCCAAAGGAAACTTATGGGTATTATTTCTATCATCCTGAGGACCGAAATGTCTTTGTTGCCAAGAGAGCTGTATTCCTTGAGAAGGAACATATTCTTAGTGGAAACAGTGGGAGTGAGATAGAATTGAGCGAGGTTGGAGAACCTAGCTCAAGTACCATTCTAGATCCCGAGTCTGTTTAGGTACCTAACACACAAATTCCAAATTTACGTAGGTCTAGTAGAGTATCTTACCCTCCTAGAAGATATGTGTGACATATCAATCGATATAACTCTTAGGATGTTGATCCTCAGACCTACGAGGAGGCTATTATGAGTATAGACTTTGGGAAGTGGCAAGAAGCCATGAATTCTGCGATGGATTCCATGTACTCCAACAAGGTTTAAAACCTTGTAGATGCACTTGTGGGTATTGTACCCATCAGTAGCAAATGGATCTTCAAGAAGTAGATCAGAGTGGATGGAAAGGTGGAGACCTATAAAGTAAGGCTGGTAGCTAAAGGATATCGTCAAAGAGAAGGAGTTGACTATGACGAGACCTTTACATCTGTAGCCATGCTTAAGTCTATTAGAATTATTTTGGCCATTGCAGCACACTATGACTATGAGATCTGGCAGATGGATGTCAAAACAGCATTCCTCAATGGCAACATCAAGGAAGAGGTGTATATGATACAACGAGAGGGATTCGTATGCAAAAAGAGTCCAGATATAGTATACAGGTTGCTTAGATCCATTTATGGATTGAAGCAGACTTCCCAAAGTTGGAACACAAGATTTGATGAGGTGATCGGATTCTATGACTTCGTTAAGAACGAAGATGAGCCTTGTATGTATAGGAAAGTAAGTGGAAGCTCTATCACCTTCTTGGTGCTATATGTGGATGATATCTTAATCATTGGGAATAATGTAGGAATGCTCTCCACAGTAAATGCTTGGCTATCTAGAAACTTCTTCATGAAAGACTTAGTGGAAGCATCCTATATTTTGGGGATCAGGATCTCTAGAGATAAATCCAAAAGGATGCTTAGCTTGTCTTAGTCTAGGTACATAGACTCCATTGTTAAAAGGTTTGGTATAAAAAATTCCAAGAGAGGTCTCATACCGATGAGACATGAAATATCACTTTCTAGGAGTATGTCCCCAAAGATTCCTGAAGAAAGGGCAAACATGGATAAGATACCTTATGCCTCAGCGATAGAATCTATCATATATGCCTGATATAGCACATGCTTTGAGTGTCATGAGCAGGTATCAGGTAGATCCAGGTTTAGAACACTGAAAGACACTAAAGTGTATCCTTAAGTACTTGAGAAGGACTAAGGATTTTTACTAGTATATAGAGGAGGTAGCCTCCAAGTTGAGAGCTACACAGACTCAAGTTTTCAGTCTGATATTGATGATAGCAAGTCAAATTCAGGGTATATTTTCACCATGGATGGAGGAGCAGTAAGCTAGAAGAGTTTCAAGCAAGATACTACTGCCAACTTGACCACAGAGGCAGAATACATTGCTGCAGCAGAAGCAGCAAAGGAAGGGGTATGGATGAAGAAGTTCATCAAAGATTTGGGAGTCGTACCAAGCAATGTAGAACCAATTCCCATATACTGTGACAACAATAAGGTGATAACTCTAGTAAGGGAACCCAGGTCTTATCAGAATTATTCTGAAGAGGTTCATATGATTAGAGCGATCATAACCTATAAAGATATAACAATGGAAAGAGTTCCATCCGACGATAATATTGTAGATCCACTGACGAAACCGTTGGCTTAGATTGTATTTGAGTATCACAGGGGTCTGATGGGGATCAGACATATAGGTGATTGGCTTTAGGTCAAGTGGGAGATTACTAGTTACAAGTGCCCTGCAAGCCAATCATGCGAGTGATGACATATGTGACACACTACGTAATCTTTTTGCTTATGATTAATATTGGCATATTCTCATATTATATTATATGTAGCATATATATTATGATGTCTTTGGTTCTATGTAATGGGTATCGGATCGTGATGATATCACGATAATGAGATCGATTCACCTTTAAACACAAATCTTAAATAATTTCGGTCATAGGTTACTCGAGAGGGACATCGAGATAACCTGATAGATCGGTGTACTATATACCCATCCATATAATGGAGGCAGCTGGTCTCATAACCACTTAAATGGAGACATTAAGGATATAGTACAGGTGCTCATTGGAGAATGAGTTTACTGATTGATCCGCTTATGAAATATTGTATGGTTAATGATACATAATGTCAGACAACGATTCTATAGTCCCAGTTGTGTATCTGGTCTTTGGACTTGAGACACCAAGGATATCTTGTATGAGTACTCCTTTCTTTGATGCCAGACTTATAGGTTTGGAAAGCTCCAGATCTGATACAATTGGTTATCGGGATTGGTAGCCAACCTTATGAGGGCAATTGAGTGTTAATAGATGATCATCCACTCTCGGTATCACGAGAGGAATATCCCATATGTACTTGCTTATACAAATCCTTGGCCAAGGTCATTCAGATTGAGAGAGAAGAATCTCCGGTAGAATTTGATTAGAGCAAGACAAACTGATTATGTATGTGACATGACAGTACCATGTCCAATATATGGTCTTTGGGATATTAGTCGGATGAGGGATTATAGATAGGTCCGATGGATTTGATCCCCCCTGTACCGTCTAGAGACTATGGCGTAGTACGTCCATAGTCGATGAGTTGAGTGAATTATTATAGAGATAATAATTCACTATATTAGAAGGAGTTCTAATGGGAGTGACTCACGGCCAGCTTGGTATCGGGCCTAGAGGGTCACACACATACGGTGGATGCTTCAGCGAATAGAGGATTGGATAGAGATCTAATTAGCCCCTATTCTTATTAGATGAGATCCTATGCTGATGAGCTCTCTGATTAAGGTCCAATTAGAGGCCTAAGGAGATTATTAGATAGAGATCCAATAATACAAGGTTAGTGGATAATTGGATGAAGATTCAATACCCACTAAAATAGAATCCCTAGGATTTTTTGGTAGCTCTCTATAAATATGAGGGGAGACTCTTGGTTGATAGGCTGCAACTTTAGCCACCACCTCCTATTCTCCTTCCTCCCTCTGAGCAAGAGTTGCAAGATCAGATTGAAGGAGTTTTGCTGTAGAGATCTATCGTGCAGATACCGCTAGAGAGGAGGATGCGTGACCTTCTTTATCTTCTCCATCTGAATCTGGAATACAGGAATATACGATCTCCCTAGGTAAAATCAATCTCTCACACATAATGTTTTTTGGTTTTTAAGTTTTTCTCTTGACCCTAATCTTTTACATGACAATTTGATCTGCGTGGGAAACTGGTTTTGTTTTGATTTCCACTGCACATATGATGCACTCGCTGTCGGTTTCCCAACAAGAAGTCCTCTAACTTTCATCATCTGTAGGTTGGAGTAGCCGACCAATGCGTACACTGTGTAGTCGACCGGTTGGGACTCTTCCTTCATGGCTTTTTCTTTAGGTTCATGGGCTTCTTTATTTGTTTTATTGTCCTCATCCTCTACTGGTTCAATCATGAGGAGTCGACCCTTTTTGCAGCGATGTTCACGGCTCTACAGTTTGTCGTAATGCCAATACAACTCCTTGGCCTATCATTCGCGAAGCTCATCTCTTCTCAACTTTTTTGGTGCAGGGGCTTGGATGGTAGTAGAGGGGGTAGTAAGCCTCAGCATGGCTGGTCAAAGAGTGACCATTGCCCTTCATATCTCGTGGTTAAATCATTCTTCCTAGATACGCGCAAAGGAAATCACCGCCATAAGAGTGTATGGTTACCGTGCCTTTACTTCTCCTCGGATCTCCGGCTTTAGGCCCTCAATAAAAGTACCTAAAAGTTGTTTCTCATACCAATTCTTAGTTTGGTTAGATAAACGCTCAAACCTTGTTTGGTATTCTTGTATTGTAGAGGTTTGATGAATATTTGTCAATTGCCCATCGATGTTGTCGAAATCAGTTGGTCCGAAGCGGTTTAGTAGTCCTTCTTTGAATCATTACCAAGAAAGTCCTCCATGAGTGTGCTTAAACCAATTAAACTATTGAATAATATCTCTCTCAAGGTGGATGGTAGTAATCTCCACCCGTGTGGCATCAGCGATTTGGTAAAACAAAAAATAGCACTCCGTGCGTGAGATCCACCCGATCGGGTCTCCTTCTTCCCATCTAGGGAAGTCAACCTTCATGCATGGATTATTAAGATTAGAGGTGATATGGCCATGTTCTTGAGAATTATCTCGCCGATCTAAAGTTTTTTCATGTTGTGATTTCCTTGGGCTCGACGGTCGACCAATGATTACTTCGACGAAAAGGGATCGCATCTTATCTTCCATGCGGTTTTCAAATGCTTCAAGCTTTGCATCAATAGCCTCCTTTGATGCCATAGTATACACCTCTAGATCTATAATATTGAAATCTCTTTTTTGTTGTTGGGTTAGTGGCATGGGAATTTTGGAGAAGGGGGTGGCCGGTTGGAAGGTGAATCGGTTTGGATAGAAGTAGGCCGCAGTTTAGGGCAGATTTGGGAGGCTATTTGATTTCAATTTAGGGTAGGGTTTTTGGTGAGGATGATAAGGTTTTGAGATGAGGAAAAGCGAATCCAAAGTCTCACAAAAAACAACACTCAAATCTGATAGAATTTGGCGAAAAAAAGTGCTATGATGTGTTGTCCTGCTAAACCAGTTATACGTCGGAGAAACGATGATTTCTTGACATAAATTCTAGAGGAAAGTTTAAGAAAATTATACAAAAACCCTTAGTTCAGATGTTATTAATATTAGTAAAATGTTTGATAAAATTTTAGCAGCATAACAGTAGGGAAATAGGGCAAAAGATGAAAAGGTAGATTCCTTTATCATTCTGGAACTACATGATGGTCAAAGATTGCACAAGAAAATCAGTTCCAGAAGGAGTTTTTTCAAGAAATCAAATCCAGATGAAACCTAACTTGATCTTGAGAATTGTATAAAAATTTCAGCTAGAAAGGAGAAGGAATAAGCTAGTTTCAAGAGGCAAAAACATGGCTAAAAATTTCTGTAGTGTTCCACCTTTGTAACAACTATAACATTTGTGATAAATGAAATTTACAGTGGATAAAAATTTGAAAAAAATATTCAACATGTAAAGTAAGAAATCTTATAGTATTGAAAAAACATGAATAATAAAAAAATATTAGATTTCTATATCAAACACAGGGGGCAGTGGCAGACTAATTTGATTTACGACTGGGGTGTAAGGTGGAGGTGCGTGTCATAGCAATTGTGGAAATTGCTTTGGAAGGCGGAGGCATGGATGATGGCTACAGGGACAGAAAGATCACTGCTTTGATACCAGATGATAGAACCCTAGAAGGAGTTCTATAAATTTTGACCCTTGAGGGAGATCAACCCTTAGAACACTATAGGGGTTCCTCCCTCCTAGATTCGACACAAGGCTAAAATAAACTTGATAATTGCTTAATTCAAGAGGGGGGGCAGCTACATCTTTAAATAAGGATCAAAATCCTAGCCTAAGGGGGTGCTTGCCTAAGTAGAATTATACCTTTGCCCCTCCTATAGCCAACCTGCCTTAATAGGAACAAGAGGCGGCTAAGTGGCTCTATAGCCGACCTAAGCAGGGGAAAACCCTAGCCGACCAACCCAGTAAGGGGTGTGGTGGCTACTAAGCCCTAAGGGCTAATCTAGACCCTAGTCATACTTCTTTATAAGATAGGAGTGGCTTTGTTATAATCTACCATGATTTTTATTGACTAGTACTAAGATAATTAGAGCTCAACCGTGCTGGAGTCCTATCAATGTCAAAAGTGCTTTTCTTAATGATTTCATTTCCGAAGAAATTTATGTTGAACAACCCCCGGGTTTGGAAAATGATCTTTTTTTAATTATGTTTTCAAATTATCCAAAGGTCTTTATGGTTTGAAACAAGACGCTATAACTTGGTATGAAAGACTTAGCTCTTTTCTTATTTCAAATAATTTTTGAAAAGGCAATGTTGATGCCATACTATTTATTTAGTATTTTCAAAATATTTTTCTTATTATTCAAATTTATGTGGATGACATTATTTTTTGGTTTTTCTAATGAATCCTTATGTGAATCTTTTGCTATGAGTATGAGCCAAGAGCTTGAAATGAGCTTAATAGGTATGTTAATTTTTTTTTAGGATTACAAATAAAATAATTAAATAATAATATATTTATAAGTCAAATTAAGTATACCTTAAACTTGGTAAAATATTTTGGTATGGATAATGCTAAAGCTATAAATACACCCATGAGTACTTCTACAAAATTAGACTTGGATAATAAAGGTTAAAATTTTGATAAAAATCATATAGAGGAATGATTGGTAGTTTTTTTATTATATATATTTTTTGGTAAGTAAAATTTATTATATTTAATTGCTACAATACCAAACGTTGGATTGTTTCAAGATTATAATCTAATCATAAACATTCCCATCTTAAGGTAGTTAAACAAATATTAGATATTTAAAAAGAACTTCAAATTTATAATTATGGTATCCTAAGTTCAAAGATTTTGATTTAATTACCTATGCAGATGCTAATTTTGGAGGATATAGAATATATATAAAGAGTACAACCAAAATATGTCAATTTGATTGCATTATCTATAGTCGAAGCTATGTACATAATAATAGGTGCATATTGTGCACAAGTTGTTTTGATGAAGAACACCCTAGAAGATTATGGAATTCACTTGAAAAATATTTGTATAAAATACGATAATACTAGTACAATATGTTTAACTAAAAATCTCATCCAATACTTAAGAAATAGATAGATTTACATTAGGCATTACTTTAATAGAGATCATATCAATAATCATGATATTTCTTTAGAATTTATTGATACAAAACATCAATTATATGATATTTTCACAAAGCCATTAAATAAAGAATAATTTGATTTTATTAGACGAGAATTAGAAAAGTTGAATCTTCCAAATGCATAATTTGCTATTATATTTTTTTGGATTTCTCGGTTTTTACAAAATGAGTTCTCTTTTGAAATGATTTCAGATTATTCTTAAAATTTACAAAAGAAAAAATATGTTTCATGAATTTTTGTGATACTTGATATGTGATTCATGAGTTTTTTTCCGAATCCTCCCTTATAAAATATTTTGATTCTTGGACTTATGAATCTTTGATGCTATCTCCCCTCTTGATATTCGATTTTTTTTGGGATACTTAATCTTTAATTCTTGATATACTTGACACCCTCCTACTTCTTCTTCTTTTATTTTATTTATAAAGGGAGAGAAAGAAATTTGATGTGACATTTATGATGAATAAAATCCTCTCTTTATTCTTATTCTTATTTTATAAAGGAGGAGAAATAGACTAAATTCCTCTCTTTATGTACTAAATATTGTGATACATATTTAAAAATATTCAAATATGAGTAGAACATTTCTCCTTTTTGTTAATAACAAAGAGGAAGAAATGACATGATGACATAAACCAAATATTTGAAATGATATTTATCATGTAAAACATATTTTTGATTAAAATTTTTATCATGTAATACCAAAAAGATGAATATTATTTTGAAAATTCTTTTATATATGGTATCATAGTAATAAATAATTAAATTATTAAAATTTCAATGATTAATCAAAATGGTATACTTGAATTCAAAGGTGATGATTTATTTTGAATTCAAGTTTGCTCTATTTATCTTATAGCATATAGATAAGGGTAGTTAAGGTTAACTCTGTTATCAATTTGTTGTCATCATCAAAAAAGGAGAGATTGTTGAATCTCAAATTTTGATGATGAAATCAATTGATAAATTTATGATCTAACCTATGTGCTAGAGATAAGTGATGCAATACTAACTATGATTATGAAACAACAATACAATCTGATGTTGAGCCAGAATTAAGATCGGGCATTGGGCCAAGGTTTGAACGATACAGTGGGAGCTCACCGGGAGTTCGTCGGAGGAATGTTGGGAAGTTTATCGGGAGTTCGAAAGATTGATTGACATGTCAAATAATAAGAATGATTGTAATTATTTGTCTTAGTGTAGTGTAGTTAGCATTATAGTTTGGGTCCTAATTTGAGTTAGGTTTAGTGAAATCCAAGTAATTTAATTAGAGGCTAACTGCATCCACTTTAGGTTAGATTTGAGCTCGTTTTGTTGACCTGAAAATATGTTAATAGAAGGTACAACTTAGGTATAAAATAATATGGGAAAGTACTATTCTTGGATTGTCCGATGATAGAACCACTAGTGGACGATGGTAGTGCTGCCCAAACAACAATGGTATCACCCCAAGCAATAGTAGTACCACCATCACCCAAAATATCTAGGCACTTTTAACGGTAGTATTACTGCTGCTAATGGTAGTACTGATTGTACCCAAATTTTTCAGAGATGTATTGAATTTTGGCTCCAATTTTTGAAGCCAATTGGAATCTGTAAATACCCTAAGTATTCTTGCATAGAAAATAAGAAAGTGTAAGAAAAATGATCAAAATCTTTGGTAAAATTATGGAAAAATTGAGAGCTTCCCTTGTATGCTTCAAGTGTAAAGTGAGTTTAATGGAAGATTAAAAGATTGTAAAGGTTCATCTCCTGAACCTATGAAAAGGAGAGAAGTGTAAATGGGTGTTTGATCTTCACCCATAAAAAAAGATCATTAGTGGACATAGGTGGGTCTCGACGAAGGAGGACTCATGTGTGGATGTAGGTCAAGTTTTTGAACGAACCACTATAAATTCTATGAGTACTTGTCTTTTATCTCTCTTTAAGTTTGATCTTCAATAATTTGCTATGTGATGCTTCATGTCTATAATCAAAGTCTTTCCTATATCACTTATCTTGAAAGTCTATTAGTCCATAATCTTATCAGTTGATTTCATTATCAAAATCAGAGATTCAACAGTTTCGTCATAGTCAACTCCTTACCTCTAATGATACCCTTTGGCCACTAGCCTTGCTTATGTCTCTATTTATCCATCTACTCCAATCTTTTTCTTAAAGATCCATTTATAGCTGATGGGTACGATACCCTCAGGTGCATCAACAAGGTTAACAAATCTTATCGGAGTACATGAAATCTATCTCAGAATTCATAGTTTTTTGTTATTTTCTAAAGTATATACTCATAATAGCATTCTTATAGGTTCGAGGATCAATATCTTGAGTGTCGTCTCCACTGATATGTCTCACATATCTTTCAAGAGGATAAGATACTCTGCCAGACCTATGCAAAGTTGGAACTATGTCTAGGTACATGAACAAACTTGGCCTCTAAAGTGGTGCTTGAGCTAGGTTCTCCAACCTTGCTCAACTCTATCATACTCTCACAATTTCCACCAAGAATGTGCTCCTTCTTAAGGAACATTATCCTATTAGCAACAAAGACCTTTTGGTCATCGGGATGATAGAAACAATACCCATAAGTTTCCTTGGGATATCCTATGAACTTATACTACTCCATTCTTGATTCTAACTTATCGAGGTTGTGTCTTGTAACGTACGTAAGGTAGCTCTAAATCTTAACAATCTTAAGATTGAGATTCTTCCAGTTCTATATCTCATAAGGTGTAGATATTACCAACCTACATGGAACTCTGCTTAGAAGGTAAGTTGCGGTCTCCAAGACATATCCTCAGAATAAGATGGGTAGGTCAACAAAAATCATAATAGATCGTACCATATCTAATAGCGTATGATTCCTCCATTCTGATACACCATTAAGCTAAGGTGTATAAGGAGGTGTCCATTGAGATGAAATCCCATGACATTTGAGGAAATAGGTGAATGATATATAGTACTCTCCTGCTCGATTCGATCGAAGAGTCTTAATACTCTTTCTAGTCTGGTTCTCTACTTCATTCTTGTATTTCTTTAATTTCTCGAAGGATTCGGACTCGTACTTTATTATGTACACATATCTATACCTAGAAAATCGTCAATGAAAGTAACAAAGTGGGAGAAACCACCAATGGCTTGAGTGGACATGGGACTACATATATCGCTATGTATGTTCCAATAACTCAATAACTCTCTCTCCAGTTCCACTAAATGAAGAGTTGGCCAACTTTCCATGAAGGTAAGATTTGTAAGTTGTATATGACTCATAGCCGAATGGATCTATGTATCCATCCATTAACAGCTTATGAATTTTTCTCTCATAGATATAACCTAACGTACAATGTCACTAGTATGCACTATTTACCTCATCTCATTTCCTCTTGGATATACTTACATTTATGATGTGTGTTGAATCTCAAAATTTTATGATGAAATTAATTGATGGTTTGTTGATCTAACATGTGTTTTTAGAGATGATTGATGCAGAATTAACTATGATAGAGAAAGAAAATTACAATCAGATGTTGGGCCAGAGTTAAGTCCGGGCATGGAGTCGGGGTTCGAATGATGCAGTGGAAACTAACTAAGAGACCCACTAGAAGCTCGCCGAAGGTATCAGAGGCTTGCCGGGAGTTCGTCGGGAGCTCGTCAAAGGTGATCGAGAGCTTGCCAGGAAGGTATCGGAAGTTCATCGGAAGAAGACCAAGAGATTCATTGAAAGATCATTGGCGGTTGCCGAAAAGCTTATCGGGAGTTAGGAGGGTCTTAATATCAATTAGGTTTGAGTCCTACTTGAGTTAGATTTAGAAAAAATCTAAATTAACTCAAGTGAGGCAAACCGAGTCCATACTTGGGTTTGGATTGAGCTTAAGTTGAGCTTAATTGGTTAACCTAGAAAGGGGTCAACCAAAGGTATAAGTCGGGATTAGAAAAGTAGAGGAAACACTTTTCCAGGATTCCGATGATTGTACCGTTAGCGAGCGATGATCATACCACTCAGGTCAGTGGTTATACAGTTGCCACTCTATTTTTTGAGCAGCTTTCGGGGGTAGAACCACTGACGCCAATGGTGGTATCGCTTGTACCCTAATTTTTTGGATACGTTTAAATTTTTTACTTCAAATTTTGAAGCCAATTAAGGTCTATAAATACCTAAGTCTTCTTGCATTTAGCACAACAATTGAGGTAGAAATTCTGTAAAAAATTATGTGCTAAAATTATGCAAGAAAAAGAAAGGGGGTAAGGGGGTAGAAAAAAGAGTTGTAATCTTTGTAAAAGTCTCCTTTGTGAGGTGTAAGTGTAAAGCTTATAAGGTTCCTCTCCTAAGCCTGTGAAAAAGAGAGTGGGAAGTGTAAGGGTTTGATTTTCACCTAAAGAAGATTGGTAGTGGACATCAGTGAACCTCGACGAAGAGGACTCGGGGAGTGGATGTATGCCAAGTTGTGATCGAACCACTATAAATTTGTGAGCTCTTTACTCTTATCTTATTTATTACATTTAATTATTCTTAATTAGTTTGAAAAAAGGTAAGTGCATTATCTTTCGACTTTCCTTTAACTAGTTTGCTTACTTGTTTTCAACGAAGTCTAAGAAATGCTTCCGATTTTCTTCTTTACTTCAAGTAAGTTTTTTAAATCGAATATTTTTTTCACACTTGTACTAATCTACTCCCGCTCCCCTCTTAGTGCCAATTGATCCTAACAATTAGTATCAGAGCTATGTGCTACTTATTAGACTAAACACCTAAGTGAGTAAATGACTTCGTTTGGCATGAACGAGGGACATTCTATTATACGTCCTCCCATATTCAACGGGATAGATTACACATATTGAAAAACAAGAATACATATTTTTTCTCATTTCTACGGATTTTGATTTATGGCACATAGTTGAAAATAATTTTAAAAATCTTCTAAACCAATGAACAAATGGAATAATTTAGAAAAGAAGGCTTTTTCTTTAAATGCAAAAGCAATGAATGCTCTATTTTACGCACTTGATAAGATTGAATTTAATTATGTTTTTGTTTGTGAAACTGCTTATGACATTTAGCATATACTTGAAATCACACATGAAGGCATTAGTAGAGTTAAAAAGTTTAAGATTAATATTTTAGTTCATAGTTATGAATTGTTTAGAAGAGAACCAAGTGAGAATTGGAGACAATGTACACCCGGTTCACGGATGTCGTCAATGGTCTAAAAGCTCTGGGTAAATATTTTTATAATTTTGAACTTGTAAGCAAAATATTAAGATCTCTTCCAAAAAGTTGGGATCATAAAGTAACTGCAATTTAAGAGGCTAAAGATCTTAATAAATTTTCTCTTGAAGAACGTATTGGATCTCTTCTAACTTATGAACTGAGCTGTAAAGCTCATGACGAATTTAAAGAACCCTTTCCAAAGAATAGGAAGGATTTGGTACTGAAAATTGTAGATGACTTATCGAGTGAAATCTCAAGTGATGAGGATAATGATATTGCACTACTAACTAGGAAAATTAAAAATATTATGAAAAACAAAAATTATAAAAACAAAAATGAATTAAATGAGGGTTCTTATATGCTTTGAATGTAAGAAGCTAGGACATTTAAAAAATGAGGGTTCTTAATTAAAGAAGAAGATGCCACACAAGAAGAAGACTCTCTCGCGACTTGGAATGACCCAAGTTCATCAGATGAAAAAGACCACATTATGGATGAAGTTACCAACTATGCTCTCATGGCCATCCATATCGAGGTAAGTGAGTCTTTCGGTATCTCGTTTACTGAATTATTGAACATTTTTCATTAGCTTTATGATGAGTTTAGAAAAATTAGTAAGTCTTATAAATTACTTAAAAAAAACTATGATTCACTAGTTAGTAGATTTGATTAAATACATGAAGTATCACCATCACTTAGTTCATGTACCGATTGTGAAACTTTAGATAAACCTAGAAAAGAAAACTTTGTATTAAAATAAATATTAGAAAAATTTGAAATAAAAAATAACTCATAGGAAAGAAGGTATAGGCTTTATTGACAATACTCAACAAAAGTCAAGTATCTTCGTTAAAGGACCCGCTCTAAACTTACCACCAAAAATTAAATATAACTTTTGTAGTAGATAAGGACATAAAGCCTATAAATGTTTATTTAGAAATTACAATCCATATAAATTAGTTTGGATTCCTAAAAGAACCATAAACAACCAAAAATCTCTCATTAAATTTGGTAAATCTCTTTATGAGAGATCCTCTCATTAAATTTGGTAAATCTTTTTATGAGAGACCCAAAAGTAAAATGGGTACCTAAATTAAAATCATCTTTTTTGTAGGTTTATCTCCAAATTAAGGCTAGGAGCACTAAATGGTACTTTGATAGTGGATGCTCAAGGAATATGACTAGAGATCCAACTTATTTTTCTAAACTCACTAGCCTAAATGAAAGATTTGACACATTTGAAGATAACAACAAATGTAAAATCATTGGGAAAGGAACCATAGGTAATATATCAAACCTTTTGATTGAAGATGTGCTATTAGTTGATAGCTTGAAATATAATTTACTTAGTATTAGCTAATTATGTGAAAAATAATATATTGTTAAATTCGAATCTAATGCTTGTATAATTGAAATGCTACACAAAAATAAATATTTGGTTGTCTTAAGAAACAATAATATATATATACTATTGATATTAAAAAGTTTTGTGATGAAACATTCTTTTCAGCTTTAAATGATGATGTTTGGATTTGGCATATAAGATTAGGTCATTCTAGCATGAAACTACAAAATCAAATCTCACCTAAAGATTTAGTAAGATGATTACCTAATCTTAAGTTTATTAAAGATAAAATGTGTGACACTTGCTAAATAGGAAAACAAATAAAAAGTAGCTTTAAGTCAGAAAATCAAATAAGCATCTCTAGGCTACTACAATTAATCAATATAGATTAATTTGGACCAATTAATACTAAAAGTTTAGGAGGAAGCAAATATGTCTTTGTCTTAGTAGATGATTATAGTAAATATACTTGGACTTATTTCTTGGCATACAAAAGTGATTCCTTTAAATGTTTCTCAAAATTTTGTAAACTTGTTCAAAATGAAAAAGGTTGTATGATTTCATCAATACATAGTGATCATGGTGGTGAATTTTAAAATAATAAATTTTAAAATATTTGTGAGTCAAATGGGTATATCCACAACTTCTCTACTCCTAGAAATCCATAACAAAATGAAGTAGTAGAAAGAAAAAATAGGAGCTTACAAGAAATGGATACAACCATGTTAAACAAACATAGACTACCCAAATATTTTTTGGGCCAAAGCCATTAATACGGTATGCTATATTTTAAATAGGATTCTTATAAAACCATTAACCTCTAAAACTCCTTATAAACCGTGGAATAGTAAAAAACCTAATATTTTATATTTTAAAGTATTTAGTTATAAATATTTTATTTTGAATGAAAAGGATGCCTTAGGAAAATTTGATGCAAAATCCGATAAATATATTTTTCTTGGTTATTCTTCTATTTCAAAGGCTTATCGTGTATTCAATAAAAGAACTTTAGTAATTGAAGAATCTATTCATGTTATTTTTAATGAGATTTTTGAACCTAAGAAAATTAATTTTAATGATGAAATTGACTTTGGCACTTTGAATTTAAATCACAACTCTCCTAAAAGCAATCTTGATGAATCTACTTCCAAATCCTTATCCAAGGAATGAAAGTATGTAAATACTCATCCTAAGGAGCTTATAATAGGAGATACATCAAGAGGTGTTCAAACACATTCTTCTTTTAAAATAGTTTTGTGCTAATGTCACATTTCTTTCTCAAGTTGAACCAAAATGCATTGATGAAGCCCTAAGAGATGACTCTTGGGTTATTGCAATGCATGAAGAGTTAAATCAATATGAAAGGAATGAAGTATGAGAGCTTGTTCCTAGACCTAGTGACCGTTTAGTGATTAGTACTAAATGAGTTTTTAGAAACAAGCAAGATGAAAATGGTATCGTAGTTAGAAACAAAGCTAGATTAGTGGCCAAATGTTTCAACCAAGAAAAATGGATCAATTATGAAGAAATCTTTACTCTTGTGGTTAGACTTGAAGCCATAAGGATGCTCCTTGTCTTTGCATATTTTAAAGAATTTAAGTTATTTTAAATGGATGTTAAAAGTATTTTTTTAATAATTTTATTTTCGAAGAGGTGTATGTTGAATAACCATTAGTTTTGAAAATACTCTTTTTTTGAATTATGTTTTCAAACTTTTTAAAGCTCTTTATGGATTGAATCAAGCCCCTTGGGCTTGGTATAAAAGGATTAGTTCTTTTCTTATTTTAAATAATTTTTTAAAAAGTAAGGTTGATACCATATTATTTTTTAAGCATTTTGAAAATGATAGTCCTGTTATTCAAATTTATATTGATGACATAATTTTTGGTGAATCATTATGTAAATCTTTTGCCAAGAGTATGAGCCCAGAATTTGAGATGAACCTAGTGGGTGAATTAAATTCTTTCTTAGGATTACAAATAAAATAATTAAATAATAATATCTTTATTAGTCAAACTAAGTATACTTTAGACTTGTTAAAATATTTTGGTATGGAAAAAACTAAGATTATAAACACACTCATAAGCACTTCTACAAAATTAGACTTCGATAATTGGGGAGAAAATTTTAATCAAAGATCATATAGAAGACTAATAAGTAGTTTGTTGTATTTAATTGCTACTAGACTGGATATAATGTTTAGTATTGGATTATGTGTAAGATTTTAATCCAATCCTAACCTTAACGCAGTTAAACATATATTTAGATATTTAAAAGGAACCTCTAACTTAAGATTATGGTATCAAAAATATAAAAATTTTGATTTACTTACTTATGCGGATGCCGATTTTGGAGGGTGTAGAATAGATAGAAAAAGTACCATTAGGACATGTCAATTTTTAGGGTATGTTCTTGTTTCTTGGTCTTCCAAGAAACAAAACTCGATTATTTTATCTACAGCTGAAGCTGAATATATTGCAGCTATGCGTGTTGTGCCCAAGTTGTTTAGATGAAAAATACCATAGAAGATTATGAAATTTATTTAAAAAATATCCCTATAAAATGTGGCAACACAAGTGCTATATGTTTAATTAAAAATCCTGTTTAACACTCAAGAACTAAACATATTGATATTATACATTATTTTATTAGAGATCATATGAATAATCATGACATATCTTTGGAATTTATTAATACTAAGCATCAATTAGTAGATATTTTTACTAAGCCATTAAATGAAGAGTAATTTGATTTCATTAGAAGAGACTTAGGAATGCTAAACCATTAAAATGCATGATTTGCTTGATTTGTTACTGTTGTTTGAAATCTACATAAGATAAATTAAATTGCATGGGTAGCTCTTAAATTTTCTTGGCTTTCAAAATTTACATCTATAAGATTGAGCCCTATCTTATGATATGATATTTTTCACTCCCCTCCTTTGTTTCTTCTTTTTTGTTATTCACAAAAGGGAAGAAAAATTTTCATGAGAAAATTATGTTTTTATTCCATTTTACTAAGGGGGAGCAATGAAACACTATACATTTAATCAATATTTATTTTATACAAATATGAAAAATTTGACATATGAAGAGTTTATGTATCTTGAAATTATTTAATTATTATTTCACCTCTTTTTATTGATGACAAAGGGGGAGAAATAATGAATTGATGATATATGTATGAAAATAGGTAAAATAGGGGCACATATCCTTTTATTGATAAACAAAGAGGGAAAAATATTTAATGACCTAAGAAAAAAATTTTTAAATTAATTATATAACTAATGCGTGAATTTTGTATACTTAGAATATCCTTGAAGATTTAATGATTGATGATTTCAGGTAAAATTTTTTAAATTAATGTTATATTGATGATTTTTGAAATTAATGTTATATCATGTATGATTGATGATATGATGGTTGATAATTTTTGAAACTCATAATATATCATTTCTAAATTTGATAGATGAATATTAAGATACTTGAATTCAACAGTGTTTGGTTCTATTAAATTTAAGTTTTTCTTATTTGGATTATGACACAGATTTAGGGGGAGTAAAGGTTAACTCCTATCATCAATTGATTGTCATCATTAGAAAGGAGGAGATTGTTGAACTCGGATTTTGATGATGAAATCGATTAATGGTTTATTGATCTAACATGTGTGTTAAAGATGATTAATGCAAGATTAACTATGACAAAGAAAAAAAATTACAATTAGATGTTGGGCCAGAGTTAAGTCTAGGCATCGAGCTGAGGTTCGGATGATGCAGCGAGAACTTGTCGAGAGACTCGTCAGAAGCTCATTGAAGGTATCAGAGGCTTGTCATGAGTTCGCTAGGAGCTCATCGAAGGTGATCGGGAGCTTGCCAGGAAGGCATCAGGAGTTCACCGAAAGAAGACTAAGAGACTCGCCGGAAGATCGTCGGAGGTTATCGAAAAATTACCGGGAGTTAGGAGAGTCTTATTGGACTTGATGGTCGCAATGATTATAATTAATTAGTCATAATTAGCATCAAGTTAGATTTAACTCCTACTTGAGATAGATTTGGAAGGAATCCAAATTAAGTGAGGCAAATCAGATCCACATTTGGGTTTAGATTGAGCTCAATTGGTTGACCTGGAACGGGGTCAACTAAAGGTATAAGTTGGGATTGGAAAAGTGGAGGAAATACTTTTTTGGGATTCTCGGTGGTTGTACCACCAGTGGGTGATGGTCGTACCTCCCAGATCGACGGTTATATAGCGATCGCCCTTTTTTTCGGGCAGCTTTTGGCGGTAGTACTATCAACACTAGTAGTGGTACCGCTTGTACCTAGATTTTTTAGATACATTTAAATTTTTTGCTATAATTTCTGAAGTAAATTGGGGTCTATAAATATCTCTAGTATTCTTATATTTAGCACAACAATTGGGCTAGAAATTCTATGAAAACTATGTGCTAAAATTATGCAAGAAAAAGAAAGGGGGCAAGAAAGTGAAAAGAAGAGTTGTAATCTTTGAAAATGGGAGTGAGAAGTGTAAGAGTTGTAAGTGTAAAGCTTGTAAGGTTCCTCTCCTAAGCCTGTGAAAATGGGAGTGAGAAGTGTAAGAGTTTAGTCTTCACTCAAAGAAGATCGATAGTGGACACCAGTGAACCTCAACGAAGAAGACTCGGGTAGTAGACATAGGCTATGTTATGGCTGAACTACTATAAATCTGTAAGCTCTCTCTCTTGTCTTGTTTATTGCATTTAATTGTTATTAATTAGTTTGAAGATAGATATGTACATCATCTTTCGACTTTCCTTCAAATTATTTGCTTACTTGCTTTCAATGAAGTCTAAGAAACGCTTTCGATTTTTTTCTTTACTTAAAGTAAGTTTTCAAATCGAGTAGTTTTCAACACTTGCACCAATTCACCTAGAATTGGTGGTACTACCACCCAAAATTAGTGATACTTACTGAGAAATCTCAGTGGGAACATCACATGTGCACGGAAGATCAAAACAAAACTGGTTTCCTAAGAGGACTAAAATCATTGTGCAAATATTAGAGTGAGAAAAAACTACAAAACTGAAAAGTTGTATTATGTGTGAGATTATTTACCTAGGGAGATCGTATATCCCTATTTTTTTAGATCCGAATAGAGAAGATGAAGGAGGTCAAATGTCCTCCTCTCTAGTAGTATCCATACGATGGATCGCTATAGTGATACTCTTCCAATCACAGTCACAAATCTCATAACTCTTGCATAAAGGGAGGGAGGAGAATATGAGGGGGGTAGCTAAAGATGCAGCCTATCATCTATGTGTCTCCTCTATCTCCTATTTATAGAGAGCCACCAAAAACCCTAAGGGTCATGCCTTGTGTGTATTGGATCTCCATCCAATTACCCACTAACTTTGGATTATTGGATCTCTATCCAATAATCTCCTTTGGCCTCTAATTAGGTCTCATACAAAGAGCCCATCAATGTAGGGTCTCATTTGATGAGAATAGGAGCTAATCGGATAACTCATATCCAATTACTCTATTCGCTAAAGCATCCACTATATGTATGTCATGCTCTAGGCCCATATCAAGCTGACCATGAGTTGCTCCCATTAAAACTCTTTTTGATATAGTGAATTATTATCTTTATAATAATTCACTTGACTCATCGACTATGGACGTACTAGGACACTGTGCCATAGTCCCCAGACGGTACAGGGGGATTGAATCCATCATACTTGTCTATTCATAATTACCGTGTATTTATAGTCCATCATCCAACTAATATTCCAGAGACTTGCTCTAATTGGATTCTCTCGGAGAACTCCTCTCTCGATCCAAATTATCCTAGCTAGGGATTTGTCTGAGCAAGGATACAAGGGATATTCCTTTCATGATATCGAGAGTTGATGATTCTTTATTGACACTCAAGCATACAAGCATACAAGGTTGGCTATCAATCCTGATAATTAGCTGTACTATATCTGGAACTTTCTAAACTTATAAGTCTGGTGTCAAAGAAAGGAGTATTCAAATAAGACATCCTTAGTGTCTCAAATTCAAGGATCATATGCACAACTCGGATTACAGAATCACTATCTGACATTAGGTATTAGTAACCATACAAGATTTCATAAGCGGATCAATTAGTGAACTCATTCTCCAATGAGCACCTATATTGTATCCTTAGTGTCCCCATACAAGTGGCTATAAGACTAATCGCTTCTATCATATGGATGGGTATACAATATACTAGTTTATCTGGTTATCTTGATGTTCCTCTCAAGTAACATATGACCAGGATTATTTGGGGTCTGTATTCAAAGGTGAATCGATCTCATTATCATGATCTCATCACGATCCAATTTTATTACACAAAACTAAGGATATTATAATATATATATATGTAATATATAATATAATGTGAGAATATGCCAATAATGATCATAAACAAAAAGATCACGCAGTGTGTCACACGTGCCATCACTCACGTGATTGGCTTATAGGGCACCTGTAACCATTAATATCAATCTTGACCTAAAACCAATCACCTATATGTCTGATCCCCATCAGACCCTTGTGACGCTCAAAGACAATCTTAGCCAATGGCTTTATCAGTAGATCCGCAATGTTTTCCTCAGATGTAACTCTTTCCATTGTCATATCTTTCAGAGTTATGATATCTTTAATTAAGTGGAACCTCTTCAGAATAATTCTGATGATACTTATGTTCCTTGCTAGAGTTATCGCCCTATCACTATCGCAGTATATGAGAATTGGCTCTATGCTACTCAGTACGACTCCCAAATCCCTAATGAACTTCATCCGCACCCCTTCCTTTGCTGCTTTTACTATAACAATGTACTTTACTTCATTAGTTGAGTCAAAGTAGTATCTTGCTTGGACTCTTCCAACTTACTACTCCTCTGTTTAGGGTGAAAATATGCCTTGAGTTTGACTTGCTATCATCAATATCAGACTGAAAACTCAAATCCGTGTAGCCCTTAACCTGGAGGCTACCTCCTCCATATACTAGTTGTTAAATCTCAGATTATAATGATGAAATTAATTGATGAAATTATTGATCTAATATGTGTCTTAGAAATGAATGATGCAGGATTACCTATGACAAGGTAATACAATCAGATGTTGGGCCCTAGTCAAGTTCAGGCATCAAGTCAGGGTTTAGACGATGTAGTGGGAACTCACCGTGAGTTTGTCGAAAGCTCGCCAAAGGTATCGGGGGCTTATTGGGAATTCATTGGGAGCTCACGGAAGGTGTCAGGAGCTTGCCATGAGTTCGCTAGGAGCTCGCCGAAGATGATTGGGAGGTTGTCGGGAATGACTGGGATTCACCAATAGATGACTGAGACTCGCCAGGAGTTCACTAGAGGTTACTAGGAAGATCGCTAGGAGTTAGGAACGTCACTTGACATATTAATCAAATTGATTGTAATGTATGTCTTATAATGTTGTAGTTAGCATCGGTTTGGTTTAGAGTCCAAATTGAATTAGATCTAGAAGGTATTCAAATTAACTCAAGTGAGGCAAATCAGGTCCATGTTTGGATTTAGATTGAGCTTAGGTTGAGCTCATTTGGTTGAACTGGAAAGGGGTCAACTGAAGGTATAAGTCTGGAATAAAAAAGTAGAGAAAACACCTTTTCAGGATTCTCAGCGGTTATATCATTGATGGATAACGATTGTATTGCCCATGTCGACAGTCATACCACCCAAGTCGGTGGTTGTACTACCACCACCATGTTTTCTGGGCATCTTTTGCGACAGTACCACCAACGCCAGTGTTTGTACCACTCGTACCTAGATTTTCTGGATACGTTTAAATTTTTGCTATAATTTCTAAAGCCAATTGGAGTCTATAAATACCCCAAGTCTTTTTGCATTAAGTACAAGATATTTGGGCTAGAATTTTGAGAAAAATAATATGCTAAAGTGAATAAGAAAAAGAAAGGTGGCAAGGGAGTGAGCAAAAGTGTTGTAATATTTGTAAAGATCTCTCTTATGAGTTGTTAGTATAATACTTATAAGGTTCCTCTCCAGAGCCTATGAAAAGGAGAGTGGGAAGTGTAAAGGTTTGGTCTTTACTTGAAAAAGATCAGTAGTGGACATTAGTGGACCTCGACGAAGAGGACACGGGAAGTGGACGTAGACTAATTTATGGCCGAACTACTATAAGTCTGTGAGCTTCTCTACTCTTGTCTTTTCTATTGCATTTAGTTGTTCTTAATTAGTTTGAAGAAAGACAAGAGATCTTTCGACTTTGTTTCAATTTTTTTGCTTATTCGCTTTCAACAAAGTCCAAGAAATGCTTTTGATTTCTTCTTTACTTCAAGCAAGTTTTTCAAATTAAGTATTTTTACACTTACACTAATTCACACCGCCCCCCCCCACCCCCCCTCTTAGTGCCAATTGATCCTAACAATTGATATCAGAGCAAGGTTCTACTTATTGGACTAACACCCAAGTGAGTAAATAACTTCGTTTAGTATGAACGAGGGATATTCCATTGCATGTCCTCCCATGTTCAATGAGATGGATTACAAGTATTAGAAAATAAGAATATATATTTTTCTGATTTCTATGGACTTTAATTTATGACACATTGTTGAAAATGGTTTTGAAAAGCCTTCTAAACCAGTGAATGAATGAAGTAATTTAGAAAAGAAGGCCTTTTCTTTAAATGCAAAAGCAATGAATGCTTTATTTCATGATCTTGATAAAAACGAGTTTGATCGAGTTTCTTCTTCTGATTCGACTTTTGATGTATGATATATATTAAAACTCATATATGAAAGTACAACTAAATTAAATAAATCGATAAATGAAATGATCCGTAAAAATTATGAACTTAGAACAAAATAACTATACCTTCTAAAGAATAGGAAGGAAATAGAATTAAGAATAATATATGACTCCTTGAGTAAAACCTCGAGTGATAAGAACTTTGAACCTTTAACAAATGAATCGGATAAATTAATGAACAAAAATTATAAAAATAAACTTAAATTAGATAAATTCTATTGCTATGAACACAAGAAGTTGAAGCGCTCCAAAGACGAAGATCACAATTACAAAGAAGTGGAGAATCTCATGCTTATGATGAGGTAAGTGAGTCTTCTAATATCTCCTGTACTGAATTATTAAATATTTTTCATGAGTTTTATGATAAATTTAGAAAAATTAACAAGTCATATAAATTACTTAAGAAAACGTATGATTCATTAGTTAGTAAATTTGAAGAAATACATGTAGCATCACCATCACATAGTTCATGAACCGAATATGAAACTTTAAATGAACTTAGAAAAGAAAATATTATATTAAAACAACTATTAAAAAATTTTAAAATAGGAAATAAATACCTAGACATGATTCTTACAAATAAGGGTCTTATTCATAGGAAAGAAGGTGTTGGCTTTGTGAGTAACACTCAACAAAAGTCAACTACCCTCATTAGAAGACCCATATTACACTTTTTACTTGAAAATAGATATATTTTTTACGATAGATATAGACACTTTGCTTATAAATATTCATTTAGGAAATATAGTCCACATAAATTAATTTGGGTTCCAAAAAGAACCATAAACAATCAAATACCTTTAGTGAAAATGAGTAGAGTTTTTCATGAGGGACCCAAAGTCAAATGAGTACCTAAACCAAACCCCCTTATACTATAAATTTGTCTTCAAATAAGGCTAAGAGCACTAAATGATGTCCTAAAGGTGGATGCTTAAGATATATGACTTGAGATCTAACACTCTTTCAAGCTCACTAGCCTAAGTAATAATAAAAAATTATTAAAAATAAAATTATTGGTAATGAATTTTTGGATGACTCATTGTTATAATTAATCTTGATTACTTTAACATTAGCATGCTAGTATAAAAATGAATTAGAATAATAATATAAAAATAGGAGAGACTTTAGCTATTTTTAATGAAAAATTATATATATTCAAATTTATGAAAGAGAGATTTTGATGATGAATATGCTTGTATGCTTGTATTGACTTGTAATGATTAAATGAGTATATGTTGTCTTGAGATAAACTTGAATGGAATGATTAAATGTTGAATTTGAATTTAAAAAATTAAATATATGAAATCCTACTTTATTTACTAATGTGGTTGAAAAATTAATTTATTTTAAAATGAGAAGGAAAATTCTTTTAAAAAAATTATCCTTATCCTTAATAAAAATTCTCTTAATAGTTCATGGTTATGAAGTTAATCTTGATTGCCTTCAATAGTGCACTACTTTTGCGTAGCTAGAGTATGCTAAAATTAGAATAAAAAAAGTTTAGTTATTTTAATATAAAATTATTTAAATTAAAATTTATAGAAAAAGAAATTTTGATGATAGATTAAAAATTATTGGCGTGAATAATTGAAATGTTGGATAGGTTATATGTTGACCTAAAGAATGTTATATAATTAATGATAAATTACTTTTAAAATTGAACATAGAATAAATAAAAATTTGGAAATAAGTTTGTCAACTCATTTCAGTATGTGTAAAGAGTTAAACTCATTTAAATGTTGAAACTGAGATAGGTTAAATTTTTGTTTTGAAGATATTTTATTATTTTAATATATTATAGTAATGACCTTGATGATTTCTTCTAGAATGAAATTTAGTTTTCAGTCTTAAGTGATAATTTATTGATTTGAAAAGCATTTTTGAAACAAATACATGAAACAACTAAAAAAGAGGATAATTCTTCTTGAAAATATTTTTATCTTATCAACCCTTCAACAAGAGATAAAATGATATAATTATTATCGAATCTCTTAAACTATAAAAATAATTTGATGATTTAAATTTAAAAAGATTATTGTCTAAATCATGACCTTAAAATCTTGAAAATTATAATTTGAGATCTTTATATAAACCAAGATTATTTACTAAAATTCCTTCTCTTTTGGAACTATAACATGAATCTTTTTATAAATAATTATCTTAATGATTTGAAATTACTTATACATAAATTGCGATCATATATTCCCATATCTCATTTTGTAAAATCATGAACTTAATTTCTCAATATTTATAACTTGACAATTTTCGTGAATTAAAATTTTGCTTACAAAATTGATTTCTTTAAATTTTTTTTGTTATCTAAGAGGAGAGATGCCAAATTGAATCATGATCTTTAGTATTCACAAATTGATATCTTTCATGTCATGATTTTTGACTCTCTTATATTCATGAATGATATATTCTTTTTATCTTGAGATTTTTCATACTATTCGTTATGATCTTAAAATTAATTTTGTACTATTGTATTTTAACTTTTGCTTTGACAATGACTAAGGGGGAGACAAAAGTGGTATTTTGCGATAACAAAATTAAATACTTTTGATTATGAAAAACCTTCTAACATTGGATGAGGAGCGATTTGCCTAAAAGAAAATATATAAATTTTAAATACATGAGATTTGCATAATTTCATTTCTATTTTACTTGGAACTTTAAATACATAAGATTTCTTGATTACTTATGTTGAAATTCATAAACAAAAAAAGGAGGGGCAAATTTATTAAATCATGTCTTTCGGTACTTAAAGATTTGATTTTTTTATCTTTAATGACATGATCCCCTTGTATTTTTGGGTATAATTATAATATAGATGTAAAAGAAAATTATACTATTATATTCCTTTTTAACAATCATAAAGAGAGAGAAAATTGATAGCTTAACAACAAAGCCACTAGACAAGAAACAATTTGATTATAAGAAAATTTGAAATGATTTTAATGAGTTGTCATCATATTCATTTTTTTTGTAAAATGAGCTTTTTTAAAAAAAATTATAAGAGATGATTCTTTAAATGTATACATTTATATCATATTCCTTCTCTTGCAAATTGAGCTTTTTCTCAAAACTTACATGAGATAATTTCAAATCTTCCGAATGCATGAGATAGTTTCACATCATGTGATTCATGAACTTTTTGTCTAATCAAATCTTTAATGGAATAAATATTTACATAAGATGAATTTAATTACATGAATAACTATTAATTCTTCTTGGATTTCTTGGCACTTTTTTAGCTCTCTTCAGAAATGATTCTCCTTGAAATTGAATTATAAGAATGAGATTGGAAGTTCTTTTTGTGATAATATTTTTATCCTTTCTGAAAGATTATTTCAATTCATGAATCTTGATGAATATTTACAAAAGAAAACTATGTGACATGAACTTTTATGATGCTTGATATAAGCTCTCTTTTGTATCCGCTATCAAAAATTATTTTGATTTATGGATCGTTTATATCCTTGAGGTATAGGGTATCATATTCACGTCTATCCTTACTTTAGGAGTATTTAGGGTAATATTCATAGAAAGTGATATTCCATGTCTTGTCGATATAAGACATCTCTTGAAATTTTTTATGTCAAACCTTTTGACAATGGAGTCTATATACCTTGATTGGGACAAACCAAGCATCCTATTGGATCTATCTCTATATATTCAGATCCCCAAAATATAGGATGTTTCCCTAAGTCCTTCATTGAGAAGTTTTTGGATAGCCAAGTCCTTACTATGGAGAGCATGCCTACATCATTCCCAATGATTAGGATCTCATCCATGTATAGCATCAAGAAGGTGATAGCGCTCCCACTTACTTTCCTATATACACAAGGCTCATCTTCGTTTTTAACGAAGTTATAAGATCTGATCGCCTCATGAACTATTTTAACTTTGGGAAGCTTGCTTCAATTCATAAATGGACCTGAGCTACCTACACTCTTTATCTGGACTTTATCTGGATACAAATCCCTCTAGCTATATTATATACACCTCCTCCTCAAGGTTACCATGGAGGAATGTTGTTTTCACATCCATCTACCAGATCTCATAGTCATAGTGTGACATTGTCCAAAAGAATTCTAATGGATTTAAGTATAGCTACCGGTGAAAAGGTTTCATCATAGTTAACTCCTTGCCTTTGACGATATCCTTTAGCTACCAATCTTGCCTTATAGGTCTTCACCTTTTCATCTACTCCAATCTTCTTCTTGAAGATCCATTTGTAGTCGAGGAGTATGATACCCTCAGGTGCATCCACAAGGTCCCGAACCTTGTTGGAGTACATGAAATCCTTCTTAGAATTCATGACTTGTTACTACTTCCTAGAGTCTATACTCATAATAGCGATATCATAGGTCTAAGGATCAATATCTTGAGAGTCCTCTCTATTGATATGTTTAACAAATCTTTCAGGAGGGTGAGATACTCTGGTAGACCTGCATAAAGTTGAAACTTGTGTGCTAGGTACCTGAACATACTCAGACTCTAGAATGGTGCTTGAGCTAGGTTCTCCAACCTCACACAAGTTTATCTCACTCCCATTGTTTCCACTAAAAACGTGTTCCTTCTCAAGGAATACAACTCTCTTGGCAACAAAGACCTTTTAGTCTGCAGGATGATAAAAGTAATACCCCAAAGTCTTCTTAGGGTATCCCATGAATGTGTACCATTCTATCCTTGATTCTAACTTATCGGGGTTATGTCTTCTAATGTAGGTATGATAGCCCCAAATCTGAACCACCTTAAGACCAAACTTCTTTCCTTTCCATATCTTATATGGTATAGACATTACTGACTTTGATGAAACTCGGTTCAGAAGGTAAGTTGCAGTCTCTAGGGCGTATCCCCAGAATGAGATGGGTAGGTCAGTGAAACTCATATGGACCACAACATGTCTAACAACGTATGATTCCTCCTTTCTAATATACCAATGAGATAGAATACTATGGTTCTTGAGGAACTAGGTGCACTTCATACTCAAGTATTCTCCTCCTCGATCCGATCGAATACAATGATAGCTCTACCAAGCAGACGTAGGATGACCTCCCTAATGACAACTATAGCAACTCTTACTCCATTAACCCTCTTGAGTTCCATCTCACCTCTAGCCAATCTCCTAGGTCTTGTCAGAACCTACAATGAATTACAAATATAATAAACACTCCCAGTATCCAACACTTATGTATTATCATAACAATCTGACAAGTGGAGATAACTCACGAATATATATGAAGCTTCTCTAAGCTTTTATTTCTCCTTGTATACAAGGTAATCCTTATAGTTCATCTTCTAGTGCCCATCTTGACTATAGTGGAATCATTGTCTCTTATCCTTTGTTGGGTCTTTCTATTAGGAAAACTCAGCGGGAGCATCACATGTACAAGAAGATCAAAACAAAACTAAAAATTATCGTGCAAAGATTGGTACAAGAAAAATCATAAAACTAAAAAACTACATCATATGTGAGATTATTTACCATGGGAAATCATATATCCCTATTTTTTTAGATCCGGATAAAGAAGATGAAGGAGATCAAGTGTCTTCCTCTCTAGCGGTATCCACATGATGGGTCGTTGCAGCGATACTCCTCCAATCATAATCATAAATCACACAACTCTGGTACAGAGGGATGGAGGAGAATATGAGGGAACGACGAAAGGTACAACCTATTATCTATATGTCACCCCTACCTCCTATTTATAGAGAGCCACCAAAAACTCTATGTATTCTACCTTATTGGGTATTAGATCTTACCCACTAACCTTAGATTATTGGATCTCTATCCAATAATTTTCTTTGTTCTCTAATTGGGCCTCATACAAGGAGCCCATCAATGTAGGATGTCATCTGATAAGAAAAAAGGATAATTAGATAAATCATATATAATCCTCTATTCGCTGAAGCATATACCATATGTGTATGACCCACTAGGCCTGATATCGAGCTAGCCTTGAGTCGCTCCTATCATAACTCCTCATGATATAATGAATTATTATCCTATAAGAATTCACTCGACTCATCGGCTATGGATGTACTAGGTGACTATATCATAGTCCCTAGACAATACAGGGGGATCGAATTCATCAGACCTATCTATCTGTAGTTACCGTGTATCTGTAGTCCCTCATCCAACTAATATCCTAAAGATCATATATTGGATATAGTACTATCAGACCACTCTAATCAAATTCTCCCGGAGAACTCATTCTCTCTCAATCTGAATGACCCTAGTTGGGGATTTGTCTGAGCAAGCACACAAAGGATATTCCTCTCACGATACTGAGAGTGGATGATCCTTTATTGACACTCAATTGCCTTCGCAAGATTGACTACCAATCCCAATAACCGATTGTGTCAGATTTGAAACTTTCTAAACCTATAAGTCCAGCATCAAAGAAAGGAGTACTCAAATAAGGCATCCTTGGTGTCTCAAGTCTAAGGACTAGATGCACAACTCAGACTACAAAATCCCTATCTGACATTAGATATTATTAACCATATAACATTCCGTAAGTAGATCAATCAATGAACTCATTCTCCAATAAGCACATGTACTGTATCCTTAGTGTCTCCAGATAAGTGGCTTTGAGACCAACCGTCTCTATCATATGGACGGGTATATAGTAAGTACACTGGTCTGTTTAGTTATCTTAATGTCTCTTTCGAGTAATCTATATTGAAAGGTGAATCGATCTCATTATTATGATCTCATCATGATCCAATTCTCATTGCACAAAACCAAGGACATTATCATATATATGCAATAGATAATATATATGAGAATATGCTAATAATAATCATAAGCAAAAAGATCACGTAGTGTGTCACGTGCCATCACTCACGTGATTGGCTTGCTAGGCACCTATACCAACACTTTCTTAGCAATATTTATCTTACCCAATCTTTCTTTTGCCTTGCCCTTCTTAATGGTCTTACTGGCCTTCCTTTTCTTCTTAGTCTCACCAATATAGAGAACTAGATTCTCTTTCTTGATGGCACTCTCAGCTTCCCTCAATATATTAAGGAGCTTAGGGAGAGTCACCTCAAACTTGCTCATGTTAAAATTCATGATGAAGTAAAAAAAAGAATCTGGTAGGAATTTAAGTATAAGATCAACATATAGGTTCTCCTCTAGGACTATTCCGAGACCTATGAGTTTCTCGATTTACTCTATTAGCTTTAAGACATGGTTCTGAACCAATGTCCCTTTTATCATCCTGGCTTAGAAGAGACTCTTAGATATCTCATATCTTTGAGTTCTTCTTTGTTTCTCAAATAGCTGATGGAGATGAAGAAGTATAAGATTGATATCCATGCTCTCATGTTGCCTTTGTGACTCAGAATCATGGAGGTTAATATGTAACATTTTACTAATGTGGAATCATCTATATACTTCATATAGTGAGTGATCTTATCCTCGCTTGCCCCTTCTTTTAGCGTGGCATAATTGTATCAACAACATATGCGATTTTCTCTATCGTAAGAACAATTCTCAAATTATGGAGCCAATCCATATAGTTAAGACTAGTGAGGTGGTTGGCATCAAGTATGCCACGTAGGGGGTTGTGAATGATATGTTTCTGATAAACAAGATATAGCACAAATAGATAACATACATAATTTGTGGAAAACTAATTAAGATTTGGACTTCTATCTTAATGTACTCCTATTATTTTCCTAGCAAATTATGTGACAACCATGACACGTGAACCAGAAGTCTTCAACAGACTTCTAGTTGGGATTGGGATCTAATCAGCATCTTAGTGCAACATTGAGTGACTCGACCAATTACACTAAGCCTGAAATGTAGATAACTCTTGCCAACCACAACTCATTGTGATTCTCATCATGTTTGACCTCCGAATAATCATGGTCTCAACTGCTTGACCAACCACAAAGTTCAGTTAAGTCATCACTATCGTTACAAGATGAATCTGATTCGATAATATGCTTTGGAGTAACTTGACCAAGCATACCGTGTACTCAAGTCACCGGTGACATCTCTGTGTCGTAAGCAAGATCTCTATCACGTAGATAGGTGAGCCTTGAGTGACTAGAGCAACTCAACCTATATCATGATTCAATTTCTTCCTATAACGATGGAAGGCCATGCGGGTCAATCTTATTGCCTCACACTCACCGATTTAATATTATCGTAGAAGAGGTTTTTGTTTTGTATCGATCTCCTAATATGAATATGTCGTGTCACACACATACATATTTAATATGTATCTATATCGCATATATATACATATATATATATATATATATATATATATATATATATATATATATATATATATATATATATATATATATATATATATATATATATAGTAGGTGTATAACACATCACATAAGCAAGCTACACTAGATGATCATGAGCCGCTACATAATATGATTAAGCCCGAGCCAATAGGCCTAATCACTCATAATAGGATTTATATGTGCAACGTCGCATCTCCATGCCCTATGATAGTTAATCTCATTATCATCGGCTTTAGATAATAATAATTATATAAGCTACTTAATTAATTATTTTTTTGAAAATAGGGATATACTAGGAATTTATAAAATTATTAAGGGTATTTATAGAATTTTAGATAAAACGATCGATCATGAAATTCTGGATAGTTGATATACCCGCTAGCGACCTACGGGCGCCCTTGGTTGTAGGTGCCCACTCTTACAGGCGGCTTAGTGGCATGCGGTCGCCCTTAAAGGAGCTTTGGCTGTAGTTGTCTACCCTTGTAGGTAACCTGGCCATAGGCGATCGCCTCTAGGGCCACAGCTAAGCGTGTGCGTCTTAGCCATAAGCCTCCCCGCTAGCAACTGGCGCTCCCGCAAGTCTGTTCAGTGCCCTAGAAGCTAATCACGTGAGTGATGACACGTGTGACACACTGTGCGATCTTTTTGCTTCTGATTAATATTGGCATATTCTCATATTATATTATCTGTAGCATATATATTGTGATGTCCTTGGTTTTGTGCAATGAGAATCGGATCGTGATGAGATCATGATAATGAGATCGATTCACCTTTAAACACAGATCCTAAACAATCATGATCATAGGTTACTCGAGAGGGACATCAAGATAATCGGACAGACCGATGTACTATATACCCATCCATATGATAGATGCGGTTGGTCTCATAGCCACTTGTGTGGAGACACTAAGGATATAGTACAGGTGCTCATTGGAGAATGAGTTCACTGATTGATCCGCTTATGTAATGTTGTATGGTTAATGATACTTAATGTCAGACAATAATTCTATAGTCCTAGTTGTGTATCTAGTCCTTAGACTTAAGATATCAAGGATCCCTTGTTTGAGCACTCCTTTCTTTGACGCAAGACTTACAGGTTTAGAAAGTTTCATATCTGATACAACCAGTTATTAGGATTAGTAGCCAACCTTACGAAGGCAATTGAGTATCAATAAAGGATCATCCTATATGTGCTTGCTCAGACAAATCCCGGGCCAGGGTCATTCGGACTGGGAGAGAAAAAGTTCTTCGGTAGAATCAGATTAGTGTAAGATAAACTGATTCTGTATGTGACCTGACAGTGCCATGTCCAGTATATGATTTCTATGATATTAGTTGGATGAGGGATTATAGATATACGATAACTTTGGACAGACAGGTCTGATGGATTTGGTCCCCCTATACCATTTGAGGACTATGGTGTAGTAGCCTAGTACGTTTATAGTCAATGAGTTGAGTAAATTATTATAGAGATAATAATTCACTATATCAGAAGGAGTTCTAATGGGAGTGACTCACGACCAGCTCGGTATCAGGCTTAGAGGGTCACACACATATGGTGGATTCTTCAACGAATAGAGAATTAGACAGAGATCCAATTAGCCCCTATTCTCATTAGATGAGACCCTATATTGATGGGCTCCTTGCTTGAGGCCCAATTAGAGGTCTAAGTAGATTATTAGATAGAGATCCAATAATGCAAGATTAGTGGGTTATTGGATAGGGATATAATACCCACTAAGGCAGGACCCTTAGAATTTCTTGGTGGCTCTCTATAAATAGGAGGGGAGACTCATGGTTGATGGGCTGCACAACCTTGGCCTCCTCCTCCTATTCTCCTCCCTCCTTCTATGCAAGAGTTGCGAGATCAAATTAGAGGAGTTTCACTATAGAGATCCATCGTGTGGATAACGCTAGAGAGGAGGATGCTTGACCTCTTCATCCTCTCCATCCGGATATGGAAATACAGGGATATATAATCTCCCTAGCTAATCAAACTATCACATGACACAGCTTTATCGATTTTTATGATTTTCTCGTGACCCTAATCCTTTGCACGATGATTTGATCTATATGGGAAACTAATTTTTATTTTGATTTTTGTTACACATGTGGTGCTCCCTCTAAGGTTTCCCAACAGTGGTATTAGAGCCATGGTTTTGATGTGAAAGATTGATTTTAAATTACTTATGATGATATTACATTACATAGAACTGTTCTACGAGTTGTTGCTGGATTTTTGTAGTGAGGAAAAGGGGCAGCTGGCCATGGCCAGACCCCTTATAGGGGAGGCCAACCATGGCCAGGCCCCTTGCAAGGGCGGCCACCCACACCATTGTAGGGCGATCAGCGTTAAGGCCCCTATCGGTCACTAGATGTTGCCAAGGCTAGCCGCAGGCGGCCATGCAGGTGTAGCAGCGCGACCACCGGGGCGAGTCGCTGAGGGCATAGCCACTACAACGTGGGAGGCCGCTAGGGCGCGCGGCCACCAACCTTGTCACCAACAATGGCGGCGCAGTGAGGGTGAAGGAGGGCTAGGGCATCTTTTTAAGAAAAAGATTATTATATCCGCATAATTCGAGAAATTCTAATAATCTCTTTTTACAAAATTTCAAAAATATCCTCAATAATTCTGAAAATTATGAGGACTATTCTCTCTTCTAAAATTTCTAAAATACCCTTAATTATTACGAAAATTTCGAGGACTATCCTCTTATCCAAAATTTCAAAAATATCCTTGACAATTCTAAAAATTCCAAGCATATCCTGATTTTAAAAAAATAATTAATTAAATAGTTTAATTAATTATTATTATATAGTAATCCTATATATGATGTGATGTATGATGTGGATGGATAATCATAAGTAATGTATTGTGATATGTGTAATTATGATTATTATTATTCTTATTATTATTGGAGCCTGTAAGCCTTTGTTTTTCTCATTTATTGTTGGGCCTGCGTGGTTGTGATTATTTATAATTACATGAAGAGGTACGGTGGGAGCGTGGAGGTGACAGCGGCACCCACGATGCCATGGTGGGGGATCACGATGCATGGTGATGCGACGATCCGACATAATCGATGATGATGAGATCAACAATTACAGGGCATGGAGATACGCCGATGCACACATAGATCATATTTTGAGTGATTAGGCCCATTGGCTCGGGCTTAACATATTAGGTGATGACTCATGATTGTCCAGTGTAGCTTGTATATGTGATGTGTTATATACATATTAGATACATGTATATATATATTTACATGCGATGTAGATATATATTAAATATGTATATATGTGACACGATATATTAGGAGGCTGATACGAAATAAAAACCTCTCCTACAATAATATTAATTCGGTAACTGTGAGGCAATAAAATTGACCCACGTGGCCTTCCATCATTATAGGAAGAAATTGAATCACAACATATATTGAGTTGTTGAGTCTCTTGAGGCTCACCTATCTACGTGATCGAGTTCTTGCCTACGACATAGATATGTCACCGATGACCTAAGGACATAGTATGCTTAGTTAGTCCCTCGAAGGCATATTATCAAATTAGACTCATCTTGTAACAACGGTGATGACTTAACTAAATATCATAGTTGGTCGAGTCCCTCAAGACCATGATGATTTGGAGGTCGAACATGATGGGAATCACAGCGAGTTGTAATTAGCAAGAGTTACCTACCTTTTGGGGTTAGTGTAATTGGTCGAGTCCCTCGAGGTTGCACTAAACGTCAATTGGATCCCGATCCTCACTAGGAGTCTGCCAGAGATTTCCATCTCACATGTTAAGAGTGTCACATGATTCGCTAAGAAAATAGTGGGAGTACATTAAGATAGAAGTCTATATCTTAATTAGTATTTTCTGTAAAGTTTACATATTATTTATTTAAACTATATCTTGTTTGTCACTTACAAAACCCCTATGTGGCATACTTGATGCCAATCGCCTCATTGGTCCAAAGGCTTCGTAATTTGAGAATTATTCTTACAAAAGAGAAAATTATATATGTCCTTAATATGATTGTACCCATATTAGAGGAAAGGACAAGCGAGGATGAGATCGCTCGCTTTGTGAAGTATAAAGATAGTCCTAAAGGATAACCTGTATGTTGATCTTATACTTCATTCCCTACCATATTCCTTTTCATAGTTCATTATTAACTTTAATATGAACAAGTTTGAGATGACTCTACCTTAACTCCTCAATATATTGAAGGAAGTTGAGAGTACCATTCAAATAGAGAAGTCAGTTCTCTATATTGGTGAGACTAATAGGAAAAGGAAGGCTAGTAAGACCCTTAAGAAGGGCAAGGGTAAATAACGACTGGGTAAGACAAATATTGCTAAGAAATAATCGGCAAAGGACAAAGGATAGTGCTTAACCAAGATGGGTATTGGAAGAGCAACGATAAGGATTACCTTATAGATAAGGCGAAATAGAAGCTTGGAGAAGCTTTAGGTATATTCATGATCAGCCTCCACTTGTTAGATTTTCATGATAACATATGGGTATTGGATACCAGGAGTGTTTATCATATCTGTAATTCATTGTAGTTTCTAGCAAGACCTAAGAGATTGGCTAGAGGCTAGATGGACCTCAAGATGGGCAATGGAGCAAGAGTTGCTATAGTTGCTGTTGAGGAGGTCACCCTATATCTGCTTGGTGGAGCTATTATTGCATTGGATGCATGCTATTTTGTTCCCTCTATTATCAAAAATATTATTTCTATCTCTTGTTTGATAGTTAGTGGATATAAATTAGTTTTTGAGAATAATAGTTGTTCAATAATTATAGATGATGAGATCATCACTAGAGAAATAATAATAAATGGCTTATATGTGTTAGACACTTCTCTACACATCATGAATATAAATATGTTTAAGAGGAAAAGAGATGAGGTGAACAATGTATATGTATAGCCTTATAGGCTTACATGAGAAAATGATTCAAAAGTTGCTGAATGATGGATACTTAGATCCATTTGACTAGGAGTCATATGCAACTTGCAAACCTTTCCTTCGTGGGAAGATGACCAACTCTCCGTTTTAGTGGAACTAGAGAGAGAGCCACTGAGTTATTGGAACTTGTATAAAGTGATACATGTGGTCCTATGTCAACTTACTCTATAGGTGGTTACTAATACTTCATTACATTCATTGATGATTTCTCTATATATGCACACGTGTACTTGATGAAGTACAAGTCCAAGACCTTTGAAAAATTCAGGAAATATAAAAATAATATCAAAAATCAGATTGGAAAGCGTATTAAGACTCTTCCATCAGATTGAGAAGGAGATTACTTGAGTACAAAGTTTACCCATTTCCTCAACGACAATGAGATTCTATCCTAGTGGACACCACCTTGTACACTTCAGCTTAATGATATTTCAGAAAGGAGGAATCACACACTGTTAGACATGGTGCGGTCCATGATGAGTTTTGCTGGCCTACCCGTCTCATTCTGGGGTATGCCCTAGAGATCGTAGCTTACATTCTAAACAAAGTTCCATCAAAATCAGTAGTGTCTACAACATCTGAGATATGGAAATAAAAGAAACCTCATCTTAATGTGGTTAAGATTTGGGGCTATCCTACCCACGTTAGAAGACACAACCCCGCCAAGTTGGAATCAAGGATGGAATGGTATATATTCATGGGATACCCCAAACAAACTTATGGGTATTATTTCTATCATCTCGAGGATCGAAAGGTCTTTGTTGCCAAGGAACACATTCTTAGTGGAAACAGTGGGAGTGAGATAACGCATAATTTTCAACTTTACGTAGGTTTAGTAGAGTATCTCACCCTCCTGAAAGATATATGAGAAATATCAGTGGAGAGGACTCTTAGGATATTGATCCTAAGACCTACGAGGAGGCTATTATGAGTATAGACTCTGGGAAGTGGCAAGAAGCCATGAATTCTGAGATGGATTCAATGTACTTTAACAAGGTTTGGAACCTTATGAATGCACCTGAGGATATAGTACCCATCAAGTGCAAGTGGATCTTCAAAAAGAATATCATAGTAGATAGAAAGGTGGAGACCTATAAGACAAGCCTAGTAGCTAAAGGATATCATCAAAGAGAAGGAGTTGATTATGATGAAACCTTTTCACCTGTATCCATGCTTAAGTCCATTAGAATTCTTTTGGCCATTATAGCACACTATGACTATGAGATCTGGCAGATAGATGTCAAACCGGCATTCCTCAATGGCAACCTCAAGGAGGAGGTGTATATGATATAGCCAGAGAGTCTCGTATACATAGAGAATATAGATAAAGTGTGCAGGTTGCTCAAATATATTTATGGATTAAAGTAAGCTTTTTAAAGTTGGAATATAAGATTTGATGAGGCGATCAGATCTTATGACTTCGTTAAGAATGAAGATGAGCCTTATATGTACAGAAAGGTAAGTGGGAGTGTTATCACCTTCTTGGTGTTGTATGTGGATGACATCTTAATCATTAGGAATTATGTAGGAATGCTCACCATATTAAAGACTTGGTTATCCAAAAACTTTTTCATGAATGACTTAGGAGAAACATCTTATATTTTGTGGATTCGAATCTATAGAGATAGATCTAGGAGGATGCTTGGCTTATCTCTGTTTAGATATATAGACTTCATTGTCAAAAGATTTTACATGGAGAATTCTAAGAGAGATCTCATATCGATGGGACACGAAATATCACTTTCTAGGAGTATGTCCCTAAAGACTCCTGAAGAAAGGGCAGACATAGATATGATACCCTATGCATTAGCGATAGGTCTATCATGTATGCTATGCTATATACCAAGCTTGATATAGCACATGCTCTGAGTGTCACAAGCAGGTATAAGGTCGATCTAGGTTTGGAACATTGGAAGGTAATAAAGTGTATCCTTAAGTACTTAAGAAGGATTAAGGATCTTTTACTGATATATGGAGGAGGAAGCCTCCAGGTTGAGGACTACACGGACTTAAGTTTTTAGTCTGACATTGATGATAACAAGTCAAAGTCAGGATATATTTTCACCTCGAATGGAGGAGCAATAAGCTGAAATAGTTCCAAGCAAGATACTACTGCTAACTCGACCATAGAGGCATAATACATTACTGTAGTAGAAGTAACAAAAGAAAGGGTATAGATGAAGAAGTTCATCATAATATGATAGTCATACCAAGTAGCATGGAGATAATCCCATATATTGTGACAACGACAGGGGGATAGCTATAGCAAGGGAACCCAGGTCTCAACAGATTTGTTCTGAGGAGGTTCCATCTGATTAGAGTGATCATGACCCAAAAAGATATAGAAATAAAAAAAGTTTCATCTGAAGATAACATTACAGATCCACTGTTGAAGCCGTTGGCTCATATTATATTTGAGCGTCATAGGGGTCTAATGGGGATCAGACACATAGGTGATCGACTTTGGGTCAAGTGGAAGATTACTGGTTATATGTGCCCTGCAAGACAATTATATGAGTGATGGCACGTGTGATATGCTGTGTGACCTTTTTGTTTATAATTAATATTGACATATTCTTATATTATATTATTTGTAGCATATATATTGTAATGTCCTTAGTTTTATACAATGGGAATCGGATCGTGATGAGATCACGATAATGAGATTAATTCACCTTTAAACACATATTCTAATCAATCCCGATCATAGGTTACTCGAGAGGGACATCGAGATAACCAGACAGATCGGTGTACTATATATCTATCCTTATGATGGAGGCAGCTGGTCTCATAGCCACTTGTGTGGAGACACTAAGGATATAGTGCAAGTACTTATTAGAGAATGAGTTCACTGATTGATTCACTTATATAATGCTGTATGGTTAATGATACCTAATGTTAGATAGCAATTCCATAGTCCCAGTTGTGTATCTGGTCCTTAGACTTAAGACACCAAAGATGTCTTGTTTGAGTACTCCTTTCTTTGATGCCAGACTTACAGGTTTGAAAAGTTTCGGATCTGGTGTAGCTGGTTATCGGGATTGGTAGCTATCATTATGAAGGCAATTAAGTATCAATAAAGGATCATCCACTCTTGGTATCATAAGTGAAATATCTCATATGTGCTTACTCAGACAAATCCCTGGCCAGGGTCATTCGGATTGAGAGAGAAATAGTTCTCCGGTAGAATCAGATTAGAGCAAGACAAAATGATTACGTATGTGACTTGATGGTACTATATCCAATATATGGTTTCTTAGATATTAGTTGGATGGGGGATTATAGATATATGGTAACTGTGGATAGATAGGTCCGATGGATTTGATCTCCTTATACCATCTGGGGACTATGGCATAGTGGCCTAGTACGTCCATAGTCGATGAGTCAAGTGAATTATTATGGAGATAATAATTCACTATATCAAAAGGAGTTCTGATAGGAGTGACTCATAACCAACTCGGTATCGGGCCTAGAGGGTCACACACATATGGTGGATGCTTCAGTGAATAAAGAATTGGATGAAGATCCAATTAGCCCATATTCTCATTATATGAGACCTTATGCTGATGGGCTTACGTGAGGCCTAATTAGAGGCCGAAGTAGGTTATTGGATAGAGATCCAATAATACAAGATTAGTGGGTTATTGGATAGAGATCCAATACCTACTAAGGCAGGACCCTTAGGGGTTTTTTGGTGGCTCTCTATAAATAGGAGGGGAGACTTATGGTTGATAGGCTGCAGCCTTGGCCTCCCCCTCCTATTCTCCTCCCTCCCTCTACGCAAGAGTTGCAAGATCAGATTGAAGGAGTTATGCTACAGAGATCCATCATGTAGATACTGCTAGAGAGGAGGACGCTTGGCCTCCTTCATCCTCACCATTCAGATCTGAAAATACAGGGATATACGATCGCCCTAGGTAAGCAATCTATCACATGACACAATTTTATCAATTTTTACAGCTTTCTCGTGACCCTAATCTTTTGCATGATGATTTGATCTATGCGAGAAACCAGTTTTTATTTTGATTTATGCTATGCATGTGATGCTCCCGTTGAGTTTTTCCAAAAGTAGGGGCCCTGGCCGAGATCAGCTGCCCATGCAGGCAACCTGCTCATAGGTGGCTGCCCCTTCCTTGCTGACTTCACTACAAGTCACAGTAAGAACACGTAGAACAATTCTACTCGATTTAATCCCATCATACGTAATTTAAAGTCAATCTTTTACATGAAAAACCTTAGCTCTAACACCACTGTTGGGAAACCTTAGTGAGAGCATCACATGTGCAACGGATGATTAAAATAAAATCGGTTTCCAAAGCAGATCAAAGTCATCGTGCAAAGATTGCTACTAGAAAAAAATCATAAAACCAAAAAATTACATCATATATGAAATTATTTACCTAGAGAGATCATATATCCTTGTTTTCCTAGATCTAGATAGAAAAGATGAAGGAGGTCAAGTGTCCTCCTCTCTGGCAATATCTACATGATGGATCACTACTATGATACTTCTTCAATCACAATCACAAATCTCGTAACTCTTGCACATACGGAGGGAGGAGAATAGGAGGGGGGCAGCCAAAGGTGCAGCCTATCATCTATTTGCCACCTCTGCCTCCTATTTATAGAGAGTTACTAAAAACCCTATGGGTCCTGCCTTAGTGAGTATTGGATCTCCATCTAATTAACTATTAACCTTGGATTATTGAATCTCTATTTAATATTCTCCTTTGGCTTCTAATTGGGCCTAATGTAAGGAGACCATCAATGTAAGGTCACATCCAATGAGAATATAGGCTAATTAGATAACTCATATGTAATCCTCTATTCATTGAAGTATCCACCATATGTGTGTGACCCTCTAGGCCCAATACTGAGCTAGTCTTGATTCGCTCTCATCAGAACTCCTTCTAATATAGTGAATTATTATCCCCATAATAATTCATTCAACTCATCAACTATGGATATATTAAGCCACTATGCTATAGTCCTGAGACAGTACATGGGAATTAAATCCATCAGACCTATATGTCTACACTTACCGTGTATCTATAGTCCCTCATTCTACTAATATCCTAGAGACCGTATATTGGACATGGTATTATTAGGCCGTATACAGATCCATCTGAGTCTCATTCTAATTAGATTATTTAAAAAACTCCTCTCTCAATTAGAAAGACCTTGGTAAGAGATTTGTCTGAGCAATCACATAAGGGATATTCCTCTCATGATACCGAGAGTGGATTATATTTTATTAACACTCAATTACCTTCATAAAGTTGGCTATCAATCTCGATAACCGATTGTACAAGATCTGGAACTATCTAAACCCGTAAGTCTAGCATTAAAGATGCTTACAGGTGCCTGTAAACCAATCACGTGAGTGATGACACATGTGACATGCTGCACAATCTTTTTACATTATTATTATTGACATATTTTTATATTTTATTATCTGTTGAATATATATATATATTATGATATCCTTATTTTATGCAATAAGAATCGAATCATGATGAGACCACGATAATGAGATTGAATCGCCTTTAAACATAGATCCTAAATTATCCCGTTCATAGGTTACCCAAGAGGGACATCGAGATAACCAGACATACTGGTGTACTATATACTTGTCTATATGATGGAGGCAACTAATCTCATAGCCACTTATGTAGGGACACTAAGGGTACAATACAAGTGCTTATTGGAAAATGAGTTTACTAATTAATCCACTACGGAATGGTAGATGTTAATGATACCTATTGTCGAATAGTGATTTTGTTGTCCCAGTTGTGTGTCTAGTCCTTAGACTTGAGACACCAAGAATGTCTTATTTAAATACTCCTTTCTTTAATGCTGGACTTATAGGTTTGAAAAAAATCTAAATATGGTACAATCGGTTATGGTATTGATGGTCAACCTTACGAAGACAATTTAATGTCAATAGAGGATCATCTACTCTTAGTATCACGAGAGGAATATCTTATGTGTTATCGCTTAGACAAATCCATGGTTGGGGTACTTCAGATCGAGAGAGGAGTTCTTCGGGAGAATCCAATTAGAGCGAGACTCGGACGGATTCCGTATGTAGCCTGATTGTACCATACCCAATATATGATCTATGTGATATTAAATGGATGAGGGAATATAGATACATGGTAATTAAGGACAAATAGGTCCAATAGATTATATCCCCTATACCATCTGGGGAGTATAGCATAAGCATAATACTTCCAGAGTCGAGGAGTTGAGTGAATTGTTATAAGGATAATAATTCATAAAGTTAAAAGTAGTTCTGATAGGTAGGACTTATGGCTAGCTCGATATTTGGCATAGAGGGTCATACACATGGTGGATGTTTTAACGAGTAGATGATTGAATATGAATTATCCAATTAGCCCCTGTTCTCATTAGATAAGACCAGACATTGATGGACTCCTTGCATAAGGCCCAATTAGAGGTTAATTGAGATTATTTGATAAAGATCTAATAATCTAAGATTAGTGAGTAATTGTATAGAGATTTAATACCCACTAAGGCAAGATCTATTAGGGTTTTTGGTGGCTTTCTATAAATAGGAGGTAGTAGGCATAAATTGTGATAGGCTACACTTTTGGCCCCCCCTCCTATTCTCCTCCTTCATCTTCTGCGTAAGAGTTATGAGATCTTGGTTGTGATTGGAGGAGCATCGCTTCAACGATCGATCGTGTGGATACCATTAGAGAGGAGGAAGTTTAACCTTATTCATCCTCTCCATCTGGATCTAGATTTTAGGGATAGATGATTTTCCTAGGCAATCAATCTTTCATATATCATAGTTTTTATTTTTACGGGTATTTTGCACACTAATCTTTGAACGATGATTTGATATATGTGGGAAACCTATTTTATTTTATTTTTCTACTGCACATGTGAAGTTAAGAAATGAGTATTCAAACAAGATATTCTTGGTGTCTCAAGTCTAAGGACTAGATGCACAACTGAGACTACAAAATTATTGTTTGATAATAGGTATTATTAATCATACAATATTATATAAGTAGATCAATTAGTGAACACATTCTTTAATGAGTACTTGTACTATATCCTCAGTGTCTCTACACAAGTGAATATGAGACCAGTTGCATCCATTATATAGATGGGTATATAGTACATCGGTCTGTTCGGTTACTCGATGTCACTTTTGAGTAACCTATGACCAGGATTATTTGAAATCTGTATTTAAAGATGAATCGATTATTATGATCTCATCATGATTTGATTCCATTGCATAGAACCAAGGACATCACAATATATATATGCAATAGATAATATAATGTGAGAATATGCCAGTAATAATCAAAAGCAAAAAGATGATACAGTATGTCACACATGCCATCACTCATGTGATTGGCTTACAGGGCACATGTAACTAGTAGTATTACTATCGATTGATGGTACTATTGGGAAATTAAGTAAGAGCATCACATGCATAGTAGAAGATTAAAACAAATCTAGTTTCCCATTAAGATTAAATCGTCATGCAAAGATTGGTACACGAAAAATCATAAAATTAAAAACTATAATATGTGAGAGATTATTTACCTAAGGAGATCGTATATCCCTGAATTTTCGGATATGGATGAAGAGGATGAAGGAGGTCAAATATCATCCTCTCTAGCGGTATCCACATGATGGATCGCTATAGCGATACTCCTCTAATCATGGCCATAAATCTCATAACTCTTGTGCATCTTCTTGTGACAAACCTAGAAAAAGATCCCCTATCTTCTTCGCTGCTATTTCACATCAGAGAGGGGCTGGTTGGCTGAGAAGGTGAGGCAAAGGAGGAGAATAGGAAGGGGCAGCCAAAGATGTAGCCTATCAACTATGTGATGCCCCTATCTCCTATTTATAGAGAGCCACCAAAAACCTTGAGAATCTTGCCTTAGTGGGTATTGGATGTCCATCAAATTATCAACTAATCTTAGATTATTGGATTTCTATCCACTAATCTTAGATTATTGGATTTCTATCCAATAATCTTAATTGGCCTCTAACTGGGCCTCATGTAGGGAGCCCATCAATGTTGAGTCTCATCCAATTAGAACAAGGGCTAATTGGATAACTTATATCCAATCCTCTAATCGTTGAAGTATCCATCATATGTGTGTGACTCTCTAGGCCCAAGACCGAGTTGACCATGAGTCCTTCATGTCAGAACTCCTTCTGACCTTGTGTATTATTATCTCATAATAATTCACTCGACTTATCGACTATGGACGTACTAGGCTACTACGATATAGTCCCTATACGACAGATGAGATCTTATCCATTAGACTTATTTATCCTCAGTTAATGTGTATCTATAGTCTCTAATCTATCTAATATTTCAAAGACTATATATTAGGCATGGTATTGTCAGGCCACATACATAATCCTTTATAGTATCGCTCTAATTAGATTCTCCCAAAGAACTTCTCTCTCTATCTAGATAACCACGATTGAGGATTTGTCCAAGCGATAACACATGAGATAGTCCTCTCACGATACCGAGAGTGGGTAATCTTCTATTGGACACCTAATTACCTTCATAAGCTTGGATACCAATCTCGATAACCAATTGTACCTGATCTGAAACTTTTCAAACCTATAAGTCTAACATTAAAGAAAGGAGTTCTCAAACAAGGCATCATTGGTTTCTCAAGTCTAAGGACTATATATACAATTGGGACTACAAAATTATTGTCTAACTATAGGTATCATTAACCATCTAGTATTCCATAAGCGGATCAATCAATGAACTCATTCTCCAATGAGCACCTACACTATATACTTAGTGTCTTCACACAAGTGGCTCTGACCGCCTCCAACAAATAGATGGGTATACAGGACATCGGTCTATCCAATTGTCAAAATATCCCTCTCGAGCAACCTATGATCGGGATTATTTCGGATTAGTATTTAAATATGAACAGTCTTGTTATCTTGATCTCATCACCATTCAATTTTTATCGCACAAAACCAATGACATCATAATATATGTATTCAATATATAATATAATATTAGAATATATCAATAATTATAATACAAAAGGGTTGTGTAGTGTGTCACATATGTCATCACTCACTTGATTGGTTTATAGGGCACCCTATAACCAACAATCTCTCATTTTACGTAAAGCCAATCACCTATGTGTTTGATCCCCATCAGACTCCTGTGACACTCAAATACAGTCTAAATTAGTAGCTTTGTTAGTGGATCTGTAATGTTATCTTCGAATGGAACTCTTTTCGTTGTTATATCTTTTTGGGCTATGATCTCTCTAATTAAGTGAAACCTCCTTAGAACGTGCTTAGACTTTTGATGAGACTTAGGTTCCTTTGGTTGAGTGATCGCCCCGTTATAATCATAATTTATGGGAATCGGCTCTATGTTGCTTAGTACTACTTCCAAATCCCTTATGAACTTCTTCATCCACACTCCCTCCTTTATTGCATCTACTTCAGCACTGTATTTTGCCTCTATAGTTGAGTCAGTAGTAGTGTCTCGCTTGAAATTCTTCCAGCTTACTGCTCCTAGATTCAAGATGAAAACACACCTTGGGTTTGACTTGTTGCAATCAATGTCGGACTAGAAACTCAAGTACGTGTACCCTCAACCTAGAGGTTATCTTCTCCAAATACCAGTAAAAGATCTTTAGTCCTTCTCAAGTACTTAAGGATACACTTTATTACCTTCCAGTGTTCCAAACCTAGATCCGCTTGATACATGCTCGTGACAATCAAAGCATGCACTATATTAGGGTTGGTTGATAGGACTCTAGTAGGGTTTAGTCCTAATCACCTTAGAAGTAATCAATAAGAACCCTATGAGATTATAATAAAACCCCACCTGGTCACTTTTATCCTATAAAGAAGTATGGCTAAGGTTTAATTTGAGACCTTAGGACTTCCTAGTTGTAATCCCCCTTATTGGGTTGGTTGGCTAGGGTTTCGAGCAGAGGGGCACGGCTTGTGTAGCCACTTAGGCCACCGCCCCCTTTATTTATGCATTGTAGCTGTAGGAGAGGTAAAAGGGAGAATTCACTTAGGAAGCACCCCCCTAGACTAGGGTTTGGAGCCCTATATAAGCATGTAGCCTCCACCTCTTTTAATCAAGCAAGATCAATCTATAATTCAGTCATATGACCGACTACTAGGAGGGAGGAGCCCATATAGCGTTCCAAGGGTTGATCCCTCTCAAAGATCAAAATCTATATAGCTTCATATGAGGTTCTATCATTTGGTATTAGAGCCGCGTTTCTACTGCCCTATAGCCATCTTTGCCGCTTCCATCTTCCTAAGCAATTCCCACAATTGCTTTTGATGTCGCCTCCACCGTCGTCCACTAAGCCGCAGATTCATCAATCTGATGCCATCCTTTGTATTAACATCATAGATCTGGTAGAAACTCCAAAGCCCATGCCTCTTGCTATTACTATTCCTTTATCTTTTACATGGGAGAAGTTTCCCAAAGTTTCCTTGCTGCAAAATTCTACCATCGCAAATGTTATCATCATTACGAAGGGGCAACACTGCAGAAAAATTTCAACCGATTGTTGCTTCTTGAACCTAAACTTTTGATCATTCCTTTTAGTTGAAACTTTTACATAAATTCCTAGATCATGTTAGCTTTTATTTAAGATTAATCTCTAGAAAAAATTCATTCTGGATCCAGATTTATAGCGCTATAATTCTTTATCACGCAGTGCTAAAATTTTACGATGAAGAATCTGCCTTCCGCCTATTGGCCTCTTGAAACTAAACTTTTATTCATCCTTTTTAGCCAAAACTTTTATACAATTTAATAGATCATCTTAGCTTTCATCTAAGATTAATCTCTCAGAAAAATTCTTTCTGAAACTGGAATTACAGTGCTGCAATTCTTCATTGTATAGTATTGACATTTTACGATGAGAATTCTATGATCTTGATTGCAACAATTTTCCTACCATTACGCTGCTGAAATTTTTTTGATCCAAATTACTACTACTATCACATCGGAACCAAGATTTTAATATTAAAATTCTCCATAAATTTCTTGAATTTTTGCTAGAATTAAAGTCGAGAAACTACTACTTCTTCGATGGGAATTCTGTTTGACAGTACAGCGTATACCGCAGCGATCTTTCATCAAAACTTCATCAGATTCACTGCCATATTTTCCAGATTTAAAACTCTCTTTTCCTCGTCTTCATCCCCTAATACCACAGCCCCAAAGTTCATAATTTTTTACTATAATTTTCATTGAGAAACTATTGTTTCTTCGATGACAATTTTGCTTCTGCAACATACGTTGCAACAAACTTAGTCGAATTCTATCAAACCTTCATTGCCATCTCTTCCAGATCTGAAACCATTTTTCCCTAACCTTCACACTCTACCATCACAAGCCCAAAAACCTACCAAACTATAGCCAAAACTATACCCAAATTACCCACAAAATAGCCTAAAACCACAGCCTCTTACAACCAGCACCTATTGTAGCATACCCTTACCGATCCCTATCAAATCTTTGCTGCAATCTATCCCAGATTCAAAACTCTTTTTTCTGGTCCTCACCTACTGCTATCACAGTCCTAAAACCACAGTAATTCATAGCCAAAACTTCACAATATCATAGCCCCAAATCACACCTAAAATAACCATAAACTGCAACAACAAATCATAGCTTTCTGTCCACCAACCGTTCAACCATCCAATCTCTCTTATCCCTTCAACCGCAGCACACATCTTTCATTGCACAATGCTACCAATAGTGACCTCTCACTGCCATCCTCCTTGATCATAGCTAGCAGCGATCCTTGTAGCAAAAAGCTACCAGCAGCGATCTTCTGCTGTAATCTATTTACATCGCAGCCTGTAACAATTGTTCGCTTCCAACTATCTTGATCGCAGCTAGCAACAAATTAAATATGACAGCAACCATCTCTTGCTCCATACCACTGCTGCCCTCCTCCGCAACAACTATCACATCGGTGCCCATCTTCCTCCTATTGCAGCTACACCCTTACTGCAATCGATGCCACTTGTAGCCACGAAGTCGCAGCGCAGTCGTAGTCAACGTTACCGCTTCCTTCTTCTTCCTCCATCATTGTTGCTGCCTTCCAACTTAGATCTCTTGGTTGTCATCTTTTGACATATCAACCACCTAAAAAAATCACAGCCTCGATAACATTGCAGCATCAACATTGCAGAATCACTGAAGAACCGCAGTCAACATTGCTGCTACCATCTTCTTCCTCCACCGTCACTGCTACCCTTGGCTGCCATCCTCCACTTGGAGACTTCACCACCGTAGCCACGACATTGCTACCTTCAACATGAAAATTGCAGCTATACTCTTCAATTGATTTATTTGACATGTTGGCGATCCTTACATCATGACATCGGTGGGCTTATTTGAAGACAAATTGGAGGCTTTTGAGACGCATATAGACACTAAATTATGTGCCCTCTTTGAAGAGTTTAGATTGGACTGATTACTGAGCTCAATAAGATCACAACGTGGTGCAAATTCAGATTATAAAAAGAATATTGACGAAGAACTAGTGATGATCTATTAAACCTCTACCATCTAAGAGTACCAAACCAGGTTTAAAAGATTATATAATCAAACTTATGATTAGTCTTAAAAATAGGTATTGAGGACTTTCATTGAGGGCTTGAGATCGGAGATTCGGAAAGAAGTTAAAGCATGACAACCGTGCATATTTAAGGCACCCATCTCCTTCGCATGACTACACGAAGACAAGCTGAACCAAGATGCTTGAAGGACCAAAGTTATCGCACGACCAGTAGCACAGAGACCCTCGATCCCATCTACCACCAGCTGGTCACCTCAGCTAAAAAAGTTAAAAAGAGAAGAGCTTCGTAATAGATCGGCAAAGGGCCTATATGGGAATTATGATAAACTGTGGAACCTAGAACACCAATATAAAAGGGAGACACCACTAATAATTACACCCACTGAAGAACCCAAATTTAAAGATATGACTCTCGAGCCCAAGGAGAAGGATACACCATAACTAGCCACCCACACGGTCACTACCTTAGTCGGCTATACCAACCTGTAAAAGTTGAAGATCGAAGGGTTTCTCGAGTAGCAGTCTGTCATCATCCTCATTGATGCCGGGAGTACATAAAACTTCATGAGCAGTAAGGTTGTTGGCCACTTAATGCTCCAAAAAGAAGATTACAGTGGGTTCAAAGTCAAGGTAGCTAATGGCCAAATTCTAAAGTGCAACTAGAAGTGTACATGGGTTAAACTATTCCTACAGGAGTAAGATATAGTTGCTAGTTTTTTCCTTCTCCCTCTCGATAATTTTGAAGTGCTCAGCATTGATTGGTTGTCCATGATTGGAGACATTTTTTGGAATTTTTCAAAACTAACCATGAAATTTTTCATCAAAAGAAAACAAGTGGTTCTATGAGGGAGCCAAGCGACTACGACCACAACGTAACACTTGGAGAGGTTACCAAAAGAAGAATCCAGCGGTTTCCCAATTCAAGTTCAAGAGTTTCATGAGATTAAAAATAAGAACCCTCTCCCATATCTTGTTAAAAATTTGGATATCTCTAGCAAACCGAGTCGATTACCTCCTCTTAAGCTGTCCGACCCTCCTATGTTGAACTGGCCAAAACTTCTATCAACTGTTGCTCGACCAAATTGCTTCCTACAACCTCAGAAGGTCGAAGATAAAAGGGTCGCCCAAGAGATGATATTGTTCGACCGTGCTTATTTCCTACTATGACACATCCTTATATTCTTTTCCCCGGATATAAACTACTTCTAAAGTGTTACATTTTGCTGAGCTCACCATGGTTGCTGATGCAACACTTTCAGATCTTAGGTGACTTCCATGACTTTTCCTAAGATCGGACCATGATGCTTAAAGACTTCCTTGATGATGACCTTCGATCTATGGCCCAAGACCGCGAGAAAATTGAGCCCCTCTAGTGGTGAAATCAAAAAAGGAGAAGGATCATTCTTAGGACTTAATGAAGCATGAATATCATCCCTCTCATTATAAAGAAAGATGCACCACCTTGACCGAGTGGAACTATAGCCCTCACGACCATGATATCGTCTACACCAAATCATGGCCAGATGTTTATTATTGAACCAAACACATCAAGAGTGGGGGTCAGCACCATCCTCATGCAAGATGGTCAACAACACGAAGAAGTGAAAATAGGCACCGAAAAATCACCACTCCTACCCACCTCAGACTCAGATCAGGCTTACACCACTAAAGATTTTATCAGAGGATAACCCTCACTCCAAAAGAAGGCATAACTACTATTATAGAGCCACCACGTGGTAGCCCATGCAAGTAAGAAACTTTCGCCTAATAAACACCGGAGCAGAAGAAAGTTTCCTGATAGGACTCTAACAAGGTTAAGTCCTAATCACCCTAGAAGTAATCAATAAAAATCCCGTGAGATTGTAATAAAACCCCACCTAGTCACTTCTATCATATAAAGAAGTGTGTCTAGGGTTTAATTTGGGGCCTTAGGGCTTCCTAGCCACAATCCCCCTTACTAGGTTGGTCGGCTAGGGTTTCTAGCAGAGGGGCGTGGCATGTGCAGCCACTTAGGTCGCCGCCCCCGTTATTTATGCATGGTAGCTATAGGAGGGGAAAAAAGAAAAATTCACTTAGGAAGCACCCCCCTAGGTGTCACGGGCTTAGCTGATTTTGCCTAAGTCATGCGACACCCATGCGTGTCCGTTCGCAAAGGTCAGCCCTCCCCGAGATCTCCTAGAGTCCCTTAGACTTACAAAAGAGAAAACAGGCTAGAAGAAGCAATTCTCATGGGATCCACAAACAACTGCTCAAGCAAACACTTTATAAAGCTAGATACAAATTATGCCTATGGACATTACAAACTCAGAAAGGTTGCACACAAAGGATAATGGTCCATTACAGACCGAAGTCACCATAAGTGCTTATAAGATATACTTGTATTTACAAGCCAAAATTGGCCATAAAGAAAATCAAACTCGGGTTACTAAGTCTATTGCAAGCCCGCTACTTGCTGTACAAGGTATGTACACAAACCGAAGGACACAGACAAACATGAGCATTTTATCGAACACCTTATTTACATTGTTGTCCGTGACATTCTCCCTCACTTATTCCTTCGACGTCCTTGTCAAAGCCACTGTAGACATTGCATCTCCTCGCATTCTGCTGAATCTTCAATCTTTTGCTTTGGCTACAATACACCCCTTTGGCTCCCAGCCGCTCTCCGTCGCTGTTGTTGAGTAGTCGAACTCTGATCCACTATACTGCTTTAACTCACCAATGACTGAATCTGGTATGGGGTTAGCTGAGTTGTGCTAATCCTTATTGGTTCTCGCGGATCCTTTTGATAAAGGAAAAGACCTGCCTTATTATGCGCCAGTACCATAGTATACTCATATTACTTGAACTGGGTAGATGCTTGTTGGAGCTTTAACGAGCATCGCCTAGCAGACTGTGAAGTTTTTAAGGTCCTTCCTCCATAATGTTTGCCCATTGAACCTTCCTCTATGTTTAGTTGTCACTTTCAAGTAGGTTCGCATCACTTCTACTTTCAATTGGCATTCAATTGGAAAATGAAACAAACAATCTACTCTTAGTAGTAGTGATCACCAATGGTGAGAATTTGACAACTATTGTCTTCCGTAAGCTTTCTCTGAAGGGTCACTGAACTTATGTAGAGCTCATCTACTGGATAAGTAAGAGAACTAAGATACTTGACTTCACCCATTCTCTTAGTAGTTGAGAATGCAAGGTTACTTGGCTTCGCTCACCTCCTCGAGTTAAGAGAATTGGGGTACTCGGTTTCGCCCATTCTCTTGAGTTGAGAAGGCAAAGGTTACTCGATTTTGCTTGCCTCCTCGAGTTTGTACTTAATACATTGAGCTGGTTACTAACATTCACCAGCTCTTTGCTCACACTTCTGAAGTGCTTGAAGTGTTTGCACACTTTGCGTTGAGTTAGCTACTGTGATTCGCCTTCCCACTGCCATTGAACTTCTGGAATGCAAGAAGTTTTGCCCGAAAAGAGCAAAAAGTTTACCCCAACTTGGAGTCTCCCAACTTGAAGTAAGTCTTTGATAGAACTCATCGCCTCTAGAATTATATAATCTTCTCCATCACCTTTGTCGCCTACTCCTCTGAGTAGAAAGGTACAGTATCGTGTACTGCCTACTTCGTTCCTTGGTCGAGTACTCCTGCATCAACCCGAAGTCCCCCACTTTCGGCTATCTTGATGAGAAGTCCATCGACACCGATCTTATGAAGTTCCTTGGCCTCTGCCCTTCTACTTTGCTTTGGTACTTGGAGTTTACCTTTGTATTCTCCACCTCCTAGGCCCCTTTTACGATTAATGCTCTCCCTCCATGAGAGCAAGAGATTGATGACTCCATAGAAGTCCCACCTCTGCGGTACCATAGTGCTGCCAAGCCCATAGCACTACTATCCATTACTTTACATTTTCATCCCTTCCTTCATGCGGCACTGTGGCACTCCTCCGAGTCTACCTCATTTCTAACTAACGCTTTGCTTTTGGGTAGTTGAGCCCCACTGGACTCGTCGTTGCTTCCTCGCTCGTTTCGATCACTTGCTTCAACACCACTATGTCCTCCTAGTAGTTCTCCTTAGTCGATAGAAAGACATACTGCAACTCTCATGCATGGCCTCCGCCATCTTGTTGCAGGGCTCGCACCGATTCTGTTCTCCTTAGCTTCCTTGGTAGCAACGTTCGCTTACTCGGCTTCGTCCTTTGACTTTCCAGGCTCCCTTACACAAATATGAGCATTAAAGCAGTCCAACTCTCCAGCTGCTCTGATCATACCTTTGTATAATCAAGTCCCCTCCATGGGACTCACTAGTACTTACAATCTGACTTCTCCCTCGGTGATACACAGCCCCCATATGCTAATGACTAAGTCTTTCATCTGATACAAGTTTCGATGCACACACATGAAGACCCGCCTTTGCGGTACTATGACATTCACTCCTTGAATCTATAGCTCTTCTTCTTATTGTGTCGTACACCAAATTGGAGCTCCCAATAACTCATGATCATTCATATGATCACGTCCCCCTCCATGGGACTCGCTGGTACTTGCACTTGGACTTCTTCCTTGGTGGTATACAGCCCCCCATATGCTGATGACTAAGTCTTTCATCTAATGCAAGCTCTGATACACACACAAAGACCCGCCTCTGCGGTACTACAATATTCACTCCTTGAATCCATAACCCTTCTTCTTGTTGTGTCATATACCAAAGTGGAGCTCCCAGTAACTCCTGATTATACCTCCATATGATCTTGTCCCTCAGGGGACAAGATTTCCTACATTACATTACCATGAACTATTCTACCATGATTTACTACACCATGTCACCTCCTGGTGACATCTCCATTGCATATAGATTCTCGTGTGATGAACTCGAACTACGACTTCTTCACATGTGGCCTCTGCCAAGACATCATAAGGCCCTGCCATCTCCGATTTTTAGTTCGCTCCCTTGGCAATTCACCTTCGTCCACCCACTCTTGGGTCACCCCTGGACGAAGCATAGCTCGAGGACAGTTCGTCGCCTAGTAGCTCATGAAGTTCCCCTGACTTTGCTAGAATTGGTGCACCATTATTTGGATCCTGGGTCTCTATCCCCTACCAGCACAATCTCTACTATGCACCACTTATTCCTGACAACTCGAATGGCAATACTGTGACATATTCTTCAAGAGTACCTACCTCTGCGTCCTCTTGCCTCGTGCTAAGGTCTCCTGATTCTAACTTTGCCTTCGCAAGTTGAATCACCTTAGTTACTCTGTCAAATGCATCTTTGAGGTAAGGTGCATGTGCCTCGAAGCTCCCTTCATCTTTGGCATCTTGCAAGATAAGTTTGCCCATCAGAATGAAGAACCCATAGAACGACATGATCCCACTCTTGCCTCTACAAGAGTTCATGCCCTTGACCTCTGTCATAGAAAAGTTGTGTGCCTCCGCTCCATGTTCCATCTTCTATGTTGACTCTCTTCATGTGGCTTGTATACTTCACCGAGTTCCACCCAAGTCGCTCCGCTCCACCATTTCATGGGTTAGCCCTCCATTGAGTTTGATTTCTGTATTGACTCTAAGTGTGTCTTTATATGATATTGCCTTGGATTGCTCCCCCACTTGATCTCGAAATGCATCCACTAATGCATTACCTCATTCGAGATCATGTGATGACTCTTTATCGCTCACTCGGTCCGTTGAGCTTTGTGGAGATATAGCCTTGAGGAACTCTTCCTCAATATATGCGGTTGGTTGCACATGATTCTCCCTCTAGAGAACTAGCACTTATCCCTTCTGGATATCTATCCTGTTGGAGCAACTTTCCTCTTTACATACTTCCTACTGGAAGTTTCGAAGGCCACCATCCCCTTTGGACTACTCCGTCTTGCTGGACTTGTGCCTTGTTCTGCCCCCACAAATGCACTTGCTAGATTGTGACCCTTTGCCAATATAGTCTCCACTACACCCTTCAGGGTCTAGTAACGTGCTGAACTTATTGCACATTTCAGTCGCCTACGGATGTATCCTTTCATGTCGAAGAGAAAGTTCTGATGCTCTATGGCGTCGAGTTCCGACTGCGCCTTGGGATGGCCACGAACACTCCGTCGTCTATGTATAAGCCCTTGCATGAGTACCAAATCCTTTGAGTTAGCAATTTCCCTCACCTCTGTGAGCTTTGCACAACTCTTGCGGTCATTACACAACACCTCCCACTTTACATGGTCTCATCTTTCACCATACGCCACACTTTGCCTTGAGCACCATCAAGTTTGGTTGCCAACGTTGAGCCGTAGCTCAAACTCAACCATCCCAATCTTTGTGTGTTATGCATTCTTCTTCGCTTGCTTGTCCTCATGGTGCCTCTCACGTAAAAGGATTGGCCATTCCTCTGAATGCCAAACCTGGATGCCCGCTCCTCTGAGCGACTCCTTTCCTTATATCTTAATGTCCGTTTTCCCCCAAATGGTTGCGTGTGCTAGCTGTCCTCCACACAGCCTAGCTAGGTCCCCCACGTTTGTATGGCAAGTGTTTCTACGTGTGCTTGTCCTGCTTTGATACCACATTGTCAGGGGCTTGGCTGATTTTGCCTAAGCCGTGCGGCACTCATGTGTATCAGTTTGCAAAGGTCAGCACTCCCCGAGATCTCCTAGAGTCCCTTAGACTTACAAAAGAGAAAACGAGTCAGAAGAAGCAATTCCCATGGGATCCACAAGCAACTGCTCAAGCAAACACTTTATAAAGCCAGATACAAATTACACCTATGGACATTACAAACTCAGAGAGGTTGCACACAAAGAATAATTGTCAATTACAGACCGAAGTCCCCATAAGTGCTTATAAGACATACTTGTATTTATAAGCCAAAATTGGCCATAAAGCAAACCAAACTCGGGCTACTAAGCCTACTGCAAGCCCACTACTTGCTGTACAAGGTATGTACACAAACCGAAGTACACGGACAAACATGAGTATTTCATCGAACACCTTGTTTACATTGTTATCCGTGACATAGGGCTAGGGTTTGGAGCCCCATATAATCATGTAGCCTCCACCTCTTTTAATCAAGCAAGATCAATCTACAATTCAGCTATATGACCGACTACCAGGAGGGAGAAACCACTATAACATTCCAAGGGTTGATCCTCCTTAAAGATCAAAATCTATAGAGCTCCATCTGGGGTTCTATCATTGGTATATAGCATAGTGTACATGATAGACTCTATAGGGTATCCTATCCATGTCTATCCTTTCTTCAGGAGTCTTTAGTGTCATACTTCTACAAAGTGATTCAATGTCTCATCAGTACTATATAATTCTTTATGTCAAACTTTTGACAATAGAGTCTATGTACTTGGACTAAGATAAGTCAAGCATCCTCTTGGATCTATCTTTATAGATCCGGATCTCCAAAATATATGATGCTTCCCCTAAGTCCTTCATGGAGAAATTTCTAGATAGCTAAGCCTTTACTATGGAGAGCATTCCTATATTATTTCTAATGATTAGGATGTCATTCATATACAACATCAAGAAGGTGATAGCACTCCCACTTACCTTCATATACACACAAGATTCATTTTTATTCTTAATGAAGTCATAAGATCCGATCGACTCATCAAATCTTATTTTTCAATCTCTAGAAGCTTGCTTCAGTCCATAAATGGATCTAAACAATATGCACACTTTATTTGGACTCTCTTTGGATATGAATCTCTTTGGCTGTATTATATACCCCTCTTCCTCGAGGTTACTATTGAGGAATGTGGTTTTCACATCTATCTGCCAAATCTCATAATCATAGTATGTCGCAATAGCCAAAAGAATTATGATGGACATTAATTAGCATGGATACAGGTGAGAAGTTTTCGTAAAATTCAACTCTTTGCCTTTGATGATATCCTTTAGCTACTAGCCTTGCCTTATAGTATCTACCTTTCCATCCACTCCGATCTTCTTCTTGAAGATCCATTTGCAGTAATGGGTATGATACCCTCAGGTGTATCCATAAGGTTCCAAATCTTCCTAGAGTCTATACTCATAGTAGTCTCCTCATAGGTTTGAAGATCAACATCCTGAGAGTCCTCTCCACTGATATGTCCCACATATCTTTAAGGAGAGTGAGATACTCAGCTAGACCTACACAAAGTTGGAACTTGTATGCTAGGTATCTGAATAAACTCAGACTCTAGAATGATACTTGAGCTAGGTTCTCCAACCTTACTCAACTCTATCTCACTTCTACTGTTTCCACCAAGTATGTGTTCTTTTTCAAGAAACATAGCTCTCTTAGTAATAAAGATCTTCTAGTTCTCGGGATGATAGAAATATTACCCCAAAGTCTCTTTAGGGTATCTCATGAACATACACTATTCCGTTCTTGATTCCAACTTGTCGGGGTTATCTTTTCATATGGGTAAGAAAGCCCCAAATCTTAACCACCTTAAGATCATGCTTCTTTCTTTTTCATATCTTATATGCTGTATACACTATCGATATTGATGAAACTCTATTCAGAAGGTAAGCTACAATCTCTAGGGCATATCCCTAGAATGAGATGAGTAAGTTAGCGAAACTCATCATAGACCACACTATGTCTAACAATGTCTGATTTCTCATTTCTGATACACCATTGAGCTGAGATGTATAAGGAGGTGTCCATTGGGAAAGAATCCCATTGTCCTTATAAAAATCAGTAAACTATTTACTCAAGTACTCTCTTCTTCAATTTGATCAAAGAGTCCTAATACTCTTTCAAATCTAGTTCTCTACTTTGTTCTTATATTCTCTGAATATCTTAAAGATCTTAAGCTTGTACTTCATCAAATACCCATGTCCATACCTAGAGAAATCATCAATGAATGTAATAAAGTATGTGTAATCGCCTATAGCTTGAGTCGACATGGGACCACATATATCACTATATATGAGTTCCAATAGCTTAATGGCTCTCTCTTTAGTTCCACTAAAAGGAGAGTTATCATCTTTCTACGACAAGGTTCATAAGTTGTATATAACTCATAATCGAATGAATCTAAGTATCAATCTTTCAGCAACCTTTGAATCCTTCCCTCATGGATATGACCCAGCCTACAATGCCACAAGTATGCATTGTATTGGGAAACCTCAGAGGGTTTATCACATGCGCAGTGAAAATTAAAACAAAAACTAATTTTCTAAGTAGATCAAATCATCATAAGATTAGGGTCATGAGAAAAACTAAAAAATCACGATGTGTGAAAGATTAATTTTACCTAGGGAGATCGTATATCACTGTATTTCAAATCTGGATGGAGAAGCTGAAGGAGGTGAAACATCCTCCTCTCTAGCAGTATCTACACGGTGGATCTCTGCAGCGAAACTCCTCCAATCTAATCTTGCAACTCTTACTTAGAAGGAGGGAGGAGAATAGGAGATGGTGGCTAAAGCTGCAGTCTATCAACCATGAGTCTCCCCTCCTATTTATAGAGAGCTACCAAAAATCGTACGACTCCTACCTTAGTGGGTACTGGATCTCTATCCAATAACCCACTAACCTTGCATTATTGGATCTCTATCCAATAATCTCCTTAGGCCTCTAATTGGGCCTTAAGCAAGGAGCCCATCAGCATAGGGTCTCATCTAATGAGAATAGGGGCTAATTGGATCTTTATCCAATCCTTTATTCGCTGAAGCATCCACCATATGTGTATGACCCTCTAGGCCCGATACCAAGCTGGCCGTGAGTCGCTCCCATCAGAACTCCTTCTGATATAGTGAATTATTATTCCCATAATAATTCACTTGACTCATCGACTATAGACGTACTAGGCCACTATGCCATAGTCCCCAGACGGTATGGGGGGGATTAAATCCATTGGACATGTTTGTCTACAATTACCATGTATCTATAGTCCCTCATCCAAATAATATCCTAGAGACTGTATATTAGACATTGTACTATCAGGTCACAAACATAATCAATTTGTCTTGCTCTAATCAGATTATATTGGAGAACTCCTTCTCTCTCAATCCGAATGACCCTAGCCAGGGATTTGTCTAAGCAAGCACATATGAGATATTCCTCTCGTGATATCGAGAGTGGATGATTCTCTATTGACACTCAATTGCCTTCGTAAGGTTGGCTATCAATCCCGATAACCAGTTGTACCAGATCTGAAACTTTCTAAACCTGTAAGTCTGGTATCAAAGAAAAGAGTACTCATACAAGGCATCCTTGGTGTCTCAAGTCTAAGGACCAGAAACACAACTAGGACTATGAAATTACTATCTGACATTAGGTATCATTAACTATACAATATTCCATAAGCGAATCCATCAGTGAACTCATTCTTTAATGAGCACATGTACTATATCCTTAGTGTCAACACACAAGTGGCTATGAGACAAGCCGCCTCCATCATATGGACGGGTATATAGTACACCAATCTGTCCGATTATCTCAATGTCCCTCTTGAGTAACCTATGACCGAGATTATTTATAATCTGTGTTTAAAGGTGAATCGATCTCATTATCGTGGTCTCATCACGATCCGACTCCCATTACATAGAACCAAGGACATCACAATATATATGTAACAAATAATATAAAAATATGCCAATATTAATTATAAGTAAAAAGATCATACAGCATGTCATATGTGCCATCACTCACGTGATTGGCTTGCAGGGCACCTGTAACTAGCTATCTCTCACTTGACTAAAAGCTAATCACCTATGTGTTTGATCCCCATCAGACCCCTGTGACGCTCAAATACAATCTGAGCCAGTGGCTTCATCAGTGGATCTGCATTATTATCTTCAGATGGAACTCTTTCTATTGCTATATCTTTTCGGGTCATGATCGTTCTAATCAGATAGAACCTCCTCATAACAATTCTGATGAGACATGGGTTCCCTTGTTAGAGTTATCGCCCTATCGCTGTCATAATATATGAGAGTCAGCTCCATGCTGCATCGTATGACTCCTAAATCCTTAATGAACTTCTTCATCTACACCCCTTCGTCTTGCTACTTCTATTACAACAATGTATTCTGCCTCTGTGGTCAAGTCAGCAGTAGTATCTTGCTTGGAACTCTTCCAGCTTACTGTTCCTTCATTCATGATGAAAACATACCCTGAATTTGACTTGTTATCATGAATGTCAGACTGAAAACTTGAGTCTATGTAGCCCTCAACCTGGAGGCTACCTCCTATATATACCAGTAAAAAATTCTTAATCCTTCTCAATTACTTAAGGATACACTTTACTGCCTTCCAGTGTTCTAATCCTGAATTTGCCTGATACCTGCTCATGACACTCAGAGTATGTGCTATATCAGGCCTAGTACATAGTATCACATACATGATAGACCCTATCGCTGAGGCATAAGGTATCTTATTCATGTCTGTGCTTTCTTCAGGAGTCTTTTGGGACATACTCCTAGAAAGTGATATTCTATGTCTCATCGATATGAGACCTCTTTTGGAATTCTTCATGCCAAACCTTTTAATAATAGAGTCTATATACCTAGACTAGGACAAGCCAAGCATCCTTTCGGATCTGGATCCCCAAAAATATAGGATGCTTCCCCTAAGCCAAGCATCCTAATATATCTCTATAGATTCAGATCCCTAAAATATAGGATGCTTCCCCTAAATCTTTATGGAGAAGTTTTTGGATAGCGAAGCCTTTACTATGGAGAGCATTCCTACATAATTCCTAATGATTAGGATGTCATCCACATATAGCACTAAGAAGGTGATAGTTTTTCCACTTACCTTCCTGTATACACAAGGCTCATCTTCGTTCTTAACAAAGTCATAAGATCTGATCACCTCATCAAATCTTATGTTCCAACTTTTTGAAGCTTGCTTCAATCTATAAATGGATCTAACCAATCTGCACACTTTATCTGGACTCTCTTTGGATACGAATCCCTCTAGCTGTATCATATACACCTCCTCGAGGTTGTCATTGAGGAATACCATTTTAACATCCATCTATTAGATCTCAGAGTCATAGTGTGCTACAATGGCCAAAATAATTCTAATGGACTTAAGCATGGCTATAGGTGAAAAGGTTTCGTCATAGTAAACTCCTTGTCTTTGACGATATCCTTTAGCTACTAGCCTTGCTTTATAGGTCTCTATCTTTCCATCTACTCCGATCTTCTTCTTGAAGATCCATTTGCAGCCGATGGATACCATAGCCTCAGGTGCATCCACAAGGTTCCAAACCTTGTTAGAGTACATGAAATCCATCTCATAATTCATGGCTTATTGCCACTTCCGAGAGTCTATACTTATAATAGCCTCCTCGTAGCTCTAAGGATCAACATCCTGAGAGTCATCTCCACTGATATGTCCCACATATCTTTCAGGAGGGTGAGATACTCTATTAGACCTACGTAAAGTTGGAACTTGTGTGTTAGGTATATGAACAAACTTGGGCTCTGGAATGGTGCTTGAGCTAGGTTCTCCAACCTCACTCAATTCTATCTCACTCCCACTATTTCCACCAAGAATGTGTTCCTTCTCAAGGAACACAGCTCTCTTGGCAACAAAGACTTTTCGATCCTCGGGATGATAGAAATAATACCCATAAATTTCCTTTGGGTATCCCACGAATGTGCACCATTCTGTCCTTGATTCCAACTTATCGGAGTTGTGTCTTCTAACATGGGTAGGACAGCTCCAAATCTTAACAATCATAAGATCGAGCTTCTTTCCTTTCCATATCTCATATGGTATAGACACTACTAACTTTGATGGAACTTTGTTCAGAAGGTAAGCTGCAGTCTCTAGGGCATACCCCCAAAATGAAACGGGTAGGTCAGCGAAACTCATCATGGGCTGCACCATGTCTAACAGTATGTGATTCCTTCTTTCTGATACACCATTAAGCTGAGGTGTATACGGAGATATCCACTGGAATAGAATCCATTATCCCTAAGGAAATGGGTGAACTCCATACTCAAGCACTCTCCTTCTCGATCTGATCGAAGTCTTAATACTCTGTCCAATTTGGTTCTCTACTTCACTCTTATATTTCCTGAATTTCTCGAATGCCTCAAATCTGTACTTCATTAAGTATACGTGTCGATACCTAGAGAAATCATCAGTGAATATAATGAAATATGAGTAACCACCTATAGCCTGAGTCGATATGAGACCACATATAGCACTATGTATGAGTTCTAATAACTCGGTGGCTCTCTCTCCAGTTCCACCAAAAGGAGAGTTGGTCATCTTCTCATGAAGGCAAGGTTCGCAAGTTACATATGTCTCATAGTCAAATGGATCTAAGTATCTATCTTTCAGCAACTTTTGAATCCTTCCCTCATGTATATGACCTAGCCTACAATGTCAGAGGTATACATTATTTACCTCATCTCTTTTCCTCTTAGACTTATTTATATTCACGATATGTGGAGAAGTGTTTAACACATATAAGTCATTTATAAAGGTCTCTCTAGTGATGATCTCATCATCCATAATTATTAAACAACTATTATTCTAAAAAACTAATTTATATCCACTAATTATCAAACAAGAGATAGATATTATATTTTTGATAATAGAGAGAACAAAATAGCATGCATCTAATGCAATGATAGCTCCGCAAGGTAGATGTAGGGTGACTTCCCCAATGGCAACTGTAGCAACTCTTGCTCTATTGCTGATCTTGAGATCCATCTTGCCTTTGGCTAGTCTCCTAGGTCTTGCCAGAACTTGGAACGAATTGCACATATAATAAACACTCCTAGTATCCAATACCCATATGTTATCATAAAAATCTGACAAGTGGAGATTGATCATGAATATACCTGAAGCTTCTCCAAGCTTTTGTCTCACCTTCTTTGTAATGTAGTCCTTGCAGTTCCTCTTCCAATGTTTGTCTTGGCCATAGTGGAACAATTGTCCTTTGTCCTTTCCTGTGTATTTCTTAGTAATCTTTGCCTTACCTGGTCTTTCTTTGCCCTTGCCCTTCTTAAGGGTCTTGTTGGCATTCCTTTTCTGTTTGATCTCACCAATATAGAAAACTAGCTTCTCCTTCTTAATGGCACTCTTAGCTTCCCTCAACATATTGAGGAGCTCAGGGAGATTCACCTCAAACTTGGTCATGTTAAAATTCATGATGAAGTGAAAAAATGAATCTGGTAGGGACTAAAGTATAAGATCAACGTACAGGTTATCCTCTAGGACTATTCCTAGACCTGTGAATTTCTCGATCCACTCTATCATCTTTAGGACATGGTTCTCAACCGATGTGCCTTCTGTCATCCTGGTTTGGAAGAGTTTCTTAGATATCTCATATCTTTGAGTTCTTCCCTATTTCTTAAATAGCTAGCGGAGATGAAGAAGAATAGAATCTGCATCCATGCTCTTATATTGACTTTGTAACTCAGGAGTCATGGAGGCCAACATGTAATATTTTGCCAACGTGAAATCATCTATATACATCACATAGCGAGCGATCTCATCCTTGCTTGCTCCTACTTCTAGCGTGGGCAGAATTGTATTAAGGACATATGCGATTTTCTCTGTCGTGAGAATAATTCTCAAATTGCGTAGCCAATCTGTATAGTTTGGACGAGTGAGGCGGTTGGCATCAAGTATGCCACGTAGGGGGTTAGTGAGCGATATATTTCTAACAAAATAAGATATAGCAAAAATAAATAACATGTAGATTTTATAGAAAATACTAATTAAGATATAGACTTTTATCTTAATATACTCCTACTATTTTCTTAGCGAATCACACGACACCCTCGATAAGTGAGATGAAAGTCTTCGGCAGACTCCTAGTGGGGATCATGATCCAATTAGTATCTTAGTACAACCTTAAGGGACTCGACCAATTACACTAAGCCTAAAAGGTAGGCAACTCTTGCCAATCATAACTCCTTGTGATTCCTGTCTCATTTGACCTCTGAATCATCATGGTCTCAAGGGACTCGACGAACCATAATATTCAGTTAAGTCATCATCATCGTTACAAGATGAGTCTGATTTGATGATATGCCCTCGAGGGACTCGACCAAGCATACCATGTCCTTAGGTCAACGGTGACATCTCTATGTCATAGGCAAAAACTCGATCACGTAGATAAGTGAGCCTCGAGGGACTCGACCAACTCAACCTATGTCATGATTCAATTTCTTACTATAACAATGGAAGGCCACGTGGGTCAATCTTATTACCTCACGCTTACTAACTTAATATTATTGTAGGAGGGGTTTTTGTTTCGTATCGGTCTCCTAGCATGTCCTATCACACACATACATATTTAATATATATCTACATCATTTGCAAATATATATATACATATATCTAGTAGGTATATAACACATCACATATGCAAGCCACACTGGATGATCATGAGCCATCACCTAATATGATTAAGCCTGAGCTAATGGGCTTAATCACTCACAATAGGATCTATGTGTACATTGGCGCATCTCCATGCCTTGTGATCGTTGATCTCGTCATCATCAGTTCCGTCCGGTTGTCGCATCACTATGCGTCGTGATCTCCCGCCATGGCATCATGGGTCCCATTGTAACCTTCACGCTCCCGCTGCACCTCTCCATGTAATTACAAATAATCACAGGCACACAAGCCCAACAATAAACAAGAAAAATGTAGGCTCGCAGACCCTAATAATAATAATAATCATAATTACACACATCACAACACATGGCTCATGATCATCCATCCACATTATACATCACATGTACACCATATCATATATAGTATTACTAGATATATATAATAATTAATTAAACTATTTAATTAATTATTTTTTTAGAAATCAGGACATGCTTGAAATTTTTAGAATTATCAAGGACATTTTCATAATTCTCGATGAGAGGACAATCCTCGAAATTTTTAAAATTATTGAGGGCATTTAAGGAATTATATATAAAGGGGATAGAGCTAGAATTTCTCAAATTTTGAGGAGCATAACTATCTTTTTCTCAAAAAGATGCCTAGCCCTCCTTCACTGTCACTACATCGCTTCTTTGCCCAGCGACAAGCGCCTTCGGTCCAACCACCTTGCCAAGGCACCCTGCGACGTCGTCGCCCTATTGGCGGGGCTGGCGCAGTGACAACACCTGCACTGGCCACCCTTGTAGGCTGGCCACGATCGCCCCTCTTGGTGGCCGGATCGTGCCATGGTGGCTACCCCTACGGCGGTCGCCCCTGCGGGGGCCTAGCCATGGCCGACCGTGCTGCGCTGGCGCCGCTAGAAGGGGCTTGGCCATGTGGTCGCCCCTCCCCCGCAGGAAGCGCCTACTTTCACTGCCAATCGCTGCAACAAGCATGTAGAATAGTTCTACGTGATTTAATCTCATCACAGGCAGTTTAAAACCATTTTTTCATACGAAAACCTTGGCTCTCACACCACTATTGGGAAACCTCAACGGGTGCATCACATATGCGGTGGAAATCAAAACAAAAATCGATTTCCCACACAGATCAAATCGTCATGCAAAAGATTGGGGTCATGAGAAAAATCGTAAAAACCGAAAAACCGCGATGTGTGAGAGATTGATTTTACCTAGGGAGATCGTATATCTCTATATTCCAGATCCGGATGGAAAAGATGAAGGAGGTCAAGCGTTCTCCTCTCTAGCGGTATCCACACAATGGATCTCTACAACGAAACTCCTCCAATATGATCTTGCAACTCTTGCTCAGAGGGAGGGAGGAGAATAGGAGGTGGTGGCTAAAGCTGCATAGGGTCTCATTTAATGATCTCCTTAGGCCTCTAATTAGGCCTTAATTAAGGCGCCCATCAGCATAGTGTCTCATCTAACGAGAATAGGGGCTAATTGGATCTTCATCCAATCCTCTATTCATTGAAGCATCCACCATATGTGTGTGACCCTTTGGGCCCGATACCAAGCTATCGGTGAGTCGCTTCCATCAGAACTCCTTCTGATATAGTGAATTATTATCCTCATAATAATTCACTCGACTCATCGACTATGTACGTACTAGGCCACTACGCCATAGTCCCTAGATGGTATACGGGGGATCAAATCCATCGGACCTGTCTATCCATAATTACCATGTATCTATAATCCCTCATCCAAATAATATCTCAGAGATCGTATATTACACAAGGTACTGTCAGGTCATATATAGAATCGATTTGTCTTGCTCTAATCAGATTCTATTGGAGAACTCCTTCTCTCTCAATCCGAATGACCGTGGCCAGATATTTATCTAAGCAAGCACATATTGAATATTCCTCTCGTGATACTAAGAGTGGATAATCTTTTATTGATACTCAATTGCCTTCGTAAGGTTGGCTACCAATAATGATAATCAACTGTACCAGATCTGAAACTTTCTAAACTTGTAAGTCTGGCGTCAAAGAAAGGAGTACTCATACAAGGTATCCTTGGTGTCTCAAGTCTACGGACTAAATACACAACTGGGACTATGGAATTACTATTTGACATTAGGTATCATTAACCATACAACATTTCATAAGCGGATCAATCAGTGAACTCATTCTCCAATGAGCACCTGTACTATATCCTTAGTGTCTCCACACAAGTTGTTGTGAGACTAGCTCCCTCTATCATATAGATGGGTATATAATACACCGATCTGTCAGGTTATCTCAATGTCCCTCTTGAGTAACCTATGATCGGGATTATTTATGATCTTTGTTTAAAGATGAATCGATCTCATTATCGTGATCTCATCACGAACCAGCTCCCATTGCACAAAACCAAGGACATCACAATATATATGTAATAGATAATGTGATAATATGTCAATATTAATTATAACCAATTATACAGCGTATCACACGTGCCATCACTTACGTGATTAGCTTGCAGGGCACCTGTAACTAACACATTGTTCATCTCATCTCATTTCCTGTTGGACGTATTTACATTTATAATATGTGGAGAAGTGTCTAACACGTATAAGCTAATTATCAAGGTTCCTCTAGTGATAATCTCATTATCTAAAATTATTGAATAATTATTATTCTTAAAAGCTAATTTTTATTTATTAATTATTAAATAAGAAATAAAAAAATATTTTTAATAATAGAGAGAATAAAATAACATGCATCCAATGGAATGATGGCTCTACTAGGTAGATGTAGGGTGGCCTCCCTAATGACAACTACAGTAACTTTTGCTCTATTACCTAATTTGAGGTCCATCTCGCCTCCGACTAATCTCCTAAGTCTTACTAGAACCTACAACGTATTACAGATATAATAAGCACTCTTAGTATACAATACCCATGTGTTATCATGAAAATCTGACAGGTGGAGACTGATCATGAATATACTTGAAGCATCTCAAAGCTTTTATTTCTCCTTGTCTGTAAGATATTCCTTATAGTTTCTTTTCCAGTGACCATCTTGGCCGTAGTGGAAGTACTATCTTTTGTCCTTTGTAGGGTCTTTCTTGACAATCTTTGTCTTACCCAGTCTGTCTTTGCCCTTGCCCTTCTTAAGAGTCTTACTGGCCTTCCTTTTCTTCTTGATGTCACCAATATAGAGGACTGACTTTTCTTTCTTAATGGCACTCTTAATTTCCCTCAACATATTAAGGAGCTTAGGGAAAGTTACCTCAAACTTTCTTATATTAAAATTAATGATGAAGTGAGAAAATAAATCTGGTAGGGACTGAAGTATAAGATCAACGCATAGGATCCTCTAAGACTATTCTTAGACCTATAAATTTCTTGATCCACTCTACCATCTTCAGGATATGGTTATGAACCAATGCCACTTCTGTTATCTTGGCTCAAAAGAAATTCTTGGATATCTCATATCTTTGAATTTTTCCCTATTCCTCAAACAACTGGTGGAGATGAAGAATATTGAAATTAACATCCATTCTCTTATGTTGCCTCTATAACTCAAGAGTCATGGAGGCCAACATGTAGCATTTTGCTAATGTGAAATTGTCAATATAATTTACATAGCAAGCAATCTTAGCCTCACTTACCCCTTCTTCTAGTGTGGGCACAATTGTATCAAGGACATAAGTAATTTCTCTACCATAAGAATAATTCTTAAATTATGGAGCCAATTCGTGTAGTTTGGACCTACGAGGCGGTTGGCATTAAGTATGCCATATAGGGGGGGTTTGCGAGCGATATGTTTCTGAAAAACAAGAGATAACATAAATAAATAACATGTATATTTTATAAAAAAGCTAATTAAGATATGGATTTCTATCTTAATTTACTCCCACTAATTTTTTTAGCAAATTATGTGACACCCTTGGTATATAAAACGAATATCTCTAGTAGACTACTAGTGGGGATCGAAATCCAATTGGCGTCTTATAGCAACCTCAAATGACTCGACCAATTGTACTAAGCTCAAAAGGTAGGCAACTCTTGTCAATCACAACTCCTTGTGATTCCTGTCATGTTTGGCCTCTAAATCATCATGGTCTCGACTGCTCGACCAACTATGAAGTTCAGTTAAGTCATCATCATCATTACAAGATGAGTCTGATTTAATGATATACCCTTGAGTGACCCGATTAAGCATACTATATCCTCAGGTCACCGGTGACATCTATATGTCATAGGTAAGATCTCGATCACGTAGATAGATGAGCCTTGAGTGATTTGACCAACTCCATTTATGTTGTGATTTAATTTCTTCATATAACGATAGAAGACTACGTGAGTCGATCTTATTATCTTACGCTCACAGACTTAATATTATCGTAGGAGGGATTCTTTGTTTTTGTAACGGTCTCCTAATATGTTATATTATACATATACATATTTAATATATATATATACATTATATATATATATATATATACATTATATATATATATATATATATATATATATATATATATATATATATATATATATATATATAGTAAGTGTGTAACACTTATCACATATGCAAGCCACACCGGATGATCATGAGCTGTCACCTAATATGATTAAGCTTGAGCCAATGAGCCTAATCACTCATAATAAGATTTATATGTGTATCGGTGCATATCCATGCCCTATGATCATTCATCTCATCATCATCAGTTCCATCAGATCCTCATTGTATCATCCTACGTCATGATCTTCCATCATGACATCATGGGTCCCACTATCATCTCCACACTCCCATCATGCCTCTCTATGTAATTACAAAATAATCACAAATACGTAAGCCAGATAATAAATGATAAAAATAAAGGCTTGTAGGCCCTAATCTTAATAATAATCAGATATATACATATCACATCACATGGCTCATGATGATTCATCTATATGATACTTCATATGTACACATCACCATGTAGGATTACTAGATAATAAATAATTAATTAAACTATTTAATTAATTATTTTTAGAATTTTTAGGATACCCTACCAGAGGGCTCATAATATGGTAGGTAGAGACTCCTTGTGCGGCTACGAGTCCCTAACCACTAGGAGTCCCCTACAACTAGGAGTTGCCAGTTATAGGTGCCCTATAAATCAATCACATAAGTGATGACACATATGAACCGTTGCATAGTCTCTTTACATTATTATTATTGACATATTCTCACAATATATTATCTGCTGAATATATGTATTATGATGTCCTTGGTTCCATACAATGAGAATTAGATCATGACAATCAGACCAATTCACTTTAAACACATATCCTAAATAATATCAATCATAGGTTGTCCGAGGGGGATATTGAGACAATTAGACAAATCGGTGTACTATATACCCATTCATATGATGGAGGCGGCTAGTCTCATAGCCACTTATGTGGAGATACTAAAGATATAATACAAGTGCTTATTGGAGAATGACTTTATTGATTGATCCGCTTATGGAAAGCTATATGATTAATAATACCTAATGTCAAATAGTGATTCAGTAGTTCCAATTGTGTATCTAGTCCTTAGACTTGAGACACCAAGGATGTCTTATTTAAGTACTCGTTTCTTTGACGCGAAACTTATAAATTTGGAAAGTTTCAAATCTTGTATAATTGGTTATCAAGATTAGTAGTCAACCTTACAAAGACTATTAAGTATTAATAGAGGATCATCCACTCTTGGTATCATGAGAGGAATATCTCTCGCTCAAGTAAATCCTTGATTAGGTTAGTCTAATTGAGAAAGGAGTTCTCCGAGAGAATATGATTATAACAAGACTTAGACGGATTTCATATATGGCCTGATAGCATAGTATACAATCTCTAGGATATTAGTTAGATGAGGGACTATGGCGAAGTGGCCTAGTACAAACTGGTCCAATAGATAAGATCCCTTGTACCATCTGGGGACCATGACGCAATGGCTTAGTACGTCCATAGTTACTAAGTTGAGTATATTATTATAAGATAATAATTCATTGAGTCAGACAGAAATATGATAGGGAGGACTCTTGGTCGACTCGATATTGGGTATAGAGGGTAACATCTATATGATGGATGCTTCAGTGGATAGAGGATTAGATAGAGATCCAATTAGCACTTATTCTCATTAGATGAGATCCGACATTGATAGACTCTATATATGAGGCCTAATTATAGGCCAAATGAGATTATTGGATAGAGATCCAATAATCCAAGGATAGTGAGTAAGTGGATGGAGATCCAATACCCACTAAGGTAGGATTCCCTAGGGTTTTTGGTGGCTCTCTATAAATAGGAGGTAGCTCTTATATGAGAGGCTGCACCTTTGGTCGCCCCCTCCTATTCTCCTCTCTCCCACTGTGCAAGAGCTATAAGATTTATGACTATGATTGGAGGAGTATCGTTGCAGTGATCTATCATGTGGATACTACTAGAGAGAAGAATATTTGACCTCCTTCATCTTCTTCATCTAAATCAAAATAGGGATATATGATCTTCCTAGGTAAATAATCTCTCATATGATGCAGTTTTTTAGTTTTATGACTTTCTACGCACCAAGCATTTGCCAGCAGGGGTGACTACCTATGGTCAAGGGTGCTCATAAGTGCCACTGCTTACAGGCCAAGTGGTCATGCGTAACCATGGCGACACCATCCAGCATCTATGCCGCTTATAGGGGCGGCTGGCAATGGGCACGATGCTCATAGTTAGTCCACTTGCTGGTAGACGTAGCACTCGTAAGGGCGACACTAGAGGAGCAACCGCCTACGTGCACGGTGCTCACCCGAGGGCAGTGGCGACCACCCGCGGGCAAGGGGCAGTCACCCCTTACGTAGGGGTGATGGAAGTGGCACACTAGAAGTGGACAGAAAGGGCTAGGGCCTTTTTTTTGACAAAATAATAATTTTGCCCATCAAAATGTGAGAAATTCTTGGATCTATCCTTTTGTCCATAATTTTAAAAATACACTTGATAATTCCAAAAAGTCCTAGCATGTATTGATTTTTAAAAAATAATTAATTAAATAGTTTAATTAATTATTTATTATTTAGCAATCCTACATGGTGATATGTACATATGATGTATAATGTGGATGGATGATCATGAACCATGTGACATAATGCATGTACATGTGATCATTATTATTATTATTGGGGCCTGCGAGCCCCCATTTTTCTCATTAATTATCGAGCCTGTGTGCTCATGATTATTTTATAATTATATGGAGAGGTACGATGGAAATGTGGAAGTGACAGTGGGACCCATGATGCCATGGCGGGAAATCACGTTGTATGCTGATGTGGCAACAATCCGATGAAATCGATGATGATAAGATCAATTATAACAATGCATGGAGATGTGCCGATGCACACATAGATCCTATTGTGAGTGATTAGGCCCATTGGCTCGGGCTTAATCATATTAAGTGACGGCTCATGATCATCCGGTGTAGCTTGCATATGTGTTATGTGTTATACACTTACAAGATTTTATATATATATATATATTATGTAATGTAGATATATATTAAATATGTATATGAGTGACACGATATATTAGAAGATTGATACAAAATGAAAACCCCTCATATGATAATATTAAGTCGATGAGCGTGAGGTAATAAGATTGACCAACGTGGTCTTCTATCGTTATAGGAAGAAATTGAATAACGACATAGTTGAGTTGGTCAAGTTACTCGAGGCTCACCTATCTACATGATCGAGATCTTACCTACGATATAGAGATGTCAACGGTGACCTGAGGACATGATATGCTTGGTCGAGTCACTCGAGAGTATATCATCAAATTAGACTTATCTTGTAATGATATTGATAACTTAACTAAACTTCATGGTTGGTCAAGCAATCGAGACCATGATGATTCAGAGGTCGAACATGATAGGAATCATAAGGAGTTGTGATTGGCAAGAGTTGCCTACCTTTTGGGCTTAGAATAATTGGTCGAGTTACTCGAGGTTGCACTAACATGCCAATTGGATCCTGATCCCCACCAGAAGTCTGCCGAAGACTTCCGTTTCACGTGCCGAGGGTGTCACGTGATTTACTAGGAAAATAGCAGGTGTACATTAAGATAGAAGTCCATATATTAATTAGTTTTCATAAAATTTGTATGTTATTTATTTATGCTATATCTTGTTTGTTAGAAACATTATCATGTACTTGATGAAGTACATGTTCGATGCCTTTAAGAAATTTAGGGAATATAAGAATGAAGTAGAGAACTAGATTGGAAAGAGTCTTAAGACTCTTTGATTAGATCGAGGATGAGAGTACTCGAGTCAAGAGTTCACTCATTTCCTCAGGGACCATGAGATTCTATCCCAGTGGATACCTCCTTATACACCTCAGCTCAATGGTGTATCAGAAAGAACAAATCATACACTGTTAGACATGGTATGGTCTATGATAAGTTTCGCTAACCTACTTGTCTTATTCTGGGGATATGCCCTAGAGACCGCAGCTTACCTTCTGAATAGAATGTCTTTAAAATTGGTAGTGTCTACACTGTTGGGAAACTTCACCGAGAGCCCCACATGCACAATAAATGATCAAAACTAAAATAGGTTTCCCACGTAGATCAAATCGTCGTGTAAAAGATTGGTCACAGGAAAATCGTAAAAATTAAAAAATCATGATATGTAAGAGATTAATTACCTAGGGAGATTTTATATTCCTATTTTTCCAAATCTGGATGGAAAGGATGAAAGAGGTTAAGTGTCCTCCACTTTAGCGATATCCATACGTTGAATCTCTATAGCGATACTCCTCCAATCATAGTCTCAGGTCTCGTAACTCTTGCACTTAAGGAGGGAGGAGAATAGGAGGGGGTGGCCAAAGCTGTAGCCTATCAACCATGAGCCTCCCCTTCTATTTATAAAGAGCCACCAAAAGCCCTAGGGTTCCTACCTTAGTAGTTATTGGATCTCCATCTAATTACCTATTAACCTTACATTATTGGATCTCTATTCAATAATCTTCTTCGGCCTCTAATTGGGACTTATGCAAGGATCCCATAAGTGCTGAGTCTTATCTAATGAGGATAGAGGCTAATTGGATCTCCATCCAATCCTCTATTCGCTAAAGCATTCACCATATGTGTGTGACTCCCTATGCCCGATATCGAGCTGGCCATGAGTCACTCCCATCAGAATTCCTTCTGATATAGTGAATTATTATCTATATAATAATTCACTCGACTCATCAACTATGGATGTACAAGGCCACTATGCTATAGTCCCTAGGTGATATAGAAAGATCGAATCCATTAGACCTATCTATCCATAGTTATTATATATATATCTATAATCTCTTATCCAACTAATATCCCAAAGATCGTATATTAGACATGGTACTATCAGGTCATATAAGGAATCCATTTGTGTCTCGCTCTAATCGGATTCTCTCGAAGAACTCCTTCTCTCTCAATCCGAATGACCCTAGCTAGGGATTTGTCTGAGCAAGCATATATAAAATATTTCTCTCGTGATACCGAGAGTGGATGATCCTTTATTGATACTCAATTGCCTTCATAAGTTGGCTACTAATCCAAATAACCGATTATACCAGATCTGAAACTTTCCAAACATGTAAGTCTGACGTTAAAGAAATGAGTACTCAAATAAGGTATCCTCGGTGTCTCAAGTCTAAGGACCAGATACACAAATAGGACTATGGAATCACTTTCTGATATTAGGTATCATTAACCATCAAGCATTCCATAAGCGGATCAATCAGTGAACTTATTCTCCAATGAGCACTTGTATTATATCCTTAGTATCTCCACACAAATGGCTATGAGATCAGCCACCTCCATCATATGGACGGGTATATAGTACACTGATCTGTCCGGTTATCTCGATGTCTCTTTCGAGTAACCCATGAGCGGGATTATTTAGGATTTGTGTTTAATGGTGAATCGATCTTATTATCGTGATTTCATCATGATCTGATTCCCATTTCATAGAACCAAGGACATCACTATATATATATATATATATATATATATATATATATATATATAATATAATGTGAGAATATATCAATAATAATCATAAGCAAAAAGATCATGCAGCGTGTCACACATGCCATCACTCACGTGATTGGCTTGTAGGGCACCTGTAACCACCATACACTATATGAAATATGAAAAGGAAAGAAGTCTGATTTAAGGTGGTTAAGATTTAGGGCTATCCTACCTACGTTAAAAGACACAATCCCAACAAGTTGGAATCAAGGACGAAATGGTACACCTTCGTTGGATAACCTAGAGAGACTTTGGGATACTATTTTATCATCCCGAGGATTAGAAGGTGTTTGTTGTCAAGAGGGTTATGTTTCTTGAGACGAAACACACTCTTAGTAGAAATAATATGAGTATAATAGAGTCGAGCAAGGTCAGAGAACCTAGCTCAAGCACCATTCCAGAGTCTGAGTCTGTTTATGTACTTAGAACATAAGTTCCAACTTTGCATAGGTTTAGTAGAGTATCTCACCCTCCTGAAAGATATGTGGAATATATCAACGGAAAGAACTCTCAAGATATCAATTCTTAGACCTACAAGGAGGCTATTATCAGTATAGACTCTCGAAAGTCGCAAGAAGCCATGAATTCTAGGATGGATTCTATGTACTCCAACAAGATTTGTAACCTTGTGGATACACCTGAGAGTATTGTACCCATCAGATACAAATGGGTCTTCAAGAAGAAGATTGGAGTAAATGAAAAGATAGAGACCTATAAAGCAAGGTTAATGGCTAAAGGATATCGTGAAAGGCAAGGAGTTGACTATAATGAAACCTTCTCACCTATAGCTATGTTTAAATCCATCAAAATTCTTCTGGCTATTGTAGCATAGTATGACCATAAAATCTAATAAATAGATGTGAAAACTATATTCATCAATAATAACCTCGAGGAAGAGGTGTATATGATACAACCATAGGGATTCATATCCACAGAGAGTCCAAATAAAGTGTGCAGTTAGAACATAAGATTTGATTTGACTATCATATCTTATGACTTCGTTAAAAAATGAAGATAAGCCTTTTGTGTGTACAGAAAGGTAAGTAGGAGCACTATCACCTGCTTGGTGTTGTATGTGGATAACATCCTAATCATTGAGAATGATGTTAGAATGCTTTCTACAATAAATGTTTGGCTATCCATAAACTTCTCCATGAAGGACTTAGGAGAAGCATCATATATTTTAGGGACCCGGATCTATAAAGATAGATCCAAGAGGATGTTTAGCTTATCCTAGTCTAGGTACATAGATTCCATTGTTAATATATTTAGCATGAAGAATTCCAAGAGATGTCTCATATCGATGAGACATGAAATATTATTTTTTATGAGTATGTCCCCAAAGACTCCTAAAGAAAGGGTAGACATGGATATGATACCCTATGCCTCAGTGATAGGGTCTATCATATATGCTATACTATGTATCAAGCCTGATATAGTATAAGTGTCATGAGTAGGTATCAAGCGGATCCAAGTTTGGAACACTGGAATATAATAAAGTATATTCTTAAGTACTTGAGAAGGACTAAGGACCTTTTACTGGTACAAAGAGGAGGTAGCCTCTAGGTTGAGGGCTACACGAACTTGAGTTCTAGTCCAACATTGAAGATAGTAAGTTAAACTTATGGTATATTTTCACCCTAAATGGAGGAGCAGTAAGCTGGAAGAGTTCTAAGCAAGATACAATTTTTGACTCGACCACAAAGGCGAAATACATTATTGTAGCAAAGGCAACAAAGGAAAGGGTGGGATGAAGAAGTTCATCAAGGATTTGGGAGTCGTGTCGAGCAATATGGAGTTGATTCTCATTATAATACGATAGTAATGGGGCAATTGCTTAAGTAAAGGAACTGAGGTCTCATCAGAAGTTTAAGCACATTCTAAGGAAGTTCCATTTGATTAAAGAGATTATAGTCCAAAAAGATATAGTAATGGAAAGAGTTTCATCCAAATATAATATTGTGAATCCACTAACAAAGTCATTGGCTCAGATTGTCTTTGAGCGTCATAGGAGTCTGATAGGGATCAGACACATAGGTGATTTGCTTTAGGTCAAGTAAGAGATTGTTGGTTATATATGCCCTATAAGCCAATCACGTGAGTGATGACACATGTGACATGTAGCATAGTCTCCTTGTATTATTATTATTATTATATTTTTATATTATATTATTTGTTGAGTATTTATATTATGATGTTCTTGGTTTTATGCAATAGGAATCAGATCATGTTGAGATCACAATAATGAGATTGTGATCTCATGATAATGAGATCTTGAATCTTGGTCATATATTGCTTGAGAGGGACATCAAGACAATCAGACAAATTGGTGTACTATATACTTATCCATATGATGGAGGCGGTTGGTCTCATAGCCACTTGTATGAAGATACTAAGAATATAGTGCATGTGCTCATTGGAGAATGACTTTCTCGATTAATTCACTTACAGAATGCTCTATAGTTAATGATACTTGATGACAAACATTGATTCCATAGTCCAAGCTGTGTATCTAGTCCTTAGACTTGAGACACTAAGAATGTCTTATTTGAGTACTCATTTCTTTGATGTCAAACTTACATATCTATAAGTTTTAAATCCGGTACAACTGATTATCGGGATTAGTAGTCAACCTTATTAAGTGTCAATAGAGGATCATCCACTCTTGGTATCATGAGAGGAATATATCATATGCGAGACTTAGATGGATTCTGTATATGGTCTAATAGTACTATGCCTGGTATATGGTCTGATAGTACTATGCCTGGTATATGGTCTCTGGGACATTAATTGGATGAGGGACTATAAATTTCAAGAGGAAAGAATGATGTAAAATCATCTTGAAAGATCAAATATCACATTTCTACTTGTAGTTTCAAGAGGAAAGAATCATCTCGTGCATTAGTAAGATTCATGTAAATTTTAAGAAGAAATTCATTTTGGAAGAATGAGAAATCTAAAAAATATGGTAGCAACTCATGCATTTGGAAGATTTAAAAACATCCTAAGTAAATTTCAAGAAGAAGCTCATTTTGTAAAAACGAGAAATCCAAAAATTATGGTAGCAACTCATGCATTTGGAGGATTTAAAAATATCACAAGTAAATTTCAAGAAGAAGCTCATTTTACAAAAATAAGAAATTTAAAAAATGTGATAGCAACTCATGCATTTGGAAGATTTAAAATTATCTCATGTAAATTTTAAGAAGAAGCTCATTTTGCAAAAATGAGAAATCTAAAAAATATGAAAGTAACTCATACATTCGGAAGATTTAACATTCCTAATTTTCTTCTAATCAAATTATTCCTTATTTAATGATTTTTTTGCAAGATAATAATTTTCTCTCCCTTTTTTATTATCAAAAAGAACGGTACAAAATATTTTCTTTTAAATCAATATTCTAATTACAACCATAAGTACAAAGGAATTATATGATGAAAAACATGTCATTATAAATATAATATGAAAGATTAGTTCTCAAGTACCAAAAGACATGATTTATTTTAACAAATCTCCTATTTTTAGTAAATAAAGAAAATGAGACTTAAGAGATCAAATAGTAAATAATCTTGATTCATACAAGAGAGATCTAAAAAATATATATGATTCATTTAGATTACTCTATTTTTAATAAAATATAATAATCATAGCGAACGTTCTTGATTTATATAAAAATCTCTAAGTTATACTTTTGAAGATCATAGATCTCCTTTTTAGTAAATGGTAAAAGGAAGAATCATAAAAGTTAAAAATTTTATTCCCATAAGAGATACCTCAAGTCAAGAAGTCAATGAGAAAGTTTATGATTCAGTTAGAAGAAAATCTCATTCAAATTTCAAATCATCAAAATCAATTTTGCAGTTTAAGAGATTCAACAATAATGGCATACAGATTCATCACTTTATCTCTTGAAAACTTGATTGAGAAATTTTAAAAGATTTTTTCTCTTTTTGTTGTTTTAATTCATGTGATTTATTTCTTACAAGAATGATTTTATCTTTTATGCCAAATCTACGGATTGTCATTTAAAACAAAAAATAATTTTATTTCAAAAGAAATAATCAAGATCATGAATATAACATATTTAAAATAATAAAATATCTTCAAACAAAGGATTCAATTTAACATTAATACATTTTCCTTCATATGTGAGTCTAACTCTCTAAACTTAGTGCAAGGAGTTAACATGCAATTATCATTCTTATTTTATTTTTTTAATTTTTCAAGAATACTAGGAAGAGAAGCATGATTTTTTTATTTTATTTCAAACCTCAATTTAAGAACAATCAAATATTTAGTCATACCACCTATCTAATTGTCAAATCAATCATTCAATAATAATCTATACAATGTGCAACCTATTTAAAACTATCAATCCTATCTTAAGTCAACACTTTTAATGAAAGTGCAAACTTCTTCTCTTTTGAGATGAGCAAGTCAACAATTTTTTTGTTCTTGTATATTAATGAGTTAATCATCTCCTATATAAAAAAAATCATTTGAAAACATATAAAAAATCATCATCAAAGTCATTTTTCAAAAAATTTCAATCAAGGCAACATAGATAGTTTCTCATTAAAAATAGCTAAAGTTCTTTAGTTCAAATTCGTTTTTGTGCTAGCATGCTTTAATTATGCATTATCAAAAAATAATCAAGATTAGTTGTATAATGATGAACTATCTTAAAAAGATTTATTATAATCAAAATAAAGATCATCAAGTTTCAATTATCTTGATTCAAATAATCTTTTCTTATTTTCACTATTTTTGGCTAGTAAGCTTGAAAAATGTGTTAGATCTCAAGTCATGTGCTTTGAGCATCCACTATCATGATATCACTTTGTGCTCTTAGCCTCTATTTGGAGACAAAACTACAATGATGTGAGTTATGGTTTAGATACACATTTGACTTTGGGTCCCTCGTGAAAAGGTTTACCTATTTTTACTAATGGTTTTGAGTTGTTTATAGTTTGTTTTAAAACCCAAACCAACTTATGTAGATTATACATTCTAAATGAGCATCTATAAGCAAAATGTCCAAGTTTACCATAAAAATTATATTTATTTTTGGATAAAGAGTGTAATAGGGGTCTTTTAACCAAGACAGTTGGCTTTTGTTGAGTGCTACTCACAAAGTCAATACCTTCCTTCCTATCAACATGACCCTTATTGGTAAAGATAATGTTTAGAGATATATTGTCTATTTTAAAATTTTCTAATATTTATCGTAATATGATATTTTATTTTTTAGTTGCATATAGCTTCTCACATTTAGAACAAGAAATATATAGTGTTGATGCTTTATGCATGGTTTCAAGTTTACTAGCAATTAATGCATGATCCATTTTGAGTAATTTATACTAGTTACAGGTGCTCTACAAGCCAATCACATGAGTGATGGCACATGTGACACGCTATATGATCTTTTTGCTTATGATTAATATTGATATATTCTCACATTATATTATTTATAGAATATATACTATGATATCCTTGGTTCTGTGTAATATGAATCGGATCGTGATGAAATCACGATAATGAGAACGATCCACCTTTAAACACAGATCCTAAATAATTTCGTTCATAGGTTACTTGAGAGGGACACCAAGATAACCAGACAGACCGGTGTAATATATACCCATCCACATGATGGAGATAGTTGGTCTCATAGCTATTTGTATTGAGACACTAAGGATATAGTACAATTGCTTATTGGAGAATGAGTTCACTAATTGATCTGCTTGTGGAATGTTGTATGGTTAATGATACCTAATATCAGACAACGATTCTATAATTTCAGTTGTGTATCTAGTCCTTAGACTTAAGACACCAAGGATGTCTTGTATTAGTACTCCTTTCTTTGACGCCATATTTATAGGTTTGGAAAGTTATAAATCTGGTACAACTGGTTATCGGGATTGGTAGCCAACCTTACGAAGATAATTGAGTATCAATAGAGGATCATCCACTCTCAGTATCATGAGAGGAATATCTCATATGTGCTTGCTTAGATAAATCTCTGGCTAGGGTCATTTGGATTGAGATAGAAAGAGTTTTCTAGGAGAACTGATTAGAGAGAGACTTTGACGGATTCCGTATATGACCTGATAGTACCATGTCCAATATATAGTCTCTGGGATATTAGTTGGATAAGAGATTATAGTTACACAGTAATTATGGACAGACAGGTCCGATAGATTTGATTCCTCTTGTTCCATTTAGGGACTACGGTGTAGTGGCCCAGTACATCCATAGTCGATGAGTCAAGTGAATTATTATGGGGATAATAATTTAATATATTAGAAAGAGTTCTGATGGGAGCGACTCAAGGCCAACTCAGTATCAGGCCCAGAGGGTCACACACATATGGTGGATGCTTCAATGAATAGAGGATTGGATGGAGACCCAATTAGCCTCTATTCTCATTAGATGAGACCCTATGTTGATGGGCTCCTTCATTGAGCACCAATTAGAGGCCTAAGGAGATTATTGGATAGAGATCCAATAATGCAATATTAGTGGGTAATTGGATGAAGATTCAATACCCATTAAGGTAGGAGCCTTAAGGTTTTTGGTAGCTCTCTATAAATAGGAGAGGAGACTCATGGTTGATAGGCGCAGCCTTAGCCTCCCCCTCCTATTCTCCTCCCTCCCTCTGTGCAAGAGTTGTGAGATTAGATTGAGGAGTTTTGTTGTAGAGATTAATCATGTGGATACCACTAGAGAGGATGATGCTTGACCTCCTTCATCCTCTCCATTTGGATCTAGAATACAAAGATATACAATCTCCCTAGGTAACTAATCTCTCACACATGATATGATTTTTTGGTTTTGTATTTTATTTCTCGCGACTCCAATTTTTTACATGATGATTTGATTTTCGCTACGTATGTGATGCTCCAGCTGAGGTTTCTTAATAATTTATAAGCATTACTAATCTTTTTACACTCATCAAATAATTCATGAAAGACATTAAGCAACTTATTAAATGGAAAAGAGGCTTCAGGAGAGTCACTTACCTCATCATTAATGGTCATGAGTGTGTAGTTCGTCATTTCTTCTTAGTTGTCCTCTTGATCTTCGGAGTGCCCTGACTTCTTGTGTTCAGAGCAAGAGATTGTGTCTTCCTTACGTTCATTTTTATTTTTAATATCTTATTTTGTTTTGTTACTTTTCATGAATTTTTTAGGTTCTTTTATCACAAGTTCAATATCATAGTTCTCATCACTCGAGGTTTGACTCATGAGTATTCTTTTATTTTCAGTTCAATATCCTTTCTATTCTTTGGAATGTATTCTTCTTGTGTTCTCAATGTTAATTTCTTTATATTCTTTGGAAGGTTATTCTCATGTTCGTCTTTGCATATCTTTTCATGATTATATACTAAGAGATTCATTTTTTATTCATTTACTTTATTAAAAGTTGAATCATAAGTAGAAACCCAATTAAATTTATTTTTATCTAAAACACAAAACAAAACATTCATAGCTTTGGCATTTAAGGAAAATATCTTTCTTTCATAATCATTCCAATCATTTATAGGATTGGAAGACTTCTGAAAGCTATTATCAACTAAATTCCATAACTCAAAATCCATAGAAATAAAAAAAATTCTCATCTTAGTTTTCCAATAGGTATAGTTCATCCCATTGAATATAGGGGGATGTATGATGTAATGATCCTTGTTAATGCTAAAAATACCCATTTAACTCACTTGGGTGTTAATCCAATTGAGTCGAATATGGCTCTGATACCAACTATTATGATTGAGTTGGCCCTAAGAGAGGAGAGGGGGAGGGGGGGTGGGGGTGGGTGCTGGTGTTGGTGCAAGTGTTAAAAGAAAAACTCAATTTGAAAAATTTCACTTGAAGTAAAATAAAATTTGAAAGTGCTTTTGGTTGGAATTCATTAAGAGTAAATTAAAAATGATTTAAAATCGAATGGAGAAGTTCAAGCTTTTCTTAGAACTAGTTATAAGCTATTAAAATTAAGAGCAAATAGAAAGAAGGACAAGGAAGAGATGCTCACAGTATTTTATAGTGGTTCAATCAAAACTTTGATGTACGTCCACTCGATCCCTTTTCACTTGAGGCCAACCGATATCCACTATCGATCTTCTTTCATGGATGAAGATCAAACACCCCTTTGCACATCTGTTTCCTTTTCATAAGCTCAAGAGAACAACATTTACACTCTCCTTTTCTCAGGCTCAAGAGATCAACCTTTAGAACTCAATCAACTCTTCCCTTAAACTCACTTTCCACTTGAAAGATAAAGGGAAGCTCTCAATTAATTTTTACATAATTTACCCAAATAATTTTCCCACTTTCATAGCAATTTCTTGCTTTCCCATGCAAGAATATTTAGGGTACTTATAGACCCCAATTGGCTTCAGAAATTGAGCCAAAAAATCAAACACTCCAAAATTTCGGGATACGAGCGATACCACCATTGGTACCAATGGTACCACTACCGAACAGAGCTCGAGTTTTTAGGAGGTGATGGTACTATTGCTAGTAATTGGTGGTACTATCACTGACTAGTAATACCATTGCTCAAAATCCTGAGAATTGTACCCTGAGTTGTATATTCTTTTGACCCAGCTGTACCTTCTTCTAGGTCATTGAAATGAGCTCTATCATGAGCTTAAATCAAACCTAAAGTGGACCCGATTGGCCCCTACATAAGTTAGTAAGATTTCTCCAAAACTAACTTAAATTAGGACTCAAATCAAGATGCTAACTATGATACTTAAGATAAATGATTACAACATGCAATCTTAGTTATCTTACATATCAATCAATCTTTTGATGAACTCCCGGCATCCTTCGGGCGAACCCGGGCAAGCACTCTATCTCCTATCGAAAAGCTCCCAATAAACTCAAATGAACTCCCAGTGAGCTCCTGACCACTTATCGGCGAACTCCCGGCAACCTTTGGCTAATTCCCAACGAGCTCCCGACCACTTAATGGCAAACTCCCGGCAACCTCTGGCAAATTCCCGATGAGCTCCCACCATATCGTCCAAACCCAACCCGATGCCCGATCTTAACTCCAGCCCAACAATAGACTCTTCCTTAATTATTTTTCTTTTCCCAGTCGTAGTTAATCTTCCATCACTTATATCTAACACATATGTTAGATTATAAACACACCAATTAGTTTCATCATCAAAATATGATATTCAATAGTAACCATATGTTATTATAACAATCTAATAAATGGAGACTGATTATGAATGCACCCAAAGCTTCTCCAAGCTTTTGCTTTGCCTTCTCTGCAAGGTACACTTTTTGTAGTTCCTCTTTCAATGCCCATCTTTGCCCTATTGGAAGCACTAGTCTTTGTTCTTTCTCGAGTATTTCTTGGCAACCTTTGTCTTACCCAATGTGCCCTTGCCCTTGCCCTTCTTAAGGGATTTATCAGTCTCCCTTCTTTTTTGTCTCATAAATGTAGAGAACTAGCTTCTGGTGCTCTTAGCCTCCCTCAACATATTGAGGAGCTCAAGGAGGGTCACCTCAAGCTTATTCATATTAAAATTCATAATGAATTGAGAAAATAAATCTGGTAGGGACTGAAGTATAAGATGAATACATAGGTTATCCTCTAGGATCATTCCTAAACTTGTGAGTTTCTTAGTCTACTAAATCAGCCTTAAGACATGGTTCTGAACTAATGTCTTCTCTATCATCCTAGCGCGGTAGAGACCTTTAGATATTTATATCCTTGAGTTCTTCTATATTCCTCAAACAACTAGCAAAGATGAAGAAGGATGAAATTGGCATCCTTGTTCTTATGTTGCCTCTATAGCTCAAGAGTCACAGAGGCCAATATATAACACTTAAACTAAAGTATAATCATCTATATACTTCATGTATCATGCGATCTAATCCTCACTTGCCCCTTCCTCTGTTATAGGCAATATCATGTCAAGGACATATGATTTTCTCCGCTATGAGAATGAAAACCAAGTTACGGAGCCAATATGTATAGTTTGGACCAATGAGGCAGTTGGCATCAAGTATGCCACATAGGAGGTTAGCAAGCGATATGTTTTTGACAAGCAAAGATATTGCATAAATGAAAAATATATAGATTTTATAGAAAAATAAACAATTAAGATACAGTCCTCTATCTTAATCTACTACCACTATTTTTTTAGCGAATCACATGACACCCTCAGCACATGAAATAGAAGTCTCCGACAAACTTTTAGTAGGGATCAAAATCTAATCGATGTCTTACTATAACCTTGAAAGACTCAACTAATCATACTAAGCCCAAAAAGGTAGGCAACTCTTGTCGATCATAACTCCTTGTGATTCTCGTCTTATTCGGCCTCTGAACCATTATGACCTCGAGAGACTCGACCAACTATGATGTTCAGTTAAGTCATCATCATCGTTACTAGATGAGTCTGATTTGATGATATGCTCTCGAGAGACTCGACCAAGCATACAATGTCCTCAAGTCACTAATGACATTTCTATATCATAGGAAAGAACTCGAATCATGAAAATAGGTGAGCCTTGAAGGACTCAATGATAGAATCTAAAATTTTTTATTGTAGATAGATAAATCACTATAGGGTATTAGTCCTCCTTGATCTCTATAGGAGATCGACCCTCCTAGGTTTCGGCTACAAGAGCTATAAATAAATTTGAATATTTCATCTTTCTCTAAGAGGAAGAGTTACAAGCGTATTTATAGAGCTTATGAAGAGACCCTTGATAGGACCCTAATAGGGTTGGGTCCTCATCTATTGAGTCATGTTCTTTATTGAGTCATGTTGGTTAATCCAGTCAAGTCAATTAAGAGTTATAGTAGGAGGATTAGGGGTCCAAGTAGGAGTCTATTTTACAAGTCCAAGTTCAATTAGAAGTTAGTTAAGAGTTTCTATAAATAAGGGTGTAACTATTTTGTTTTGAGCAATCAATAAAAAAAATATGCTTTACCTAATAGTCCAAAACCCTATGAGGGTCGATCCCTTATAAAGATCAAGGAGGCTTGATCCCCTCGAAGTGATCGTTTATCCCCTCTTTTCCATCTCCATCCATGATAGAACCTTAGGGGTTCCTATCATCTAGTATCAGAGCAACATTCTTGGTGTCTCGCTATTCATCCACTCTACCATTGCTCCTACAGTGATCATTTATCTTCAGTAGAAACCTTTGGGTTCATGTCATCTAGTATCAAAGCAGCAATCCTTGGTGTTCCTGTTGTGACTCCGCAATCACTTCCCTTGCCATTTGTATCCGTTATCGCCAACAGCACCTTCATCTCAGCCACCTTTCTATAATTTATCACCATCTTCACTACAACAATCATCAGCCACACCCTCATTAGCCTGTTTAGGATCAATTATTGCAAGAGAAATAGTACTCATTTAAAAACTTTCTTTCATAGAGTAGAGAGTGAACAACGAAAGTTTTTCTTTTTATTTTGACAAAATCAATTTAAAGAGAATTTGAAAGAATTAGAGAGATTGTGGCTCATATCTAAGTAGAGAGTGATTAAGAACAATCAAATGTAATAAGTAAAGTAATTAAAGCACACTTACATTTATAGTAGTTTGGTTTCAATCGACCTACATCCACTCCCTGAGTCCTCCTCCTTGAGGCACACCGACGTTCACTATCGATCTCCTTTGAGTGAAGACCAAACCCTTACAACATGAGCTTACAAGGGAGACTCTTTATTAGAATTTTTTTCAACTCCAAGTTCACTCCCTTCCCCTTTTCTTTTTCTTACAATTCACACAAATTTTTCATAGAGATTTAATCCAAAAATTTATTGTATGGAATGTAAGAAAACTAGGGATATTTATAGGCCCGAAATAGCTTCAAAATTTGGAGATAAAATTCAAACGTATCTGAAAAATCCGAGTACGGGAGGTTCACCCATTGGCACCGATAGTGCAGCCACCGAAAGCACCCTAAAGACAGGGTACGGGCGATTCAGTCACCGTCAACTACTCGAAAACCTAAGCGATGGCGGTACAATCGCTTGTACCACCGCTCACCTACAGTTCAGTTGTCGAAATTTTTAGAGAAGTGGTTCCCTCCACTTTTTAAACTTTGACTTGAACCATCAGTTGACCACTTCCTTGGTCAACTAATTGAGCTCGACCTGAGCTTAATCCAACCCCATAGTGGACCTGGTTGTTTCTTTGAGTTGATTTAGATTCCTTCAAATCATACTCAAATCAAACACAAACTTAACCTATGACTTAAGGATTACAACCATACAGGACCACCAAACTTAATTAATGACCTCACTCCCATAATTCGGTAACCTCCACATTTCCTGTGATGAGTCTTACGGTCATCCTCCGATGATCTCCTAGTGTGTTCCTAGCGATCTTCCTGATATCTTCGACAAAGTCCTAGTGAACTCCCAGCGAGCTCCCACTGCATCGTCCAAACCTTGGCCCGATGCCTAAGTTTAATCCTCGGTTCATGTCTGGTCAGTAGCTCCTTTGCACCATCATGGTTAAACCTACACGATGCTAACTATGGCTCAATTAATTACAATCATGATTAACAAATCTACTTGAAAATCTTCCTAATTCCTGACAAGCCTTTTGATTACCCCCGACGATCTTCCAGCGAGTCTCGATCTTCTTTCGGTGAAATCCCTTGCACCATCCTAGCAAACTCCTGATATATTAGATGAGCTCCCGACACACTCCAGGCGAGTTCCCAACCGCATGATCCTTACTCTGGCCCGATGCCTAGACTTGACTTTGGTCAAACCTCTGATTGTGCTATTCTCCCTGTCGTAGTTAATTATGCATCAATCAACTCTAACAACCTTGTTGAATGAATACTCCATCAATTGATTTCATCATTAAAATCTGAGATTCAATAATCTCCTCCTTTTTTATGATAACAATCAATTGATGATGGGAGTTAAACCTTTCTCCCCCTAAATCTATGCCATACTTCAAATAAGAAAACTTAAATTCAAGAGAATCACATACCCTTGAATTCAAGTATCTTAAGGCAATCAATATTCCAAGCAAATAAAAATTTGCATCAAAGTATGAATTTCAAAAAATTATGTATCAATATCTAAGTATTGGCATCAATATCCATATGTCATCAATGTCTATTTCTCCCTCTTTGTTATCAACAAAAAGGTGAAATATTAGAGCAAATGATTTCAAGGCACATATGTCAATAATTTTCTCATGAAATTTTTTTTCTTTTGATATGTATGTATCATTTTTATGTCATCAATTCACTATTTCTCCCCCTTTATCATTAAGAAAAAGGGTTGAAATAATTAGCAAGTAACTTTATGATACATAAAGTCATCATGTGTTAAGATTTTCAACTCTACAAAATAAATTTTATATTGCTACCCCTTAATAGGATAAAAACTATTTTTCTCATGAAAACTTTTTTCCCCTTTTTTCGTACATAAGAAGATAGAATCAAGGAGGGGGTTTTGAAAAACATCATATGCAATATATCATACCATTAGAATAAGATCATGAGTATTATTCTAAATCATCATGTATATTTTTAAAATCATAATTATATGCATGATCATTATACATGATTTCACATCATTATATCTTCTCCCCCTTTGTCATCAAAAAACAAGAAGTATAATTAGCAAGTTTTTGATATATGAAGGCGTAGCAATTTAGTAAATTTTTTATCATTTTAGAACATGCAAGCTAGTGAGTTCTTTCTTCTCTTTTAAGAAGTGAAAGCTAGCAAATTTTTGCTTCTTTTGTAATATTCAAGCTAGCAAATTTACATCATGTAAGTTAACAAGTTGGTAAGTGTTATTTCTCTTAGCATGTTTTTTTTTTAGAATGTGAGGTTAAGCAAAAGTTTTGCTTCTCCTGAGATATACAAGATAACACTTCTTGCTTCTCTTTTGAGATAAGTAAGCTAGCAAGTTTTGCTCCTCCTTTGTCATTGTCAGAAAGAAGGGATGGTTACAATAGCGTAAAATATTTGACATTACATCATTTTTCAAATTATCACATGAAATATACCAAGAAAATTTAACATGGCGATTAGATATATAATTCATGAAGAAAAATTATGAATATCAAGAGATAAATCATAGGAAAAACAAATACAATTACTTGATTTATGTATAAGAAATCTCAAGTTGTCAATATCATGATTTGTATAAAAAATTCTCCTTTTAAATAATATGAGAACACATAATAAGAGATTTTGATTCATAAAAGATTTCAAGTTATAATTTCGATGAATCAAAATCACGATATAGGTAAAAACTCATTCAAATTCAAATAATCAAAATCACTTTCAAGAGATTCAAAATGAAATAAATAGACTTATCAATCTCTTGAAATGCTAGTGATTTCCTTTCTCCCCTTTGTCATTGTACATAAGAAAGAAGAAAAGGGAATAATACATAATAAAACTTCATGTCAAGTAGCATATCATGGTTTATTAGGGATATATCTCCTTTTTAGGAATAGCTAAAGGAATTGTAGGAGTACAAAGAATGAAAAATCTTGAGTCATAATAAATCTCAATTTATAAATATCAAGGAATCAATATAATGATTTAGATAAGAACTTATTTGAATTCAAATAATCAAATCATCACTTTCATAGTTCAAGAGATTTATAAAAAAATAACATAATCGATTCATTAATCTCTTTTCGATAAATTTATAAGATAGAGAAATTTACAAGAAAAATGTATTCCCTTTTTATTTCATACAAGCATGCCTTTGTCATTTAAGCCAAATAAAAATATGTATCATCATTTAAAACTGAAAAATAACTTTCATTATGGCAAAGATTAATAGGCCATAAAACACAAAAATCATTATGCATAATTTCGGAATAAAACTCATTAAGCATGACCACTATGTATCATCAAGCATGGTTCCATTGAATATAAAATATTTTCAATCAAAATCAAAATGTAATATAGAAATCATCAAGATTATTGTTTATATTCATGTTATAGTTCCAAATAGATAAACTTATGATTTATTTATAAACTTTTTCAAACGAACTTGATTTATGTAAAGATTTCAAGTTTCATTTTCTAAACTTGCCAAAATCATGATAATAACTTATTCAAGTTGAAATCATCAAAATCGATATTTAAAAAAATATCATAAATAGATTCATCAATCTTTTATTGAAATCTTAATAAGATAGAGATTGAGAAATTTTCAAAAGAAATCATTACAAATATTACTATAATATATTTTCAACCATGATCTTTGGTTTATCTTTAATTTAATGATGTTTCTTTATTAGGTGTGTCTAACTCTTTTAGACTTTAGTGAAAAGAGCTGTTATGCACTTGTCATATGTATTTTAAATATATATATTTTTTCAAAAATAAGAAATATGAAAATTTTTGTTTAAAGTTTCAATTCAAGAATCATCATCCAATCATAACCCATTGCAACATACAACTATCATTTAAATCAATCATTCAATAACCACAACATTTAAGTCATTCAACACTAGACTTTCTAAATATTTAAGCTAATAATTTTGATCTTAGCATTCAATAAAAAAATTTCATTTTTGTAAGTTTAAATATAAATATATTTTTCAATAACTAAGGTTTCTTTGGTTCTATGTTATTTTCATACTTGTATGCTCTAGCTATGCATCATCAATATTAATTATATATAATGATGAACCATCAAAAGATTTATTATCAATAATTTTAATTCCAATAATTTTTACACTTAGTGAAATGAGTTACCATACTCATTTCATTCTCATTAAATGTATCATCAATTTTTCTAAAATACTAGACAATGAAGCATGATTTTTCTCTTCCTTTTCTATATTGTTCTATGCTCAAATTTTATCATTCAACAATAATCATCATTAAAATCTTTCTTTCATAAATTTGAATTTAGATAAAGTCTCTAATTCATTTTTGTATTAGCATGCCAATAGTTAGAGCAATCAAGATTAATTATAACAATGAGTTATCTAAAGATTCATTACCAATGATTTTATTTTAATAAATTTTGTTATTACTTAGGCTAGTGAGCTTTGAAATAGTCTTAGATCTCAAGTCATGTGCCTTGAGCATCTATTTTCAAAATATTACTTAGTGCTCATAGCCTTGTTAGGAGGTAACTTTATATTATGGGAGGTTTTGATTTAGATACCCATTTGAGTTTCATGATATGTTCTTCTCATTTTCTCTAATGGCTAAGGTTGTTTATGGTTCCTTTAAGAATCCAAATTAATTAATGTGGACTATAATTTTTATATGAACACTTATAAGCAAAGTGTTCACATCTACCACAAAAATTACATTTATTTTTGGGCAAAGAGTATAATATGGGTCTTCTAATGAGGATAGTTAGATTTTGATGAGTCTTACTCACAATGCCAATACCTTCCTTATGATCATGACCCTTATCAACATGGATCATGTTTAGAGACTTATTGTCTGTCTTAAGCCTTTTTTGAGTTGTTGTATTATGTCATTTTCTTATTTAATTACCTCTAGTGACTCATATTTAGAACAAGAAAAACATGATGTGGATGCATCATTCAAGATTTCATATTTAGTGCATGAATTGTGTGATGATGATGTATCATACATTTGTTCAAATTTACTAACTAAAGAATCATGCTCTTTCTTAAGTAATTTATAAGATTTGTTAATTATTCAAAATTCATCATAAAGCTCATGAAAAACATTCGATAATTCATCAAAATTAAATGAGACTTTAGAGGAATCACTTACCACATTATTGATGGCCATAAGTGTAAGATTCTCCACTTCCTTTTGATTGTACCCTTCATTTTCAGAGTGTTATGGCTTCTTGCATTCATAGCAAGAGATTTAGTTATACTTTCATATGTGATTTTTATGATTTATATTTATTAATTTATCTGGTTTATTTGTCAAAGTTTTAAAGTCCTCATCACTCGAGATTTCACTCGATGAGTTATATATCATGCTTAATTCAAATTTCTTTTTGTTCTTTAGAAGGTGTTTTTCAAGTTTATTTTAGTAAGTCATGTCATTTAATAAATTATTTAATTTAGTTATGCTTTCATATGTGATTTTTAATTGATGTCATATATCAAAAGCCGAAACACAAGAAGAAACCCGATCAAACTAATTTTTGCTTAAAGTACAAAATAAAACATTCATAGCTTTAGCATTTAAAGAAAAATTCTTCCTTTCCAAATCATTCTAATCATTCATTGGTTTGTAAGATTTTTCAAATCCGTTCTGTAAAATATTCCATAAATCAATGTCTAAATAAATAAAAAAATATGCATCATTATCTTCCAATATATGTAATCCGTCCCACTAAAGATGAGAGGACGTAAAATAGAATGTCCCTCATTAATATCAAAATAAGTCATTTACTCAAGTGGGTGTTAATCCAATGATTAAGTAACTTAGTTCTGATACCAATTGTTAGTATCAATTAGCACTATGAGGGAGGGTGGGGGGGGTTGTGTGTAGGTTTGAATTAATGTAAGAGAAATAATACTCGTTTAAAGACTTTATTTTATAAAGTAGAGAGTGAACAACATAAGCTTTTCTTTATATTTTGACAAAACAGATTTAAAGTTGATTTGAAAGAAGTAGAGAGATTGAGGCTCGTATCGAAATAGAGAGTGATTAAGAGCAATCAAATATAATAAGTAAAGCAATTAAAGCACACTTATATTTATAGTGGTTTAGCCTTAACTAGCCTACGTCTACTCCCCGAGTCCTCCTCCATGAGGTACACTCGTGTCCACCATCGATCTCCTTTGGGTGAAGACCAAACCCTTACAACATGAGCTTATAAGGGAGACCCTTTATAAGAATTTTTTTAACTCTAAGCTCACTCCCTTCCCCTTTTCTTTTTCTTATAATTCAAATAAGTTTTTTATAGAGATTTAATCCCAAAAATTATTGTATGGAATGTAAAAAAACTTGAGGTATTTATAGGCCATAAATGGCTTCAGAATTTAGAGCCAAATTTTAAACATATTCGAAAAATCTGGGTATAGGCGATTCACCCATCGACGCCAACGGTACAGCCATCGAAAGCACCCTGAAAACCTGGGCGGTGGAGGTACAATCGTCGCTCACTAGCGGTTCAGCCATCGAAATTTTTGAAAAAATGGTTCCCTCCACTTTTAAAATTTGGACTTGAACCATCAGTTGACCAATTCCCTGGTCAACTAATTGAGCTTAACCTGAGCTCAATCCAACCCCATAGTAGACTCGGTTGCCTCTTTGAGTTGATTTGGATTCCTTTCAATTCACACTCAAATCAAACTCAAATTTAACCTACGACTTAAGGATTACAACCATATATGACGACCAAGCTTAATTACCAACCTCGCACCTACAACCTCTGGGATTCCCTATGACAAGTCTCATAGTCAACCTCTGGCAATCTCCTAGCATGTTTTTAGCGATCTTCTAGATACCTTCGGCGAAGTCCTAGCGAACTCTCGACTTGGCCCAATGCCTAAGTTTGATCCTAGGTCCATGTTTGGTCTGTAACTCCTTTTCACCGTCGTGGTTAAACCTACACGATGCTAGCTATGACTTAATTAATTATAATCATAATGAACAACTCCCAACAAGCCTTTTGGCTATCTCCGACTATCTTTCAGCGAGTCTCGGTCTTCTTCTAACGAACTCTTTTGTGTTATGCCCCCCGAATTATATCATATTTGAGAGGTGTGACTTTGTCTTAAAATCATTATTATTGTAATTGATCACAAAATCAATCCATGATCCAAACTAACATTTGAGGATACTAAGAAAAATATATAGAGCCATTCAATCACTTTTGTAAAAATCTGTGTACATTCTCCTAATGAATCATATAACCGATCCAAAACCAATGCAACTAAATATAATTAACATTCATAAAGTCCACCAATATGATAAGATTATTATGACTTTGAAAACAACAATATACCACAACTTCATATATTATACAGCAAGTTTAAACATTCTAGATCCCAAACAAGAGGATACTTTTAAAACCTTTACATAGTTACCGCGCTTCAAAATATATCTACAACTTTACATTAGACACAAGGTATACCACATACAACGATAATATATTATCTAATAAATATTTAGCCTAAGAACTTGTTTTCCACTGCTTTAGCCCCATATCGATTATTTTAATAAATGCCAAGCTAATCTAAAGAGGATTATATAGCAACAGAGTAAGCTCTGAAGCCTAGCAAGTATAAAAAAGGTTTAAAGCAAGGAAAAGTGTTTACGAATTGAACTTGATATCAAAATGTAAGATAGGGAATATAAAAGTTTTCACATATAGCATCAAATTAGATTCAAAACCACAAGGTTTATCTCGTTCGAAGCATACTTAAATTTATAACATTTTGGAAAAGTTAATTGGGGCATATATGATAATCATAAGCATTTTAGTATGTATCATATTTGAAATTGGATGCATATCATTCCTATCCAAAACATAATATGAAACATATAAGTAATACTTTGGATAACATATCAAATAAAACATAGAGGGTGAATCGCGATCACAAACATAATACGATTCATCCATTACTGAATAACCACCACACATAAGTCATAGGGGGCCAATAGAGCACCACGGGCTCTAGGCATAACTCTCATTACCATTTCTGGCAAAGGTTCACATTATCCCACAAACACTAGAGTACAAAAAGACATTAGCAATAAATTTGGCATATATTAGAAGCACATGCGGAACAATAAATCATACATGTGCCTAAACAAAATAATATAATGTAACATTGATTAATACATAACATATTTAGAAATGTAAGGAAATCAAAGACAAGAGTATTAGAGATTTCAGTTTTGAAATGGATGAAGTAAGTAAAGGCAGAATTGATACGATTCCCTATTCTAGCAGAATTCAGAAAGCAAATTATAAAGTTATTTATATGATCAAACATGCTCCAAATTACTCAAAAACATATTGTTAGAAAGCTAAATCAATCTAGTTTCAAATGAAATAAGTTTTATACAAATTATAATCCATATTTTATAGAATCCATAAGATATAACAAAATAGAAATTTTGATAGTTATTTAGACTCTAAATCCTTCAATCCTAGTATCAAATGAAAGATCTATGAGCTTATTTTTTAATAAATTAAGCTTTACATGAATCAGAGACTCCAATAGGGAGATATAAGTAATCCAATGATGAAAAGTCAGAAGCTACATATTCTATTTTATATATTATATATACTCATTGGAATTAAATATTTGGGCTAACAAATGAATTGTAAATTCTTCAAACATGATTTTAAAAAAAAGATCTGTGAATTTATTTTTAAAGAAACTAGGTTTTGTCTGAAACTGAGGTTTGTACTAAAAGTTACAACTTAAACAAGACAAACAAGTCATAGTCTCTAAAATATTATAGATTCACACTTTAGCAGCCAAGCAAAAAAGATTTTAGATTTGTTCCAAATTTTTCTCATAATCAAAGTAAGAATAAGGATATATTTTAGTAGAAGAAAGATAGAATACTTGCCTTGGAAAATTTTGATCTCAAATGTTTGGATTTGATTAAATCTCAAAACCCCCAAATCTTTTCTTCTCATCTTCCTTCTCTTCTTCTTCTTCTTCTTCTCAAGTTTACATTACAGCCAAATCTCTTTTCTTCTCTAATTGTTTTAGCTAACATATGGATTGCTAGGTGGCAAGCATATATGTAAGGTACTTATGTGTCGCCTATACACATGCATAAGTGGCACTACTTTAAACTAGGTAGTGACACATGTCCTCCCTATTTTTTTAAAACTTAATGTGAATCTTCTACAATTCATTTCATATTTTTAAGATTAATATTTAGGTCCCTAGTAATAAACTTTTAATATAAAATTATTTAATCAAAAAATTATTAAACAAATCCTCAAATTTATAATTAGGTCCTCATAAATAATTTAAAATATATCATTATAAATATTTTAGAATTGAGGGATATTACACCTTGCGCTATCCTGGCAAACTCCTGATACCCTCAACGAGCTCTCGACGCACTCCAAGTGAGTTCTCAACCGCATCGTCCTTACTTCAACTCGATGTCTGGACTTGACTTTGGCCAAACCTCTGATTGTACTATTCTCTCCATCGTAGTTAATTTTACATCAAATCAACTCTAACAACATTGTTAGATCAATAACACATCAATTAATTTTATCATCAAAATATGAGATTCAATACAGCCAGCGCACATCTCCCACTGATCTACTACAATGATCAACGTTTCCTTCAATAGACCACAGTAGTGATCTGCTCACTACTAGCACACCACTGCCTAATGCTACCATCTTGTTGCCTTCATCAAATTAGCTGTTTCACATTGTTCTAGTGCTGCCATCGCCATCGCCCTTATCGCTGATACTATCGCCCTCATATGTCACCTATAGTACATACAGCCGCAACCATCGTTGTTGTTGCCTAACCTCTCCTTCTGCCCTCTTTAGGCGTTGTTCCCACCCTTTTGTTGTGGAAGCCCAACGCATTTGTCACTGCCCCATCTGTCGCTTGTAGCCCACGTAGCCGTGTCGTTCTCTATCGTAGCCACCGCCTCTTCTCTGCTAGTAGCGACAATAGCCACAACCAATGGTCATTGTCCTTCCCTTTTTCGCATTGCCATCCTTCCCTTGCCTACAGATCCAGCCCTGTCGTCCTCAATTCCTGCTTTATTCGATGCTGTCAGCACCTTCAACCCACTTAAGATCTTGCTTCCCTACATCATTGCCATCTCTATTCCTATCCATCGCTGCCATCCAGTTCCACAGTTGTCATTGCTACTGCCTTCTCTTCCTTGTCGCTTGCCATGCGTTGCTTCCTCACCCGTAGCCATTACTTCCCAACCATGACGCCGCCACTGCCTATGACTCTAGCCGTGCCTTCTTCTTCCTTTATTCTCAATTGCAGCCCTCTGTCATCAATAGAAGTGACTTCTCGCGTCTCCTTTCTTGGTAGCCACCTTTAGCTATCATCGTCACCTCCTCTGCAATTGCCATTGTTGCCTCCATGTTTAACAACCACCACAACCCAACCCATCTCCTACACCTCTAGTAGAGATGTTGTACCCCTAGAACTCTAGAAGAATCCATGGTGGAAGTAGCTTCAAATCAACTTGATGGTGATGTGATCCAGTGGTATAATTTGTACGAGACCTATCATGGAGTCCCTTCATGGCGATAGTTCAAAAAAGAGCTCTTGATTCACTTCAGACCATTAAAGTATGAGAACATTAATGGATAGCTCGCCAAAATCCATTGGACTTCCACAGTATAGGATTACTAGAGCAGATTTGAGTGTCTATCGAACCAAACTCGAGATTGGTCTGAGAAATAATTGATTAGAAAATTTATCAAGGGACTTAATCTTAAGATTCGGTGTTAAGTTAAAGCTCATCACCCTTGTACCATGATGGATACCATATCGTTCACCCATGTACATGAAGAAAAAAAATCAATATGGATACTCGTTGAAATAGAAGCTTTAATAGATAGTTAACCGGCAAGCCACCTATCCCATCTATTCCCAATAAAATCTCGGACATCCAAAAGCCGATCCAGGAAAAACCCAAGGAATGATTAACAAAGGATTTGTGCTCACATTATGATGAAGACTGATGCAAACTAGGGAATCTTATGATGATTAAGCCAATTAAGGAAGAATCAGAAACTGACAATGTGGGGTCTGATCATAAAAGTTATGACAAACATCTAACGATTAAGCCAATTAATGAGGACTCAAATAGACAATGTGAAGTTTAATCATAAAGGCTATGACAAAATTCTGACGATTGAGCCAATTACGGAGGAACCAGAGACTGACAATGTGGGATCCAATCATAAAGTTATAGATTCTAATGAAAATATTGGACCTATCATATATATACAGTGCATGCATTAGTCGGCTACTCTAACCCGCAAACCATGAAAATTGAAGGAATTTTGAAACATTAGTATGCTACTATTTTAATAGATATTAGTAGCACTAATAATTTTATTGACATAAAGTTTGCTAACCGATTAGCTTATCATATTGAAGATTGTGATAAATTCGAAGTCAAGATTGCTGATGAATGAATCTTAACTTGTGATAATAAGTGTTTAAAGATAAAGCTAATCATACAGGGTAAAGAACTACCTGTGGATTTCTTTTTAATACCTTTGGAATACTTTAAAGTAGTGTTTCTCAAAAGAAGACATGGAACTGCCAATAGCCATTAGATGAAGAAGATTCTTCAGAAGATTATAATGATTACTACACTAGAAGACTAGCCCATTCCTACCTAATTGATCAAAGAGTTGTGATGTACAACAAATATTGAAGTGCTCTCGAAATTTGATGATGCTTAGCCTTGAGGACAATGTTGATTTGAAGAGGGTAAGTCTGATTGAGTCATGCTTTTTATTGAGTCATGTTGGTCAGTCCAGTCAAGTCAATTAAGAGTCCTAGTAGGAGTTGAAGTCTATCTGATTAGGAGTCCTAGTAGGAGTTGGAGTCTATTTGATTAGGAGCTCAAGTACGAGTCTATTTTAGGAGTCTAAGTTCAATTATGAGTTAGTTAAGAGTCTCTGTAAATAAGGATGTAACTATTTTATTCTGAGCAATCAATGAAGAAAATATGTTTTATCCAATAGGCCAAAACCCTACGAGGGCCGATCCCCTATAGAAATCAAGGAGGCTCGATCCCCTCGAAGTGATCGTTTATTCCCCCCTTTTCTATCTCCATCTATGATAGAACCCTAGGGGTTCCTATCATATGGTATCAGAGTAGCATTCTTGGAGTCTCGCTGTTCATCCGCTCTATCGACACCCTTATAGTGATCTTTTATCTTCGATAGAAACCTTTGGGTTCCTATCAACCCCCTAACCCTAGACTCTTAATAAGAGTCCTACTGGAAATAGAACTCCAACCTTGACTCCTACTTCTACTAGATTTATATTTCATTCGAATCATACTCCATCTAGGATTTGGGCTGGTTTATTGAAATCAACTCTTAGTTGACTCAATGTCAAGTCTAGGTCAGCCAATAGGGCCCAATCAGCGGACTCAACTCAGTAGACTAGGACTCGACCCTACTAGGGTCATATCAGACCCACCCTTTTCAAGTTAGCCTTTTCCTTAAGGTTGGGTCTCCATGAACTCTAGAAATTTTATCTTCAATTCTTTATAGGACTCTTAGGTAGCATCCTTAGTAGGCAAATTGGTCCACTGCACAAGTACTTTAATTAAGGGGCATCGGCGGCGTGTCATAATCCTGTAGTCCATTATAGTATTTGGTTGAACTTAGACCTCTCCATCAGCAGAGGTGTCGGGTAGATGGCTCTAGGTTGATTCATCTTCTCTAAGCTTTAATTTAAGTTACGATATATGGAAGACTGGATGAGTTTTGGAGTCTACGGATAGATACAATCTGTAAGTCATGGCTCTAATGCGCTCAATAATTTTATAGGATCCGTAGAAGCGGGGAGACAACTTATAGATGCTCGGGTCCTGATAGATGTCTGTTTATAGGGCTGAAGGCTAAGGAACACCTAATCTCTAATAGCAAACTCCCTTTCACTCCTATGTTTGTTAGCTTGTTGCTTTATTCTTGCTTGGGTTGTTGAGGGGTTATCCTTCAATAGTTATAGAATCTTGTCCCTGTCAATCAGCTCTCGGTCTACTAGATCTATTTTTGATGTGTTGGCTATATATTTAGTGATTACAAGGGGTGGTCAACCATATACAACTTCAAAATGAGTACATTTTGTAGATGAATGATACATCATATTATACCATCATTTGGCCCAGGGAAGCTACTTTATCCATTCTTTTAGCTTGTCATTAGTGAAGCATCTAAGGTAATTCTCTAGGCACTTATTCACCACTTCTGTTTAGCCATCGGTCTGGGATGATATGTTATACTCATCTTCAATTTAGTGCTCTGCAACTAAAAAAGTTATGTCCAAAATTTGCTAATGAAGACTCTGTCACGATCACTTACAATAGAACGAGGCTTCCCAGCAGTTTAGCAACATTTCATAAAAATCTGGGTAATACTGGTAGCGGTATAAGGATTTTGGATAGCACAAAAGTGGGCATATTTTGTGAGGCGATCAACTACAACGAGGATGGTACCTTTTCCTTATGATGTTGGCAGCCCTTCAATAAAGTCTATAGAGATGTCGGTCTAAGTAGTGTCTGGAATGGGTAATGACTATAATTTTCTCAAGCTTGCTACAGTCTCTCCTTTATGCCACTGATAGGTGTCACATTAAGCCACAAATTCAATACTGGTCTTTTTCTTCCCTTTTCAATATAAGGTTTGTCGAATCCTCTTGTAGGTCCAAAGGAATCCAGAGTGTCTAGCCACTAGTAATGAGTACATCTCCTATAGGATGGTCGTCTGGCATGGGAAGTTGGGCACCAATATAATTTGACCCTTATATTATAGGTCCTTTGAGTCCCAACTGCAGTGTGCTATCAAGCCTGGTTCCTCCTCTAATTTTTTGATGATCTCCTAGGTCTCCGGGTCACCTTGCCACTCCTTCCTGATGTCTTCCAAGAGGTCACAAATTAAAAAAGAGATGGCTGAAATTTTAGGATGCTCGGGTAAGAGGAAAGTGCATCTTCAACCTTTTAATAAATAAATTCATAATCAAATCCCAATAATTTTTGTTGGTTATAAGTGCCTTGCAAGCCAGTAACATGAGTCTTGGCACATGTGACATGCTGTGTGATCTTTTTGCTTATGATTATTATTGACATATTCTCACATTATATTATATGTTGTATATATATTGTGATGTCCTTGGTTCTATGCAATGGGAATCAAATTATGATGAGATCACGATAACGAGATTAATTCACTTTTAAACATAGATCCTAAATAATCTCGATCATAGGTTACTCGAGAGAGATATCAAGATAACCAGACAGATCAGTGTTACTATATACCCATCTATATGATAGAGGTGACTGGTCTCATAGCCACTTACGTGGAGACACTAAGGATATAGTACAGGTGCTCATTAGAGAATGAGTTTACTGCTTGATCTACTTATGGAATGCTATATAGTTAATGATACCTAATATCAGACAGTGATTTCATAGTCCTAGTTGAGCATTTAGTCCTTAGACTTGAGACACCACAGATGCCTTGTTTGAGTGCTCCTTTCTTTGATGCCAGACTTACAAGCTTCGAAATTTTTAGATATGGTACAACTAGTTATCAAAATTGGTAACTAACCTTATGAAGGTAATTGAGTATCAATAGAGGATCATTCACTCTCAATATCATGAGAGGAATATCCCATATGTTCTTGCTCAGACAAATCTCAAGCCAGGATCATTCAGATTGAGAGATGAGTTCTCTGGGAGAATCCGATTAGAGCGAAACTATAACGGATTCTGTATGTAACAGTACCATATCCAATATACGAACTCTGGGATATTAGTTGGCTGAGAGATTATAGATATACGGTACTTGTGGACAGACAGGTTTGATGGATTTGATCCCCCTATACTGTTTAGGGACTATAACGTAGTGGCCTAGTACGTCCATAGTCGATGAGTCAAATGAATTATTATAGAGATCATAATTCATTATATCAGAAGGAGTTATGATGAGAGCGACTCACGACAAGCTTGGTATCGGGCCTAGAGGGTCACACACATATGGTGGATGCTTCTATGAATAGAGGATTAAACGGAGATCCAATTAGCATCTATCCTCATTAGATGATGCGTGTGATGCTCCCGTTGAGGTTTTCCAACAGTGGTATCAGAGCCATGATTATTTATGAAAAAATTGGTTTTAAACTACGTGTAATGATCTTGAATCACGTAGAACTATTTTATGTATTCTTGTTGCATTTTCACAGCGAAGGTAGCTAGAAAAGGGGGTGATCGACCATGGCCAAGCACTTATAAGGGCAGTCGACTATGGCTAGGACCCCTTTAGAGGTGGTCGCACGCAGCCAAGGTTGCCAGCAAGGGTGGCCATCCGCGGTTAGGCCGTAGGGGTAGTGCCCGCCTGCTGCCAGCCCGCAAGAGGTGGCGCTCGCTTGTGGCTAAGCCATAGGGGCAGCGCTTGCTCATGGCCACCTCGCAAGGGGTGACACTTGCCTATGACCAGGCCGTAAGGGCAGCACTTGTGGCTAGCCCGCAAAGGGGTGGCACTCATAAGGGCGCCGCCTGTAAGCATGGCACCCACCTACCCGCGAGGTGCCACCCGTGGGTAGGGCAAGCGTGCGGCTACTACTACTTGCGCAGGGGTAGCGACGATGTAGTGAGGGCAAGGGTTAGGGTTAGGGTTTTTTTTTTATATAAATGGACATATCTATAGCTTGGAATTTAAGAAATTCCAAGGTCTATCCTATGCCCAGAATACTAAAAATACCCTTAATAATTTTAAAAATTCTAATGACTATCCTTTTGTCCAGAATTCTAAAAATATCCTTAATAATTCTGGCAATTCCCAACATATCCTAATTTTTAAAAAATAATTAATTAAATATGTTAATTAATTATTATATATCTAGTAATCCTACATATGATGTGATGTGTACATGTGATGTATGACGTGGGTAGATGATCATGAGTCATATGTTACGATGTGTGTAATTGTGATTATTATTATTATTATTGGGGCTTACGAGCCTCCATTTTTCTCGTTTATTAATGAGTTTGCGTGCTTGTGATTATTTGTAGTTACATTGAGAGGTGTGATGGGAGCGTGGAGGTAACAGTGGGACCTACGATACCGTGGCAGGAGATCACGGCGTATGTGATGCGATGAGGATCCCACGAAACTGATGATGACGAGATCAATGATAACAGGGCATGGAGATGCGTTGATGCACACATAAATCCTATTGTGAGTGATTAGGCCCATTGGCTCGGGCTTAATTATATTTGGTAACGGCTCATGATTATCCGGTGTGACTTGCATATATGATATGTTACACACCTACTATATATATATATATATATATATTTACATGTGATGTAGATATATATTAAATATGTATATATCTGTCATGACATATTAGAAGACTGATACGAAACAAAAGCCCCTCCTATGATAATATTAAGTTAGTGAGCGTGATGCAATAAGATTGACCCACGTGGCCTTCTATCATTATAGGAAGAAATTGAATCACGACATAGGTTAAGTTGATCAAGTCCCTCGAGGCTCACCTATCTACATGATCGAGATCTTGCCTACGAAATAGAGATGTCACCGATAACCTGAAGACATGGTATGCTTGGTCGAGTCTCTTGAGATTATATCATCAAATCATACTTATCTTGTAACGATGGTGATGACTTAATTGAACATTATGGTCGGTCGAGTCCCTCAAGATATGATAGTTCGGAGGCCGAACATGACAGGAATCATAAAGAGTTGTGATTGATAAGAGTTTTCTACCTTTCGGTCTTAATGTAATAAGTTAAGTCTCTCAAGGTTGCACTAAGATGTCGATTGGATCCCGATCCCTACTAGGAGTCTACCAGAGACTTCTGTCTCATATTTCGAGGGTTTCCATGATTCGCTAGGAAAATAGTGGGAGTGCATTAAGATAGAAGTCCATATCTTGATTAGTTTTTCTACAAAATCTGTATGTTATTTATTTATACTATATCTTGTTTGTTGCTTCCAAAACCCCTTCGTGGCATACTTGATGCCAATTGCCTCACTAGTCCAAACTACACATATTGGCTCTGTAATTTAAGAATTATTCTCATGACAGAGAAAATCACGTATGTCCTTAACATGATTGTGCCTATGCTAGAGGAAAATACAAGCAAGTTTGAGATTGCTCGCTTTGTGAAGTATATAGATAGTCCTAGAGGATAACTTATGTGTTGATCTTATACTTCAGTCCCTACCAGATTCCTTTTCACAGTTTATATTAATAAACTGTGAAAAGGAATCTACTTGAGCTACTCAATATCGAATTTATATTAATAACTTTAATATGAATAAGTTTGAGTTGACTCTACCTGAGCTACTCAATATGTTGAGGGAAGCTGAGAGTACCATCAAAAAAGAGAAGTTATTTCTCTATATTGGTGAGACGAATAAGAAATGAAAGGCCATTAAGACCCTTAAGAAAGGTAAGGGCAAAGAAAGACCGGGTAAGGCAAAGGTTGCCAAGAAATATCCGGCAAAGGATAAATGACAGTGCCTCCACTATGTCCAAGGTGGGCACTGGAAGAGGAACTGTAAGGATGACTTTGCAGATAAGGCAAAATAGAAGCTTGGAGAAGCTTCAAGTATATTCATGATCAGTCTCAACTTGTCAGATTTCATGATAACACATGGGAATTGGATACTAGGAGTGCTTATCATATATGTAATTCATTGAAAATTCTGGCAAGACCTAGGAGATTGACCAAAGGTGAGATGGACCTCAAGATAGGCAATGGAGCAAGAGTTGTTGCAGTTGTCATTGGGGAGGTCATCCTATATCTACCTGGTGGAGCTATCATTGTATTAGATACATGATATTTTATTTCCTCTATTATCAAAAATATTAGTTTCATCTCTTGTTTAACAATTGAGACTATGAAATCATTGTTTGACATTAAGTATCATTAATCATCTAGTATTTCATAAGCAGATTAATCAATAAACTCATTCTCTAATGAGTAGTTATATTGTACCCTTAGTGTCCTCAAACCACCTACCTCTATCATATGGACAAAGTATACAGGACACCAATCTGTCCTATTATCTCATTGTCCCTTTCAAGTAATATATAATCAGGATTATTTAGAATCTATGTTTAAATATAAATTAGTCTCATTATCATAATCTTATTACGATCTGATTTCTATTATACAGATCTAAGGACATCACAGTAAATAATATATATAATGTGATAAAATACTAATAATAATAATAATATAAAAGAATTATGTAATATATTACACTTGCCATCATATATGTGATTGGCTTATAATCACCTATAACCAGTATAAAATAAATAAATAAATTATTAGATGTTGACTTTATGTTAGAAGTTTATTATTCACTAATGTAACTCTCAATAAAAAGTAATGAAAAATATAGAATGTTCATTAATTACAAAGCTTGTCTAGAGAATAACTTTCCTCTACCCCGGATCAAACAATTAGCCAACTCTATATTTCGTTATTAACTGTTAACCTTCAAAGGGCTATATTACTAAAAAATACTATTCGGACTAAAGAACACTAGCAAAATGTACTAAAAAATAGTTAGCAACTTGTTCAAACATCAACTATTTAAGAATATTGAGGCATCTGGGGACAATATGCTTGTAAAAAGTCAAATGACTGACACTTATTTGACTGATCTGAAAGGGTATTTTTATAGCAATCAAGAAGTATCAAGTCCGATTAAAACTTTTAAGGTGCTTTCGACGTGGAAAAATTCTCCACTTTATGATCCATAAAAATATCATTGACAGCAACCTACAGAATGTCAAGGCCATAATGTATATAAAGCCTCCTACCTTAGTTAAAGAAGTCCAAAAACTTACTAGTAAGTAGCAGCCTTCAGCCAATTCCTCTTTGGGATTGATGATAGATTCTTTCATTTCTTTCTAACCCGAAATTGGTCAGAAAGTCTAATGAATTAAAGTAGTGCCAAGCCGCTTTCAAGCAACTGAAAACATACATAACACGGGAATATCTATTTTATTATAGTTTTATTAATCCTATATTATTCTCTACAATTCATATTGCTTATCTCAATCTTTTATCCAAACCTTTTAAATATGATAGCTCAGGAGTATTTTCACTAGAAAAAGTTAAAATTACTTTATTAATAGTTGGTTTGGAAGGTATAAATTTAAAGCTATTTCAAGATGCTTTTCTTTATGAACCAAAGAAAGTACTAAAGAGTTAGTTAACAGATAGAAAGCACTTAATTTCATAGTTCCCTATATATAAAGGGCTTTTTCATGCATTAGTACTTATTTTAGTATTATAGGATTATAAAGAAAGTTTAGTGCTTAATTTATATTGGAAGAAGCTTATTAGAGTGTCTCTAAAACTCTATATCTCTTGGATACTTTCTTGAGTAGCGAGTTTTTTTATTTAGTTCTGTATTATTATTTAATTTCCTTGTGGTGGTGAATTTTCTATATCCTCTTATGACATTAAACTTGGTGGTGAACTTTTTATATATTTTATGCAAGTTTTGTTATGTATTTATTTCTTTTCTACAACTTGACTTTCAGTTTCTCTCTCTCTTTTTTTTAATCCATTCTTCTTTCTTCCTTTCCTGGTATCAATTCGGTATCAAAGCTAAAGGCTAGAGATCATGACATGGCAAAATGGAATAGTAGTGGGTAAAGGTATTAGCCATGAAGATTGGGACACAGTCTACAAGAAAAAAAATAAAATCATTAAAGAACTTCAGAGTAGAAACAATTAGCATGAAAATGATGCCCAAAAGTTTTGTTCTAATGATGATACATCTCCTTACCCAAGGGAGTTTGAAAGATTTCAGGCAAAGCATAGAGACCAAGATGAGTGGAAGAACAAATACAACCCAAAGTTGGATATTTTGGAGTTTGAAGGTAGAATTAATATTGATGACTTTATTAGTTAGCTTAATACGATAGAAATAATATTCGATTTTCATGAACTACTAGAACAAAAGAAAATAAAATTTATGACACTTAAACTTAGAAGGAATACATCTTTTTGGTGGGAAAACCTAAAGAAACAAAAAGAACATGAGGGGAAGAGTAAGATCGCTACATGGGAGAAAATGAAAAGGGAGTTGAAAAGAAAATATTTACTTAACAATTATAGATAAGAGATCTTTCTCAAAATCTATGAAAAGAGTTTTTAATACGGGTCAAAAGATGGTTATACAAAAAGAGAAAATTTTAAGCTTACTATCTAAAGCAAAGTGGTGTCGAAGATGCAAGACAAGGGTGAAATATCAGCTGGCAGCAAACAACCACCTAATTTGGCTACATCAAGTGGATAAAAATGCTTCAAGCATCATGGTTTTAGATATATTGCTTTAGATTGTCCAAATAGGAGAATTATTATATTTATTGAAGAACATAGTAATAGAGAAGGAAATGAAGCCAATGACGAACCAAAATATGATGATAATAAGGAAGAAGTTACTTATACTAATCATAATTTATCTTTTATGTTCTACGGTGAATGCAAGGGTGAATTTGAGAAGGGTGGTCATGTTTTGGCTCTAGTAGTTGTAGAGGAGAATGAACAACATAAGGAGCCACCAGCAATCATGAAACTAATCCTAGAGGAGTTTCAAGATATTGTACCGTAAGAGATCTCACATAACCTTCCACCTTTAAGAGAAAACCAATATCATGTTGATCTTATTTTGAGGGTCAATCCTATAGATCCTTTAGATTTGGTTCCTCATTCTACAACTAAACAATTAAGAAAAAATGCTAATAAGAGAGCTAAGCAGATAAAGAAGTTGCATGAGAAAGTTAAAATAATCTCTGAAAATTAAAATGAGTGGTATATACAAGCTACCAACAAACACAGAAAGCATAGAGTTTAATACAATTAATTTGATCTGGATTTATCTAAGAAAGGAGAGGATATCACTAGATAAATATGAAAAATTAAAACCAATGACTAATGGTACAATAATATGCTTAAGAGAATTGATAAGAATGGTTCTTAACATTCAATATAGTTGATTCCTCTTTCTTCCTTCCCGGCATTCCCGATATTCCACATAACCTTCCACCTTTGAGAGACAACCAGCATCACATTGATCTTATTCTAAGGGCCAATCCTATAGATCCTTTGGATTTGGTTCCTCATTCTACAACTAAGCAAATAAGTAAAATTGCTAATAAGAGGACTAAGCAGGTAAAGAAGTTGCATGAGAAAGTTAAAACAATCACTGAAAATCAAAATGAGAGGTATATACAAGTTGCCAACAAACACATAAAACATAAGAAGTTTAATACAAGTGATTCAATCTAGATTTATTAAGGAAGGAGAGGTTACCACTAGATAAATTTAAGAAATTAAAATCAAAGACTGATGGTTCATTCAATATGCTTAAAAGAATTGATAAGAATGCTTGTGAGATCAAGCTACCTGAAGATTATGGGATGTTCTCAACATTTAATGTGGTTGATTTTAGTCATATCATGTGGTTGGAATAAATGGGGACTTGAGGACCAGTTTTTTTTTCAACCAGAGGAGATTGACATGGGAGTGTCTATAACTCACAATGCTTATCTCAACCTTTTATCCAAATCTCTCAAATACAATAACTCATTAGTATTTTCATAAGAGAAATTTAAAACTGTTTCATTAATAGGTAGTTTGGAAGGTAAAAAATTAAAGTTATTTCAAGATGCTTTTCTTTATGATCTAGGAATGCATTAAAGGGGTTAGTTAGCAGATGTAAAGTATTTAATTTTGTAATTCCCTAGGCATGAAGGGTTATTTTATGTACCAGTACTTATTGGTATTTTAAGATTAGAAAAGAAGTTTAGTACCTAATTTATATTGGAAGAAGTTTTTTAGAGTCTCTCTAAAACTCTGTATCTCTTAGATGATTTTTTGAGTAGTGAGTCTTTTAATCAGTTCTATATCCTTATTTAGTTTCCTTGAGGTGATGAATCTTTTGTATCATCTTATGGCATTAAATTTGTTGGTGAACTTTTTATCTATTTTATACAAGTTTTATTCTGAGTTTGTTTCTTTTCTATAACTCGATTTTCGATTTCTCTTTTTTTTTTTTAATCCATTCATTTCTTCTAGATATCGCACCACCCTAACTCTCAAGTCCTAAATCTAAAGTGGAACTATACCTTTATATGTTAGTAACTCCTTAGCTATGGGCTCAATATTAATTCAAGAAGAAAATAGAATGCAAAGATCAACTATCACACTAATCACATGCTGAAAGAGGCACACTAATCACATGCTGAAAGAGGCTATGCAATGTTACAACTTCGAGAAGTTGGTGTACACCAAGCCCCTAGCCATAAGGAAGCCTCACCCATTCTTTTCTAGCGCATTATCATTATAATGACTTACTAACTCTTCCAACAAGTCTTCTTATTTTTATGAGTTGTTTACTATTGGGTTTTTTCTAGAAGAGGGGCTCTTTCCAAGAAATTACTTAATTTTTAAATATTATTAATATTGATAAAAAATATTTATCTAAAACCAAACGTTGACATACAGCATTATAGTCCTTTTAAAAAGACAAAAGGCCTCGACGATGATCCCACCTTGTCAACAAAATATGAATAAAAAAATCCTCAGAGAATATTTTCTATTACACAAAATATTTTCTCTAAATCACAAAAATCTAGAGGGGTAAGATATAAAAGGTAAGCTAAGATATGAGGTCTAACACTTCTTTCTCATTCCATTACCTAAATCACTTTCGAAGCTAACTTATGCATCAAAGATACCACGTTGAAGACCTCACCCGATCTTAGTGTAAATTGATATCACAATGGACAAATACAAAATTTTCAAGCACAGGTTAGATCTTGAGCATGTTAGGGTAGCCAACATGCCAAGTCTACCGCCAACATCATTCACTAATAAATACTAAATCAGATTTAAGGTTGAATCAATTAATAAGTGATTGACAGGCTTTATTCAAAGATATGTGTTTTCAAAAATTCTGCGATTTGCTTGGGTTGGTCATATCAGCCATAAGAAATTATTTATTTATAGCACTAGGTTGGATTAGCAAGCTTAGATCCTTTCTGAATGCTTATCTGTTTAAATCCTTTGCTCGCCTGACTCAATGAAGGAGATGATCCTTGTAGGAATAGGTTATGATCTTTAGATATTTGGTTGCTTATATAAAGATTCATTTAAAATATTCATCATAATTAGCATCAAATTATCTAAGGCATTCGTTTCACTTATAATAAAACATTTACAATTGAAAACATTAAAACATGAAATGCGGTCTCTATTAAGACTATTCAAACCATAGTTGTCTTAATGGCTTTGTCCAGCAATATGCATTAAGTACAATCTTCTCATTTCTTATGAGCTTATTTTTTATTTCAATAACTTCATTTTTGTCTTGCATTGCTTGGAGTTGGGAAGTTGTGATTAAACACATCTGATTCAAAAAAAAAAATTCAACATTTTCTAACATGATGACTTCTAATAGATGAAATAAAAAAAAAAAAAAAAAAAAAAAAAAGTAAAAAAAAAAAAAAAAAAAAAACATTCAAAAAAATTTTTTTTAAAAAATTTTTTTATTTTCATATATATATATTATTATATATTAATATAACAAAATCATATTCATCACTATCATGACTACTCAAACTACTAAGTACAAGTCATATGGATTTATTACAGTGGTGGAGTTAACAAACTTTATATGATAACAAGATCGATTTCATTACCATTTTTTTTTTTTTTACTCTTTACACTCATTTCTTTTTGATTTGCTTAAAAAAAAAATTAAAAAAGTTTTTTTTTTTTTTTTTTTTTTTTTTTTGTTATATATATAGGTCTAGAGAAAGAAATTTTATTTATGTCTACCTACCATGTCAAACCCATTCAATTTCAAAAAAAATTAATTTTAATAATAATAAAAATAAAAATAAAAATAAATATAATATATAATATTGCTAACACACACATAATATTGATATTTATTATATATTATATTATTTTAAATATAATTAATATAAATTAAATTAATTTTTTTTTTGTCATCTTTAGCATCTTCAATGATTGATTTATTATTATTTTCAATCAAAATCAAAAAAAAATGAAAACATATCTTTCTTTTTCTATTTAGATTTTTTAAATATTAGAGATCACTAGTCATTTTTTTTATATATATATTTTTATATAATATATCATTATTTATTTTTTTTTTTTTTTTTTTTTTTTTTATTTTAAAAAATTTTTACAAATAATTTTATGTCTAATATTCTATGTCACAAAACAACAACAACACAAAAGTTTATAGTTTGCAAGCCCCAATCACCACGCACGTGTGTGTGTGTGCGTATTCGTTTTTTTTTTTTTTATTATTATATTTTAGCATTATATTATTATATATTATATATATATATATATATATATTATCTTGGTTCTATGTAAATGTAATTGGATCATAATGAGATGACGATGATGAGATTGATTTTTCTTTAAAAAAAAAATAAAAATAAAAATATAGGTTACTTTTAAGAGATATGATAATATACTAACTAGAGATGACTATATATATATCCATATGATGATGGGGGCGGCTAGTAGCCACTTATGTGGAGACCCATTGACCTGATGAATGAAAAAAAAAAAAAAAATAGGTTACATAGGAAATGAGAGAGAGAAGAAGAAAAGACATAATGGCTGGCTACTACTATACCTCTATCGCCGATTTTTTTTCTTCCTAGCATACTACATGACCTGATCTTACAAGAGGAACCACCACCATATGTTCGACTCTATTGTTATCCACATTTTCAAAAAAAAAAAGCTAAAAAAATTGTCTAGGAGAGGGAAGAGACACAACAAATTATTTGGCCATGACCTTCTGCAACAACAACTTATCTCCAAAAAAGCTGCCTCTTTGTATGCAAGGATAAGCTCTCTTCAAGTGCCACATCTAATCGGACCAGCTATGCTAAGCGGTGCTCCTAGATCTGGGCTACTTCCATGACTTATCCAAGGAGCAAACCATAATGCTTAAAATCTTCCCTGATGATGACCACTGATCCATGGCCCATGACCGCAAGAAGATTGAGTCCTTCTAGTGATAGTACCGGTATAAAATTTGTGACACCAAACGTTACTGGATGGAGATCAAAATTATGAATGAACAGAAGGAAGGCAACTACATATCCACTATCTACAGGATCCTCACAGTCACGATACCATCTACATTAATGCTAGCATTACCCGATCATGGCAATGTATTCGTAAGTAGAGCAGACATATCAGGAATTGGATCGACACCACCCTCATGTAAGATGGTCGACTCCTATTATGCATTGAGGCTCTCCTTACATTTCACATGATGCTTTTGATCTGTAAAGGAATACTAACTACTACTGAATTTGAAGTTTGGCATGATACAGGTCATCAACACAAAGGAGAGAAGAAAACAAGCTTGGTAACATTACAGCTCCTACCCTCCTTAAACTCAGAATGGGCTCACGCCACCAAGGACCTTATCAAAGGACAATAATTATTCCAAAAGAAGGCTCAGTTACTATTAAAGAACAATCAAGTGGTAATGCATACAAGAAAGAAATAGTCACCCGACAAATATCAGAGCAGAAGAAAGTTTGCTATTGAAGATCAAATTTCTCTTCATCTCCAGCCCTACTAGTAAAAAATTTGAGCCTCAAGGAAGTGGTCCCCTTGCTTTGGCCCTTGTAAAATTGGAGATCACATTGGAGCCGTGACTTATGGATCAGATGGGTACTAATTCAAAAATACAATTGATCCTTCAAGTATCTCACCATAAATAGAAGTTTAAAGAAGATGACTCAACCCAGATCTAGCCACTGGACATCTCGACTGATGAGGAGGCCCAAGTTCAGCTGATGATTGCATGAGATCATAGGATTGTAACACATCATCGTCCAGTCACTATTATTGATGCTGGATCACAAGAGTAGGATGCGCCTACTATATGGGCCACAAGAGAGCCTCATAAGGAGTTATAGATCAAGACCAAGAGATGTAGAGCTCGGCATTAAGGACAAGGCTGATATGAAGAGGCCTAGCTAAGTCAGGTCCTAGTCGATTAAGTTGAGTTCATAGATTAGGCCTCATTGGTCAACCTAGCCTTGACACTAAGTCAGGTCCTAGTCGATTAAGTTGAGTTCATAGATTATGCCTCATTGGTCAACCTAGCCTTGACACTAGGTCTGCTATAAGGAGATTTAAATTTATTGTAATAAATCGATCCAAATCCTAGTAGGGTTAGATTTTGACTAAATTAAAGTTGGGTTGGGAGTTGGAGCTGGATACAGGTTAGAATCAATTGAGTCATGAATATAATAAATCCTAATCTAGTTGTCACCCCTAGTAAAGAAGTGGTTGGCTAGGGTTATGGAAGAGTCCTTTTGGGATGAGAGTCTCCTAGCCGTCTCCTCCTCTTAAAAGAGGCTGGCTAAGGTAAGAGAGGAGAGTTCCATCTAGCTAGGACTCTCTCCTAGATTGAGTAGAAGTCCCCTATAGCCGTCGGCCACCTAATTAGCTAGGGGTTAGGAGTTGAGGGGAGGCGGAGTCTATTAGAAGTAGGAGTTGCTTCTTAGAGTTGGAGTTGGAGTTGTTAGAAATAGGAGTTAATTCTTAGAGTTGGAATTGAAGTTGTTGGAAGTAGGAGTTGCATCTTAGAGTTAGAGGTGGAGTTGTTGGAAGTAGGAGTTGCTTCTTAGAGTTAAAGTTGGAGTTGTTAGGAGTATAAGTCTTGAGTAGGAATCCTATTAGGAGTTAAGGTTTAGAAGCCCTATAAATAGCCTTATAATCAACCACTTTTCATCATTAATAGATCAGTTATCTTTCAGCTATTGTGCAGAAAACCAAGGAGGGAGGAACCCCTATAGAGTTCCAAGGAGGTCGATCCTTTATAGAGATCATCCCAAGCTTAGAATCCGTAAGGGTTCTAACAAAATTTGAGTCCATGTAACTCTCAACCTGGCGACTACCTCCTCCATATTCTAGTAAAAGATTTTTAGTCCTTCTCAAGTACTTAAGGATGTACTTTACTGTCTTCCAATGTTTTAAACTTGAATCCACTTGATACTTGATCGTGACACTAAGAGCATGTGTTATATCAAGTCTAGTACACAGCATAGTATACGTGATATATTTCATCTATGGTATAGGAAATCCTATCAATGTCTACCCTTTCTCATGAGTCTTTGGGGACATACTCCTATAAGTGATATTCCATGTCTCATCAGTATAAGACCTCTCATGAAATTTTTTATACTAAGCCTTTTGACAATGAAGTCTATATACCTGGACTAGGACAAGCCAAGTATCTTCTTGGATCTATCCCTTGCACATAAGCTTAGGAGAGTTCGAGCAAACAAGTACATTGAGGTTTTATCTAAATCATCAAAATGTATGATACTTCCCCTAAATCCTTCATGGAGAAGTTTCTAGATAGTCAAGCCTTAACTGTGGAGAGCATTCCTACAACATTCCTAAAAATGAATATGCTATCCACATATAGCACCAAGAAGATAATATCACTCCCACTTATCTTCCTATACACATAAGGCTCATCTTCTTTCTTAAGTTATCTTCCAACTTTGAAAAGCTTACTTCAGTCTATAGATGGACCTGAGAAATCTGCACTCCTTATCTAGATTCTCTTTGGATATGAATCTCTCTAGTTGTATCATATACACCTCCTCCTCAAAATTGCCAAAAAATTCTAATGAATTTCAGCATTACTATAAGTGAGGAGGTCTTGTCATAGTCAACTCCTTGCCTTTGACGATATCCTTTAGCCATTAGTCTTGCCTTATAGGTCTCCACCTTTCTATCTACTTCGATCTTATTCTTAAAGATTCACTTGCAACCGATGAGTACGATACCTTTAGGTGCATACACAAGGTACCAAACCTAGTTGGAGTACATAAAGTCCATCTTAGAATTCATGTCTTCTTGCCACTTCTTGGAGTCTATACTAATAATAGCCTGCTCGTAGTTCTGAGGATCAACATCCTGAGTATTCTCTTTACTAATATGTCCCACATATCTTTTAGGATGATGAGATACTCTACTAAAATTATGTAATGTTGAAACTTGTGTATTAGATACCTGAACAGACTCAATCTCTGGGATGGTACTTAAGCTAGATTCTCTAACCTTTCTCAACTATATCACACTCTCATTGTTTCTACCAAGAATGTATTCCTTCTTAAAGAATACAGCCCTTTTGACAACAAAGACCTTATGGTCCTCGGGATGATAACAATAGTAACCATAAATTTTCTTGGGGTATCCCACGAACTTGCGTTGGTCCGTCCTTAATTCCAACTTGTCGAGGTTGTGTCTTCTAACATAGGTAGGGCAACCCCAAATCTTAACAACCTTAAGATTGGGTTTTCTTCCCTTTTCATATCTCATATAGTATAGATACTATCAACCTAGGTGAAACTTTATTTAGAAGGCAAGCTGTGGTCTCTATGACATATCTCCAGAATGAGATGGGTAGGTCAACAAAATTCATCACAGACCATACCATTTCTAACAGCGTGTGATTCCTCCTTTCTGATGCACCATTGAACTAAGGTGTATAAGAAGGTGTCCATTGGGATAGAATCCCATAGTCCATGAGAAAATAAGTGAACTCTGTACTCAAGTATTCTCCTCTTTGATCCAATCAAAAAGTCTTAATACTCTTTCTAATCTAGTTCTCTACTTCATTCTCGTACTCTTTGAATTTCTTGAAGGTCTTAGGCTTGTATTTCATCAAGTACATATGTCCATACCTAGAGAAATCATCAGTGAAAGTATTAAAGTAGGAGTAACCACTAATAGCCTGAGTCAACATAGGACCACTCACATCGATATGTATGAGTTCTAACAACTCAGTGACTCTCTCTCTCTAGTTCCACTAAATAGAGAGTTGGTAAAGTTTCTACAAATGCATGGTTCACAAGTTACATATGAATCATAGTCAAATGGATCTAGATATTTATACTTCAGCAACTTTTTGATCCTTCCTTTGTGGATATGACCTAGCCTACAATACAACATATATACATAGTTTATCTCATCTTGTTTCCTCTTAGACATACTTACATTCATGGTGTGTGAAGAAATATCTAGCACATGTAAACCATTATTTAATATTCCTCTAGTGATGATCTCATTATCCAAAATTAATGAATAATTATTATTCTCAAAAATTAATTTATATCCACCAACAGTCAAATATGAAATGAAAATAATATTTTTGATGATAGAAGGAACGTAATGACATGCATCTAATGTAATAGTAACTGCACCAAGCTTTTGTAGGGTAATCTCACCAACAGCAATTGTAATAACTCTTGTTTTATTGCCCATCTTGAGGTTCATCTCACCTAGCCAGTCTTCTAAGCCTTGTTAGAACCTACAATAAATTATAGATATAATAAAAACTTTCGATATCTAATATCCATGTGTTATCATAAAAATTTGACAAATTGAGGTTGATCATGAATGTACATGAAGCTTCTCCAAGCTTCTGTTTTGCCTTCTCTGTAAGTTACTCTTTGTAGTTTCTCTTCTAATACTCATCTTTGCCATAGTGGAAACACTGACCTTTGTCCTTTGCTGAATCTTTCTTAGCAACCTTTGCCTTATCTGGTCTACCCTTGCCCTTGCTCTTCTTAAGAGACTTATCAGCCTTCCTTTTCTTTTTGGTCTCACTATTATAGAATACTAGCTTCTTTTTCTTGATGGTGCTCTCAACTTTCCTCAACAGGAGCTTTGAGAGAATCACCTCAAACTTGTTCATATTAAAATTTATAATGAACTGAGAAAAAAAATCTGGTAGGGACTGAAGTATAATATCAACACACAGGTAATCCTCTAAGACCATTCTTAAACCTATGAGTTTTTTAACCCACTCTATCATCCTCAGGAGATGGTTTTGAACCGTTGTCCCTTTTGATATTCTAGCTTAGAAGACACTGTTTGATATCTCATATATCTGAGTTCTTTCTTGTTCCTCAAACAGTTGACAAAGATAAAGAATGATAGAATTGGCATCCATGCTTTTATATTACCTCTATAGCTCAGGAGTCATTAAGGCCAACATATAGCACTTAGCCAAAGTGAAACGATCTATATACTTTATGTAGCAAGCGATCTCATCTATATACTTTAAAGGTAAATCCATCTCATTATCATGATCTCACACGATATGATTCTTATTGCACAGATCTAAGGACATTACAATATATATGCAGTAAATAATATATATATAAGTGAGAGAATATTGATAATAATCATAATATAAAAAGACTGTGTAGTGTGTTACATATACCATCACTCACATGATTGACTTGTAGGGCACTTGTAACCAATAATCACAATATATTAATCTAATAATAATACAAAGAGAGAAAATATCATAATATTAATAACCAAAAAGAGTGTATAGTATATCACACATGTCATCACTCATGTGATTAGCATACAAGGCACCTATGACTAGCATTGCACCTGTTAGAATATCTTCTAGCTTAGAACTCTTTCTAACTAAGTGAATTATTATCTCCATAATAATTCACTCAACTTATCAACTATGGATGTACTAGGTCACTATGTCATAGTCCCAAGACGATACAAGGGGATCTAATCCATTAGACCTATCTGCCCTTGGTTACCATGTACCTATAGTCCTTCATCCATCTAATATCCCAGAGATTGTATACCGGGTATGATGTGTTGAATCCCAAATTTTAATGATAGAATCAATTGATAAGATTATGGACTAATATACTTTGAATATAAGTGATGTATAAAAAACTTTGATCATAGATACAAACCATCATAGAGCAAATTATCAAAGCAAGAGAATCAGATATTGGGCCGAAGAATCATCATGTCAGAGATGGGATGCTAGGACGGAGGATTGGTCGACATATCGAAGCACATTGTGAAAAAGAGAAAAGTCTTCCTAAGAAAAGAAAGGATATTGCACTTAGAAACAAAGAAGACCATTTGAGTAAAAGCTCAAGGGATGATGATGACATAGTGAACTATGTATTAATAGCCTTTGATGTCGGGAAGGGAGAAAGAGGAATGGAATTCAGAAAGAAACAAGAAACTGAAAGTCGAGTTACAAAACAGAAATAAACTCAGAACAGAACTTATGTAAAATAAATAAAAAATTCACCACTAAGTTTAAAGTCACAAGAGGATACAGAAAATTCACCACCTCAAGGAAATTATAAAAGGATAAAGAATTAAATCAAAAGACTCACCACTCAAGGATGCATCCAAGAGATACAAAATTTTAGAGACTCCAAAGAGCATCTGCAAATATAACTCAGGTATCTAAAAGTTCTTTCTAGTCCTAGAATATCAAAATAAGTACTAGTGCATAAAATATCCTTTCATGCATAGGGAACTATGATATTAAATACTTCACATATGCCAACTAACCCCTTTATGCTTTTTTGGTCATGAAGAAAGGTAAGTTAAAATAGCTTTAACTTTGTCCAAGAAATATGCTCATGAGTTGTTATTTTTGAATGGGCTGGGCTAAAAACTCTGAAATTTTATAGTGGATTGTGGGGAATACCATAGGATCAGGAAGATGCATAAGTATTGATTGTAGCAAATTAGACACTCCTGTGTCAATCTCTCCTGGTTGGAAAAGACTTGTTCTTAATTCTTTATTTGTTTCATCACCATGATAAGGACTTAAATTAGCTATATTAAATGTTGATGATACCCCATAATCTTCAGGTAGGTCAATCTTAGAAGCATTCTCTCTAATTCTTTTAAGTACTTTGAATGGACCATCAGCCTTTGATTTTAACTTCCCAAATTTACCTAGTGAAAACCTCTCCTTCCTTAGATGAATCTGGACCAAATCACCCTCATTAAATCTCATATGTTTTTTATGTGTATTAGCCGCTTGCATGTACCTTTCACTTTGCATCTCAATTATTGCTTTAACATCGTCATGCAACTTCTTTATCTATTTAGCCCTCTCGTCAGCATCTCCACTAAATTACTTAGTTATAGTTCTCGATCAGACAACATAGTTCTTGGAATGCTATGCAATCTAAAGATCTCTTTGAAGTACAAATCTGCAATATGAGATACATCATTTGATTTATTGCAGGGAATAAAGTGAGACATCTTTGAGAATCTGTCAACAACAACCATAATAGAATCTTTATTCCTTTGAGTTCTTAATAGTCCCAAGACAAAATCAAGACTCACATCCTTCCATGGAGTATTCGGCACTGGCAGTAGAGTATACAAACTTAAATTTTGGCTTCTTGTTTTTGCCAAGTGACACACTCTGCGTTGCTTTACAAATCTCTCCACACTATGACATCTTAAGCCAATAGAAATTTGATTGAATAAGAGTCAGAGTTTTATCCCTACCAAAATATCCTTTCAAAGTACCACCATGAGCTTCAACTAGAATTACATATCTCAAAGAGCAAGATGGAACATACAAGGCATTAGCTCGAAACATAAATTCATCAAAGATAGCAAATTACTAAAAAGAACCTGGTTTGTAATTCTGCCATATTGAGCTGAAATCCACATCATCCTGATAGAGATCTTTGAATGTCTAAAATCCAACCACTTTAACTTCCATGGTAGATAATAAATAATATTTTCTGCTCAATGCATTGGCAACTACATTTTGAACACCAGATTTATGCTTGATTGTGAAGTTATAAGATTGCAAGAACTCCACCCAAGCTGCATGCCTCTTGTTTAGCTTATGTTGATGATTAATAAACTTTAATACCTCATGATTAGAATATAAGATAAATGGCTAAGCAATAAGATATTGACTCCAATGAGATAAAGCTCAATAAATGGCATAGAACTCCTTACCATAGGTAGAATATTTCCTCCTTGTATCATTCAGCTTTTTACTAAAAAAAGTTAATAGGCTTTGATTCTTGACTCAAAACAATACTAATTCCCACATTGGATGCAACAAATTCAACCTCAAACACTTTATCAATATTAGATAGTACCAAAATAGGAGATTCGATTACCTTTCTTTTTAATAGCTGAAAAGCTTCATCAACCTCATTAGTCTACTTGAATTTATCACCTCTCAGGCATTCAGTGATTAAAGCAACAATCAAGCTGAAACCCTTGATGAATCTTCCATAAAAGGAAGTTAAACCATTGAAACTCCTCACATCATGCAATGAAGTCGATGTTGGCTAATCAAGAATAGCCTCTACCTTACTTTGATCCATCATGATTCCATCTTTTGAAATAGCATATCCAAAAAATATCATACTATGAGTAAGAAAGTCATACTTCTTCATATTAGCAAAAAGCTTTTGTTGCCTCAAGATAAGAAAATCTTCTTAAGGTGATTCATATGTTCTTCCTCACTTTTGTTGTATATCAATATGTTATCAAAATAAACTATAACAAAAGTTCTAATGCATGTCTTAAGTATATGATTCATAAATCTCATGAAACTACTAAGAGCATTAGATAACCCAAATGGCATAACCAACCATTCATACAAACCTTCTCTAGTTTTAAATGTTGTTTTCCACTTATCTCTAAGCCTCATTCTTATTTGGTGATAACCACTCCTCAAAACAATTTTAGAGAAAATAGAAGCACTATACAATTGATCAAGTAAGTCATCTAATCTTAGAATGTGAAAACGATAGTCAATAGTAATTTTGTTGATGGCACGATTGTCCACACACATTCTCCAAGAACCATCTTTCTTAGGCACCAATAATGCTGGAACACTCATACTCTCTAGAATCAACCTCTTTTTCACCAACTCATTTACTTACCTTTTAAGTTCTTCATGCTCCTTAGGACTCATTCTGTAAGCTGCCTTGTTAGGTAGAATAGACCCAGAATAAGGTCAATATGATGCTAGATGTCTCTCAATGGTGGAAGACTATGTGGAATCTCTTCTAGTATAATATCTTGAAACTCCTCCAAGATTGGTTTCATGTTTATCGATGGCTCCTTGTTTCATTCTCTTCTATGACTACTAGAGCCAAAATATAACTACCCTTTCCAGTTCACCCTTGCATTCACCATAGGACATAAAAGCACTAACTTCCTTCTTTGGTGTATTAATTTCAGAAGGTTGTAATGGAGCTAAAATAAACTTCATATTTTCAAAACTACCACTGTTAATAATCATCAATCACACCTTGCCATTAGAGGTATATTTAGTATGAAACACATTCTTTCTTACCCAACTTGCATCCTCAACCATATAAGACACTTGTAAGATACGTTATAACACAATAAATAAACCTTGATCAGCATAATTAACCTCTTCCTTATCATCATTAGATTTTTGTTCGTCATTGGCTTCATTTCCTTCTTCGTCACTGTGTTCTTCAACTAATGTAACAATCCTCCTATTTGGATAATTTGAAGCAATATGTCTAAAGCCATAACACTTGAAGTATTTTCGGTAATTAGGTGTAGAAGAATTAGGTGGCAGTTTGTTGTTGATTGATCCTTATACTCTTGTTTTGTGCCTTCGATACTATTTTTCTTTGGTGAGTAGGCTTAGAACTTTCTCCTCTAGTATAGCCATCTTTCGTCCCATATCGAGAACCCTTTTCAAACTTCTATTGTTTCTCCACTTTTAAAGCTAGCTTACTTACATCATTCAAAGACTAATACAGTTGGAGTTGAACCACTTTGGCAATCTCATATTTCAGACCTCTTAAGTATCTTGCAATGGTCTACTCTTATGATTCCATAAGCTCTCCTTTTAATATAAGATTGTCGAACTCTATTGTGTACTCCTTCACACTAAGATTTTTTTGCTTAAAATCATGAATTTTCAGAAAGATTTCTTGCTTATAGTTGTCATGTTAGTATTTTCTTTTCAGTTCCCTTTTTATTTTCTCCCATGTTACAATTTTACTCTTTCCTTCACGTTCTCTTTGTTTCTTCAGATTTTTCCATCAAAAAGATGCATTCCTTCTGAGTTTGAGTACCACAAGCTTAACCTTCTTTTGTTCTAGTGGTTCATGAAAATCAAATATTCTTTATACTACATTGAGACAACCAATAAAGTCATCAATATTGATTTTACCCTCAAATTCTGGAATATCCAACCTTATGTTATATTTGTTCTATCATTCCTCTTGGTCTCTACGCCTTAGCTAAAATCTTTGAAACCCCCTTGGGTAAGATAACATATCATCATCAGAACCATACATTTGATCGACATTTTCATGCTGATTATTTTTGTTCCGAAGTTATTTAATAATTTTATTTTTTTTCTTGTAGACTATGTAAAAAATTTTGTAGCTACAACTTCAAGGATTCAATGTCATCTTCATAGCCACTACTTTCACCAACTGTATCTTTTCCATTCCGCCTTGTCATGATCTTTGGCCTTCAGCTCTAATGCCAAACTGATACTGGGAAGAGAGAAAGAGGAATAAAATTCAGAAAGAAATAAGAAACCGAAAGTTGAGTTGTAGAACGTAAATAAACTCAAAATAGAACTTGCATAAAATGGATAAAAAGTTTACCATTAAGTTTAAAGTCATAAGAGGATACAGAAAATTCACCATCTCAAGGAAATTAAACAAGCATAAAAAATTAAATCAAAAAACTCACCATTCAAGGACGTATCTAAAAGATACAAAATTTTAGAAACTCCAAAAAGCTTCTACAAATAAAAATCAGGTATCTAAAAGTTCTTTCTAGCCCTAGAATATCAAAATAAGTACTAGTGCATGAAACATCCCTTCATGCATATAGAACTATGACATTAAGTGCTTCACATCTACTAACTAACCCCTTTATGTATTCCTTGGTCATAAAGAAAGGCATCTTGAAATAGCTTTAACTTTGTCCAAGGAATATGCTCATGAGTTGTCATTTTTGAGTGGGTTGGGTTAAAAACTATGAAATGTCATGGTAGAGTGTAGGGAATACCATAGGATCAGCAAGATGCATAAGTGTTGATTATAGCAAATTAGACACTCCCGTGTCAGCCTTTAACAATAAGATATGTGACTCACCTGAAACATCTTTATCTTATGATAAATTACTTAATGCATTTCATGATTTATATGATGAACTTAAAAAGAATTGTAAGAAATATAATTACTAAAAATGGATCACACATTACTTACTAAAGAATTTGATACATTAAAAATTATGCATGATATATACATCAACATCTTATACAACCTTGCTCTAAATGTAAAGAGTTAGACTTACTCAAAAAGAAAAATATATTATTACAATAAACATTATAAAATTTTAAAATTAGAAATAAATTATTAAACATGATTCTTGCTAATCAAGTTTGTGTATCAAAAAAGAAATTAATCGACTTCGTGAGTGGTAACACTCAACAAAAGCCAATAAAATTTGTAGAATGACCCACACTACATATTGTCCCTAAAGTATAATATATTTTTTTGTAAAAGATTTGGTCATTATGCTTATACATACTCTTTAGAAAATAAAGCTCTCATAAATTAGTTTGGGTTCCTAAAGGAATCATAAACGAATTGATACCAAAAGTCAAGAAAGGAATATCTAACCATAAAGGACCCAAAGTTAGATACGTATCTAGAGCAAATCCCTCTTTTTGTAGGTATGTTTCTATATAAGAGTTAGGAGCAAAGGATGGTATCTTGATAGTGGATGCTTAAGGCAAATAACCAAAAATCTAACATAATTTTCAAAGTTCACTAGCTAAAATAGAAAATATGTTACCTTCAGAGATAACAACAAAAGAAAAATTATCTACATTTGAAAAATTAGTAACAAATCAAATCTTTTGATTAAAGATGTTTTATTAATAGATGATTTAAAACATAACTTATTAAGTATTAGTCAATTGTGTAAGATGCTTGTATTATAGAAATACCAAATAAGACTAATTATATGATTGCATTAAGAAGCAATAATATTATTACTATTGATCTTAATGTTTTTTTGTGATGAAACTTGCTTTTTAGTTTTAAACGATGATGCATACATTTGGCATAGCAGATTAGGGTATACAAGAATGAAAGTACTCTCGTAAACTAGAACTAAAGAATTTAGTTATTTTTGTTATGATCAATTGGCACTAAGAGAGAGGGGGAGGTGAATTAGTGCAAAAGTGGAAGTGCTCGATTCTAAAACCTTGTTTACAAAAAGTAAATAAAGAAAATTAGAAGTGTCTTTTGTATTACGTTGGAAACGATTAAGAAACCAATTTAAGAGAAGTCGTGAGAATGATGCATATATCTTTCTATAAACTAATTAAGAACAATAGAAAGTAGTAAATAAGATAAGTAAATAATACTCACAATTTATAATGGTTCGTCGAGGCCCACCGGTGTCCACTACCGATCTTCTTTGGGTGAAAACCAAACCCTTATTGACTTTAAACTTACAAGGGATACTTTTTACAAGAATTACAACACTTGGCTCACTCCCTTCTCCCTTTTATTTTTTTTATACACTTTTAGCATATAATTTTTTTACAGACTTTTCTCCAATGACTTGTGTAAGAAAATTTGGGATATTTATAGACCCTAATTGGCTTCAGAATAATGGTGCCAAAATTCAAACGTATCCGAATATGAATGGTATAACTACCTGTGCCAGCGGTACAATTTCCAAAAGATGCTCGAAAAATTAGGCGGTGGCGGTACAACCGCCAGTCAACCACCGCCCACCGGTGGTATAACCGTTGGGAATCCCAAAAAAATGATTCTCTCCACTATTTTAATCTCGACTTGTACCTTCCATTGATCAATTCTCATGTCAAACAATTGAGCTCAACCTGAGCTCAATCCATCCTCATAGTGGACCCGATTGCCTCACATTGAGTTGATTTGGATTCCTTCCAAATCAAACTCAGTTAGGACTTGATCAAACCTAACTGCAACTCACGTATTACAACTATACAAGACCGTCAAAGTTAACAAACGACCTAACCCCCAGCAATCCGGCAACCTCAGGTATTCTTACGGTGAGTCTTACGATCTTTCTCCGACGATTTCCCGGTGTGTTCCCAACAAGCTTCTCGATTCCTTCAGTGAACTCCTAGCGAACTATCGGCGAGCTCCCACTGCATCATTCGAACCTTGGCCCGATGCCCAAACTTGATCCTGGCCCAACATCTGGTTATAACTCCCTTTCTCCGTCGTAGTTAAACCTGCATTACATCACATATTGATTAACACTCATCAATTGGTTTCATTATTAAAATATGATATTCAATAATTTTTATTTTATAAGAATTTATCTATGTTGTTTTCAATGAATTTTTTGAAGATAAGAAAACTAGGCAGTGGCGGTACAACCGCCCTAGGTGGTACAACTGCTACCCATTGACGGTATAACCATCAGGAATCCCAAAAAAGTGATTTTCATCGCTATTCTAATCCCAACTTGCACCTACCATTGACCAATTCTTAGGTCAACCAATTGAGCTCAATCTATTCCCATAATGGACCCAGCTGTCTCATATTGAGTTGATTTGGATTCCTTACAAATCAAACTCAACTAGGACTCGAACCTAACTATGACTCACTGATTACAATCATATAGGACCATCAAGCTTAAAAATAGCCTAACCCCCGACAATCCTGCAACCTCCGGCATTCTTGCGGCAAGTCATAAGGTCTTCCTCCAATAATCTCCTAGCAAGTTCCCAACGAGCTTCCTGATTCCTTTGACGAACTCCTAGCGAACTCCTGACGAGCTCTCACTACATCGTCCGAACCTTGGCCTGATGCCCAAACTTGATCCTGGCTCAACATCTAGTTAGAACTCCTTGTCACCATGGTAGTTAAATCTACATTACTTCCTCTAACACATTAAACACTCATCAATTGATTTCATCATCAAAATCTGATATTCAACAATCTCCCTCTTTTTGATAATGACAATCAATTGATAATGGGAGTTAAACCTTACTCCCCCTAAATCCTTGTCATGATTCAAATAAAGAAACTTAAATTCAAGAGAACTACAAACTATTGAATTCAAGTATCATGATATGATATTTCAATAATTTTCAATAATGCCTCAAAGAAGTAACATCAATTTAGAGATGATATAACATCAATTCAAATATTTTTACCCTAAGCCATCAATCATCAAATCATTAAGAATTTTCCAAGCATATAACATACATTTGAATTCATGCATCAGTTATACATTTATTCCCCCCCCCCCACTTATTTATCAACACGAAAAGAGATATGCTCATTTAAAATTTTTCTTACATATGTCATCAATTCGCTATTTCTTCCCCTTTGTCAACATCAAAAAGAGGTGAAATAATAAGTAATTTTATGATACATAAAATCATCATATGTCAAAGTTTTTATATTTTTACAAAATAAATTTTGCATTGCTCCCTCTTAGTAAAATAGGATCAAAACCTAATTTTCTCATGAAAATTTTTCTCCCTTTTGTAAATAAGTAGAACCAAGGAAGAGGAGGGGATGTCAAAGATTCAAAAATTAAAAAAATTGATACATTCATCAAAAATTTAATATCAAAAACTCATATCAAGCATTATATATCACATATTTTTTCTTTTATAGATATTCATCATAAATTAAAATAATCTTTGAGAAAGGATAAAGAATATTATCACAAAAGGAACTTTGAATCTTATTATTATCAATATCAAGGTAAATTTTTTTGGAAGGTAAGCTCAAAAATTTGAGAAATCTGAGAAGAGCTAAAGGTCACTCATACATTCATCTTATGTAAATTTCAAGCAAAAGTAGTAAATTAAGAAATCTAAAAAATAGTAAATCATGTATTTGAATGGTTTAACATTCCTAGCTCTTTTATAATATAATCAAATTACTCTTTCTTTATTGGTTTTGTAAAAATATCCGCTAATTGATGTTTAGTGTCAATAAATTTCAAAGAAATATATTGATTATTCATATGATCCCTAATAAAGTGATGTATAATATCAATATGCTTAGTTCTTGAATGTTGAATGGGATTTTTAGTTAAACATGTAGCACTTTTATTGTCACATTTTATAAGAATATTTTTTAATTAAATTCCATAATCTTCTAATATATTTTTCATCCAAATGACTTGAGCACAACAAGTACTAGTTCAGCTTTAATAGTAGATAAAGCAACCGAATTTTGTTTCTTGGAAGACCAAGAAACAAGTGCATGCCCTAAAAATTGATATGTTCCAATAGTACTTTTTTTATCTATTCTATAACCACCAAAATCGACATCAGCATAAGCAAGTAAATCGAAGTTTTTAGATTTTGGATACCATAATCCTAAGTTAAAAGTTTATTTTAAATATCTAAATATTCGTTTAACTGCTTTAAGATGAGAAAGTTTAGGATTGGATTGAAATCTTAAACATAATCTAACACTAAACATAATATCTAGTCTAGTAGCACTTAAATATAATAAGCTACCTATCATTCCTCTATAAGTTCTTTGATTAAAATCTTCTCCTTCATTATCTAAGTCCAATTTTGTAGTACTTATGGGTGTGTTTATGACCTTAGCATTTTCCATACTAAATCGTTTTAACAAGTCTAAGGTATACGTAGTTTGACTAATAAAAATACCATCATTTAATTATTTTATTTGTAATCCTAAGAAAAAGGTTAACTCACCCATTAGACTCATCTCAAATTCTTGGCTCACACTCTTGGTAAAAGATTCACATAATGATTCATTTGTTGAACTAAAAATGATATCATCGACATAAATTTGAATAACAAGAAAATCAATTTCAAAATACTTAAAAAATAATGTGGTATCAATTTTATCTTTCAAAAAATTATTTAAAATAAGAAGAGAACTAAGTCTTTCATAACAAGCCCAAGAGGCTTATTTTAATCCATAAAGGGCTTTAGAAAGTTTGAAAGCATGATTCGGAAGAAGACTATTTTCAAAACCAGGGGGTTGTTCAACATACCCTTCTTTAGAAATGAAATCATTAAGAAAAGCACTTTTAACATCCATATGGAACAACTTAAAATCTTTAAAAGATACAAAGGCAAATAGCATCATTATGGCTTTAAGTCTTGCCATAGGAGCGAAGGTTTCTTCAAAATCGATTCCTTCTACTTGGTTGAAACCTTTAACCACTAATCTAGCCTTATTTCTAACCATGATACCATTTTCATCTTGTTTATTTCTAAAGACTCATTTAGTACCAATTACTAAACAATCATTAGGTCTAGGAATAAACTCTCATACCTCATTTCTCTCAAATTGATTTAATTCTTTATGCATTGCAATAACCCAAGAGTCATCTCTTAGGGCTTCATCAATACATTTTGGTTCAACTTGAGAAAGAATTGTGGCATTAGCATAAAAATTTTTAAAAGAAGAATAAGTTTGAACACCTCTTGATGTATCTCCTATTATAAGCTCCTTATGATGAGCATTTGCATACTTTCATTCCCTGGGTAAGGATTTAGAAGTAGATTCATACAAGTTGCTTTTAGAAGAGTTATCATTTAAATTCAAAGTGTTAGAATCAAATCCATCATCAAAATCAATTTTTTAAGTTCAAAAATCTCATTGAAAACAACATGAATAAATTCTTCAATTACTAAAGTTCTTTTATTGAATACACGATAAGCTTTTGAACTAAAAGAATAACCAAGAAAAATATCTTCATCATATTATGCATCAAATTTTTCTAAGGCATCCTTTTCATTCAAAATAAAATATTTGCAACTAAATACTTTAAAATAAGAAATATTAGATTTTTTACTATTTCATAATTTATAAGGAGTTTTAGTAAGTAATAGTCTTATAAGAACCCTATTTAAAACATAGCATGTCGTATTAACGGTTTCGGCCCAAAAGTATTTGGGTAAGCTATGTTCGTTCAACATTGTTCTAGCTATTTCTTGTAAGCTCCTATTTTTTCTTTCTACTACTATATTTTGTTATGGATTTATAGGAGTAGAGAAGTTGTGAATATACCCATTTAATTTATAAAAATTTTGAAACTCATGGTTTTGAAATTCACCACCATAATCACTACGTATTGATGAAATCATAAAACCTTTTTTATTTTGAATAATTTTATAAAATTTTAAAAAATATTTAAAAGGATCACATTTGTGTACTAAGAAATAAGTCCAAGTATATCTACTATAATCATCTACTAAGACAAATGCATGTTTGCTACCTCCTAAACTTATTGTATCAATTGGTCCAAATAAATCCATATGGATCAATTGTAGTGGTCTAGATGTGCTTATTTGTTTTTTTTGACTTAGAGCTATTTTTTATTTTCTTTCCTAATTGGTAAGTATCACATATTTTACTTTTAACGAACTTAAGGCTAGGTAATCCTCTTTCTAAGTCCTTAGTTGAGATTGGTTGAGTAGTTTCATACTAGCATGACCAAGTCTCCTATACCAAATCCAAGCATCATAATCTAAAGCCGACAAGCATGTTTCATCACAAAAATTTTCAATGTCAATAGTATACACATTTTTGTTTCTTAAGGTAATCAAAGATTTATTCTTGTATGGCATTTCAATAATACAAGAATTAGATTTAAATTTAACAATATATCCTTTATCATATAATTGGCTAATACTAAGTAGATTATGTTTTAAGCCATCAACTAATAATACATCTTCAATCAAAAGATTTGATATGTGACCTATGGTTCTTTTTCCAATGATTTCCTTTGTTGTCTCCGAAGGTGACAGCTCCTTCATTTACGCTAGTAAGCCTAGAAAAGTAAGTTGGATCTCCAGTCATGTGCCTTGTGCCTCAACTATCAAGGTACCATTTGGTGCTTCTAGCCTTAGTTTGAAGATAAATCTATAAGAAAGATAGTTTTAATTTAGATACCCATTTTACTTTGGGTCCCTCACGAAGAGTATGAAGATAAATCTCCAGTCATGTGCCTTGTGCCTCAACTATCAAGGTACCATTTGGTGCTTCTAGCCTTAGTTTGAAGATAAATCTATAAGAAAGATAGTTTTAATTTAGATACTCATTTTACTTTGGGTCCCTCACGAAGAGTTTTACCTAATTTATCTAAAGGTCTTTGGTTATTTATGGTTCCTTTAGGAACCCAAATTAATTTATATGGACTATACTTCTTAAATGAATATTTATAGGCCATATGTCCTTATCTACCATAAAAGTTATATTTTATTTTTGGTGGCAAGTTTAGAGTGGGTCCTTTAACAAAGATAGTTGATTTCTGTTAAGTATTGCCCACAAAGCCTATGTCTTCTCTCCTATGAACATGATCTTTATTTGCAATGATCATGTTTAGAGATTTATTCCCTATTTCAAATTTTTTTAATGTTGATTGCAATATAACATTTTCCTTTCTAAGTTATTCTAAACTTTCACATTTAGTGCATAAACTATGTGATAATAATGCTACATGTATTTATTCAAATTTACTAACTAATAAATCATGATATTTCTTAAGTAATTTATAAGACTTGCTCATTTTTCTAAACTTATCATAAAGCTCATGAAAAATATTTAATAGTTCAGCAAAAGAAATATTAGACGAGTCACTTACCTTATCATTGATGCTCATGAGAGCAAAGTTGGTAACTTCTTCTTTAGGGTGGTCTTCTTCATTCGATGAGCTTGAGTTATCCCAAGTTGCCGAAAGAGTATTTTTCTTGTGGGATGTCTTCTTCTTTAATTGAGGACACTAATTTTTGAAATGTCCAAGCTTATTGCATTCAAAGTATATAATGTTATCCCAGTTTAGTTCATTTTTATATTTATGATTTTTATTCTTTTTCATTTTTATAATTTTCTTTTATTTTTCTTGTCAATAAAGCAATGTTATTATTCTCATCATTTGAGGTTTCACTTGAGGGGTCATCAGCAATTCTCAATGCTAAATCCTTCATGTTCTTTGGAAGGGGTTCTTTAAATTTGTCATGAACTTTACAGCTCAATTTATAGGTCATAAGAGATCCAATAAGTTATTCAAGAGGAAGATTATTTAGATTTAAAGCCTCTTGGATTGTAATTACTTTAGGATCTCAACTTTTTGAAAGAGATCTTAATATTTTACTAATAAGTTTAAAATTAGAAAAGTATTTACCAAGAGCTTTAAAACCATTGATGACATCCATGAACCGAGTGTTCATGTCTCCAATGGTCCCACTTGATTTCATTTAAAACAATTCATAACTATGAACTAAAATATTAATTTTTAGACTCTTTAACACGACTAGTGCCTTCGTGTGTGATTTCAAGAGTGTGCTAAATTTTATAAGCAGTTTCACAAACAGAAACCTGATTAAATTAATTCTTATTAGGTGCACAAAATAAGGCATTCACAGCCTTTGCATTTAACGAAAAGTTCTTCTTTTCCAAATCATTCCATCCGTTCATTAGTTTGAAAGATTTTTTTAAATCATTTTCTACAATGTGCCATAAATCAAAATCAATATAAATCAAGAATATATGCATCCTTAGTTTCCAATAGGTGTAATCCATCCCATTGAACATGGGAGAACATAAAATAGAATGTCCCTCATTTATGTCAAACAAAGCTATTTACTCAAGTGGGTGTTAATCCAATGAGTAAGACCTTGCTCTGATACCAATTGTTAAGATCAATTAGCACTAAGAGGGGGTGAATTAGTGCAAAAGTGGAAGTGTTCAATTCTAAAATCTTAAAAGTAAAGAAAGAAAATTGAAAGCATCTTTTGTATTTCGTTGGAAATGATTAAGAAATCGATTTAAAAAAAGTCATGATAACGGTGCTCATATCTTTCTATAAACTAATAAGAGCAATAAAAAGTAGTAAATAAGATAAGTAAAGAACACACACAATTTATATTAGTTCGATCATAATTTTAGCCTACGTCTACTTCCCCAGTCCTCTTCGTCGAGGCTCACCGGTGTCCACTATCGATCTTCTTTAGGTGAAGATTAAACTCTTACAAACTTTAAACTTACAAGGGAGACTTTTTACAAGAATTACAATACTTGGCTCACTCCCTTCTCCCTTTTCTTTTTTTCACACACTTTTAGAACACACTTTTTTTCATAGATTTTTGCCTAATGACTTGTGTGAATACTTGTGCTAAATGTAAGAAAACTTGGGGTATTTATAGACCCCAATTGGCTTCAAAAGAATGAAGCTAAAATTCAAACGTATCTGAAAAATCCATGTATGGGTGATAAAACTACTAGTACCGATGGTACAATCACCGAAAGCTGCCCAGAAAACTAGACGGTAATAGTAAAATCGTCGGCCTAGGCAGTACAACTGCCACCCACCGGTGGTACAACCATCGAGAATCCTGGAAAAGTGATTCCCTTCACTTTTCCAATCCCGACTTGTATCTTATCTTCTGTTGATCAATTCTTATGTCAACCAATTTACCCCAATCCATCCCCATAGTGGACCGGATTGCCTCACATTAAGTTAATTTGGATTCCTTCCAAATCAAACTTAATTAGGACTCAAACCTAAATATGACTCACTGATTACAACCATACAAGACCATCAAGCTTAATAAATGACCTAACCCCCAGCAATCCGGCAACCTCCAGCATTCTTGCGACAAGTCTTATGATCTTCCTCTGGCGATCTCCCAACGTGTTCTCAACGAGTTTCCCGATTCCTTCAGTGAACTCTCGGCGAGCTCCCACTGCATCGTCCGAACTTTGGCCCGATGCCCAAAATTGATCCTGGCCCAACATCTGGTTGTAACTCCTTTTCTCCATCGTAGTTAAACCTACACTACTTCCTCTAACACATGTTACATTAAACACTCATCAATTAATTTCACTATCAAAATCTGAGATTCAATAATTTTTATTTTATAGGAATTTATCCATGATGTTTTCAATGAATTTTTCAAAGATAAGAAAATTGATTTTGATGATGATTTTTTAATTTTATTTGAATGAGAATTCTTCTCTCTAAAGCAACTTAGATACATCTACTTCCAAAGAAACCTTACCCAAGGAATGAAAGTATATAGATGCACATTCTAATGAGCTAATTATTGGGTTTTCAAACTTGCTCTTTGTTGAAAAAAATATTTAATCAAATATATGAGTCAAGACTCTTTACTATTTGTTCTCGTATAATTCTTTTTTTTTTCTAAAGAAAAAATTTATCTGATCGAATCATGATCCTTCATTTAACTTCTCGATATTCATAATTTAAGATTTATTTTTTATTCATTCTCATGATTTTTTCTTTTCTAATGAGTAAGAATGAGATTTATCCAAATGAATCATGATCTTTCATTTGACTTTTCAATACTTACAACTTGAGATTTATTTTGTATGAGTCAATAACTTTTGCTATTCATTCTCTTTTGATTCTTTCTTTTTTATAATGACTAAGAAGGAGATTTATTTAAATAAATCATGATCTTGACTTAATAATATTTAAATTAAGATTTATTACTATTTGTTCTCTTATAATTCTTTTTACTATTTACTAAGGAGATTGATCAAATGAATTATGATCTTTTATATAATTTTTCTCAATGTTTATGACTTAAGATTTATGATTCTCTTGTATTCATGATGTATACATTTTATTTTGAAAAGGAGAAGTAACTCATATTTGTGTCGATAATAAAACAAGAGAAATTAAGATTTATACCTGGCTTATGTGTTAAATAAGGAGACTTATAACTTTTCATTAGTAATGACTCATGCCTAACTTTTATTTATTATTATTATTTTTAAAATTTGAAGCTTGATTAAATATTTGGGCTAGCAACGATAATATCACAATCAAATTTATCTCAACTTGAATTCAAGAGTAACATTGAAAAAATTCTACTTTGAACTCAAGTTCATTAATTTTTTGATGACATATAGATAAGGAAAGTTTTGTTGATGTAAAGGGAGAGAAGTAGAACCATGATACCATGATATTTTTCTCTTCTTTTTAATGATGACAAAGAAGGAGAGAGAAAAGTAGTAGCTTATACGTTTTTCTTTTTTGTTGATGAAAAGGGGGAAGTAATGGCAACATTTTGATGACATACAAACTATGTTGCACTCTTATATATGTTATATTTGATGACATTAACTTATATATTTAAGATGTAAAATTATTTTGACATTCTAACTAGGGATATCATGTGATTATTTATATAAAATTGTGCATATGATTCTTGCAATAATTACTATTGAAAGTTACTAAGATTTCTAATTAAAATTATTTCAATTTGAATTCAATACATGCACTTAAAATGATATATAATCATCTAAATTTGACTTATTATTGTATATAGATAGAGGGAGTTTAGTTAAAACTCCATATCAATTGGTTGTCATCATAAAAAAGGGAAAGTTTGTTGAATCTCAAATTCTGATGATGAAATCAATTGATAAGATTATGGACTAATATACTTTTAATATAAATGAAGCATGAAAACTTCGATCACAGACACAAACCATCACAGGGCAAATTGTCGAACAGGACAATTAGACGTTGGGTCGAAGAAGCATCATGTTAGAGATTGGGCATCGGGCCAGAGGATTGGTCGACATACTGAAAGATGGACTTCACGCCATGAGTTTGGGCATCAGACTAGAAGGATCGAGTATTGCACCAAAGATCAAATGTTGTGGGAAGTCAACATATCAAAAAATTATGCGATAAACCGAATGAAAGGACTATATATCGGAGGTTCGAACAAAGTGTAGGATGATCAGATGACATGCTAGAATACTGAACAACATGTTGATTGCTTCGTAATTATGCTAGATATATAATTGAATGGTTAAGTCTTGATCGAAATTGTTTGGTGTCAAATTGAGTTAGTATTAGACCAAAACTATACCAACTCAATTAGAGCCCATTGGGCTTGACCAAGATTAAATTGGGCTTGTTAGAAGGGCAATTCGGTGATATGAAGCAAGCTTAGGGGATGGTACCGCCAGGCCTAAGCGGTGGTACTGCCCAGATAGTCGAAAAACATTGTTTTATGCTTTTCTAATACTTCCGACAATAGTATCGCCCATGGTTAATGGTGGTGCCGCCCATGCGATAGTGGTACCACCTATGCTAGCAATGGTATCGATAAAGCCCAGGTTCCTGGGCTCTATTTGGTTGTAGTATAGCTCAACATTGGCACCTTAAAAATTTAGGGATTTAAATTTTTAGCTTCATTTCTTAAGCCTTTGGGGGTCTATAAATACCCTACTCATACTTGTTTGATCCAAGAGTGAACAAGAGAGAATTCTTCAGGTTAAAAGTGATGTAAACTCTCTTTAGGCATTGATTGAGTCTCTTCCTTCTTTTTAAGTTTAGAGGTGCTTCTAAGTTATAGAAGGGTTAAGATCTCTTGTAAAAAAAGGTGTAAAGGTTCTCCCTTAAGCCTGTTAAAAGGAGAAAGGTTGTAACAAGGGTAGTTGATCTTCGTCTGTCGAAAAGAAGATTAGTAGTGAAAGTCGATGACCTCGATGGAAGAGGAATTAAGAGTGGACATAGGTCGAGAAGATCTAACCATTATAAATCAGTTTACTTTCTCTTGCCTTTGCTTTGTCATTGCATATTTATTTACTTACTTATTACCCTTATGCTTTTAGTTAAATGCACTTCTGATATGAATTTCATCAATTAAATTTGATAAATTAGATTCTTTTTGTCATAGCACTAATTCATGCAATCATAACATGGTGTTGTAAGAAGGCCTATACGAAATCCATCCGTCTCACTCTTATTGGATTCTCCCGAAGAACTCTTCTTTCAATCCAAGTCTCACTCTTATCGGATTCTCTCTATTCGATTGACCCTGTCAAGGGATTTGCCTAAGTGAGAGCACATACGATATTTCTCTCATAAAATCGAGAATAGATGATCCTCTATTAACATTCAACTACCTTCGTAAAGTTGGTTATCATTTCCAATGATCGTCCATACTAGATTTAAAACTTCCAGATCTATAAGTTTGGTATCAAAGAATAGAGTACTCAGACAAAGAATCCTTGGTGTCTTAAGTATAAGGATCGAATACATAATTAGGACTACGAAATCGTTATCTGATGATAAGTCATCATTAACCATCTAGCATTCTGTAAGTGGACCATTCAATGAACTCATTCTAAAATGAGCACCTACACTATATCCACACACAAGCAACTATGAGACCAACCACTTCTATCATATGGAAAGGTATATAGTACACCGATTTATCTTATTACTTCGATGTCGTTTCCGAATAACATATGATTAGGAATATTTAGGATCTGTGTTTAAAGGTGAATTGGTCTCATTATCATGATATCATCATGATCAAATTATCATTGCATAGATCCAAGAAAATCATAATATATCATCATATAAAGTGAGAAAATATTATTATTAATAATAATCAAAGATATTATGCAGCGTATATATCACAGATGTCATTACTCACGTGGTTGGCTTGTAGGGTACTTGTAACTAGAAGAAGAGCTAAAGTAATTTAAAAGAAATAAAGCTTAAATGCTTCTTCCCGGACCTAGTATTCAACTTGTAATTGACACTAAATCAATATTTAGAAATAAGTAAGATGAAAATGATATCATGATTCAAAATAAGGATATATTAGTGGCCAAGGTTTTAACCATGAATAAGGACTTGATTATACAGAAACCTTTGCTCCTATAGATAGGACGCTCTTACCTATGTATATTTAAACATTTTTAAATTATTTTAAATATATATAAAAATATTTTCTAAATGACTTTATTTAAAAAAATTATGTTATACAACCAACCATTTTTAAAAATAATCTTTATCTAAATTATATTTACCAATTGTATATGGCTCTCTATATTTTAAAGCAAGCTTCTAGGGCTTGATATGAAAGAATTTATCTTTTTTATTCAAAATAATTTTTAAAAGGTAATATTTGTTGGGAAACCATGAGAGCATCACATGGTCAACGAAAAAATAAAACAAAAAAGTTTCCCACGTTTATCATGTAGTCGTGCAATGATTGGTGCGTGAAAATTCACAAAATTGAAAAATACAAGTCTTGTGAGATTTATTACCTAGGGAGATCGTATATCCTTAAATTTTTAGATCTTATGGAAGATAATTAAGGAGGTCATATGTCCTCCTCCCTAGTGGTATCTATATGGTGGATCGATGCAGCGATGCTGCTCAAATCACAACCCTTCTTCACAGCTTTTACACACTACCTTATAGTGAACATGGAAGAAGATATCATATCTTCTTTGTTGTCCTCTTGCAACAATAAGAAGTGTGGTCGGGTAAGAATAGATGGAGAGGATTAGAATAGGAGGGGGCAGCCAAAGATGCAGCCTACCACCTTGTTGGTCGCCCCTTCCTAATATTTATAGAAAGACACCAAAAACCCTAATGGATCCTACCTTAGTGGGTATTGGATCTCTATCCAATTACCCATATATCTTGGATTATTGGATCTCTATCCGATAATTTCAATTTGCCTCAAATTTGGTTTCGTGCAAGGAGTCCATTAATAATGGGTATCATCTAATAATAACAGGGGCTTATTGGATAAAGCATATTCAATCCTCTACTCGCTGCAATCTTCTACCAAATATGTATAACCCTCTAAGCTCAATATCGGGCTGGTCATAAATTGCACCTATCAGAACTCTTTCTGATTCAAAACTCCTTCTAACTTAGTGAATTTTTATCTCATAACAATTCACTCAACTTATCGACTAGGTTATACTAGGCCACTACGCCACAATCCGAAAACGGTACAGAGAACCTAATCTATTAAACTTGTCTATTCTTAGTTACCGTATATCTATAGTCTCTCATCTATCTAATATTATAGAGATTATATGTTGGGCATGGTACTGTCAGGTCACATACGAAATTCATCCAGGTCTCGCTCTAATTAGATTCTCCCGAAGAACTTCTCTCTCAATCCGAACGACCCTAGCTAAGGATTTGTCTGAGCGATAATACACAGAATATTTCTTTCATGATACCGAGAGTGGATAATTATATATTGACACTCAATTACCTTCTTAAAGTTGGCTAATAATTCTGATAACCAACTATACCAAATTTATTAGATCCTTACTCACCAACGTAGCAATGCGAGCGTAGATTGATTCTAACCACCCGTTCCTTTGTTCTGTATTAGGAAGTTTTCATTTTAGCCCGTTGCCTCGAGTCCACAGTTCCCTCCTATGTGTTTCCCTTGTGCACCTAATCTAGCTTTATCAGGCTTACTTGTAACTCCTTAAAACTGGATATCCGTAAGTTCGATGTCAAGGAAAAAAGTACTCAAATAAGGCATCCTTAGTATCTCAGTCTAATGATTAAACACACAACTGAAACTATGAAATCACTATCTTACACTAAGTATCATTAACTATTTAATATTATATAAGTAGATCAATTAGTGAACTCATTCTCCAATGAGCACTTGTAGTATATCCTTAGTGTCCCCACACGAGCGACTATAAGACCAGTCACCTTCATCACATGGACTAGCATACTATATACATATCTATCCGATTATCTCGATATCCCTCTCGGATAACCTATAATCGGGATTATTTGGAGTCTGTGTTTGAATGCGAATCGATCTTATTATCGTAATTTTATCATAAACTGATTCTCATTGCATAGATATAAGAATATCGCAAAATATGCAACAACATAAAGTGAGAATAAATCAATAATAATAATAAATAAAAATATCACATTAATTATAGGGCACCTATAACTAGTAATATTAACATCACTTTATTTGTTAATCACTTTAATGATAATATTTTTATTATCCAAATTTATATTGGTGAGACTATTTTAAGTTTCATAAATAAAACTTTATGTGAATCTTTTCCTAAAAATATAAGTCAAGAATTTAAAAATGACTAAATTAATTTTTTAATTATAAATTAAATAATTAGATAATAAAATTTTTATTAGTCAAACTAAGTATATTATTGATCTATTAAAATAATTTTACATAGATAATAGTAAAGCTATCAACACACCAATGAACATCTCTACTAAATTAGACATGGATAATGAAAAAGAATCATTTGATCAAAAGATTTAAAGTGGTAGGATATATAGCTTATTATGCCTCATGCTCATTAGACCTAATAAAATATTTAATATTAGTTTTTAATATAAGATTTCAATCTAATCCTAAATAATCTCACTTTAAAACAACAAAAAAATTAAATATTTAAAAAATATTATTTCTAAGATTATGGCATCCTATATCTAATAAATTTGACTTAATTTTCTATGTTAATGCTAACTTTACATGATATAAAACTAATAAAAAAAATACTTCTAATACAAGTAAAGTTTTAGGTCATACAATTATAATTAAGATAAAATATATTATAGTTGGTACACACATAGATCAATCATATTGTGAGTGATTAGGCCCATTGGCTCGGGCTTAATCATACTAGGTGACGGCTCATGATCAACCGATGTGACTTGCATATATGATGTGTTATACACCTACTATATATATATGCGATTAAATATATATTAAATATGCACAAGTTATATCAATGAAACACATCTTAGAAGACTATGATATTTTATTAAAAATATTTTTTATAAAATATGATAACTAGTGTATTTATTTGATAAAGAATCTCATTGAATACTCTAGCACTAAGTGGATTAATATTAGACATCATCTAATTAGGGATCATATTGATAATCATAATATATTTCTATATTTTATTGATACAAAGCATCTGTAGATATTTTTACTAAGTGAGATGCAATTTAACTTTATTAGAAGAGAATTAAAGACTTTTGAAACTTTAATGCATGATTATACACTTTTTTTTACTCCTGTGATTCCTTTGTTTTTTCAAATAACTAAGAGGTGATATTTATCCAAATAAACTTTGATATATGATTTTATGATTTATCTTTCTCTTAACTTCTAGGTATTTATGACTTGTAATTTATAATTTATTTTTATTATAATTATTTTATATTCATAACTTAGTCATCATGATTCTTGTCAAATTATGTTTCATTTAATATGTTTGCACCTTTAAAAGGTTCGAACCCTGAAAGATTAGATGACATATCAGAAGATCAGAAGTCATGCCAAAGACTTGGACATTGCGATGAATGATCAAATATCATATTGAAATATTAGATATCATGCTAAACATCAAAGAATGATAAATTGACATACGACATGATGATATGCTAAGGATCAAACGATATGTAAAAAGACAACATGCCAGAGGAATGGATAACTTATTGAAAGACTCTAGGACATGCCGAAAGAAGTTGTTGCTAATCTCAAATCTTATTAGAGTATAATTTAGGCTGAAATTAGACCTTAATTAAGTTATATTTATCTTATATCAAGATAATCAAAATGAGCTAAATTTAGACTGAATTTAGATTGAATTTTAGCCCTTATTGGGCCAAATCATTGTGTGGATAGTGATATCACCCAAAGGAGGGCAGTAATGATACTACCCAAAGGCCATAGTACCATTTAATCTAGGTGGTGATTGCCCAAGACAACAGATAGTCTAGAATATCATTTCAAAAGTGTTAATAGTTATACTATCTAGAACGATGATAGTACCATTAGTATATCTAGAACGATGATAGTACCATTAATACTTATGATTTTGAATACTTTAATATTATTTGCTTCACATTTTGAGGCTAAGGCTAGAAGCATAACTAAGGAGGTATCATTCTTAAACCTTAAGAGGGTTGAAATTCTTAATTAAAGATTTGCTTGAATTTCATATTATTAAGTTTCTATTTATGTTATATATGAGATTCTCAAAATTAATAAGTGTAATGATTCTATTCTAAAGTCTTGAAAAAGAGAAAGTGATCTTCACTCTTCAGAAGCAATGTTAATAGTTAGTAACATCAAGGGAATAGGAATCTAAAGTTAGACACAAAAAACCAAACCACTATAAAACTAAATTATCTATTTTTATTTCTCTTATTTATGTTTATTTCTTTGTTAAATTAACTTTTTATATTTATTTATTTATTTGCTCAAAATTTTAATTTTTTTCAAAATTTATAATAACACTAATTCACACTCAATTAATTTTTTTAAAATTTCACAATTCTATAGTGATCTTTGCATCTCCTCCATAAAATAATCATCAAAATGAATAATAAACTAAGTAATCAATTGTATAACTCTAAATAAATTGAGAACTTCAAACCATTCCGGAACCAAGCGGACTTTAGTGGACCTGCAGAAGTAGAAATTCGCACCCGACCCTGCCCCGACGTTTCACTTTGGACAGCAATCTCCTGCAATTCAAGAGCTACATTTTGCCGGGATTAGAAATCGTGTCAATTTGATATTTTCCAGCTATCTTATATTTGAATTGAAAGTGAAAGGATAGTTGCTTGTGAATTATTGAAGAAATTTGATGGAGTGATCACTTCGATCTGATTAGGGCTTGTGTGTTTAGGAATGAATGTGCGTTCTTGTTTTTATTATACTGAAAATTTGGAATTTTTTATGCTCCAACAAATGTATCAGATGGACATGATTAAATTTGTTTTTCGCCCTATATAATCTATGGACTATGTGATAATCTTTAAGCAAAAGCTCTATAATAAAGGTATAAGTGTCAATATCTCAGTTCTCAGAGAACGGAAAATCATCAAAAGATTTAATCAACAAGAGCAAAGTAGTATTAAACGAAACATACAACACTTAATTAGGTGTACAAACAAAACCCAACGCTAATTCATGAACTAAGGTATACACCCTAATGGTAAAACTACCCCATCCATGACTTAATTACGTGTAAGAATTAACTTCCATGACCATAATTTAAAGAAAAAATTAACCATAAAACAATAAATGTCTCATAACAACATAAAGGTGATGGAAGACCTAAGAAAATGGGTCACTTCACGTTCAGAATAACAATGAATGACCAATAAAATAACTTACACTGAGTCACTTTCCAATACTCGCCTTAACAATTTATGATGATTCCTCATAAACCCTTTAAAAAGTATTGCATTACAAGTATTTTTAAAAATATATTAAATTTCAGTTAACTAATAGAAACTAACAAGACCATGTCTGTCTCCCAAAATTACAAAAATCTTCACAAAAAGCCAAAGAGCTATCTCCCAAAATTAAGAAAATCTCTTCCAAGGATCGAGGAGAACAAAACAAAACCTAGCTAAATGACAGATCATGAGCTGTGAAGTCACCCTCTGTATACATGTTCAAAACATTATATATTTAAATGATAATACATTTAAACTATCTGAATTATATCACCATACATTTCTCACATGCAATGGAAGGACTTTAGATTTTCTACAACAAAATTTTCTACAAATCTCTCAGCTCCAATACCAGCAATTAGACTTTATAATAACGTTGGTCAAGCTGAGCTAGGAGGCCATCTTTAGGGCATCCCATATAACCTAGCATTCCACTGTAAGAAGGCTTGAAGCTTGGTGTAAAGATTCTGCAACTTCATAATTCTTTATTTTTCTTCTTAAAATTCATATATAGAACCCAAAGACAAATAATTTAACTGATTAGAGAAATCACACTAGGAAATTTAAATATAATAAAAAAATATCATTAGAGAATATATTAAAATTTTTCAGCAATCAAAATTTGACAGTGTAAGCTCTTGACCCCTTTGTAATAAGAAATTACAGCTTCTAGGTTATTTTCATACTAATAACTTCCAATCTATTCAGAGATTTAATTACATGGACCAAGTAAAATAAAACAGACCAATACATGATGTAAAAAATGATTTGTTTCTATCCAACCAGATATTCATCACTACACAATGCATCATCTTCCATGACACATGTAATATTCATCTACAAAATCAAACATCCCAAGAACAATCAAATAAATGAAGCATATACTCATCAAGATCATTAAATATACCTAGAGAATTAATTGGAATCAGACAGTTCAAGTTTGAGTAGCTCAATTTAGGAGGGTAAGCCCATTAAGAAACCAAGGGTTTCCACCATCCCTAATATCAGAATAATGAAGACATCTAATGTCCAATAGGAAATGTCCAATCTTTGAAAATAACCAGCAAAAAATGTTTTGAATACCAACCAGCATCCTCAAATACATCTCATCCTCGTGGAAAGAAACTCTTTAGATACTTTTGATGGTAATATTAAGTAGCTACCCTAACAAGACCAAGAATATTATAATGTCTATTCTGAAGTGCCTGTGAAATCATGTGAATGATGACTTTTCAAGACATGTTCAATTGGAAAACGTATGAAAACGAATGAAAACTCAAACAAAGAACAATGATCTCTGAAGTCTGACGTGCGCAGACTATGTTTCGTAATTCATGAATGCATCCTAGGTATAGAGAGAATGAGAACATACTCTTATATATGCGCAACATAAATCATTGAATGCGGGGTCAGAGTTGGTATTAGTGTATCAGTCACCACGTACTCAGAAACACGGACCAATTACTTTATCATCCTATCCCACTTTAGATAAATAACAAAAATAGATATAGAAGAACAATTGCCAAAAATAAATCCTCAAAACAAAGCACAAGAGTCCAATTAAAATAAACAATGTTCAGAAATTGATTCGAGGATGATGGAACAACTTGTTCAGAAGAATGAAATATCTTCTCACAGTTGCTCATGCATCTCTGAAGACTGACATGTGTAGAGTTTGTTTCACAATTCATCACAGCGTCTAAACTAGAAGTCAAAATAGAAAATATGTACAACAAAGCTTGTTGATGTGGGGTATCGGAAACGGTAAAAGTGTCAGTCACCATGTAATCAGAAACACGGAACAATTATCTTTATCGTCATATCCCACCATAGATAGATAACAAAGCAGTAAATCAATCTGATGCATATCAAAGAACGAGACTAAGAAACATAAACCATGCTACGCGACGTAAGAGAAAAGGAGAAGGACCATCAGAGACTTAAATACTAGGAATCATGGAGGGATAACCCCCATCATATTGTTGCAGTTTCTTCATCACTTGATCCATCCATTCCCACAAAAATTAGAAAACGATGAAGAACAGAACAGCAAACATGCGTTCACAATTATAGAGGTGGAGTAGCAGTAGAAAGGTGAATACGAATGAGGAAGAGGCCGTCGGCGGCCTCATACAGAGTAGGAGGAGAGCACGAGAGGCTCTTGGCTCTTATAGGCGGTGGAAGAGACCCTAACCCTAATGTTGAGGAGAGAAACGCGCCTCTTTCTTTCATCCACCGTTCCTCCATCCCAATCTGAACCATCCACTAATAACAAGCAAATGTAACACGATGACTCTATGCCTTTGGGCCTGTCACAAAAGAATTGGCCCCACGTCAACGCCCGGTCCATCGAGAGGGGTACAGACACAGCAGGTGAACTATCTCCGCTATGAATGTTTTTTTAAAATGAATGATTTACACGAAAAACCTAATATTCTAAATTTATCCGTAGAGCATCCTTTCATCTTCAAAATACCTAATGTGAGTCTCAATTCTTTTAAATGATAAAAAGTATCAATAATCGATACTTATAATTTTTATGTTTTTCATATAAACCCAATCAGATCAAACTAATCAAATAGAAAAATCTAGCCAGATCAAACTAGTCAAATAGAAAAATCTAGCCAGATCAAACTAGTGAAATAGGTCCAGTGTTGAATCGAATAGATCATAATATTTTGGAAGAGGATTATAATATTTTTCATTCCATTGAATCAACAATATAAAATAACAATGCTATAACCATGTTCATAGATATTATATATCATGTTTCAATTAATTTAAATTCTCACAAATCCTAATTATTAACCTTATTATATATTAAGATTTGATAAATATTTTATTTGGAAGTTTTAAGTGATTTGAAATGAAACTTAAAAATATTTTGACATACCTCCAAATGATATTTTTTGTTTTTTACATATATTTATTAAATTTATGCCTCTATTTTTTGAAAAATATAATATTTGTTCTCATTTTATTTTAAAATAATAATAATAAACAAATATGCATTTCCAACTATAATATTTTTAGATGAACTTATATGTTTTTGTCATAGTTATTAATCTCAGATCGGATGAATTGGTTAGATAAAAAAAACTAGGAATTGAACTTAAACTTTTTAGTTTGCCAAGATCATTATGACTGTTGAAAGATAAAAATACTTCTAAACTTTAAATAATTTGAAGGTATATAAAACATGAAATTGTTTGGTTCACAAGCATGAATTTGTGCTCTCCTATTAATTTTTTGATATTTTTCAAAATATATATCTACTTTTAAAATTTTTTCATAAAACTTTTCTTATTATATGAAAAGACCATTTTATCTCTATCTCTATCAAATCCATCACCAGCTATACCTTGCACCGCCTCTTCCTCCTCCCGAATCCATCACCCATAACTCTTGCATGATAAAGGAGGCATAGAGATGATAACGGGTTTGATAGCGGCAAATGAGGTCCGCGGGGATAGCGATAGCTTTCAGTCCACATTCTTCCTCATGCAAGAGCTATTGGTGAGGCACATAGGGACAAGGTTGACAGCGATCATAGAGGCAACAGTGGCCCTCACCCCCTCCTTTCCTTCAACGAGGAATACGGGTGGTGCAGTTTGATAAGGGCCAATGGGGTTCACGGATTCGACGACAGCCCTCGCATCCCATCCTTTTTCATGTTAGGGAGGTAGGTAGTGAGTATTACAAGGCAAATGAGAGGGGAAGTAGTGCAAGGTGGTAGTGTAGGTCTATGGAGATAATGTAAGTTGGCAAGTGGTGACAACCATCATGCGCCCTCCTTCCTTTCACGAGGGTCATGGGCAAGCACTACGAGGGTATCAATAGGGGTTACAAGAAAAATGATCATTTATAAAAATGAAGTATTTTGCAAAAATTTTTCAAATTATGGGTGCTCTATCAAAAAATTTCAAAAGTATTATTTTTTTCCAAAAATTCATTCTAAAATTTTTTGTAAATCTAATTTTCTTTCCTTCATTTATTTTTATTTAATTTTGAATATTGAATATAATATTTTTTATTTATATATTAATCTCTATTTCATATATATTTATTAATTAAAAAAACTTAAGTCCTCATCAATTAAAATTTTTGTAAGGTTATTACACTCTTCATCTATTTTTATTTAATTTTGTATGTTATTTTTCTTCATTAGTGTATTAAACATTATTTTTTATTTTTTATTTATATACTACTCTCTACTTTAAATATATGTATTAAAATAAAATATCATGTATTAAACCAATTTTCAAGCATAATTACAAAATGAAGTTCTAATTATATGCCTATTCATTATTTTTTAAGGTTATTTTTCTTTCTTCATTTGTTTTTATTTCATTTAATTCCTGTAATTTTTTATCTTCATTTTAGAATCAATCACTATCTCAATTATTATTTTTATTTTATATTTGTATATCAATATCTATCACAAGTATGGCTGCAAATATAAATTCTTTTATCTATTAATATCTATTTCAAGCACAATTCTAAAAATAAAAAAATGAAATCTAGATTCAATTAGTAATTTACTACTTGGACTATTTGAGGCTTAAAAAGATTTAAATACTCTCAATTCTTATTATTATCAAATATATTTCAATTATCAAGAGTATTTAAGTCTATTCTTATTATGAAAAATTATATTATTTTTTATAATTTCACATTGGCTCAATATGTCTATATCATTTCTATTATCCTCTTTCATTATATTATATTTGTTAGGATCAAGTTGGCACTAAGAGGGGGGGGATGGGATGAATTATTGCAAGTGTAAAAATACTCGATTTGAAAAACTTGCTTAAAGTAAAAAAAAAATCGGAAGCGTTTCTTAAATTTCGATGAAAACGAATAAGTAAGCGATTTAAAATAAAGTCGAAAAGCGATGCTCGTGCTTTTTCTTCAAACTAATTAAGAATAATTAAATTTAAATGTAAATAGAAAGGCAAGAATAGAGGTGCTCATAGATTTTATAGTGATTCGTCCAAAACTTGATCTACATCCACTTTCAAAGTCCTCCTTCGTCGAGGCCCACCGGAGTTCACTAAATGATCTTTTTTCCTAAGTGAAGACCAAACCTCTTATACTTCTCTCCTTTTCACTAGTTTAGGAGAGAAACCTTTTACAAGAGTTTCTCACTTCACTTAGACTCATTTTACAAGGGAAGCTCTTAGATTTTACAACTCTTTAACATAATTTTATCCCACTTTTTTATCCATCACCCTTGCTTCACCAAGCAAGAAAACTTAGGATATTTATAGACCCCAATTAGCTTAAAAAGTGGAGCCAAATTTTAAATCTTTTCGTAAATTTTGAGTACGGGCGGTACCATCGTCGATGCCAACTATAGTACCATCGAAAATACCCTAAAAACAAGGAGGTGATGATACTACCACTGTTTGGGCAGTACTATCACCGACCTGAGCGATACTATCACCAACCACTGGTAGTACTACCACGATGGTACTATTATCGAAAGTACGCTAAAAACAAGAATGCGATGGTACTACCACTATTTGGGCAGTACTAGTACCGACCTGAGCGATACTATCACCACCCACTGGTGGTACTACCACTGGGAATCCTACAAAAGCTATTTTTTCTATACTTTTACATATCTGACTCGTACCACATGTTGATCCCTTTCCAGGTCAACGAAATGAGCTCAATCTGAGCTCAAATCCAACCCAAAGTGGATCCGATTGCCTAGCATTGAGTTAATTTTGATTCATTCCAAATCTAACTCAATTTGAATTTTAAACCAAACTAATACTAACTACGACATAGTGAACCCTCGATGTATACAAATACAATTAATTTGACCAACGTGTCAAGTGACCTTCTCAACTCCCGACAATCTTCTTAGTAACTCTGGCGAACTCCTAGCAAGTCTCAGTCATCTTCTAGAGAACCCTCGATGCATTTCCGGCAAGCTCTCGATCACCTTCGGCAAGCTCCTGATGAATTCTCGGTAAGCTCCTGATCACCTTCAGCGAGCTCCTAGCGAACTTCCAGTAAGCCCCCGATACCTTCGGTGAGCTTCCGGCGAACTCTCAGCAAGCCCCTGATACCTTCGGTGAACTTCTAACGATCTCTCAGTGAGTTCCCACTGCATCGTCTAAACCTCGACCCGATACCCGAACTTGACTCTGACGCAACATCTGATAGTATTGTCTTGTTGTAGTTAATCCTGCATCATTCATCTCTAACACACATATTAGATCAACAAATACATCAATTGATTTCATCATCAATATATAAGATTCAATAATCTTTCTCATTTTTATGATGACAATCGATTTACAGTTAACCTTAACTCCCTCTATGTAAACTCAATACGATAAAACAAACTTGAATTCAAAAAAACCTAATAATTTTGAATTCAAGCACGCTACCATTCATAAATATTTCAAAATTTTCAAAATATACATCCATACAATATTTTTCTTATTTAATTCAGCAACCATCAATATATCAATGATTTTCATGATATACATTCATACATTATGAAACAACATTAATTTCAAACAATTTCTTTTTTTAAGTCATCAACCATCAATATATCAAATACTTTTATATATCTATTCATCATGAAACAACATTAATTTTAAATTCATATATCAATTTCTCCCCCTTGAGTCATCAATCATTAATTCTCCCCATTAAGCCATTAATCATTTTTCATCCTTTGTTATCAACAAAAAAGAGAAATACTTATTTTTTAATTTTCATTAATATTCTATATTTGTCATTAATATACTATTTCTCCCCCTTTATCATCAACAAAAGGGTGAAATGTTGAACAAATAATTTCAAGACAATATTCATCATATTTCAAGTTTATCCCTATTTGTTATCAACAAAATGAGAAGTATTGATTACATATGTAAATATTCAATACATGAAACACTAATTTGGTGATAAAATATACAATTCTTGAATACAAGTCAATGATAAATCATGATTGAAGGATATTGTGAATACAAAAGATCATGATTCGATTTATCAAATCTCCTCTTAGATAACAAAAATTTTTTTTAGGAGATCAAGTAATAAGAAAAATCTTGATTCATGTAAAAATAATCAAGTTACAAACATTGAGAAGTCAAAATCATGAATAAAATAAAAACTTTTCTTTGCAAGTTGCAAGGGAGAAAAGATAAAAGATCTTGATTCCTATGTAGAAAATTTCAAGTTATCAAGATCATGGTATAATCTTAAAAGATCAAAAAGATAAATAATGATTAATTTGGATAATTTGCTTTAATAAAACGTAAGAATTATAGTAACTATATTGATTTATATGAAGATCTCAAGTTATAATTTTTAAGATATTTAGATCATGATTTAGATAATAACTTCTTCAAGTTTAAATCATCAAATCATCAACATCAAGATTTAAAAAATATCATGGATAGATTCATCAATCTCTTATTGAAAACTCAATAAAATAGAGATTGAGAAATTTTCAAGAAAAATATTTTCCTATTTTTAGTTGTTTTAATTTATGTAATTTATTTCAAGAATGACTTTATGTAATATAATTTAAAGTAAAAAACTGAGTTTCATTTAAAAAAGAAAACATCAAAGATCATTGCAATAAAAAATTTCAAACAAGGGCTTTGATTTATTTTAATTTCAATAATTTTTTTTAGTGAGTCTAACTCTTTAGACTTAGTGAATGAGTTACTATGCTCATTTCACTCTCATTTCAAAAATATTTTTAATTTTTTAATAAGATACTAGAAAATGAAGCATGATTTTACTCTCTTCCTTTTTTTAAATTTTATTCTAAACTCAAATTCAATAATAATCTAACATTCAACAAACATTCAATCATATTTCAAGTTAATCATTCAATATTAATATTTACATTTATATCAACCAACATAACATCATCAAAATCCCTTTTTCATCAATTTCAACATAAATAATTTTTCATTGAAAAACTAAGGTATCTCTCTTTTTTATTGTTCTAATTTATTTTTGTACTAGCACGCTCTAGTTACGTATTATTAAGATTATTTGTATATCCATGAACCATTTTTAATAAAAAGATATGTTATAATCAAAACAAAGATCATTAAGTTTCAATCATCTTGATTCAAATAATTTGTTATTATTTTATCATTTTGGCTAGAGAGCTTGATGAGTGAGTTAGATGCTAAGTCATATGGTTTGAGCATCCACTATCAAGATATCATTCCTTTTTGCTCCTAGCTATGTTAGATGACAACTCTACAAGCTGGAGGGTTTTGGTTTAGGTACCCATTTGAGTTTCGGTCCCTCATGAAAGGTTCTTCCCATTTTCTCTAATAGCTTTAGATTGTTTATGGTTACTTTAGGAACCTAAATTAATTTATGTGAGCTATACTTTCTAAATGAACACTTATAAGCTACATGTCCTAATCTATAATAAAAGTTATATCTAATTTTAGATGAAGAGTTTAAAGTGAATCCTTTAATAAAGATAGTTAACTTTTGTTGATGATTACCCACGAAGTCTATACCTTCTTTCTTATTATCATGACCCTTATTTGTAAGGATCATGTTTAAGGATTTATTTCCTATTTTAAATTTTTCTAAATTTTATTTTAACATGATATTTTCCTTTTAACTACCTCTAATGACTCACATTTAGAGCAAGAAATGTAAGATGTTGATGCTCCATGCATGTTTTTAAATTTACAAACTAGTGATATATACTCTTCCTTAAGTAATTTATAGAATTTGCTAATATTTATAAATTTATCATAAAGCTCATGAAAAATATTTAATAATTTATAGAAAGTAAATAAGTCATTAGGTGAGTTACTTACCTCATTGTGGTTAGCCACGAGCGTGAAATTCTCCACTTCTTCGAAGTATATCAACTTCTTACGTTCATAACAAGAGGATTTATCCATTTTAGGATTATTTTTATAGTTTTTATTTATTAATTTTTTTTAATTTATTTGTTATAAGTTCAAAGTTCTCATCACTTGAGGTTTTACTTTAAGAGTCATCTATTATCATCAGTTCTATTTCATTCTTGTTCTTTGGAATGTATAGTTTTTCTATTCTAATTCACGATCCTTCCTATTCTTTGGAAGGTTTTGTTCTTATGTTCTCAAAGCTGATAGGACTCCAGTAGGGTTGAGTCCTAATCTCCCTATAAGTAGTCAATAAAACCCTACTAGATTATAATAAAGCCACTCCTATCTTATAAAGGAGTATAACTAGGGTTTAGATTAACCCTTAGGACTTAGTGGCCGCCGCCACCCTTACTGGGTTGGTAGGCTAGGGTTTCCCCCTGCTTAGGTCGGTTATAGAGCCAACCTAGCCGCCATCTGTTTGCTTTAAGGTAGGTAGGCTATAGAAGGAGCAAAAGAGTAATTTTAGTTAGGCAAGCACCCCATAGGGCTAGGGTTTGGAGCCCTATATAAGCATGTAGCCTCTACCTCTTTTTATTAAGCAATCTACAATTTTAATTTAGCCTTGTGCTGAGTCTACGAGGAAGGAACCCTTACAGCATTCCAATGGTTGATCCCCCTCAAGGATTAAAATCTATAGAGCTCTTTCTAGGGTTCTATCATCTGGTATCAGAGCAGCGATCATACTACCCCTATAAACATATCAGCCGCCTTCACCTTCCCAAGCAATTCCCACAATTACTGCGACATGTGCCTCCACCTTACACCCTAGCTATAGATCAAATTAATCTGCTGTTGCCCCTTGTGTTTGATCTAGAAATCTGAATTTATGTCAAGAAGTCATCGTTCTCCGATGTAAAATCTATTTGGCAGGACAGCATATTGCAGCACCTTTTTTCGTCGAATTATATCATATTTAAGTGCTATTTTTTTATGAGATCTCAGACTCTCTTTTCCTCTCTAAACCCTACCATCCTCACTAAAAATTCCACCAAATCTTATCCAAAACCAAACCCAAATAGCCACCCAAATCAGCCCTAACTATAGCCTACTTCCTTATCGATCCACTTACCTTTTCAACCAACTTTCCTTACCGATACACCTACCTTTACTGCCATCTATCATAGATCTAAAATCTATTTCCCTAACCTTCATGTACTACTATCATAGCCCTAAAACCACACCAATTGGTAACCTAAACTCCACAAACTCGTAGCCCCAAATCGCACCTAAAACAACTACAAACGACACCCAAAAATTGAAGCTTTCAGTCCACCAACTTTTCAGCCGCCCAATCTCTCTTATTCCTTCAACTGTAGTATACATCTTTCACTGCCCAACACTGCCAATAGTGACCTCTTACTGCCATCCTCCTTGATCGTAGATAATAGTGCTCCTTGTGGTAAAAAGCTACCAGTAGTGATCTTTCACTGTAATATGTTTACATTACAACATGCAATAATTGTTCACTGTCAACTATCTTGATCGTGACCAGCAACAAATTAACAATAGTCGTCTCTCTCTCCATACTGTTGTTGCCCTCCTCTGCAATAGCTATGTACATTGCTGCCCCGCCTTCCTCCTATTGCAATCGCACCCTTGCAGCAACCGACGCCACCTGCAGCCATGAAGTCACACCATAGCTGCAGCCAACGTCGCTGCTGCCCTCTTCTTTCTCCATCGTCGCTGCTGCCTTCCAACTTAGATCTCTTGGCTACCATCTTCTAACAAATATTAGTTACTAAAAATATCATAGCCTCGATGACATTGCAGCATCAACATTGTAGCATCACCAAAGGACTACAGTTAATGTTATTGTTGCCTTTTTCTTCCTCCACCGCTACTGCTACCCTTGGCTGCCATCCTCCACTTAGGGACTTTACCACTGTAGCCCCGACATCGCTACCATTGCTACATTCAACCTGAAGATTGCAGCTATACTCTTTAATTGGTTTAATTTGATAGGTTGGAGATCCTTACGTCATGACATCGATGGGCTTATTCGAAGCCAAATTGGAGGCTCTTGAGACACGTATAGATGTTAAATTACACACTCTCTATGAAGAATTTAGATTAGGTTGATCATTAAGTCTAATAAGATCACAACACAGTACAAATGTGGATTATAAAAAGAACCTTATCGAAGAACTAGAGATGATCTGTCAAATCTCTACCATCCAAGAGTACCAAACCATGTTTAAAAGGTTATCTAATCAAACTTATGATTGGTCTGAAAAATATATATTAAGGACTTTTATTAAGGGCTTGAAGCCAGAGATTTAGGAAGAAGTTAAAGCACGATAGTCGTACATAATTAAGGTAGCCATTTCCTTTGCGTGACATCAAGAGGAGCGATTAAACTATGAAGCTTGGAAGACTAGAGTTGCTCCCTGACCAGCAGCACCAAAGCTTTCACCTCCTCCTACTGTTAGCCAAACCCCTCAGCCATATAAATTAACAAGAGAAGACCTTCAAGATGGATCAACAAAGGGCCTATGTGGGTATTATGATAAATTGTGATGATTGCACCCACTGAAGAACCCAAACTTGAAGATACGACTCTCGAGCCCAAGGAGAAGGATACACCACAACCGGCCACCTGCATGGTCCCTACCTTAGCCGGCTACACCAACCTGTAAAAATTGAAGATCTAAGGGTTTCTCAAGCAGTAGTCCATCATCATCCTCGTCGACGCTGGGAGCACACACAACTTCATGAGTGGCAAGGTTGCTGCCCACTTAATGCTCCAAAAAGAAGATTACAATAGGTGCGAAGTTAAGGTAGCTAACAGCCAAATTCTGAAGTACAACCAGAAGTGCCCGTGGGTTAAACTGAGCCTACAAGAGCAAGACGTAGTTACTAATTTTTTCCTCCTCCCTCTTGATGGTTTTAATATAGTGCTTGACATTGATTAGTTGTCTACGATTGGAGATATTTTTTGGAATTTTTCGAAGCTAACCATGAAATTTTTTAGAAAAGAAAAACAGGTGATTCTATAAGGGAGCCCAACGACTACAACCACAACACAACACTTAGAGGGGGGTACCAGAAGAAGAATCTAGTGGTTTCCCAAATCAAATTCAAAAGTTTCATGAGATTGAAAATAACAAACCCCTCCCATAGCTTACTGAATTTTTTAGCATCTCTACCCAACCAAGCTGACTACCTCCTCTGAAGCTGGCTGACCCCCATATGCTGAATAGGTCAAAACTTCTATCAGTTGTTGCTCAATCAAATTGCTTTATACAACCTCAGAAGGTCAAAGATCAAAGGATCGTCTAAGAGATGATAGAGACATAGATTGTTCAGCCATGCTTATTTCCCACTATGACACGTCCCTACATCCTTTTCTCCGGAGATAAGCTACTTCTAAAGTGTTACATCCTATCGAACTCACCATGGTTATTGATGCAACACTTCTAGATCTCAGGTGACTTCCATGATTTTTTCCAGGATCGGACCATGATGCTTAAAGACTTCCTTGATGATGACCTCTGATCTATGGCCCAAGACCATGAGAAAATTGAGCCCCCTAGTGGCGAAATCAAAAAAGGGGAAGGATCATTTGTAGGACTCAACGAAGCATGAACATCATCCTTCTCATTATAAAAAAAGATGCACCACCTTGGCCGAGTGGAACTATAGCCCTCACGACCATGATGTCGTCCACACCAAATCACGTCCAGATGTTCATTATTAGAGTAGACATATCCAAAGTGGGAGTCAGCACCATCCTCATGTAAGATAGTCAATAACACAAAGAAGTAAAAATAGGTCCCGAAGAATCACCACTCTTACCCACCTCAATCTTAGATCGGGCTTACACCACTAGAGATTTTATCAGAGGATAACCCTCATTCCAAAAGAAGGCATGACTACTATTACAGAGTAACCACATGGTAGGCTATACAAGGAAAAAACTTTCCCCTGACAAACGCTAGAGCAGAAGAAAGTTTCTTGAGAAAGATCAAGTCCCCCTTCATATCCAGCTTCACTAGTACAAAATTCAAGCCTCAAGAAAGTGGCCTCCTTATTTCTTTGGGCCTTGCAAAATTGGGGATCATATTGGGGCCATAACCTATGGATCAAATCCGTGCACCAGATCAAAATTACAGTTGATCCTCTAAGTATCCCACCTTAAATGGAAATTTAAAGACGACGACTCAGCTTAAGTTCTTCTAACTGACACCCAAGCTGATGAGAAGCTAAATACCCAGTTCCCTAAGTTCATGGAACTTGAGTATTGAGGACAAGACTAATTTTAAGAGGACAAGTTTGATAGAACTATAGTAGGGTTGAGTCCTAATCTCTCTACTAGATTGTAATAAAGCTACTCCTATCTTATAAATGAATATGGTTAGGGTTTAGATTAGCTCTTAGGGCTTAGTGGTCATCGCCCCCCTTACTGGGTGGGTAGGCTAGGGTTTCCCCCTGCTTAGGTCGGCTATAGAGCCAACCTAGCTAACACATATCCCCTCCAAGGCAAGCAGGCTATAAAAGGGGCAAAAAGATAATTTTATTTAGGTAAGCACCCACTAGGGCTAGGGTTTAGAGTCCTATATAAATATATAGTCTCTACCTCTTTTTATTAAGTAATCTATAATTTTAATTCAGCCTTGTGCCAAGTCTAGGAGGGAGGAACCCATACAGTGTTCCAAAGGTTGATCCCTCTCAAGGATCAAAATCTATAGAGCTCCTTCTGGGGTCCTATCAAAAACACTTTCCTTCATATTCTTTGGAAGTTGTTCTTCAAGTTCATTTTACGGATCATTTCATTCAATGATTCATTTGATTTAGTTATATTTTCATATATGATTTTTAATGTATGTCATATATCAAAAGCCGAATCATAAGAATAAGCTCGATCAAACTCATTTTTGTTTAAAGTATAAAACAAAGCATTCATAGGTTTTGCATTTAAAGAAAAAATCTCATTTTCTAAATAATTTAATTTATTTATTATTTTCGAATATTTTTAAAATCCATTCTTAATAATATGCCATAAATCAAAATCCATAGAAATAAAAAAAATATGCATTCTTATTTTCCAATAAGTGTAATCCGTCCCATTGAACATGGGACCATTGAACATGGGAGGACTTGTGATGTATTATCCCTCGTTGATGTCATAATAAGTCATTTACTCACTTACGTGTTAATCTAATGAGTACAACATAGTTTTGATATCAATTGTTAGGATCAAATTAGCACTAAGAGGGTGGAGGAGGTGAATTAGTGCTAGTATAAAAATACTAGATTTGAAAAACTTGCTTAAAGTAAAGAAGAAATCAAAACATTTTTAGACTTTGTTGAAAGCAAATAAGTAAGCAAATTAAAACAAAGCCGAAAAGTGATGCTCATGCCTTTCTTCCAACTAATTAAGAATAATTAAATTAAAATACAAATAGAAAGGCAAGAGTAGAGATGCTCACATATTTTATATTAGTTTGGCTAAAACTCGACCTACAACCACTTTTCGGAGTCATCCTTCATCGAGGCCCACCGGAGTCCACTAAACGATCTTCTTATACATATGAAGACCAAACTTCTTACTTCTCTCCTTTTCACAGGTTCAGGAGAGGAACCTTTTATAAGAGTTCCTCACTTTCCTTACTCATTTTACACTTTGAAGCACTTAAGAGAAGCTCTCAGATTTTATAATTCTTTAATAGAATTTTATCCTAATTTTTTATTCACCACCCTTGCTTTACCAAACAAGAAAACTTAGGGTATTCAAACATTTTCATAAGTTTTATATACAAGCGATACTATCACCGATACCGATAGTACTATTGCCGAAAGCACCATAAAAATAGGGTGACAGTGATACTACCTCTACTTGGGCAGTACTATCGCTGACCTAGGTGATACTATCGCTGCCCATTAGTGGTACTACCATCGAGAATCCCACAAAAGCTAATTTTTTATACTTGTGTGTATCCAACTCGTACCTCCTATTGACCCCTTTCGAAGTTAATGAAATGAGCTCAACCTGAGCTCAAATCCAACCTAAAGTAGACCCAATTGACTCACATTAAGTTAACTTGGATTCTTTCCAAATCTAACTCAATTTAGATTCTAAGCCAAACCGATGCTAGCTACGACATACTAAGATATACAAATATAATCAATTTGACCAATATGTCAATTGACCTTCCCAACTCCCGACTATCTTTCTGGTAACCTCCGATGAACTCCTAGTGAGTCTCGATCATCTTATGGCAAACCCCTGGTGCATACTTGGCAAGCTCTCGGTCACCTTCAGCGAGCTCCCGACAAACTCCTGATCACCTTCGGTGAACTCTCGATGAATTCCCAACAAGCCCTTGATATTTTCGGTGAGCTTCTATCGATCTCTCGACGAGTTCCCACTGCATCATTCGAACCCCAGCCCGATGCCCGAACTTGACTTCGGCCCAACATTTGATTGTATTACCTTGTCGTAGTTAATCCCGCATTATTCATCTCTAACATACATGTTAGGTCAACAAACCTATCAATTAGTTTCATTATCAAAATGTGAGATTTAATAATATTATATTATTTATATTTTAAAAAGTCATAGTATATTATATTATTATATATTTCATCAATATATATGTATATTTAAAAAGTTAATCCTATGGCCCGACCATTGACCCATGGGTTCAACCAATAACCTAATGACCCAATGATCCTGTTCAATTTTGAAAACTATGATTTTTGTCACTAAATTAGAATGGTATAACTCTAATTGAAAACAATGTAATTGAGCTTGAGATTTTTATTAATCATAACTACCAACTTATTATAGGTTTTGAGGTATTATAAAGCAATTAATGTGAGAACCAGGATGGTTTTGCATGAAAATTATGAAGGTTTTGATATATTTCAAAAAAAGGCATGATAAAATTTTATTTTATTTACTTTATCTTACATTTTAGTCTAAATATTAAAAAATATAATATTTGTGTGTATTATTGAAATGGAATGGCAATAAAAGAGAATGAGAGTTTTTGAAGATTTTTTTGAGTGGTGGATTGCCTTGTTCAAGGATGCTGAGGTCTTATTTACAAAACTTGATGTCCAATCCAGGAAAAGAAGAAAAACAAATATCCAATTTAAGTGATTAAATAAAATTTTATAGTCGATCATATAGGGGAAAAGTCAAATCCATATCGACTAAAAGTCATATGCATGAATTAGAGGAGATCATTCAAAATTCGCCGTAGGATCAAATAATTTATCTTCAGTCCTCATAAAAATAAAATTGATTATCGAACCTCTTTCACACCCATATCATGTTGAGGTATTATAAAAAAAAAAGCTATAAAATGTTATCAATTAGTTATTATTAACTTTATTTATAAATATAAAAAAATTATTAGCTTATCTAATGACCTGTAAGTCATGAAAATGATTCAATAAAAAATATATAAACAAATACATAAATGGAGTAACTCTAATAAAAGCAATACAAGTAGGTAGATTGCCCCCCATCTGTGTAAGAGCAAGCATTTGTTATTTGTGAGTTAGTAGGGGTATCTAAAAATTGTATGATTTTCAAATTAAATTTTATACTAGTAGATGCTACGAAAGAGAGTGGCGATGCTATATGCAAAAAAGAAGACTTATAGACTACTAGAAACAAATAGAGTTTTTACCTATTTTCGTTAATCCAAAAATAAGATCTTTATATACACATAGATTCATACATCTCAATTGGAAACAAATTAATCTAATGAGTTCTTTCTCAAAACAAATCAAAAGGAAAAGCAAATAATTATGATAAACTAAACTCTCTTAGGGATGAAATATGATTTATCTTCTGATTTATTGATTAATCCCTCAACGTATCAATCAATCCTCGAATACGTCAACCTTATGATATATAGATCAATCTTTTGACATATTGAGCAATCCTCTAATTTGACATTTGATCTATATGACTCAATATTTTATCCTTTAACTTAAATATTTAATCCTACAGTTCAATGTTTAATTCTCCTATATCACTTATTCAAAAAACACAATTAGCACAACATTAGGTACAGCTGTGCGAAGTTACTAAAAATAGATAGAAAAAAATATTTTTCATTTGTAATAATTAGGTACAATAAAATTAAAAAAAATTATTTAAGAAAATATGAACATGTGGTAAGGAGGTAAATAGATGTTGTCCGTAGAAGATGTGAGACAATTTAGTAGTACAACAAGAAGAGATAGAAAGAGAAATAAACAGATTTTTATATAGAAATTATAATTTAATTTTTAAATACTCAGAAAGTTAAAATTACTTAATATATGCTGACAATATCCTCTTTTGTTTCCATGCTAATAAGAAATACAATGCTATGATAAGAAAAATTTTGAAGGATAATGAGACTCTTATCAACTACAAGGTTAACAATCATATATAAGAATATTCTTCCGTAAGAGAAATGTTTGAGTAAGCAAAATGAAAATTATCAATTCAAGGAGGATAATTTCTATTTAAATATTAGGTTGCCACGATTGCCCCAAGAAGGATCCCCTTGAGGGTGTATGAAGATTCTATTCAGCATATTAAAGTAAATTAGGGATTAGCAAACTGCCTGTCCTCTATCAGGCAGGAAAAATAATCTCTATTTATTCCACTCTTACTACGTCTTCTTCATTCTCTTTCTATCATCTATCATCTGGATGCCTAAGTTAGTTAGAAAGGACCTTAAACCTTCTATCAATTGAAGGTAGCATAATTTCTGATAATAATAATAATAATTTGTTGTCACGTCATTTATGTATCTAGAGATTCGGAGCGTAATCCCTCAGATACATCAAGACTCGCTGGCTCATTCAAGCATGCTTACCGAAGTCCTTCCTTTCGGTGGCCTTTAATTGTCATCAACAAGCAAACAGCGGATGGACTATATAAGCTCATGAACCATAATAAACAAATAACAATAATGAAATAATAATTTGTTGTAACGTACTAACGTTTTAGGATCAATTACATTGACCCGCTTTAGTCATTATTCTGTGGATAAGATAATGCTGCTAGTTAAGCAGAGTATTTAAATCTCTCTTTTTATGATTGCTAATAGTTTCTTAAGTCTAACATATATAAATCTCGTCATACTATTTATTCTTCCTCATGAATTACACCGAACTATTTATTAATAAAAATATTTTAATTTTCTATTTTTTCTTATAACTCCTAGATGTTCACTCAATATTCACATCCTAAAAATACAAACTTTTTGCAAAACAGATAATGATGCTTATGAACATATAAAAACAAAAGTATGGAAACGGATGAATGTGCCAGTTCAGTTTTCTGGAATGAAAATTTTCCTTTGGTGCACTACGGCTTATGGAGCTATCAATCCTGAAATAGCACATGGAACAAGGAATCAGAATTGCCCGATTGTCCACTATCCAGCTTCAAAAGAAAAACATCCGCAGAAAACTAATAAAATTATTCACTGTTCAATTCGTACGCAGGATTAAGTAACAACATCTATGTCAAGATCAGATCATCACCTAATACTGCAAGAATGGTAATGCTGAGTGCTGAGTCCTGAGTATAAGTGGGTTTTAAAGAGTACAAAGACATTTTGTCAGGTCCTTATAAAACTGGGACTTGTTAAATCACAATTTAGCCTTGACTCAGTATATGAACATATGCAAGGCACTTTATGGTGGTTCCTGACTACCATAAAGCAACTAAACTGGTAATCAAGCATCTTCAACCAAACATATCTTATATTCTTAGTGAATTTCACGATTGGACACGTTTTGAACTAATGGTCAATAGAGATGGTGAAGATTTGTGAACTGCAGTGTCCGCGTGTACAAGAGCAAAAAGCATTATTACATGACGTGTTGCTGGATCAATACCAACTATAGCACCTATTCATAAAAGATTTGCACTATTACTAGGATCAGTAAGGACAAAAACAAAATGAGCATCGAACAACAAATTGACTGATCCATGGGATTATCAGAGGAAGATTAATCAGTAAGCACAGTGCAGTTCTTGCGACTGACAGACTAATATGGATGAAAATTCCTCACGTGAAAACAGACAAGATAAAGTATGAATCAAGGCAAAACTGAGAGTAAGCAAGAATATATGAAGGTCATCTGCTCAAGAATCCAGCTCTTTAAATATATAAATCACATTATTTTTGACCTTTCAAATTTCCAAATTACTAAGCTACAACATAACTGGATCAACATGATATCAAAAACATGTACAAGTGTGTTTGTTGCAAGACATGTTATTGTTTAGACAAACAAACTATAACTGATTGATCTTGAAATTTATACCTTGTTTTTGCCTCCAAAGTAGCAGTCACAATTCGAGCATTTTTCTGGGATAACTGAGATAAACCGATGTTAGCAGAATGCAGCTTTTTACGAAGAGAAGCATGTGGAATAGGAAAGCCAAGAAATCATGTCCTAAATGAGCACAAAGTTAGAAAACAGTTCATAAAGGTATAAGCCTATTAGGTGCAACAAATTAGAATAGACCCTGATGGTCATCAAGAAAGATAAGAATAAAGTGATAACAGGTCAACAGATGAAGGCTTCTGATATATTGTCTAATCCAAGGCCTTAAACTAATACATTACTCTGTAATAGTATTAAGTATCAAGCAACTTTCATCAAATTGGATTAAGAAGTAAAGCTTACAAATCTTGAACATAACACACTAGAATAGTTTCTGATGATGCACATTTTCACACAGTATGTTGCCGATACAAAAGGCACAGAACGAGGTTATTTCATGGAAATTAGTCATAAGACTTGTGCTATTACTAGAAATATGTAATAACAATAAACAAACAAGAACCTCCTATGCAATATCATTGGTCTATTGCACGATAACATGAAAATTGATCCATTGTGGATTTTATTTCACTTAAATACACGTTAACATACTTGCAACTGAAATGACTGATTTAACTGAAAATTCATCATGTCTTTAAACTTAAGATAAATTATTAATTTAGAGACAAGTGAGAATTCCAAACTGACCTTTTGTGATGCTACAGAGATCAAAGTGGAATAAATGAAAGTGGAAGGAGTCAGCATGACGTGGTCTGGTCTGTATGCACAGGAGCACCTTAGTAGGACTTGAAGCTCGGGGAAGATACGAGGAGTCTACTAGGTCCGGAGGTGTTCTGGTCATCTAGGGGTTCCTTCCTCGTTCAATGGTCGAGTACCTGTAAGAAAAGATCTTTGTCAGTGAGAGGGCCTCCCAACGAGATCCCTCTGATGGCTAAGTTAACCTTTTGGATGAGAGTATTTATGGTGCCTTTTCCATGTTGGAGTTTTCTTTTGTATATATTGTGAGAGTGAGAAGAGTCCCTAGAGAGCCCCCCAAGAGGTGGCTTTTATACCTGTTTGTCGGTGGCTGGTTGTACCTCTCCCATCAATCTTCATCCTCCGCAGGGGTGTTTTATGCTGCAAGCAACACAGATGGCTGTCTGCATTGTGGATGGGCATGTCGCGTGTGGTTCCTGCCCTACTGCCATGCGATCTTTTTTGACCCACAAGATTTGATGGAGATTGTGCGATGCCCGATGATTCTGTGCATCAGGTTTCTCCCCCTATTATGGTGCGTCATTTGCAGGTGTCAGGGGGCACATCACATGCCAAGTCAGCGAGTCCCGCTCCATGTCAGGCCTGTCCAGGCCATGTCGACCAGTTGGGGAGGGGGCTCATTACTAACCCTATCATCCCCCCCCCTAGGAGGAGGCTTTCCCGAGGTTTGACGAAGGCATAGGGAAGGGTCCTTCGGGTGCGAAGTTATAGTGTGGGAGTGATCTGTATGCCTGTATGGAGTCGCATCATTTTGGCTATCGGTTGGTCATACGTTAGCGTGGTTATCATATAGCTATTGGGCTTCGCATGGGAAGCCTTCAAACGAAGAGAAAAGTTTGCTTGGAGATGTTCGGGACTGAAAGCCCTTGAGTGAGGCTGAGAGCTTGCTTGGAGATGTTCTGGACTGAAAGCCCTTAGGCGAGGCTGAGAGCTCGCTTGGGGATGTTCGGGACTAAAAGCCCTTAGGTGATACTGAGAGCTCTCTTGGAGATGTTTGGGACTGAAACTCTTGGGCGAGGCTGAGAACCCTTGGGCGAGGCTAAGATCTTGCTTGGAGATGTTCGAGACTGAAAACCCCTGGGCAAGGCTAAGATCTCGCTTGGAGATGTTCGAGAGTGAAAGCCATTGGGGTGAGGCTAAGAGCTCGCTTAGAGATGTTCAGGACTGAAAGCTCTTGGGCGAGGCTAAGAGCTCGCTTGGAGATGTTCGGGACTGAAAGCCTTTGGGGGAGGCTGAGAGCTTGCTTGGAGATGTTCGGGACTGAAAGCCCTTAGGCGCAGCTGAGAGCTCGTTGGAGATGTTCGAGAAATCGAGGGCGTTATGCAACCTGCTTTTTGGTGGGGAGATTTTTCTTGGGATTGATGCTGATTCGTCTGTCCATCAAACCCCTAGTAAGGTGATACGTAGCCTGCGTAGTATCTCATCGGGCACAAAGCACGAAACATCATAATGAGCTATCCCACTCTTTGAGCAAGTGAAGCACCAACAGGTGCCGGGGCAAGGTATTAATCCCTATAGTTTCTTTGTAGTCTCTCGCTACTCTTTCTGTGGCTGCGTTGCTGATTGTCTCTGTCATCTCCAGTACTGACTGCACCGTTGCTTATTGCTTTCAACCCCCCTTTTTGCTCCCCCGATAATTTCTTGAGCAGGTCAAATGTCCTCCACCTCCTCTCATTCTGAGTCTCGTTCGATCGCAATTTTGACCGTAGGTCTAGGGTTTTAGATTATCCCTCTTGTCACGGACAACAATGTAAACAAGGTGTTCGATGAAATGCTTGTGTTAGTCCGTGTCCTTCGGTTTAGGTACATATCTTGTACAACAAGAAGCGGGCTTGCAGTAGGCTTGGAAGCCCTAGTTTGATTTGCTTTATGGCCAAGTTTGGCTTGTAAATACATGTGTGTCTTATAAGCACTTGTGGGGGGCTTCGGTCTGTAGTGGACCATTATCCTTTGTGTGCAACCTCTCTGAGTTTGTAATGTCCATGGGTGTAATTTGTATTTTGGCTCTATAAAGTGTTTTCTTGAGCAGGTGCTTGTGGATCCCATGGAAATTGCTTATTGTGGCTCGTTTTCTCTTTTTGTAAGTCTGTGGGATTTTAGGAGATCTCGGGGAGGGCTGACCTTTGCGGACGGACACGCATGGGTGCCGCACGGCTTAGGCAAAATCAGCTAAGCCCATGACAATGTGGTATCAGAGCGGGACAAGCACACGCAGAAACACTTGCCAAACAAATGTGGGGGACCTAGCTAGGCTGTGTGGAGGACAGCTGGCACGTGCAACCGTTTAGGGGAAACGGACATTGAGATATAGGGAAAGGAGTCGCTCAGAGGAGCGGGCATCCTAGTTTGGCATTCAAGGAATAGCCAACCCCTTTGCGCGAGAGGCACCACGAGGACAAACAAGCGAAGACGAATGCGTACCACACAAAGATTGGGATGGTTGAGTTTGAGCTATATCTCGACGTTGGCAACCAAACTTGACGGTGCTTATGGCAAAGCAGGGCGCTTGGTGAAAGATGAGACCGTGCAAGGTGGGAGGTGTTGTGTAACGACCGAAAGAGTTATGCAAAGCTCACAGAGGTGAGGGGAATTGCTAACTCGAAGGATTCAAACTCATGCATGGGCTTGTACACGGATGACGGAGTGTTCGTGGCCATCCCAAGGCGTGATTAGAACTCGGCGCCATGGAGCATCAGAACTTTCTCTTCAACATGGAAAGGATATGTCCGTAGGTGGCTGAAATGTGTAATAAATTCAGCATGTTGCTAGACCTTGAAGGGTGCAGTGGAGACTGTATTGGAGAAGGGTCGTAATCTAGCAAGTACATTTATGGGGGCAAAACAAAGCACAAGTTCAGTAAGACGGAGTAGTCCAAAGGGGATGATGGTCTCCGAAACTTCCAGTGGGAAGTATGTAAAAAGAAAAGTTGCTCCAGCAGGACAGATATCTAGGAGGGATAAGTCCTAGTTCTCTAGTGGGAGAATCATGTGTAACGGACTGAGTGAGTGACGAAGAGTTGTCGCATGATCTCGAAGGAGGTAATGCATTGGTGGATGCATTTCGAGATCAAGTGGGAGAGCAATCCAAGGCAACATCATATGAAGGCACACTTAGAGTCGAGGCAGAAATCGAACTCAACAGAAGGCTGACCCGTGGAATGGTGGACGTGAGGGCCACTATCAACTCAGGGCAAATCGAGGAGCAGAGCGACTTGGGTGGAACTCGGTGAAGTATCCAAGCCGCATGAAGGGAGTCGACATAGAAGATGGAACATGGAGCGGAGGCACAAAGCTTTCCTTAGACAGAGGTCAAGGGCATGAACTCTTGTAGAGGCAAGAGTGGGATCATGTCGTTCCATGGGTTCTTCATTCTGATGGGACAGACTTATTTTGCATGGTGCCAAAGATGAAGGGAGCTTCAAGGCACATGCAAGCTACCTTAGAGATGCATTTGATGGAGTAACTAAGGTGATTCAACTTGCAGAGGCAAAGTTAGGATTATGAGACCTTAGTACGGGGCAAGAGAACGCAGAGGCGGGTACTCTTGAAGAATATGCCACAGTGTTGCCGTTCAAGTTGTCAGGAACAAGAGGTGCATAACAAGATTGTACTGGTAAGGGATAGAGGCCCAAGATCCAGACAATGGTGCACCAACTCTAGCGAAGTCAGAGGACTTCAGGAGCTACTAGGCGACGGACTGTCCTAGAGCTATGCTTCCTCCAGGAGTAACCCAGGAGTGGGGGGGGACGAAGGGGAATTGCCAAGGGAGCGAACTAAAAGTCGGAGATGGCAGAGGCCTTACGATGTGTTGGCAGAGGCCACACGTGGAGAAGTCGTAGTCCGAGTTCATCACACGAGAATCTGTATGCAATGGAGATGTCACCAGGAGGCGACATGGTGTAGCGGATCGTGGTGGAATAGTTCGTGGCAATGCAATACAGACAATCTTGTCCCGTGAGGGACAAAATCATGTGGAGGTATGATCAGGAGTTACTGGGAGCTCCACTTTGGTGTACGACACAATAAGAAGAAGGGCTATGGATTCAAGGAGTGAATGCCGTAGTACCGCAGAGGCGGGTCTTCGTGTGTGCATCAAAGCTTACATTAGATGAAAGCCTTAGTCATCAGCATATGGGAGCTGTATACCACCGAGGAAGAAGTCCAAGTGCACGTACCAGTGAGTCCCATGGAGGGGGACATGATCATGTGAATGATTAGGAGCTGCTGGGAGCTCCACTTCGGTGAACCATACAACGAGAAGAAGGGTTGTGGATTCAAGGAGTGAATGCCACAGTACCGCAGAGGTGGGTCTTTCGTGTGTATACATCGAAGCTTGCATCAGATGAAAGCCTTGGTCGTCAGCATATGGGGGCTGTGTACCACCGAGGGAGTAGTCAGATTGCAAGTACCGGTGAGTCCCATGGAGGGGACTTGATTAACTAGAGCAGTTGGAGAGTTGGACTGCTTGCTCACATTCGCTAAGGGAGCCGGCAAGTCGAGGACAAGGCCGAGTGTTTAACGTTGCTACTAAGGAAGCTAAGGAGAACAGAATCATGCGAGCCCTGCAACAAGATGGCGGAGGCCATGCATGAGAGTTGCAGTCTGTCTCCATCGACCAAGGAGAACTGCTAGGAGGACACAGTGGTGTCAAAACAGATAGTCGAAAGGGGCAAGGAAGCGACGACGAGTCCAACGGGGCTCAGCTACCTGAAAGAAAAGCGTCGGTTAGAGAGGAGGTGGACTCAGAGGAGCTCCACAGTGCCACAGAGGCAGATCTACCGATCGCGAAGGAAGGGATGAAGATGCAACGTAACGGATAGTAGTGCTATGGGCTTGGCGTACGCAGATGCGGGACTTCCGTGAAGTCATCGATCCCTTGCTCTCATGAAGGGACAACATTGGTCGTAAAAAGGGGCCAAGGAGGTGGAGAATACAGAGGTAAACTCCAAGTACCAAGACGAGGCAGAAGGGTAGAGGCCAAGAAACTTCATAAGACCGATGTCGATGGGCTTCTCATCCAGATAGCCGAAATTAAGGGACTTTGGGTTGATGCAGGAGTGCTCGACCAGGGAATAAAGTAGGCAGTACATGGTACTGTACCTTTCTACTCAAGAGGAGTAGGCGACAAAGGTGATGGAGAAGACGGTACAATCCCAAAGGCGACCAAACCTATCAAAGACTTACTCCAAGTTGGGGGACTCCAAGTTGGAGTAAACTTTTGCTCTTTTCGGGCAAAACTTCTTGCATTCCGAAGTTCAATGGCGTGGAAAGGTGAATCACGAGCTAACCCAACGCAAGGAGTGCAACCACTTCAAGTGCTTGTGTGAGCAAAGAGCGAATGTTAGTAACCAGCTCAATGCATGAAGTACAAACTCGAGGAGGCAGGTGAAATCGAGTAACCTTTGCCAGGCGAAATTGAGTAACCTTTGCCTTCTCAACTCGAGAGAATGGGCGAAACCAAGTACCCCAGTTCTCTTAACTCGAGGAAGTGAGCGAAGCCAAGCAAACTTTTGCACTTTTCGGGCAAAACTTCTTGCATTCCAAGTTCAATGGCGGTGGAAGGTGAATCACGAGCTAACCCAACACAAGGAGTGCAACCACTTCAAGTGCTTGAAGTGTGAGCAAAGAGCGCGAATGTTAGTACCAAGCTTAATGCATGAAGTACAAACTCGAGGAGGCAAAGGAAATCAAGTAACCTTTGCGGTGAAATTGAGTAACCTTTGCCTTCTCAACTCGAGAGAATGAGAAACCGATTCTCTTAACTCGAGGAGGTGAGTGAAGCCAAGTAACCTTACCTTCTCAACTACGAAGAGAATGGGTGAAGTCAAGTATCCCAGTTCTCTTACTTATCCAAGGGAGCTCGCAAGTTCGGACCCTTCAAAGAAAGCTTATGGAAGACAATGGTTGTCAAATCCTCACCGTTGGTGATCGCTATTGAGAGTAGTTTTTCCACTTCATTTCCCAATTGACTAAGAGGGAGTGATGCGAATATACTTGGAAGTGACAACTAACGGAAGAAGGTTCAATGGGCAAACATTATGGAGAAAGGACCTTAAAACTTCAAAGTGTGAGGCGATGCTCGTTAAAGCTCCAACAAGCATCTACCCAGTTCAAGCAATATGAGTATCCGCGATCGGCACATAATAAGGTAGGTCTTTTCCTTCATCGAGGGATTTGCGAGAACTAACCAGATTAGCACAACTCAGCCAACCCCACACCATTCATCATTGGTGAGTTGAAGCGATGGCGGATTAGAGTTCGACTACTCAACAACGACGGAGAGCGGCTAGGAGCCAAAGGGTGTTGCCAAAGCAAGATTAAAGATTCAGCAGAATGCGATGAGATGCAGCGTCTATAGTGGCTTCGACGAGGACGTCGAAGGAATAAGTGGGGGAGAATGTCACGGACAATAATGTAAACAAGGTGTTCGATGAAATGCTTATGTTAGTCCGTGTCCTTCTGTTTAGGTATATATCTTGTACAACAAGAAGCGGGCTTGCAGTAGGCTTGGAAGCCCTGGTTTGATTTACTTTATGGCCAAGTTTGGCTTGTAAATACATGTGTGTCTTATAAGCACTTGTGGGGGGCTTCGGTCTGTAGTGGACCATTATCCTTTGTGTGCAACCTCTCTGAGTTTGTAATGTCCATGGGTGTAATTTGTATTTTGGCTCTATAAAGTGTTTTCTTGAGCAGGTGCTTGTGGATCCCGTGAAAATTGCTTCTTGTGGCCCGTTTTCTCTTTTTGTAAGTCTGTGGGATTTTAGGAGATCTCGGGGAGGGCTGACCTTTGCGGACGGACACGCATGGGTGCCGCACGGCTTAGGCAAAATCAGCTAAGCCCATGACACTCTGGGGACTCTAGGTTGACTATCGCTCTTCGTTATCCGGGGGTGTCACTCCTGTCGACTATGGGGCTATAGAGGCCTTGGCGATGATGCGATCATGTTTCAATGTAGATTCGACTATCACGACCCATCGGTTGGTCAAGGTTAGGAAACATTATTATATTCCTTTAGAGTATAAACTCCATGTGCCCCTACTGGGGGAGCATCCTTATGACGCATCTCCGAGTGGTTTCAGTCTATGAACTATTGCCCTCGAGGTGGGCCTAAGGTTCCCGCTGCACCCTATGATTGAGATGTGCCTCGAAGGTGGCAAATCTCTCCTTCCCAGATGGCACCCAACTCATGGCGCTATATGGTGGCTTTCCTGTGGGAATGCTATGGGTCGAGTATAGCAACGACCCGAGATTTGTTCATGGCTTGTTTTCACCTAAGTCGGGGATAGGTCATGTATTACTTGACCACTCATACTAGATTCTGAGTGAGGTGCGCCTTCCAGCAACAAAGGTTGGAAGTCATGCTTTTTCTTCATTTCTTATCATCGGGGCTGGAGCTTTTCAACCGAGTGGACCTCTTAGATGGTGAACAACTCGGTCCCGATGCTTTCAGCTGATGAGACCGAACTAGTTGAGATCCTCCGAAGGATCTTTTCTGCTTCCAGGGGGTGAAGAACATGAATGAGGCATGGTTGACTGAGGCAGGCATTAGCCCGAGCCCCTGAGGTATGCTCTTTCTATTTGTTTATCATGCTTAGTGCATTTTTCTGATTGTACCTTGTCATGTAGAAATGTTCAACCTTGAAAAGATAAAGTCCGGCGGTGGGGTGGGCAGCAGATCGACGGTTCCATCAGCAACCGATGCGTCTACCTCTATAGTAGCTATTAGTTCCATGGTTGAGAAGCGCCCCAGCATCGATGAGGGGTTGAGCTTGAGGAAGCGTAGCAAAAGGGGGACTTTTGAGCAGCTCATAGACACCTCAGGGAACACCACTAGGGTCCTCGCTGAAAAGGGGAAGGAGCTGGTGGAGCTCGAGGAGGCCCCTGAATGGGGGTATACCATCCGAGAGCTATATGAGGTGGAGGACCGGGTAGGAGCGGACAAGTATTTTTCTTTCATCATGATACGGTTGAAGACCATCGAGGGTGAAGATCCTCTAGTACCATGGTGGTTGGCCATCTCCGGGTTGAGCCAGGTGTGGACCGAGGGTCCGTTATCTGGGGAGTATTTGCAGGGGCTCTGAATCCCACCTTGGTAAAACAAGTATATGAATGCTCCTCTGAGGAGCTCATGAACAGGGTCGGCAAGTCACCCATCTAGGTAGGCAACCCTTCTCTTTTCTCCCACTCCTCGATTTCGTCCTCTCCTTTTGGGCTTTGCTCCATTTTCTTTACAAGGGCTTCACTTTGTCAATGCCCTTATCGATCGGATCCATGATGCAGGCCAGTTGGTTCGGAGCCAGCATGAGAGAATTCTAGTGCTTCGGGCCACCAACAAGGAACTCAAGCTTGGGGCCAACTAGGATTTGGTCGCGACCGCTGAGCTTCATATGAAGGGGCTGGAGGAGGACGCCAATAAGCTATAGGTGGAGCTGGAGTCTCTCAAGAACCAGTGAAGGGAACTGGACCAGGAAGTCAGGGTTCTGCACTCTAGCTTGGATGAGGCTTGGAATGACTGAGCCCGCCTGGAGGGGGATGTGCTGTCATTGACTAAGGCGGTGACACTTCTCGAGGCTGAGCTGAAGGCTGAGGGACCGAAGGTGGTGGATGCCTATAAGGCATCTCAAGGATTCAAGTCGGGCCTCAAGAAAATGGGGAGGGTCAGCTATGAGTTCGGGTACCGGGTGGCGCTCGAACGACTCTGGGGGAAGCATCCAGAAATAGCAGGACCCATTTGCCGAGTGTCCCGACGATGCCAACATGGAGATGGATCTCAACTAGCCCTTTGACGACAACACCCCCTTGGAGAAATAGCTGACCTTGTAGTAACCTTTACTTTGTATGTCGGGCACTGGAGCCCTATTTTATATTTGTTGCTAGACCGACTTTGTAATCTTATCCTTATTGAATGAAATTACCTCCTTTTGAATGTCTTACTTTATCTGAGCTACCCCAGACATTTTGAGTCTTTATTCTGTCATTCTAGACATAGAACTTTTTCAAGTTTGACATATACCAGGTATGAGGGAGTGTCTTCCCCTCCATTATCGCTAAAGTGTAAGTCCTAACTCGGATGACTCGGATAACTCGAATGACGCGATACAGACCCTCCCATCTTGGGGCAAGTTTTTCGCGGGAGTGCTCAGGATTGCTGACCTCGGCCTTCTTGAGGACTAGATCTCCCATGCCAATTGGTCGGGGTTAGATCCTCCGATTGTAGAGTCAAACAATAGCCCTCTAGTAGTGTAGGGTCTTTAAGTGTGCCTTAGTTGTATACTCCTCGAGCAAGTCGAGGTTCTCCTTGAGGCCTGTTTTTGATGCTTCAGGGGTGAAGTTCTCAATCCTCATGGTTGGTAAGACTACCTCGGGTGGCAGAACCTTGGTGCCAAAGGCCAGACTGTAGGGTGACTCTCCCATAGAGGTCTTCAGCGTCGTCCATAGAGCCTATAAGACACTTGGGAGCTCCTCAACCTAGGCTGTTATGGCTCCCACCACTCACCTCCTCAATCCTTTGAGTATGCTTTTGTTGGTTACCTCGGCCAATTCGTTGGTTTGCGAGTGGGCCACCGAACTGAATTTTAGTTGGATCCGGTAGCTTTAGAAGGATTTAAACTTAGGATTGTTGAACTATATCCCAGTATCCATGACTATGATCTTTGGGATGCTGAACCTCATGATGATATTCCTCCAAACGAAGCCCTCCACTGCTTCTTTATGGTCGAGGCTAAAGGTTCAGCCTCGATCCATTTGGTAAAATAATCTATCCCAACAATTAAGAACTTTCGCTGCCTGGTCACTAATCGGAACGGACCAAGAAGGTCTGTTCCCCACTGCGTAAAAGGCCATGTGCAGTGGGTTGGGGAGAGTGGCAAAGCTGGTTGGCGAGGGATGCGTGTATACTTCTAACATTTTATACACTTCTAGACATAGGTTATTGCATCTACCAATATGGTCGGCCAGTAGTACCCGAGGCGAAGGACTTTGAAAGCCAAGGTGCATCCTCCGATGTGTTTATTGCATATCCCCTCATGGACTTTGGCAAGCACTACGTTAGCTTCAGATTTTGATAAGCATAGTAGTAAGGGCTGGCTGAAAGCTCTTTTATAAAGGTGCCCATTGATGATGTTGTACCATGCTTTAGTTCTTTTGACTCGATGGGCAGCCACTTTGTCTATCGGGAGAATCGCATCCCTCTTGTAGTGTAGTATTTCCTCCCTCCAGTCGGGATGAGCGACCGTTATTGCCTCTTCGATAGTGGTGACCATCGGTCCATGGATGTTGGGGGTGGTTGATGGCTCGATACCGGCAGTGTCGGCGGAGGTTGACCTAGCCAAGGCATCGGCCTTGGAGTTCTCGATGTGAGAGATCTAGGAGATTTTAAAGTACTTAGTCATAGCTATTAATTGACAGGCCTTGGTGAGGTACCGGGCCATGTTCGACTCTCGAGTCTCAAAACTTTCATCGACTTGGCCAACGACTAGCTGGGAGTCGGTGAACACCTCTAGGTGCTCTGCTTGCAATTCAATCACTAGATGTAGTTTAAATAGTAGCGCCTTGTACTCCGCTTCATTGTTAGTGGTCGAGAACTCTAAGCACATGGTGTGCTCCCAAATCTACCTAGAGGGGTCCCTCAGGACTATCCCAACCCCTCCCTTGGAGGCATTTCCCGACCCATCAACGTGGAGGATCTATGCTGGTTGCTTTTGGGTGGACTCAGGGACTATCAGTTCCGAGGATAAGTCGGTAATTGCTTAAGCTTTAATTGCCCTCCTCGAAGTATATGCCAGGTCGAACTTGCTGAGCTCCATCGACCACATGAGCATCCACCCTACAACATCGAACTTAGAGAAGATTTGATGCAACAGTTTATCGGTGACTACCTTAATGGTATGGGCTTGGAGGTATGGTCGTAGCTTTCTGGCTGCGAGTACCAGGGCGAGCACAAGCTTCTCTATCAGAGGGTATCACTCCTCAACACCTTGTAGGACATGGTTAGAGTAGTAGACAGGCCATTGGTTGTTCCCATCGAGTTTAACCAAGATTGAGCTGACGACTTTCTCTAAAGTAGTGGGATGGGTGTATCTTGCATTTCTTGGATAAAAGGAGAGCCCCAAAGGGGACTCTTGCCACACTCGTCCTTTATCCTAATGGTCTTATGAACATTGTCAATTCTTTGGTTTATCAGATGTAGTTGTGCCCTCAAGGAATCAGTGGAGTCTGAAGAGAGTGTATCAGGGTATGACAAACTACGAACTAATGCACTAGGTGTAGATGTCGGGTGCCTGACTGCGTCGTCTGTGGGGGCACGATCAGACTCTGGTCGAAGCTGGGGTAGATTATCAGTAGGTTGCATCGCCAAGGGCCGACCTTTTGCTAGTGGCATCCCCATTATCGGGGCTACGGGAGCCGCTTGGGGTTGTAAGCTCGGCTGCTGGGCGAGTGATAGGACTCCAGCAGTGTTGAATCCTAATCATCTTAGTACTAGTCAATAAAAACCCTGTTAGATTATAATAAAGCCACTCCTATCTTATAAAGGAGTATAGCTAGGGTCTAGATTAGTCCTTAGGGCTTAGTAGCCACCACGCCTCTTACTAGGTTGGTCAGCTAGGGTTTCCCCCTACTTAGGTCAGCTATAGAGCCACTTAGCCGCCTCTTATTCCTATTAAGGCAGGTTGGCTATAGGAGGGGTAAAGGGATAATTATACTTAGGCAAGCACCCTCTTAGGCTAGGGTTTTGATCTTTATTTAAAGATGTAGCTGCCCCCCTCTTGAATTAAGCAATTATCAATTTTATTTCAGCCTTGTGCCGAATCTAGGAGGGAGGAACCCTTACAACATTCCAAGGGTTGATCCCCCTCAAGGATCAAAATTTATAAGGCTCCTTCTAGGGTTCTATCATATGGTATTAGAGCAGCGATCTTACTGCCCTTATAGCCATCTCAGCCACCTCCACCTTCTCAAGCAATTCCCACAATTGCTGTGATGTCCGCCTCCACCTTCCACCATAATCGCAGATCAAATCAGTCTACCGCTACCCCCTACATTTGATCTAGAAATATAAATTTTTTTTTATCATACATGCTTCTTCAATACTGTAAGATTCCTTACTTTACGCATTGAATATTTTTTCCAAAATTTTCCGCTGCAAATTTCATTTGTCGTAAACGTTATCGTTGTTACGAAGGTGGAACACTGCAAAAATTTTTAGCCATGTTTTTGCCTCTTGAAACTAGCGTATTCCTTCTCCTTTCTAGCCAAAATTTCTACACAGTTCTCAAGATCAAGTTAGCTTTCATCTGGATTTGATTTCTTGAAAAAGCTCCTTCTAGAACTGGTTTTCTTATGCAATCTTTGACCATCATACAGTTTTAGAATTTTACAATGAAGGAATTCGCCTTTCGTCTTTTGCTCTATTTCCCTACTGTTATGCTGCCAAAATTTTATCAAACTTTTTATTGGTATTAACAACATTTGAACCAAGGGTTTTTGTATAATTTCCTTAAACTTTCATCTGGAATTTATGTCGAGAAGTCATCATTTCTCTGACATAAGACTGGTTCAGTAGGATAGCACATCATAACACTTTTTTTTACCAAATTCAATTAGATTTGAGTGCTATTTTTTGTGAGATTTTAGACTCTCTTTTACTCATCTCAAAACCCTATCATACTCATTAAAAACCCTTTAAAACCCTACCCTAAATTGAAACCAAACAACCTCCAAATCTGCCCTAAACAGCAACCTACTTCCATCCAAACTGATTCACCTTCCAACTGGCCACTCCCTTCTCCAAAATTTCCATGCCACTAACTCGACAATAGAGAAAAGATCTCAATATTACAGATCTAGAAGCATATACTATGGCATCAGAGGAGGCTATCGATGCAAAGCTTGAAGCATTTAAAAACCGCATAGAAGAGAAGATGCGATCCCTTTTCGCCGAATTCAGCATTGGCCGACCGTCGAGCCCGAGGCAATCACAATAGGGAGAAACTTTAGATCGATGAGATGATCCTAAAGAACATGGCCATATCACCTCTATCTCAATAATCTATGCATGAAGGTTAACTTCCCTAGATGGGAAGAAGGAGACTCGATCAGGTGGATCTCGTGCGTGGAGCGCTATTTTCGGTTCTACTGAACTGCCGACGCCACACGAGTGGAGATTGCTGCCATCCACCTTGAGGGAGATGCTATTAATTAGTTTAATTAGTTTGAACACACCCATGGAGGACTCTCTTAGTAGTGATTCAAGGAATGACTACTAAACCGCTTCAGACCAACCGATTTCGACAATGTCGATGGACAATCAACAAAGATTCATCAAACCTCTACAATATAAGAATACTAAATAAGGTTTGAGTGTTTATCTAACCAAACTGAGAATTGGTCTGAGAAATAACTTTCAGGTACTTTTATTGAGGGCCTAAAGCTGGAGATCTGAGGAGAAGTAAAGGCACGACAACCATATACTCTTATGGTGACATTTTCCTTCACGTGTATCCATAAAGAACAATTGAACCACGAGGTATGAAGGACAATAGTCGCTCCTTGACCAGCCATGCCGAGGCCTACTGCCCTCTCTACTGCCATCCAAGCCCCTACACTAAAAAAGTTGACAAGAGACGAGCTTCGCGAACATCACTGTGAAAAGGGTTGGCTCCTCATGATTGAACTAGTGGAGGATGAGGACAATGAAACATCGGAAGAAGCCCTTGAACCTAAAGAAAAAGCCATAGAGGAAGAGTCCCAACCGGCCGACTATGCAGTGCATGCATTGGCCGACTACTCCAACCCGCAAATGATGAAAGTTGGAGGACTTCTAAAACAACAACCCATCACCATTCTCATTGACATGGGAAGCACCAATAACTTCCTCAACAGTAAGGTTGCTGCACATTTGGTGCTTCAAATTTAAGGTTGCAACAAGTTTGACGTAAAGGTCACCGATGGTCGAATCTTTAATTGCGACTAACGGTGCCCACGGATGAAACTACTCCTCCAAGACCAAGAAGTGATAGCTAATTTCTTCCTCCTACCCATCGATGATTATGAAGCCATACTTAGGATCGAATGGCTCACAACACTAGGTAATATCTCCTAGAATTTTTCTAAATTAATCATGAAATTTTATTATAAAGGAAGATATGTCATGTTAGGAGGCAAGCGCGGGAGCCAAATTTCTACCGTTTCGTCACAATGAATGGAGAAAGTTTTGCATAAAGCACATGGTGGATTTTTGATGCATATTCAGTAGCCATCTATGGGGGAGAACATACAAAATTCAGATCCTAAGCTTGACCTTTGCCTGAATGAATTTATAGATATTTTCTTGGAGCCACACGGGCTGCCCCCTAACCGGCCGTATGACCACCGCATTCCTACCACTATCCTCACTTATAGAAGGATGAGATCAAGAACATTGTTAAAGAGATACAACACCAGGGTGATTCGACCGAGTTGCAGCCCTTACTCCTCACCATTGTTGCTAATACACAAGAAAGATGGTATGTGACAGATGTGTGTTGACTACCCGACTCTAAACGTCATCACCATCAAGGATAAATATCCTATCTCATTCGTAGATGAACTCATGGATGAACTAAAAGGAGCCCGAGTCTTTACTAAATTGGATCTCTGATCTGGATACCATCAGATTCGGGTATACACTAAAGATATTCTGAAAACTATATTCCGTATGTATAATGGCCACTACGAGTTTCTGGTAATGCCTTTCGGACTTCCGAATGCTCCTTCTACTTTCCAAAGCCTGATAAATGACATTTTTCAGAGTTTTCTATGCAAGTTCGTATTCGTATTCTTTAATGATATTCTCATTTATAGCCCTATGCTTGATATACATTTTCAGCACTTACGAACTATTCTAACGATTCTTCGGGAGAATACTCTTTATATTAAACAATCAAAGTGCAGCTTCTTATAGCATAAAGTGGAGTATCTTAGGCACATTATATCAGAGGATGGAGTGGTGGTGGACTCGATAAAGATCGAAGCAATGCAAGGATGGCCGAGACCTACAAAAGTATAATTACTACGTAGTTTCCTTTGACTTATGGGCTACTACCAAAATTTTTATGAAAGATTATGACAAGATCAGTGCCCCGCTCATGTCCTTACTGAACAAAGATTCCTTCTTGTGCTTAGATAAAGCCTCCACAGCCTTCAAACAACTCAAGGCAACCATGATGATGATGTCGGTCCTAGCGCTACACGATTTCGGTCATACTTTTGTCATTGAGGCCGATGCATCAGGAGTTGGAATTATGGCTATTCTTATGCAAGATGGTCGACTCCTAATTTACACCGAGGCTTCCCCCATACTCTATATGAGGTTTTTACAGGAGATACTAATTATTACCAAATTTAAAATATGGTTGGATACAGGTCCATGGCACGAAAGAGAGTAAAACCAGAAGAATTACAATCCATGCTCATGCCAGATTGTGCTCTCATCATCCTGAATCATACCAGAGAACAGTCACCATTCCAGAAGAAAGATTGGCTATCATTAAAGACTAAATATATGATAACATATGCAAAGAAGAAATGACCTCTCGACAAACTTCAGAATAGATAAAAAATTGAAGATCGAGTTTTTCTACACCTCCAGCCTGATCAATAGGAAACTCAAGCCTTAATGAAGTGGTCTCCCTATTTCTTTGGGCCTTGCAAAATTGAGGATCACATTGGGGCCCTAACCAGGAGATCAAATTCGCGTACTAAATCAAGATTACAGTTGATTCACCAAGTATCCCATCTCAAATGAAAATTTAAAGAAGACGACTGAGTCAAAATCCTTCCAACTAACACCCCAGCTGATGAGGAGGCCAAAGTTTAGTTAATGATAGCATGGGAGTCACATGAGAAGTTGAAGATCCAATTTCCAGAGTTTATGTATCCTCAACCTTGAGGACAAGGCTGATATGAAGAGGACGGACTTGATAGGACTCCAACAGTGTTGAGTCCTAATCATCTTAGTACTAGTCAATAAAAAACTTGTTAGATTATAATAAAGCCACTCTTATCTTATAAAGGGGTATGACTAGGGTCTAGATTAGCCCTTAGGGCTTAGTAGCTGCCACACCCCTTACTGGGTTGGTCGGCTAGGGTTTCCCCCTGCTTAGGTCGGCTATAGAGCCACTTAGCCACCTCCTGTTCCTATTAAGGCAGGTTGGCTATAGGAGGGGTAAAGGGGTACTTCTGCTTAGGCAAGCACCCCTTTAGGCTAGGGTTTTGATCCCTATTTAAAGATGTAGCCCCCCCTAAATTAAGTAATTATGAATATTATTTCAGCCTTGTGCCAAATCTAGGAGGGAGGAATCCCTACAACATTCCAAGGGTTGATCCCTCTTAAGGATCAAAATCGATAGGGCTCCTTCTGGGGCTCTATTAGTGAGCTACGAAATATAGGGGATGATTGCCTGGATCATTCTCGCTATGGCCTGGACCTAGTTTATAAGTCCCTGAAAGGCCTCAGGGGCTACCGCCGAGTCCTCGAGATTAAGTGGGGGTGGAGTTAGTCTAGGGTCATTGAGTAGGTGTCCTGGGGTGTGGGAAGGTAGGTTCCCATCTCCGAACAAAGGGATTGGAAGCAGGGGTTGTGGGGCTCTCCCCGAGGTTGGTTGCATTGCGAGAGGGACATCGTCCCTGAGATTGCTGGGTGCTGAGCTTTCTTGCGACATCAGACCCTCCTTCTAGCGCTAAAATATTGCTGGATGATCCATCATGTCCGAGGAGTCAACACGTTGTGGTCCGGCCTGCACGCGCAGGAGCAGCTCAGCAGGACTTGGAGCTCAGGGAAGATACGAGGAGTCTATGGGCCCGGAGGTGTTCTGGTCGTCTAGGGGTTCCTTCTTCGTTCAGTGGTCAAGTACCTATAAAAAAAGACATTTGTTAGGGGGAGGGCCTCCCAACAAGGTCCCTTGATAGGACTCCAGTAGGGTTGAGTCAGAATCTCCATAGAAGCAGTTAATAAAACCCTGTGAGATTGTAATAAAACCCCACCTAGTCACTTCTACCCTATAAAGAAATGTGGTTAGGGTTTAGATTGAGGCCTTAAGATTTAGTGGCCATCGCCCCCTTTACTGGGCTAGTCGGCCAGGGTTTCCCCATGCTTAGGTCGGCTATAGAGCCAACCTAGCCGCTACTTGATCCTACTTAGGCAGGTTGGTTATAGAAGGGGCAAAGAGATAATTTTACTTAGGCAAGCACCCCATGGGCTAGGGTTTAAAACCCTATATAATGATATAGCTGCCCCCTCTCTTTTATCAAGCAATTATCAACTTTTATTCAGCCTTGTGCTGAGTCTAGGAGGGAGTAACCCTACAGCGTTCCAAGGGTTGATCCCCCTCAAGGGTCAAAATCTATAGAGCTCCTTCTGGGGTTCTATCATTTAGTATCAAAGCTACATTCCTACTACCCTATAGTCATCTCAGTCACCTCTACCTTCCCAAGCAATTCCTATAATTGCTTTTGACGTCTCCTTCACCGTCGCCCACCAAGCCACAGATCCATTAATCTGCTGTCATGTCATCCTCTGCATCAACATCTAAAAAATCTAGTATAATTTTATCACCCACGCCTCTTCAATACTGAAAGATTTTTTACCTTACATGTTGAAGAATTTTCCCAAATTTTATCCACTGCAACTTTCATTTATTGTAAACGTTATCGTTATTGCGAAGGCGTAACATTGTAGAAAATTTCAATCGCATTTTTGCCACTTGGAACTGGTTTATTTCTTCTCCTTTTTGGCCAAAATTTTATTACAATTACATAAATTAACTCAGCTTTTATTTGAGATTGGCTTTTGGAAAAAATTCCTTCTGGAACTAGTTTTATTGTCCCTTTTTTCATTATCATGCAGTGCTAGAATTTTACAATGAAGGATTTACCTTCCGTCTTTTGCCCTATTTCCCTAATGTTACGCTACCAAAATTTTGTCAAACTTTTTATTGGTCTTGACCACATTTGAACCAAGGCTTTCTGTATATTTTTCTTGAATTTTTCTCTAGAATTTATGTCGAAAATTCATCATTTATCTAACACAAAATCTGTTCAGCAGGGCAGCACATCGTAGGACTTTTTTTCGTCAAATTCTATCAGATTTGAGTACTGTCTTTTATGGGATTTTGGATTCTCTTTCTCTCATCTGCAAATCCTACTATTCTCACTAAAAAACCTTTCCAAACTATAACCTAAACTGATCCCAAACAACCACCCAAATCAACCCTAAACCGTAGCCTACTCCTATCTAAACCGATCCACTCATCCAACCGACCACCACCTCTCTAAAAATTCTCATGCCACTAGCCCATCAACAGAAAAAAGATCTCAATATTACAAATCTAGAGTCATACACCTTGGCATCAGAGGAGGCCATCAACACCAAGTTCGAAGCCTTTGAAAGCCGCATGGAGGAGCCCTTTTCACCGAATTCAGCATAGGTCGACCATCAAGTCCGAGGAAGTCACAACATGGAGAGACTTCAGATTAATAAGATGATCTTCAAGAGCATGGACACATCATCCATAATTAGAATAATATATGCATGAAAGTGGACTTCCCAAGATGTAAAGAAGGAGACCCGATCGGATGGATCTCGCGCACGGTGCGCTATTTTCGGTTCTACCGAACCGTCGACGCTACACGAGTGGAGATCACTGCCGTCCACCTCAAGAGAGATGCTATTCAGTGGTTCAATTGATTTGAGCACACCCATGGAGGACTCTCTTGGTAGAGGAAGGACTGCTAAACCGCTTCGGACCAATCAATTTTGACAACATCGATAGACAATTGACAAATATTTGTCAAACCTCTACAATACAAGAATACCAAACAAGGTTTTAATGTTTATCTAACCAAACTATGGATTAGTCTGAGAAACAACTTTTAGAAACTTTTATTGAGGTCTAAAGCCAGATATTTGAGGAGAAGTAAAGGCACGACAACCGTACACTCTTATGGTGGTGATTTCCTTCGCGTGTATCCAACAAGAATGATTTAACCATGAGGTACGAAGGACAAGGGTCACTCTCCAACCAGCCATGTCGAGGCCTACAGCCCCCTCTACTACCATCTGAGCCCTTGCACTAAAGAAATTAACAAGAGATGAGTTTCGTGAATGTTCGGCCAAGGGGTTGTGTTAGCACTACGACGAACCATGGAGCCGAGAACATCATTGCAAAAAGGGTCAGCTCCTCGTGATTGAACTAGTGGAGGATGAGGATAGTGAACCATCTGAAGAAGGCTTGAACTTGAAGAGAAAGCCACAAAGGAAGAGCCCTAATTGGCCAACTACGTAGTGCATGCATTGGCCGGCTACTCCAACCCACAGATGATGAAAGTTGGAGGACTTCTAAAACAACAATCCATCACCATTCTCATTAATACGGGTAACACAAATAACTTCTTTAGTAGTCAGGTTGATGTACGTGTAGCACTTTAAATAGAAGGTTACAACAAGTTTGATGTAAATGATGCCAACAGCCAAATCCTCAATTGTGACCAATGATGCATGCAGGTGAAACTACTCCTCCAGACCAAGAAGTGGTAGCCGATTTCTTCCTCCTACCCATCGATGATTATGAAGCCATGCTCAGGATCGAATGGCTCACAATGCTAGGTGATATCACTTCGAATTTTTCTAAACGAATTATAAAGTTTTATTACAAAGGGAGACAAGTCACATTGCGAGGCAAGCGCGGGAGCCATATTTCCACCGTTTGGATGAAATAGATAGAGATAGTTTTGCACAAAGCACATGGAGTATTTTTGATGCATATCCATCAGTCATCCAAGGAGGAGAACATACAAAATTCAGATCCAAAGCTTGCCCTCTTACTGGATGAATTCGTGGATATTTTCAAGGAGCCGCAAGAGCTACCCTCTAACCGGCTGTATGACTATCGCATATCGATTCTACTGGGCAAACCTCCATCAAATTTGAGACCATACCACTATCCTTACTTGTAGAAGGATGAGATTGAGAATATTGTTAAGGAGATGCTCGACACTGGAGTAATTCGACTAAGCTGCAACCCTTACTCTTCGTCGATGTTGCTAGTGCACAAGAAGGATAATACATAAGCGGATATGCGTTGATTACTGGGCTTTGAATGCTATCATCGTCAAAAATAAATATCCTATACCAGTTGTAGATGAGCTCTTGGATGAATTAAAAGGAGCCCGAGTCTTGACAAAATTAGATCTCCATTCTGGTTACCACCAGATTCGGGTATGCGCTGAAGATGTCCTGAAAACCACATTCTGCACATATAACGACCACTACGAGTTTTTGATAATGTCTTTCGGACTTATGAATGCTCCTTCCACTGACTCCCTTAAAGATATTAGAGAGGAATGAAAGAATAACCCAAAGACCAGAGACATAATAGAAAAATTGGAGAAGGATCCGGATTCCATAAGTCACTATACGTGGGATTCGAAGGACTTATGCTATAAAGACCGAATTGTTGTCGTTCCTTCTTCCCCTTACATTCAAGTTATTTTGCATGAGATGCACGCTTCACCTTCGGCAGGGCACTCTGGATTTTTGAGAACTTATAAAAGAGTGAAATAAAACTTCTTTTGGAAGGACATGAAAAAAATCAATTTATGACTGTATCCAAATGTGATGTATGCCAATAGCAGAAAAGTGAAACAGTGGCAAATCTGGGCAAACTACAACCACTACCTATACCGAACTTAGTATGGATTGACATCTCCATGAATTTTATCGAAGGACTACCATCATCTCAAGGTAAAAACATGATTTTTATGGTGGTAGATTGTCTAACTAAATATGCTCATTCTTGTGCTATGAGACATCCTTATATTGCTGCCAACATTGCTCAAATTTTTATGAAAAATATTATAAAATTACATGGGATGCTAAGGTTGATTGTGAGCGACTATGACTAGGTGTTTACAAGTAAATTTTGGACTGAGCTTTTCCAACTACAAGGTACCCAATTGAAGATGAGCATAACCTACCACCCACAAACGGATGACCAAATATAAGTGGTGAACAGATGCCTTTATAAATTTAAAAACATGCATGAAGCATCAACATCATATAATTCTTGCACTAAATGTGAAACACTAGAGACAATTAGAAAGAAAAATATAATACTTAAACAAACTTAAGAAATTTTAAAATAGGAAATAAATCTCTAAACATGATCCTTACTAATAAAGGTCATGTCCATAGGAAAGAAGGTATTGGCTTTGTGGGTAACACTAAAAAAAAGTCAACTATCTTTGTTAGAGGACCTACATTACACTCTTAACCTAAATTCATGTAATTTTTGTAGTAGATTATGATATTTTACCTATAAGTGTTCATTTAGAAAGTATAGTCCACACAAGTGAATTTGGGTGGAACATATAAGGTTTTGAAAGGTACCAAAAATAATATAATGTCCTTAGTTAAATTAGGTATAGCTTTTCATGTGGTACCCAAAGTTAAATGGGTACCCAAATCAAAACCTTTTATATTGTAGATTTGTCTCTGAACAAATGCTAGGAGCAAAAAATGGTAACTTGATAGTGGAAGCTCAAGGCATATGACTTAAGATCTAAAGTACTTTTCAAGTTCATTAGCCTAAACAACAACAAGAAAGAAATATCATTAAAATTAAACTAAATCAAAGCTTTTGTTTGAAAATATTTTATTGTAATAATCTTGATGATTTTCTTTGAAAATGTTACTTAGTTTTCAGTTTTAAAATATTTAAAAATGTTTTACTTGGTTAAACATATTTTATTATATTAATCTTGATGATTTTTTAAACTTGATTTTTGGTTTTAAATGACAATGCTTGAATTTGACATAAAAGATAAAAGATTTTTATATAAAACAAATCACATAAATTGAAACAGAAAAAAAGAAAATTTCTTCTTGAAAATACCTCTATCCTATCAAGCTTTCAAAAAGAGATAAAATAATATCATTATCATTGAATCTCTTAAAGTACAAAAATAATATTGATGATTGAAAATTGAATGTGATTTTTTCGTAAACTTTCCATTGACTTCTTCACTTGACTTATCCTTTATAAAAATCATTTTTAATCTCTATGATTTCTTTTTTTAATAAAAAGGAGATTTATTATCTTAACAATTATAATTTAAGATTTTTAATTAAGATCATTCTTCAATTTTATTAAGAAGAATTATCTAAATGAATTATATGTCTTAAGATTTATCTTGAATGAATCAAGATTATTTACTCTTCTATGACTCATTTTCATTATTTAAAAAAATAGAGATTTATCAAAATAGATAATGTCTTTTGGTAATTGCGAATTTATAGTTCATATTTTATCCTTAATGATATGATTTTCATTATATAACCCCTTGATATATATTGATCAATCATTTGAAAAGTAATTTTATACTACTATATTATTCCCTTCTTTTTTATAATGACCAAGTGGGAGATTAAATTGCTATCTTAACAACAAAACCTTTAAATAAAGAACAATTTGATTTTATAAAAAAGAATTAGATATGATAAGTCTTCTAATGTTGAATGAGGTACAATTAAATTAGATATTATGAACAAAGAAAAGAATTAGATATGATAAAATTGCTATCTTACAACATAATCATTAAATGAGTAACAATTTGCTTAGAAGAAAATTAGAAAATTTAAATTTTCTAAACGAATGAGAAATACATGATTTGCAAATTGAGCTTGATTTGATATCATATTTTTCTAGATTTCCTAATTTTTGTAAATTGAGCTTCTTATTAAGTCCAAATGCATGATTTTCAGTCATATTATTTTTTGGATTTCTTGAACTTCTTCTTAATATTTACATGAGATGATCTTATAAAATGCAACGAGTAGCTCTTATATTCCTCGGATTTCTTAACTTTTGAGCTCTCTTTTTAAGTGATTCTTTCCTTTTGAAATTGATATCTATAAAAGAGAAAATGTGATTCAAATTTCTTTTTATGATAAGATTCATATTTGTCCTCTCTCTCAAAATCATTTTGATTCATGGATCTTTTAAATCCTTGATGAAATATTTTCAAATGTATCCTCCCTTTTGATATTTGAATTTTCGTTTGATACTTAATTTTTGGATCTTTGAACACCCCCCCCCCCCCGCCCCCCATTTTAAAAAGGGGGAGAAAGCAATTTGATGAGAAATGGATTAATCTCTATTCTTATTCTTCTAAGGGGGCAAATGGACTAGATTTCTTTTTTTATGTACTAAATGTTTAAGAATGTTCAAATATAAGTTGAGTATTTATCCTTTTTATCGATGATAAAGAGGGAGAAATGATATAATTGATGACATAAGAAATGTTTTGAGATCTTTGAAATGTTTAAAATTTTTATGTGATACCAAGAAATAGATATTGTATCATGATTGGTGATATGTTTATCATGTAAAACATATTTTTGGTTGAAATTATTTATCATGTAATACTAAGAAGATGAATGCTTTGAAAATTTTATTGTGTATGGTCTTATGAATGGTTAAATTGTGAAAATTTTAATATTGTCAAAATGCTATACTTAAATTCAAAAGTAATAAGTTCCTTTGAATTTGAGTTTGCTCTGTTTATCCTATGGCATATACATAGGAGGAGTTAATGTTAACTCTCACCATCAATTGGTTATCATATTTAAAAAGGAGGAGATTGTTGAATCTTGGATTTTGATGATGAAATCAATTGATGAGTTTTATGATCTAACTTGTGTGTTAGAGAAAGCGATGTAGGGTTAACAACGATAAATGTGAAAAGGCAATACAATATGATGTTAGGCCAGAGTCAAGTTTAGGCATCAGAGTGATGTTTGAACGATGCAATGACAGCTCGCTAGGAGTTCGTCGAAGGTGATCAGGAGCTCACTAGGAGCACATTGCGAGCTTTCTAGAAGATGATCGAGAGACTCACCGGGAGTTCGCTAGAGGATGCCGGGAAGTTCGCAAGAGTTTGAAAGATCGATTAATGTACAGGATAACAAGAACGATAATAATTATCTTAGTATGTCATAGTTAACATCATGTGTTTTGAGTCCGAATTGAGGTAGATTTGGAGAAATCTAAATTAACTCAATAAGAGGAAACCATGTCAACTTTGGGTTAGGATTTGAGCCCAGGTTGAGCTCATTTCGTTGACCAAGAAAGGGGTCAATAAGAAGTATAAGTCGGGTATAAAACTATATAAAAAGTATAGTTTTGAGATTCTCAATAGTAGTACCAATATACGACAATAGTACCACCTAAGTAGTGATGGTACCACTGTCGCCCATATTTTCGGGGCACTTTCAGCGATAGTACCATCCGTACTTGATTTTTTCGGAAAAGATTAAATTTTGGCTCTATTTTTTAAAGCCAATTGGGGTCTATCAATATCCCAAGTATTCTTGCATTGGAGAGCAAGAAAGTGAAAGAAAAATATATGAAAATACTGAGAAAATACAATTAGAATTTATTGAGAACTTTTCTTGTGCGCTTCAAGTGTAAAGCGAGGTTAAGGGAAGAGTAGAATAATAGGACTCTAGTAGGGTTGGATCTTAATTACCCTAGAAGTAATCAATAAGAATCCTGTGAGATTATAATAAAACCCCACCTAATCACTTCTATCCTATAAAGAAGTATGGCTTGGGTTTAATTTGGGGCCTTAGTCTTCCTAGCCGCCACCCCTCTTACTAGGCTAGTCGGGTAGGATTTCTAGCAGAGGAGCGTGGCTTGTACAGCCACTTAGGCTGCTGCCCTCTTTATTTATGCATGGTAGCTATAAGAGGGGCAAAAGGAAAAATTCACTTAGGAAGCACCCCATAGGGCTAGGGTTTGGAGCCCTATATAAGCATGTAGCTTCCACCTCTTTTAATCAAATAAGAATCAATTCTATTTCAGCCTTGTTGGCCGACCCTAGGAGGGAGGAACCCCTATAGCGTTCCAAGGGTTGATCCCTCTCAAAGATCAAAATCTATAGAGCTCCATCTGCTGCCCCTATAGCCATCTCAGCTACCTTCATATTCCTGAGCAATTCCTATAATTGTTGTGACACGCGCCTCTACCTTCTACCCCAACTGTAAATCAAATCAATCTACCGTTGCCCCCTGTGTTTGATCTGGAGATTTGATATATTTTTATTACCCACGCCTCTTCAATACTGAAAATTCCTTTACCTTACATGTTGAAGAGCTTTTCCATACTTTCATTATAGTAAATTTTGACTGTTGCAAACGTTATCGTTATTGCGAAGGTGAAACGCTGCAGAAATTTTCAATCGTTTATTTGTCTCTTGAAACCAGTTTATTGCTGCTCCTTTTTGGCTAAAATTTTTGTACAATTTTATAGATCATCTTAGCTTTCATCTAAGATTGATCTCTAAAAAAAGTTCCTTCTAAAATCGGAATTATAGTGCTACAATTTTTCATCGCGCAGTGCTAGAATTTTATAATAAAGAATCTGCCTTCCACCTGTTCGCCTCTTGAAACCAAACTTTTGTTCATCCTTTTTGGCCAAAACTTTTATACAATTTCATAGATTGTCTTAACTTTCATTTAAGATTGATCTCTAGGAAAAATTCTTTCTAAATTCGGAATTATAGTGCTGCAATCCTTCATTGCGTAGTGTTGGGATTTTATGATGAAGAAACTACCTTCCGCGTTTTCCCCTATTTTTCTACCATTACTCTACTGAAATTTTATCAAACTTTTTTCTGTATCAACCATATCTGAACCGAGGATTTTTGTATATTTTTCTTATGTTTTTCTCTAGAATTTATATCGAGAACTCATCGTTTCTCCAATGTAAATTATGTTCGACAGAACTACACATACGCAGCGATCTTTCATCAAATCCTATCAGATTTTTACTACTATTTTTTCATATTTGAAACTCCCTTTTCCTTATCTTCCTCCTTGACACAACAATCTCAAATTTCATAATTTTTTATTAGAATTTTCATTGAGAAACTATTGTTTCTTCGATGATAATTATGCTTCTGCAAGGCAACATAAGTTGCAGCGAACTTCGTCGAATTCTATCAAACCTTCGCTGCCATCTCTTTCAGATCTGAAACCATCTTTTCCTAACCTTCACCCTCTACTATCACCAAAAACTCATCCTAACCAGCCCTAAAAATAGGTCTAACCGTAGCCTACTTCCTTACCGATCCACCTACCTTTTTAGCCCGACCGCCAATAGGGGTAGCGCCCGCACAAGGCGTCGCTGCCCACCCACGAGGTTCCGCCCGAGGGTAGCAGCGCCACAAGGGCAGTTGCCCATGCCGACGACATGCAGTGCTATCGCAAAGGGCAGTGACGGTGGCGGCTAGAGAGGGAAAGGGTTAGGGCATCCTTTGGTAAAAATGATGATCTTGCCCCTATGAATTTGAAAAAGTTCGATGATTGTTCTTATGTACATGATTCCCATAATACCCTCAATAATCCTGAAAATTTTGAGGACTATCCTCTCATCCAGAATTACAAAAATATCCTTGACAATTTTGAAAATTCTGAGCATGTTCGGATTTCCAAAAAAATAATTAATTAAATAGTTTAATTAATTATTATATATATCTAGTAATCCTATATATGATGTAATATACATGTGCTATATGATGTGGATGAATGATCATGAGCCATGTGTTGTGATGTGTGTAATTGTGATTGTTATTATTATTATTATTATTATTATTATTATTATTATTATTACGGCCTGCGAGCCTTTGTTTTTCTTGTTTATTGTTGGGCCTGCGTGCTTGTGATTATTTCTAATTACATGGAGAGGCACAGTGAGAGTGTGGAGGTTACAATGGGACCCACGATACCGTGGCGGGAGATCACAACGCATGGTGATGTGACGATCTGACGGAACCGATGATGACGAGATCAATAATCACAGGGCATGGAGATGCGCCGATACACGCATAGATCCTATTATGAGTGATTAGGCCCATTGGCTCAGGCTTAATCATATTAGGTGATGGCTTATGATCACCCGGTGTGGCTTGCATATGTGATATTTTATACACCTACTAGATATATGTATATATATCTATATATATTTATGTGCGATATAGATATATATTAAATATAAATATGTGTGACATGATATATTATGAGATTGATACAAAACTAAAACCCCTCCTATGATAATATTAAGTCGGTAAGCATGAGGCAATAAGATTGACCCTCGTGACCTTCCATCATTATAGGAAGAAATTGAATCACGATATAGGTTAAGTTGGTCGAGTCCCTTGAGGCTCACCTATCTATGTAATCGAGTTCTTACCTATGACATAGAGATATCACCGGTGACCTGAGGATATGATATGCTTGGTTGAATCTCTCGAGGGCATATCATCAAATCAGACTCATCTTGTAACGATGGTGATGACTTAATTGAATATCATGGTTGATCGAGTCCTTTGAGACCATGATGATTCGGAGGCCGAACGTGACGGAAATCACAAGGAGTTGTGATTGGCAAAAGTTGCTTACCTTCTGGGCTTAGTGTATTTGGTTGAGTCCCTTGAGTTTGCACTAAGACGCCAATTGGATCCCGATCTCCACTAGGAGACTGCCGGAGACTTTCGTCTCACGTGTCAAGGGTGTCGTATAATTCGCTAAGAAAATAGTGGGAGTACATTAAGATAGAAGTCCATATCTTAATTAGTATTTTCTGTAAAATCTACATGTTATTTAATTTACGCTATATCTTATTTATCGCTTGTAAACCCCTTACATGACATACTTGATGCTAACCACCTCATTGGTCCAAAGGCTCCACAATTTGAGAATTTTTCTTAAGGAGGAGAAAATCCTATATGTCATTAATATGATTGTGCCCACGCCGGAGTAAAGAATAAGTGAGGATGAGATCACTCGCTTTATGAAGTATATAGATAGTCATAGAGGATAACCTATGTATGATCTTATACTTCAGTCCCTATCGGATTCCTTTTCATAGTTCATTATTAACTTTAATATGAACAAGCTTGGGGTGACTCTATCTGAGCTCCTCAATATGTTGAGGGAAGCTAAGAGCACCATCAAGAAAGAGAAGCTAGTTCTCTATATTGGTGAGACCAATAAGAAAAGGAAGGCTAGTAAGACCCTTAAGAAGGGCAAGGATAAAGAAAGGCCAGGTAAGGCAAAGGTTGCTAAGAGAGACCCGACAAAGGACAAATGACAATACTTCCACTATGGCCAAGAAGGGCATTGGAAGAGGAACTATAATGACTGCCTTTTAGATAAGGTGAAATAGAAGATTAGAGAAGCTTCAGGTATATTCATGTTTAGTCTTCACTTGTTAGGTTTTTATGATAAGACATGGGTATTAGATACCGGGAGTGCTTAATCATATCTACAATTCATTATAAGTTCTGACAAGACCTAGGAGACTGGCCAGAGGCAAGATGGACCTCAAGATAGGCAATGGAGAAAGAGTTACTACAGTTGCCATTGGAGAGATCACCCTACATCTGCCTGGTAGAGCTATCATTGCATTGGATACATGCTATTTTGTTCTCTCTATTATCAAAAATATTATATTCATCTCTTGTTTGATAATAAGTGGATATAAATTAGTTTTTGAGAATAATAGTTGTTCAATAATTATGGATGATGAGATCATTACTAGAGGGACCCTTGTAAATGACTTACATGTGTTAGACACTTCTCTACACATCATAACTATAAATATGTCTAAGAGGAAAAGAGATAAGGTAAATAATGTAAACCTATGGCATTATAGGCTACGTCATATACATGAGGGAAGGATTTAAAAGTTACAAAAAGATGGATACTTAAATCCATTTGACTATGAGTCATATGCAACTTACGAACCGAAGATGACCAACTCTCCTTTTAGTGGAACTGGAGAGAGAGCCATCGAGTTATTGGAACTCATACATAGTGATGTATGTGGTCCCATGTCGACTCAAGCTATATGTGGTTACTCATACTTTATTATATTCACTGATGATTTCTCTAGACATGGACATGTGTACTTAATGAAGTACAAATTTAAGGCTTTTGAGAAATTTAGGAAATATAAGAATGAGGTAGAGAACCAAATTGGAAAGAGTATTAAGACTTTGCGATCAAATCGAGGAGGAGAGTATTTGAGTATGGAGTTCACCAATTTCCTCAGGGACAATGGGATTCTATCCCAATGGATACCTCCTTATACACCTCAGCTCAATAGTGTATCAGAAAAGAGGAATCACATGCTGTTAGACATGGCGCGATCCATGATAAGTTTCACTGACCTATCCGTCTCATTTTGGGGATACACCCTAGAGATTACAGCTTACCTTCTGAATAGAGTTCTATCAAAATCGATAGTGTCTACACCATATGAGATATGTATGGAAGGAAAGAAGCTCGATTTTAAGATGATTAAGATTTGGGGCTATATTGTCAACGTTAGAAGATACAACCTCGATAAGTTAGAATCAAGGACCGAACGGTGCACATTCGTGGGATACCCTAAGGAGACTTTGGGGTATTATTTCTATCATCCTGAAGATCGAAGATCTTTGTTGCCAAGAGAGCTGTGTTCCTTAAGAAGAAATATATTCTTGGTGGAAATAGTGGGAATGATATAGAATTAAGCGAGGTTGGAGAACCTGGCTCAAGCACCATTCCAGAGCCCGAGTCTGTTTAGGTACCTAACATACAAATTCCAATTTTACGAAGGTCTAGTAGAGTATCTCACCCCCCCTGAAAGATATGTGGGACATATCATTGGAGATGACACTCAGGATATTGATCCTCAGACCTACGAGGAGGCTATTATGAGTATAGACTCTGGGAAGTAGCAAGAAGCCATGAATCCTTAGATGGATTTCATGTACTCTAATAAGGTTTGGAACCTTGTGGATGCACCTGAGGGTATTATATACATCAGCTACAAATGAATCTTCAGGAAGAAGATCAGAGTGGATGGAAAGATAGAGACCTATAAAGCAAGGCTGGCAGCTAAAGGATATCATTAAAGACAAGGAGTTGACTATGATGAAACCTTTTAGCTATAGCCATGCTTAAGTCCATTAGAATTATTTTGGTTATTGCAACACACTAAGATTATGAGATCTAGCAGATGGATATCAAAAAGGCATTCCTCAATGGAAACCTCTAGGAGGAGGTGTATATGATATAACTAGAGGGATTCGTATCCAAAGAGAGTCCAGATAAAGTATGCAGGTTACTTAAATCTATTTATGGATTGAAGCAAGCTTCCTGAAGTTGGAACATAAGATTTGATGATGTGATTAGATCTTATGACTTCGTTAAGAATGAAGATGAGTCTTGTATGTACAGGAAGGTAAGTGGAAGCGCTATCACCTTCTTGGTGCTATATGTAGATGATATCCTAATCATTGAGAATGATGTAGAAATACTCTCCAGAGTAAAGTCTTAGCTATCCAGAAACTTTTCCATGAAAGACTTAGGGTAAGTATCCTATATTTGGGGATCTAGATCCATAGAGATAGATCCAAAAGGATGCTTGGGTTGTCCTAGTCTAGATAGATAGACTCTATTGTCAAAAGACTTGGTGTGGAGAATTCCAAGAAAGGTCTCATACCGATGAGACATGAAATATCATTTTCTAGGAGTATGTCCCCAAAGACTCCTAAAAAAAGGGCAGACATATATAAGATACCTTATACCTCAGCGATAGGGTCTATTATGTATGCAATAATATGTACCAGGCCTAATATAGCACATGTTCTGAGTATCACGAGCAGGTATCAAGCAGATCTAGGTTTAGAACATTGGAAGGCAGTAAAGTGTATCCTTAAGTACCTGAGAAGCACTAAGGATCTTTTACTAATATATGGAGAAGGTGGCCTCCAAGTTGAAGGCTACACGGACTTAAGTTTTCAGTCCGACATTGATGATAGCAAGTCGAATTCAGGGTTTGTTTTCACCCTGAATGAAGGAGTTCCATGCAAAATACTACTACTGACTCGACCATAGAGGTTGAATACATTGTTGTAATAAAAGCAGCAAAGGAAGGGGTTTGGATGAAGAAGTTTATCAAGGATTTTGGAGTCATACCAAGCAGCATGGAGCTAACTCCCATATATTGTGACAACAATAGGGCGATAACTCTAGCAAGGGAACCCATGTCTCATCAGAATTGTTCTAAGAAGGTTCTATCTGATTAGAGCGATTATGATTAGAAAAGATATAGCAATGGAAAAAGTTCCATCCGAAGATAACATTGTAGATGCTGGTTACAGGTGCCCTGCAAGCCAATCACGTGAGTGATGACACGTGTGACATGCTGTGTAATCTTTTTGTTTATAATTAATATTGGCATATTCGTATATTATATTATTTATTACATATATATTGTGATGTCCTTGGTTTTGTGCAATGGGAATCGGATCATGATGAGATCACGATAATGAGATAGATTCACCTTTAAACATAAATCCTAAATAATCCCGATCATAGGTTACTCAAGAGGGACATTGAGATAACCGGATAGATCAATGCACTATATACCTGTCCATATGATAGAGGCGGTTGGTCTCATAGGCACTTATATGAAGACACTAAGGATATAGTACAGGTGCTCGTTAGAGAATGAGTTCATTGATTGATCCGCTTATGGAGTGATGTATGGTTAATGATACCTAATGTCAAACAGTAATTCTATAGTCCCAATTATGTATCTGGTCCCTAGACTTGAGACACCAAGGATGCCTTGTATGAGTACTCCTTTTTTTGACATCAGACTTACAGGTTTGAAAATTTTCAAATCTGGTACAACTGGTTATCATGATTAGTAGCCAACCTTACGAAGGTAATTGAGTGTCAATAAAGGATCATCCACTCTCGGTATCATAAGAGGAATATCCCATATGTGCTTGCTCAGACAAATCCTTGGCCAGGGTCATTCGGATTGAAAGAGAAGGAGTTCTCCAGTAGAATCCGAATAGAGCAAGACAAACTAATTCTGTATGTGACCTGACATTACCATGCCCAATATACGGTCTCTGGGATATTATTTGGATAAGGGATTATAGATATATGGTAACTGTGGATAATAGGTCCGACGAATTCGATCCCCCCTGCACCATCTAGGGACTATGGTGTAGTGGCCTAGTACGTCTATAATCGATGAGTCGAGTGAATTATTATAAAGATAATAATTTACTATATCAGAAGGAGTTCTGATGGGAGTGACTCACGATCAGCTCGGTATCGGGCCTAGAGGGTCACATGCATATAGTGGATGCTTCAACAAATAGAGGATTGGATGAAGATCCAATTAGCCCTTATTCTTATTAGATGAGACCCTATGCTGATGGCTCCTTGTTTAAGGCCCAATTAGAAACCTAAGAAGATTATTGGATAAAGATCCAATAATGCAAGTTTAGTGGGTTATTGGATGGAGATCTAACACCCACTAAGGCAGGAGCCCTACGATTTTTGGTGGCTCTCTATAAATAGGAGGGGATACTCATGGTTGATAGACTATAGCTTTAGCCACCACCTCCTATTCTCCTCCCTCCCTCTGAGCAAGAGTTGCAAGATCAGATTGGCGGAGTTCGCTACAGAGATCCATCTTGTGGATATCGCTAGAGAGCAGAATACTTGACCTCCTTTATTTTCTTTACCTGGATCTGGAATACAGGGATATACGATCTCCCTAGGTAAAATCAATCTCTCACACATCATGATTTTTATGATTTTTCTTGCGACCCTAATCTTTTGTACGACAATTTGATTTGCATGAAAAACCAGTTTTTGTTTTGATTTCCGCAATGCATGTGATGCACCATTGAGATTTCCCAACAGCAGATCCATTGACAAAGTCGCTGGCTCAGATTGTATTTGAGCATCACAGGGGTCTGATGGGAACCAGACACATAGGTAATTGGCTTTTGGTCAAGTGGGAGATTGTTGGTTATAGGTGTCCTGTAAGCCAATCACGTGAGTGATGACACGTGTGACACGTTGTGTGATCTTTTTGCTTATGATTAATATTAGCATATTTTTACATTATCTATTGCATATATATTGTGATGTCCTTGGTTTTGTGCAATGAGAGTCGGATTGGATTGCGATGAGATCACGATAATGAGATCGATTCACCTTTAAATACATATACTAAATAGTTACGATCATAGATTACTCAAAAAAGACATTGAGATAACTGGACAGATCGATATACTATATACCCATCCATATGATGGAGGTAGTTGGTCTCATAGCCACTTGTGTGGAGACACTAAGGATATAGTACATATGCTTATTGGAGAATGAGTTTACTGATTGATCCGCTTATGGAATGTTGTATGGTTAATGATACCTAATGTTAGTCAGTGATTCCATAGTCCAAGTTGTGTATATGGTCCTTAGACTTGAGACACCAACGATGCATTGTATAAGTACTCCTTTCTTTGACGCCAGACTTACAGGTTTGGAAAGTTTTAGATCTGATACAATTGATTATCGAGATTAGTAGCCAACCTTATGAAGGCAATTAAGTATCAATAGAGGATCATCTACTCTCAGTATCATGAGAAGAATATCCCATATGTACTTGCTCAGACAAATCTCTAGCTAGGGTCATTCGGATTGAGAGAGAAAGAGTTCTCTAATAGAATCCGATTAGAGCGAGACTATGACGGATTTTGTATGTGGCCTGATAGTACCATGTCCAATATACGGTCTCTGGGATATTAGATGGATAAGGGATTATAGATACACAGTAACTGTGGATAGACAGGTCCGATGTATTTGATCCCCCTATACCATCTGGGGACTATGGCGTAGTAACCTAGTACATCCATAGTCGATGAGTCTATGTCAAAAGGATTTCTGATGGGAGTGACTCACGACCAACTCAATAACGGGCCTAGAGGGTCATACACATATGGTGGATGATTCAGCGAATAGAAGATTAGATGGAGATCCAATTAGCCCCTATTCTCATTAGATGAGACTCTAAGCTGATGGGCTTCTTGATTTAGGCCTAGTTAGAGGCCTAAGGAGATTATTGGATAGAGATCCAATAATACAAGGTTAGTGGGTTAGTAGATGGAGATCCAATACCTACTAAGGCAAGAGTCCTAGGGTTTTGGTGGCTCTCTATAAATATGAGGGGAGACTCATAGTTGATAGGCTACAGTTTTAGCCACCACCTCCTATTCTCCTCCCTCCCTTTGTGCAAGAGTTGCGAGATCAGATTGGAGGAGCTTCGCTGTAGAGATCCATCGTGTGGATACCACTAGAGAGGAGGACGCTTGACCTCCTTCATCTTCTCCATCCAGATCTAGTATACAGGGATATATGATCTCTCTAGGTAAAATCAATCTCTCACACATCGCGGTTTTATCAATTTTTGTATTTTTCTCGTGACCCTAATATTTTGCATGACGATTTGATCTGCGTGGGAAACCAATTTTTGTTTTGATTTTCACTACACATGTGATACACCTGCTGAGGTTTCCCAACAGTCTTGAGACTTATCTACGGTGCTCCATTAGTGATCGGTCAAAAGAGTGGACAAAATAGCTTCTTTGGGCCGAATGGTAGTACAATACAACCTACCATTCATCAAATAAATGTACCCTCTATGAGGCATTGTATGGTCGACGTCCCCTGTAATACCTAAATATGTAATTGGTGCGGCCAAAGTAGATCAAGTTGACCAAAGCTTAATTGATAGGGACAAACTTCTGCAGTGGCTGAAGGACAATTTAATTGCCACCCAAGCTCGCATTAAGCAACAAGCAGACACTCATCGAAGTGAATGGGAATTTTTGGTAGGAGATTGGGTCTACGTTCACCTACAACCATATAAGCAGCTGTCAATCAACACCAGAGCATTGATGAAGTTATCCCCACGATTCTATGGATTATATCATATCTTGGAGCATATTGGGGTCGTGGCATACAAATTGAAGCTACCAGAAGACACTAAAATCCATCCTGTCTTCCACGTATCCTGCTTGAAGCTTAAACTGGGAGAGCATGAGTCAGCCCAAATTCAGTTGTCGAGTACTACAAATGATGGCGAGATTCAAGCTCAATTGCAGGCCATACTTGATCGGAGGATTGTGATGCGCCACCGACACCCCTCAACTGAAGTACTAATGAAATAGAACAACTTACCATCCAAAGATGTTATGTGGGAGTCTTATGAGGAGTTGAAGACCCGGTTCCCAAAGTTTATGCATCCTTAGCCTTATGGACAAGGCTGATTCAAGGAGGGCTGGCTTGATAGGACTCCAACAGGGTTGAATCTTAATCACCCTAGGAGTAATCAATAAGAACTCTGTGAAATTATAATAAAAACCCCACTTAGTCACTTCTACCCTATAAAGAAGAATGGCTAGAGTTTATTTGGGGCCTTAGGGTTCATGGGCTGTCGCCCCCTTTACTAGGCTGGTCGGTCAGGGTTTTTAGCAGGTATAAGCGGCCATGGAGCCATCTTAGTCGCTGCCCATCCCTATTAAGGCAGGGTGGTTATAGGAGGGACAAGGGAATAATTTTACTTAGGTAGCGCCCCCCCTTAGGCTAGGGTTTTGAGCCCTATATAAGCTTGTAGCCTCCACCTCTTTCTCATCAAGCAAGATAACTTTTATTTCAGCCATTGTGCCGAGTTTTAGGAAGGAGAAACCCCTATAGTGTTCCAAAGGTTGATCCCCCTCAAAGATCAAATTCTATATAGCTCCTTTTGGGGTTCTATCACTATTCTATCATGATTCGCTGCACTATGTCGCCTCCTAGTGACGTCTTCATTGCATTCAGATTCTTGTGTGATGAACTCGGACTATGATCTCTCTATGTGTGGCCTCCGCCAGCACATCGTAGGGCCTCCACCACCTCTGATTGCGTTCACTCCTCTGACAATTCAACTTCACCCACCTATTCTCGGGTCACACCTAGATGAAGCATCGCTCTAGGATAGTCTATTGCCTAGTAGCTCTTGAAGTCCCTCAACTTCACTAAAATTAGTGCACCATTGTCTGGATCCTAGGTCTCTATCCCCCACTAGCATAATCTCTACTATGTATCGCTTTCTTCATGACAACTAAAATGACAGTACTATGGCATATTCTTCAAGAGTACCCATCTCTACGTCCTCTTGTCCCGTGCTAAGGCCTTCTGATCACAACTTCACCTTCGCAAGTTAAATCACCTTAGTTCCTCCGTCAAATGTATTTCTAAGACAAGGTGCATATGCCTTGAAGCTCCCTTCATTTTTAGCACCATGCAAGATAAGTCCGCCCCATTAGAATGAAGAACCCATAGAACGACATGATCTCACTCTTGCCTCTACAAGAGTTCATGTCCTTAACCTTTATCTAAGGAAAGCTCTGTGCCTCCACTCCATGTTTCATCTTTTACGTCGACTCCTATCATGCGGATTGGATACTTCACCAAGTTCCACCCAAGTTGCTCTGCTCCTCGATTTGCAATGAATTGATGGTGGCCTTCATGCCCACCATTCCATGGGTTAGCCCTCCATTGAGTCTGATTTTCACATCGACTTAAGTGTGCCTTCGTATGATGTTGCCATAGATTGCTCCCCCACTTGATCTCGTAATGCATCACCAATGCATTACCTCATTCGAGATCATGCGATGACTCCTTACCGCTTGCTCGATTCATTGAGCTTTATGAAAATATTGTCTTAAGGTACTCTTTCTCAACATGTGCGGTCCGTTGTACATGATTCTCCCTCTAGAGAACCAGGACCTATCCCTCTTGGATATCTATCCTGTTGGAGCAACTTTCCTCTTTGCATTCTTCCCTCTGGAAGTTTCGGAGACCATCATCCTCTTGGACTACTCCATCTTGCTAAACAACCTATGTATTATTCGGCCCTAGCAAATGCACTAGATTATGACTCGTCACTAATACAGTCCCCGCTGCACCCTTCAAGGCCTAGCAAGGTACTGGACTTATTGCACACTTCAGCCTCCTATGGATGTATCCTTTTCATGCCAAAGAAAAAGTTTCAATGCTCCATGGTGCCGAGTTCTGGTCATGTTGGGCTGGCCACAAACACTCCATAGTCCACATACAAGCCCTTGCATGAGTACCAAATTCTTCGAGTTAGCAATTCTCCTCACCTGTGAGCTTTGAACAACTCTTTTGATCGTTGTGCAACACATCCAACTTTGCACAGTCTCATCTTTTATCAAGTGCCTCCCTTGCCTTGAGCACTGTCAAGTTCGGTTGCCAACGTCATGCCATAGCTCGAACTCAGTCATCTCAACCTTTATGCACTACATATTCTTTCTAGTTTGCTTGTCCTCGTGGTGCCTCTTACGTAAAGGTTTAGCCATTCCTCTGAATGCCAATCATGGATGCCTGCTCCTCTGAGCGACTCCTTTCGCTACATCTCAATATCCATTTCCCTCAAACGGTCGCGCGTGCTGGCTGCCCTCTACGCAGCCCAACCAGATCCTCCATATTTGCATGGCAAGTGTTTTTGTGTGTGTTCGTCCAGCTTTAATACCAAATGACATGAACTTAAGTAGTTTTGACCAAATCATGTGGCACCATCACGTGTCCATCCGTAAATGTCAGCCTCCTCGAAACCTTCTATGGTGACCTACAAAAGAGAAAACATATTACAAAAAATATTTTCCACAGGATCCACAAGCAAACCACTTTAGCAAACACTTTATATAGCTAATACAAATTACAACCATAGACTTTACAAACTTTGAACGATCGCATACAAAGGATCAAGGTCTATTACAGACCGAAGTCCCCAAAAGTACTCACATAACACAACTCTCATTTACAAGCATAAATTGTCATGAAAGCTAACCAAACTAAGGCTGCCAAGTTTATTTCTAGCCCGCTACTTGCTATACAAAGTATGAACAAAATCCGAAAGACACGAACATACATGAGCATTACATTAAGTACCATCTTTATATTTTTATCCATGGTAAGACGGTATAGGGGATCTATTCCATTAGACCTGTCTATCTTAGTTACCATGCATCTATAATCCCTCATCCATCTAATATCCCAGAAACCATATATTGGGCATGGTATTGTCAGGCCATATATGGAATTCATTCGAGTCTTGCTCTAATCGGATTCTCCCGGAGAACTCCTCTCTCAATCCAAATAACTTTGGCCAAGGGTTTATCCGAGCAAGAACACATAGGATATTCCTCTTATGATACTGAGAGTGGATGATTCTCTATTGACACTTAATTGCCTTCGTAAGGTTGGCTATCAATCCCGATAACTATCTATACTAGATCTAAAATTTTTTAAACATGTAAGTTTGGCGTTAAAGAAAGAAGTACTCAAACAAAGCATCTATGGTGTCTCAAATCCAAGGACTAGAAACACAACTGGGACTATGAAATTATTATCTGATATTAGGTATCATTAACTATATAGGATTCCGTAAGTGGATCAATCATTAAATTCATTTTTCAACGAGTACCTGTATTCTATCCTTAGTGTCCCCATACAAGTAGCTATGAGAGCAGTCATCTCTATCATATGAATGGGTATATAGTACATTGGTCTGTCATGTTATCTCGATGTCCCTCTCGAGCAACATATGATCAAGATTATTTAGGATTTATGTTTAAAGGCAAATATGTCTTATTATCGTGATCTCATCATGATTTAATTCCTATCATACAGAACCAAGGATATCACAATATATATATATATACAACATATAATATAATATGAGAATATGTTAATAATAATCATTAGTAAAAAGATTATGTAACATGTCAGAAGTATCATCACTCACATGATTGGCTTGCGAAGCACCTATAACGAATAGACCTTAACAAATCAACCACATATCTAGCACATTTACAAAGCTTTCAATACGTTGTATGATCTTTGACATGTTGTCTGATCTTTCAACACTTTAATCGACATATCACCCATTCCACCGGTATGTCGACTTTCTCATGATATCCAATCTTTTGACATAATATATGATCCTTCCTACACAATGCTCGAACCTATAACATGAAGTTCAATCTCCAACATATCAACCAATCCTTTGACTTAACGTTCAAGTTTCAACATAATAATTTTTCAGTGCAACATTCGACTCTCTTACTCGATAGTTGATTCTTGGGTAATCCAAGTCTATGATCGAAGCAATTCCTATATCACTCATCTTAAAAATATATTTAATATAATAAACTCATCAATTGATTTCATTATGAAAATCTGGGATTCAACACCATAAAGGTACCCAAGACTACAAGATTCCCCAAAGCCTCGATGTCGATGGCCAACCAAATTAAACTCCCTAATTTGCTTCCACTACACCTTACAAATCGAGAAGTAGGGGTCCATGTGTTAGGAAAACAATGACAAGGTTGACACATTAGCACCATGGGGTCAACACCTCAACAAAATAGGGCTGATGAATCAACCCAAGATGGTTGATACCTTGACGCAGCATGTTGACAACTAGACATTGCATGGGTAACTTGATGTTACCACATGGCCAACACCCCGACAATTAGATCTAACTTGTTGATGCCACGTGATCGACACCTCAATGCCACATCAATATCATATAGCCAAACCTTCGGCCTCATGCGGATGGTGCACCATTGCCAAATAATCCTCATATGGCAAGCGAGCCAACACCTAATGGTTACACCCTTTTCAACTTGGTTGCCCCCATTATTTAATATGTGCCATGTGTCAAAATGTTACATCATCTTAGAATCGATGTAGGCCAGTGATAATTACGTTCGAGATTGGCTCTCTATGTTCCCACTAGTAATGCATCATTCGGAGGTAACGACTCTAGGAACCCACTATAAAAGGGGTTCTATATCTACATCCCAAGATATAAATAAACTCAAAACTTATCTAATGTTGGGACTTTAGCTATAGGAGTCCTAATTTAGTTTCATAGAAGAGGACAATCATATAAAATCTAAAGGGCATTCATGTAAATCCTATCTAGCCGACTCCTATTAAGGAAAGTAAGGAGACTGACTAGGCTAGGATTAATTGAGAAAGATATTTAAGAAGAGAGTAAGATGTATGTTATCTTAATTACCCATCCCTTATCCTAGTTAAAGAGGGGTTGGTTGAGGAGGGGTTAAGTTTGAATAAGATTAGGATTAGTTTGGAGGTTGCTTCTTAGAGTTGGAGTTGGAGTTGTTGGAAGTAGGAGTTGCTTCTTAGAGTTGGAGTAGGAGTTGTTAGGAGGAGTCTTAAGTAGAAATCATATTAGGAGCTGGGGTTTAAAGGCCCTATAAATAGCCTTGTATTCTCTTCTCTTTCATCATCAATAGATCAATTATATTTCAACTCATGTAGCAGAAAACCAAGGAGGGAGAAACCCCTATAGAGTTCCAAGGAGGCCGATCCCCCTATAGAGATCACTCTAAGCTTAGAATCTGAAAGGATTCTAACACTTGGTATCAAAGCAGCATTCTTGGTGTCTTGCTACCCTTCCATAGCCATCCATCAGCCCCCCATAGCCATCCAAAGCAATTCCCATAATTGCTTGAAGATCGTCACCAAATTTCACCATCATCTCCACTACTGTAGATCATCCTTTGATCTCTCATGAATTGCAACAGGTTCTGTTTTTCTACCTTACTGCTATTGCAATTTAGTTATCCCTATTAAAAAAATATATAAAAAAATTTGTTCATATTTGTTGCATAAACTTTTCGTCATAAAGTTTCTATCTTTACGATGAAAGTTACATCGCAGAATTCCAGCCGCACACCCTTTACTTTTTTATTTTCTGCTATGTTTTCACTCATCAAATTTCTACAAAATTTCTACCACGGCTTTATAACTTCCTACCCTCAGATCTCCCTTTAGTTTTGTCAAAAAATCATCAAGATAACTTACTTATCTTTTATGTCCAAGCTGCTATAGTTTAGACATAAAAATCTACTACAGTACCTTCCCGTGATTTTTGATTTTGCCAAATCTTTTACTGCTGTTTTCTTCCATGAATTTTTTATCAACATTATCTTTCCCTTACCAGTAGATTCTCTTTGATTTTTACTCAAATCCTTATTTTAAACTATTGAAAAAAAATCTTATCTATACTGCTGAAATTTTTTGACGAAAAAATTCTACCGCAGTACCTTCTCGTATTCCTTAATCTTGCTAAAACTTTTGCTATCGATTTTTTTCATAAATTTTTTGATAGTATTACCTTCCATTGCCAGTGGATTCCCATTGAGTTTTATTCAATTCCTTATTATGCACTACTATAAATTTTTTTGACTATATTGCTAAAATCTTTCACTGAAAAATTCTACAGCAACATATTCTCATAATATTTGATTTTGCTAAACCTTTTGTTGTCGCTTCCTTCCACAAAATTTTTGATGATATTACCTCTTCCTTGCTAGTAGATTCCCTTTAAGTTTCACTCACATTTTTATTGAGAATTTCTGAAAAAATTTACATCTTTATTGCTGGAATTTTTTTAATGAAATATCTGCTGCTATACCTTTGTCTTTCTTCTTCTCCTTAACCCACCGAAACCTAACTAACTTGCTGCCACCACCCAAGACATATTTAGGGCATCCCTTTAACCTTAAGATGCAACCAACCTATTTTTCTTATCCTAATAGCACCCAAAACTATAGCCCAATACAGCGACTATCGCAGCCTATCGACGCAGAATTCTGCAGCACTACCTTTCAGAGTTTTTTGCTATGCCCATATCTAATCCTTATCAAAATTGTTGCTGCCACCTATGTCATCTTTAGGGCACCGCTATAGCCTAAGGATGCAGCCATCATAGCCTTTTTTTTATTTTCATAGCCAACCCAAACCGTAGCCCAAACAATGATCTTTCGCAGCCATCGAACGTTACCAAATCGATTGTTGCCCCAACAACAACCCTAAACCTTCCTTCCCAACCTCAAACCACTACCACAAAAATCCTTTGCAGCCTCCATAGTACCCTCAAACCATAGCACTAATAGTAACCTAAACCGCAAGCTATCAACCTTCAACTGCAACCTTGATCTGTCACCCTTTTGGTGACCAATCCCTACCAAATCGGTTACTGCCATCAACAACAACTCTAAGCCACCCTTCTAATCCTAAACATCTATCATCAACCCCCCCCCCCCCCCCCCCTATAGCCTCTATAAAGTCCTAAACAACAGCATCAATAGCACTCTCTTTGTTAAAAATTTTTGTTGCACTACCTTTGGTACTACTTGCTGCATCTACACCCAATTCCTACCAAATCCATTGCTGTCATCAATAGCAAACTTAACACATTCCTTTAACTTTAAATTTCAGCTATTATACCCCCTATACGACCCCTACAATAGCCCTAAATCATAGCCCTAGCAACAACCAAAAATAGCAACCTTTTAGCTCCAAACCGCAGTCTTCTACGCTTGATCTACCACCTCTTTCGGCCATCATCCACCCAATCGTTTCATATCACTGACCCAACAATAGGAGAAGGATATTGACATCTCAGATCTGGAGGCACATGCAATGGCATCTCAAGTTTCAATTGATACCAAGTTAGAAGCGTTTGAATCACGCGTGGAGGACAAATTACGTGCCTTATTCATCGAATTCAGATTGGGCCGATCTCTGAGCCCAACAAAATTCCAGCAAAGTGCAAGTTTAGAGAGGCCTCTAAAAAAAGAAGTACAAGCCACTGATATGAGGTAGCCATGCATGAGAGTATACTTCCTTCGATGGGAAGAAGGAGACCCAACAAGATGGATTTTGCGCACCAAATATTACTTCCGTCATCACCAAACACTGAAGGATTCCATGGTGGACAGTGCTGTCATCCACCTTAAAGGAGATGCTATATGATGGTATAATTAGCTTGAACACAACTATGGGGCTATGACGTGGAAAAATTTAAGTACGCACTACTGAATCGTTTTGGGCCGACTAAGAATGAGAATATCAATGGACAACTTGCTAAGATCAGACAAACCTCCATGATTCAAGAATACCAAATCAGGTTTGAGGAATTATCTTATCTTGCTCATGATTGGACTGACCGACAATTATTAGGGACATTCATCGAGGGACTCAAGTCAGAGATTAAAGGAGTGGCTAAGGCACGACAACCCCGAATCGTGTCGGCTACAATTTCTTTCGTATGAGTACAAGTAGAACGGCTCAATCAAGATGCTTAGAGGATGAAAACCACTCATAAACCCATGGCATATGAACCTCCTTCTATTTCCAACCATCCTTTACTGTCAAAAAAATTGACAAGAGAAGAACTACATGACCGATCGATAAAGGTTCTTTGTTGGAATTGCAATAAACTTTAGAGCTGCGATCATCACTGCAAAAAGGGCCACCTCCTACTGATTGACTTGAAGACATGGAGGAGGAGGTCTAAAAGCATGAGGAAGAGGTTGTAGATGAAGAATAGTAGTCGATTGATTTTACAATACATACTCTTATCGGTTATGTGAACTCGCAAACGATGAAAGTGGGAGGACTTCTGAAGCAACAATCGATCACCGTTCATTTTAACACCATGACCACCAATAACTTTATGAATGGCTAGGTTGCTACACAATTAATGCTCTAAAATGAAGTTTGCAGCAGGTTAGATGTTGAGGTCACTAATGACCAAATTTTGAAGCGCGATAAAAGATGTCTGTGGGTGAAATTATTACTACAAGACCAAGAGATACTTGCTAATTTCTTTCATCTTACTCTTGTTGATTATGAGGTTGTGCTCAACATCAAATGGTTGGCTATGCTAGGTGATATTTTTTGAAATTTTTTAAATTTATTATGAAATTTTTTAGCCATGAGAGACAGAAGATCTTACGCGAGAAATGCGGGAGCAATGTAACGATGACTTGCATGCAGCTAATGGAGAAAGTTTTGAACAAAGAAAACAATGGCTCCCTGATACAACTTCAGCAACACTTTATGGGAGAGCCAACAAAATTTGAAGACCCAAATATATTTTAATTGTTTATTGAATTTTTAAATATTTTTTTCGAACCGCACAGCTTACTTTCTAACCGTCAACATGACCACCAAATTCTGATTCTCCCAAGCAAGCCAGCAGTAAACTCTTGGCCATATCATTATCCTCATCTCCAGAAAGTTGAAATAGTAAGGACTAAAAATAAGATGTTTAAAATAGGGGTCATACAGTCAAGTTACAACCCCTACTCTTCATCGGTGTTAGCTTTACCCGACTTTGACAAAGTGCTTATTATTAATGCATCGGGAGCTAAAAATTATGTTATACACATGCAAGATGGCTGACTCCTAGCCTACAGCAGCAAAGCCCTCACTTTAAATCACTTGAGGCTACTAATCAATGACGAGGGAATGCTAACCTTTGTTGAATTTGTCACTTGGTATGATACAGGACAACAGCACGAATAGGAGATGAAAGTAAGTCTCAAAAAATTACAGCTTCTACTCTTTCCAAACTCAGATCGAGCTCACTTTACTATGGATTTTACTAGAAGGCAACTACTATCACATAGGAAGGCTTGGCTATCAATACACATGCTAGCCAGCACAAGAAAAAAACAACTACCCGATAAATATCGGAGTAGAAGGAAGTTTGTTATTAAATATTGAGTCTTTCTCTATATTCATCCATACAAACAAGAATTTATAAAGACTCGAGCCTTACGAAAGTTGTCTCCTAGTTTCTTTGGACCCTAAAAAATTGGAGATCATATTGGAGCCATAAATTATAGATCAAACTTGCGCACTAATTCAAAAGTACAACTTATCCTTTAAGTATCTCACTGCAAATGAAAATTTAGAAAGGATGATTCAGCCCAAATCCATCCACATGACATCCCAACTGATAAGGAAGTTCAAGTTCAGTTGATAATCGCATGAGATCATAGGATCGTGATGCACCACCATCCAAATACTACTACCCATGATGGAGAGATACAAGATAATGCTGGACTGTTGAATCACAGTGCGCCTACCGTAGATACCACAAGGAAGCTTTAAGGAGAATTATAGATTAAGACCCAAAGTTCATGGAGCCTCAACCTTGAGGACAAGGCTAATTTGAAGAGGATGAGTTTATTAGGACTCTAGCTAGAGGAGTCCTAATTTAGTTTCATGGAAGAGGACAATCATGTCTAAGGGGCATTCATGTAAATCCTATCTAGCCGACCTTTATTAAGAAAAGTGAGGAGGACGGCTAGGTTAGGATTAATTAAGAAAGATATCTAAGGGGAGAGTAAGATACATATTACCTTAATTAATCATCCTTTATCCTAGTTAAAGAGGGGTTGGTTGTGGAGATGTTAAGTTATAATATAATTAGGATTAGTTTGGAGATTGATTCTTAGAGTTGGAGTTGGAGTTGTTGGAAGTAGGAGTTGCTTCTTAGCGTTGAAGTAGGAGTTGTTAGGAGAAGGAGTCTTAAGTAGGAATCCTATTAGGAGTTGGGGTTTATAGGTCCTATAAATAACCTTGTATTCTCTCCTCTTTCATCATCAATAGATCAATTATATTTCAGCTTATGTAGTAGAAACTAAGGAGGGAGAAACCCCTATAGAGTTCCAAGGAGACCAATCCCCTATAGAGATCACCCTAAATTTAGAATTCACATGATTCTAACATCTGAGTTGTTTTAGATACTTATTAGGTTAAGTATCGAAAGAGTATTGTTGAAAATATCTCGATATAATTTTTTAGTATCAAGATATAAGTAAAGAAGTTTGACTTAAAATTGATTTGAAGATAAATTAAATAATTAAAAACTAATATAACAATTATTAGGCATTATAGATAATCACTATCCTAAATTCTTCCCCGCTCAGCCCATCACCATGTCTTCCCAATCTGTAATGCGAAGTCAATAACTAATGTCTTTGTTCCCTCCTATATTTTATGGGCGAGCGGTGCAGGTCAGGATGCCAAGTGGGACCGTTTCAATATTTTGGAAGGGGAATACGCCCACGCACTCAGCTACCAACAAGTGCACCTCCGCCGACGTATCAGTGCGTAAGTGGAGTATCTTGATCTCATGGGTTCCACTTCCTTCTGCAAGCAGCTGTTGGATCTTTCGGCTGCCACATCAGTCGATAAAAATTAAGCTCGGTGGACTCCTATGTTCACGTAGCATTGCAATAATATTGGACTGGATCAAAAAGAAAGAAGGATAAACTATATATATCTTGAACCTCAGTGACACCAGCATCTGACATTTCAATTGTATTTCTAATCCGGAAAGAGAAAGAGAAGAAATGCCCCTGAGGTCATACAACTTCTCTCTCTCTCCTACTTGCCGGTTCACACCCTTCTCCTGTTTCTCCTGTTTATACCATCTTCGGCATCTATCATCGCTCCTTAACTCACTACACCAGGAAGAAGATGGCCGATACGAGTCAGGGAAGTCCTGATGGGTCTCCAACTACGCACCCTCCTTATTGGCTCAGTCATGGCCATGGCCGTGTTCTTTATCCTCTTTTTGCCATCCTCAACGTTGTTCTCATCCTCTTCTTGTACTGTTACATCTCGCGGAAACTGTGCAAAAAGTCTCAGCAATTGAACGAGACCAACACAACCGCTGCTTCTTCCACCAGCACCTCTTCCTCGGCCTCCATGCGCCACGCCAGGCTCAAACCTGACGTCATTCTGTCACTACCCATCTTCGTATACTCCATTGCGAACGAGGGCAAACTGGAGTGCAGCGTGTGCTTAACGGAGTTCAAGGAAGGCGATAAGGGGCGGCTCCTTCCGAGATGCAGCCACAGATTCCATGCTGACTGCGTCGACATGTGGTTTCAGTCCCATTACACCTGCCCCATCTGCCGGTCTGCCATTGAACCTAAGGCTCCGGGATCAGATGAGGCCGTATGAATTCCACTTTGCTTTCCTTCTGTGTGCTTTTGTGGTTGCAGAAACAATATAGTGATTGCTAGCCTTAATTCTAGCTTACAGTTTACATGCATTGGGCCTGTCATCGTAGATAGTATATATGTTGGGCTTGTTAAATAAACCTCATTGTTACTGGCGTGTACAGAAATATGTAAACTTTCTCTGTCCATTGCTCTTTAGCATTTCATTTGCTTCCTTCTTATATCATTCTAATGAACCCAAGTACAACTTGGTTACACAAAATTGAGCAGAAAGGAACAGTAGAAACGGAGTTTTCTTCGTTATACGCTTCATACTCATATAAGACATGAACAGCATTCATCAGACGGAGAGTCGTTCCAGTTTGCTCTTATGTTGGTTTAGGAGCTACTATATATCAAATTGTTGGCGTGCTATTCCATACGACAATTAAGTTAGCATCAATTATGTCTGCCAACCCCTTCACGAAACATAAATCATATCCTTTTGTCTCCATTTTGTACTAATTGAACACCTCTCGTTATGCATAAATTAGTAAATAAAAAATAATTTCCGTTCATGATCTAAATTAGTAAGTTGTCTATATTATTTTTTTAAGTCATCACACTACGACAAAGACAAGGCTTAGCTTGAGCGGAGATTCATAATCATTACTGTTTTTATATATTCCTTTGGAATGTTGAGTTCTCATTTCTATGGATCTGTGTGGATGATGTTAATGCTCAGACTTTGTGCAGCTACTTCAGGGGGTCATCACTCTTGAGACAAGTGAGCTGTTTGTTATCGGTAAACCTTATTTGACATGCTTGTGCATATACACTGTTTCAAGAATCTGAGATTACATAATATGTCTACATTGTTTCTGTACTCACAAACAAAAATGATAAAAAAAGAGAGGAAAAAGGTAAGACACAATTTTGTTACTTGAATTGATTGTTACGTACATGCACATGTTCACCATAATATGTAGCTCAGCTTAACTTAAATATACTGCTAGCCAAATTTACTACTGATATGCTACATATGATATGATTTATTGTCAGAAATCCTATTGAAGATTGGATGGCAATCCTATTTACATTAGGATCTAACTGTTAAACATTTTCCTGTAATATATGCTTAAGTTTTTCTTTCTACTTCTACTGAAAATCAATATTATCTCTGTTAATTTAGTTGGAGAAACATAAAGATCTTTCATCATTTTGACAGTTATCCATGTCTCTCGATTTTGTATTGCTCCATCAGTTTAACTGCATATCAACATATCGGTCATAAAGCAACATTTTACATTTTAACTGCATGTATTTGCATTTTAGTGTTTCTATCTTAATACTCCTTAGAAAAATTTAGTATGATTCTCGCTATTAATTTAGAAATCATTCCTCCTGCTCAGATAGATGGAAGAACTATTGGAATTAAACTTATGTAATTATTCTGAAGAGATTAATTTCATCAAAAGAAATATTCATTTCTTCAAGAGAAAATATTTATGAAAGGACAAGTTAAATTGGTTATTGATTCTTAAAAAGAGTTTATTAAAAGAGAGATTCATTCTTACTTAATGTATCTTGTGGAACTATATAAACCTTATACGTTGAGTTATGAAAAATATAGAGTTTATGAAATTATAAAAATATTAAGAGAAATACAGAAGATTTAGTCTTCTCCTACTCTTCCTTAGTGTGCTAACTGTATCCTTTCTTCCTATCAACTTCAACAATTGTTATCAGAGCTATGGCTTCATCCTCAAGCACCTTCTAACTCCAAATCTCTAGATTGACAAAAAAAAATTATGACATATAGTGCATCCAAATGAAGGTTATTCTAGACTCCCAAGATGTATGAGAGTTTGTAGAAGATGAATTTGTTGAACGAAGTTTAGCAGAAGAAAGAGCAATGAAGCAAAAGCAAAAGAGCAACTCAAAGATAGAAGAAAAAAAGAGAAAAAGGTCTTGTTCACAATCTACCAAGGGCTTGATGATACAATGTTTGAGATCATCGCTCCAGCAAATACTTCAAAAGAAGCTTGGGAAATGCTTCAAAAAGAATTTGGTGGTGTTGATAAAGTAAAAAACTCTGTCTACAAGTTTTACGAGCTGATTTTAAAAAATTACAACAAGGTACTTCTGAAACTATTTATGATTATTTCATGAAAGTTATTTCTATTGTTCATCAAATAAGAAGAAATGGTGAACAAATAAGTGATCAAAGAGTGATAGAAAAGATACTAAGATCACTAGATTCAAAATTTGATTTTATTACTGTTGTGATTGAAGAGTCTAAAGATTTGGAAGAAATATTTTTAGAACAACTTATGGGTTCCCTTTAAGTTCATGAACAAAGGATTACAAAAAGAACAGAAAGAATCAAATTTTCAAAGAGGAAGAGGTCGTTGACAAAGAAGAAGAGGTAGTAGAAATTAGATCTATCAAGAATATCCAAACAATGAAGGTGGTAGAGAAAATTCTAGCCAAAGAGGCTGAGGTTATAGTCGAGGACGTGGCCATGGCTATAGATATGGTAGAAATTCTAAAAGGTCTGAAATAAAATATTATATTTACAAAAGGAATGGGCATTACTCCTTTAAATGCTATTATAATCCTAACAATCAAGGTGATAAGGTAAATTTTATTGAAAAAGAAGAGAAGAATGACAACTAAGTTTTGCTAATGACTTATGATAATTTGAAGTAAGATCGGTCTATGATATGGTATCCAGATATATGAGCTTCAAATCACATGTGTGGCATTAAAGAATTATTTTCAGAAATAGATACAAGTTATTTTGAAAATATTACATTTGGTGATCTGTTTTAAAGACCAGTAAGAGACAAAGGTAAAATTGTTCTTGGACTCCATAATGGCAAAGAATTATATATTTCAGATGTTTATTATTTATCTAATATAAAAAATAATATTCTTAGTTTGGGATAATTACTTAAAAATATTATAATATTGAGATGAAAGATATGATTTTTTCAATGTATGATAAGATTAAGATATTAATCTCATATGTGAAAATGGTGAAGAATAGAATGTTTCCTCTACATTTATGTATTTTTGATCGATCAAATTATTATAAGACTGATATTGAGGATATTTTTATATTATGGCATCTTAGATATGTACACTTAAATTTTAAGGCTTTAAATCTTCTAGAGAAGTTTAATATGGTGACAGAAATACCAAGAATTGATAGTCCATCAAAATTATGTGAAGTATGTGTTACGGGTAAGCAAGAAAGAAACTCTTTCAAAATCAGTAAAATAAAAAGAGCTTGGCATCGACTTGATCTGGTACACTCGGATATATGTGGCCCTATCAGCCTAGTATCACTTGGAGGAAGCATGTATTTTCTTACTTTCACTGATGATCATAGTGGCAAAACTTGGGTCTATATTTTAAAGGAAAAGAAAAAAGTGTTAAACAAATTCAAAGAATTTAAAGACTTGGTTGAAAGGTAAAGTGGTTGCAAGATTAAATGTTTACGGATAGATAAAGGTAATGAATATACATCAAATGAATTTGAAAGTTTTTGTAGAAATAATAAAATTTTATATCAATTTACTATGTCATACACACCTCAACAAAATGGTGTTTCAGAAAGAAAAAATAGGACTATACTTAATATGGTCTGATGTATGTTAAAGGAAAGAAAGATTCCTAAAGAATTTTGGAGGGATGCTATTGCTTGTGTAGTTTATTTGCTTAACAGGTTTCCAACAAGGTGAATTGGTAATTTTACACCAGAAGAAGTATAGAACCTACAGAAACCAAGAGTTAATCATTTAAGAATTTTTGGAAGTGTTGCATTTGCCAAGATACCAGAAGAAAAGAGAACAAAACCTGAAGATAAAAGTCAGAAATGCATTTTATTAGGTTATGCTGAGAATTCCAGTGGATACAAACTCTACAATCCTATCAGAAATAAAGTTGTGATGTTAAGAGATGTTAAGTTTAATGAACAACATATTTGGGACTGGAAAAGTAATGAACAACATAAGAAAGCTATATCATCAGAAGATGATGATATAATATAAGCAAACACAGAAGAGGCTTTACTAAAATCATCACCGAGATCAGCTAGGTCACAAGATTCAAGAAATCCGATTATAAGAAGGACAAGACCGATCCAGGAGCTATATGATGTGACTCAAAGAATTGATACTAATAAAGAAGACCACTAAGCAATCATTGTTAAGTGGATCTTCAAAATAAAAAGAAATGCACAAGGTGAGGTGAAGAAATATAAAGCCCAATTGGTCACAAAGGGATATAAACAATAATATGGGATTGACTATGAAGAATTGTTTGCACCAGTTGCTCGATTGGAGACAATAAGATTATTTATCTCCCTAACAGCTTAAATGAAATAGAAAATTTTATACATTGATGTCAAATTAACATTCCTTAATGGAGTTCTTGAAGAAGAGGTATATGTTCAACAACCCCCTGGTTTATTATTTATGAATAAGAAGATAAAATATATAAGTTAAAGAGAGCTTTTTATGAGCTTAAACAAGCCCCATGAGCATGGAATTCTCGGATAGATGCTTATTTTATTTAAAATAATTTTTCTAAATGTCCACATGAACATGCTCTTTATATAAAATCTAATATTGATGGAGATATCATGTTTGTCTACCTGTATGTAGATGATTTAAAATTTATAGATAGTAGTAGCTCCATGATTAAAGATTTTAAATACTCTATAAAGAAGGAGTTTTAGATGACCGACTTGGGCTTAATGTCTTATTTCCTTGATATCGAAATTATACAAAATAATGAAGAATTTTTTATCTCACAAGAAAATTATGCAAAAGATGTTCTAAAGAAGTTTTCTATGGAAGATTGTTATCCTATAGATACACCTATTGAATATGGCATCAAATTGACCAAATAAGGCGAAGGTAAATATATTAATCTAACTTATTATAAAAGTCTAGTTAGATGTTTAAGGTATTTAACATGCATTCGACCTGATATATTATTTGGAGTTAGTTTAATAAGTAGATACATAGAATCTCCTAAGACTTCTCATTTAAATATCGCTAAAAGAATTTTACGATATATTAAAAGATCAATTGAGCATGGAATATTCTATTAATCATCAAAAGGACTGAATCTTATTGGATATAGTGACAGTGATTGGGCTGGAAGCTACGATGATCGAAAGAGTACAACTGGATTTGTATTTTATTTTGGTGGAGCTACATTTACTTGGTCTTCAAAAAAATAACATATAGTTGCTCTATCAAGTTATGAAGCAGAATATATAGCAGTATCTTCTTGTGTTTGTCATGCAATATGGCTAAGAAGATTACTTCAGGAACTTCATATGTCATAGGAGAAGTCAACCAAAATTTATGTTGATAATAAATCAACTATTGCCTTAGCCAAGAATCCAGTCCACTATGAAAGATCAAAGTATATTGACATAAGATTTCATTTTATAAGAGATCATGTCAAAAATAAAGAAGTAGAGCTACACCATGTTAAGATAAGTGAACAAGTGACTGACATTTTTACAAAACCTCTCAAAATTAAAATATTTCAATATCTTCGAAGGAAACTTAACATGTTAGACAGAACAAGTTTAAGGGGAGGGAATGTTGGAATTAAACTTGTGCAATTCTCATGAAGAGATTAATTTCATCAGAAGGAAGGTTCATTTCTTCAAGAAAAAATATTTATGGAAGGATAAGTCAAATTGGCTATTGATTCTTGAAAGAGAGATTCATTCTTACTGCATAAATGTAATGTATCTTGAGGAACTATATAAACCCCATATCTTGAGTCATGAAAAATATAGAGTTTATGAAATTATAAAAATATTGAGAGAAATACAGAAGATTTAGCCTTCTCCTACTCTTCCTTAGTGTGCTAACTCTATCCTTTCTTCCTATCAATTTCAACAAAACCAACCAATATTAATTAGCAAATTAATTGTTAGTTTGAATCAATATTACTCGAGTTTTCTTTTCTCCAAAATTTTCATGACCAACATTTAGAGTATGTCTATTCCTATAATCACAAACTTCTGGTGCATAAAACTTGCTCCATGAGAGGTTGAAGCTTTCTTGATTATGTCTGCTTGGCCAAAGATACTTGAACCTGATCTCAATAATCATCATTGCGTTGGTAGAATATAGCAAATTAACTACCGGCCATTTTAATGTAAATAAGAACCAAAGTAAAGTATATGATTGAATATGGAAATCCTATCTTCACATAGAAATCTAACACTCTATAGTATAATTTGGTTTCTTTGGGTTTAGGCTTAAATTGGTGATAAGAAGGTTTACTTCTCAAACACTAGGATTACTAGATGCAGCTGGGTAATCCAGTTTGCAGGGAAAATAGCTTACTATTCTCCTTCACTAATCTAGATCCACTGATTATATTTAGGATGGATAAGAAACAAAATTTAAAGGAATTACTGCAACTAGTAGGGTTAGAATAATTTGATCTAAATTTTCCTTCATCCCATAACCTTATAACCCCTAAAAATATGAATAAATCTCTTCTTTCTTTCTTTTTTTAATTTTTTACTTTCTTTTTAGTTCTCCATTCAATTTGGAGCTTCAGTTCCTGAAATGCTAGTTCAATATTCCAGCACTAATATCTGGTGTCCTGTGATTTCTTTATATCTTGGCTGGTCAAGAATTAATACATGATAGTATTCAATTACTCTTAAAGATGAATGTCGAGCTATATAGAATATACCATTCTTCTCATCTTTCCTTTTCTTATTTTTATCAAAAAATTAATGTTTAAGAGGCTGTAATCTTTCCATTTTCGAAAATGGTATCATCCTAATATTTATTTTTGGAATAAGACCTACCAAACTAGGATACACCCTCATTGTATGATCATCTATTTGTAATCCCCATCTTAAGCATTTAGTGTCTTGTCATTTATGTTTTTAGTTTTTTCTCATAATAGCATGATATTTTAAAAGATCATATGCTTATTCTAAAGCTATTATTTCTTGTTTCAGACAAGAACATCTCCATAATTTTTTTCTAGAAATCAATGTGTGATACGAGTGATATAAGAAGTAATAGCATCATATATTGTTTATTAGTCTTTGTATGTTTGGTATATAAGACAGAAAAGGAACTTAATAGCACTCGATATGCTTTTTCATCTTTTCATATTTAAAATCTTAAAAATAATATATGATATTTATTAACCATCAAGTTTTTAATCTTAATTTTTTTTTTCTCCAAGCAAATATGTTTGCAAATATGGAGTACTTGGTCAAGCAAACTTATCCTTGTAGGTTTTCTCAATGTATATCTATTATTAATTTATAATTTTAGAAAATGCCAGACCCAGGTCGCGGAGAGAGAGGCCATCCTACAGTATTCCTAAGCAGAAGACAGAAAGAGGAAACATGGGATGAGCAAAAATAATAGAACAAGGAGGAGGGAAGGGTGAGGTTTTATCTGAATGCATAATAAATGATGACGATCTACTAAAGCAGTAACAGGCTACAGCGGATTGGTGTTGAACATGATAGTAAAGAGAGTAGAAATCCATGTCGAACTGAGTATTTATAATCTAGTCCAGTATAGAAATCCATGTACAACTGAGTATTTACAAGAAATCAAATAATTATGGCTAAACTAGCCTCTTTCTATTGTTGCAAATTTACTCGCGATTCAACTGATAACAGGTAACATTTCTCCAACTGTATGAGAAATTCTCGCTGCTTTGTTGATAATTTTTTTTCTCTTTTATCTATATAAATAAGGAATATTAAGTTAATAAATAAATTAATTTTATGTTTATATTACACTCAATCATGATATGAAAGCAACTTGTCTAGAGTAAGCCCAATTCTCATTTTTTGATAATAGTAATCACTCGACGATGATTGCAGCTCCCCTCCCCTCTTCCTCCTTGAGTAAAACTCTCTCTTGATCATCTACTGCCACGAACCCCACCACGACCCACACCTCTTCTTCGTGGAGTCACGCAACATCTCCTCCGCTTGCGTAGGTTGCCCGCCTGGCTTCCCACTGTTACTCGCAATGCTCTCATGTGGGCCTATATTGTTTGCTGCAATCCACCATCCTATGTTAGTCATCGCTACTCTATGGTAGCAAAAGCAGACTGAGCACCTGTCGTTCATTGCATTATTCTTTCTGCCTCATCGTCTGTCGCCTCCTCTCTTCTTAACAGTTGCATAGCAACAATTATTGTTTTGTCGAAGTCTCTTATTGACACCACAGGTCGATCCTGAGATCCTGGATCTCCTCCATTGCAAGCCCAGTATTCTAATAACAGAGCTTCACGTCCATAAACACTTGGCCAGTAACCAGCTTCAACAACACCATCCCAACCGCCTGGTCAAGGTAGCTTCTACTATAGGTCCCGGTTGCCTGGACAAGGCAGCCCACACTCTTCTTTCCGCATCCTTCGAGGCCTCACAGCTATCCTCTATAACCCACCCAACTTTGGCAAGATCATGCTTGGTCCTGTTTTTTGTTGAATATCGAATTTTGATGATAAAATCAATTGATGGGTTATTGATCTAACAAGATTATTAAAGTTGATTGATATAGGATTAACTATGACATATTATAATAAGAGGTTTGGCCAAAGTCAAGTCCAGGCATCGGGCCTGAGTGAGGACGATACGGTTGGGAACTCACATGGAGTGCGTCGGGAGCTCACCGAGGGTATCGAGAGTTTGTTAAGATAGCGCAAGGGAGTTCGCCGGAAGAAGATTGAGACTCACCGGAAGATTATCGAGGGTAACCAAAAGGCTTGCTGGGAGTTGGGAAGGTTTTCAAGTGGATTTGTTGGTCATGATTGTAATTAATTAAGTCATAGTTAGCATCATACATATTTAACCACGACGGTGAAAATGAGTTACAAACTAGACATAGACCCAGGATCAAGCTTAAGCATCAGGCTAAGGTTTAGATAATGTGGTGGGAGCTCACCGGGAGTTTGCTAGGACTTTACCGAAGGTATTGGGAAGATTGCTAGGAACACATCAAGTGATCGCTGGAGGAAGACTGTGAGACTCGCCACAGGAAATGTCATAGGTTACCGGATTACGGGAGTGAGGTCGTTAATTAAGCTTAGTGGTTATGTATGGTCGTAATCCTTAAGTTATAGGTTAAGTTTGAGTTAGAATTGAGTGTGATTTAGCAGTGTTAGGATCAAAGTAGCACTAAGAGGGAGGGGGGGGGGTTGAATTAGTGCTGATGAAAAATCTACATCGAGTTAAAAATTTTGCTCATTGAAAACCATATCAGAAATGTGTTTAAGTATAGAGATATTTGTAATAGTGGAAACAAAGATAATATATAGTTAAATAATAGAGTAATAAAGTTAAAAAGCAAAGAAGAAAAATCAAACCGATTTTATAGTGGTTCAGTCTCATGACCTACGTCCACTTCCCGATTCCTCCTCCGTTGAGGCCATCGGTTCCATTATTGATCTTCCTTCAATGGTTAAAGATCACTACCCTCTTACAACTCTATTCTCCTTTTACAGGTTTAGGAGATAACCTTTACAAGACTCAAAGCTCTCCCTTAAATAAAAAATTACATAAGATGAAATGAGAAGAAGCTTTCAATTATAATAGCATTTTCACAAGATTTTTGCTCTTAATTGATTGCATCCCTGAGGCAAAAAAAAGGTTAGGGTATTTATAGGCCCTAAATGGCTTCAAAAGTAAAACCAAAAATCAATTTTTAAGTGATCCCGAGGTGCTAGTCTCGAAGACTGCATTCTAGGCGGTTCTGTCGCCTAACAATCTGGGAGACTGTGTTCTAGGCGGTTCGCCATTTGACAATCTAGGAGACTATGTTTATGTTGTTCAACTGCCCTGTCTAGGCGGTTCAACTGCTTGCATGCCTTCGAAGATTATATCATCTTGGAGACCATGTCTTCAAAGACCATGCCTTATCTGACCTTGGGTTACTGAAATGACTTTTATAATGAGTCCAAATCAACCCCAATTAAGACCAGGTCGTTGATTAACTACGACACTCAACATACAATCTTCGTTGTCCGAACATCTTTTCGGCAAACTCCCGGCATCTTTTCGATGAACCCCCAGCAAGCTTCCGATTTCCTTCGGTGAACTCCCAATGAACTTCCAGCATTCTTCCGATGAACTCTCGACGAGCTCCCAATAACCTATCAGTGAACTCCCAACGAACTTTGCGGCATTCTTCCGGCGAACTCCTGGCGAGCTCCCCACAAACTTTCCGACAAACCTCTGGTGAGCTCTCAGCGAGTTCCCGATAATATCGTCTAAACATTGATCGACCTTCAGTGAACTCTTAGTGAGCTCTCACTACATCGTCCGAACCTTGGCCCGATGCTCGAACTTAACTTTGGTCCAACATCTGATTATAATGCCCTTTACTATCGTAGCTAATCCTGCATCATTTTCTTTAACACACAAGTTAGATAATAAAAATCATCAATTGATTTTATTATTAAAATTCGAGATTCAACAATCTCCCCCTTTTTTATGATGGCAACCAATTGATGACGGGAGTTAACCTTAACTTCCTCTATATATATGCCATAGGATCAATACAATAAACTTGAATTCAAAAGAATCCATCACTTTAAATTTTCAAGTATAGTATTTTCATAATTTAACCATTCATGATACTATACATAATAAAATTTTCAAAGCATTCTTTTTCTTGGTATCACAAGATAAATAATTTTAATTGATATGTTTCACATAGTAAATATTTTAAACATTCACTTTTCAAAAATCATGATATCATATCAGAGTAATCATCTTCTTGGTGTCATATAAATATTTCAAAGATTTCAAAATATATATTTCTCTTACATCATCAATTATATCATTTCTCCCATTTTGTCGTCAACAAAAAGAAGAAATGTTCAATTCATATATGAGCATTTATCATAAATATCCATCATTTGAACGTTTAGGAGAAATGTTCAACATACATTTTTGAGATAATTTTTTAAAATAAATATTCATTATATGATAAAATTTCAAACAAAACATTTATCATATGTCATTAATCATGTCATTTCTCCCCCTTTGTTATCGCATATTTGAATATTGAGTGTTCAATAAGTATGTCAATATATTTATCATTAATATTTATTATACAAAGAAAGAAATCTAGTCCATTTCTCCCTCTTTTTGTAAACAAAAAAGTAGAATCAATGAGAGGGTTCTAAAAAGCATCATATTAAAAAATACTCAATTTTATATATATAAATTTTGTAGATATAAATTCCAAAATTAAGGGCTACCCATGCAATTTAGTTCATCTTATGTAAATTTCAAGTAATATAGCAAATCAATCAAATCATGCATTTTGAAGATTACCTCATATAAATTTTGATAATAAGCATCAAGAATTAAAAAAAATATATGATAGTAAATCAAGCTCAAATTGTTATCAAGTATTTTGCATACATTTAGAAAGTTCTAATTTTCTTCTAAGCAATTGTTCCTCGTTTAATGTTCAAATTTTCTTCTAACCAAATTAATTTTGATTCATCCTCCTTTTTATTGTCAACAAAAAATATAATAGTTTAATTTTTTAATGCATCAATATTTTAAATATAACCATGATTACAAAGGAATCATGTCATAAATAAGAGATATTCCATTGTTGGTTGACAAGCTGCAAGTGAAAGTACTAATTTCGGGAGTGTAGCAAGCAGTCTGGTATTCAATCTATATGGTAGGGTTGCTTGTAATTTAGGAGATTAATTATAAGCAAGGTCTCAATTAATGAAAATTATCAAGTTTCATGTATCGAGAAATTAAGATAATAATTTTACAAAATGAGATATGAAAATATAGGATCACAATTTTTATATATAATTTAAATATCAAGATCATTGTTTAGATTCATGTTATACTTCCAAATAGATACACTTATGATTCATTTATAAACTTATTCAAACGAACTTGATTATATAAGAATTTCAAGTTTCGTTTTCTAAACTTCCCAAAATCATGATAATAACTTATTCAAGTTCAAATCATCAAAATTGATATTTTAAAAAAAAAATATCATGAATAGATTCATCAATCTCTTATTGAAATCTTAATAAGATAGAGATTGAGAAATTTTTAAAAGAGATCATCATAAATATTATAATAATATATTTTCAAACATGATCTTTCGTTTATCTTTGATTCAATGAGACTTTAGTGAAGAGAGTTACACTTATGATGTGTATTTCAAATATATATATTTTTAAAAACACTAAAAGGAGAAATATGAAAATTTTGTTTAAAGTTTTAATTTAAAAATCATCATCCAATCATAACTCATTTTAACCTACATCTATCATTATAACATTTAAATCATTTTACAAACTTAGTCAATAATATAATATTTGAATCATCAAATTATTGTAGTTTAGGAGATTCAATAATATTATCATTTTATCTCTTGTTGAAGGGTTGATAGGATAAAAATATTTTCAAGAAGAATTATCTTATTTTTGAGTTATTTTTAACTTATGAAATTTATTTCAAAAATAAAATGTCATCAACATCATTGCAATAAAATATTTTTAAACAAAAACTTTAATTTATTTCAATTCCAATGATTTTTAGAGTGAGTTACCATGCTCATTTTATTCTTATTAAATATAATTTTAATTTTTAAAAATACTAGACAATGAAGCATGATTTTTCTTTCCCTTTTTATATTATTCTATACTCAAATCCTATCATTCAACAATATCCATTTAATTAGACAACCCATATTTCAAGTTAATTCTTTAACATTATCAAGACCATTACAATAATACATCAAAATGATAAAACATCTTTAAAGTAAAAAATTCAATCAATCTCTATTTCAATATGTAAATGAGTCTAACTCTTTACATATAGTGCAAGGAGTTGATAAACCCATTTCAAAATTTTTATTTATTTCAAGTCTATCTAATATAACATTCAAATCAATCATTAAATGTATTTTAAAAAATCATGGTTTATTTAGAAAGATCTTTAGTCATAACCATGATAAAAAAAAAATTAGACTCATATAAAAAGGTTTTTGTTTGGATAAATATCTTTGGGAGTCAAGAGGGTTATATATATATATATATAATACCTTTCAAATCATAGAAACTAACATATCACCAATAAAAACCTATTTTCATAAATTTTAACATAAATATTTTTCGTTAGCAATAACTAAGGTTCCTTAGTTCTAGTTCATTTTCATACTAATATGCTCTAACTTTTCATTATCATCAAGGTTATGATAAGATAAATCAAATGAGTAAATCACTTTTAAGTGGAGTCATTACTATGAAATATTCTTCAACCAAAATCAATGATTTTTTTATGTTGTAAGATCTATCATGTTATTAAGAAGTTTTTCCTTTAAAGAAAAATAATTTTATATATAACTTTCAAGTTCAAATTTAATATTTTATCATTTAATCTCAAGATAATATACACAAATTTAAGCACATAAATCAATACATTAATCATCATCAAAATATTTTTTTTATAAATTTGAATTTAGATAAAGTTTCTAATTCATTTAGTATACCAAAGTTAGAGTGATCAAGATTAATAAGTTATCCAAAGATTCATTAACAATTATTTTATTTCAATATTTTCTTTTTTTGTTATTACTTAGGCTAGTGAACTTTAAAGGAGTATTAGATCTCAAGTCATATGCTTTGAGCATCTACTTTCAAAATATTACTTAGTGCTCCTAACCTTGTTATGAGATAAATTTATAATATGGGAGGTTTTAGTTTAGGTACCATTTTACATTAGGTCCCTCATCAAACACTTTACCTAATTGTACAAATAGCATCGAGTTGTTTATAGTTCCTTTAGGAACCCAAATTAATTTATGTAGACTATACCTTTTAAATAGATATTTATTAGCATAGTGTCTAATTCTTCCACAAAAATTATATTTATTTCTATATGAAACATATAACGTAGGTTCTTTCATAAATATGGTTGGCTTTTGTTGAGTATTACTAATAAAGCCTATGTCATTTCTTCTATTAATATGCCCCTTATTCGCAATGATCATATTAAGAGATTTATTCCCTATTTCAAAATTTTCTAACATTTGTTTAAGCATGATATTTTTCTTTTTAATATCATATAGCATTTCACATTTAAAGCAAAAATTATGTAATGGTAAAGCATTATGCAAGGTTTCATATTTGGTACATGTATTATGTGATGGTGCTACTTCATGCATTTTATCAAGTTTACTAACTAATGATGCATGCTCTTCCTTAGGTAATGTATAGGATTTGTTAATCTTTCTAAATTTATCATAAAGCTTATGGGAAGAAAGTAATAACTCATTAAAAGTAAAAGAGCTTTCGGGTGGGTTACTTACCTCATCGTGGTTGGCCATGGGCGCGAGATCTTCCACTTCTTCTTGATTGTGCTTTTCATTTTCGGTGCACCATAACTTTTTGTGTTCATTGTAGTAGGTTTTATCCATTTTAAGGTTTTTGTTCATATTCATTAAATTTTTTGGTTCTTTTGTTAAGAGTTCATATCCAAAGTTCTTATCACTCAATATTTCACCTGATGAGTCATATGTTCTTCTTAGTTCCAATTCCTTTATGTTCTTTGGAAGGTGTTCTTGGGTTCTCAATGTCAAATTTTTCTTGCTCTTAGTGATGTATTCTTCTTGTTAATTTTTGTAAGACATTTCATTTAATGATTCATTTAGATTTAGTGTGCTTTCATGTGTTAATTCTAATATATGTCAAAATTTTAAAAGCTGAATCACAAGAGGAAATTTGATCAAATTCTTTTTTGTTACAAGCACAATATAAGGCATTCATAGCCTTGGCATTTAAATAAAATATTTATTTTATAATTATTTCAATCATTTATTGGATTGGATGACTTTAAAAAAAAATTTTCAACAATACACCATAAATCAAAATCTATCAAAATAAAAAAGATACGCATTCGAATTTTTCAAGATGTGTAGTCCGTCCCATTGAACATATGAGGACTTATGATAGAAAATCCCTCTTGATTGCTAATAAAAACCATCTTATTTGGATTTTAAGCCAAATAGAGAGAAAAGTGGCTTTGATACTAATTGTTAGGATCAAAGCAGCACTAAGAGGGGGGGTGAATTAGTGCTGATGAAAAATCTACGTCAATTTAAAAAATTTGCTCAACGAAAACCATATCAGAAATGTGTTTAAGTGTAGAGATATTTGTAGTAGTGCAAGTAAAGATAATATATAGTTAAATAATAGACCAATAAAGTTAAAGAGCAAAGAAGAGTAAGCAAACCGATTTTATAGTGGTTCGGTCTCGTGAACTACGTCCACTTCCCGATTCCTCTTCCGTTGAGGCCACCAGCTTCCACTATTGATCTTCCTTTAATGGGTGAAGATCACTACCCTCTTACAACTCTATTCTCCTTTTATAGGTTTAAGAGATATCCTTTACAAGACTCAAAGCTCTCCCTTAAACAAAAAATTACATAAGACAAAATAAGGAGAAACTCTTAATTACAATAGTACTTTTGTAAGATTTTTGCTCTTAATTGCTTGCATACCTCATGCAAGAAAGGATGAGATATTTATAGGCACCAAATGGCTTTAAAAATGGAGTCAAAAATCAATTTGTAAGTTATCCGAAGGTGCTAGTCTCGAAGACTATGTTCTAGGCGGTTCTACCGCTTGGCATAGTTTGGGAGACTGAGTTTTGGGCGGTTCAATCACTTGATAGTCTGGGAGACTGTGTCTGGGCGGTTCAACTGCTTGACATGCCTTCAAAGTCTCTGTCATCTTGGAGACCATGTCTTCGAAGATCGTGTTTTATCTGACATTAGGTTACTGAAATTGCTTTTATAATAAGTCCAAATCAACCCAATTAAGGCCTAATAACCTCTTAATTAAGTTAGTAAAACTAACTCTCATTATGATGCTAGTTAAGATACTCAACTTAAAATCTTCGTTGTCTGATCGTCTCTTCGGTAAACTCCCAGCATCTTTCCAATAAACCCTCCGTAAGCTCCCGATTTCCTTCGGTGAATTCCCATGAACTTTCCGATATTCTTCTAGTGAACTCCCGGCAAGCTCTCGATAAACTTCCCGATAAACCTCTAGTGAGCTCTCGGTGAGTTTCCGATAACATTATATAAACATCGATTAACCTTCAACGAACTCTTGGCGAACTCCCACTATGTTGTCCGAACCTTGGCCTGATGCTCGAACTTGACTCTTGCCCAATATCTGATTATAATGTCTTTTATTGTCATAGCTAATCCTGCATTATTTTCTTTAACACACAAGTTATATCATAAAAACTATTAATAGATTTCATCATCAAAATTCAAGATTCAACAGGAAGGAATCTAAATCAACTCAAAGAGGCAACCAGGTCCATTATGGGGTTGATTCAAGTCAGAATTCGAAAAATGGAGTGAACCACTTTTTCGGATATTCCGGTGGTTGAATCGCCGGTGAGCAATGATTGTACCACCATCGCTCAGGTTTTCTGGCTACTGAACCGCCTATGTCGGCGGTTGAACTGCCCGTACCCTATTTTCAGAGTGCTTTCAATAGCTGCACCATCGGTGAATTGCCCATACTTAGATTTTTCGGATACGTTTAAATTTTGGCTCTAAATTCTAAAGACATTTAGGGCCTATAAATAACCTAAGTTTTTTTTAATTCCATACAATAATTTCATGGATTAAATCTCTGTGAAAAACTTATGTGAATTTTAAGAAAAAGAAAAGGAGAAGGGAGTGAGCTTAGAGTTAAAAAAATTCTTGTAAAGAGCCTCCCTTGTAAGCTCATGTTGTAAGGGTTTGATCTTCACCCAAAAGAAATCAATAGTGGATGCTGGTGTGCCTCAAGGAGGACTCAGAAAGTAGACGTAGGCCAAGGTTAAGGTCAAACCACTATAAATTATAAGTGTTCCTTACTTGGTTCATTTACTACTTACAATTGTTCGTAATTAGAAAAGTAAGAGCATCATCTTTCGATTGTATTTTTAAAACATCTACTTACTCTCCTTCAAGTTCAAGATATACTTACTCTCCTTCAAGTTCACCCCCCCTCCCCCACTCCTCCTCTTCCTCCTCCTCCTCTTAGTGTCAATTGATTATAAAAATTGGTATATCAGAACCAAGTTACTTATTGGATTAACATCTACTTGAGTAAATAACTTGTTTTGGCATGAATGAGGGACATTCTATTTCATATCCTCTCATGTTCAATGGAACAGATTATATGTATTGGAAGACAAGGATGCATATTGTTTTTATTTCTTTGAACCTTGATTTATGGAATATTGTAGAGAATGGATTTAAAAAATCTTCCAATCTAATGAATGAGTGGAATGATTTGGAAAGGAAGAAATTTTCTTTGAATGCAAAGGCTATGAATGCCTTGTTTCGTGCTCTTGATAAGAATGAGTTTATTCATATTTCCATTTGTGAATTAACTTTTGATATTTGGTATATATTAAAAATCATACATGAAAACATAATTAATCTAAAATAATTATTAAGTAAAATATCTTGTAAAAATGAACAAGAAGAATACTTCCTAAGAATTTGATATTGAGAACCCAAGAACACCTTCTAAAGAACTGGAAGGAAGTGGAACTAAAGAGAACATATGACTCCTCGAGTGAAATCTCGAGTGATATGAATTTTGAATCTTTGGCACATAAACCAGATAAATTAATCAACATAAACTATAAAAATGATCTAAAAATGGATAAAACCTCTTGCTATGAACGTAAGAAGCTGAGGAGCTCCAAAAATGAAGTGCACAACTAAGAAGTGGAGAATCTCACACTTATGGCGATCTAAGATGACGTTAGTGATTCATTAAATATTTATTTTTTAGAATTATTAAATATATTTTATGAATTATTTAATGAATTTAGAAAATTTAGCAAATCTTATAAGTTGCTACAAAATGAACATGATTTATTAATTAGTAGATTTGATGAAATTCATGATTTATTAGTATCACATAACCCTTGTTCTAAATGTGAGATGCTAGATAGTGTTAAAGAAGAAAATATCATACTTAAGACAATATTAGAAAATTTTCAAATTAGAAACAAATCCCTAAATATGATCCTTGTCAATAAGGGTTATATTAATAGAAGAAATGACATAGGTTTTGTTGGTAACATTCAACAAAAACCAACCATTTTTGTTAAAGGACCTACCTTAAATTTATCACTAAAAATCAAATATAATTTTATGAAAAATTAGGATATAAGGTAAACAAATGTTTATTTAGAAAATGTAGTCTACACCAATTAGTTTGGGCTCCCAAGGGAACTTCATACAATAAAAAATAATTAGAAAAGAAAGATAAAGTTCTTTACGAAGGACCAATGTAAAATGGGTACCTAAATAAAAAATATCATTCTTATAGGTTTGTTTCTAAACTCAAGTTAGGAGTACTAAATAATATTTTAAATGCTTAAGACATATTACTTAACACTCTTTCAAGCTGACTAACCTAAGTAGTGACAAGAAAATTATTGAAATTAAAATTATTGACAATGAATCTTTTGATGGTTCATTATTATATAATTAATATTGATGATGAATAGCTAGAGCATACAAGTATGAAAATAAACTAGAACCAAAGAACCTTAGTTATTGAAAAATATATTTATTAAAACTTACAAAAATAAGATTTTTTGATTGAATACTAAGATCAAATTTATTGGATTGAATATTTGGAAAGGCTATTGTTGAATGACTTAAATGTTGTGGTTATTGAATGATTAATTTAAATAGCTGGATGATTGTATGTTACAATGGGTTATGATTGGATGATGGTTCTTGTATTGAAATTTTAAATAAAAATTTTCATATTTCTCATTTTAGTACTCTAAAAAATATATATTTGAAATACACATGACAAGAGCATAACAACTATTTTCACTAAAGTCTAAAAGAGACACTTAACAAAGAAACATCATTGGATTAAAAATAAACGAAAGATCATGTTTGAAAATATCTGATTGTAATATTGTGATGATTTCTTTTGAAAGTTTCTCAATCTATATCTTATTAAGATTTCAATAAGAGATTGATGAATATATTCATTTTTTTAAATATCGATTTTGATGATTTGAACTTGAATAAGTTATAATCATGATTTTGGTAAGTTCAGAAAATGAAACTTGAAATCTTTACATAAATCGTCTAAAGAAGTTTATAAATGAATCATAAGTTTATCTATTTAGAACTATCACATGAATTTAAATAATAATGTATATCTTGATGATTTCCATATTACTTTTTTATTTTGATTAAAGATGTTTTATATTCAATTAAAACCATGCTTGACGATTTAATAATGCATAGTGAACATGCTTAATGAGTTTATATTTCAATTTTATGCATGATAATTTTTTATAAATTATGGCTTATTGATCTTTACCGTAATGAAAGTTCTTTTTCAGTTTTAAATGATGATGCATTTTAAAAGATAAAGGCATGCTTATATAAAATAAAAAGGGAATGTATTTTTCTTGAAAAAATTTCTATCTTAAAAATTTTTCAAAAAGAGATTAATGAATTGATTATTTTATTTTTTATGTATCTCTTGAACTATGAAAGTGATTTTGATGATTTGAAATTAGATAAGTTTTTACCTATATCATGATTTTGATTTCTCGGAATTATAACATGAACTCTTTTATGAATCAAAATCTCTTATTATATATTCTCATATTATTTAAAAGGAGATTTTTATATTAAATCATGATCTTAACAACTTAAAATTTCTTATGCATGAATCAAAATATTTTATTTATTTCTCCCATGATTTGTCTTTTGATATTTATGATTTATCTTCATGAATTGTATATCTCATCACTATGTTAATTTTTCTTAATATATTATATGTGATGATTTGAAAAATGATGTAATGAGAAAAATTTTATATTATTGTAACCATCCCTTCTTTTTGATAATAACAAAGGGGGAGCAAAACTTGCTAGCTTGCTCATCTCAAAAGAGAAGCGAAGTGCTATCTTGAAAATCTCAAGAGAAGTAAAATTTTTGCTTAACCTCACATTCTTAAAAAACACGCTAAAGAAGTAAGCAACTTGTTAACTTGCATAATGTAAAATTGCTAGCTTGAACATTACAAAGGAAGCAAAAATTTGCTAGCTTGCACTTCTCAAAAGAGAAGAAAGAACTCACTAACTTGCATATTCTATATGAAAAATTTGTTAAATTGCTAAGCTTTCATATCTCAAAAACTTACTAATTGCACTTCTCTTTTTATGATCAAGGGGGAGAAGGTATGATGTGAAATATGTATGATGATTATGCATGTAATGATGATTTTAAAAATATACATAATGATATAGAATAATACTCATGATTTTATTATGATGATATGATGTATTGCATATGATGTTTTTCAAAACCCCCTCTGTGATTCTATCTTCTTGTTTATAAAAAGAGGAGAAAATTTACATTAAGATGATGATTTGCTATTTTTCGGATTTACTTGCTACGAGAAGGATTTTTAAGCTCATATTCAAAATATTCTTTTCAAAATTTATATCTATAAGATTGAGGTTGAGAGCTAGGAATGCTAAACTATGAGAATGCATGGATTACTTGATTTATAAATTTTAAAATTGCATGGATAGTTCCTAACTATCTTAAGATCCGAAATTTAATAGCTCTATTTTGTGATGATGTTTTTCAAATCCCCATCTTATTTCTACCTATTATTTACAAAAAGGGGGAAGCAAGTTTTCATGAGAAAAATAAGTTTTTATCCTATTAAGGGGGAGTAATGTGAAATTTATTTTGTAAAGATATGAAAATCTTGACACATGATGATCTTATGTATCATAAAGTTACTTGCTAGTTATTTCAATCCTTTTTATTGATGACAAAGAGGGAGAAATAGTGAATTGATAACATAAAAATGATACATACATGTCAAAAAAAAAAATTTCATGAGAAAATTATTGACACATGTGCTATGAAATTATTTTCTCTAATATTTCCCCTTTTTGTTGATGACAAAGGGGGAGTAATAGACATTGATGACACATGAATATTGATGCATATACTTGGATATTGATGCATATTTTTTTTGAAATTCATGCTTTAATGTAAATTTTTATTTTCTTCGAATATTGATTATCTCAAGATACTTGAATTTAAGGGTGTGTAATTCTCTTGAATTTAAGTTTCCTTATTTGAAGTATGGTATGGATTTAGGAGGAGTAAGGTTTAACTCCTGTCATAAATTGATTGTCATCATCAAAAAGGGGGAGATAGTTGAATCTTAGATTTTGATGATAAAATCAATTGATGGGTTATTGATCTAACAAGGTTGTTAGAGTTGATTGATGTAGGTTTAACTACGATAGATTATAATAAGAGGTTTGGCCAAAGTCTAGTCCAAGCATATGGGAACTCGCTTGGAGTGCGTCGGGAGCTCGCTGAGGGTATCAAGAGTTTGCCAGGATAACACAAGGAAGTTCACCAAAAGAAGACCAAGACTCGTTGGAAGATTATCGAGGGTAGCCAAAAGGCTTGCCGGGAGTTGGGAAGGTATTCAAGTGGATTTGTTGGTCATGATTGTAATTAATTAAGTCATAGTTAGTATCATGCAGGTTTAACCATGACGGTGAAAAGGAGTTGCATACCAGACATGGACCTAGGATCAAGCTTAGGCATCGGGCCAAGGTTTGGATGATGCAGTGGGAGCTCGCCAGGAGTTCGTTAGGACTTTCCCAAAGGTATCAGGAAGATCGTTAGGAACACATCAGGAAATCGTTGGAGGAAGACTATGAGACTCGCTACAGGGAATCCTGGAGGTTGCTAGATTGTAGGAGTGAGGTTGTTAATTAAGCTTGGTGGTTATGTATGGTTATAATCCTTAAATCATAGGTTAAGTTGAAGTCTGACTTGAGTGTGATTTGGAAGGAATCCAAACCAACTCAAAGAGGCAATGGGGTCCACTATGGGGTTTGATTGAGCTCAGGTCGAGCTCAATTAGTTGATCAGGGAAATGGTCAACTAATGGTTCAAGTCAAAATTCGAAAAGTAGAGAGAACCACTTTTTTAGAAATTTTGGCAATTAAACCGTCAATGAGCGATGGTTGTACCATCGCCGCCTAGGTTTTTAAGCGACTGACGATGGTTGAACTGCTTGTACCTTGTTTTCAGAGTGCTTTCGGTGGTTACATTACCGGCATCGGTGGGTGAACCGCCCGTACTCGGATTTTTTGTAAACGTTTGAATTTTGGTTCCAAATTCTGAAGCCATTTGGGGCCTATAAATACCCTAAGTTTTTTTATATTTCATACAATAATTTTATGGATTAAATCTCTATAATAAACTTGTGTGAATTGTAAGAAAAAAAAAAAAGAAGAAGGGAGTGAGCTTAGAGTTGAAAAATATTCTTGTAAAGAGTCTCTCTTATAAGCTCATGTTATAAAGGTTTGATCTTCACCCAAAAGAAATCAATAGTAAACGCTAGTGTGCCTCAACGAGGAAGATTCGGGAAGTGGACGTAGGCTAAGGTTAAGGCCGAACCACTATAAATTGTAAGTGTTTCTTACTTACTTCATTTACTACTTACAATTGTTCATAATTAGAAAAGCAAGAGCATCATCTTTCGATTGTGTTTTTAAAACATCTACTACTCTCCTTCAAGTTCAAGATATGCTTCCGATTTGCAATTTTGCTCCAAACAAAAAGTTTTTATTCAAACGTCAATTTATACTTGCACTAATTCACCCCCCCTCTTAGTGTCAATTGATCCTAACCCTTTTGATGTTGATTTGTAGTGACAATAGCTATCTTACTACCATTACTATCTTCTAATGAGACTTCCTTGAAAAATGATGGTTATCTTCTCCCACTAACATCTGCTCTATGCCAACGTCTCTACACCATCCACTCACTGTAATCCGTTAAAGCACTTGCTACTACCTATATATTCTTTGCCTAAGTAGGACGTCATTATTGGGAAACCTCAGCGGGAGCATCATATGCACAATGGAATCCATTTAAGTCTCACTCTAATCAGACTCTCCTAAAGAACTCCTTCTCTCTCAATCCAAATGACCCTGACTAGGGATTTGTCTGAGCGAGTATACAAGATATTCCTCTTGTGATACTAAGAGTGGATGATCCTTTGTTGACACTCAATTATCTTCGTAAGGTTGGCTACTAATCCCGATAACCAGTTGTACTAGATGTGAAACTTTCCAAACCTATAAGTTTGACATCAAAGAAAGGAATATTCATACAAGACATCCTTGGTGTCTCAAATCTAAGGACCAAATATACAACTAGGACTATGGAATCACTGTTTGACATTAGGTATCATTAACAATACAATATTTAATAAGTGGATCAATTAGTGAACTCATTCTCCAATAAGCATCTGTATTATGTCCTTAGTGTCTCCACACATATGGTTGTGAGACTAGCCGCCTTCATTATATGGATGGGTATATAGTACACTAGTCTGTCTGGTTATCTTGATATCCCGCTCGAGTAACTTATGACCGAGATTATTTAGGATTTATGTTTAAAGGTAAACCGATCTTATTATTATCATCTCATCACGATCTGATTCCTATTGCATAAAACCAAGGACATCACAATATATATGTAATAGATAATATAATATGAGAATATGCCAATAGTAATCATAAGTAAAAAGATTGCACAGCATATCACACGTGTCATCACTCACGTGATTGGCTTGTAGGGCATATGTAACCAGCAATCTCCCACTTGACCTAAAGCTCATCACCTATATGTCTGATCCCCATCAGACCCCTGTGACGCTCAAATACAATATGAGCTAACGGCTCCATCAATGGATCTGCAATGTTATCTTCGGATGAAACTCTTTCCATTGCTATATCTTTACATGCTATGATCACTCTAATTAAGTGGAACCTCCTCAGAATAATTCTGAAGAGACTTGGGTTCCCTTGCAAGAGCTATCACCCTATCGCTGTCGCAGTATACTAGAATCGACTCCATGCTACTCGAAATTATTTCTAAATCCCTGATGAACTCCTTCATCCACACCCCTTCTTTTTGTTGCTTCTACTACAATAATGTATTCTGTCTTTGTGGTTAAGTTAGCAGTAGTATCTTGCTTGGAACTCTTCCGGCTTACTGCTCCTCTATTCAGGATAAAAACATATCCTGAGTTTGACTTGCTATTATTAATGTTGGACCGAAAACTCGAGTCCTTATAGCCCTCAACCTAGAGGCTACCTCCTCTATATACTAGTAAAAGATCCTTAATCCTTCTTAGGTACTTAAAGATATACTTTATTGCCTTTCAATTTTTTAAACTTGGATCCGCTTGATACTCGTGACATTCAGAGCATGTGCTATATCAGACCTGGTACATAGCATAACATACATGATATATTATATCGCTAAGGCATCAGGTATTCTATCCATGTCTGCCCTTTCTTAAGGAGTCTTTGGGGACATACTCCTAGAAAGCGATATTCTATGTCTCATCAGTATAAGACATCTCTTGGAATTCTCCATGCCAAACCTTTTGAGAATGGAGTCTATGTACCTAGACTAGGACGAGCCAAGTATCCTCTTGGATCTATCTCTATAGATTTGGATCTCCAAAATATACGATGCTTCCCTAAGTCTTTAATGGAGAAGTTTCTGGATAGCTAAGCCTTTACTGTGGAGAGCATTTCTACATCATTCTCAATTATTTAGATGTCATCCACATATAACACCAAGAAGGTGATAGCACTCCCACTTACCTTCCTATACACACAAAACTCATTTTCGTTCTTAACGAAGTCATAAGATCTGTTCACCTCATCAAATCTTATGTTCTAACTTCGGGAAGCTTGCTTTAATCCATAAATGGAACTGAGCAACCCGCATACTTTATTTGGACTCTCTTTGGATACAAATCCTCTAGCTGTATCATATACACCTCATCCTCAAGATTGTCATTTAGGAATATTATTTTCACATCCATCTGCTAGATCTCATAGTCATATTGTACTGCAATGCCCAAAAGAATTCTAATGGATTTAAGCATGACTACAGGTGAAAAGATTTCATCATAGTCAATCTCTTATATTTAACAATATCCTTTAGGTACTAGCCTTGCCTTATATGTCTCCATCTTTCCATCCACTCTGATCTTCTTCTTAAATATTCACTTGCAGCCGATGGGTACGATACCCTAAGGTGCATCCATAAGGTTCCAAACCTTCTTAAAGTACATAGAATCTATCTCAGAATTCATGGCTTCTTACCACTTTGCGGAGTCTATACTCATAATAGCCTCCCTATAGGTCTAAGGATCAATATGCTAAGAGTCCTGTTTATTGATATGTCCCACATATCTTTCAGGTGGGTGAGATACTCTACTAGACCTACAAAAAGTGAGATACTCTACTAGACCTACAAAAAGTTAGAACTTGTGTACTAGGTACCTGAATAGACTCAAACTTTGAAATGGTGCTTGAGCTAGGTTCTCCAACCTCGCTCAACTCTATCTCGCTTCCACTATTTCCACCAAGAATGTGTTCTTTTTCAAGAAACATAGCTATCTTGGCAACAAAAACCTTTCAATCCTCAGGATAATAAAAATATTACCTATAAGTTTCCTTAGGGTATCCCACAAACTTATGTCATTCTGTCCATGATTCCAATTTGTTAGGATTGTGTCTTTTATCGTGAGCAGAACAACCCCAAATCTTAACCATCTTAAGATTGGCTTTTTTCTTTTAATATCTCATATGGTGTAGACACTACAGACTTTGATGAAACTCTATTCAGAAGGTAAGCTGCGGTCTCTAGGGTGTATTTCCAAAATGAGACGGGTAGGTCAGCGAAACTCATAATGGACCACACCATGTCTAACAATGTGTAATTCTTCTTTTCTAATACACCATTAAGTTGAGGTGTATAAGGAGGTGTCTAATGGGATAGAATCTCATTGTCCTTGAGGAAATGGGTGAACTCTATACTCAAGTACTCTCCTCATCGATTTGATCGAAGAGTCTTAATACTCTTTTCCAATCTGGTTCTCTACTTCATTCTTATATTGCTTAAATTTCTTAAAGGCCGCGAACTTATACTTTATCAAGTACATATATCTATACCTAGAGAAATCGTTAGTAAATATAATGAAGTATGAGTAACCACCTATAGCCTGAGTCGACATGGGACCACATACATCACTATGTATGAGTTCCAATAACTCAGTGGCTCTCTATCCGGTTCCACTAAAAGGAGAGTTAGTCATCTTGCCATGAAGGTAAGGTTTGCAAGTTGCATATAACTCATAGTCAAATGGATTTAAGTATCCATCTTTCAACAACATTTGAATCATTCCCTCAAGTATATGACCTAGCCTACAATGCCATAGATATATATTGTTCACCTCATCTCTTTTCATCTTAGACATATTTATATTCATGATGTGTGGAGAAGTATCCAACATATATAAGCCATTTATCAGTGTCCCTCTAGTGATGATCTCATTATCCATAATTATTGAACAACTATTATTCTCAAAATCTAATTACATTCACTAATTGTCAAATAGGAGATGGAAATAATATTTTTGATAATAGAGAGAACAAAACATCATATATCCAATTCAATAATAGCTCTACTAGGTAGATGTAGGGTGACCTCCCCAACAACAACTACAGTAACTCTTACTCCATTGCCCATCTTGAGGTCTATCTCACCTTTAGCTAATCTCATAGGTTTTGCCAGAACTTGCAACGAATTATAGATATGATAAGCACTCCCAGTATCCAATACCCATGTATTATTATGAAAATCTGACAAGTGTAGACAGATCATGAATATACCTGAAACTTCTCTAAGCTTCTGTTTCACCTTATCTGCAAGGTAGTCCTTACAGTCCTCTTCTAGTGCCCATCTTGGCCGTAGTGGAAACACTATCCCTTATCCGTTGTCGGGTATTTCTTGGCAATATTTGTCTTACTCGATCTTTCTTTATTCTTGCCCTTCTTAAGGGTCTTAATAGGCTTTCCTTTTCTTATTGGTCTCACTAATATAGAGAACTAGCTTCTCTTTCTTGATGGTACTCTCAACTTCCCTCAACATATTGAGGAGCTTAGGGAGAGTCACCTTAAACTTGCTCATGTTAAAATTCATGATGAAGTGAGAAAAGGAATATAGTAGGGACTGAAGTATAAGATCAATGCATGGTTATCCTCTAGGACTATTCCTATACCTGTGAGTTTTTCGATCTACTCTATCATTTTTAGGACATAGTTCCTAACCAATATCCCTTCTATCATCCTGGCTTGGAAAAGTCTCTTAGATATCTCATATCTTTGAGTTCTTCCCTATTTCTCAAACAACTAATAGAGATAAAGAATGATAGAATCTGCATCCATACTTTCATGTTACCTTTATAACTCAGGAATCATAAGGGCCAACATATAACATTTTGCCAATGTGGAATCATTTATATATTTCATATTGTGAGCAATCTCATTCTCGCTTGCCCCTTCTTCCGGTGTGGGCACAATTGTATCAAGGACGTATGTGATTTTCTCCACTATAAGAATAATTCTTAAATTGTAGAGCCAATCCATGTAGTTTGGACCAATGAGGCGGTTTTCATCAAGTATGCCATGCAGGAGTTTTATGAGTGACATGTTTCTGATAAACAAGATATAACATAAGTAAATAACATGCAGATTTTACATAAAATACTAATTAAGATATGGACTACTATCTTAATATACTCTCACTATTTTCCTAACGAATCATGTGACACCCTCGACACGTGAAATGAAAGTTTTTGGCATACTCCTAGTGGGGATCAAGATCCAATCAACATTTTAGTGCAACCTTGAGGGACTCGACCAATTACACTAAGCCCAAAAGGTAGGCAACTCTTGCCAATCACAACTCCTATGATTTTCATCATATTCGGCCTCCGAATCATCATGGTCTCGAGGGACTCGACCAACCATGATGTTCAATTAAGTAATCACCATCATTATAAGATGAGTCTGATAGTCTGATTTGATGATATGCCCTCGAGAGACTTGACCAAGCATACAATGTCCTTAGGTCATCGGTGACATCTCAATATCGTAGGTAAGAACTTGATCACGTAGACAGGTGATCCTCGAAGGACTCGACCAACTCAACCTATATCGTAATTCAATTTCTTCTTATAATGATGGAAGGTCATGTGGGTCAATCTTATTACCTCACACTTATCGATAATATTTTCATATGAGGGGTTTTTATTTTTTATTAGTCTCGTAATATGTCATGTCATACATATATATATTTAATATATATCTATATCGCATGTATATATATATATATATATATATATATATATATATATATATATATATATATATATATATATATATATATATATATAGTAGGTGTTTAATACATCACATATGCAAGCCACACCGAATGATCATGAGCCTTCACCTAATATGATTAAGCCTGAGTCAATGGGCCTAATCACTCACAATAGGATATATGTGTGCATCGGTGCATCTCCTTGCCTTATAATTTGTTGATATCATCATCATCGGTTCCGTCAGACCCTCGTCGCATCACCATGCGTCATGATCTCCCGCCATGGTATCATGGGTCCCGCTGTTACAAAAATAGTAATAATAATAATCACATGCACATAGGCTCGATAATAAACGAGAAAAATGGAGGCTCACAAGTCCTACTAATAATAATAATAATCATCATCATCATCATAATTATACACATCACAACATATGACTGATGATCATCCATCAACATCATACATCACATGTACACATCAAATCACATGTAGGATTACTATATATAATAATTAATTAAACTATTTAATTAATTATTTTTTAGAAATCAAGATATGCTCAAAATTTTTAGAATTATCAAGGGTATTTTTAAAATTCTGAATAAAATGACAATCCTTAGAATTTTTAGAATTATTAAGGACATTTTTGGTATTCTAGACATAGGACAAACCCTGAAATTTCTTAAATTCGAAGGAGCATAATTGTCATTTTCTCAAAAGGATGCCCTAGCCCTCCCCTTTTGCCCTTATCCAGTGGTCGCCGCCACGGGCGGCCTCCTTTCTAGCATGTGTTGTTGCCCCGATGGGCGGACGGGCACCGTTGCCACTCGGGCGGTAGCTCATGCAGGTGTTGTACCTATAGGTGCCTCCCTTATGGGCTGGCGCCATCCCCAAAAGGGGCACCACCGTGGGCACCGCCCCTGTGGTCACTGCCAATGCCTACAAGCGCCGCCCCTACAGGCATCAGCCATGCCCACGGGCGATCGTGCCTGTTGGCAGCAGCCCTGGCCGAGGGTGGTTATGCCTGCTAGCAACTACCCCTTACGGGCTAGTCGCGGGCAGTCATCCTTGCAGGTGGCCCTGGCCACATGCGATTGACCCTGAAGGAGCCCTGGCCACAGCTTGCTGCCCTTGTAGGTGGCCTGGCTATGGGTGGCCAGCCTTGCAGGTGGCCTATCCATGGCTAGCCGCCCCTCCTTGTTACGTTCATTACGAAAATATAGCAAGAACGCACAGAACAGTTCTATACGATTCAATCTCATCACACGTAGTTTAAAATCAATCTTTTATATAAAAACCTTAGCTCTGATACCACTGTTAGGAAACCTCAGTGGGAGCATCACATGTGTAATGAAAATCAAAGCAAAACATGTTTCCCACGTAGATCAAATCATCGTGCAAAAGATTGGGTCGCGAGAAAGCCATAAAAAATAAAAAAACCATATCATGTGAGCGATTATTTTACCTAGAGAGATTATATATCTATGTATTCCATATCCGGATGGAGAGGATGAAGAAAGTCAATCATCTTCCTCACTAGTAGTATCTATACGATGGATCTCTATAGTGAAACTCCTCCAATCTGATCTCCCAACTCTTACACAGAGGGAGAGAGAAGACTAGGAGGGGGTAGCCAAAGCTGTAGTCTATCAACGATGAGTCTCCCCTTCTATTTATAGAGAGTCACCAAAAACCCTAGGGGTCTTGCCTTAGTGGGTATTGGATCTCCATCCAATTATCCACTAACCTTGTATCATTGGATCTCTATCCAATAATCTCCTTAGGCCTCTAATTGGGCCTCAAGCAAGGAGCCCATCAGCATAGGGTCTAATCTAATGAGAATAGGGGCTAATTGGATCTTCATCCAATCCTCTATTCACTGAAGCATCCACCATATGTGTGTGAATCTCTAGATCTGATACTAAGCTAGCCATGAGTCACTCCCATCATAACTCCTTTTGATATAGTGAATTATTATCCCTAGAATAATTCACTCATCTCATTGACTGTGGACATACTATGTCACTACGCCATAGTCCTAGGACGGTAAAAGGGGATCAAATCCATTGGACCTGTCTGTCCACAGTTACCGTATATCTATAATCCCTCATCTAACTAATATCCTAAAGATAGTATATTGGACATGGTATTATCATGTCATATATGAAATCCGTTTGAGTCTCGCTTTAATCGGATTTTCCCATAGAACTCATTCTCTCTCAATCTGAATGACCCTAGCTAGGGATTTGTCTAAGCAAGCATATAGGATATTCCTCTCGTAATACCGAGAGTGGATGATTCGTTATTGACACTCAATTGTCTTTGTAAGATTGACTATCAATCCCGATAACCAGTTGTACCAGATTTGAAACTTTTCAGACTTGTAAGTTTAGCATCAAAGAAAGGAGTACTCATATAAAGCATCCTTGATATCTCAAGTCTAAGGACTAGATATACAACTAGGACTATGGAATCATTGTATGACATTAGGTATCATTAACCATACAACATTCTATAAGCGGATCAATCAGTGAACTCATTCTCCAATGAGCACCTGTACTATATCCTTAGTGTCGCTACACAAGTGGCTATGAGAGTAGCTGTCTCTATCATATGGATGGGTATATAGTACACTAGTCTGTCCGGTTATCTTAATATCCCTCTTGAGTAACCTATGACTGGGATTATTTAGGATCTGTGTTTAAAGATGAATCGATCTCATTATCGTGATCTCATCACGATCTGATACTTATTGCACGAAACCAAGGGCATCACAATATATATGCAACATATAATATAATGTGAGAATATATCAATATTAATCATAAAAAAAAGATCACACAATGTGTCACACGTGCCATCACTCACGTGATTGGCTTGTAGGGCACATGTAACCAAAAGTCCTCACCAATGAGTAATAACCGATTATTAGAAAACGAAGAGAGCATCACATGCATAGTGAAAAAATAAAACAAAATATTTCCTACATTTATCATGTTATCATGTAATGATTGGTGCATGAAAAAATCACAAAATTAAAAACTATGAATCGTGTGAGATTGATTACCTAGGGAGATAGTATATCCCTAAAACTTCAAGATATAGTAGGAGGGGATGAAGGAGGTCAAATGTCATCCTCTTAGCAGTATCAACATGGTGGATTGATATAGTGATGATCCTCAAATCATAGCCAAAAGCTCATAACTTTTTTACACCTTCTTTGCAGCTTTTGTGCACCACCTTACAGCAAGGAGTACTCAAACAAGGTATCATTTGTGTCTTAAGTCTAAGGACTAGACATATAATTGAGACTATAGAATTACTCTCTGACGTTAAGTATCATTAACTATCCAATATTTTGTTAGCAAATCAATCAGTGAACCTATTCTCTAATAAGCACCTGTATTGTATCCTTAATGTCCCCATATGAGCGATTGTGAGACCAATCACCTCTATCACATGGACGAGAATACAGTATACCGATTTGTCCGGTTATCTTGATGTCCCTCTAAAGTAACCTATGATTAGGATTATTTAAGATCTATATTTAAAGGTAAATCAGTCTCATAATCATGATCTCATCACGATCCAATTTTCATTTTAGAGATCCAAGGGCATCATAGTATATATATAGCAGACAATATATAATGTGAGAAAATCTAAAAAATAATCACAATACAAAAAGACTATGTAACGTGTCACATGTGTCATATGATTGGTGTTGGGAGACCACGAGAGCATCACATGTGCTGCAGAAAAATATAAACAATACTGGATTCTCATGTTCATCATATCATTGTGCAACGATTGGTGCGTGACAAATCACAAAACTTGAAAATTACTTGTGATACTCAGAGCATACGCACTATTAGGCCTGGTACATAACACAATATATATGATTGACTATATTGCTAAGGCATAGGACATAATATCCATGTTTGTTCTTTTCTTATGAGACTTTGGGGACATAATCATGGAAAGTGATATTCCATGTCTCATCAGTATAAGACATCTCTTGAAAATTTTCATGCTAAACCTTTTGACAATGGAGTTTATGTACCTAGACTAGGACAAGACACACATCCTCTTGGATCTATTTATTTGGATCTGAATCCCCAAAATGTAGGATGTTTCCCTTAGTCCTTTATGGAAAAGTTTATAGATAGCCAAGCCTTAACTATGGAAAGTATTCCTACATCATTCCTAATGATCATGATGTTATCTACATATAGCACCAAGAAGGTGATAATGCTCCCACTTATATCTTCCTATACACACAAAGCTCATCTTCATTCTTAATAAAGTCATAAGATCTGATTGCCTCATTAAATCTTATGTTTTAACTTTGGGAAGCTTACTTCATTCCATAAATGGAGTCTCTTTGGATACGAATCCCTTGTCTATATTATATACACCTCCTCCTTTTGCTTTCCAATGAGGAGCATTGTTTTCATATCCATCTACCAAATCTCATAAACATAGTGTACTGTAATAGTCAAAAAAATTTAAATAGATTTTATCATAGTTGCGGGTGATAAGGTTTCATCATAGTCAACTCATTGTCTTTGATGATATCCTTTAGCCACTAACCTTTCCTTATAGGTCTCCACCTTTTCATCTACTCTGATCTTCTTCGTGAAGATCCAGTTACAATCGATGGGTACAATACCCTTAGGTGCATTTACAAAGTTTCAAATCTTGTTGGAGTACATGGAGTCCATCTTGAAATTCATGGCTTCTTACCACTTCCTGGAGTCTGTGCTGATAATAGCCCCCTCGTAGGTCTAAGGAATAACATCCTAAGTGTCCTCTCCATTGATATATCTCACATATCTTTCAGGTGATTAAGATACTATACTAGACCTATGCAAAGTTAGAATGGTGCTACGTACCTAAATAGACTCGGCCTTCGGAATGGTGCTTGAGCTAGGTTCTCCAACCTTGCTTAACTCTATCACACTCCTACTATTTCCACCAAGAATGTGTTCCTTCTCAAGGAACACAACCCTTGGCAACAAAGACCTTTAGTCCTCGGGATGATATAAATAGTACCCACAAGTTTCCTTAGGGTATACCACGAACTTGTACTACTCCATCCATGATTACAACTTATGGGGATTGTGTCTTCTAATATAGGTAGGGTAGCCCCAAATCTTAACAACCTTAAGAGTTAGATTCTTTCTTTTACATATCTTATATGGCGTAGATGCTACTGACCTAGACGTAACTATATTTAAAAGGTAAGCTACGATCTTTAAGGCATATCTCAATAATGAGATAGGTAGATCATGAAACTCATCATGGATCGCACCATGTCTAACAGTGTGTTATTCCTTTTTTCTAATATACTGAGGTGTATAAGGAGCTGCCCATTAGGATAGAATCCGGTGGTCTTTGAGAAAATGGGTAAACTTTGTACTCAAGCACTCGTATTGTTTACCTCATCTCATTTCTTCTTGGATGCACTTTCATTCATGATCTGTGGAGCTATATCTAATATAAATAAACCATTATGCAACGTTCCTTTGGTGATGATCTTATCATCCAAAATTAATGAATAATTTTTATTCTCAAAACTAATTTATATCCATTAACTATCAAACAAGAAATAAAAAAAATATTTTTGATAATAGATGGAACATAATAGCATGTATCTAATGCAATTGTATCTCCACCAGGTAGATATAGAGTAACTTCACTAATGGCAACTGTAGCAACTTTTGCTCCATTGCCCATCTCGAGGTCCATTGAGGTCGATCTTGCCTCTCACTAATGTCCTAGGCCTTATCAGAACCTGCAAAAAATTACAAGTATGATAAGCACTCTTGGTATCCTATACTAATGTGTTATAATAAAAATATGACAAATGAAGAATGGTCATGAAAGCACCTGAAGCTTCTCTAAACTTCTATTTTGTCTTTTCTATAAGGTACTCTTTGTACTTCCTCTTCCAATGCTTGTCTTTGCTGTAGTAAAAAGACTAGCCTTTATCCTTTGCTGGGTCTCTTTTATCTACTTATGCCTTACCTAGTTTGCCCTTGCCCTTACTTCTTAAGAGACTTATCATCCTTCATTTTCTTTTCAGCCTCACTAATATAGAGACTAACTACTCTTTGTTGATGGTGCTTTCAGCCTCCCTTAACATATTGAGAAGCTCAAGGAGAGTCATCTCAAACTTGTTCATATTAAATTTTATAATGAACTAAGAAAAGAAATTTGTAGGGACTGAAGTATAAGATCAATACACAGGTTATCCTTCAGAACCATTCCTAGACCTATGAGTTTCTTAGTCCACTCAATCATTCTTAGGATATGGCTTTGAACTGATGTCTCCTCTGTTGAAGATGAAGAATGACGAAGATGAAGGAGGTTTCAAGAGTCTAGTATGGAAGAGACTCTTGGATATATCATACCTTTGAAGTTTTTCCTGTTTCCCAAACAGTTTGCGAAGATGAAGGAGGACGGAATTAGCATCTATACTCTTATGTTACATCTGTAGCTTAGGACTCATAGAGTATTTAGCTAAAGTGGAATTGTCTATATACTTTAGCACTTAGCTAAAGTGGAATTATCTATATACTTTACTTAGCTTGCCCCTTTCTCTAGCATGGGCATAATTGTGTCAAGGATGACACATGTGATTTTCTTCACTGTGAGAATAATTCTCAAATTATGGAGCCAATCTATGTAGTTTGGACTAGTAAGGCGATTAGCATTAAGTATGCCACGTAGGGGGTTTACAAGTGACATTTCCAAGCAACAAGATATAACATAAATTAATACCATACAAATTTTATAAAAAATAATAATTAAGATACAGACTTCCATCTTAATCAATTCCCACTATTTTTTTTGGTGAATCATACAACTCCCTTAACACGTGAAATAGAAGTCTCCGGTAGACTTCTAGTGGGGATCAAAATCTAATCGGCATCTTAGTGTAACCTCGAGGGACTCGACCACTCATACTATGCCCAAAAAAGTATACAACTCTTACCAATCACAACCCCTTGTGATTTCTATTCTATTTGGCCTCCAAACTATCATGGCCTCGAGGGACTCAACCAACCATTATATTCAGTTAAGTTATCACCATCATTACAAGATGAGTATGATTTGATGATATGCCCTTGAGGGGCTCGATCAAGCATACCACGTCTTCAGGTTACTGGTGACATTTCTATATCGTAGGCAAGATTTCGAATCACAAAGATAGGTGAGCCTCGAGGGACTCGACCAACTCAACCTATGTCGGGATTCAATTTCTTCCTATAACGATGGAAGACCACATGGGTCAATCTTATTGCCACATTCTTACCGACTTAATATTATCGTAGGAGGGGGTTTTGTTTTGATCTCCTAATTTGTCATATCAAATACATACATAATTACATATCACATATGCATACCACACCGGATGATCATGAACTATCACCTAATGTGATCAGGCCTGAGCTAGTGAGCCCAATCACTCACAATAGGATCTATGTGTGTATCGACACATCTTCATGCCCTGTGATCATTCATCTCGTCATCATCGGTTATGTCGACTCATTGGTGCATTACCATACATCGCTCTTACCCGTCTTGATATCATGGGTCCCATTGGCACCTCTACGCTCCCACCGTGCCTCTTCATATAAAGACAATATAACTAAATTTACGCAGGCCTGACAATAAATGAGAAAAATGGAAGCTCACAAGCCCAAATAATAATAATAATAATCACACATATACACATCACATCACATGATCCATGATCATCCATCCACATCATATATCATATGTACACACATCATCAAGTCGAACTACTAGATAAACAATAATAGTTAATTAAAATTTAAATTAAATATATTTTTTTAAGTTCGGGATATATCAAGAATTTTTAGATTTGCCAAGGGTATTTTTAAAATTCTGGATATAAGGATAGATCTTAGAATTTTTAAAATTTTAAGGGGTAGAATTATCATTTTACCACAAAGAAAACACTAACCCTTTGCCCCCCTCCAGTGGGATGCCATCGTCGCCCCTACGTAAGTGGTACCATAGCACACCACCAGTGGGTGTTGCCTTTGCATTACAATGAGAAATAATAGGGCTAGCTTTAAATGACATAAGAGAATAACGAGATAGAAATGTTTGTAGAGTTGAGGAAGAAGGGTGACCAAGACGATAATGCCACACATCCTTGGAAGCAGCAACAGAAGAATAAGTAGTAGGCCGAGAGGTGGATAGCCACTGGTAGATGTTATCTTTACTCTAGCCTTGAACTAACAATGCCCCCCGTATTCAGATCCTTGACAAAAAAGTAGTCAGAAAAAAAATTGATAGATGTATTATTTTGTTTACAGAATTGAGAGACAAAGATAAGATTCTGTTTGATATGAGGAGCACACAACACATCACCGAGTGTAAAGTTAAGATAATACGAATTAAGCATTATGGAATCAGTATGAGTAATAGAAAGTCGCTTACCATCACCAATGATGATATCATCAGTACCACCATAGTTGTTGGAAAAGGATAAGTTTTGGAGATCCGAGATGATGCAATGAGAGGTGCTAGAGTCCATAACCCAGGAATGTTGATCAAAAGTTGGAGCAGCAATAAGATATGCCTAGGGCATGGTAGCTAGAGGGCGAGGACGAGATCAACATACCTTAGCGAAGTGACCAACCCTATCATATAGCTGGCAAACTATTTAGTGTTGAGGCATAGGAGCTGGACGCCAAGGGTGTTGATAATTGTCATCTCTACCTTGAGGTATGTGAGTAAGACTCCAGGGCTGGTGGTGATGGATGCTACTACCGGGCGGCATGAGAGTAGGACGCCAAGATGGTTAGGTACCAGAGTTGCCACTTGGATTGTGATAAGACGATACCTACTCTGGACCCTTGTTGATAGACTTATAGTACTGATTGCTCATCCATTTAAATTTTTAACTTACTTGGACAGTAATAGGTTATCCTGTTGCCCTATCTTCGTGCTTCAGATAAGTCTTGTAGACAGTCAACTTATCGTACAGCTCTTCAAATGATAGTGGAGAGTCACGTGCCCGGATTACGGCTGCTAATTCTTGTACTCAGCCCCAAGACCATTGAGGGTGTGGATGATAACTTCATCATCACTGAGATAATGTCCTATTAAGACTAAGTCATCGATGATCACCTTGATATTTTGGAGGTAATCAGCAATAGTACTTTCCTCTTATTTTGTGTTCATAAGTTTGGAGAGAAGGCCAAGCATGCGAGTGCACGAGCAATTTACCAAGGTAGTTTGTAGTTTGCACTATGCTTCGGCAGCGGTAGCACATAAAGATATAAGTGGTGCGACAGAACCAACAACTGAGGCTTGAATCGCTTGAAGAATAATACGATTTTGTCGTAGCTATAGTTTATGCTCTAGATTCGGTGCTTGACTTGTTGTCCCCGGGATATCAATCATTGCTGGTGGACAACTGAAAGATCCATTAACATAACCTAACAAATCATATCCAAAGAGGAGATTAGTGAATTGAGCGCACCATGATGCATAGTTCCCTCTGGATAATTTGAAAGGAATGATGACAGCAGCATTGATGGAGATCGGTCCCGTACTCTGAGAGGTATTGGTGCTTCCTATAATGACACTGACAGAAGCGGGAGAAGTAGTCGATGAAGACATTGTAAAAGAACTTTTGGATCTGAAACTGACTGCGTGGATGGCTGATGAAACTGATCGCTACAGTAGAGAGTAGGAATTGTTGTTGTTGTGTTTAGGATTGGTGAAGCCTATTCTCCTCCTTTTTTTTTCTTTTTTTTTTGTTAATCTGGTTCTATCGACTTGTGTCTCACTACTGCAACAGCACTGGTGGGTCCCGCTATGCAGTTGTCATGGGAGGCTTCTTGGAGAAGGAGCCTATAAAAAGGAAGAGTCAGCGGCTGAAGGGATTGGACGGCACGGCTGGCTCGTGGTGGTAGGAGCAGAGGTGCTCCTACGATCGGGAAGCAGCGAGAGACGGCACTACAGGCTCGCGGCGGTAGGAGCAAGTACAACAGCGGTAGCGGCAATAGGCAATCGCTTGATTGCGGTAGTGGTGGCTGGTAGAGAGGAGTAGCAGTTGCTACAGATCTTGTGGAAGAAGGTCCCCACGTAGGCTTGTGGGTTTAATGCCACCATGAACTAGGGAGGGGCCGACGTGTAATTGCTGAGGGTTGGCCGGCTATAGGGGAGCAAGTGTCGGAGGGAGAGAGCAGTGATTGAGGGAGAAGGCCGCGGCTGCGTGGCAGCAGCAATGTAGTGGATGGGAGGAAGAAGAGGTAGTGGTCAGACTATCGGTTGGAAGGAGCGGAGCCAGAGATCAGATCCGACGATAGTAGCAAGGGACAACAGTGGGTGATGGGCGATAGTGGCTGCTCTGCTCTGCTTCCATAGTTAAAGGGGACACTCAGCTGTGAGAAAGCACCGAGGGTCGTAGTTGGAGAGGAGGTGCTGGCTGTGGGCACTTCACGGAGTATTAGCCCTTTAGCGATGAAGAAGAAGGGACTGTTACATGCAGTGGGACACGGTGGAGACTTACTGTCGTTTGACAGGGAGAAGAAAGCTTGCTCTAGGCAAGTGGCTCTGATACCATGATAGAAATGGGAAAGTTATTTTACAGAAGTGAAGTTATTGCTTTATTCCTTCATACGCATAACTATTTATACATTAAGAATAAAGATTGAAGGATTGAATATTGATGATTTTTCTCAACAGTCTAACCATTCAGTTATAACAACTCTCAATAGTCTAACCATTGATTATAATAATTTTATCCTTTAATATAGGTAACGTATATAGTGAGAGGGTGAAGCAGCAAAAGTAAGGAGTCAGAAATCAGTATAACCCTTTGCCTTTGTTACTATTCTTATATCATTAATAATTCTTATATAATTTATGTGCTACTTATGAATTTGAAATGAAATAACTCCGTTTTCAAGCAAACGGATAATAAATCAAAAGGGGGAAGAACCAACAACAGAACTAACAAGTACTTACGTGAGCTCTCGGGCGCTAACTTCTTATTGTTGTTGTTGTGTGGATTGTATTAGCTTACTTCTTGGGTGCGTTAGTGAAGTTAGTTTCAGTCTTTACTTCAGCATTAGTATGTGAAACAAGTGATAGCGCTTATTCTCTGGGCATGTTGAGTTCGAGTCCTAGTGTTTGAATTGCATCTCTCTTTCTTGCATATAAATTAATAGATTAGCAACACCTCTGAACTCCTCTGTTCCCTTGATGGTTGATACTCTACTGAAGGGAATATGCGCAGTATGCTTGAGAAAAGGCTTCTTGAATGTAATAACCTATGTTTAATAGCTAATGAAAAATAACACTTATTTACCACTGGTCCCTCTAGTGCATTTTAGCCATTAATCTAGACTTGGTATTTGACTAGCGTTTACTCTCGGGGTAAGATAGATTAGGAGTTAGCTTACTTCATCATGTTAAGTGCAAGGGCACAGCACAAACAAGTAAACAATGCCTATCTTCTTTCTATTCAACGGCACAAGCTAGGGTAGCAAGTAAGTCATCAAGGATAATGTATTTAAACTCGGGTACCAAGTGAAGTGGAAGGTATTTCAACAGCGCAAGAAACAAGCTTATGTTAGTTCACAGCAAATAAGATACTACTCTAACTCAGGTATATGTCAAATAAGGTCAGATACTACTCGGTATATGTCTTATTAAGAAAAACATGCATTTAAAAGAGGTTAAACAACCAACGCTAAAAGGCATATTGGCTCTAGAGCTCTTTTCCTTGTGCTGATAGTATCTTAAACCAAAGGAACCCTACCCTCAAACTATAACACTATCGCAACCCGGTAAAGTCAGCTAAATTACTCCTTCCCTGGCCTTTTCGCCTAGAAAGTGAGCTAACACATTAACCCCTTCCCTTGAGACTTTACCTCACCAATTGAGAATTCTATCTGATCTTTTTTATACGATGAAACAGAAACTGGGCATTCGAGTCGACATGATGGAATTGGAACTTCGATAGATGAACCGATTTAATTGTAAAGTCTCCTTTTAGACACCGATGTACTTGTTCTTGCCCGAACTCCCGTTAGCGCTTTAGTAACTCACTTCATTTTCACTGTCAACACAAAAAATCACCGATTCTTTATTGATTACTGCTACGTGGGTCTATACTCATCACACCATCCCTTTTGCTTCCTTACTCTAAGCTCAACATTGCTTCCAACAATTTTCCTTACTCCTTTACTACCGAAGCTCAAAAAACTCTCTTACTAGTGATAAAATAAGGACTTGCTCTTTCTTGACAACTTACCAAAGCCTGCTAGTAGTTGCTTGTTACTTGTAGTGGTTATTCGATTCGAGATTTGGCTTCTCTGTGTAAGATTCAAGTCGAACAGTCCATTCTGCAGCTGACTTGCGCACAGAACAAGTGGAACAAGCTAGAACTTCTGGAACTACACTTGAAACAAATCATTCAACAACTTTGCCTAGTGCTGTTGCTTAAGCTGCTGATGCTGACTCACTGCTTAGAGAACTCATTGATGCAGCTTCACCTAACACTGGATTGACTTCTGGCCCTTGCACTTAAGGGTCAGGTCAGTTCCATTTCTTTGTGCTAACGGAGTTCTCTTTTGCGAAGGATGATATTAATGATTATTTGCCCTTACTTCTTAAGCGCTAAGGTACGATTGATAATGTCCTTATGAAGCGTTAACACCAGCATACGCAAGATAAGGCTTTAAAGCTCTGTAAGTAGAGAATGTACTCTTAAGGAGCAGGATCGGTCTGAAGGGAAGAATATATTACTTATGGAGCGGTAAGTGATCTAAGTGGGTTCAGTGAGTTTGCTGGCGAAGGAAGTATCTACCTTATCTAACTAACCGTGCCTACGCCCCTGTCCCTTAATATAGCTAGCCTTAATATAGCATAGTATACATCCGCCTAAATTCTTTTAAAGAAAAGGGTTTACATGAGTTTGTGCCAGCAGTAAGCAGTGAGAAAGACTACTGAGATGATTACTCAACTACTAATCTTTCAATCCTTTTCTCTTTTAGTCCAGAGTCCAATTACACTATTTATTATAATAGTTGCACAAGCTAGATAAGATTCTTTACTTTAGAGCCAACAGTAATGGGTAAGTCTAGAGAATAAAGATACTTCGAAAGGAAAAGTTAGCTCCGATACCGATAGTTTAAAAAGATAGCAGTGCAAAGCACAGTAAGCAGATAGAGCAAAGCAAAGGGAAGTTCCAGTTCGATGTTAGGAGTAAAAGGAATAAGGATTTAAAGCTCCAGTTAGCGTCCCAAATGAGTCAGCCGCAAGCCCTGAAGTATGGGTTCGTTGCGAGTCAGAGTAAGTGCATTTTATTTTATCCTCTATAGAGTAAGGATTTTATCCTACATAATAAAGAATGGAAATTTCACTAACTGAGCTTAAACTGCTGGACCAGAGGATGTATAAGTAGAAGAAGCAACTGAATCCAATCCGTAGTGCTAAAGTAAACAACAGAATGTCATGTTTGAGTGAAATCATAGAGAGAAGAAGCAAGGGGGGAAGTTAGTATTGGAGTAAGAATAGGCCCAGACTCGGTGGCTAAAGACAAGTCAACAGCAAACGCTTCTGCAAGTGATAAAGTATAAGTGGGTTTAGGTGATTGATTGGCTTTCTATTTGTTGTCGGCGTTCCCGTTAGTAGGATGCCGTTATTGAGTCCCTATTTAATGGCGTTAGGGGCCTATCCGAATTAAGTATATAGTACGAGGTGATTTACAAATCCTATTTATGTCAACTCGAATAGCTAATGAGGAAGCATCAGCTTATCTCTTCTCTTAGCACCAACTAACCTATATAATCACCCGGTGCAAAAGCTTGAACTAGACGTTACACTTGCAGTTGACAATCGAACCTCTACCTCTCTTCTAAGCGGACTTTGACACTGCTTCCTTAATAGATGAAGCAAGCGATGAAACTAAAACTCCTGATACCGACTTCAGCTAATTATTATTATAGGATAAAATTGATAGATAAGAGAATGTAACGAAAATAAATAAAGTTCACATGTTTATTCCTTCACGCTCATATTTATTTATACAATAAGAGAAAAATTAAAGGATTAGATATTGAGAATTTTTCTTAACAGTCTAACCATTCGATTACAACAACTTTATCTTTTAATATGTCCCGCAAGATCGAGCTTCTACCAAGGATATCGATCTTAGACCGATAAAATGAAAATAACTTACGAGAGAGTGGCTTCGTGAGGGAGTCCACCAGTTGATCTGTCGTGTGAACATGAAAAACACATAATTGATGATTCATCACTTGATCTCATACAAAGTGAAAGTCAATTGCTATATATTTCATACGAGAGTGAAACACTGGATTGGCACATAAATAGGTAGTCTCGATATTATCACAGTATATTATAGGAGTAATAAAAGAGCAGATGTCAAGTTCTTTAAGCAGATTCATTACCCAATTAAGTTCAGCAGCTGTAGTTGCAATAGAGTGATACTCAGCTTTAGTGGTTGACCGAGCAATTGTCTTTTGTTTCTTGGAACTCCAACTGATTAGATTGGCTCCTCGAAAAATAATATACCCAGATGTTGATATTCTATCATCAAAATTTTCAGTCCAATCAGCATAAACATAAGCATGAAGTTGAAGTTGAGAGTTTTTGTAGATAAATATACCATAGTCAAGAGTAACTTTAAGATATCGTAATACTCGTTTAACTATGGACCAATATGTGGTAGACGATCTATACATGAATTGTGATAGCTTGTTAACTGCAAATAAGATATCTAGGCAGTTAAGAGCTAAATATTGTAAGGAACCAATTACTTGCCGATATTGTGTAGAATCTATAGTAGGACTACCATTATTTAACCTAAGCGATTCACTAGTGGAGAGAGGAGTTGAAACAACATTTGCATCATTCATGTTTGTCTTCACTAATAAGTTCTGAGTGTACTTCCGTTGAGAGAGGAAGAGTCTCAAAGATATATACGTTGCTTCCACACCTAGAAAAAAATTCAAGGGATCGAGATCTTTTAGGGAAAATCTGCCAGCCAACTTCTTAATGAACATTGTGACCTCTAGAGAATTATTACATGTCACTATGATATTATCCATATATACGAGAAGATATATTATACTACCAAGTTATTGATAGAGAAATAAGGAGGTATCAGACTTAGAGTTAGAGAAGTCGACTAAAATAAAAAATGAGCCGAGTTCTTTGTACCAAGCTCTTAGAGCTTGCCGAAGACCATAAATAGCCTTGTAGAGTTCACAGACATGTTTCAAATATTGAGAATGAAGAAAATCAGGAGGTTGCTCTATAAAGATATCATTAGTTAATGTTCATTGTAAGAAGACATTGTTCACATCAAGTTGTCGCAGGTGCCAACCTTTTAAAATGGCTAAACTCAGAATAAGTTGGATTGTTGTAGATTTAACAACAGGACTAAATGTCTCTGTAAAGTCAATATTAGGATATTGATTAAAGCCTTTGGACCACTAAATGAGCCTTATACTTGGCAATGGGCCCATCAGGGTTCCGCTTAACTCGAAAAACCTACTTACACCCGATGACATGTTATATGGGATGAAACAGAACAAGTGTCTAGGTAGAGTTATGAAGGAGGACGTCATATTTATCAGATATAGCTTGAAGTCAATGAGAAGACTTTTCGGCTTAAATGACCATGGTAGGTTCGTAGGTCTCAGCAAAGAGAGTCATAACCATATTGAGGCTGAGAACTTGATGTGGTTTGAAAATATCATTTTTAGAGCATGTTGTCATTGAATGTCCAAGTGGTTTATGAGATGATGGTGGAATGGGTGTTGGAGAAGTAATAGAACAAGATGAATTGGACTGAAGAACATTAGTTGTAGTAGGCTGGGGTGAGGAAAATGCTGGTGATTGAGTGTCCGAAGATTAGATGTCTATGTTAGGGGGTATGTATGCAAAAGAAAGAGAAGTAAAAGAGGGAGCGAGATGTTGTATTGGAGAAGTGCTCCACTCATGTATGTAGGCTAGAGTGGGTGATTCTTGTGGAGGCTCATTGGATAATAATATGTGCCACTAATGCATATTCACTAGAGTAGTTGGTACAGTAGAAGATTTGAAATGGTGAAATGAAAAGGATGACTCCATAAAGATAACATAACGAGACACAAAAACCTTGTGAGTCAAAGGATCGTAGCATCAGTAAGCATTATGTTTAAGTGAGTAACCAATTAAGGTACAAGGCTTCGATCGTAGAGTTAGTTTATGTGATGCATAAGGACATAGTCACGGATAGCAGACACAATAAAAAACCCTAAGTTTATGAGGATTTATGGATTTATGAAATAGTTTTTTAAATGGTGATTGATTGTGGAGGACTAGAGTAGGCATGCGATTAATTAGATAGACTACAGTCTCGATGGCTACAAACCAAAAAGTAGTTAACATGGAAGCATGATGGAGAAGTGTGAGACCAGTTTGAACTATATACCGATGTTTACATTCGGTTAAGCCAACTAGTTGAGGAGTGTATGAAGAAGACTTGAGATACTGAATACCATAAGCTAACAAGCATGATGTTAGTATTTAGTATTCACCTCCACCGTTAGAATAAACTATTTTAATGGTAGACTGAAAGATATTTTTCACTAATTTTTTGAACGTAAGGAAGGTTTTGTATACCTCAGACTTATGTGAAAGCGAATAAAACCAAGTAAATTTGTTAAAATAATTAATAAAATAATATAAAATTTATATTTGTCAAATAAAATACTTGGTGCAGGACCCCAAACATCAGTATATAAAATTTTAAATAGTTTTATGCAAGAAATAGAAGAATATTCAAATGACAGTCTATAACTTTTATTACTAAGATATACATCATAATGAGTAATAATAGAGTTAGCTTTACAGGATGGAAGAGAATAACGAGAATTTTTTTTTTTTTAGAGTTGAGGAAGAAGGGTGACCAAGACGACGATGCCACACATGTTGGGAAACCTCAACGGGTGTATCACATGCGCAGTGGAAATCAAAACCAAAAATTAATTTTTCACACAGATTAAATCATCATGTAAAAGATTAGGGGAGCGAGAAAAACCATAAAAATCGAAAAAACTATGATGTGTAAAAGATTGATTTTACCTAGGGAGATCATATATCCCTGTATACTAGATCCGGATAGAGAAGATGAAAGAGGTCAAGCGTCCTCCTCTCTAGCGGTATCCACATGATGGATCTCTACAGCAAAACTCCTCCAATCTGATCTTGCAACTCTTGCTCAAAGGGAGGAGAATAGGAGGTGGTGGTGGCTAAAGCTGTAGCCTATTAACCATGAGTCTCCCCTCCTATTTATGAGAGCCACCAAAAACACTAGGGCTCCTGCCTTAGTAGGTGTTGGATCTCCATCCAATAAACCACTAACCATGCATTATTGGATCTCCATCCAATAATCCCCTAACTATGCATTATTGGATATCCATCCAATAATCTCCTTAGGTATCTAATTGGGCCTTCAGCAAGGAACCCATCAGTATAAGGTCTTATCTAATGAGAATATGGGCTAATTGGATCTTCATACAATCCTCTATTCGTTGAAGCATCCACCATATGTGTGTGACCCTCTAGGCCCGATACCGAGCTGGCCGTGAATCACAACCATCAGAACTCCTTCTGATATAATGAATTATTATCCTCATAATAATTTACTTGACTCATCAACTATGGACGTACTAGGCCACTACGCCATAGTCCCCAGATGGTACAAGGGGATCGAATCCATCGGACCTGTCCTTCTACAATTACTATGTATCTATAATCCCTCATCCAAACAATATCCCAGAGATCGTATATTGGACATGGTACTGTTAGGTCACATATGGAATCAGTTTATCTTGCTCTATTCGGATTCTATCTAGAGAACTCTTTCTCTCTCAATCCGAATGACCCTGGCTAGGGATTTGTCTGAGCAAGCACATATGAGATATTCCTCTCATGATACCGAGAGTGGATGATCATTTATTGACACTTAATTATATTCATAAAGTTGGCTACCAATCCCGATAACCGGCTGTAGTAGATCTGAAACTTTTCAAACCTGTAAGTCTGATGTCAAAGAAAGGAGTACTCATACAATATATCCTTGGTGTCTCACGCCTAAGGACCAGATACACAACTGGGACTATGGAATCACTGTCTGACATTAAGTATCATTAACCATACAGTATTCCATAAGTGGATCAATTAGTAAACTCATTCTCTAATGAGCACCTGTACTATATCCTTAGTGTCTCCACACAAAGACCAGTCGTCTCCATCATATGGATGGGTATATAGTACACCGATCTGTTCAGTTATCTCAATATCCCTCTCGAGTAACCTATGACCGAGATTATTTAGGATCTGTGTTTTAAGGTAAATGATTCTCATTATCGTGATCTCATCACGATTTGATTCCCATTGCATATAAACAAGGACATCGTAATATATATGTAACAAATAATATAATGTGAGAATATGCCAATATTAATTATAAGCAAAAAGATTACGCAGTGTGTCACACGTGCTATCACTCACGTGATTAGCTTGCATGGCACTTATAACTAGCAATCTCCCACTTGACCTAAAGCCAATCACCTATGTGTCTAATCCCCATCATACTCCTGTGACGCTCAAATACAATATGAGCTAATGGCTTCGTTAGTGGATCTGCATTGTTAACTTTGGATGAAACTCTTTCTATTACCATATCTTTACGGGCTATGATCTCTTTTATCAGATGGAACCTCCTTAGAAGATGCTTAGACTTGTGATGAGACCTAGGTTCCTTCGCTTGATCTATCACTCCATTGTTGTCGCAGTATATGGGAATTGGTTCTATGTTATTTGGTACGACTCCCAAATTTTTGATAAACTTATTCATCCATACCCCTTCCTTTGCTACTTCTGCTAGAGTAATGTATTCTGCCTCTCTGGTCGAGTCAGCAGTATTATCTTGCTTGGAACTCTTCCATCTTACTGCTCCTCCATTCATGGTAAAAATATACCCTGAATTTAATTTGTTATCATCAATGTTAGACTGAAAACTTGAGTCTGTGTAGCCTTCAACGTGGAGGCTACCTCCTCTATATACTAGTGAAAGATCCTTAGTCCTTCTAAAGTACTTAAGGATACACTTTACTGCCTTCTAGTGTTCTAAACATGGATCTATCAGATACTTGCTCGTGACACACAAAGCATGTGTTATATCAGGCCCAGTATATAGCATCATATACATGATAGACCCTATCACTGAGGCATATGATATCTTATCTATGTCTACCCTTTTTTCAGGAGTCTATGGGGACATATTCCTAGAAAGTGATATTTCATGTCTCATCGGTATGAGACCTCTCTTGAAATTTTTCATGCCAAATATTTTGACAATGGAGTCTATATACCTAGATTGAGACAAGCCAAATATCCTTTTAGATCTATCTCTATAGATCTGGATCCCTAAAATATAAGATGCTTCCCCTAAGTCTTTCATGGAGAAGTTTCTAGATAGCCAAGCCTTTATTATGAATAGCATTCCTACATCATTCCTAATGATTAGGATGTCATCTACATATAGTACCAAGAAGGTGATAGCGCTTTTATTTACCTTTCTGCACATACAAGGCTCATCTTCGTTCTTAACAAAGTCATAAGATCTGATCACCTCATCAAATCTTATGTTCCAACTTCAGGAAACTTGCTTTAATCCATAAATGGATCTAAGCAACCTACACACTTTATTTGACTCTCTTTGGATACGAATCCTTCTAGTTATATCATATACACCTCCTCCTCGAGGTTACCATTGAGGAATGCTATTTTGACATCCATCTACCAGATCTCATAGTCATAGTGTGCTACAATGGCCAAAATAATTCTAATGGACTTAAGCATGACTACAGGTGAAAAAGTCATAGTCAACTCCTTATCTTTGACGATATCCTTTAGCTACCAGCTTTGATTTATAGGTCTCTACCTTTCCATCCACTCCGATCTTCTTTTTGAAGATCCATTTACAGCCGATGGGTACAATACCCTCAGGTGCATCCACAAGGTTCCAAACCTTGTTAGAGTACATGAAATCCATCTCAGAATTTATGGCTTCTTGACACTTCCTGGAGTCTATACTCATAATAGCCTCCTCGTAGGTCTAAGGATCAATATCCTGAGAGTCATCTCTATTGATATGTCTCACATATCTTTCAGGAGAGTGAGATACTCTATTAGACCTATGTAAAGTTGAAACTTATGCCTTAGGTACCTGAACAGACTCGGGCTCTGGAATGATGCTTGAGCTAAGTTCTCCAACCTTGCTCAATTCTATCTCACTCCCACTGTTTCTGCCAAGAATATATTTCTTCTCAAGGAACACAGCTCTTTTGGCAATAAAGACTTTTCGATCCTCAGGATGATAGAAATAATACCCATAAGTTTTCTTTGGGTTGTGTCTTCTAACATAGGTAGGATAGCCCCTGCAGTCTCTAGGGCGTACCCCCAGAAAGAAACAGGTAGGTCAGCGAAACTCATCATGGACCACACAATGTCTAACAGCATGCGATTCCTCCTTTCTGATACACCATTGAGCTAAGGTGTATAAGGAGGTGTCGACTGGGATAGAATCCTATTATCCTTGAGGAAATGGGTGAACTCTGTACTCAAGTACTCTCCTCCTCGATCTGATCGAAGAGTCTTAATATTTTTTCCAATTTGGTTCTCTACCTCATTCTTATATTCCCTGAATTTCTCCAAAGCCTTAGATTTATACTTCATTAAGTACACATGTCCATACCTAGAGAAATCATCAATAAATGTAATGAAGTATGAGTAACCACCTATAGCCTGAGTCGATATGGGATCACACACATCACTATGTATGAGTTCCAATAACTCGGTAGCTCTCTCTCCAGTTCCACTAAAAGGAGAGTTGGCCATCTTCCCATGAAGGCAAGGTTTATTGTTTCAAATATCTTATAGTCAAATGGATCTAAGTATCCATCTTTCAACAACTTTTGAATCATTCCCTCATTTATATGACCCAGCCTACAATACCATAGGTATGCATTATTCACTATATCTTTTTTTCTCTTAGATATATTTATATTCATGATATGTGGAGAAGTGTCTAACACAAATAAGCCATTTATAAGGGTCCCTCTAGTGATGATCTCATAATCCATAATTATTGAACAAGTATTGTTCTCAAAAACTAATTTATATCCATAAATTGTCAAACAAGAGATAGAAATAATATTTTTGATAACAGAGGGAACAAAATAGCATGCATCCAATGCAATAATAGCTCCACCAGGCAGATGTAGATGATATCTCCAACAGCAACTGCAACAACTCTTGCTCCATTGCCTATCTTGAGGTCCATCTCACCTCTAGCCAATCTCCTAGGTCTTGTCAGAACCTGTAACGAATTACAGATATGATAAACACTCCCGGTATCCAATACCCATGTGTTATCGTGAAAATATTACAAGTGGAGACTGATCATGAATATACCTGAAGCTTCTCTAAGGTTCTGTCTCGCCTTCTCTGTAAGCTAGTCCTTGTAGTTCCTCTTCCAATGTCTATTTTGGCCACAGTGGAAAATTATCCTTTGTCATTTCCTAGGTATTTCTTAGCAATCTTTGTATTACCTGGTATTTCTTTGCCCTTGCCCTTCTTAAGGGTCTTGCTGGCCTTTATTTTCTTTTTGGTCTCACTAATATAGAGAACTGACTTCTCCTTCTTACTGGCACTCTCAGCTTCCCTCAACATATTGAGGAGCTCAGGGAGAGTCAACTTAAACTTACTCATGTTAAAATTTATGATGAAGTGAGAAAAGAAATCTGGTAGGACTGAAGTATAAGATCAATGCACAGGTTATCCTCTATGACTATTCCTAGACCTATGAGTTTCTCGATCCACTCTATCATCTTTAGGACATGGTTCTCAACCGATGTCTCTTTTGTCATCCTGGCTTGGAAGAGTTTCTTAGATATCTTATATCTTTGAGTTCTTCCCTGTTTCTCAAACAATTGACGGAGATAAAGAAGGATAGAATTTGCATCGATGCTCTCAAATTGCCTTTGTAACTCAGGAGTCATGGAGGCTAATATATAACATTTTGCCAACATGGAATCATCTATATACTTCACATAGTGAGTGATCTCATCCTCGCTTGCCCCTTCTTCCGGCGTGGTCAGAATTGTATCAAGGATATACCAATTTTCTCCGTCATGAGAATAATTCTCAAATTACGGAGCCAATTTGTATAATTTGGACCAGTGAGGTAGTTGGCATCAAGTATGTCATGTAAGAGGGGTTATGAGTGACATGTTTCCGATAAAATAAGATATAGCAAAAAATAAATAACATGTAGATTTTGTAGAAAATACTAATTAAGCTATGGACTTCTATCTTAATGTACTCCCACTATTTTCTTAGCGAATCATGCGACACCCTCGACATGTGAGACGGAAGTCTCCGATAGACTCCTAGTGGGGATCGGGATCCAATTGGCATCTTAGTGCAATCTCAAGGGACTCGACCAATTACACTAAGCCTAAAAGGTAGACAACTCTTGCCAATCACAACTCCTTATGATTCCCGTCACGTTCGGCCTCTGAATCATCATGATCTCGAGGGACTCGACCAACTATGATATTCAGTTAAGTCATCACCATCGTTATAAGATGAGTCTGATTTAATGATATGCCCTCGAGGGACTCAACCAAGCATACCATGTCCTCAGGTCATCGGTGATATCTCTATATCGTAGGTAAGAACTGGATCACGTAGATAGGTGAGTCTCGAGGGACTCGACCAACTCAACCTATGTCGTGACTCAATTTCATCCTATAACGATGGAAGGCCACGTGGGTCAATCTTATTGCCTCACGCTTACCGACAATATTATCATAGAAGGGGTTTTTGTTTCATATTAGTCTCCTAATATGTCGTGTCACACACATATATATTTAATATATATCTACATCATATGCAAATATATATATATACATATATCTAGTAGGTGTATAACACATCACATATGTAAGCCACACCAGATGATCATGAGCCGTTACCTTATGATTAAGCCCGAGCCAATGGGCCTAATCACTCACAATTGGATCTATGTGTGCATTGGCACATCTCCATGCCTTGTGATTGTTAATCTCGTCATCATCAGTTCCATCGGATCGTCGCATCACTATACGTCGTAATCTCCCGCCATGACATCGTGGGTCCCACTATCACCTCCACGCTCCCGCTACGCCTCTCCATGTAATTACAAATAATCACAGACATGCAGGCCCAACAATAAACGAGAAAAATACAGGCTCGTAGGCTCTAATAATAATAATAATCACAATTACACATATCATAACACATGGCTCATGATCATCCATCCACATCATACATCACATGTAGAGCGCATCATATGTAGGATTAATAGATATATAATAATTAATTAAACTATTTAATTAATTATTTTTCTAGAAATCAAGACATGCTCAGAATTTCCAGAATTATCAAGGGTATTTTTATAATTATGGATGAGAGGACAGTCCTCAAAATTTTCAGAATTATTAAGGGTATTTTTAGAATTTTATACATAAGGACAGTCCTCAGAATTTTTTGAATCATTGAGGGTATTTTTAAAATTTTGTACATGAGGACAGTCCTCGAAATTTTTGAAATTCAGAGGGGCAGGATCATCCTTTTCTCAAAAGGATGCCCTAGCCCTCTCTTTGCCCCCCTTTGCGCCACCGCCACCGCTGCCCTGCAGTGGTGGCTCGGGCGGCCCCTGCGGGCTCGGGTCATCGTCATGCCGTGGTGGCCACCCACCGCCTCGCAGTCGCCCTTTATAGGGGCTGCCACAACCGCCTGCCTGCGGCCGCCTGGGGGCCTTGGCATCGGTTGCCCCTTGCAGGTGGTCGAGCCATGTCGTACTACCCCTCCTCCTCGTTGCCTTCACTGCGAAAACGCAACAAGAACACATAGAACAATTCTACGTGATTCAATCTCATCATATGTAATTTAAAACCAATCTTTTGTACGAAAACCTTGGCTCTAATACCATTGTTGGGAAGCCTTAGTGGGTGCATCACATGCGCAACAAAAATTAAAATAAAAAACTAATTTCCCACACAAATCAAATCATCATGCAAAAGATTAGGGTTGCAAGAAAAATCGTAAAAACCAAAAAAATCGCGATGTGTGAGAGATTGATTTTACCTAGGGAGATTGTATATCCTTGTATTCCAGATCCGGATGGAGAAGATGAAGGAAGTCAAGCGTCCTCCTCTTTAGCGGTATCCACACGATGGATCTCTGTAGTGAAACTCCTCTAATATGATTTTGCAACTCTTGCTTAAAGGGAGGAGAATAGGAGGTGGTGGCTAAAGTTACAACCTATCAACCATGAGTCTCCCCTCCTATTTATAGAGAGCCACCAAAAACCCTAGGGCTCCCGCCTTAGTAGGTGTTGGATCTCTATCCAATAACTCACTAACCTTGCATTATTGGGCCTCTAATTAGGCCTTAAGCAAGGAGCCTATAAATATAGGATCTCATCTAATGAGAATAGAGGCTAATTGGATCTTCATCCAATCCTCTATTCGCTGAAGCATCCACCATATGTGTGTGACCCTCTGGGCCCGATACCGAGCTGGCCATGAGTCACTCTTATCAGAACTCCTTCTGATATAGTCAATTATTATCCTCATAATAATTCACTCAACTCATCGACTATGGACGTACTAGGCCACTACGCCATAGTCCCCAGATAGTACAGGGGGATCGAATCCATCAGAATTGTCTGTCCACAGTTACCATATATCTATAATCCCTCATCCAAATAATATCTCAGAGACTGTATATTGGACACGGTACTATCAGGTCACATACGAAATTAGTTTATCTTGCTCTATTCGAATTCTACTGGAGAACTTCTTCTCTCTCAATCTGAATGACCCTAGCCAAGGATTTGTCTGAGCAAGCATATATGGGATATTCTTCTCGTGATACCGAGAGTAGATGATCCTCTATTAACACTCAATTGCCTTTATAAGGTTGGCTACCAATCCCGATAACCAACTATACTAGATCTAGAACTTTCTAAAATTATAAGTCTAGCGTCAAAGAAAAAAGTACTCATATAAGGCATCCTTGATGTCTCAAGTCTAAGGACCAGATACACAACTGGGACTATGGAATCGTTGTTTGACATTAGGTATCATTAACCATACAGCATTCCATAAGCGGATCAATTAGTGAACTCATCATCTAATGAGCACCTGTACTATATCATTAGTGTCTCCATACAAGTGACTGTCAGATCAGACGCCTCCATCATATGGATGGGTATATAGTATACCGATTTGTCTGGTTATCTCAATATCGCTCTCAAGTAACCTATGACCGGGATTATTTAAGATCTGTATTTAAAGGTGAATCGATTTCATTATTGTGATCTCATCACGATCCGATTCTCATTACACAGTACCAAAGACATCACAATATATATGTAATAAATAATATAATATGAGAATATGTCAATATTATTCATAAGCAAAAAGATTACGCAGTGTGTCACACATGCCATCACTTACATGATTGGCTTGCAGGGCACCTATAACTAGCGACACATCTATTAGAGCAACAACATAAGAGTAGGCGAGAGGCTGAGAGATTGATAGCTCTCGTGCTCAGATCCCTGACAAGAAAGTAGTTAGGAAAAAATTCAATAGAGATATTATTTTGTTTATAAAATTGAGAGACAGAAATAAGATTTTGTTTTATATGAGGAACGCACAGCACATCATCGAGTGTAAAGTTAAGATAATACGAATTAAGCATTGTGGAATCAGTATGAGTAATGGGAAGTCGCTTACCACCACTGATGATGATATCATCATTACCACCATCGCTATTGTGAATAGACAAGTTCTGGAGATCCAAGGTGATGTTATGGGAGGCGCTAGAGTCCATAACCTAGGAATGTTGATCAGAAGTTGGGGCAGTAGTTAGATATGCTTGGGGCATATATCTAAAGGTTGAGGATGAGATCGATAGACCTTGGCGGAGTAACTAACCTTATCACATGGCTGGCAGACTATTCATTATTGAGGTATAGGAGCAGGATAACAAAGCTATTGTTAATTGATATTGCTACCTTGAGGCATGGGAGTACAATGCCAAGGCTATTGATAATTGATGTTATTACCTTGAGGCATGGGAGTAGGACACCAAGGCTGTTGGGAACCATAGTTGCTACTTGGATTGTGATAAGGCGGTACCTACCCTAGACCCCTGTTAGCAGGTTTAGAATACTAATTGCTCTTTTTTAAATTTGTGACTTACTTGAGCAGTAATAGGTGGTCCTGGTGCCCTATCTTTGTACTTTAGCTACGTCTCATAGTCAGTCAACTTGTCATACATCTCCTTAAGCGATAGTGACGAGTCGCATGCCCGGATTACTAATGCCAATTCTTTGTACTCAGCCCCAAGACCGTTGAGGGTGTGTACAATAACTTCATCATCACTAAGATAGTGAGTGCCCTATTAAAGCTAAATCATTGATGATAACATTTATATTTTAGAGATAATCAGCATTGGTACTTCTCTCTTGTTTTGTGTTTATTAGACTAGAGAGGAGGCCGAGCATATGAATGCATGAGTGATTTGCCAAGGTAGTTTACACCTTGCACCATGCGTCGGCAGCAGTAGCATAGGGAGATATAAGCGGTGCGACAGAACTAGCAACGGAGGCTTGAATCGCTTAAAGAATGAGACGATCTTGATGTAACCACAGTTTATGATTTGGATTTGCTACTTAACTTGTTATCCCCGGGATGTCAATCATTCCTAGTGGACAACTGAAAAATCCATCAATATAACCTAACAAATTATATCCAAAGAGGAGATTAGTGAATTAAGCGTGCTAGGATACGTAGTTGCCTCTAGATAATTTGAAGGGGATGACGACTATAACATTGATGGAGACCAATCCAGTATTCTGAGAAGTACTAGTGCTTCTTGTGATAACACTGACAAGAATGGGAGAAGTAGATGATGAAGACATTGTGGGAGAAAAAATACCGATCACTTTTGGATCTAGAAATGCCTATTGGGTTACTACAGTAGAGAATAGAAACTACTGTATTTAGGATCAATGATTGCTTTTTTTTTTCTTTGTTTTGTTTTTTCTTTTCTGTTTTTTGTATTCTACACTACTGCAACAGAGGCTGGTAGCATCGTCTCCAACAGAGGCTCGATCCGGTAGGTAGTGACATGAGCGAGCACGGGTGACAGCCTCCCCGTGAACTCCGCTAGCGGATGCTGCAACACTGTTAGAAGACGAGGAAGTAGGGGAAGAAAACACCAATTGTGGCCGACAAGGGCTGCGATTGTGATCGACGAGGGGTGGAGGAAGATGAGCTCTCGGTAGAGGAGCTCTTGGTGAGGGTAGAGGCAGAGGATGTAGATGCAAACAGGTATCTACACCGAAGAGGAGAGGCAACCGAGTTGTTGCTACGATGTGGACGTTGGTGTAGAATGAGACCTGAATCTTCAGATCCTCGAACGAGAATAGTGCTAGCGATAGGTGCAGCAACGATGCTCTGCTTTATCGGGAAACAGAGGTTGCGGCTTGAGAAGTCGACCGACAACTGTGGCTTCACAAAAGGGGGCTGCTGCTAAGAAAAAAAAGGAGAAGAGTAGAGGATGATGACAGCGAGTGCCGTGGCTAGTTGCAACCTTCAGTCACATGATGGGGAAGCGGTAGCAGTAGGGTGGAGGCGGTTGCGGTGGTAGAGGAGGGCGTGGTTGGACAACGTCAATATTGTTGTGTGCAGCCGAGGACTATTGCTGTTGCTAACAACAACGTTATGGTAGAGGCTGGTGCTGGAGGAGACCGATGGCTACATAGCAATAGTAGAGGGCCGCAGTTGAAGCTGAAGAAGAGGGCCACAACTATGGCTAAGGAGGAGACAAGAGTTAGCTGTTCAGCTTGGTTGATTACTTCAAGGACCCTTTCGGAGGTGGATTTCGCTGATCGTCTTGGATCTTCCCGGTCGGCTGCTCCTCGCGATGGAAGTCCTGCAGAGCTATGGTGCAATAGACGTGGTGATCTCAAAGATTCTCGTGTGCAGACCCAAGGTCTTCGGTCACTCGCTGTCTAACTTGAGTAGAGAAAACTATCATTCGATGGTAATAGAAAGCAACTCTTCAGTGACGAAGAAGGGACTGTGGCAAGCAGCCGAGTGCAATGGAGATTTGTTGTCGTTTGACAGTGAGAAGAAAGCTTGCTCTGGGCAAGTGACTCTAATACCATGATAGAAAATAAAAGGTATTGGAAAGAAATTAAGTGCACACGTTTATTCCTTCACACTCATACCTATTTATATAAGAAGAGAAAAGATTAAAAATTAAATATTAAGAATTTTCTTCAACAATCTAACCATTTGGTTACAACAACTTTATCTTTTAATAAAAATGAATTATAAAAACAGCTATATAAAGCAGACAAGTGGGTTGGGGTCATTCATTTGCCATTAACTATATTTAACTAACCCCGCCATTAACTATATTTAACTAACCCAAAAAGGCCTTCGGCTGTAGCTGGTGGTATGCAGGGTGAAGAGGATAGAAGTTACTGACTTTGAAGCGAGAGAATCTGCGGTTAAAGATCTGAATCCAAATCTAAGTTCTCATGCCTACCCGAGGTAAGGGCAGAATCAAATACAGAGTTTGAAACGAGATGTTGTGCCAATTAAAAGAAGAATGTCCAGACTAAGTTGAAAGATTAGAAACAAGATCACAGGATCCACTAGCGGGCTAGAGGATGAGTACTGCTTATTAAACAGTGCTAGTTTTGTCGACAAGAGAACTGGGTGGGAATACATAGCTAAACCCTATTCTGTAGTTTGCTACCTTCCACCAAGCAACGGCTAGGCTAGTGGTTAATGTAATTATAAGTAATTATAAGTAATTAGAACACGTCTTGTATCTGGTTGTGCGGTAGGGGAGCACCAGTAATAAGTTAATACGGTATGGTATCCACTTGATAGCTCAGCAGTAAGCATCAGAGTTAGGGACCCCTATCACATGTAGTAATTGACCACTGGGGGTTGGCGACTGAAGCGGATACGAAGGCAGAAGAATTTACCTCCTCTGTGTTAAGTCCTTAAGCCTAAGAATTAGCGATGGAGCATATAAGAATGGATACTAACCAACCCTAGTGTTCCTCTTTTCAGAATGTAGTTAAGGGTGGTTTAGTGTCGGAATGTCATCTCGAGTAAGAAAATAATTCCACAATATACCTCTTACCGAACCAGTACAGTACATAATTAAAAAAACTCCCGATTCAAGTATAAAGAAAGTAAACTTATGCTTTTAGTGCAGGACCGAACCGTTTGATGCTTCATCTGGGTATTTGGCTTCTGGAGACTTAGTAGACACGTGTGGAGACTCAGATACTACTGATTGATGCTAAGCTTGCTTTTACTGTTGCTTTGATGCTATGCTTGCTTACTCTGTTGCTTTAATAATTCTAAAATTCCCTCTTTTTTATCTCATATCTCTTATGAATAATGCACCTACACCTATAAACATCTTGGCGCCCTATACTTTTATAGGATATATGCACCCTTTCCTTTCTTTTACTTATTTTACTGCCCGGTGCTGAAAATTGTACTTTCTATCTTTGCATCAAGACCATACTACCTTTATACCGTTTCCTCTCTCACACTATACTTAGATTTCAGACTTATTGATAAAAACAACAATACTTATTATTGTTAAAATTAAACTTGTTCAAATCTTATAAAAAATTAATTTTATCATAGGAGAATTTATTTAATCAAGAGAAAATATTTATAAAAGGATAAGTCAAATTAGCTATTAATTCTTGAAAGAATTTTCTAAAAGAGAGAGACTCATTCTTAGTACATTAATGTAATTAATGTATCATTGGGGATTATATAAACCTCAGGTATTGGGTCACGAAAAATATAGAGTTTGTGAAATTATAAAAAATATTGAGAGAAATACAAAAGATTTAGCCTTCTCCTGCTCTTTCTCAATATGATAAGTTTATCCTTTCTTCCTTTCATCTTCAACAATTTGGTATTAGAGCTATGGCTTCATCCCCAAGCACCTTCAACTCTAGGTCCCTAGATTGATAAAAGAAAATTATGACATATGGTGCATCCAAATAAAGATTCTTCTAGGCTCCTAAGATGTGTGGGAGTTTTTAGAATATGGATTTGTTGAACCAAGTCCAGCAGAAGGAGCAATGAATGCAGAAGTAAGAAAGCAACTCAAATATACAAGGAAGAATGAGAAAAAGACCTTGTTCATGATCTACCAAGGGCTTGATGATATAATGTTCGAGATCATCGCTCTAGCAAATACATCAAAAGAGGCTTGGGAAATACTTTAAAAAGTATTTGGTGGTGTTGATAGGATAAAAAAACTCCTTCTACAAGTTTTATGAGCCAAGTTTGAAAAATTATAACAAGGTATTTCTGAAATCGTTTCTGATTACTTCAAGAAAATTATTCCTATTGTTCATTAAATGAGAAGAAATGGTGAACAAATAAGTGATTAAAAAGTAATATAAAAGATACTAAGATCACTAGATTTAAAATATCTTTAGAATAACTTATCTGTTCCCTTCAAGGAATACAAAAAGAGTAGAAGATAAAACTATGGAACAAGCACTATAGACCAAGCTTACTCTTGAAAATACAAGTGAATCAAACTTTCAAGGAGGAAGAGGTCATAGACAAAGAGGAAGAGGTACTAGAAATCAGACCTATTAAGAATCTCTAAACAATGATGGTGGTGGAGAAAATTTTAGCCAAATAGGCCGATGTTATGGTTGAGGACATGGCCGAGACCGTAGACGTGACAAAAATTCTAAAAGGTCTTAAATATAATACTATGTTTGCAAAAGGTATGGGTATTACTCGTTTGAATGTTATTATAATCCTGACAATTAAGGTGATAAGATAAATTTTATTAAAAAAGAAGAAAAGAACGAAAATAAAGTTTTGCTAATGACTTATAATAATTTGAAGAAAAATTAGTCTATGGCATGGTATTTAGATACATGAGCTTCAAATCATTTGTGTGGTATTAAAAAATTATTTTCATAAATAGATAAAAGTTATTATGGGAATATTACATTTAGTAATCTATCTTAAAGACTAGTAAGAGACAAAGGTAAAATTATTCTTGGACTCAATAATGGAAAAAAATTATGTATTTTAGATGTTAATTATGTGCCTGATATGAAAAATAATATTTTGAGTTTGGGATAATTACTTTATGATATTGAGATGAAAGATATGGCTCTTTCAGTTTATGATAAGAATAAGACATTAATCTCACATATGAAAATAGTGAAGAATATAATGTTTTCTCTACATTTATTATGTATTTTTGATCAATCAAATTATTTTCAGACTGATATTAAGGATATTTCTATATTATGGTATCTTAGATATGTACACTTAAATTTTGAGGCTTTAAAACTTCTAAAAAAATTTAATATGGTGCAGGAATGCTAAGAATTGATCGCTTATCAGAATTATGTGAAGTATGTGTTATGGGTAAGCAAGAAAGAAAGTCTTTCAAATCAACAGAACAAAAAGAGCATAGCATCGTCTTAATCTAGTACACTCGGATGTTTGTGGGCCTATCAGCCCATTATCACTTAGAGGAAGCAAGTATTTTCTTACCTTCACTGATGATTATAGTGGCAAAATTTAGGTTTACATGCTAAAGGAAAAGAAAAAAGTATTAAACAAATTTAAGAAATTTAAAAATTTGGTTGAAAGATAAAGTGGTTGTAAGATTAAATATTTACGAACAAATGGAGGTGGTGAATATACACAAATAAATTTTAAAGTTTTTATAGAAATAATTAAATTTTATATTAATTTATTAGGCCATACATACCTCAACAAAATGATGTCTCAAAAAGGAAAAATAGGACTGTACTTAATATAATCAGATGCATGTTAAATGAAAGAAAAATCTCTATTTAATTTTGGAGAGATGTTATTACTTGTACAGTTTATAGGTTTCCAATAAGGCAAATAGGTAATTCTAAACTAGAAGTAGTATAGAGCCTGCGGAAACCAAAAGTCGATCATTTAAAATTTTTTGAAAGTGTTACATTACCTAGAACTAAAAGAAAATAAAGCAAAACTTGAAGATAAAAATCAGAAATGCATTTTATTAGGTTATGTTGAGAATTCCAGCAGTCATAAACTCTACAATCCCATCACAAATAAAGTTGTGATGTCAAGAGATATTGAATTTGATGAACAATAAATTTGAGAATGGAAAAGTAATAAACAACATAAGAAAGCTATATCGTCAGAAGAGGATGATATAATATATGCAAGCACAGAAGAGACTTTACCAGAATAATTACTGAGATTAACTGGGTCACATGATTCAAGAAGTTTGATTATAAGAAGGACAAGACCGATTCAGGAGCTATATGATGTGACTCAAAGAATTGATACTAACAATGATGAACTTATTTTGTTTTGTCTTTTTACAGGATATGATCCATTAAATTTCAAAGAAGTTTGTAAAGAATAAAAATGGAGATAAGCTATGAAGGAGATTCATGCTATCAGTAAAAATGATACATGGGAGCTTACTACACTTCCGGAAGACCACCACGCAATTGGTGTTAAGTGGATCTTTAAAACAAAAAAAAAATACATAAGAAGAGTTGAAGAAATATAAAGAATAATTGGTTGCAAAGGGATATAAACAATAATATGATGTCAACTATGAAGAATTATTTGCACCACTTGCTCAATTGGAGATTGTATGATTACTTATCTTCCTAGTAGCTCTGATGAAATAAAAAATGTTTACAAATGGACATCAAATCAGCATTTCTTAATGGAGTTCTTGAAAACGAGGTATATGTTCAACAACCCCTGGTTTTATTATTTATGAACAAGAACACAAAGTCTATAAGTTAAAGTGAGTTTTTTATAGGCTTAAACAAGCCTCACGCGTATAGAATTCTCGGATAGATGCTTCAACAACTTTGAAATAAACTTGACATATTGGATGGAATAAGTTTAAGGGGGAAGAATATTGGAATTAAACTTGTTTAAGTCTCATAAAAAGATTAATTTCATCATAGAAAATGTTTATTTCAGGAAATATTTATGGAAGGATAAGTCAAAATGGCTATTGATTCTTGAAAGGATTTATTAAAAGAGAGATATTCATTCTTAGTATATTAATATAATATTTTGGAGACTATATAAATAAAATTATAAAAATGAAGAGAAATACAAAAGAGTTAACCTTCTCCTACTCTTTATTAGTGTGATAAATTTATACTTTCTTTTTATCGTCTTCAATATTTCTAATCAGAACTATTTGTATTGTGATACTTATTTCTTTCCTCAAAGCTTGCTCATGCTTATTCTGTTTTTACTGCTTCTGATCTATAACTAGATCTCAACAACGTCTTCTTGCTTCAAAGAACCTTTTAATGGGAATCTATCTCACCCACCTCTCTTGCAATTATGGGAACCTTTTAATGGGAATCTTAGTTTAAAACAAAAGTACCCTCATTCTTATAGGGAAAACAAATACTATAGATGAATAGAGGGGTCCTATTAAACATCTTATATACTAGTACTAGGTCAATAAAGTAAGAACGTGGAATTTCACTAACTTATACACTCCAAGAAGAGTACGGATGGATCGATAACATCTCTAGTTGATAATGTTAACTTTCGGTCCCATTGCTTAGTAGCCTTGTTCCACTGATTGTACTGCAGTAACAAATGGTTCTGTTTGATTTAGGTCGAGAATCAAAGTTGTAAGTTCCATGATTCAGGGATACAGTAATAGATAGGGGTATTAGCCAGTAACAAATAGTTTTTAATTCAAGTGTAGAGTAAAGATGGGGATCAGGAAGCCATAATCAGTATTAATAATAATAGTAGTAGTAGTAATAGTAGAAGACTTTGGGGATAGTACTGGTTTGAGTGCCAAAATCACGTAAGCTTGTTGTAGTCCAAAGAATGGAGTTGAGCTCATATATTTAATTCAAATTAAGAGTTGGCGCCCGGGTCTTCCTCGTCAACAAGTTGAGTGAGCGGATTCAGAAAGAAAGTACTGGTTCCAGCTCTGTAAGTGTAATTCCAGTTTTCAACCTTTAGTTTCCATAATATAAATAGAAATAGAAAGTATTGCTCGGGGCAGTAGAAAATTGTCTTCTTACTAACTTCCATTATGGGACAGCACTCACATTCAATTAAAAACGACATGTTTCGGGACTATTTTCGAATACTTTTGTTCTTATACCCAGGTATATATAGGCTCTAAACATTGGTTCTAATGGAACAGGCAAATAATTGAAAGTTGTTGGCGAGAAAGAGGTAAGGTGGGAAGGGATCAACTATCTTTGTTGACGTCGGGCAAGAATCAACTAGTTATTCAGCTAATATGGTTCGAGTTGAATCAGCAAGTAAATCAGCAGCAAACGAAGCAGGAAGGGAATGAGTTGAATCGATTCGAGAAGAAGCCTAGGATCATCTCGTTTCTCATGCTGAGTAGCAGTCCCCTTATTTAAAAAATCAAACTAACAAAAGTTTCTGTAACAGCTAACTAAACTTAATTTACAGCTGATGATCTCGTATCTGATCTTATATTCCCGTTTCTTATTGAGTTCCTACCTTATCCTGGCCCAGAAGAACAGGGATATATTACTGTACTTATGCAGGATGTATTACTTATGCCCCATATCCAACAAGTAACTAGACGCAAGAAGAGGAAACAAGAACTACATAATATAATACACTAATACGAGTTATTACCAAGTCCTAATATAGATTAGCAAGTTCGAACTTTTTCTACTCTTACTTTAACTCCATACTTATATTTTATTACCCATTCCGGGACCCGAACTCTCCTACCTGAGTCCCCGACCTGAACACCCCTTGTTAAGCACTTATAATTACAATACTATATATTAAACAACCGTAACTGTTTTTTTCTCGAAACTACTTATCCAGCTCCAACTCCTGATCTAGCTTTATCCTCTGTTCCCACATCTGATACCACTTAAAAAAGAATTATAATATAGAATCATATTTGTGTTTAGCAGCCTCCGAATTTACTACTACAACATCAATACCAGGAGAAATATTTTAAGTTGGAAAGTAGAAATCGACTTGATCATAAGCAGGAAAATAATCAATATCATTAGTAGCAGCAGGAGTAATAGGTATAAGATTACTCAATAAAAGAAGAGGAAAGTCAACTCCAAAGCCCCGAAAGTCACCTAAGCTAGATATACGCAGCCCTACACTATCTAAATGTTAGAATGGAATCCATCTCTTGCACATCTATTGCGTCAAAGAGAAGAGAACAAAACTCTCTTTGTCACCCTGAACCTTTACTTCTCATGGGCATAAGCACCATTAGAATAAGATCGATTCATCTTTAAACACAGATCCTAAAGAATCCCAGTCATAAGTTATTTGAAAAGGATATCAAAACAATAGATCAATGTATTATATACCCATCTATATGATGGAGGTAGCTGATCTCACAGCCATTTGTGTGGGGACACTAAGGATATAGTATATGTGTTCATTAGAGAATAAGTTTACTAATTGATCTGCTTATGAAATATTATATGGTTAATGATACCTAATATCATAGAGCGATTCCGTAGTCCTAGTTGTATATATGTTCCTTAGACTTATGACGCCAATGATATTCTGTATGAGTACGTCTTTCTATAATATTGGACTTACATGTTATAGTTCTAAAAAGATAAACTTATGATATATGAGTACACCAAGATCATTCTTTATAAAAAGATTCATGTTATAATTCTAAAAAGATAAACTTATGATATATTTATAAAATTCTCTTTCAAAAAGGGAAGGAATGTTAGTAAACAATCTTAGTTTATATAAAAATCTTAAATTATAATTTTTAAGACCTTAAGGTCATGATTTGGACAATAACATTTTTAAATTTAAATCATCAAATTATTTTTGTATTTTAAAAGATTCAACAAAAATGATATTATTTTATCTGTTGTTGAAGGATTTATGGGATAAAAATATTTTTAAGAAGAATTATCTTCCTTTTTAGTTATTTCATATGATTTATTTCAAGAATGCTTTTCAAATCAATGAATTATCATTTAAGATTGGAAAACAAATTTCATTCTAGAAGAAATCATCAAGGTCATTACTATAACACATCAAAATAATAAAACATCCTCAAAACAAAAATTCAATCTATCTCAATTCCAACTCTTTACACATAGTACAAGGAGTTGACAAACTCATTTCTAAATTTTTATTTATTCTTTGTTCGAATTCAAAAGTTATCTATTATTCAATTATATAACCTTCTTTAGGTCAACATATAACTCATCCGATATTTCAATCATTCATGCCAATAATTTTTAATCTATCATCAAAAATACTTTTTCTATAAATTTTAACTTAGATAATTTTATATTAAAAATAATTAAGCATACTCAAGGTGTGCATCATCAAGATTAGTTATATAACCATGAACTATTTTTAATAAAAATATGTATTATAATCGAAACAAAGATCATTAAGTTTCAATCATCTTGAATTAAATATTTTTTTCTTATTTTTTTATATTTTAGCTAGAGTGCTTGATAAGTGAGTTAGATCTTAAGTCATATGGCTTGAGCATCTACTATTAAGGTACCATTCTTTTTTGCTCCTAGTCTTGTTAAGAGACAACTCTATAAGATTGGGGGTTTTGGTTTAGGTACCCATTTGAGTTTGGGTCCCTTATGAAAGGTTCTTCCCCTTTTCTCTAATGACTTGAGGTTATTTATGGTTCCTTTAGGAACCCAAATTAACTATATTTTCTAAATTAATACTTATAATCAAAGTGTCTACATCTACCATAAAAATTATATTTATTTTTTAGGCAATAGGTGTAATGTGGGTCTTCTCATAAGGGTAGTTAAATTTTGTTGATTGTTACTCACAAAACCAATACCTTTCATATGAATATGACCCTTATTTGTAAGGATCATATTTACAGATTTATTCTCTATTTTAAAATTTTCTAACATTTGTTACAATACAATATTTTTCTTTTTAAGTTTCTCTAATATTTCATATTTACAGCAAAAATTATGTGATGGTGATGCATCATGGATTTCTTTAACTTTACTAACTAATGATGCATGCTCTTTCTTAAGTAGTTCATAGAATTTGCCAATCATTCTAAATTGAAGCTCATGAAAAATATTTGATAATTTATTAAAAGTATATGAGACATTGGAGGAATCACTTACCTCATTGTTGATGGCCATAAGTATGAGATTCTCCACTTCTTCTTAATTATGTTCTTCATCTTCGGAGTGCCTCGACTTTTGATATTTATAGTAAGATGCTTTGTCCAATTTAAGTTCATTTTTATGATTTTTGTTTATTAATTTATTTGATTAATTTGTTGAAAGTTCTAAGTTCTCATCACTTGGGGTCTTACTCAATGAGTCATTTGTTGTTTTTAGTTTTATTTCCTTCCTATTCTTTGGAATGTATAGTTCTTCTATTCTAAGTTCAGAATCCTTCCTATTCTTTGGAAGGTTTTGTTCTTGTGTTCTCAAAGTACTCTCTTTCTTGTTCTCTGGAATGTATTCTTCAAGTTCATTTTTACGGATCATTTTATTTAATGATTCATTTAATTTATTTATATTTTCATATGTGATTTTTATTATATATCATATATCAAAAGCCGAATCACAAGAAGAAACCCGATCAAACTCATTTTTGTTTAAAGCACAAAACAAAACATTCATTGCTTTTGTATTTAAAGAGAAAATCCTTCTTTTCAAAATCATTTTCAATGACGTATTCTTGTTTTTAAAATACATGTAATCTGTATGCATTCTTATTTTCTAATACGTATAATCTGTTCCATTGAACATAGGAGAAAATATTATGGAATGTCCCTCGTTCATCCACTTGGATGTTAGTCCAATGAGTAGAATCTCACTCTGATTCCAATTGTTAGGATCAATTAGCACTAAGAGGGGTGGGTGAATTAGTGCAAGTGCTGAAATCTTGGTTTAAAGAAAACTTTTATTTGAAGCAAAATCAGAAATCAGAAGCGTTTTGTTCAAGTTAAGTGAGCAATAAAACTATTTAACGAAGCTAAGTTATGATCTTGCTAAAAGAAAACTTCAAATAAGAACATGTATAATCAAAAAACAAAGTTAAGTGACTCTCGCAATTTATAGTGGTTCGGCCACAACTTCGCCTACGTCTACTTCTCAAGTCCCTTTTGTCGAGGCCTGTGAGTATTTACTACTAATCTCCTTTTGGTGAAGACCAAACTCTGACAAGTATTTCACTTACAACTCACAAGGGATACATTTACAAAGATTACAAACTTTCTTGCTTACTCCCTTGCACCCTTTCATTTTCTTGTACACTTTTAACACTCTATTTTCATAGTTTTCTTGCATAAAATTCTTGTGCTTAATACAAGAAGACTTGGGGTATTAATAAACCCCAATTGACTTCCGAAAATAGAGCAAAAAATTTAAACATATATGGAAAATCTGAGTACGGGCGGATTTTGATCAATAAACCATATGTTAGATCAATAAACCCATCAATTGATTTCATCATCAAAATCTGAGATTCAACACTTAAGTGACTCAACTAACTATGTCCTCGGATCACTAGTGATATCTCTATGTTGTAGGCTGAATTTTGATCATATAGAAAAGTGAGCCTCGAGTGACTCCACCATCTTAACCTATATTATGATTCAATTTTGTCCTATAATGATAGAAGGTCATACGGTCAATCTTATTATATCACACTCATTGACTTATATTATCATACGAAGGGTTTTTAATTTGTAATGGTCTCCTACTATGTCGTATCACATACATACATATTTAATATTTATCTGTATTGCGTGCAAATATATAAATATTTATCTAGTAGGTGTATAACACATATCACATATGCAAGCCATATCGGATGATCATGAGTCATTACCTAATATAATTAAGCTCAAGCTAATGAGTCTAATAACTCACAATAGGATCTAGGTGTGCATCAACACATCTCCGTGCCCTATGATCATCCATCTTGTCATCACTAGTTCCGTCAAATCACTATGCATCATGATTTATGGCATTATGGGATCCGTTGTCACCTCAATGCTCCTACCGCGCCTCTCTATGTAATTACAAAATAGTCACAGACATACAGGCTCGACAATAAATGAGAAAAATAAAGGCTCGTATGACTCCAATAATAATAATCACATGTACACACATCGCATCACATGACTCATGATCATCCATCCATATTATACGTCACATGTACACATCACCATATAGGATTACTAGATAATAAATAATTAATTAAACTATTTAAAATTATTTCTAGAATTTTTGGGATACCTTATTATAGGGTTCATAATATGGCAGGTAGAGACTCCTTGTGTGGCAAGGAAACCCTAACTAGTAGGAGTCTCCTTCAACTAGGAGTCCCTAGCCACAAGGGAACTTTAGGAGGCTAAAAAACCCTAGCCCCCAATGAACTCTTTTGAAACCATCCCCATGGTTGCAATCTATCATGGGCGGCCAACCAACCTTGGCCGCCCAAACAAACCCCTTGCGATTAGGAAACCCTAGCCACAGGGTTACCTTTGGCGGCCAATAAACCCTAGCTGCCAGGGTTGCCCATGCAGCCAAGACTCTTGGCTACATGGGAGACTACTGCCATGGTTGAGAGGCTGCTACTCTTGGCCTTATAGCCTTCGGTCAGGTTGAGAGTAACAACCTTGCTCTTGGCCAAGGTTGCAAGCAGCCTTTGGCCGTGCCGTAGGGCAACAATAGTTGCTACCCTTTTCCCCCTTATTTATGCTAACAATTTTGACATTAAAGAACCTTAAAACACCTCTTGATAACACCTATTTATAGCGAGAAAAGGTGCTATCCAGATCTAATTAACCATAAAAAATTATAACAAGGTACATAGAAAATAATCTATGCTTATCAATCTCATCACACATAGTTTAAAACCAATCTTTTACACGAACAGTCTTGGCTCCTACTGGGAAACCAAGTAGGAGCATCACATGTATAGTAAAAGATAAAAATAAAACCAATTTCACATGTAGATCAAATCATCGTGCAAAGATTGGTGCGCAAAAAACTATAAAACCAAAAACTACAACATATTAGAGATTATTTACCTAAGGAGATAGTATATCCTTGAATTTTCAGATCCAAATAGAGTGGATGAAGGATGTCAAACATCCTTATATCTAATGGTATCTATATAATGGATTGCTATAATGCTACTCTTCTAATCACAGCCACAAATCTCGTAACTCTTGCGCAGCTTCTTGCAACGAATATGGAAGAAGATCCTTTATCTTCTTCGCTACCCTCTCACAACAAAGACAAGCTAGTCAATTGAGAAGGTAAGGGAGAGGAGGAGAATAAGAGGGGGCAACCAAATATGCAGCCAATCAACTATGTGCCACTCCTAACTCCTATTTATAGAGAGCCACCAAAAACCCTAGGGATCCGACCTTAGTAGGTATTGAATCTCCATCCAAATTTTCACTAACCTTTGATTATTATATCTCTATCCAATAATCTAAATTGTCCTCTAATTGAGCCTTATGCAGGGAGTCCATCAATGTTAGGTATCATCCAATGAGCACAGGGGCTAAATGGATAAACTTTATCTAATCCTCTATTCGCTGAAGTATCTACTATATGTGTGTGACTCTCCAGGCTCAACATCCAACTGGTTGTGAGTCCTTCCTGTCAGAACTCCTTCTGACCGTATGAATTATTATCTCATAACAATTCACTCGACTCATCAACTATAGACGTATTAGGCCACAATGCCATAGTCCCCGGACGGTATAGGAGATCTTATGTATTTGACCTATTTATTCTCAATTACCATATATCTATAATCTCTTATGTTAGGATCGAGTTGGCACTAAGAGTAGGGGTGAATTAGTGCAAGTGCTAAAAAACTCGATTTGAAAAATATTACTCGAAGTAAAATCAAAATCAAAATTCTTTTCTTGGAAGTAATTGAGAGCGACAAAGTTCAAGAACAATAGTAAAGCGAAAGCTGAAGAAGATACTTGTGCTTTTCTTAGAACTAATTAAGAACAATCAAATTCGTATGCAATAGTAAAAAGTGGCAAGGGTAGAAATGCTCATAGATTTTATAGTTGTTCAATCAAACCTTTGACCTACGTCCACTTCTGATCCCTCTTCACTCGAGGTTGACTATTGTCCACTATCGATATTCTTTCATTGACAATGATCAAACGCCCCTTACACTTTTCTCCTTTTATAAGCTCAGGTGAACAACCTTTACACTCTTCTTTTCTTAGGTCAGGAGATCAAATTTTTCAACTCAATTTCAGCCCTTCCCTTATGCAATTCACTCTTAAAAGAAAAATGGAAGCTTTTAACCTAATTTAACAAAATTTTACTAAATTTTTCTTTCACATTCTTGCTATCTCAAGCAAGAATATTTGGGATATTTATACACCCCAATTGACTTCAAAATTGGAGCCAAAATTTAACCCTTATCGAAAAACCCAGGTATAGGTGGTACTATCATCGAAAGTGCCCTAAAAAACTATATAGTGACTATACTATTATCGCTTGGGTGGTACTACCATTGTCCATTGACAATACTACCACCGGGCAGTCGGAAACAATACTTTCTCGTACTATTTTCTACCTAAGTCATGCCTTCTATTGACCCCTTTCAAGGTCAAAGATCCCGATCTCCTTCCGGTGAACTCCCAGCATCCTTCTGGTAAACCCTTGATGAGCTATCGACAACCTATTTGTAAAGTTTTAGCAACCTCTAGCGAACCCCTGACAAGCTCCTACCACATCATCCGAACCCCAGCCCAATGCCTGATCTTGACTTTGGCTGAATGATAGATTCTTTCTTAATTGCTTTGCCTTTTCCCAATTGTAGCTAATCTTGTATCACTTCTCTCGAATACATAAGTTAGATCACAAACACACCAATTAGCTTTATCATCAAAATTTGAGATTCAATAATCTCTCCATTTTTGATAATGATAATCAATTAATGATGGAGTTAACCCTAACTCCCCCTATCCATATGCCATATATGAAATAGAATAATATTAAATTTAAATAGAACAATTACCTTTGAAGTCAAGGTAAGAATTTGACTATTTTGATTAAATATTGAAACTTTAACAATTTTACCATTCATCACTATGATACTATACAAGATAAAATTTTTAATAACAAACATTCATCTTTTTTGGTATCATATGATAAAAATTTAAAACAACATATGTTACACATGATAAACATTTCAAAATAAGTGTCATCAATATAGAATTTCTCCCCCTTTGTCATCAATAAAAAGGAGAAATATTTAACTTATCTTTGAACATTTATCACAAATATTCAAAATATTTAAACATTTATCATATTTGAATATTTATCATAAATATTCAAATATATCATTTATCATAAACATACTATTTCTCCCCTTTGTCATGAAAACAAAAGAGAAATGTTCAACATACTATTTCTGAACATGTTCAAAACAAATGTTTATCACATAATAAAAATTCAAATAGGAATATGTTTCAAACAAGAATATGTTTCAAATATTTCAAATACTATAATTTCAAACAGAAATATGTTTCAAACATTTCAAAGATTTCTAAACAATATTTCACTTATATCATCAATCATGTCATTTCTCCCTCTTTGTTATCAACAAGGAGAAATATTTATCACATTTGAACACTAAGTGTTCAACACATATTTCATCACATAAAGAGAGGAATTTATTTTATTTCTCCCCCTTTGTAGAATAAAAAGAATAATAAAGAGAGGATTTTATTCATCACAAATGTCATATCAAATTTATTTCTCCCCCTTTGTAAATAAAATAAAAGAAGAAGAAGAAATTGGGGGGGGGGGGGGGGGCGGGGTGCAGGGCATTTGAAAGCATTGCATCAAAGATTCATGAATCCAAGAATTAAAATATTTTTTCTTAAGAGGGAGGATTTGAAAGAGAGCTCATATATCAAGCATCATAAAAAGTTTTTTAATTATATTTTTTCTTTTATAAATTTTAAGAGGAAAAAATAACATGAAACCATTTCAAGAGAAAGCTAAATTTGCAAAGGTCGAGAAATACGAGAAAAATATAAGAGCTACTCATACATTTAGAAGATTAAAATCATTTTATGTAGATTTCAAGAAGAGGCTCAAAATGAGAAATCTAGAAAAAATAATATGATAGCAAATCATGCATTTGGAAGGTTTAACATTCATAATTTTCTTCTATGCAATATTCTTTCCCTTAGTTATTGTCAAAACAAAAAATTATGGTATAATTTTTCTTTTATATCGATGTTCTAATTAAAACTATAAGTACAAAAGGATTATATGATGAAAATCATGTCATTAAAGATATAATATGAAAGATACAAGTACTAAAAGATATGATTTATTTGAACAAATCTCTCTTTTTCGTAAATAACAACAAAAAAGACTTAGGAGATTAAATAGAAAGTAATCTTGATTCATTTGCATAAATTTCTTTAATAAAAATGAAAGAATCATAGTGAACGATCTTGATTTATATAAAGATCTTAATTTATAATTTTTAAAGTGTTAAGATCATGATTCAGATAATAACTGATTCAAGTTTATTATATCATTAAAATCTATTTCATAGTTTAAGGGATTAGTAAATAATAATATATATATATAGATTATAGAACCCCCGAAGGAGCCTTATAGATTTTGATCCTTGAGGGGTATAAACCCTTGGAATGTTGTAAGGGTTCTTCCCTCCTAGATTCGACACAAGGCTGAAATAAGATTGATAATTGCTTAATAAAAAGAGGTGGAGGCTACATGCTTATATAAGGCTCCAAACTCTAGCCCTAGGGGGTGCTTGTCTAACTAAAATTATTCTTTTGCCCCTTCTATAGCCTATCTGCCTTAGAGGGAACAGGTGGCTGCTAGGTTGGCTCTACAGCTGACCTAAGCAGGGGAAAACCCTAGCCTACCAACCTAGTAAGGGGGGCGACAGCTACTAAGCTCTAAGGGCTAATCTAAACCCTAGCCGTACTCCTTTATAAGATATGAGTGACTTTATTACAATCTAGTAGAGTTTTATTGACTACTTCTGGGGAGATTAGGACTCAACCTTGTTGGAGTCCTATCAATAGATTCGTCACTTTTATCTCTTATTGAAAATTAGATAAGATAAAGACATTTTAAAACATAAAAAAAATATTTCACTTTCATGTTTCAATTTATGTAATTTGTTTCATGCAAGAATGCTTTTATCTTTTATTCCAAATCCATGCATTGTTATTTAAAACCAAAACTCAAGTATGATTTCAAAAGAAATCATCAAGATCAACAATAAAAATATATTTAAACAAGAGTTTCAATTTATTTTAATTATAATGATTTTTCCTTTTTAAGTGAGTTTAACTCTTTACACTTAATGAAATGAGTTACCATGCTCATTTCAAAATTTTTTATTTATTTTACTTTATTTGAAGCCCCAATTCGAGAATAATCTATCATTCAATCATGCAACATACAACCTATTTTAGGTCAACACACAATCATCTAACATTCAACCATCATAACATTTAAATCAATCATTCAACATTTACATTTAACTCAACCAACATACAAGCCAATAATTTTCAACCTAATATTCAAACTATCAATCATTTCTAAAGTCAATAATTTTAATGAAAGTACAAATTTCACTTCTCTTTTATTATGAGCAAGTCAACATATTTTTTATTTTTTTTCCTTGTACATTAACATGTCAATCATCTCTTTAAAAAAATCATTTGAAAACACATCCAAAATCATCATCAAAATTGCTTTTTAAAAAATTTCAATGAAGGCAATATAGATAGTTTCCATTAAAAATAGTTAAGGTTCTCTAATTCATTTTTGTACTAGCATGCTCTAGTTATGCATTATCGAATAACAATCAAGATTAGTTGTATAACCATGAACTATTTTTAATAAAAATATTTATTATAATCAAAATAAAGATCATTAAGTTTCAATCATCTCGATTCAAATATTTTTTCCTTATTTTTTTTACTTTGGCTAGTGAGCACGAAAAGTGTATTAGATCCTGGGTCATGTGATTTTGGGTCCCTCATGAAACGGTCTTCCTAATTTTACTAATGTCATTTGGATATTTATGATTCTGTTAGGATATTGCGGATTCTAAGCTTGGGGTTTGACCTTTATAGGGGATCGACCTCCTAGAATGTTGTAGGATTCCCTCTTCTAATGTATTCGACCAAGGGCTGAAAGGAAATTGATCTATTGATTGATAAAATAGTGGTGGCTACATGAGTTTATAAAGGGAACTTAAAACCATAACTCCTAATAGGACTCCTCTTGAAAAGACTCGTCTTCACCTAGCTAAGTGAGACTCTCCCTCTCTTGCCCTAGTCGACCTCTCTTAAGAGGAGGAGGCGACTAGAAGACTCCCATCTCATAAGGACTCCTCTCTAAGCCTAGCCGACCACTTCTTTATTAGGGGGTGGTGGCTAGATTAGGGTTTATTATATTCATGACTCAATAAACTTAGGACCTAACCTAACTAGGGTCCTAACGAACCCTCTTCAAATCAGCCTTGTCCTCAAGGCTGAGGCTCCATGAACTCTGGGAATTTGATCTTCAAGTCTTCATAGTTCTCCTAGGTGGCATCTTCTATAGGTAAGTTTGTCCATTGTACCAACACCTCAATAGTGGGTCATCAATGTCGAGTCATAATCCGATGATCAATGATGGCTCTCGGTTGGATCTAGAGCTCTTCATGGGCTATAGTGTCCGGTAGGTGGCTCTGGGTCATCTCGTTCTATCTCAGTTTGGGCTTCAAGCATGACACATTAAAAACTAGATGGATCTGGGAGTCTATGGGTAGGTCCAGCCAGTATGCCACTGCTCCAATGTGCTCCATGATCTGTAGGGCCTGAAGAAAGTGGTGAGAGCTTCAAGAATGCTCTGGTGTGGAAGGATGTCTACTTGTAGGGCTAGAGCCGAAGGAAGACCAAATCTCCCACTGAAAATTCTCTTTCACTTTTGTGCTAATCATGCCGCTATTTCATCATTGCCTGGGCTACTAATAGATTATCCTTTAATAATTTTAAAATTTTATCCTTGTCCTTAAGCTCTATATCTACCTGATCTACTTTAGATGAGCTGATTACATATTTTGCGATTACAGGTGGTGGTAGGCTATACATGGCTTTATAAAGAGTACATTTTATCGAGGAATGATAGGTTGTGTTAAACTACCACTTGGCCCAAGGAAGCCACTTTGTCCACTCTTTCAATTGATCAGGTCAAGCATCTGAGGTATGTCTCCAAGCACCTATTCACCACTTCACTCTGCCCGTTGGTTTGTGGATGGTATGCCATACTCATCTTTAATTTGGTACCCTAAAATTAGAATAATTTTATCCAAAATTTGCTAGTGAAGACCTTATTATGATCATTTACAATATATCTAGGCATCCCATATAATTTTATAATATTTTTCATGAAGATTCTTGCAATGCTAGTGGCGATGTAAGGGTTGCGGACAACACAAAAGTGGGCATACTTCATGAGATGATTGACCACGACGAGGATTATACATTTTCCTTGGGATGAGGATAGCCCTTTGATGAAGTTCATCAATATATCAGTCCACACCATGTCCAATATGGGTAGAGGTTGCAGCTTCTCGGGGCTGGCCATTGTCTTGCCTTTTTGGCATATGTCGCACGCACTACACGACAAATTTAGTAATAACATTTTTCATCCATTTCTAATAAAAATTTTACTTAATTCTCTTTTAAGTTTGAATGAATCTAGAGGGCCCCATCACTGGTGTAGCATGCATCTCTTGTAGGATGGTCTTTATGCAAGGAGAATTCGGCATAAGCATTATGCATTCCTTATAGCGTAAATCCTTCGAGTCCTAATTGTAATGTGCCATGAAGCTTGGATCCTCCTCTGATTTTTTGATGATCTCCCTAATCCCTGGGTCATCTCTCCATTCCATCTAATGTCTTCAAGGAAATCACTAATCAGAAGGGAGATGGCCAAAAATTTAGCTTGCTCGGGTAGTCGCAAAAGTGCATCTGCAATAGTATTTTCATTTCTCTTTTTATAAGTTATTTCATAATCATACCGAAGAAGTTTTGTTACCCATTTTTGTTGCTCGAGGGAGGATATCTTTTGCTTTAAAAAATATTTAAGGCTCTTGTGGCTAGTCTTTATTTGAAAGCATCGGTCGATTAGGTAGAGTCTCCATTTTGTCATTGCATGCACAATCGCTATCATTTCCTTATCATAGATGGACATTTTTAGATAGAAAGGAAATAATGCCTTACTGGTGTAAGTGAGACATCAGCCTTCTTACATAAGGGTGGCACCGATCCAAACTCTCAATGCATCTACTTTAATAATAAAAGTTTTATCGAAGTTGGGTAATGCTAGCACGGGTGTAGACGTCATGGCTGCCTTGAGAGTGTCAAAGGTAGTGAAGGCTTTGTCTAACCACTGAAAAGCATCTTTTATTAGTAATGATGTGAGGGGGGCACTGATCTTTCTATAGTCTTTGACAAATTTGTGGTAGTAGCCTGTTAATCCGAGAAAACCACGCAGTGATTTTATGTTCTTAGGTGTCGGCCAACTTTGTATTACCTCGATCTTTAAAGGGTCCACCACCACGCCTTCCTCCAAGATTATATGCCTAAGATACTCCACCTTCTATTGAAGAAAGCTATATTTTGATTATTTGACAAAAAAATATGCTCCCGAAGAACCATCAAAACAAGTCGTAAGTGGTGAAGATGACTTTCAAGTGAAGGGCTATGAATAAGAATGTTGTCAAAGAAAACCAATATGAACTTATGAAGATAACTCTGAAAAATAGTATTCATGAGGCTTTAAAAGATAGAGGGAGTATTGATGAGATCGAAGGATATTACCAAAAATTTGTAATGGCTATTGTGCATTCGTAAGGTAATCTTCGGTATGTCATTTTCACATATCTGAATTTGATGATATCTGGATCGCAAGTCCAACTTTGTAAAGACCTATGCTTCTTTTAATTCATCGAGTAATTCATCTACTACAGGCATAGGATACTTGTCCTTCACCGTTATATGCACATTTGTTATGTTTCGTCTTTCTTTCTTACCGACGATGAGTATGGGATATAACTTTGTTGAATGACCCCTGTTTCAAGCATCTTATATACTATCCTTTCTATTTCAGCTTTCTAGAGGTGAGAATAATGATACAGTTGAGTGTTTTTTGGTGGTTTGCCTGGGAGAATTGGAATTCAGTGGTCATGCCATCGGGTAGGAGGTAGGCTGCACGGTTCGACGAAGACGTCTGAAAATTAAGCAAGCAATTGGAGAAGATTTAGGTCTTTAATTTTTGTTAGCTCCCTCATATGTTGCTGCTGGAGTTGCATTAGGAAGCTGTTATTCACTTTGTGAAAGATTTTCTCCATTCGCTGTGTTAAAACCGCCGTCACATCACTCCTGTGCTTCCCTCGTAGGTTCACCTGTTTCCCCTTGCTGAAAAATTTTATAATTAATTTAAAAAATTCTAGAAAATATCACCTAGCATCGTCAACCATTCGATTCTAAACACAGCCTTATAATCATTGAGTGGGAGGAAGAAGAAATCTATAATTATCTCTTGGTCCTATCACAATAATCTCATACATGGATATCTTTGATCATACTTCAAAATTTGACGGTCGGTGACATGACATCAGACCTGCTACATCCTTCAATATAAAGCATCATCTGAGTAGCAGCCTTGTTCATAAAGTTGTTGGTGCTCCTAGTATCGATGAAGATGGTGATCGGTTGTTGTTTGAGTAGTCCTCCCACTTTCATCTTCTACGGGTTCGCATATCCGACAAGGGCATACATCATATAATTGGCCAGCTTTGATCCTTCCTCTATGACCTCTTCCTCATGCTTGTGGACCTCCTCCTCTGAATCATCTAGGGGTTTAATCAGAAGAAGGCATCCCCTCTTGTAGCGATAGTCACGGCCCCATAGTTCATCGCAATGCCAACATAGGCCCTTTGTTGATCTATCGCATAGTTCTTCTCTTGTCAATTTCTTCGGCTGCGAGGGATGGGTGGGAGTGAATGGTGCTAGAGGTTTATATGTTGTTGTTCAAGGTGTGGTTCTCATCCTTCGAATCTCTTGGTTGAGTCGCTCCTCTTGGATTTGAGCATAGGAGATTGTGGCCATCAAGGTGTGGGGTTATCATGCCTTTACTTCTCCTCTTATTTTTGGATTTAGTCCATCAATGAATATCCCTAATAATTACCTTCTAGACTAATCATGAGCTTGGTTAGATAACCTTTCAAACCTGGTCTGGTATTCTTGGATGGTGGAGGTTTGTCGGATCTTCACGAGTTAACCGTTGATGTTCTCATACTCGGACGGTCCAAAGTGGATCGACAGCCTGCTCTTGAATTATCTCCACATCAGGATTCCTTGGGTGTACTAAAGTCAATTATACTATTGTATTGCATCTCCTATGAGGTGGATGGCAGTGACGTCCACCATGGAAGCCTCCAGTGTCTAGTGATAACAGAAGTAGCATTCTGTGCATGAAAGCCATCTCGTTTAGTCTCCTTCTTCCCATCGAGGGAAGTCCACCCTCATGCGTGGCTGCATCAAATCAGTGGCTTGCTCTTCCTTCTTGGTAGGCCTCTCTGAACTTTCATATTACTGCAATTTTGTTGGGCTTGGAGATCGGCCAGTTCTGAGTTCTACAAATAAAGCGCACAATTTGTCCTTTATGCCCGATTCGAATGCCTCCAATTTGGCATCGATCAAATCTTCAGATGTCATTGTGTATGCCTCCAGATGTTACAATCTTTCTTTTATTGATGGGTTAAGGGGATAGGTCGGTGGAAGATTTGGTGGCTATGGAAGATAAAGATCGGTGGTGGAGGGTTGTGGCTATTATAGACCGTCGTTTAGGCTGTAGTTTGGGTTGGCTATAGATTCTGGAAATAGGTTACAATAGTTATATCTTAAGGCTAGAGGGGTGCCTTAAAGATGATGTGGTTGGTGATAGCAAATTCGGTAGGATCTAGTGGTTTACGAGAAGAACGATAAAAGGTCTAGCGACAAAATTTTTTATCGAAAATTTTCACTAGTATAGATGTAGAATTTCCAGTAGTTCTTAATAAGGATTCAAGTAAAACTCAATGGGAACCTGTTAGTAAGAAAAAGGTAATGCTGTCAAAAAATTTGTGGGGGAATATGGCACCAAAAATTTCAGTAAGACCAAAGAGTTTGAGGAGGTACTACGATAGATTTTTACACTGAAAGTTTAGTAGTTTGGATGTAAAAGATCTGTAGTTTGTATCAATAATTTTTGCATAGAAACTAAAGAAAATCCACTGATAAGAAGTGGCAAAGTCATCGATAAAACTCATAGAAGACAAGGCAGTAAAATAGTGATAGCAAGATCAAAATCAGGTAGTAGTTTATGACTGAAATCTACCATGTAACTTACATCGTAAAGATGGCAACCTTGTGACAATAAGTTTGTGTAGTGTAAAAGAGGAAACTTTTTTGATTTTTTAGGTTTAAGATAACTAAATTACAGAAGTAGTAAGACAGAATACCAAAACTAATGTAATTTATAGGGGGGATATGTGACGGTGGTGATGATAGTGGAGTTTAGTGACGATCTTTAGCAATTATAGGAATTTCTTAGGGGGGCTGGATGTAAATGATGGGTGGTTGTGGAAGCACTAAAGAACGCTGCTCTGATTCTAAGTGTTAGAATCCTTATGGATTCTAAGCATGGGGTTTGATCTTTATAAGGGATTGGCCTCCTAGAACACTGGAGGGGTTCCCCCCTTTAATGTATTTAGCCAAGGGCTGAAAGAAAATTAATCTATTGATTGATATAAGAGTGGGAGCTACATGAGTTTATATAGTGACTCAAAACCCTAACTCCTAATAGGACTCTTACTCTTGAAAAGACTACTCTTCCCCTCAACTCCTAACCCCTAGCCAACTAGGTGGTCGACAGCTATAGGGCACTCATACTCAACCTTAGAGAGAGTCTTAGCTAAGTGAGACTCTCCCCCTCTTGCCCTAGCCAACCTTTCTTTAGAGGAGGAGGTGGCTAGGAGACTTATATCTCATAAGGACTCCTCTCTAACCCTAGCTGACTACTTATTTATTAGGCGGTGATAGTTAGATTAGGGTTTATTACATGTATGACTCAATAAACTTAGGATCTAACCTAGCTAGGGTCCTAATAGGTTCCTTGTTAGGAAACCTCAGTGGGTGTATTATATGTACAGTGGAAATCAAAACAAAAACTGGTTTCCCATGCAGATTAAATCATCGTACAAAATATTGGGGTCACGAGAAAAATGTAAAAACTGATAAAATCGCGATGTGAGAGAGATTGATTTTACTTAGGGAGATCGTATATCCCTCTATTCCATATCCGAATAGAGAAGATGAAGGAGATCAAGCATCCTCCTCTCCAGTGGTATCCACATGATGGATCTCTGCAGCGAAACTTCTCCAATATGATCTCGCAACTCTTGCATAGAGGGAGGGAGGAGAATAGGAGGTGGTGGCATGAGTCTCCCCTCTTATTTATAGAGAGCCACCAAAAAACCCTAGGGCTTCTGCCTTAGTGGGTATTGGATCTCCATCCAATTATCCACTAACCTTGTATTATTGGATCTCTATGCAATAATCTCCTTAGGCCTCTAATTGGGCCTTAATCAAGGAGTTCATCAGCATAGAGTCTCATCTAATGAGAATAGGAGCTAATTGGATCTCCATCCAATCCTCTATTCACTGAAGCATCCATCATATATGTGTGACCCTCTAGGCCTGATACCGAGCTAACCGTGAGTCACTCCCATCAGAACTCCTTTTGATATAGTGAATTATTATCCTTATAATAATTCACTCGACTCATCGGCTATGGACATACTAGGCCACTATACCATAATCCCCATATGGTACAGGGGGGATTAAATCCATCAGATCTGTCTATCCACAATTACTGTGTATCTATAATCCCTCATCCAACTAATATCCTAGAGATCATATATTGGACATAGTACTATCAGGTCATATATGGAATCCATCATAGTCTCGCTCTAATCGAATTCTTCTGGAGAATTCTTTTTCTCTTAATCTGAATGACCATGGCTAGGGATTTGTCTGAGCAAGCACATATGAGATATTCATCTCATAATATCGAGAGTGACACTCAATTACCTTCGTAAAGTTAGCTACCAATCTTGATAACCAACTATACCAGATCTGAAACTTTCTAAACATGTAAGTCTGGGGTCAAAGAAAGAAGTACTCATACAAGACATCCTTAGTGTCTCATGTCTAAGGACTAGATACACAACTAGGACTATGGAATCACTATTTGACATTAGGTATCATTAACCATACAACATTCCATAAGCGGATCAATCAGTGAATTCATTCTCCAATAAGCACCTGTACTATGTTCTTAGTGTCTCCACATAAGTGGCTATGAGACTAGTCACCTCCATTATATGGACGGGTATATAGTACACTGGTTTGTCCAACTATCTCGATGTCCCTCTCGAGTAACCTATGATCGAGATTATTTAGGATCTATGTTTAAAGGTGAATGATCTCATTATCGTGATCTCATCATGATTTGATTTCCATTACACAGAACCAAGGACATCATAATATATATGCTATAGATAATATAATATGAGAATATGTTAATATTAATCATAAGCAAAAAGATCACATAGCGTGTCACACGTGCCATCGCTCATATGATTGGCTTGCAGGGCACCTGTAACCAGCAATCTCCCACTTAACCAAAAGCCAATCATCTATATATCTGATCTTCATTAGATCCCTGTGATGCTCAAATATAATTTGAGCCAACAGCTTCATTAGTGGATCTGCGATGTTATCTTCGGATGGAACTCTTTCCATTGCTATATCTTTTTAACTCATGATCGCTCTAATCAGATGGAACCTTCTCATAACATAGTTAGACTTCTGATGAGACCTAAGTTCATTCACTTGAGCGATCGCCCCGTTGTTGTCACAGTATATGGGAATTGGTTCCACACTGCTTGGTACAACTCCTAAATCTTTGATGAACTCCTTCATCCACACCCCTTCCTTTGCTGCTTCTGCTACAGCAATGTATTCCGCCTCTATGAATACATTGCTACAGTAGAAGCAGCAAAGGTGTGGATGAAGGAGTTCATCAAAGATTTGGGAGTAGTATCTTGCTTGGAACTCTTTCAGCTTACTGCTCCTCCATTCAGGGTGAAAATATACCCTGAATTTGAGTTGCTATCATCAATGTTGGACTGAAAACTCGAGTCCGTGTAGCCCTCAACTTGGAGGCTACCTCCTCTATATACCTGTAAAAGATCCTTACTCCTTCTCAAGTACTTAAGGATACACTTTACTACCTTCTAGTGTTCTAAACCTAGATTTGCCTGATACCTGCTCGTGACACTCAGAGCATGTGCTATATCAAGCCTGGTATATAGCATCATATACATAATAGACTCTATCGTTGAGGCATAAGGTATCTTATCCACGTCTGCTCTTTCTTTCGGAGTCTTTGGGGATATACTCCTAGAAAGTGATATTCCATGGCTCATCGATGTGAGTCCTCTCTTGGAATTCTCCATTGTCAAACCTTTTGATAATAGAGTCTATGTACCCTAGACTGGGACAAGCCAAGCATATTCTTTAATCTATCTCTATAGATCTAGATCCCCAAAATATAGGATGCTTCCCTTAAGTCTTTCATGGAGAAGTTTCTGGATAGCTAAGCCTTTATTATGGAGAGCATTCCTACATCATTCCCAATTATCAGGATGTCATCCACATACAATACCAAGAAGGTGATAGCACTTCCACTTACCTTCCTATACATATAAGGTACATCTTCGTTCTTAATGAAGTCATAAGATCTGATCGTCTCATTAAATCTTATATTCCAACTTCAGGAGCTTGTTTTAGTCCATAAATGGACTTAAGCAACCTGCACGCTTTATCTGGACTCTCTCTGGATATGAATCTCTTTAGTTGTATCATATACACCTTCTCGAGGTTGCCATTGAGGAATGCTATTTCGACATCCATCTACCAGCTCTCATAGTCATAGTGTGTTGTATGGCTAAAAGAACTCTAATGGACTTAAGCATGGTTATATGTGAAAAGGTTTCATCATAGTCAACTCCTTGTCTTTGATGATATCCTTTAGCTACTAGTCTTGCTTTATAGGTCTCTACCTTTTTATCTACTCTGATCTTCTTCTTGAAGATCCATTTACAACCGATGGGTATAATACCCTTAGGTGCATCTACAAGGTTCCAAACCTTGTTAGAGTACATGGAATTCATCTTAGAATTCATGGATTCTTGCCACTTCCCAGAGCCTATAATCATAATAGCCTCCTCGTAGGTCTGAGGATTAATATTCTAAGAGTCATCTTCACTAATATGTCTCACATATCTTTTAGGAAGGTGAGATACTCTATTAGACCTACATAAAGTTAGAATTTGTGTGTTAGGTACTTAAACAGACTCAGACTCTGGAATGGTGTTTGAGCTAGGTTCTCCAACCTCACTCAATTCTATCTTACTCCCACTGTTTCCACCAAGAATGTGTTCCTTCTCAAGGAACATAGCTCTCTTGGCAACAAATACCTTTCGGTCCTCGGGATGATAGAAATAATACCTATAAGTTTCTATTGGGTATCCCACGAATGTGCACTATTTTGTCCTTGATTCCAACTTATTGGGGTTGTGACTTTTAACGTGGGCAAGACAACCCCAAATCTTGACAATCTTAAGATCGGGCTTCTTTCCTTTTTATATCTCATATGATGTAGACACTATCGACTTTGATAGAACTCTGTTCAGAAGGTAAGCAGCAGTCTCTAGGGCGTACCCCAAGAATGAGATGGGTAGGTTAGTGAAACTCATCATGGACCGCACAATGTCTAACAGTGTGTGATTCCTCCTTTCTAATATATCATTGAGCTGAGGTGTATATGGAGGTGTCCACTGGGATAGAATCCCATTGTCCTTAAGGAAATAAGTGAACTCTGTACTCAAGTACTCTCCTCCTCCATCTGATCGAAGAGTCTTAATACTCTTTCCAATTTGGTTCTCTACCTCATTCTTATATTCTCTAAATTTCTCAAAGGTCTCAGATTTATACTTTATTAATTACACATATCCATACCTAGAGAAATCATCAGTGGATGTAATGAAATGAGTAACCACCTATAGCTTGTGTTGATATGGGATCACATACATAACTATGTATAAGTTCCAATAACTCGGTGGCTCTCTCTCTAGTTTCACTAAAAGGAGAGTTGATCATCTTCCCATGAAGGCAAGGTTCGCAAGTTGCATATGACTCATAGTTAAATGGATCTAAGTATCCATCTTTCAAAAACTTTTGAATCCTTCTCTCATGTATCTAACCTAGCCTACAATGCCGTAGGTATGCATTATTCACCTCATCTCCTTTTCTCTTAGATATATTTATATTTATGATATGTGAAGAAGTGTTTGACACATATAAGCTATTTATAATGGTCCCTCTAATGATGATCTTATTATCCATAATTATTGAATAACTATTATTCTCAAAAACTAATTTATATCCATTAATTGTCAAACAAGAGATAGAAATAATGTTTTTGATAATGGAAGGGATAAAATAGCATATATCTAATACAATAATAGCTCTACTAGGCAGATGTATTATAACCTCCCCATCAGTAATTATAGCAACTCTTGCTCCACTGTGCATATGGAGGTCCATCTCACCTCTGGCCAATCTCCTAGGTCTTGCCAGAACTTGCAACGAATTACAAATATGATCAGCACTCTTGGTATCCAATAATCTGATAAGTAGAGACTGATCATGAATATACCTGAAGCTTCTCCAAGCTTTTGTTTCACCTTATTTGCAAGGTAGTCCTTATAGTTCCTCTTCTAGTGCCCATCTTGACTGTAGTGAAAGTACTATCCTTTATCCTTTGTTGGGTCTTTCTTAACAATCTTTGCCTTACCTGGTCTTTCTTTGCCCTTACCTTCTTAAGGGTCTTGCTAGCCTTCGTTTTCTTATTGATCTCATAAATATAGAGAACTGACTTCTCTTTCTTAATGGTACTCTCAACTTTCCTCAACATATTATGGAGCTCACCTTAAACTTTTTCATATTAAAGTTAATTATGAACTGTGAAAAGGAATCTGGTAGGGACTGAAGTATAAGATCAATATATAAGTTATCCTTTGGGACTATCTTTATACTTCACAAAGCGAGTGATCTCATCCTCGCTTGTCCTTTCCTCCAACGTGGGCACAACCGTATTAAGGACATATATGATTTTCTCCTTTGTGAGAATAATTCTCAAATTATGAAGCATTTGGACTAATGAGGCGGTTGGCATTAAGTATACCACATAGGAGTTTTGCAAGCGACAAACAAGATATATTATAAATAAATAACATACAGACTTTACAAAAAATACTAATTAAGATATAAACTTTTATATTAATGTACTCTCACTATTTTCCTAGCAAATAATGAGACACCCTTGATACGTGAGATGAAAGTCTCCGACAGACTCCAAGTGGGGATCGAGATCCAATTGGCGTCTAAGTGCAACCTCGAGGGACTTGACCAATTATACTAAGCCTAAAAGGTAGGCAACTCTTGCTAATCACAATCCTTGTGATTCCCATCATGTTCAGCCTCTTAATCATCATGGTCTCGAGGGACTCGACCAACCATGATATTCGGTTAAGTCATCACCATCATTAGAAGATAAGTCTGATTTGATGATATGCCCTCGAGGGACTCGACCAAGCACACCATATCCTCAGGTCACTGGTGACATCTCTATGTCGTAGGCAAGAACTCGATTATGTAGATAGGTGAGCCTTGAGGGATTTGACCAACTCAACCTATATCAGGATTCAATTTCTTCCTATAACGATGGAAGGCCACGTGGGTCAATCTTATTGCCTCACGCTTACTGACTTAATATTATCATAGGATGAGTTTTTATTTCGTAACAGTCTCCTAATATGTTGTGTCACACATATACATATTTAATATATATCTACATCGCATGCAAATATATATATACATATATCTAGTAGGTGTATAACACATCACATATATAAGCCACATCGGATGATCATGAGTCGTCACCTAATATGATTAAGCCCAAGCCAATGGGCCTAATCACTCACAATAGGATCTATATGTGCATCGGCGCATCTCCATGCCCTGTGATTGTTAATCTCGTCATCATCGATTCTTTCGGATCATCGCATTATCATGCGTTGTAATCTCCCACCACGACATCGTGGGTCCCGTTGTCACCTCCACGCTCCCGCTGTGCCTCTTTATATAATTATAAATAATTACAAGCACGCAGGCACAACAATAAATGAGAAAAACAAAGGCTCGCATGCCCCAATAATAATAATAATAATAATAATCATAATTACATACATCATAACACATAACTCATGATCATCTATCCATATCATACATCACATGTACATCACATCATATATAGAATTACTAGATATATATAATAATTAATTAAATAATTTAATTAATTATTTTTTTGAAATCAAGACATGCTCGAAATTTTTAAAATTATCAAGGACATTTTCATAATTCTAGATGAGAGGACAGTCCTCGAAATTTCCAAAATTATTGAGGGTATTATGGGAATTATGAACACGAGGACAGTCCTCAAAATTTTCTGAATTCATAGGGGCAGGACCATCCTTTTCTCCAAAGGATACCCTAACCCCTCTTTCCACCTTTGTTCTGCTACCCTGGCGGTGCGACTACCCTGCATGTGGCGGTTGCCTGAAAGGCACGACCACCCACTGGCGCCCGCCTGGCATGCCAAGGCATGGCAACCCCTACTAGTGATAGGGCTGGCCACGGGCGGTAGCCTGCGGGCACCCTTTGCGACCATCGCGCTTTGGCGGCGTGCCGTGACTCGCCTCGCCCAGGCGTCGCCTGCCACCGCCTCTCAGCATTGCTCCCTTCGGGTTGTCCTGGCACCAACCGCCCCCTTACATGGGGCCTTGGCCGAGACCTGGTCGTGGGTGATCGGCCCTGCATGGGGTCGGCCGTGGCTGGTGGCCCCTCCTCCTCGTTGCCTTCACTGCGAAAATACAACAAGAACACGTAGAATGATTCAAAGCGATTTAATCTCATCACACACAGCTTAAAACCAATCTTTCGCATGAAAACCTTGGCTCTAATACCACTATTGGGAAACCTTAGTGGGTGCATCATATGCGCAGTGAAAATCAAAATAAAAATTGGTTTCCCACGTAGATCAAATCGTCATGCAAAATATTGGGGTCACGAGAAAAATACAAAAATTGATAAAACCACGATGTGTAAGAGATTGATTTTACTTAGGGAGATCGTATATCCCTATATTTCAGATCCGGATGGAGAAGATGAAGGAGGTCAAACATCCTCCTCTCTAGCGGTATCCACACGATGGATCTTTACAGCAAAACTCCTCCAATCTGATCTCGTAACTCTTGCACAAAGGGAGGGAGGAGAATAGGAGGTGGTGGCTAAAGCTACAGCCTATCAACTATGAGTCTCCCCTCCTATTTAAAGAGAGCAACCAAAAATCCTTAGGGCTTCTGCCTTAGTGGATATTGGATCTTCATCTAATTACCCACTAATCTTGCATTATTGGATCTCTATCCAATAATCTCCTTAGGCCTCTAATTGGGTCTTAATCAAGGAGCCCATCAGTATAAAGTCTCATCTAAAGAGAATAGGGGCTAATTAGATCTCCATCCAATCCTCTATTCACTAAAGCATCCACCATATATGTGTGACACTCTAGGCCCGATACCGAGCTGGCCGTGAGTCACTCCCATCAAAACTCCTTCTGATATAGTGAATTATTATGCCCATAATAATTCACTTGACTCATCGACTATGGACGTACTAGGCCACTATGTCATAGTCCCCAGATGGTACAGGGGGGATCAAATCCATCGGACATGTTTGTCCATAGTTACCGTGTACCTATAATCCCTCATCCAACTAATATCATAGAGACTGTATATTAGACATGGTACTATCATGTCATATATGAAATCCGTCATAGTCTTGCTCTAATCGGATTCTACTGGAGAACTCTTTCTCTCTTAATCTGAATGACCCTAACTAGGGATTTGTCTGAGCAAGCACATATGGGATATTCCTCTCATGATACTGAGAGTGGATGATCCTCTATTGACACTCAATTATCTTCGTCAGGTTGGCTATTAATCCCAATAACCAATTGTACCAGATCTGAAACTTTTTAAACCTGTAGGTCTGGCATCAAAGAAAGGAGTACTCATACAAGACATCATTGGTGTCTTAAGTCTAAGGACTAGATACACAATTGGGATGATGGAATCACAGTCTGAATTTAAGTATCATTAACCATACAGCATTCCATAAGTAAATCAATTAGTAAACTAATTCTCCAATGAGCACATGTACTATATCCTTTGTTTCTCCACACAAGTGGCTACGAGACCAATTGCCTCCATCATATGGATGGGTATATAGTACACTATGACCAGGATTATTTAGGATCTGTGTTTAAAGGTGAATCGATCTCATTATCGTGATTTCATCGTGATATGATTCTCATTGCACAGAACTAAGGGTATAATAATATATATGCTACAGATAATATAATGTGAGAATATATCAATATTAATCATAAGCAAAAAACATCACACAGCATGTCACACTTGCCATCACTCACGTGATTGGCTTACAGGGCACCTGTAACCAGCATTCGTTTAGGAACTGAAACCAACTTTTGTGGACTATACCTTCTAAATTAGCATCTATAGGCAAAATATCCAAGTTTGCCATAAAAATTATATTTTTTTTGGGTGAAGAATATAATGTGGTTCCTTTGATAAAGATAGTTGGCTTTTGATGAGTATTACCCACAAAGCTAATACCTTCCTTATAAACATGATCCTTATTAGCAAGGATCATATTTAAAGATTTATTGCCTATCTTAAACTTTTTTAAGGTTTGTTACAATATGATATTTTTTTTTAAATTTCATTTAGAATTTTACATTTCGTGCAAGAAGTACGTGGTATTGATGCATTATACAAAGTTTTAAGTTTATTAGAAAGTAATGCATAATCCTTTTTGAGTGATTTATAAGTTTTGTCGATCTTTTTATACTCATCAAATAATTCATTAAAGATATTTAACAACTCTTCAATAGTAAAGGAGGCTTTAGAAGAGTTACTTACCTTATCATGAATGACCATGAGCGTGTAGTTATGATTTCTAAGTTATTTTATTTATTTTTTATTATTTTAATTTACTTGTGATTTTAAATGTAACTTCTAATCTATGCCATATATCAAAAGCTGAATCATAATTAGAAAACCCGATTAAATTTATTTTTATCTAAAGCACATAACAAAGCATTCACAGCTTTTGCATTTATATCAAACATCTTTCTTTCATGATCATTCTAATCATTTATAGGATTAGATGACTTTTGAAATCTATTTTCAATAATATTTTATAATTCAAAATCCATCAAAATCAAGAAATCTACATTCTAGTTTTCGAATATGTATAGTCTATCGAAATCAAGAAAATCTACATTCTATTTCCAAAATCTACATTCTTTCATGGGTGAAGATTGAACACCCATTACACCTTTTCACAGGCTCAAGAGAATAATATTTACACTTTTCTTTTCTTAGGGTTAGGAGATCAACATTTTCAACTCAATTTCAGCTCTTCCCTTATACAATTCAATCTTGAAAGAAAAAGAAAAGCTCTAAACCCAATTCAATATAATTTTACCAAACTTTTCTTTCACATTCTTGCTATCTCAAGTAGAAATACTTGGGGTATTTATAGGGCCCAATTGGCTTCCTTGAAGCAAAAATTCAACCATTGCTGAAAAACCCAAGTACGGGTGGTACTACCGTTGGCATCAATGGTACTACCATCGAAAGTGCCCTGAAATATTGGGCGACGATGGTACTACCATCGCTTGGGTGATACCACCGCCATGTGGGTGGTACTACCATTGCCCACCGATGGTACTACCACCAGGCAGTCGGGAACATTACTTCTCTAAACTATTTTATACCCGAGTCGTACCTTTTATTAACCTCTTTCTAGGTCAACAAAATGAGCTCTATAATGAGCTCAAATCTAACCCAAAGTGGGCCTGTTAGCCTCTAATTGAATTAATTGGATTTTACCAAACCTAACTCAAATTAGGACTCAAAACATGATGCTAACTATGACACACTAAGATAAATAATTATAATTATTCTTGTTATCCAACATGTCAAACGATCTTCCAAACTCTCGAGAACTTTTCGACATTCCTTCGGCAAACTCCTGATAAGCTCTCAATCATCTTCTGTCGAACTCTCGGCAAGCTCCCATTGCATCATTTAAAACCTGGCCCGATGCCCAATCGTGACTCCAGTCCAACGATAGATTCATTTAATTGCTTTATCTTTTTTTAGTCATAGTTAATCCTGTATCACTTCTCTCCAACACATGAATTAGATCACAAACACACTAATTAGTTTTATTATCAAAATATGAGATTCAACACCTCATCTATGTAATATCCTAGAGACCGTCTATTAGACATGGTACTATGAAGCTACCACTATAATCGAATTCTCTTAGAGAACTCCTCTCTCAATCTGAACTACCTTGATTGAGGATTTGTTTAAGCAATAATACATAGGATATTCCTCTCATGATACCGAGAGTAGATGATCCTCTATTGACACTCAATTACCTTCATATGGTTGGCCACCAATCTCGATAACCAACTATATCAGATCTAGAACTTTTCAACCATATAAGTTAGGCATCAAAGAAAGGAGTACTCAAACAAGACATCCTCGATATCTTAAGTCTAAAGACTAGACATACAACTAGGACTGCATAATCGTTATTTGACGATAGGTATCATTAACCATCTAGCATTTTATAAGCAGATCAATTAGTAAACTCATTCTCCAATGAACACCTGCACTGTAGCTGTAATGTCTCCATATAAGTGGCTATGAGACTAGCTGCCTCCATGAAATAGACGAGTATATGCATACCACACCGGATGATCATCAATCATCACCTAATGTGATTAAGCCCTAGCTAGTGGGCCCAATCACTCACAATAAGATCTATGTGTATATCGACGTATCTTCATACCCTGTGATCATCTTTCTCATCATCATTAGCTCCGTCGGATCCTTGGCGTATCACCATGCGCCGCTATCGCCCGCCACGACATCATGGGTCCTGTTGACACCTCCATACTCGCACCATACCTTTTTATATAATTACAACATAATCACAAGCATGTAGGATTGATAATAAATAAGAAAAATGAAGGCTCATAGGCCCTATAATAATACTACTAATAATAATAATAATAATAATAATTAGATTTATACATATCACAAGATATGGCTCATAATCATCCTACTCCCTCGACCCTAGCCACCTCCTCTCAATGCCTTAGCTGACTTCCTTAATAAGGTAGGCAGCAATTATAGCTAGGGTTTTATTTACATGACCAAGTTAAATAGGACCCGACCTTGCTGGGGTCCTATCAGACCTGTCCTCAAAGTTGAGGCTCCATAAACTATGAGAACCTAATCTTCAAATCTTCATAGGACTCTCACGTGGCATCTTCGGCAGGTAGATTTGTCCATTGTACTAGCACTTCAGTAGAGGGATGTTGACGGCGCATCATGATCCTGCGGTCAAGTATCGCCTCTGGTTGGATCTGGATCTCCCCAACGGCACTAGTGTCCAGTATATGACTTTGGGCTGACTCATTCCAAGCTTGAGTTTTAGACAAGATATGTGGAAGACTGGATAGATCTTGGAATCAACAAGTAGGTCCAGTCTGTATGCCATAGCTCCAATGCGCTCTGTGATATGATCATGCCTGTAAAAGCGAGGAGACAGCTTTATGGATGTTTGAGTATTATTGACTATCTACTTGTAGGGCTAGAGCCAAAGGAAGACCTAATCTTCAATAGAGAACTCTCTTTCGCTCCTATACATGTCAGCCTGCTGCTTCATCCTTGATTGGGCGGCTGAGAGGCTGTCCTTCAATAATAGCAGGATTTTGTCCTGTCCATTAGCTCGCAGTCTACTTGATCTATTTTAGATATGCTGATTACATATTTTAGAATTATAGGGGGTGATCGACCATACATAGCTTCAAAATGGGTATATTTCATCTAAGAGTGATAAGTTATGTTATACCACCACTCGATCCAAGGGAGCCACTTTGTCCATTCTCTTGGCCAATCACTAGTGAAGCATCTGAGATAGATCCCCAAACATCTATTCACTACTTCTGGTCATCATTCTATGGTGGGATGTCGTGCTCATCTTTAATTTTGTGCCCTGCAACTCGAAGAGTAATGTCTAGAATTTGCTGGTGAAGACCCTGTCATGATCACTTATAGTAGATCTAAGCATCCCATGTAATTTTATAATATTATGTACAAAGATCCAAGCAATGCTAACAATAGTGTAAGGGTTGCAGAAGACATAAAAGTGAGCATCTTTGGTGAGGTGATCGACCATAACAAGGATAGTATCTTTCCCTTAGGATGGGGGCAGCCCTTCAATGAAGTCTATGGTTACATTGGTCCATACTGAGTTTAGAATAGGTAGCAGTTGTAATTTTCCAAGGTTCGCCTTTGAGAAACCTTAGCGAGAGCATCATATGCATAGTAGAAGATTAAAAAAAAATAAGTTTCTTATGTAGATCAAAATCATTATGCAAAGATTGGTGCATAGAAAAAGTCATAAAACTGAAAACTGCATAATGTGAGTGATAGTTTACCTAGGGAGATCATATATTTTCCTATTTTTCTAGATCCGGATGGAGAGGATAAAGGAGGTCAAACATCCTCATCTCTAATAGTATCATCATAGCCCCAAGTCTCGCTTATATAAAGGGAGGGAGGATAATAGGAGGGAGCGACCAAAGGTGTAGCCTATTATCTATATGCCTCCCGTCCTATTTATATAGAACCATCCATATAATCCTAATGGATCCTGCCTTGGTGGGTATTGGATCTCTATCCAGTTACCCACTAATATTGGATTATTGGATCTCTATCCAATAATCTTCTTTGACCTCCAATTGGGCCTCATGTAAGGAGCCCATCAATGTAGGGTTTCATCTAATAAGAATAGAGGCTAATTGTATAACTCATATCCAATCCTCTGTTCGCTGAAGCATCCACCATATGTGTGTGATCCTCTAGGTCTAATACTTAGCTGGCTATGAATCCTACCCATCAAAACTCCTTGTAACTAAGTGAATTATTATCTCATAATAATTCACTTAACTCATCGACTATAGACGACAAGGAGAGGAGTATACTGGGTATGGTACTTGTCAAGCAATATGACGAATCCATCTCAATCTCGCTCTAACTGGATTCTCCCCAAAAACTCATTCTCTCTCAATCTGACAAACTTGATCAGGGATTTACCTGAATGAGAGCATACAAGATATTTCACTCATGATACCAAGAGTGGATGATCCCCTATTGATACTCAATAGCCTTCATAAAGTTGGCTGCCAATCCCAATAATTGGTTTTATAGATCTGGAACTTTCTAAACCTAAAGTCCGATGGCAAAGAGAGGAGTACTTAAACAAGAAATCTTTAGTGTCTTAAGTCTAAGAACCATATTGATAGAACCCTAGAAGGAGCTCTATAGAATTTGATCTTTGAGGGGGATCAACCCTTGGAACCCCTCCCTCCAAGGAGTCGATCACAAGGCTGAACAAAGAGTTTACTTGCTTGATAGAATGAGGAGGAGACTACATGCTTATATAGGGTTCTAAACCCTAGCCCAATGGGGGTGATGCCTAAGTAAAATCATCCCCCTGCTCCTCCTATAGTCGACCTATCTTAATAGGGATAAGAGGCATCCTAGTTGGCTACATAGCCGACTCTAGCAAATGGAAAACCTGGCTAACCAGCCTAGTGAGGGGGGCAACAGCCACTAAGCCCTAAGGCCCCCAACTAAACCCTAGCCACACTTCTTTATAAGATAGAAGTGACTAGGTGGGGCTTTTATTATAATTTTATAGGGTTTTATTGACTCTACTAGGGTGAGCAGGATCTAACCCTGCTAAGGTCTTATCAAGCCCACCCTCTTTAGATCAGCCTTGTCCTCAAGACTGAGGGTCCATGAACTATAGTAACCGGGTCTTCAGCTCTTCATAAGACTCTCACGTGATATCTTTGGATGGTAAGTTATTTATTTCACTAGTACTTCAATTGAGGGGCATCAATAGTGCATCATAATCCTCCGATCAAGTATAGCTTGTGGTTAAACTTGAGTCTCACCATAATTTGTAGTACTCGGCAACTAGGTCTCGGCCAACTCATGCACTCCCAATTTGAGCTTTAGCAAGGATACATGGAAGACGAGATGGATCTTAGCGTCTTCTGGTAGCTTTAATTTGTATGCTACTACCCCAATATGCTCCAAAATCTGATATGGTCCATAGAATCGTGGAGATAGCTTCATCGATGTTTTGGTATTGATTCACAGCTACTTGTATGGTTGTAGGTGAAAGTAGACCCAATCTCCAACTAAAAATTTTCGCTCACTTCGATGAGTGTCTACTTGTTGCTTCATGTAGGCTTGGGCAACATTTAAGTTGTCCTTCAACAGCTGCAGAAGCTTGTCCTTGTCAACTAAGTTTTGGTCGACCTGATCTACTTTGGTCACACCAATTATATATTTAGGTATTACAAGGGGCAATCAGTCATATAATGTCTCATAGGGGGTATATTTGGTTGATGAATGATAGGTTGTATTATACCACTAATCGACCCAAGGAAGCCACTTTGTCCACTCTTTCGGTCGTCACTGGTGAAGCACTATAGATAAGTCTCGAGGCATCTATTCACCACTTTTGTTTGGCTGTCTATCTACGGATGATAGGTCATGCTCATCTTTAGTTGAGTGCTTTATCATTGGAAGAGTTAGGTCAAAAATTTGCTTATAAGCACCCTGTCATAGTCACTCGCAATCGACCTTGGCATGCAGTTTAATAATATTTTTTACAAAAAGTTAAGCAATACTTGCAGCGGTATAAGGGTGTCTCATAGAATAGAAGTGAGCATATTTTGTTAAATGATCTACTATCACGAAGATCGTACTTTTACCTTGTGATAGTGGCAGCCCTTCAATGAAGTCCATGAAGATATCAGTCCATGCTAAGTCCGGTATAGGTAATGATTACAACTTTCTTGGACTTGCCACTATTTCACCTTTTTGTTATTGGTATATATCACATTTAGATGCATAATCACAAATAGATCTTTTCATGCCTCTCCAAAAGAAGTTTTGCTTCACCCTCTTATATGTTCTCAGAAATCCAAGGTGCCCTACTGAAGGTAAAGAGTGCATCTTATGTAAAATAATTTTGTTGCAAGGACAAGAAGGAACAATCACAATTCAGCCCATGTAGCATAGGTCCTTTGAATCCCAAGTGTAGTGGCCCATGGAACCCGGATTCTTCTCCAACTTTTCTATGATGTCTTAGGTTTCTGGGTCATTCTTCCATTCCTCCCTAATGTTCTTGAGGAAGTCAGCGGAGGGAAGGGAGATGGCTAAAATTTTGGCTTGTCCCGACAGTCGAGATAGAGCATCTGCAAGAAGTTTTTACCCATTGTTGTTGCTTCGGGGAAGATACTTTCTCTTTCCCCTTCGAGATAGAGCATCTCCAACTTATCTCTTTCCTTTTCGATAAATAATTTTATAATCAAAACTATAGAGTTTAGTTACCCATCATTGTTGCTCTGGGGAAGATATCTTCTGCTCGAAGAGTTATTTAAGACTTCGGTGATCAGTCTTAATCTGGAAGCATCGGTCGATTAGGTAGAGTCTCCACTTCATGATGGCGTATATAATTATAAGCATTTCTTTATCATACACGGAAATTTTAAGGTGGGAGGGAGACAAAGTCTTGCTGATGTAGGTAAGGGGTTGGCTATCTTACATTAGAACAGCCTAAATTCCAACTTCGGAAGTGTTGGCCTCAATCACAAAGCGGTAGTTGAAATCGAGCAGCACTAGGACCGACGTCATCTCATGGTTGTCTTAAGTCATTCAAAGGTAGTGGAAGCTTTATCCAACCATAAAAATGAGTCTTTCTTTAGTAGGGATGTGAGCGGGGCACTGATCTTATCATAATCTTTCACGAACTTTCGCTAGTAGCCTGTGAGTCCAAGGACGTCGCACAGTGTTTTTATGTTCATAGGTCTTAACCATCCTTGCATCACTTTGACCTTCGTCGGGTCTACCACCACTCTATTCTTCGATATAATATGCCCTAGGTGCACCACTTTATGTTGTATGAAGCTACACTTTAATTGTATAACATAAAGGGTATTCTCCGGAATAATTGTTAGAACAATTCATAAGTGCTGAAAATGCATATCAAGCATAGAGCTATAAATGAGGATGTCATCAAAAAATACCAGCACAAAATTGCTTAAAAACCTTTGAAAAAATCATTCATCGAGTTTTGAAAAGTGGAAGGAGCATTCGTATGTCTGAAGGGCATTACCAAGAATTCATAATGGTTGTTATGTGTGAAGAATATGGTTTTCGAAACATCTTCAGTGTATACCCGAATCTGATGGTATCCAGAACGAAGATCCAATGTAGTAAAGACTCGGGCTCCTTTCAGTTCATCCAAGAGCTCATGTACTACTGGTATAAGATATTTGTCTTTGATGGTAATAGCGTTCAAAGCCTGGTAATGAATGCATATCCGCCATGCACCATCCTTCTTGCGTACTAGCAACACTAGCGAGGAGTAAGAGCTGCAACTTAGTCGAATTACTCTGGTGTCAAGCATCTCCTTAATGATATTCTCAATCTCATCCTTCTGCAAGTGAGGATAGCGGTATGGTCTTAAGTTTGCTAGAGGTTTGCTCGGCAACATAGGGATGTGGTGGTCATGCGACCGGTTAGGGGGAAGCCCATGCAGCTCCGTGAAAACATCCACGAACTCATCCAACAATAGGGAAAACTTGGGATATGGATTTTGCACATTCTCCTCCTTTGATGGCTGCTAGATATGCATCAGAAATCTACCATATATTATGTGCAGCACCTTCTCCATCTGTTGCATCGAAATGGTGGAGATATGGCTCTCGCACTTGCCTCACGAGGTGACCTGTTTCCCTTTACAATAAAATGATCCATATTTAAAGATGTAGTTGCCCCCCTCTTGAATCAAGCAATTATCAATTTTATTTCAGCCTTGTGCCGAGTCTAGGAGAGAGGAACCCCTATAGCATTCCAAGGATTGATCCCCCTCAAGGATCAAAATCTATAGAGCTCCTTTTAGGGTTCTATCATTGTTGCAATTCACAGGGAGATCAAGAAATAATCTGCGGTAGTGGAGATGACGGTGAAATTTGGTGACGATCTTTAAGCAATTGTGGGAATTGCTTTTGACAACTTTGGGGGGCTGATAGATGGCTGTGGAAGGGCAGCGAGATGCCACGAATGCTACTCTAATACCAAGTGTTAGAACCCTTACGAATTCTAAGCTTGGGGTGATCTCTATAGGGGATCGACCTCCTTGGAACTCTATAGGGGTTCCTCCCTCTTTAAACTCAAGCCATTGGCTAAAGAAAGATTAATCTATTTATGATAAAAAGTAAATGATTCTAAGGCTATTAATAGGTCTTCAATCCCTAATTCCTAAGAGGATTCCTATTTTAAGACTCCTACCCTCAACTAACTCCTAAGCAACTCCTAATGCAACTCTAAGTCCAACCACCAACCGGCCCATCTAGAGGTGGCCGGTTGCTTTATTGTTTCCCAATCCTATTCTAATTTAACCCCTCCTCAACCAATCCCTCTTTAACTAGGATAGGGAGTGGTTAATTAAGGTAACATGCATCTTATTCTCCCCTTAAATATATTCCTCAATTAATCCTAACCTAGCCAGCCTCCTTACTTTCCTTAATAGGAGTCGGCTACATAAATTTACATGAATGCCCCTTAGATTTTACATGATTATCCTCTTCTATGAAACTAAATTAGGACTCCTCTAGCTAGAGTCTTAACAAATAACAGCAATTTAGATCGACAAAATTTTGGCAGCGTAACGATAGAAAAATTGATGCGAAGATAGAAGGCAGATTCTTTGTCGTAAAAATCCTACAATATGCGACAATGAATTGCAGTATAATAAGATTGATTTTAAAAAGAATTTTTTCTAGAGATCAATCTTAGATGAAAGCTAAGTTGATCTATGAGATTGTGTAAATATTTCATCCACAATAGATAAGCAATAAAACCTCACCTAGGCACTTCTATCCTATAAAAAAGTGTTGCTATAGTTTAGATTGGGGCCTTAGTGTCACGAGCTTAGCTAATTTGCCTAAGCCGTGCGGCACCCATGCGTGTCCATCCGCAAAAGTCAGCCCTCCCGAGATCTCCTAAAGTCCCATAGACTTACAAAAAGAGAAAACGGGCCAGAAGAAGCAATTCCCACGGGATCCACAAGCAACTGCTCAAGAAAACACTTTATAAAGCTAAAATATAAATTACACCCATAGATATTACAAACTCAGAGAGGTTACACACAAAGGATAATGGTCCATTACAGATCGAAATCCCCACAAGTGCTTATAAGACACACTTGTATTTACAAGCCAAACTTGGCCATAAAGCAAATCAAACTAGGGTTGCTAAGCCTACTGCAAGTCCGCTTCTTGTTGTACAAGATATGTACCTAAACTGAAGGACACGGACTAATACAAGCATTTCATCGAACACCTTTACATTATTGTCTGTGACATTCTCCCCCACTTATTCCTTCGACGTCCTCGTCGAAGCCACTGTAGATGCTACATCTCCTCGCATTATGTTGAATCTTCAATCTTCTGCTTTGGCTGCAACATGCCCCTTTGGCTCCTAGCCGCTCTCCACCGCTGTTGTTGAGTAGTCGAACTCTGATCTGCCATACGGCTTCAACTCACCAATGACTAAATCTGGTATGGGGTTGGCTGAGTTATGCTGATCCTTGTTGGTTCTCACGGATCCCTCTGATGAAGGAAAAGACCTACCTTATTATGAGCCAGTATCGCAGTATGCTTATATTGCTTGAGTTGGGTGGATGTTTGTTGGAGCTTTAACAAGCATCGCCTCACAGACTTTGAAGTTTTTAAGGTCCTTTCTCCATAATGTTTGCCTATTGAACCTTCTGCCGCTGTTAGTTGTCACTTCCAAGTATGTTCGCATCACTCTCTCTTTCGATTAGTCAATTGGGAAATGAAGTGAAAAAACTACTCTCAGTAGTACTGATCCCCAACGGTGAGGATTTGATAACCATTGTCTTCCATAAGCTTTCTTTGAAGGGTCACTGAACTTGTGCAGAGCTCCCCTGCTTGGATAAGTAAGAGAACTGGGATACTTGACTTCACCCATTCTCTTCGTAGTTGAGAAGGTAAGGTTACTTGGCTTCGCTCACCTCCTCGAGTTAAGAGAATTGGGGTACTCGGTTTCGCCCATTCTCTCGAGTTGAGAAGGCAAAGGTTACTCGATTTCGCCTGCCTCCTCGAGTTTGTACTTCATGCATTGAGCTGGTTACTAACATTCGCCCGCTCTTTGCTCACACTTCTGAAGCACTTGAAGTGGTTGCACTCCTTGTGTTGGGTTAGCTACTGTGATTCGCCTTCCCACTGCCATTGAACTTCTGGAATGCAAGCAGTTTTGCCCGAAAAGAACAAAAAGTTTACCCCAACTTGGAGTAAGTCTTTGATAGATCTGGTCACCTTTGGGATTGTACCATCTTCTCCATCACCTTTGCCACCTACTCCTCTTGAGTAGAAAGGTATAGTACCATGTACTGCCTACTTCGTTCCTTGGTCGAGCACTCCTACATCAACCTGAAGTCCCTTAATTTTGGCTATCTTGATGAGAAGCCCATCAACATCGGTCTTATGAAGTTTCTTGGTCTCTGCCCTTCTGCCTTGTCTTGGTACTTGGAGTTTGCCTCTGCATTCTCCACCTCATTGGCCCCTTTTACGACCAATGCTCTCCCTCCATGAGAGCAAGGGATCGATGACTTCACGGAAGTCCTGCATCTGTGGTACCATGGCGCTACCAAGTCCATTGTACTACTATCCGTTATCTTGCATCTTCATCCCTTCCTTCGTGATCGGTAGATAAGTCTATGCGGTAGTGTGGAGCTCCTTTGAGTCCACCTCCTTTCTAACCGACACTTTTCTTTTGGGCAGCTGAGCCCCGCTGGACTCATCGTCGTTTCCTCGCCCCTTTCGACCACCTGCTTTGATACCACTATGTCCTCCTAGCAGTTCTCCTTAGTCGATGGAAAGATAAACTGTAACTATCATACATGGCCTCCGCCATCTTGTTGCAGGGCTCGCGCCGATTCTATTCTCCTTAGCTTCCTTGGTAGCAACGTTCGCTTACTCGGTTGTGTCCTCTGACTTGCCGCGCTCCCTTAAGCGAATGTGAGCACTGAAGCAGTCCAACTCTCCAACTGCTCCGAGTATACCTTAGTACTTGCAATCTGACAACTCCCTCAGTGGTACACAGCCCCCCCAAGGCTTTCATCTGATGCAAGCTTCGATGCATACACACGGAAGACCCGCCTCTGTAGTACTGTGGCATTCACTCCTTGAATCTACAGCCCTTCTTGTCATTGCATTGTTCACCGAAGTGGAGCTCCCAACAGCTCCTGATCATTCACATGATCACGCCCCCCTCCATGGGACTCACTGGTACTTGCACATGGACTTCTTCCTCGGTGGTATACAGCTCCCATACGCTGATAACTAAGGCTTTTATCCAATACAAGCTTCAATGCACACACGAAGACCCACCTCTGTAGTACTACAACATTCACTCCTTGAATCCATAGCCCTTCTTCTTGTTGTGTTGTATACCAAAGTAGAGCTCCCAGTAACTCCTGATCATACCTCCGCATGATCTTGTCCCTCACGGGATAAGATTGCCTGTATTGTATTGCCACGAACTATTCCACCACGATCTGCTGCACCATATCGTCTCCTGGTGATATCTCCATTGCATACAGATTCTCATATGATGAACTCAGACTATGACTTCTCCACGTGTGGCCTCTGCCAACACATCGTAGGGCCTCCGCCATCTCCGATTTTTAGTTCGCTCCCTTGGCAATTCCCCTTCGTCCACCCACTCTTGGGTTACACCTGGATGAAGCATAGCTCTAGGACAGTCTGTCGCCTAGTAGCTCCTGAAGTCCCATGACTTCGCTAGAGTTGGTGCACCATTATCTGGATCTTGGGCCTCTATCCCCTACCAACATAATCTTGCTATGCACCTCTTGTTCCTGACAACTCGAATGGCAACACTGTGTCATATTCTTCAAGAGTACCCCCTCTGCGTCCCCTTGCCCCGTACTAAGGTCTCATGATCCCAACTTTGCCTCCGCAAGTTGAATCACCTTAGTTACTCCATCAAATGCATCTCTGAGGTAGCTTGCATATGCCTTGAAGCTCCCTTCATCTTTGGCACCATGCAAAATAAGTCTGTTCCATCACAATGAAGAACCCATGGAATGATATGATCCCACTCTTGCCTCTACAAGAGTTCATGCCCTTGACCTCTGTCCAAGGAAAGCTCCGTGCCTCCGCTCCATATTCCATCTTCTATGTAAACTCCCTTCATGCAGCTTGGATACTTCATCGAGTTCCACCCAAGTCGCTCTGCTCCTCGATTTGCATTGAGTTGATAGTGGCCCCAACGTCCACCATTCCATGGGTCAGTCCTCTATTTAGTTTGATTTCTACATCGACTCTAAGTGTGCCTTCATATGATGTTGCCTTGGATTGCTCCCCCACTTGATCTCGAAATGCATCCACCAATGTATTACCTCCTTTGAGATCATGCGACAACTCTTCGTCGCTCACTCGGTCCATTGAGCTTTGTAGAGATATAGCCTTGAGGAACTCTTTCTCAATATATGTAATTTGTTGCACATGATTCTCCCACTAGAGAACTAGGACTTGTCCCTCCTGGATATCTGTCCTGTTGGAGCAACTTTTCTCTTTACATACTTCTCACTGAAAGTTTCGGAGATCATCATCCCCTTTGGACTACTCCGTCTTGCTGAACTTGTGCTTTGTTCTGCCCCCACAAATGTACTTGCTAGATTACGATCCTTCTCCAATATAGTCTCCACTGCACCCTTCAAGGTCTAGCAACATGCTGAACTTGTTACACATTTCAGCTGCCTACGGACATATCCTTTCCATGTCGAAGAGAAAGTTCTGATGCTCCTTGGCGCTGAGTTCTAATCGCGCCTTGGGATGGCCATGAACACTCCGTCATCCGTGTGCAAGCCTTTGCATGAGTTCCGAATCCTTTGAGTTAGCAATTCCCCTCACCTCTATAAGCTTTGCATAACTCTTTCGGTCATTACATAACACCTCCCACCTTGCACGGTCTCATCTTTCACTAAGCGCCCTACTTTGCCTTGAGTACCGTCAAGTTTGGTTGCCAACGTCGAGCTATAGCTCAAACTTAACCATCCCAATCTTTTCATGCAAAGGGGTTGGCGATTCCTTGAATGCCAAACCAGGATGCCCGCTCCTCTGAGCGACTCCTTTCCCTACATCTCAATGTCCATTTCCCCCAAATGATTATGCGTGTTGGCTGTCCTCCACACAGCCTAGCTAGGTCCTCCACGTTTGTGTGGCAAGTGTTTATACGTGTGCTTGTCCAGCTCTGATACCACATTGTCACGGGCTTAGCTGATTTGCCTAAGCCGTGCGGCACCCATGCGTGTCCGTCCGCAAAGGTCAGCCCTCCCGAGATCTCCTAAAGTCTCATAGACTTACAAAAAGAGAAAACGGGCCAGAAGAAACAATTCCTACGAGATCCATAAACAACTGCTCAAGAAAACACTTTATAAAGTCAAAATATAAATTACACCCATGGACATTACAAACTCAGAGAGGTTGCACACAAAGGATAATGGTTCATTACAGACCGAAGTCCCCATAAGCGCTTATAAAACACTTGTATTTACAAGTCAAACTTGGCCATAAAGCAAATCAAACTAGGGCTGCTAAGCCTACTGCAAGTCCGCTTCTTATTGTACAAGATATGTACCTAAACCGAAGGACACAGACTAATACAAGCATTTCATCAAATACATTGTTTACATTGTTATCCGTGACATTAGGGCTTAGTGACCGTCGTCTTCTTTACTGGGCTGGTCGGCTAGGGTTTCCACCTGCTTAGGTCAGCTATAGAGCCAACATAGTCGTCGCCTACTCCTACTAAGGCAGGTCAGCTACAGGAGGGGCAAAGGGGTAATTCTACTTGGGCAAGCACCCCCTAGGGCTATGGTTTGAGTCCTATTTAATGATGTAGCTGCCCTCTCTCTTTTAGTAAGCAAGATTAATCTTTTTTTCAATCTTGTGTCGAGTTCTAGGAGAGAGGAACCCCTATAGCATTCCAAGGGTTGGTCCCCCTTAGAGATCAAAATCTATAGGGCTCTTTCTAGGGTTCTATCATCTGGTATCATAGCACAATTCCTGCTGCCCCTATAGCCATCTCAGCCACCCTCACTTCCTAAGCAATTCCCATAATTACTATGACACGCACCTCCACCTTCCACCCCAGCAGCAGATCAAATCAGTCTATCGCTGCCCCCTATATTTGATCTGGAGATATAGTATATGTTCATCACCCACATCTCTTCAATACTATAAAATTCTATACCTTACATGTTGAAGAGATTTTTCATATTTTATCCACTACAAGTTTTAACCGTCGTAAATGTTATCGTTGTTGTGAAGGCCAAACCTTGCATAAATTTTTAGCCACTTATTTGCCTCTTAGAACCAGTTTATTACTTCTCCTTCTTGGCAAAAATTTTTATAAAATTTCATAGATCATCTTAGATTCCGTCGAAGATTGATCTTCAAAAAAAATTCCTTTTGGAACTGGTTTTATTGTGCCTTAATTCATCATCACACGGTGTTAGAATTTTACAATGAAGGATCTGCCTTCTGTCTTTTAACCGCTACCCTGCCAAAATTTTATCAAACTTTTTGCTGATATTGAGTACATTTGAACTAAGGGTTTTTACATATTTCCTTAAATTTTCCTTTGGAGTTTATATAGAAAATTCTTCGTTTCTCCGACGTAAAATCTATTCGATGGGACAACATATCGCAGCACCATTCTTTATCGAATTTCATCAGATTTGAGTTCTATCTTCTACGAGTTTTGAAATTCGCTTTCTCTCATCTACAAATCCTAACATCCTCACTAAAAACTCTTCCAAACTGCACCCTAAATCGATCCCAAATAGTCACCCAAATTAGCCCTAAAGCATAGCCTACTTCCATTTACCCGATCCACCCATCCAACCGGCCATCTCTTCTTTAAAAATTCTCATGCCACTAACCCGACAACAGAAAAAGGATCTCAATATTATAGATTTAGGCATTAGATGAAGCCATCAACGCCAAGTTCAAAGCCTTTGAAAGCCACATGGAGGAGAAGATGCGATCCCTTTTCATTGAATTCAGCATGGGCCGACCATCTAGCTCGCAGAAATCACAGCAAAGAGAAACTTCATATCAATGAGATGATCCTTAAGAGCATGGCCACATCATCCCCAATCCAAACACTTCACTCATGAAGGTTGACTTCCCTAGATGGGAAGAAGGAGACCCGATCGGATGGATCACACAAGGGTGGAGATTGCTGCCATCCACCTTGAGGGAGATGTTATTCAGTGGTTTAATTGGTATGACCACACCCATAGAGGTATCTCTTGGTAGCGATTCAAGAAAGGACTACTAAATAACTTCGGACCAACTGATTTTGACAACATCGATAGAAAATTGGTGAAGATTCGACAAACCTCGATAATACATAAATACCAAATAAGGTTTGAATATTTATCTAACCAAACTGTGGATTAGTCTAAAAAATAACTTTTTAGAACTTTTATCGAGGGCCTAAAGCCAGAGATTCGAGGAGAAGTAAAGGCACAGCAACCGTACACCCTTATGGCGGTGATTTCCTTCGTAAGAATCTAGGAAGAATGATTGAATCATGAAGTACGAAGGACAATGGTTGCTCCCTGACCAGCCATGCCGAAGCCTTCAGCCCCCTCTAATGCCATCCGAGCCTCTGCACCAAAAAAATCAACTAGAGATGAGCTTCGTGAGCCTCCCCCTAACCGATCGCATGACCACCGTATACCTATTTTACCGAGCAAATCTCTAGCAAATTTGAGACCATACCGCTATCCTCACTTGTAGAAGGATGAGATTAAGAATATCGTTAAGGAGATGCTCGACACTCGAGTAATTCGACCAAGCTGCAGCCCTTACTCCTCTCCAGTGTAACTAGTGCGCAAGAAGGATGGTAAATGGCGGATGTACATTGATTACTAAGCTTTGAATACTATCACCATCAAAGATAAATATCCTATACTAGTCATAGATGAGCTCTTGGATGAACTAAAGGGAGCCCAAGTCTTCACTAAATTGGATCTCCATTTCGTTTATCATCAGATTCGGGTGTGCATTGAAGATATTCCAAAAACTACATTCAGCACACATAATGGCCACTATGAGTTTTTGGTAATGCCTTTCGGACCTACGAATGCTCCTTCTACTTTTCAAAGCTTGATCAACAATATTTTTCACAGGTTTCTACGCAAGTTCGTATTGGTATTTTTTTAGGATGTCCTTATTTATTCTACACGATATGCATTTTCAGCACTTATAAACTATTCTAACGATTCTTCGAGAGAACGCCCTTTATATTAAACAGTCAAAGTGTAGCTTTTTATAATGTAAACTAGAGTATCTAGGGCATATTATAACAGAGGATAGAGTGGCGATAGACCTGACGAAGATCGAAGTAATGCAAGGATGGTCAAGACCTACGAACATAAAATTGTTGCATGGCTTCCTTAGACTCACAGGCTACTATTGAAAATTTATAAAAGATTATGACAAGATCAGTGCCCCACTCATGTCCCTATTAAAGAAAGGCTCCTTCCCATGTCAGATAGCCTTTGAACGACTCAAGGCAACCATGACGATGACATCGATCCTAGAGCCGCCCGATTTCAGCCACACCTTCGTGATTGAAGCTAACGCGTCTGGGGTTAGAATTGGGGCTATTCTAATACAAGATGACTGACCTCTTGCTTACACCAGCAAAACTTTTCTCACTTACATCTTAAAATGTCTATGCATGATAAAGCAATGCTTGCCATCATATACGCCGTCATGAAGTGGAGACTCTACCTGATCGGCCGGCGCTTCCCGATTAAGACTGACCACTAAACTCTTAAATATTTTTTGGAGTAGAAAATATATTTCTCAAAGCAGCAATGATGGGTAACTAAACTTCTTGGCTTTAATTATGAAATTATTTATCGAAAGGGAAAAGAGTATGTTGTTGCAGATGCTCTATCATGGCTACCGAGACAATCCAAAATCTTAACCATCTCCCTTCCCTCCACCGACTTCCTCAAAGATATTAGGGGAGGAATGGAAGAACGACCCAGAGTCCTGAGACATTATAGAAAAATTAGAGAAGGATACAAGTTCCATGGGCCACTACACTTGGGATTCGAAGGACCTGCACTACAAAAGCTGATTTGTGATTATTCCTTCTTCCCCTTATATCCAGATTCTTTTGCATGAGATGCACTCTTCACCTTCATCAGGGCACTCTGGATTTATGAGAATATACAAAATGGTGAAGCAAAACTTCTTTTGGAAGGGCATGAAAAAATCGATTTCTGATTATATATCAAAGTGTTATGTATGCCAGCAGCAAAAGGGCGAAACAGTGGTAAATCTGGGAAAACTACAACCACTACCTATACCGGACTTAGCATGAATGGACATCTCCATGGATTTCATCGAAGGACTACCACCATCTCAATGTAAAAGCATAATTTTTGTGGTGGTAGATCGTTTAACCGAATATGCTCATTTCTATGCTATGATACATCCCTATATCGCTACCAGTATTGCTTAATTTTTTATGAAAAATATTATAAAACTACATGGGATGCCAAGGTCAATTCTGAGTGACCGTGAGAGGGTGTTTACAAGTAAGTTTTAGACTGAGTTCTTCCAACTACAAGGCACCCAATTGAAGATAAGCACAGCCTATCATCCATAGATGAACAACCAAACAGAAGTAGTGAACAGATGTCTCGAGACTTACTTATGGTGCTTCACTAGTGACTGGCCCAAAGAGTAGATAAGGTGGCTTCCTTGGGTCGAATGGTGGTACAACACAACTTGTCATTCATCAATTAAATGTACCCTTTATGAGGCATTGTATGGCCGACCACCCCCTATAATACCAAAATATGTAATTGGTACGGCCAAAGTATATCAGGTCAACCAAAACTTAATTGATAAGGATAAGTTTTTACAGCTATTAAAAGATAACCTAACTATCGCTCAAGCCCGCATGAAGCAACAAGCAGACACTCACCGGAGCAAGCAAGAATTTTCAGTATGAGATTAGGTCTACCTTCGCCTACAACCATACAAGCAACTGTCAATCAACATCAAAGCGTCGATGAAGCTATCTCCACTATTTTATGGACTATATCAGATTTTGGAGTGTATTGGGGCCATAGCATACAAATTAAAGCTTCTAGATGATGCTAAGATCCATCTCATCTTCCACGTATCCTTGTTAACTCCGAAATTGGGAGAAAGCGAGTTTCCGTAGACTCAGCAACTGAACACAACAAATGATGATGATATTTAAGCTCAATTTGAAGCTATACTTGATCGGAGGATTATGATGCGTCGTCGACACCCTTCAACTAAAGTACTCGTGAAGTGGAATAACTTAACATCTGAAGATGCAACGTGAGAGTCTTACGAGGAGCTGAAAACTCGATTCCTAGAGTTTTTAAACCCTCAGCCTTGAGGATAAGGTTGATTTTAAGAGGGCGGGCTTGATAAGACTCAAGCAGGATTGAGTCCTAATCACCCTAGAAGTAGTCAATAAAAACTCTGTGGGATTATAATAAAACCCCACCTATCCACTTCTATCCTATAAGGAAGTGTGGTTAGGTTTAGATTGGGGCCTTAGGGCTTAGTGGTTGTTGCTCTATTTACTGGGCTGGTCGACCATGGTTTCCACTTACTTAGGTCAGCTATAGAGCCAACCTAGCCGCTCCCTACACCTACTAAGGCAGGTCGGCTAGAGGAGGGGCAAAGGGATAATTTTACTTGGGCAAGCACCCCCTAGGGCTAGGGTTTCAGTCCTATTTAATGATATAATCATCCTTTCTCTTTTAGCAAGCAATATTAATCTTTTATTCATCCTTGTGCCGAGAGTTCTAGGAGGGAGGAACCCCTATAGCGTTCCAAGGATTGATCCCCTTCAAAGATCAAAATCTATAGGGCTCCTTCTGGGGTTCTATTATTGGGATAGAAGATGGAGGCGTGTCTTATAGTAATTATGGGAATTGCTTAGATTGGTGGAGGCAGTAGAGACGACAGCAAGGGCAGCAAGAACGTAGCTTTGATACCAGATGATAGAACCCTAGAAGGAGCTCTATAGGATTTGATCTTTGAGGGGGATCAACCCTTGGAACACTATAGGGGTTCTTCCCTCTTAGGGTCGACTAACAAGGATGAAAATAAAAGATATTTTAATTCAAAAGAGGAGGCTACAACTTATATAAGGCTCAAAACCCTAACCCAAAGGGGGGTGCTGCCTAAGTAAAATTATCCCCTTGCCCCTCCTATAGTTGTCCTACCTTAATAGGGATAGGCGGTGGCTAAGATGGCTCCATGGCCACCTATACCTACTAGAAACCCTAGCCGACCAACTCAGTAAATGGGGCAGCGGCCAGTAAGCCATAAGGCCCCAAAATAAACCCTAGCCACACTTCTTTATAAGATATAGGTGACTAGGTGGGGTTTTATTATAAAACTCACAGTTTTTATTGACTACTTCTAGGATGATTAGGACCCAATCCTGCTAGGGTCCTATCACACACCACTTCCTTTGTTGCTTCTGCTGTAGTAATATATTTCACCTCTTTGGTCGAGTCAGCAGTAGTATTTTGCTTGGAACTCTTTTAGTTTACTGCTCCTCCATTCAAGGTGAAAACATATAGTTCAACTTACTATCATGAATGTCAGATTGGAAACTCTAGTTTGTATAGCCCTCAACCTAGAGACTACCTTCTCCATATACAAGTAAAAGATCCTTAGTCCTTCTCAAGTAATTAAGGATACACTTTCTATCTTCTAGAGTTCCAAACCTAGATCCGCTTGATACTTGCTAGTGACACTCAAAGCATACACTATATCAGGCCTGGTACACAGCATATCATACATGATAGACCCTATCACTGAGGCATAGGATATCTTATCCATGTCCCCCATTTATTAATGAGTCTTTGGGGACATACTCCTAGAAAATGATATTCCATGTCTCATCGGCATAAGATCACTCTTGGAATTCTCTATGCTAAATATTTTAATAATAAATCTATGTACTTGGACTGGGACAAGCCAAGCATACTTTTGGATCTATCTTTATAGATCCAGATCCCCAAAATATAGGATGCTTCCCTTAAATCCTTCATGGAGAAGTTTCTGGATAGCTAAGCCTTTACTATATAAAGCATTCATACATCATTCTCAATTATTAAGATGCTATCCACATATAACACTAAGAAGGTGATAGTGCTCCCACTTACCTTCCTATACAAATAAGGCTTATCTTCGTTTTTAATGAAGTCATAAGATCTGATTGCCTCATCAAATCTTATGTTCTAATTTTAGGAGGCTTGCTTTAGTCTATCGATGGACCTGTGCAACCTGCATACTTTATCTGAACTCTCTCTGGATATAAACCTCTTTGCCTGTATCATATACACCTCCTCTTCGAGGTTGCCATTAAGGAATATAGTTCTCACATCTATCTGCTAGATGTCATAGTCATAGTGTGCTACAATAGCTAAAAGAATTCTAATGGATTTACGCATGGCTTTGGGTGAAAAGGTTTCGTCATAGTCAACTCCTTACCTTTGACGATATCCTTTAGCCACTAGTCTTGTATTATAGGTCTCTACCTTTCCATCTACTTCGATCTTCTTCTTGAAGATCCATTTATAACTGATGGGTATAATACCCTTAGGTGCATCCACAAGGTTCTAAACCTTATTATAGTACATGAAATTCATGGCTTCTTACCACTTCCTGGAGTCTATACTCATAACAGCCTCCTCGTAGATATGAGGATCAATATTCTAAGAGTCCTCTCCATTGATATGTCTCATATATCTTTCAGTAGGATGAGAAATTCTGCTAGACCTACGTAAAGTTGGAACTTATGTGTTAGGTACCTGAATAGACTCGGACTTTGGAATGGTGCTTAAGCTTGCTCAACTCTATCTTATTCCCACTGTTTCCACCAAGAAAGTATTCCTTCTCAAGAAACACAACCCTATTGGTACCAAAGACCTTTTGATTATTGGGATGATAGAAATAGTACTCATAAGTTTCCTTGGGCTATCCCACGAACTTATACCATTCTGTTCTTGATTCCAACTTATAAGGATTATGTCTTTTAACGTGGGTAGGATAGCCCTAAATATGAACCATCTTAAGATGAGGCTTCTTTCCTTTTCATATATTATATGATGTATACACTACCAACTTTGATGAAAATATGTTCAAAAGACATGCAACAGTCTCTAGGGCATATCCCTAGAATGAGATAGGTAGGTCAGTGAAACTCATCATGGACTGCACCACATCCAACAATGTGTGATTCTTCCTTTCTGATACACCATTGAGTTGAAGTGTATAAGGAGGTGTCCACTTGGATAGAATCTCATGGTCCTTGAGAAAATGAGAGAACTATGTACTGAGGTACTCTCCTCCTCGATCTGATCAAAGAGTCTTAATACTCTTTCCAATCTGATTCTATTTTATTATTATATTCTCTAAATTTCTCAAAGGCTTCGGATTTGTATTTTTATCAAGCAATGTGTCCATACCTAGAGAAATCGTTAGAGAACGTAATGAAATATAAGTAACCGCCAATATCCTGAGTCCACATAGGGCCACAAACATCACTATGTATGAGTTTCAATAGCTCAGTGGCTCTCCCTCTAGTTTCACTAAAAGAAGAGTTTGTCATCTTTGCACGAAGGACAGATTCGCAAGTTGCATATGACTCATAGTTGAATGGATCTAAGTATTCATCTTTTAGCAACTTTTGAATCCTTCCCTCATGTATATGACTAAGCCTCTAATGCCACAAGTATACATTATTCACCTCATCTCTTTTTCTCTTGGACGTATTTATATTCATGATGTATGGAGAAATGTCTAACATATATAAGCCATTTATAGGGTCTCTCTAGTGATGATCACATCATCCATAATTATTGAACAACTATTATTTTCAAAAACTAATTTATATCCACTAATTATAAAATAAGAGATAGAAATAATATTTTTGATAATAGAGAGAACAAAATAGTATGTATCCAATAAATGATAGCTCCACCAGGTAGATGTAGGGTGACCTTCCTAATGGCAATTGCAATAACTCTTGCTCCATTGCCCATCTTTGGGTCCATCTTACCTCTGGCCAATCTCTTAGGTCATGCTAAAACCTGCAACGAATTACAGATATGATAAGCACTCCCAGTATCTAATACTTATGTGTTATCATGAAAATCTGACAAGTGGAAATTGATGATAGAACCCCCTAGAAGGAGCTTTATAAATTTGATCCTTGAGGGGGATCAACCCTTGGAATGTTGTAGAGGTTCCTCCCTCCTAGATTCGGTACAATGGCTGAAAGAGAATTGTTAATTGCTTGATAAAAGAGAGCGGGTAGCTACATTATTATATAAAGTTGCAAACCCTAGCCCATGGGGTGCTTGCCTAACTAAAATCACCCTTTTGCCCCTTCTATAGCCTACCTGCCTTAGAGGGAATAGGTGGCAGCTAGGTTGGCTCTGTAGCCAACCTAAGCAAGGAGAAATCCTAGCCGATGATAGGACTCCAACATGATTGAGTCCTAATCACCTTAGAAGTGATCAATAAGAACCATGTGAGATTGTAATAAAACCCCACCTAGTCACTTTTATCCTATAAAGAAGTTTGACTAGGGTTTATTTTGGAGCCTTAGGGCTTCCTAGTCACCACACCCCCCCCCCCCCCCCATCCCCTTATTGGGTTGGTCAACTAGGGTTTCTAGTAGAGGGGTGTGGCTTGTGCAGCCACTTAGGCTGCCGCCCCCTTTATTTAGTCATGACAACTATAGGAGGGGTAAAAGGAAGAATTCACTTAGGAAGCACTCCCTTAGGGCTAGGGTTTGGAGCCCTACATAAGTATGTAGCCTCCATCTCTTTTTATCAAGCAAGATCAATCTATAATTCAGCCATATGGCCGACTACTATAAGGGAGGAACCCCTATAGCATTCCAAGGGTTTATCCCCCTCAAAGATCAAAATCTATAGAGCTCCATCTAGGGTTCTAAGCCACCTCCACCTTCCCAAGTAATTCCCATAATTGCTGCGACACGCACCTCCACCTTCCACCCCAGCCGTAAATCAAATCAATCTGTTATGGCCCCCTGCGTTTGATCTGGAGATCTGATATATTTTTATCACTCACACCTCTTCAATACTACAAAATCCTTTACCTTACATGTTGAAGAGTTTTTCTATACTTCCATTGCTGCAAAATTCTACCGCCGCAAATGTTATCATTGTTACGAAGGGGAAATACTGCAGAAAAATTTCAACCGATTGTTGCTTCTTGAACTTAAACTTTTGATAATCCTTTTTGGCTGAAACTTTTATACAAATTCCTAGATCATCTTAGCTTTCAGCTAAGATTTATCTTTGGAATCTGCCTATAATTCTTCATCGCAGTGCTAAAATTTTACGATGAAGAATCTGCCTTCCGCTTGTTGGCCTCTTGAAACCAAACTTTTGTTTATTCTTTTTGGCCAAAACTTGTATACAATTTCATTGATCATGTTAGCTTTCATCTAAGAATAATCTCTAGGAAAAATTCTTCCAGAAACCAGAATTATAGTGCTGTAATTCTTCATCACACAATACTAAAATTTTATGATGAAGAATCTTCCTTCCACACAAAGCCTCTTGAAACTAAACTTTTGTTCATCTATTTTGGCCAAACTTTTTATACAATTTCATAGATCAACTTAGCTTTCATTTAAGATTAATCTCTAAAAAAGATTCCTTCTGGAACCAGTTTTATTGTGCCTTATTTCATCATCACGCAGTGTTGGAATTTTTACGATGAAGAATCTGCCCTTTGCATATTGGCATCTTGAAACCAAACTTTTGTTCATCCTTTTTAGCCAAAATTTTATACAAATTTATAGATCGTCTTAGCTTTCATCTAAGACTGATCTTTGGAAAAAAACTCCTTCTAGATCCGGACTTATAATACTATAATCCTTCATTATGCAGTGTTGAAATTTTATAATGAGAATTATGTTATGTTGTTTACAACAATTTTTCTACCATTACACTACTGAAATTTACTTCATCTACATTACTACTGCTGTCACCATCTGAACTGAGATTCTGATATTGAAATTCTCCATAAATTTCTTGGATTTTTGCTGGAATTAACATCGAGAAACTGCTGCTTCTTCGACGGGAATTTAGTTCGGCAGTACAACGTATATCGCAGCAATCTTTTGTTGAAAGTTTATCGGATCTTGCTGCCATCTTTTCCAGATTTGAGACTCTCCCTCTTATCTTCAATTCCTATTGTTACTCCCTAAAAAGCCCTAACAAAATTGCAGCCAAATAGTCATCCCAATCAGCCCTAACCGCAGCATACTTTCTTATCGATCCACTTACCTTTTCAACCAACGTTCCTTACCGATAGACCTACCTTTATTGTCATCTATCCCAGATCTAAAATCTATTTTCCTAAACTTCATCTACTACTATCACAGCCCTAAAGCTACACCAATTTGCAGCCTAAACTCCACAAAACTGTAGCCCCAAATCATACCCAAAATAGCCATAAACCACACCTAAAAATCGCAGCCTTTGGTCCACCAACCTTTCAGCCGCCCAATCTCCCTTATCCCTTTAACTGCAGCACACATCTTTTACTGCCCAATGCTGCCAATAGCAACCTCTTGCTACCATCCTCCTTGATTGTAGCCAGCAGTGATCCTTGTGGCAAAAAGCTACCAGTAGCGATCTTTCACTGCAATTTGTTTACATCGCAGCCCGCAACAAGCTGCCAATTATCTTGATCACGACAAGCAATAAATTGAACACAACAACAGCCATCTCTTGCTCCATACTGCTGTTGCCCTCCTCTGCAATAGCTGTGTACATCGCTGCCCTGTCTTCCTCCTATTGCAGTCACACCCTTGCTGCAACCGGTGCCACTTTCAGCCACAAAATCGCACTGCAGCTGCAACCGACGATGCTGCTGCCCTCTTTTTCCTTCGCCATCACTATTGCCTTCTAACTCAGATCTTTTAGCTGCCATCTTTCGACAAATATCAGCTACCTAAAAAATTATAGCCTCGATGATATTGCAGCGTCAATATTGCAGCATCATCGAAGGATCGCAGCCGACGTTACTACTGCCATTTTCTTCCTCCACCATTGATACTACTCTTGGCTGCCATCCTCCACTTGGAGACTCCACCACTATAGCCACGACATCGCTGCCATTGCTGCTTTCAATCTGAAGATTGTAGCTACACTCTTTAATGGTTTGATTTGACAAGTTGGAAAGCCTTACGTTATGACATCAGTGGGCTTATTCGCAGCCAAATTGGAGGCACTTGAGACGTATATGGATATTAAATTATGCGCTCTCTTTAAATAGTTTAGATTGGGCCGATCACCAAGCCCAATAAGATCACAACGTGATGCAAATTTGGATTGTAAAAAGAACCTTAGTGAAGAACTAGCGATGATCCGTCAAACCTCCACCATCCAAGAGTACCAAACCAGGTTTGAAAGGTTATCTAATCAAACTTATGATTAGTCTGAAAAATAAATATTGAGGACTTTTATTGAAGTCTTGAAGTTGGAGATTTAGGAAGAAGTTAAAGCACAATAGCCATACATACTTAATGCAGCCATCTCCTTTGCACAACATCAAGAGGAGTGATTGAACTATGAAGCTTGGAAGACTAGAGTTGCTCCCTGACCAGAGCCATCTCCTACTATTAGCCGACCACCTCAGCTATATAAATTAACAAGAGAAGATCTTCATGACAGATTGACAAAGGGCTTACGTGGGTGTTATGATAAACTATAGAGCCTAGAACACAAATGTAAAAAGGAGACACCACTGATAATTGTGCCCATTGAAGAACCCAAACTCAAAGATATGGCTCTCGAGTCCGAGAAGAAGGATATAAAGGAAAAACCACAATCGGCCATCCGCACAAATATTGGACATCCTTACTGACACTAGGAGCTCCAACAACCTTATGAATGACAAAAGAAAATAGGTGACCTTATGTGGGAAAGGAAGAATGAAGAAAAGATGATCTCGACACAGTGCTTAGAGAAGCTCGCCGAAATCTCAAGCACCTCCATTGAACCGAGCCAACTCCTTCCAACCAGACTGTATGACCCCCGTATGTTAGTCTTACAAGAGGAACCACCAGCACATATTCGGTCATATTATTGTCTATATTTTCAGAGGACCGAAGCTAAAAAAATCGTCCAGGAGACTAGGGTTTGTTTTGGGGCCTTAGGCTTCCCAGCCACACCCCGCCCCCCTCACCCCCCTTTTTATTGGGCTGGTCAATTAGGGTTTCTAGTAGAGGTGTGTGACTTGTGCAACCACTTAGGTCATCGCCCCCTTTATTTAGTCATGGCAACTATAGGAGAGGCAAATGGGGGAATTCACTTAGGAAGCACCCCCATAGGGCTAGAGTTTGGAGCCCTATATAAGTATGTAGCCTCTACCTATTTTCATCAAGCAAGATCAATCTACAATTTAGCTACATGGCTGATTACTAGGAGGGAGGAACCCCTATAGCGCTCCAAGGGTTGATCCCCCTCAAAGATCAAAATATATAGAGCTCTATCTGGTGTTCTATCAACCGACTAGCCCAGTAAAGGGAGCGACGGCCACTAAGCCTGAAGGTCCCAAAATAAACGCTAGCCCCACTTCTTTATAGGATAGAAGTGACTATGTGGGGTTTTATTACAATCTCATAGGGTTCTTATTGATTACTTCTAAGTGATTAGGACTCAACCCTACTAGAGTCCTATCAAACCCGTCCTCTTCAAATCAGCCTTGTCCTTAAGACTGGGGTTCCATGAGTTTCTCATATGATTCTCATGCTATCATCAATTGAACTTTGGCCTCCTCATTAGCTAGGGTGTTAGTTGGAAGGATTTGGGCTAAGTTATCTTCTTTAAATTTTCATTTATGGTGGGATACTTAGCGGATCAACTGTAATCTTGATCTGGTGCGTGAATCTGATCTCTAGGTTATGGCTTCAATATGATCCCCAATTTTGCAAGGCCCAAAGAAATAGGGAGACCACTTTATTAAGGCTCAAGTTTCCTGCTGATCGGGCTAGAGGTGTAGAAAAACTGAATCTTCAATTTTTTGTCCAATTTAAAGTTTGTTAGGAGGTCATTTCTATTTTGCATATGCTGCCATATGGTTAGTCTTTGTGATAGCTAATCATTCTTTTGGAATGATGACTGTCCTCTAGTATAGTTTAGGATAATGAGAGCCCAATCTGGCATAAGCATGAATTGCAATTCTTCTAGTTTTACTCATCTTTCGTGCCATGGACCTATATCCAAACATATCTTAAATTTGCTAGTAATTAGTATCTCCTGTAAAAACCTTGTATGGAGTGTGGGGGAAGCCTCGGTGTAAATTAAGAGTCAACCATCTTGCATAAGAATAGCCCTAATTCCAACTCCTGATGCGTCAGCCTCAATAACAAAAGTGCCACTGAAATTAGGCAGTGCTAGGACCGGCATCATCGTCATGACGGCCTTAAGTCGTTTGAAGGCTGTAGAAGCTTGTTCCAACCATAAGAAGAAGTCTTTCTTTGGTAGAGACATGAGCAAGGCACTAATTTTTTCATAATCTTTCACAAATTTATGGTAGTAGCTCGTGAATCTAAGGAAGTCGAGTAGCAATTTTACGTTTGTAGGTTTCGGCCATCCTTGCATTGCCTCGATCTTCGTCGGGTCTACCACCACTCCATCCTCTGATATAATGTGCCCAAGATACTCCACTTTACACTGTAAGAAGCTTCACTTTGACTATTTAATATAAATAGTATTCTCCTGAAGAATCGTTAGAATAGTTCATAAGTGCTAAAAATGTATATCAAGTGTAGGGCTATAAATGAGAATATCATCAAAGACCACCAATACGAACTTACATAGAAAACTTTGGAAAATGTCCTTCATCAGGTTTGGGAAAGTAGAAGGAGCATTTGTAGGTCCAAAAGGTATTACCAGAAACTTGTCGTGGCTGTTATGCATGCGGAATGTAGTTTTCGGAACATCTTCAGTGCATACCCGAATATGATAATAACTGGAATGGAGATCCAATTTAGTGAAGACTCGAGCTCCTTTTAATCATCCAAGAGCTCATCTACAACTGGTATAAGATATTTGTCCTTGATGGTGATAGCGTTCAAGACCCTATAATCAATGCACATTCTCCATGTACCGCCCTTCTTGCACACTAGCAACACCGGTAAAGAATAAAGGCTTAACTCTATCGAATCACCCCGATGTCAACTATCTCTTTAGCGATGTTCTCGATCTCACCCTTCTGCAAGTGAGGATACCAGTATGGTCACAAATTTGCTAGAGGTTTGACTGCAAAATAGGAATGTGGTGGTCATACGATCGGTTAGGGGGTAGCCCGCACGGCTCCGAGAAAACATCCACGAATTCATCCAGCAAAAGGGTAAGCTTAGGATTTGAGTTTTATACATTCTCCCCTTAGATGTCTATTAGATATGCATCAAGAATCCACCATATGCTTTGTGTAAAACTTTCTCCATTCATTGTGACAAAATGGTGGAAATTTGACTCCCGTGCTTGCCTCATAATGTGACCTGTCTCCCTTTGCAATAAAATTTCATGATTAATTTAAAAAAATTCTAGGAGATACCATCTAGTGCTATGAGCCATTTGATTCCAAATATGGCTTCATAATCATCAATGGATAGGAGGAAGAAATTAGCTACCACTTTTTGCTCTTGGAGGAGTAGTTTCACCCGCGGGCACCGTTGGTCATAATTGAAGATTCGACCATCGGTGACCTTTACATCAAACATGTTACAATCTTTGATTTGAAGCACTGCAGCAACCTTGCTATTGAGGAAGTTATTTATGCTACCCATGTCCATGAGAATGATGATGGGTTGCTATTTTAGAAGTCTTCTAACTTTCATCATCTGCGAGTTGGAGTAGCTGGCCAATGCATGCACTACGTAGTCAGCCGGTTGGGACTCTTCCTCCATAGCTTCTTCTTTAAGTTCAAGGGCTTCTTCAGATGTTTCATTGTCCTCATCCTCCACTGGTTTAATCACGAGGAGCTAGCCCTTTTTGAAGCAATGTTCATGGCTCCATAGTTCATCGCAATGCCAACACAACCCCTTGACCGATTGTTCACGAAGCTTATCTCTTGTCAACTTTTTTGGTGCGGGGGCTTGGATGGCAATAGAGGGGGTAGTAGGCCTTGGCATGGTTGGTCGAGGAGTAACCCTTGTCCTTTGTACCTCATGGTTTAATCGTTCCTCCTAGATACACATGAAGGAAATCACCACCATAAGAGTGTACGATTGCGCACCTTTACTTTTCCGTGAATCTCTAGCATTAGGCCCTCGATAAAAGTACCTAAAAGTTGTTTCTCAGACTAATTCTCAGTTTAGTTAAATAAATGCTCAAACCTTGTTTGGTATTCTTGTATTATAGAGGTTTGACGAATCTTTACCGATTGTCTATCAATGTTATAGAAATTGGTTAGTCTGAAGTGGTTTAGTAGTCCTTCCTTGAATCGCTACTAAGAGAGTCCTCCTTGGGTGTGTTCAAGCTAATTGAACTACTGAATAGCATCTCCCTCAAGGTGTATGGTAGTAATCTCCACCCATGTAGCATCGACGGTTCAGTAGAACCAAAAATAGTGCTCCAGCGCGAGAACCATCTCATCGGGTCTCCTTCTTCCCATCTTAGGAAATCAACCTTCATGCATGGATTGTTGGGATCAGATGTGATGTGTCCATGCTCTTGAGGATCATCTTGTCAATCTGAAGTCTCTCGATGGTGTGACTTCCTCGGGCCTGACGGTCGGCCAATGCTGAATTCGGCAAATAAAGATCAGATCTTCTCCTCCATACGACTTTCAAAGGCTTCAAACTAGGCATTGATGGCCTCCTCTGATGCCATGTGTATGCCTCTAGATCTATAATATTAAGATCTTTCTTTTGTTGTCGGGTTAATGGCATGAGAATTTTAGAAAAGAGGTGGCCAGTTGGAAGGTGAATCGGTTTAGATGGGAGTAGGCTACGATTTAGGGCTAAATTGGGTGGCTATTTGGTTCAGTTTAAGGTATAAGTTTGAAGGGTTTTTGGTGAAGATGATATAGTTTAGTGATGAGGAAAAGGAAGTCCGAAATCTCACAAAAAACAACACTCAAATCCGATAGAATTCGATGAAAAAAAGTGCTGCGATGTGCAGTCCTGCCGAACAGATTTTATGTCAGAGAAATGATGACTTCTCGACATAATTTCTAAAGGAAAGTTCAAGGAAATTATACATAAACCCTTGATTTAAATTTAGGAATGCTAGTAAAAAGTTTGGGAAAATTTTGGCAGCATAACAGTAGGGAAATAAGGCGAAAGATGAAAGGTAGATCCTTCATTGTAAAAATTTTAGAACTGTGTACTATGAAAGATTGCACGAGAAAACCAGTTCTAGAAGGGATTTTCTCAAGAAACTAATCTCAAATGAAAGCCAAGTTGATCCTTGGGATTGTATAAAAATTTCAGCCAAAAAGGATGAACAAAAGTTCAGTTTCAAGAGGCAATAATCAGCTAAAAATTTCTGCAGTGTTTCTCCTTCACAACGATGATAACGTTTGCGGCGGTAAAATTTTACAGCAAGAAAACTTTTAAAAAATCTTCACTCACATATAAGATAAAGGAATAGCAGTAGTAAAGGTGTGGGCTTTGGAGTTCTTACCAGATTTATGTTGTTGAAGAAGGGAACAACAGCAGATAGATGGATATACAGCTTGGTGGGTGACGATAGAGGTGATGTGGGAATTGCTTGGGAAGGTGGAGGCGGCTGAGATGGCTACAGGATAGCAGGAACGTGGCTCTGATACTAGATGATAGAACTCCAGAAGGATCTCTATAGATTTTGATTCTTGAGGGGGATCAACCCTTGGAACGCTGTAAGGGTTCCTCCCTCCTAGATTCAACACAATGGCTGAAAGATAATTGTTAATTGCTTGATAAAAGAGAGTGGCTACATCATTATATAGGGTTGTAAACCCTAGCCTGTGGGGTTCTTGCTTAACTAAAATCCTAGCCGACTAGCCCAGTAAAGGTGCGACGGCCACTAAGCCCTAAGGCCCCAAAATAAATCCTAGCCACACTTCTTTATAGGATAGAAGTGACTAAGTGGGGTTTTATTACAATCTCACAGGGTTCTTACTGATTACTTCTAAGTGATTAGGACTCAACTCTACTAGAGTCCTATCAATTGATCATAAATATACCTGAAGCTTCTCCATGCTTTTGTTTCACCTTATGTACAAAGTCATCCTTATAGTTCCTCTTCTAATGCTCATCTTTATCACAATAGAAGCGTTGTCCTTTGTCCTTTGCTAGATTTTTCTCAGCAACCTGCCTTACTCGGTCTTTCTTTACCCTTATATATATATATATGTGTGTGTGTGTGTGTGTATAATACATATTATATATGCAAGCCACACCGGATAATCATGAGCCGTCACCTAATTTGATTAAGCCCAAGCCAAGGGTCTAATCACTCACAATAGGATCTAAATATATATCGACACATCTTCATGCCTTGTGATCATTGATCTCGTCTTCATCGATTTTATCTGATCGTCGCCACATCACCATGCATCGTGATCTCCCATCATGGTATTATGGGTCTCATTGTCACCTCTACGCTCCCGTTGCGTCTTTCCATGTAATTACAAAATGATCACAAGCACGTAGACCAGACAATAAACAAATAAAAAATAGAGGCTCACAGGCCCCATTAATAATAATAATTACATGTACTCACATTACATCACAAAGCTCATGATTATCCATCCATATAATATATCACATATACACATCACCATGTTGGATTACTAGATAATAAATAATTAATTAAACTATTTAATTAATTATTTTTTTGGAAATGAGGACATGTTATAAATTTTTAAAATTATCGAGGGTATTTTTAAAATTCTTAGATAAAAGGATAGATCTCAAAATTTCTCAAATTTCGAAGGGTAAAATCATCCTTTTACTAAAAAGAAACCCAAGCCCTTTTTGCCCACCTCCAACGGGCCGCTATCGCTGCCACTGCCCTCGAGTGGTCGCCCCTATGGATGGGTGCCATGCCCGTAGGCAGCGCCTTGGTGGGCGCTACCTCTGGTGGTCGTTCTGCAGTGGCCGCCCTTGTAGGCGTCAGCCCTAACAGTAGTAGCTCCTTGTGGCCTGGCCACCCTCGTAGGGGCCCTAGTCGCAGGTGGCCACCACTACGATGGCCTGGCTTTGTGTGGCCACCCATATAGGGGGCCTGCTTGTAGGTGGCTGCCCACCTCTTCACGTAGAACAGTTCTACGTGATTCAATCTCATTACACGTACTTAAAAGTTAATCTTTTACACGAGTAACCTTAGCTCTGATACCACTATTGGGAAACCTTAGCATGAGCATCACATGCATAGTGGAAGATCAAAACAAAACCTATTTTCCATGTAGATCAAAATCGTCGTGCAAAGATTGGTGTACGAAAAAAGTCACAAAACTAAAAACTGCATTATATGAGAGATTGTTTACCTAGGGAGATAGTATATCCCTATTTTTTTCATATCCGGATGGAGAGGATGAAGGTCATCAAATGTCCTCCTCTCTAGCAGTATCAGCATGATGGATTACTACAGTGATACTCCTCTAATCGTAGCCCCAAGTCTCGTAACTCTTGCATAGAGGGAGAGAGGAGAATAGGAGGGGGTGGCCAATGGTGCAACCTATCATCTATATGCCTCCCCTCCTATTTATAGAGAGCCGCCCATATAACCCTAATGGATCTTGCCTTAGTAGGTATTGGATTCCAACCAATTAGCTACTAAACTTAGATTATTGGATCTCTATTCAATAATTTCCTTTGACCTCTAATTGGGCCTCATGCAAGGAGCTCATCAATGTAGGGTCTCATTTAATGAGAACAGGGGCTAATTAGATAACTCATATCTAATCATCTATTTGTTGAAGCATACACCATATGTGTGTGATCCTCTAGATATAATATCGAATTGACCGTGAGTCTTACCTATCAGAACTCCTTCTGACTCAATGAATTATTATCTTATAATAATTCACTCGACTCATTGATTATGGACGTACTAGGCCACTGAGCCATAGTCCCTAGATGATACACGGGATCTTATTCATTGGACCTGTTTGTCATCAGTTACTATGTATCTATAATTCCTCATCCATCTAATATCCCAGAAATCGTATACTAGGCATGATACTTATCAAGCTATATATGCAATTCGTCTAAGTCTCGCTCTAATCAGATTTTCCTGGAGAACTCTTTCTCTCTCAATCCGACCAACCTGATTAAGGATTTACTTAAACGAGAGCATATAAGATATTCCTCTTATAAAATCGAGAATGGATGCTCCTCTATTAACACTCAATAACCTTTATAAGGTTGGCTATTAGGATGGGATATAAAAGGTAAATGCTTTATATAGGAACAAATACTAGGAGGTCGTCATACACAATAGAATCAAACAAAAATCACAATCAGGTAAACACCAAGATTTATGTAGAAAAACCCTTACACTCGAAGGGTAAATACCATGAGGCAAGCTAGAGAAAATCCACTATAAAAATAATGAATGTACAAATCTCAAAATCCTCATGCCTAAGCCTAAGCAATAATCACAAGAGAATGATAGGGATACAAGGATTATATTACTATGCACAATATCCAAAATCTTCTCAAGTGATCACAGTAAAAATCTACTGTAAATCTGATCTAACCTGAGATGAAAATACTATTTGGATGATTGAGAATAGTCTTTCTTTATCCTTATCTACTTCCCTTTAATGGATCTCTTGTTTTCTGCCCTCTACTACCAATCTGCTGCTTCCTTTCTCTCTCCCATGTTTTCAGCCATCGTTGTCCACTTTTTCTTAACTCTAGCACCAAACAAGGGTTTAGGTTAACAAAAATAAATGTTAGGGCTATGGGCTTCACTAAAGCCCATTATGAGCTGAATCTGGGCTATCTACCCAACAACCTCCCAGTTTAGCCCATAAGGGAGGCTGTCCCATGACTCCTCAATGTGAAGCAATGCCGACCAACTGTTAGCACATCTACTGTCTTTCTTTTGGTAAATTCGTGGTCAACATATCTACCCCATTATTATCTTTATAAATTTTCTAAAGTTGTAACTACTTCTCTTCAAACACATTTCTGATCTAATGGTATCTGGCATCTATATGCTTTAACTTGTAATAAATATAGGTAGTCCACCTCCAAAGCTTAGAGAAACTTTAGAACTTCCTCTGAGATATCTAAAAATCCACTTCATTACTGCCCAGTACTCTTTGCCAGGATTTGTAAGAAATCTGCTAGCAACACCCACTACATATGCGATGTCTGGTCTCATACATACTATTGCATACATTAAACTTCCAACTACTGAAGCATAAGGAACCTTTTGCATTTTCTTCTTCTCCTCATCACTTGATGGCCTCTGATTTGAGCACAACTTGAAGTGACCTAAAAGAGAAGAACCAACTAGCTTTACATTGCTCATACTAAACCTGTCCAATTCCTTCTCAATGTATTTCTCCTATAATAATCAAATCTTCTTATTTCTTCTATCATAAGAAATCAGCATGCCCAGTATTTGCTTTGCTAGCCTCATGTCCTTCATTATAAAAAACTCACTCAGTTCCTTCTTCAACCTGTCAATCATAGATATATCTTTCCTAAGGATAAACATGTCATCAACATAAAGTTAGAGAATAATAAAATCCTCACTAGACCATTTGATATACACATAATAATCTGAAGCTATTCTTTTATATCCATTTTTAACCATAAATGAATCAAACTTTTTATACTACTGCCTTGGAGCTTGCTTCAACCTATACAAGCTCTTCCTTAACTTGCAGATAATATTTTATTCACCTTTGACTTTGAAGCCTTCTAGTTGCTCCATATAAGTTTTCTCCTCTAAATCACCAAGAAGGAAAGCTGTCTTCATATCCAACTACTCGACCTCCAAGTCCAGGTTAGTAGCAATACCAAGAGCAACATGGATAGAAGCCATTTTAACAACAGGAGAAAAAATCTCTTCAAAGTTAATACCTTTCTTTTGACCAAAGACTTTCACAATTAATTTAGCTTTATCCTTTAGTAGAGAACAATATTTTTGAGTCTTCAACCTGAAAACCCACTTGTTCTTCAAGGCCTTACTTCTATTTGGTAGTTGCACTAAATCATATATATGGTTCTTCTGTAGAGAATTCATCTCTTCCTACATAGAAACTAACCACTTCTTTTTTTGCTCACTTTCAACTACTTCCTGGTAACTCTCTGGTTCACCTGCATCAGTAAGCATCACATACTCATCTATAGAGTATCTTCTGGAAGGTTGATGTGGTCTAGAAGATCTTCTCAATTGAGATTATGTTGGCACTTGGTCCCTTTCTTCTTCTTGCTCAACATGTCTTACAAGTAGATCAACATCAAGCTCTACACCATCTTCCTGCACATCTCCCCTATCACCCTAATGTACTAGAGGAGTAACTGGGTCGCAGTCTACTAATCCTTCTGCAAAAGTCTTGGCTAGTGCCTATTTCTTCAAATCCTCAAGGGTTTGATCCTTAAAATAGACAAGATCTCTACTTTTGAACACCTTTTGCTTTTCTGAGTTCCAAAGTTTGTAACCAAATTGATCATGGGAGTACCTAAGAAAAATATACTCTTTTGTCATAAATGCTTATAGGAAATATCTTTCTCTGACCATACATGCTCTACAACATCACCACCTAGAGTCGTATAAGGTGACAAGTTGATCACATCAACAGCAGTCCTCAAAGCCTTATCCAGAAGTCTTTTGGGTAGCTTAGCCTATGAAAATATACATCTGATCTTTTCCATGATGGTGTAGTTCATGCTCTTTGTAATTGTATTATACTGAGGTGTATCGGAAACTGTCAACTCATACTGGATGTCATGTGACCTGCAATAATCATTAAATAATCTTGTGTACTCACCACCATTACTTGATCTTATGTATTTCAATTGCCATTCTGTCTTCCTTTTAACTCTGGCATGAAACTCCTTGAAGACATTAATAACCTAATCTTTTGTCTTCATAGCATAGGCACAAACTTTCCTGAAAAGGTCATCTATAAAAGTGATAAAATAGAGTACACCACTGATATTTAAAATATTAATAGTTCTACTATGAGTTTTTGTCCTTAAAGGACCACACACATATATATAAACATAGTCTAAGGCATGCATTTTCCTAGATAAAGTAGGACTAGTAAAGGAAACTCTATGTTGTTTGCTAGCCAAATAATCAATACAAGGATTCAGACATATAAATATGAGGTCTGACAATACCTCTCTCTTGGAAAGAACTTGCAGCCCCTTCTCGCTCAGCCTATGTAGCATTTAATTGCTCACCATAAGCTTTAGCCTGCAATCTGTATAAGGTGTGACACTTCTTCCCACTAGCTATAATAAGAGAACTCTTACTGAGCTTTCATTGTCCTCTATGAAATCTGACATCAAAGTCTTCATCATCCAACCTTCTGATAGAACCCCTATAGATTTTGATCTTTGATGGGGCGGTTACATCATTATATAGGGTTCTAAACCCTATCCTATTGGGGTGCTTGCCTAAGTAAAATCATCCCTTTGCCCTTCCTATAGCCAACCTAATTTAATGAAACCCTAGCTGACAAGCTAAGTAAAGGAGCGGAGGCTACTAAGCCCTAAGGCCATAATCTAAACCCTAGCCACACTTCTTTATAGGATAGAAGTGGCTAGGTCGGGTTTTATTACAATCCCATAGAATTTGTATTAACTACTTCTAGATTGATTAGGACTCAACCCTACTGGAGTCCTATCAAGTCCGCTCTTTTTGAATCAGCCTTATCCTTAAGGCTGAGAGTCCATAAACTCTTAGAACCAAGTCTTTAGCTCCTCGTAAGAATCTTACATTGCATCTTCAGTTGGTAAATTATTTGACTTCATAAGTACTTCAGATAAAGGGCGTTAATGATGCATCACAATCCTCTGATCAAGTATAGCTTTAGGTTGAGCTTGAATCTTATCATCATTTGTAGTGCTCGGTAACTGAGTCTGAACGAACTTACGTTCTCCCAATTTTGGCTTTAGCAAGGATACGTGGAAAACGAGATGGATCTTAGCATTATCTGGAAGCTTCAATCTATATGCCATGGCCCCAATATGCTCCAAAATCTGATATGGTCCATAGAATCATAGAGATAGCTTCATTGATGCTCTAGTGTTGATTAACAACTACTTGTATGTAAGCAAAGGTTGATGCAATCTCCTATCGAAAATTCTTGCTCGCTCTAGTGAGTGTCTGCTTATTGCTTCATATGGGCTTGGATGGCAATTAGGTTGACTTTCAACAGCTGCAAAATCTTGTCCCTATCAATTAAGTTTTGGTTCACCTAATCCACTTTGGCCGCACCAATTACATATTTACGTATTAGAAGGGGCAATTGGTCGTACAATGTCTCATCGGGGGTATATTTAGTTGATGAATGATAAGTTATGTTGTACCATCATTCGACCCAAGGAAGCTACCTTGTCCACTCTTTGGTTCAGTCACTGGTGAAGCACAATAAGTAAGCCTCGGGGCATTTATTCACCACTTCTGTTTGGTCGTCATCGATGGATGGTAGGTTGTGCTCATCTTCAATTGGGTGCCTTATAGGTGGAAGAGCTCGGTCCAAAATTTACTTGTAAATACCTTGTCATGGTCTCTCACAATTGACTTTGGCATCCCATGTAGTTTTACAATATTTTTCAGAGAAAGTTGAGCAATACTAGCAATGGTATAAGGATGTCTCACAACATAGAAATGATAATATTTAGTTAGATGATCTACCACCACAAAGATCATGAATTTACCTTGAGATGGTGGCAGCCCTTCGATAAAGTCCATAGAGATGTCAGTCCATGGTGAGTCCGGTATAAGTAGTGGTTGTAGTTTTCCCGGACTTGCTATTGTTTCACCTTTTTGCTGCTGGCATACATCACATTTAGATACATAATCATAAGTCGATCTTTTCATGCCTCTCCAAAATAAGTTTTGCTTCACCCTCTTATATGTTCTCAGAAATCCAGAGTGCCCTACTGAAGGTGAAGAGTGCATCTCATACAAAATAATTTTGATGCAAGGGAAGAACGAACAATCGCAATTTGGTCTTTGTAGCGTAGGTCCTTCGAATTCTAAGTGTAGTGACCCATGGAACCCGAATTCTTCTCTAATTTTTCTATGATACCTCAAGTTTCTAGGTTGCACTTTCATTCATCCTAATGTCTTTGAGGAAGTCGATGGAGGGAAGGGTGACGATTGAAATTTTGGCTTGCCCCGATAGCCGAGATAGAGCATCTACAATAATATTCTTTTTCTCCTTTTGATAAATAATTTTATAATCAAAGCCAAGAAGTTTAGTTACCCATCATTGTTACTTCAGGGAAGATATTTTCTACTGAAAAAAATATTTGAGGCTTCGATGGTCGGTCTTAATCTAGAAGCATCGGTCGATCAAGTAGGGTCTCCACTTCATGACGGTGTGTACGATGGCAATCATTTCTTTATCATATATAGACATTTTAAGATAAGAGAGAGAAAAGCCTTGCTAATGTAAGTAAGAGGTCAGTCATCTTGCATTAAAATTGCCCCAATTCCAACTCCGAACATGTCAGCGTCAATCACGAAGGTGAAGTTGAAATCGGGCAACACTAGGACCGGTGTTGTCATTATGGCTATCTTGAGTAGTTCAAAGGTTGTGGAAGCTTTATCCAACCATAAGAAGGAGTCTTTCTTCGGTAGGGATGCGAGTGGGGCACTAATCTTGTCATAATGTTTCACAAATTTTTGATAGTAGCTCGTGAGTCCAAGGAAGCCGTGTATCGATTTTATATTCATAGGTTTCGGCAATCCTTGCATTGCTTTGATCTTTGTCAAGTCTACTGCCACTCCATCCTCTGAAATAATGTGCCCTAGATACTCCACTTTATGCTGTAAAAAGTTGTACTTTGATTGTTTAACTTAAAGGGTGTTCTCCCGAAGGATTGTTAGAACAATTCGCAAGTGCTGAAAATGTATATCAAGTGTAGGGCTATAAATGAGGATATCATCAAAAAATACTAACATGAACTTGCATAGAAACCTCCAAAAAATATCATTCATCAAGCTTTAAAAAGTAGGAGCATTTGTAAGTCCGAAGAGCATTACCAAAAACTCGTAGTAGCTGTTATGTGTGTAGAATATAGTTTTTAGAACATCTTCAATATATACCCGAATCTAATGGTATCCGGAATGGAGATCCAATTTAGTGAAGACTTGGCTCCTTTTACTTCATCCAATAGCTCATCTACTACTAGTATAGGATATTTATCTTTGACGATGATGTTGTTCAAAGCCCGATAATCAACGAACATCTTTGGCCTATCTCCCTTTACAATAAAACTTCATAATTAGCTTAGAAAAATTTCAGAAGATGTCACCTAATGTTATGAGTCATTCAATCCCAAGCAAGGCTCTATATTTATTGATGGGTAGGAGGAAGAAATCGGCTACCACTTCTTAGTCGTGTAGGAGCAATTTTACCTGCAGGCACCGTTGGTCGCAATTGAGGATTTGGCCGTCGGCGATCTTTATGTCGAACTTGTTATAACCTTCAATTTGAGGCACCATACGTGTAGCAATCTTGTTGTTGAGAAAGTTATTGGTTCTACCCATATCTATAAGAACGGTGATGGGTTGCTGTTTAAGGAGTCCTCCAACTTTCATTGTCTACGGGTTGGAGTAACTGGCCAGCACCTGCACTGCATAGTCGACTAGTTAGGGCTCTTCCTTCATGGCTTCATCTTTGAGTTTGGAGTCTTCTTTAGATGGTATGGTGTCCTCATCCACTACTGGTTTGATGGCCTTTTTACAGTGATGTTCTTGGCTCCACGATTCATCATAATGTCAACACAACCCCTTGGTCGATTGTTCATGAAGCTCTTCCCTTGTTAATGTTTTTGGTGTGGAGTCTTGGATGGTAGTAGAAGGGGCTAAAGGCTTTAGCATGGCTGATCGGGAAGTGACCCTTGTCCTTCATACTTCATAGTTCATTCATTCTTCTTGGATTCTTGCGAAGGAAATTGCCTTCATAAGAGTGTACGGTTGCGGCGCCTTTACTTCTCCTTGAATCTCTGGCTTTAGGCCCTTAATAAAAGTCTCTAAAAGTTACTTTTTAGACCAATCTACAGTTTAGTTAGATAAATATTCAAACCTTGTTTGGTATTCTTGTATTATAGAGTTTTGCCAAACTTCACCAATTGTCCATCAATGTTATCAAAATCGGTTGGTCCGAAGTGATTTAGTTATCCTTCCTTAAATTGTTGCCAAGAGAGACCCCCATGGGTTTGCTCAAACCAATTGAACCACTGAATAACATCTCCCTCGAGGTGGATGGTAGCAATCTCCATCTATGTAGCATCAGCGGTTCGGTAGAACCGAAAATAATGCTATACACGCAAGATCCATCCTATCAGGTCTCCTTCTACCCATCTAGGGAAGTTAACCTTCATGCATGAATTGTTTGGATTAAGGATGATGTGACCACACTCTTAAGGATCATCTCGTCGATCTGAAGTTTCTCCTTACTATGATTTTCTCGGGTTCAATGGTCGGCTCATGCTGAATTTGGCAAAACAGGATCAGATCTTCTCCTCCATGTGGCTTTCAAAGGCTTCAAACTTGGCATTGATGGCCTCTTCTAATGCCTTGGAGTAGGTGGATGGAAGTAGGCTGCGGTTAGGGCTAATTTAGGAGGCTGTTTGGGATCAGTTTAGGTGTGGTCTAGAAGGGTTCTTAGTGAGGATGTTAGGGTTTGAGGATGAGAGAAAAAGAGTCTAAAAACCTGCAAAAGATAGTACTCAAATCTGATGGAATTCAATGAAGAAAGGGTTGTGTACGTGATGTCATGCCGAATAGAATTTGCGTCAGAGAAACACTAAATTCTCAACGTAATTTCTAGAGGAAAACTGAAGTAAAATATGTAGAAATTTGTCACAAATCCTCGATTCAGATGTGGGTAATATTAGAAAATAAGTTTGACAAAATTTCGACAGCGTAATGGTAGGAAAGTGGATTGAAAGACAGAAAGTAGATTCTTTGTTGTAAAATTCTAACAATGCGCAATGAGGAATTGCAGCACTATAAGTCTGGTTTCATAAGAAATTTTTCCTAGAGATCAATCTTAGATGAAAGCTAAGATGATCTATGAATTTGTGTAAAAGTTTTAGCTAAAAAAGATGAGCAAAAGTTTGGTTTCAAGAAGCAACAATCGGTTGAAATTTTTCTGTAGCATTTCTTCTTCGCAACAATGATAACGTTTGCAACGGTAGAATTTTGCAGCACGAAAAATATGAAAAAACTTCTACAACATGTAAGGTAAAGGAATAGCAATAGCAAATAGGCATGGTTGATAAAAATATACCAGATCTCCAATTTCAAATGCAGGGGGTAGCAGAAGATTGATTTGATCTACGGCTTGGGGATGATGGTGGAGACGCGTGTTGCAACAATTGTGGGAATTACTTGGAAGGGAGGGTTAGCAAAGATGGCAACAAGGGCAGCAGGAATGTTGCTCTAATACCATATGATAGAACACCTAAAGGAGCTCTATAGATTTTGATCTTTAAGGGGGATCAACCCTTGGAATACTATAGGGGCTTCTCCATCCTAGAACTCGACACAAGGCTAAATAAAAGATAATCTTTTCTTGATAAAAGAGTGAGAGTGGCTACATCATTATATAGGATTCTAAACTCTAGCCCAAACGGGTGTTTACCTAAGTAAAATTATCCCTTTACCCCTCCTATAGCCGACCTAGCTGAAGGAAGTCATAGCCAACCAGCCCAGTAAAGAGGGCGGCAGCCACTAAGCCTCAAGGCCCTAATCTAAATCCTAATCATACTTTTTTATAATATAGAAGTGGCTAGATGGGGTTTTATTACAATCCCACAGTATTTTTATTGACTACATCTAGGCTGATTAGGACTCAACCCTGTTGGAGCCCTATCATCTTCCAACTGAAATTAAATTTAACCTTAAGTCAACCACATGTCTCATGTCCTTAAGCACTAACTTACAGCCAATGTTGGTCTTTATGTGGATATCACCCATGTCAATGATGTCTGATATGTCATAATTTCTAGACCTGTAAGCAGCAAAAAACTTTCTCTGTGGTGTCGCATGATAAGAAGCACTTGTGTCAATTATCCACTTAAGATCTTGACACACACAAGAAAAAATTGATAGGACTCAAACAGGATTGAGTCCTAACCCTAGAAGTAGTCAATAAAACCTTGTTAGATTATAATAAAGTCACTTCTATCTTATAAAGGAGTATGGCTAGGGTTTAGATTAGCCCTTAAGGCTTAGAAGTCGCCGCCCCCCTTACTGGGCAAGTCAGCTAGGGTTTCCCCCTACTTAGGTCGGCTATAGAGCCAACCTAACCGCCTCCTGTTCCTATTAAGGTATGATGGCTATAGGAGGGGCAAAAGGATAATTTTACCTAGATAAGTGCCCCCTTAGGCTAGGACATTAATCCCTATTTAAGATATAGCCACCCCCCTCTTTGAAGGCAAGCAATTATCATCTTTAATTCAGCCTTTGTGCCGAGTCTAGGAGGGAAGAACCCCTATTCGTTCCAAGGGTTGATCCCCCTCAAGAATCAAAATCTATAAGGCTACTTCTGGGGTCTTATTATCCGGTATGAGAGCCACGTTCTTGCTGCTCTGTAGCCATCTTAGCCGCCTCCACCTACCTAAATAATTCCCACAATTGCTATGACACGTGCCTCCACCTTCCACCCCAGTAGCAGATCAAATCAGTCTGCCATTGCCCCCTGCATTTGATCTGGAAATCTGGTATTTTTTGTATCATCCATGCCTTTTCAATACTATAAGATTTCTTACTTTACCTGTTGAAGATTTTTTTTCAAATTTTATCTACTACAAAATTTGTTCGTTGCAAACGTTATTATCATTGCAAAGACGAAATGCTATAGAAATTTTCAACCGATTGTTGCCTATTGAAACTAGACTTTTAATCATCCTTTTTGGATAAAACATTTATACAATTTTATAGATCCTCTTAGCTTTCATCTAAGACTGATCTTGTGAAAAAACTCCTAGATCTGGACTTATAGCGCTATGATTCTTTGTTATATAGTACTAAAATTTTATAATGCATAATCTGCCTTCTGTCTATTGGCCTCTTGAAACTAAATTTTTGTTTATCTTTTTTGGCCAAAATTTTTACACAATTCTCAAAATCAAGTCCAATTTCATGTAGATTTGATTTCATGAAAAAAATCCTTCTGAAATTGGTTTTCTCATGCAATCTTTGACCATCATGCAGTTCTAAAATTTTACGACGAAGGAATCTACCTTTCATCTATTGCGCTATTTCCCTGCTATTATGCTGCCAAAATTTCATCAAACTTTTTACTGGTATTAACAACATCTGAACCAAGGGTTTTTGTATAATTTTCTTAAACTTTCCCCTAGAATTTACATTAAGAAATCAGCGTTTCTCCGATGCAAAAACTAGTTTAGCAGGACAGCACATCACATCACTTCTTTCCATCGAATTCTATCAGATTTGAGTGTTGTTTTTTGTGAGATTTTGGACTCTCCTTTCCTAATCACCAAACCCTATCATCCTTACCAAAAATCCTTCCAAATATTATCCTAAACTGAATCCAAATAGCCCCCAAATCAGCCATCCAAATTAGCCTACTTCCTTATCGATCCACCTACGTTTTTAGAAAACCTTCCTTATCGAGACACCTACCCTTGCTGCTATCTATCTTAGATCTAAAATTTATTTTCTTAACCTTCATCTACTACTATCACAGCTATAAAACCACTCTGATTCATAGCCTAAACTCCACAAAATCGTAGCCCCAAATCTGCCCTAAATCGCAGCCTACTTCCATCCAAACTGATTCACCTTCCAACCGGCCACCCCCTTCTCCAAAATTCCCATGCCACTAACCCAACAATAGAAAAAAAGATCTCAATATTATAAATCTTGAGGCATATACTATGGCATCAGAGAAGGCTATCGATACAAAGATTGAAGTCTTTGGAAACCGCATGGAATAGAAGATGCGATCCCTTTTCGTCGAATTCAACATTGGTCGACCGTCGAGCCCGAGGAAATCACAACACAAAGAAACTTTAGATCAGCGAGATGATCCTCAAGAATATGGCCACATCACCTCTGATCTTAATAATCCATGCATGAAGGTTGACTTCCCTAGATGGGAAGAAGAAGACCCGATCAGGTGGATCTCACGCGCGGAGCGCTATTTTCGGTTCTACAGAACCGTCGACACCACATGAGTGGAGATTGCTTCCATCCACCTTGAGGGAGATGCTATTCAGTAGTTTAATTGGTTTAAGCATACCCATGGAGGACTATCTTGGCAACCAATCAAGGAAGGACTACTAGATTTCTTCAGACCAATCGATTTCAACAACATCGACGGACAATTGGCAAAGATTCGTCAAACCTCTATAATACAAGAATACCAAATAAGGTTTGAGCATTCATCTAACCAAACTAAGAATTGATCTGAGAAACAACTTTTAGATACTTTTATTGAGGGCCTAAAGCCAGAGATCCGAGGAGAAGTAAAGGTGCGGCTACCGTACACTCTTAGGGCGGCGATTTCCTTCGTACGTATCTAGGAAGAACAATTGAACCACGAGGTACAAAGGACAAGGGTTGCTCCTTCACTAGCCATGCCAAGGCATACTGCCCCCTCTACTGCCATCCAAGCCCTCGCACTAAAAAAGTTGACGAGAGACGAGCTTCACGGACGATCCGCTAAGGGGTTGTGTTGGCATCATGATGAACCCTGGAGCCGTGAACATCACTGCAAAAATGACCGACTCCTCATGATTGAACCAGCAGAGAATAAGGATAATAAAACATCTAAAGAAGCCCTTGAACCTAAAGAAGAAGTCATGGTGGAAGAGTCTCAACCAGCTGACTATGCAGTGCACGCATTGGCTGGCTATTCCAACCTACAAATGATGAAAGTTGGAGGACTTCTAAAACAGCAACCCATCACGGTTCTTATCGACATGGGTAGCACCAATAACTTCCTTAATAGTAAGGTTGTTGCACGTTTGGTGCCTCAAATTAAAGGTTGCAACAAGTTTGATGTAAAGGTCATCGACGGTCGAATCTTTAATTGCGACCAACGGTGCCCGCGGGTGAAACTACTCCTCCAAGACCAAGAAGTGGTAGCTAATTTCTTCCTCCTACCCATCGATGATTATGAAGCCATATTCAGGATCGAATGGCTCACAACACTAGGTGATATCTATTGGAATTTTTCTAAATTAATCATGAAATTTTATTGCAAAGGGAGACAGGTCACGTTACGAGGCAAGCGCAGGAGCCAAATTTTCATTGTTTCGTCGTAATAAATGAAGAAAATTTTACACAAAGCGCATGGAGGATTTTTAATGCATATCTAGTAGCCATCTAAGGGGGAAAATATAGAAATTTCAGATCCTAAGCTTTCCCTCTTGTTGGATGAATACGTTTTCATCGAGCCACGCGAGCTGCCCCATAACCGGCAACATGACCACCGTATTCCTATTATGTCGGGCAAACCTCCAACAAATTTGCATCCATATCACTACCCTCACTTGCAGAAGGATGAGATTGAGAATATCGTTAAAGAGATGCTAGACACTGGGGTAATTCAACCGAGTTGCAGCCCTTATTCTTCACTGGTGTTCCTAGTACATAAGAAGGATGGTACATGGCAGATGTGCATTAATTATTGAGCCTTGAACGCTATCACTATTAAGGACAAATATCCTATACCCATTATAGATCAGCTTTTGGATGAATTAAAAGGATCCCGAGTCTTCACTAAATTGGATCTCTGTTCTAGTTATCACTAGATTCGGGTATGCATTGAAGATATTTCAAAAACTACATTTCGCACGCATAACAGCCACTATGAGTTTCTGGTAATACCTTTCAGACTTATGAATGCTCCTTCTACCTTCCAAAGCCTGATGAATGACATCTTCGAGTGTTTTCTATACAAGTTTGTATTGGTATTCTTTGATGATATTCTCATTTATAGCCCTACGCTTGATATACATTTTCAGCACTTACGAACTGTTCTAACGATTCTTCGAGAGAATACTCCTTATGTTAAACAGTCAAAGTGTAGCTTCTTACAGCATAAATTGGAGTATCTTGGGTACATTATATTAGAGAATGGAATGGCAGTGGACCCGACAAAGATCGAGGCAATACAAGAACGGTCGAGACCTATAAACGTACAATCATTACGTGGTTTCCTTGGACTCATAAGTTACTACCAAAATTTTGTGAAAGTTTATGACAAGATCAGTGCCCTGCTCACGTCCTTAGTGAAGAAAGACTCCTTCTTGTGGTCGGATAAAGCCTCCACAGCCTTTGAATGACTCAAGGTAACCATGACGATGACGTCGGTCCTAGCGCTGTCCAATTTCGACCGTATTTGGTCATTGAGACTGATGCATCAGGAGTTGGAATTTGGGCTATTCTTATATAAGATGGTCGACTCCTAATTTACACCAAGGCTTCCCCCACACTTCATATGAGGTTTTTACAGGAGATATTAATTACTACCAAATTTAAAATATGGTTGGATATAGGTCCATGGCATGAAAGAGGAGTTAAACTAGAAGAATTGCAATCCATGCTCACGCCAGATTGGGCTTTCATCATCCTGAACCATACTAGAGGGTAGTTACCATTCTAGAAGAAAGATTAGCTATCACTAAAGACTAACCATGTGGCAACCTATGCAAGGAAAAACTTCCCACTGATAAATGCCGAAGCAAAAGAAAATTTCCTAAGAAAGATCAAGTCCCCCTACATCTCCAGCTCCACCAGTATGAAATTCAAGCATCAAGAAATTGGTCTCCCTATTTCTTTAGGCCTTGTAAAATTGGGGATCATATTGGGGCTCCAACCTAGAGATCATATCCGTGCACCAGATCAAAATTACAGTTGCTCCTCCAAGTATCCCACATCAAATGGAAATTTAAAGATGACAACTCAACTCAAGTTCTTCCAACTGACACCTAAGCTTATAAGGAGCTGAAGACCCGGTTCCCTGAGTTCATGGAACTTCAGCCTTGAGGACAAGGTTGATTTTAGGAGGGCAGGTTTGATAGGACTCCAGCAAGGTTGAGTCCTAATCTCCCTAGAAGTACTTAATAAAATCCTGCTAGATTGTAATAAAGTCACTCCTATCTTATAAAGGAGTATAGCTATGGTTTAGATTAGCCCTTAGGCCTTAGAAGTCACTGCCCCCCTTACTGAGCAAGTCGGCTAGGGTTTCCCCCTGCTTAGGTCAGCTATAGAGCCAACCTAGTCGTCCCTTGTTCCTATTAAGGTAGGATGGCTATAGGAGGGGTAAAAAAGTAATTTTACTTAGATAAGTGCCCCCTTGGGCTAGGAATTTGATCCATATTTAAGATATAGCCGCTCCCCTCTTTGAAGACAAGCAATTATCATCTTCAATTCAGCCTTTGTGCTGAGTCTAAGGGGGAGGAACCCCTATGGCGTTCCAAGGGTTGATCCCCCTCAAGGATCAAAATCTATAAGGCTTCTTCTAGAGTCTTATCAAAAATATCATTAGAAGTAGATAAAATCAAATAATCACTACCTTACACTGTAGCTGTGATATTCTCTTTTGACTCTGTAGACTTCACTTTTTTCCCATTTTTCTTGCTCTTCTTAGGTTGCTTGCACCGATTCTTATAATGTCCTTTCTCACCATAATTATAGCAAATAATATATTTTCTTAATCTTGACTTGCTTCTACACAGGCGTGAACCACTTCTATCCTTTGACTTTGACCTTCCTCTATTCTATGAGATAAGTGCTTATGAATCAATTTAAGAAGTTGTTGAATTCTTTCTCCTCAACTCCTCATTTAATAAACTACTTGTTACTTGACTCATGGTTACTTAACTCATGGTGATAATACCATCTGGTGTAGAATTATTGAGGGAAACCACTAGTGTCTGTCAACTTTCTAGCAAAGAACTGAGAAGTAATAATGCCTGCAACTTATCATCAAGATACATAGAGGATAACTGGTTAGTAATACTTTGTATTTCTTTCAAATGCTTAGTTATAGAACTGCCCTCTTTATATTTCAAGTTTACAAGTTTTATAATCAAGAAAGCTTTGTTACTAGTAGTTTTTCTTTCATAGAGACCTTCTAACCTTTTTCAAAGAGAGTATGTAGAACTTTCAGTAAAAACATGGTAAAAGACACTGTCATCAAGCCACTGTCAAATAAACCCAACTATTTTTCGATCTAACCTCTTCCGCTCATCATTTATCATAGTTATGGGCTTTGCACTATCACCTTGTAAAGGTCCATACAAGTCTTTCCAATACAATAGATCTTCCATTCTTGGTTTCCATATCATCCAATTGTTTTCATTTAACCTAATCATGCGAGAAACATTACTGGCCTCCATGTTCGCACAAAAAATTAAATACCACCAAACACTGCTCTGATACCAATTGATGGGATATAAAAGGTAAAGGTTTTGTATAAGAACAAATACTAGTAGGCCGTCATACATAACAGAATCAAACAGAAATCACAATAAGATGAACACCAAGATTTACGTGGAAAATCCCTTCAGCTCGAAGCATAAAAACCACTGGGCAAGCTAGAGAAAATCCACTATAAAAATAATGAATGTACAAATCTTAGAATCCTCATGCCAAAGCCCAAGCAACAATCACAAGAGAATGATAGGGATATAAGGATTATATAACTATGCATAATATCCAAAACCTCCTCAAGTGATCACAGTAAGAATCCACTACAAATATAATCTAACCTGAGATGAGAATACTGTTTGGATGATTGAGAATAGTCTTTCTCTATCATTATCTTCTTTCCTTTCATAGATCTCTTGTTTTATACTCTCTATTGCCAATTTGTTGCTTCCTTTCCCTCTCCCACGTTTTCAACCGTCGTTGTCTACTTTTTCTCAACTCTATCCATCAAAACTAGGGTTTAGGTTAAGAGAAATTAATGTTAGGGCTGTGGGCTTCACTAAAGCCTATTATAAGTTGAATCTAGGCTATCTACCCTACATAATAATCCTAATAATTGATTGTCCCAGATCTAAAACGTTTCAAACCTGTAAGTCCAGCGTCCAAGAGATAAGTAGTCAAATAAGGCATCTATGGTGTCTCAAATCTAAGGACCATATACACAACTAGGACTATGAAATCGTTGTCTAACATTGTATCATTAACCATATAATATTTTATAAACAGATCAATCAATGAACTCATTTTGTAATAAGCGCATGTACTATATCCTTAGTATCTCCATACAAGTGGCTTTGAGACCAGTTGCCTCTATCATATGGATATGTATATAACACACCAGTCTATCTGATTATCTCGATATCATGACCAGGAGTGTTTATGATCTGTATTTAAAGGTGAATCAATCTCATTATTATGATCTCATCATAATCTGATTCTCATTGCATAGAATAAAGGATTGGCTTATGGGGCACCTGTAACCAACATTACCAATAAATAATAATATAAAAAAGACTGTACAGCATGCCACATGTGTCACCACTCATATGATTGGCTTACGGGGCATATGTAACCAACATTACCATTATTTCACCTTTATGTCACTAACACATGTCTCATCGTGCTACAAATTCAGCAATGGTGTTCTTCATCCCCTTCTAATAGAAATTTTATCGAATCCTCTTATAGGTCCAAAGGAATCTAGAGTGCCTAGCCACCGTTGAGGAATGTATCTCTTGTATGATGGTATTAAAGCAGAGAAAATTAGGCACTAGCACTATACATCCTTTGTATCGTAGTTCCTTTGAATCCCAATTGTAATGTGGTATGGAGCCTGGTTCTTCTTCCAATTTCTTGATAATATGCCAGATCTCTGGATCATCTTGCCACTCTTTCATAATGTCTTCAAGGAGGTCACTGATTGGAAGAGAGATGACCGAAAGTTTAGTTTGCTCAAGTAGTCGGGAGAGCGCATCTACAACCACATTCTCCTTCCCCTTTTTATAAGTTATTTCATAATCATATCCAAGAGCTTTGTTTACCCATTTTTGCTATTCAGGAGATGAAATATTTTGCTCTAGGAAGTATTTGAGGCTCTTATGGTTAGTTTTTATCTGGAAGCATCATTAGATCAAGTAGGGTCTCCACTTTGTCATCGTATGCACTATCGCCAACATCTCTTTATCATAGATGAACAACTTTAGGTGTGCCCTGCTGGTGTAGGAAAGGGGTTGGCCTTCTTGCATGAGGATGGCATCGATCCTAGCTCCCTATGTGTTTGCTTTAATCGTAAATGTTTTATCGAAATCGGGTAGCACCAGCACTGGTGTAGATGTCATCGTGGATTTGAGAGCATCAAAGGCTGTGGATGTTTAGTCCAACCACTAGAAAGCATTTTTCTTTAGCAAGGATGGGAGGGGGGCATTAATCTTTCCATAATATTTTACAAATTTATCGTAGTAGCTAATCAGCCCAAGAAATCCCCACAGCACATTTATATTTTTGGGCATCGACCAGCTTTGCATTACCTCGATCTTTGAGGGGTCTATTGCCACACCTTTCTTCGAGATTATATGCTCGAGATACTCCACCTTGTTCTACAAGAAGCTGCACTTTGACTATTTAACAAAAAGAGTATTCTCTCGAAAAATCGACAAAATAAGTCATAAGTGAGAAAGGTGGCTTTCAAGTGAAAGGCTATAAATAAGAATGTCGTCAAAGAAACCACACAAACTTATGAAGATAATCCTGAAAGATTTCATTCATTAGGCTCTGAAAGATAGTGGGAGCATTGGTGAGGTCGAAGGGCATTACCAAAAATTTATAATGGCCATTATGCATCCGGTAGGCAATCTTTTGTATGTCTTCTTTATGCATTTGAATCTGGTGGTATCCATACTACAGATCTAACTTTGTGAAGACTTATGCTCCCCTTAACTCATCAAGTAGTTCATCCACCACTGGAATAAGAAATTTGTCCTTGATTGTAATGCTATTAAAGGCTCGATAGTCCATGCACATCTGTCATGTTCTATCGTTTTTATGTACGAGGAGCATAGATAAAGAGTAAGGGCTACAACTTGGCTAAATGGTCCCTATCTCTAGCATCTCCTGCATAATCCTCTTAATTTCAGCCTTTTGAAGATGAGGATAGCGATATGGCCAAACATTTGTGTTAGGACTCCAGTTGAGTCGGGTCTTAGTTGATTAAGTCGAGTCCTTAGATTGTGCCTTGTTGGCCAACCTAGACCTGATATTAAGTTGGCTAGGAGGAGATTTAAGTTAATGTAATAATCAGCCCAAATCCTAGTAGGGTTAGGATTCGACTGAACTAGAGTTTGGTTAGGAGTCGGAGTTGGATTTGGATCGGGTCAACCAAGTCAATCTTATAATAAACCAATTGGCCCCCCACCTTGATGAGGGGAAGTCAACTAGGGGTGAGAGAAGGTGGCTAAGGTAAGAAAAGGAGAGTTCCATTTAGTTAGGACTCTCTCTAAAGTTGATTAGGAGTTGGAGTCTTAGTTTACTTGGAGTACGAGTTTCACTAGGAGTTGGAGTTTTCCATTTGTGAGGAGTCCTCATGGAGTAGGAGTCCTATTAGGATTAGGGTTTTATCAATAGATCAATCTTTCTTCAGTCTTGTGCTGACTACCTTAGAGGAGGGAACCCCTAGAGCGTTCCAGGAGGGTCGATCTCCTATAAAGATCAAACCCTAAGCTTAGAATCTATAAGGGTTCTAATACTTGGTATCAAAGTAGCGATCTAGGTGCCTTGCTGCCCTTCTACAACCGCTCATCATCTTCATCCAGTCACCCAAGCAATTTTCATAATTATTAAGATCATCGCCAACTACGTCATCATCACCACTACCGCAGATCGCCCCTATAGTTCCCATAAGAATTGCATCAAGTTCTGATAATCTACTTTACTGCTATTATAATTTAGTTATCCTAAAACCAAAACCCAAAAAAAGTGTTACTCTATTACGCTGCATAAACTTGTCATCATAAAGTTACCATCTTTACAATGAAAGTTACGCTACAGATTTCAATCGCATACAACTGGTTATAGGTGCCCTGTAAGCCACTCAAGTGAGTAATAACACGTGTGACAGACTGTGCGATCTTTTTAATTAAGACCCTTAAGAAGGGCAAGGGCAATAAAAGATCGGGTAAGGCAAAGGTTGCCAAGAAAAACCCGATAAATGATAAATGATAGTGCTTCTACTTCGGCCAAGACAGGCACTAGAAGAGGAACTGCAAGGACCATCTTACAGATAAGGCAAAACATAAGCTTAAAGAAGCTTTAAGTATATTCGTGATCAGTCTCTACTTGTCAGATTTTTATGATAACACATGGGTATTGGATACCGAGAGTGTTTATCATATCTGTAATTCATTGTAGTTTCTGACAAGACCTAAGAGATTGGCCAAAGATGAGATAGACCTCAAGATGGGCAATGGAGCAAGAGTTGTTGTAGTTGCCGTTAGGGAGGTCACCCTACATCTGCCTAGTGGAGCTATCATTGCATTGGATGCATGTTATTTTATTCCCTCTATTATCAAAAATATTATTTCAATCTCTTGTTTGACAATTACTGGACATAAATTAGATTTTTAGAATAATAGTTATTCAATAATTATGGATCATGAGATCATCACTAGAGGGTCCCTGTTAAATGGCTTATATGTTTTAGACACTTCTTCACACATCATGAATATAAATATACATAAGAGAAAAAGAAATGAGGTGAACAATGCATACCTATGACATTGTAGGCTAGGTCATATACATGAGGGAATGATTCAAAAATTACTAAAAGATGGATACTTAGATCCATTTGACTATAAGTCATATGCAACTTATGAACCTTGCCTTTATGAGAAGATGACCAACTCTTCTTTTAGTGAAACTGGAGAGAGAGCCACTAAGTTATTGGAGCTTGTATATAGTGATGTATGTAGTCCCATATCGACTCAAGCTATAGGTGGTTACTCATACTTCATTACATTCACTGATGATTTATCTAGGTATGGACACGTGTACTTGATGAAGTACAAGTCTGAGGCCTTTGAGAAATTTAGGGAATATAAGAATGAAGCAAAGAACTAGATTGAAAAGAGTATTAAAACTCTACGATCAGATCAAAGAGGAGAGTACTTAAGTATAAAGTTCACCTATTTTCTCAAGGACAATGAGATTCTATCCCAATGGACACCTCCATATACACCTCAGCTCAATGTTACATCAGAAAGGAGGAATTACATACTATTAGACATTGTGCGATCCATGATGAGTTTCGCTTTCATACCCATCTCATTATATGGATATGCACTAGAGACCGCAACTTACCTTCTGAACAGAGTTCCATCAAAGTCAATAGTGCCTACACCATATGAGGTATGGAAATGAAGGAAGCCCGATCTTAAGGTGGTTAAGATTTGGGGCTATCTTGCCCACATTAAAAGATAAAATCCCGATAATTTGAAATTAATGATAGAATGGTGCAAGTTCGTGGGATACCCTAAGGAGACTTTACGATATTATTTCTATTATCCCGAGGATCAAAAGTTCTTTGTTGCCAAGAGAGTTGTGTTCCTTAAGAAGGAACACATTCTTAGTAGAAATAGTGGGAGTGAGATAGATTTGAGTGAGGTTGAAGAACCTAACTTAAGCACCATTCCAAAGTTTGAGTCTGTTCATGTACCTAACACACAAGTTCTAACTTTACATAGGTCTAGCAGAGTATCTCATACTTCTAAAAGATATGTGGGACATATCAATGGAGAGAACTCTTAGGATGTTGATCTTCAAACCTACGAGGAGGCTATTATGAGTATAGACCCTGGGAAGTGGCAAGAAGCCATGGATTCTGAGATGGATTCTATATACTCTAACACGGTTTGGAACCTTATCGATGCACCTGAGGGTACTATACCTATCGGGTGTAAGTGGATCTTCAAAAGAATATCAGAGTAGATGAAAAGGTGGAGACCTATAAGGCAAAGCTAGTAGCTAAAGGATATCGTCAAAGACAAGGAGTTGACTATGATGAAACTATTTTACCTGAAGCCATGCTTAAATCCGTTAGAATTCTTTTGGCCATTATAGCACACTATGACTATGAGATCTGGCAGATGGATGTGAAAATTATATTCCTCAATAGCAACCTTGAGGAGGAGGTATATATGATACAGCCAGAGGGATTTGTATATGGAGAGAGTCCAGATAAAGTGTACAAGTTGCTTAGATCTATTTATGGATTGAAGCAAGCTTCCCGAAGTTGGAACATAAGATTTGATGAGGCAATAAGATCTTATGATTTCGTTAAGAATGAAGATGAGCCTTGTATGTATAGGAAGGTAAGTGGGAGTGCTATCACCTTCTTGGCGTTGTATATCGATGACATCCTAATCATTGGGAATGATGTAGGAATGCTCTCCATAGTAAAGGCTTGGCTATCCAAAAACTTCTCCATAAAGGATTTAGGGAAAGCATCTTATATTTTGGGATCCTGATTTATAGAGATAGATCCAAGAGGATGCTTGGCTTGTCCCAGCCAGGTATATAGACTCCATTGTCAAAAGGTTTAGCATGGAGAATTATAACAGAGGTCTCATATGGATGAGACATAGAATATCACTTTCTAGGAGTATATCCTTAAAGACTTCTGAAGAAAGGATAGACATGGATAAAATATCCTATGCCTCAGCGATAGGGTCTATTATGTATGTTATGCTATGTACTAGACCTGATATAGTGTATGCTCTAAGTGTCATAAGCAGGTATCAGGCGGATCTAGGTTTGAAACACTAGAAGGCAGTAGAGTATATCCTTAAGTATTTGAGAAAAACTAAGGATCTTTTATTAGTATATGGAGGAGGCAGCCTCCAGGTTGAGGGCTATATGGACTCAGTGTCTAGTTCGACACTGATGATAGCAAGTCGAACTCAGGGTATATTTTCACCCTGAATAGAGGAGTAGTAAGTTAGAAGAATTCCAAACAAGATACTACTACTAACTCAACCATAGAGGCAGAATACATTGCTATAGCAAAAGCAATAAAAGAAGATGTGTGGATGAAGAAGTTCATCAGAGATTTGAGAATCATACCAAGTAGCGTGGAGCTGATTCCCATATACAATGATAGCGATAGGGCAATAGCTCTAGTAAGGGAACGCAGGCCTCATCAGAATTATTCTGAGGAGGATCCATCTGATTAGAGCGATCATGACCCAAAAAGATATATCAACAGAAAGAGTTATATCTGAAGATAATATTGCAGATATACTATTGAAGCTGTTGGCTCAGATTATATTTAAGTGTCACAGGAGTCTGATAGAGATTAGACATATAGGTGATTAGCTTTAGTTCACAAGGGAGATTACTAGTTACAGGTGCCCTACAAGCCAATCACGTGAGTGATGACACGTGTGACACGTTGCGCGATCTTTTTGCTTAAGATTATTACTAGCATATTCTCATATTATATTATCTATTACATATATCTATTATCATGTCCTTAGTTCTGTGATAGGAATCGGATCATGATGAAACCACAATAATGAGATTAATTCACCTTTAAACACGGATCTTAAATAATCCCGATCATAGTTTACTCATGAGAGACATAGAGATAATCGGATAGACTAATGTACTATATAATCATCTATATAATAGAGGCAACTGGTCTCATAGCCACTTGTATAGAGAAACTAAGGATATAGTACATGTGTTCATTGGAGAATGAGTTCACTGATTGATCCACTTATGAAATATTATATGGTTAATGATACCTAATGTCAGACATTTATTTCATAGTCCTAGTTATGTATTGGTCCTTAGACATCAGATATTAAGGATGTCTTGTTTTGAGTACTCCTTTCTTTGATGCCAGATTTATAGGTTTGAAAGGTTTCAGATTTGATACAGCCGATTATCAGGATTAGTAGCGAACCTTACGAAAGCAATTGAGTGTCAATAAAGGATCATCCACTCTCTGTATTGCAAGCGGAATATCCCATGTGTGCTTGTTCAGACAAATCCCTAGCTAGGGCCGTTCGAATTGAGAGAGGAGTTCTCTAAGAGAATTCGATTAGAGCGAGACTCAAACGGATTCCGTGTGTGACCTGATAGTACCATATCCAATATACGATCTTTAGGATATTAGTTGGATAAGATATTATAGATACATAATAATTATGGACAGATAGGTCTGATGGATTCGGTCTCCCTATACCGTTTGGGGACTATGGTGTAGTAGCCTAGTATGTCCATAGTCGATGAGTCGAGTGAATTATTATGGGGATAATAATTCATTATATCAGAAGAAGTTCTGATGGGAGCGACTCGTGGCCAGTTTGGTATTAGGCCTAGAGGGTCACACATATATAATGGATGCTTCAATGAATAGAGGATTAGATAGAGATCCAATTAGCCCCTATTCTCATTAGATGAGACCCTATATTGATTGTCTCCTTGCATGAGGCCCAATTAAAGGCCTAAGGAGAATATTGGATAGAAATCCAATAACGCAAGGTTAGTGGGTAATTGGATGGAGATCCAATACCCACTGAGGTAGAAACCCTAGGGTTTTATTGGTGGCTCTCTATAAATATGAGGGAGGTTCATGGTTGATAAGCTGCAGCTTTAGCCGCCCCTTCCTATTCTCCTCCCTCCCTCTATGCAACAGTTGCGAGATCAGGCTGGAGGAGTTTTGCTACAGAGATCCATCATATGGATATCGCAACAGAGGAAGACACTTGACTTCCTTTATCCTCTCTATTCGAATTTGGAATACAGAGATATACGATCTCCCTAGGTAATCACTCTATCACACGACGTAGTGTTTTTCAATTTTTGTAGCTTTCTCATGACCCAATCTTTTGCATGACAATTTGATCTGCGTGAGAAACATATTTTTGTTTTGATTTTCGCTACGCATGTGATGCTCTCGTTGAGGTTTCCCAACATATACTATTTTCCTATCTTTGATCTTGCTGCCACTATTTTATTACCATATCTTCTATGTATCTTTATGATGGCTTTAGCATTTCTAATCAATAGATTTCCTTTAGCATATCTACCATATCTTCTATGTATCTATACTGCTAAACTTTAGACGTAAAAATCTATCGTAACACCTTCTTGTACTCCTTGATCTTACCAAATTTATTACTGCCATATTCTCTTATAAATTTTACATCGACTTAGCTTTCCTTCCCAGTGGATTCTCTCTTAATTCTTCCTTTAATCTTTGATGAATTGTTGAAAACCTTTCGTCGAACTGTTGCTCTTCGACGTAAATTGCACTGCATCTTTTCGGTGTTTCTTGGTGCATACACAAATGATCTCTACCAAATTTGTTGCTACCACTACTCTTATCTATCTTACTGCTATCATCATTGGTTTTTTTCTATCGTAATACTCTAAAACATCATTGAAATTTTTATTGCCAAACGGCTGAAATTTTTTATGTAAAGTTTTGTCGCTATACCTTTTGTCGTTCTTCACCACAAATAGCACCAAATTATACCAAACCAGTTGCTGCCATCAACAGCAACCATAAGCCACCCCTCTAACCCTAAATATCTATCACCAAACCTCCAGTACAACCTATAATAGCCTCAAACAGTAGCATCAACAACACCCCCCTTTGACGAAAAATTCTGTTGCACTACCTTCGATACTACTTACTGCATCCACACACGGTCCCTACTAAATCCATTGTTGTCATCAATAGCAATCCTAAACTATCCCTCTAACCTTAACCCTCAACCACCAAACCCCCTATATAATCCCTATAGTAGCTCCAAACCACAGCCCCAACAGTTGGGGACTATGGCGTAGTGACCTAGTATGTCCATAGTCAATAAGTTGAGTGAATTATTATGGGGATAATAATTCACTATATCATAAGGAGTTCTGATAGGAGTGACTCACGAAAAGATCGGTATCGGGCCTAGAGAGTCACACATATATGGTGGATGCCTTAGTAAATAGATGATTGGATAGAGATCCAATTAGCTCATATTATTATTAGATGAGACCCTGCACTGATGGGCTCCTTGCATGAGGCCTAATTAAAGGCCGAAAGAAACTATTGGTTAGTGGGTAATTAGATGGAGATCTAATACCCATTAATACAGGACCCATAGGGTTTTTAGTGGCTCTCTATAAATATGAGGGGAGACTCATGATTGATAGGCTACAGCTTTAGTCATCCCCTCTTATTCTCCTCCCTCCCTCTACGCAAGATTTGCAAGATTAGATTGGAGGAGTTTCACTACAAAGATCCATCGTGTTGATACCGCTAGAGAGGAAGACGCTTGACTTCCTTCATCCTCTCCATCCGAATCTGAAATACAGGGATATACAATCTCCCTAGGTAATCAATCTATCACATGACATAATTTTTTTAGTTTTTGTGGTTTTCTCATGACCTAATTTTTTGCACGACGATTTGACCTATGTAGGAAACTAGTTTTGTTTTGATTTCCACTACACATATGATGCTCCCACTGAGATTTACCAACAGTGGTATCAGAGCCAAGGTTTTCATATGAAAGATTAGTTTTAAACTACGTGTGATGAGATTGAATCACGTAGAACCGTTCTATGCATTTATTGCGGTGATGGGCTACGATGGTAGTGCTGCCTATGGGCTGAGGGGTGGCCACCTGCATGCTGTCTACTTAAAGGGGGCAGTCGACCGTGGCTAGGCCCTCTGTAGGGGCAATCAACTTTGGCTAAGGCCCCTGCATAGGTGGCTGCATACAGTCGCCCGCAGCCAGCCCGCAAGGGGCGGCTCTCGCCCGCGGTCATCCGCAAGGAGCAGCGCTTGCCTACGGCTAGCCTATAGAGGGGCGACGCCCGTAGAGGCACCGCATATGGGCATAGCACCCGCCTGCCCACGAGGTGCCGCCCGAGGGCTGCAGCGCCTATCATAGGGGCGGTCGCCAATGGTGCGCAGCGTTGTCGCTTACGTGGGGGCGGACGGGCAAAGGAAAGGGGCAACAAGGGTTAGGTTTTCTATTTTCTAGCAAAGGACTATTATGCCCCGCTAAATTTAAGAAATTCTAGGTCTATCCTTTTGTCCAGAATTTCCTAAATACCCTCAATAGTTATGAAATTTTAAGGACTGTCCTCTTATCCACAAATTTAATAATGCCCTTGACAATTCTGGAAATTTCAAGCATATCCCGATTTCTAAAAATAATTAATTAAATAGTTTAATTAATTATTATATATCTACTAATCCTATATTTGATGTGATGTACATGTGATATATAATGTGGATAGATGATCATGAACCATGTGTTGTGATGTGTGTAATTATGATTATTATTATTATTATTAGGGCCTATGAGCCTCAGTTTTTTCTCGTTTATTGTCGGGCATGCATGCCTATGATTATTTGTAATTATATGGAGAGGCACGGTAGGAGCATAGAGGTGACAGTGGGACCCGTGATGTCATGACGGGAGATCACGATGCATAGTGATGCAATGAGGATCCGACGGAACTGATGATAATAAGATCAACGGTCACAAGGCATGGAAATGCACCGATGCACACATAGATCATATTGTGAATGATTAGGCCCATTGGCTCGAGCTTAATCATATTAGGTGATGGCTCAGATCATCCGATGTGGCTTGCATATGTGATGTGTTATACACCTACTAGATATATATATATTTATTTATTTATTTATTTATTTATTTTATTTATTTATTTATTTATATTTATATACGATATAGGTATATATTAAATATGTATGTGTTTGACACAACATATTAGAAGATCGATACAAAACAAAACCCCTCCTACGATAATATTAAGTCGGTAAGTGTGAGACAATAAGATTGACCTACGTGGCCTTCCATCATTATACGAAGAAATTGAATCACGGCATAGGTTGAGTTCGTCGAGTCCCTCGAGGCTCACCTATCTATGTGATCAAGTTTTTGCCTATGACATATATATGTGAACGGTGACCTGATGACATGGTATGACTTGGTCGAGCAGTCGAGAGCATATCTATCGAATCAGACTCATCTTGTAACGATGGTGATGACTTAACTGAACTTCATGGTTGGTCCAACAGTCAAGACCATGATGATTCAGAGGCCGAATATGTCGAGAATCACAAGGAGTTGTGATTGGCAAGAGTTGCCTACCTTTTGGGCTTAGTGTAATTGGTCGAGTTCCTCATTATTACACTAAGATATCGATTGGATCTTGATCCTCACTATGTGTCTGTCGGAGACTTCCCTCTCACATGTCTAATGTGTCGTATGATTCACTAGGAAAATAGTAGGAGCACATTAAGATAAAAGTTCATATCTTAATTATTTTTTTGTTAAATCTAATATGTTATTAATTTACACTATATCTTGTTTATCGCTTGCAAAACCCTTATGTGGCATACTTGATGCCAACCGCCTCATTGGTCCAAAGGCTCCATAATTTAAGAATTATTCTCATGAAAGAGAAAATTGTATATGTCCTTGACACGATTGTGCCCACGCTGGAGGAAAGGACAAGCGAGGATGAGATCGCTCGCTTTGTGAAGTATAAAGATAGTCCTAAAGGATAACCTATGTGTTGATCTTATACTTTAGTCGTTACCAGATTCCTTTTCACGGTTCATTATTATATTTAATATGAATAAGTTTGAGGGGACTCTACCTGAGCTCCTTAATATGTTGAGGGAAGTTAAGAGTACCATTAAGAAAGACAAGTCAGTTCTTCATATTGGTAAGACCAATAGGAAAAGGAAGGCTTGTAAGACCCTTAAGAAGGGCAAGGGCAAAAAAAAAATCAGGTAAGGCAAAGGTTACCAAGAAATACCCAGTAAAAGACAAAGGACAATGCTTCCACTATGGCCAAGATGGGCAATGGAAGAGGAATTGTAAGGACTACCTTGTAGATAATGCAAAAACAAAAGCTTGGAGTAGCTTTAGGTATATTCGTGATCAGTCTCCACTTGTTAGATTTTCATATACCACATAGGTATTGGATACCGGGAGTGCTTATCATATCTGCAATTCATTGTAGTTTCTGGCAAGACCTAGGAGATTGGCCAGAGGTGAGATGGACCTCAAGATAGACAATGGCGCATGAGTTACTACAATTAACATTAGGGAGGTCACCCTACATCTACCTGGTGGAGTATCATGGTATTGGATGTATGCTATTTTGTTCTTTCTATTATCAAAAATATTATATCCATCTCTTGTTTGATAATTAGTGGATATAAATTAGTTTTTAACCCAAACGGTTCATCCCATTGACCCAACAGCAAGAGAAGGATCTTGACACCACAGATCTAGAGTCATACGCCATGGCATCAATAGATCTAATCGATGTCGAGTTTAAGGCCTTCGAGACATATATGGAGGATAGACGACATGCACTCTTTATAGAATTTAGAATTGGACGATCACCAAGCCCGACGAGATTGCAACAAGGTGAGAGTCCGGATCGAAAAGAGAACCCTCCAGAGAAAGAAGAACGTGCAACGAAATCATGATAACAACCAGCTATGGGTCCTCCTTCATATCCTCCTTCTCGGACTCGAGGTTTGCATCTTTAGGTTCAAATTCTTCAATATGCTCAATCATTAGAAGCCTCCTCTTCTTACAATGATGGTCGTGACTTCGGGGCTCATTGTAGTACCAACACAATTCCTTCACGGATCTGTCATGAAGTTCTTCTCGCGTCAACTTTTTTGATAGGGAGGGTCAGCTAGTAGTAGGAGGGGTCGAAGGTCTATGTGATGCTGGTTGGGTGGTGACTTTAGTCCTCCAAGCATCTTGGTTTAGTCACTCTACTTATTGTCACTCGAAGGAAGCCATCAACGTGTAGGGTTGCTGCATCGTGACTTCTCTATGGATCTCCGGTTTCAGCCCCTCGACGAAAGTCCCTAGCAACTATTTTTCAGACCAATGTCTTATTTGATTAGAAAGTCTGGTATTCTTGAATTGTGGAGGTCTAGTGGATCTTTGCAAACTAACCATTAATGTTTTCATATTTGGATGGTCCAAAGCAGAGTAGCAGCCCGCTTTTAAATTACCTCTATGTTGGGACTCCATGAGTATATCCAAATCAATTGTACTAATGGATCGCATCTCCTTCTAGATGGATAGTAGTAATATTGACTATTGATGCATCTGGGGTCTTGTGATAGCGGAAGTATCATTCCGCGCGTGAAATCCACCTGATCGAGTCTTCGTCTTCCCATCGAGGGAAGTCCACCCTCATACGTGGGCATGATGAGTCTATCACTTGTTCTTCTTCTTCTTTAGTGGTTTTTCCTTGTGATCGGAACTCTCTTCATGTTGTGATCTCCTTGGGCTCAGTGATCGGCTCAATTTGAATTCTATAAAGAAAGCGCGTAATTTATCCTCCATACGTGTCTCGAATGCCTCCAACTTTGCATCAATCATATCTTCTAATGCTATAGTGTATGACTCTAGATCTATAATATTGAGGTCCTCCTTTTACTATCACGTTAAGGGCATGGATCAGTGTAATGGATTGGTGGCCGGAAGAGATAAGAATCAGGGATAGAGGCTATGATTTGCGTTGGTAGGCTACTATTTGGGGTGTTGTTGGTGCTATTGTTTGGGGCTGCTATAGAAGCTGTAAGGGGGCTACGATGATAGTGGCTTAAAACTAGAGATGATTTAGGGTTGCTATTGATGACAGCAACAGGTTTGGCAAGGTTCGGGTATGGGTGCAGCAAGGGATACCAAAAGGTAGTGTAATAGAATTCTTCGTCAAGGGGACAATGGTTTTAGGATGAAAAATTCCAACTGTATGCCAATAGTATATGGATGATTTTGACAGCAAAGACTCAATGATGATAATAGTAAAGGGGATGCAAATATTGAAAGCAATATGGCAGCAAAGTCGATAGTAAGATGTCAACAAGATAGGATGCTGCAAATGCACTATAATTGCATCAACGATGGAAGATCGATGCAACAATTTTTACGATGAAGATAAAGATGTTGCAATATTTTACAATAGTATAGATGTAGCAATTTTTATGATATTGATAAGAGAAATTATAGCAGTAGTAAATATTGCACAAGATTGAGCAATACCAAATCCTGACTATAATAGGGGCGATAACAGCAGTTGTTGGATCTACGACAGAAGGTGATGACAGTAGAGTCAACAGCAAGATCAGCAGATGTGGGATCTACGATTGAGGATGGTGGGGTAATTGATGGCAGCGATGAAAGTGGAAGAGCAATGAGATGCCAAGAACATCACTCTAATACTATATGATAGAAACCCCGCAGGATTCTAAGACTGAGTTGATCTCTATAGGGGATTAGCCCTTTTTAGAACTCTATAGGGGTTCCTCCCTCCTTGGTAGTTGGTCAATTAGATGAAGAGAAATTGTATTCCTTGATGAAAAGAAGGATGCAGCTACATGCTTAAATATAACTTAAAACCCTAATCCTAGAGAGAGACTCCAACTTCTACTAAAACTCCTACTCACTCAACCCTAGCCACCTCCTTTCAATGCCTTAACCGACTTCTTTAATAAGGTTGGTGGCAACTATAGCTAAGGTTTTATTTACATGACCTAGTTGAATAGGATGCGATCTTGCTAGGGTCCTATCATATATTTGTCCTTTTGCCAAAAAGGAAGCCCTAGCCCTCCTGCCCCCTTCTAGTTGGTCGTTGTCGCTGACCTTGCGCATCGGCGGTGCTGCATGCTACTAGCAATTGCCTCTGCTTGTGGGTGGCTGCCCTCATGCGATCGCCTATGCCCATAGATGGCTGCCCTCGTGCGGGCACCCCTATAGTGGGTTGCCACCATGTATGCGTGTGGCCACTTGGCCCATAGGCGACTAGGTGTTTGTGCGCGATGCTACCTCCATGGGTGTCCTTGGCCATAGACAGCCCCCTTTATGGGCAAGCATCAATTTGCCCACAGGCGTCACCTCCATGGGTGCCCCAAGTCATAGCCTAGCCGTGGAGCTGTGCCTGCAAGTGGCCTGGCCTATGTCCGACTGCCCCTGCATGCGGCTACCCTTACAAGGGCCATGACCGTGGGCGACCGCCCCTACAAGGAACTTGGCCACGAACAGCCACCCCTATAGGTGGCCTGTCGATAGGTGGCTCCTCCTGTCCATATGTAGTTTGCTCGTGATTGTTGTAAGAATGCATTGAGCAGTTCTACGCGATTTAATCTCATCACATATAGTTTAGCAGCCAATCTTTTGCATGAGCAACCTGGCTTTGATACCACTATTTGGAAACCATCAAAGCATCACATGCTCAGTGGAAGAAACAAAATAAAACTGGTTTCCGTGCATCAAGTCATCATGCAAAGATTAGTGTGTGAAAACCCCGTAAAAATGAAAACCACGTTACGTGAGTGATATGACCCTAGTAGTGTCGAGTCCTAGTTGACTGAGTCATAATTGCAAAAAATATTGATTGGCATATAATAAACCTTGATTAGCCAACCATCTTTGATTGAGAAAGTCAGCTAGGCTTTGATCGATCCAAGTCCTACTAAGGTTAGGATTCATCTAGGATAGTTTCACTTAAAGTAGGAGTTTAATTAGAAGTTCTAAATATGAGTTCAATTAGGAGTTGGATTAGAGTCCTTATAAATAAAGGTGTAATATTTTTGTTTTGATGAATAAAATTCCAGCCACTTTTCTTCAACTCTTGGAGCCAAAACCTAGGAGGGTGATCCTTTACAGAGAACAGTTATCCTTGATATATACCCTTGAGGTTCTATCAATCTAGTATCAGAGCAGCGCTCTTGGCATCTAATAGGACCCTAACTGGGTCTGATCCTCATCTATTTCATGATTAAATCATGTTGGTCAGTCTAATCGAGTCGGTTATCAGTTTGGTTAAGTTAATTATAAGTTTATTTAATAATCTATTATTCAATTAGGAGTTCAAGTCTAGAAGGACTCTAGGTGGAAGAGTCCAAATCCATAAGGACTCTCGATAGAACTCTATAAATGGGGCTGTAACTATTTCTCTTTAATCAATCAATGAAGAAAATATATTTTAGCAAATAGGCCAAAACCCTAGGAGGGTCGATCTCCAACAAAGATTAGTTATCCTTGATAGAAACCTTTAGGGTTCTATTAGCGTCTCATTGTTCTTCCAGTCCCTATCATTGTCATCTCCTTGTCCATCTGCTGTATCCGACCCCTCTACTGTCATTGCCGTCACCGTCATCATCTGTTGTAGACCCTTGTGGTGCTTCTGCCATCTACATCTACAGTTGGCCCTGCAACCCTAGGCTAGCCCCCTAACCCTAAAATGCTACTGTCATAGTCCTCTTTTACCCCCTACAACTGACCCCAATAGCAGCCATATACCACAGCCTTCTAACCTTAGATCACTACTATTGCTGCCCTGTTTCCTTCTCCTGTTATTGCCAGCCCCATCTGTCGATCTATGCCCCTGACTCATGAACAAAAGAAAAACCTAAACATCACAGATCTCTAATCTTTCATGATGGCCGTGACGCAAAGCTTGAAGTCTTCGAGACCTACATGGAGGACAGATTATATGCACTCTTTGAAGAATTCAGATTGGTCTGATCAGAGAGCCTAAAGAGATCTCAGCATGGAGAAAGTTTACATCACAAAGAGAATCAATCAGAGAAGGGAGATTAAATAAAGGACTTCGCGTGCCCAAGCATGAGGGTGGACTTTCCTAGATGAGAAGATGGAGACCCAACCGAGTGGATCTCGCATGTTGAATGTTATTTTTGCTTCTATAAGACTCCAGATACATCCATGGTCGATATTACTGTCATACACCTCGAGGGAGATGTGATCCAATGATACGACTGGTTTGAGCATACTCATGGCGTACCTACCTGGACGTAATTTAAAAGTTAGCTGTTGATCCGCTTTGGACCATCGAAGTACGAGAACGTTGACAGTTAACTTGTGAAGATTCGTCAAACCTCGACCGTCCAAGATTATCAAATCAGTTTGAATGACTTTCAAACCAAATATGTGATTGGTCTAAAAAATAATTGCTAGGGATGTTCATTGAAGGATTAATGTCAAAGATCAGATATGAAGTTAAAGTACGACAATCATATACATTGATGACGGCCATCTCCTTCGCTCGCATCCAAGAGGAATAGCTGAACAATGATGCCCAAAGAACCAAGATCATAAACCGATTAGCAACCATCAAACCTTTGGCCTCCCCTACTGCCAACCAAACATCTCAGCCTAAGAAATTAACTGAAGAAATCTATAAAAGATCCACAAAAGGGCTATATTGGCACTACGACGAACCATGGAGTCAAGAGCACCACTACAAGAAGGGAAGGCTTTTGGTGATTGAACTGATCAAGGATCCAGAACCCTAGGATGTAATCTCGAGTCTGAGGAGGAGGATACAAAGGAAGAACTATATCTAATCGTCAGCACTGTACATGCCCCTACATACTACGCGAACCTGCAAACCATGAAGATCGACGGATTCGTCAAGCACCAATAAATTATTGTTCTTATCAACACTGAAAGCACCAATAATTTTTTGGATAGCAAGGTTGCTACTCAATTACCCCTCTAGATTAAAGATTGTAGTAGATTTGAAGTGACGGTCGCAGATGGCCGAACCCTCAATTGCAGCCATAAGTGTTCGCGAGTGAAACTAGTCATGTAGGGCTAAGAGATTACTACGGACTTCTCCCTTTTGCTATTGGACAATTATGAAGTAGTGCTCAGCATCGAGTTTCCATCGACTCTAGGTGATGTTTTTTAGAATTTTTTCAAATTACTTATGAAATTTTTCAGCCATGGGAAACATGTAATCCTATAAGGAAAACACAGGGGCATAGTTTTAAACGTTTCGACATAACACATGGAGAGGGCACTGAACAAATCATATGTCAACTTCCTAATCCAACTTCAAAGGCTGCAAACTGAATAACCAACGATGAACGAAGATCTAAACCTCTCCTCTTTACTTGCTGAATTTTCAGACATCTTTGCTGTACCAAAAAATTTATCCCCTACCAGGCTGTATGATCATCGTATATTGATTCTACCAAGAAAACCACTAGCAAATGTTCAGCTGTACAAATATCCTAATCTTCAGAAGGCTGAGATTAAGAGAGTCATCCAAGAGATGTTGGAAATAGCGATCATATGACCATGTGTTAGCCCCTATTCTTCACTAGTGCTCCTCCTACAAAAGAAGGATAGAACATGGCCAATGTGTGTGGATTACCAAGCCCTCAGTAGTATCACTATTAAGGACAAATACTAGATCCCTATGATGGATGAATTACTCAATGAACTGAAGGGAGCATAAGTTTTTACCAAATTAGATTTGTGGTCTGAATACCATCGGATTCGGGTGCATGAGGAAGACATACCAAAGACCACTTTTAGACACATAACAGCTACTACGAATTCCTAGGAATGCCTTTCAGTCTAACCAATGCCCCTTCCACCTTTCAAAGCTTGATGAGCAATATTTTTTTGGGTTTACCTTTGTAAGATTGTTTTGGTCTTCTTTGACGACATCTTGATTTATAGCTCCTTCCTCAAAAGCCACCTCTCACATATGTGACTTGTTTTGATAATTCTTTGAGAACACACCTTTTTTGTCAAGCAGTCGAAGTGCGAAAAAAGGAGTAGTGGTAGACCCCTTGAAGATCGAAGCAATGCAAAGCTTGCCACTACCAAAGACAATTATGGTTTTGCTAGGATTTCTAGGGTTAACCGGCTACTCCCGCAAGTTTATGAAGGACTATGGTAAGATTAGCACCCCCCTCATATCATTGTTGAAAAAGGATGCCTTTCCAATGGTTAGATGAAGCAACAACAACCTTCAATATCCTCAAGGCTTAGATGACATCTACACTGGTCCTAGCACTACCCGACTTCAACAAGGTGTTCATGATCGAAACGCGTCAAGAGTTGAAATTAGAGCCATTCTAATATAAGATGGTTGACCCCTAGCCTACACTAGTAAAGCTCTCTTCCCATCTCATCTAAAGCTATCAATCTATGACAAGAAAATGTTGGACATCATGCATGCAATGACAAAATAGAGACCCCACTTGATCGATGAATGCTTTCAAATCAAAACTGACCACAAGAGTCTCAAGTACTTCATATAGTAGAAGATTTCCTCCCTTGAATAGAAAAAATGGGTAACCAATTTACTTGGCTTTGATTATGAACTTATCTATGAAAAAGGAAAGGAAAACTTGGTTGTCGATTCACTTTCCCGCCTACCCGAGCATGTTGAAATTTCAGCCATCTCCCTTTCAATTTGTGACCTCTTGGAAGACATCATGAAGGAGTGGCAAGGTTCAACCCAGAGATCTAGGAGATCATTAGAAAATTGGAGGAGGAACTGGGCTCAGTAATGCACTACAATTGGGACTCGAAGGACCTATGATACAAGGGTTGAATAGTGCTAGTGCCCAACTCTCCCTGCCAAAACACCATCCTACAGGAGATGCACTCTTTACTAGTAGCTGGACACTCTAGATTTCTTCTAACTTACAAAAGGATTTGACAATTTAGAAAGGGATGAAAACGATCATTACTGGATTTGTAGAGCAAAGTGACACTTGTTAGCGACACAAGGGAGAAATAAAAGTTGCAAGCCCAAGAAAATTGCAGCCGCTACATATTCCAGACTCCACTTGGACCGACATCTCCATGGACTTCATTGAACGGCTACCCACATCACAAGGAAAAGGTACCATTCTCATTGTGGTTGATTACCTCATTTAAATACATCCACTTTTGTGTTGTTTGAAATTATTAAATTGCATGGAATGCCTTGATCTATTGTAAATGACTATGATGGTGTTTTCACCAGTAAATTTTGGACAGAAATTTTTCAGTTGCAAGACACTGAATTGAAGATGAGCACAACGTACCATCCTTAGATCGATGGCCAAACGGAAGTTGTGAATAGGTGTTTGGAGAATTACCTCAGATGCTTTACTAACGATAGGCCGAAAGAATATACGAGAAGGCTTTCCTGGGTCGAATGGTAGTATAATATGACATATCATTCATCTACAAAATATACTCCTTTTAAAATTGTGTATGGCCAACCACCCCCTATAATTCCTAAATATATAGCCGAAACATCAAAAGTATATTAGGTAGACCGAGATTTGATTGACAGAGATAAAATTCTAAAACTATTAAAGGACAACCTTTTGGTCGCCCAAGCAAGCTGACACATGTAGGAGCTAAATAGAGTTTTCTATTGGAGATTGGGTCTTTCTTCACCTTCAGCCCTACAAGCAGACATCAATCAAGACCCGACAATCAATGAAGTTATCTCCCCGCTTTTACGGGCCCTACAAAATTGTGGAGCATATTGGAGTTGTGGCTTGCATATTGGATCTGCCTACAAACTCCAAAATCCATCCGGTCTTTCACATGTCCTACCTCAAACCAAAGCTTGGAGAAAATGAATCAGACCAAAGCTATCTACCTGACACCTCTCCTAATGGAGAGGTTCAGGTTTAGTCAAAGACCATACTAGATCCCAGGATTTTGATGTGCCGCCGACGCCCCTCCACTGAAGTGCTAGTGCAGTGGATCAACTTGCTTGCTGAAGATGCTACATAAGAATCCTAGAGTTCATAGAAGCTTAGTTTTAAGGACAATGGCTGATTTAAAGAGGATGGGTCTGATAGGACCCTAGTAGGATTGGGTCCTAGTCAGTTGAGTCATGATTGTAATAAACCTCAATTGGCATGCAATAAACTCTGATTAGCCGACCATATTTGGATAAGAAAGTCAACTAGAGTTTGATGGATCCAAGTCCTACTAGGGTTAGGATTCATCTTGGAGAGTTTCACTTAAAGTAGGAGTTCAATTAGGAGTTCTAAGGGTGAGTTCAATTAAGACTTCTAAGTTGGAGTTTAATTAGGAGTTGGATTAGACTCCCTACAAATAAGGGTGTAACATTTTTGTTTTGATGAATAAAATTTTAGCCACTTTTCTTCAATTCTTGGAGCTGAAACATGTTGTGAAACCTCAGCTGGTGCATCACATGCGCAGCGGAAATCAAAATAAAAACTAATTTTTCACCAGATCAAATCGTCATGCAAAAGATTAGAGTCACGAAAAAAATCACAAAAACCAAAAAAACCATGATGTGTGAGAGATTGATTTTACCTAGGGAGATCATATATCCCTATATTCTAGATCCAGATAGAGAAGATGAAAGAGGTCAAGCGTCCTCCTCTCTAGTGGTATCCACACAATGGATCTCTATAGTGAAACTCCTCCAATCTGATCTTGCAACTCTTGCTCAAAGGGAGGGAGGAGAATAGGAGATGGCGGCTAAAGCTGTAGCCTCTTAACCATGAGTCTCCCCTCTTATTTATAGAGAGCCACCAAAAACCCTAGGGCTCCTACCTTAGTAGGTGTTGGATCTCCATGCAATAACCCACTAACCTTGTTTTATTGGATCTCTATCCAATAATCTCCTTAGGCCTATAATTGGGTCTTAATTAAGGAGCCCATCAACATAGGGTCTCATCTAATGAGAATAGGGGCAAATTGGATCTTTATCCAATCCTCTATTCGTTGAAGCATCCACCATATGTGTGTGACCCTATAGGCCCAATACGGAGCTGGGCGTGAGTCACTCCTATTAGAACTCCTTCTGATATAGTAAATTATTATCCCCATAATAATTCGCTCGACTCATCGACTATGGACGTACTAGGCCACTACGCCATAGTCCCCAGACGGTACAGGGGGGATCAGATACATCGGACCTATCTATCCACAGTTACCATGTATCTATAATCCATCATCTAAATAATATCCCAGAGACCATATATTGGACATGGTACTATTAGGTCACATACGGAATCTGTTTGTCTTGTTCTAATCGAATTCTACCGAAGAACTTATTCTCTTTCAATCCGAATGACCCTAGCCAGAGATTTGTTTGAGCAAGCACATATGAGATATTACTCTCGTAATACTGAGAACGGATGATCCTCTATTGACACTCAATTGTCTTCGTAAGGTCAGCTACCAATCCCGATAACCAACTGTACAAGATCTGAAACTTTTCAAACTTGTAAGTCTGGTATCAAAGAAAGGAGTACTCATACAAGGCATCCTTGGTGTCTCAAGTCTAAGGACCAAATACATAACTGGGACTATGGAATCATTGTCTGACATTAGGTATCATTAACCATATAGCATTCCATAAGCGGATCAATCAATGAACTCATTCTCCAATGAGCACATGTATTATATCCTTAGTGTCTCCACACAAGTGACTATAAGACCAGTCGCCTCCATCATATGAATGGGTATATAGGACACCGGTCTATTTGATTATCTCGATGGCCCTCTCGAGTAACCTATAACCGGGATTATTTAGGATCTGTATTTAAAGGTGAATCGATCTCATTATCGTCATCTCATTATCATGGTCTCATCAAGATCTGATTCCCATTGCACAGAACCAAGGATATCATTATATATATGTAATAAATAATATAATATGAGAATATACCAATATTAATCATAAGCAAAAAGATTATACAGCGTGTAACACGTGCCATCACTCACGTGATTAGCTTGCAGGGAACCTGTAACTAGCAATAAAGGACTTCGCATACTCAAGCATGAGAGTGGACTTCCCTAGATGGGAAGATGGAGACCCAACCGGGTGGATCTCACATGCTAAATATTATTTTCGCTTCCATAAGACTCCAGATACATCCATGGTCGATATTGCTGCCATACACCTCGAGGGAGATGCGATCTAATGATACGACTGGTTCGAGCATACTCACGGCATACCTATGTGGAGGTAATTTAAAAGTCAGCTATTGATCCGCTTTGGACCATCGAAGTATAAGAACGTGGACGATCAACTTGTAAAGATTCGTCAAACCTCGACCATCCAAGATTATCAAACCAGTTTGAATGACTTTCAAACCAAATGTGTGATTGGTTTGAAAAATAATTATTAGGGATGTTCATTGAAGGATTAAAGTAAAAAATTAGATATAAAGTTAAAGCACGACAATCATATACATTGATGGCGGTCATCTCCTTCGCCCGCATCTAAGAGGAACAGCTGAACAATGATGCCCGAAGGACGAAGATCATAAACCAATCAGCAACCATCAAACCTTTGGCCTGCCCTACTATCAACCGAACCTCTTAGCCCAAGAAATTAACTCAAGAAATCCGTAAAAGATCCACAAAAAGGCTATATTTGCACTACGACAAACCATGAAGTCAATAGCACCATTGCAAGAAGGGAAGGCATTTGGGGATCAAACTAATCGAGGATCCAGAACCCTAGGACGTAATCTCGAGTCTGAGGAGGAGGATGTAGAGGAAGAACTACAGTTGACCATCAGCACAGTACATGCCCCTATCTGCTACGCGAAGCTGCAAACCATGAAGATCGACGGATTCATCAAACACTAATCAATTATTATTCTTATCGACACTAAAAGCACCAATAATTTTTTGGATAGCAAGGTTGCTACCCGATTACCCCTCTAGATTAAAGATTGTAGCAGGTTTGAAGTGAAGGTCGCAGATGGCCAAACCCTCAATTGCAGCCATAAGTGTTCGTGAGTGAAATTAGTCATGTAGGGCCAAGAGATTACTAAGGACTTCTTCCTTTTGCCATTGGACGATTATGAAGTAGTGCTCAGCATCGAGTTTCTATCTACTCTAGGTGATGTTTTTGAGAATTTTTTTAAATTACTTATAAAATTTTTCAACCATGGGAAACATGTAATCCTGCAAGGAAAATATAGGGGCCTAGTTTCAATCATTTCGACGCAACACATGGAGAGGGCGCACAGCTTCCTAATCCAATTTCAAAGGCTACAAACTGAAGAACCAATGATGAACGAAGATCTAAACCTCTCCTCTTTACTTGCTGAATTTTAAGACATCTTTGCTAAACCAGAAAATTTGTTCCCTTCCCGGTTGTATGATCATCATATACTGATTCTACTAGGAAAACTACTAGCAAATGTTCAGCTGTATAGATATCCTCATCTTCAGAAGGCTAAGATTAAGAGAATTATCCAAGAGATGTTGGAAACAAGGATCATATGACCATGTGTTAGCCCCTATTCTTCACTGGTGCTCCTCCTACAAAAGAAGGATGGAACATGGCTAATGTGTGTGGATTGCCAAGCCCTTAATAGTATCACTATTAAGGACAAATACCAGATCCTTATGGTAGATGAACTACTCGATGAACTGAAGGGAGCATAAGATTTTACGAAATTAGATTTGTGGTCCGGATACCATGGGATTCGAGTGCATGAGGAAGACATACCAAAGATCGCTTTTAGACACACAATAGCCACTACGAATTCTTGGTAATGCCTTTCAATCTAACCAATACCCCTTCCACCTTTAAAAGCTTAATGAGTGATATTTTTTGGGTTTACCTCTATAAGTTTGTTTTGGTCTTCTTTGATGACATCTTGATTTATAGCTCCTTCCTCAAAAGCCACCTCTCACATATGTGACTTGTTTTGACAATTCTTTGAGAACACACCCTTTTTGTCGAGCAGTCAAAGTGTGAAAAAAGGAGTAGCGGTAGACCCCTCGAAGATCGAATCAATGCAAAGCTTACCACTACCAAAAAATATTATGGTGTTGCTAGGATTTCTAGGGTTGACTGGCTACTACTACAAGTTTGTGAAGGACTAGGGTAAGATTAGCACCCCCCTCACATCATTGTTGAGAAAGGATACCTTTCCAATGGTTAGATGAAGCAACAACAACCTTTGATGTCCTCAAGGCTCTGATGACATCTACACTGGTGCTAGTGCTACCCGACTTCGACAAGGTGTTCATGATCGAAACACATCAAGAGCTGAAATTGGAACTATTCTAATACAATATGGTTGACCCCTAGTCTACATTAGTAAAGCTCTCTCCCTATCTTATCTAAAGCTATCAATCTATGATAAGGAAACGTTGGCCATCATACATGCAATGACGAAATAGAGACCCTACTTGATCGGTCAATGCTTTCAGATCAAAATCGACCACAAGAGTCTCAAGTACTTCATATAGTAGAAGATTTTCTCCCATAAACAGAAAAACTGGGTAACCAAATTACTTGGCTTTGATTATGAAATTATCTATGAAAAAGGAAGGAAAACTTGGTTGTCGATGCATTTTCCCACCTACCCGAGCATGTTGAAATTTTAGCCATCTCCCTTTCGATTTATGATCTCTTGGAAGACATCAGGAAGGAGTGACAAGGTTTGACCTAGAGACCAAGGAGATCATCAGAAAATTAGAGGAGGAACTGGGCTCAGTAATGCACTACAGTTGGGACTCGAAGGACCTGTGATACAAGGGTAGAATAGTGCTAGTGCCCAACTCTCCCTACCAAAACACCATCCTACAGGAGATGCACTCTTCACTAGTAGCTGGACACTCTAGATTTCTTCTAACTTACAAAAGGATTTGACAATTTAGAAAGGGATGAAAATGATCATTACTGGATTTGTAGAGCAAAGTGACACTTGTTAGCGACACAAGGGAGAAATAAAAGTTGCAAGCCCAAGAAAATTGCACCCACTACATATTCCAGACTCCACTTAGACCGACATCTCCATGGACTTTATTGAATGGCTGCCCACATCATAAGGAAAAGGTACCATTCTCATTGTGGTTGATTACCTCATTTAAATACACCCACTTTTGTGTTGTTTGAAATTATTAAACTACATGGAATGTCTCGATCTATTGTAAATGACTATGATGGTGTTTTCACCAGTAAATTTTTGTTAGAACTTTTTTAGTTGTAAGACATTAAATTGAAGATGAGCACAACATACCATCTTTAGATCGATTGCCAAACGAAAGTTGTGAAAAGGTGTTTGGAGAATTACCTCAGATGCTTTACCAGTGATAGGCCGAAAGAATATACACGAAGGCTTTCCTGGGTCGAATGGTATTATAATATGATATATCATTCATCTACAAAATATACTCCTTTTGAAATTGTGTATGGCCAACCACCCTCTGTAATTCCTAAATATGTAGTTGGCACATCAAAAGTATATCAGGTAGACTAAGAATTAATTGATAGAGATAAAATTCTACAACTATTAAAGGACAACCTCTTGGTCACCCAAGTAAGAATGAAGAAGCAAGCTGACACATGCAGGAGCGAAATAGAGTTTTCTATTAGAGATTGGGTCTTTCTTCGTCTTTAGCGCTACAAGCAGACATCAATCAAGACCCGAGCATCAATGAAGTTATCTCCCCACTTTTATGGGCCCTACAAATTGTGGAGCATATTGGAGTTATGACTTATATATTGGATCTGCCTACAAACTCCAAAATTCATCTCATCTTTCACGTGTCCTACCTCAAACCAAAGCTTGGGGAAAATGAATCAGCCCAAAGCTATCTACTTGACACCTCTGTTAATGGAGAGGTTTAGGTTCAGTCCAAGACCATACTAGAGATCACAGGATTTTGATGTGCCACTGACACCCCTCCACTGAAGTGCTGGTGTAGTGAATCAACTTGCTTGTTGAAGATGCTACATAAGAATCCTAGAGTTCATGGAGGTTTAGCCTTAAAGACAAGGGTTGATTTGAAGAGGGCGGGTCTGATAGGACCCTTGCAGGGTCAGGTCCTAGTCAACTGAGTCATGATTGCAATATACCCCGATTGGCATGCAATAAACCCTGATTAGCTGACCATATTTAGATAAGAAAGTCGGCTAGGGTTTGATGGATCCAAGTCCTACTAGGGTTAGGAGTCATCTAGGAGAGTTTCACTTAAAGTAGGAGTTCTAAGTAGGAGCTCAATTAAGAGTTCTAAGTTAGAGTTCAATTAGGAGTTAGATTAGACTCCCTACAAATAAGGGTGTAACATTTTTGTTTTGATGAATAAAATTTTAGCCACTTTTCTTTAACTCTTGGAGCTGAAACATAGGAGGGTCGATCCCCTATAAAGATCGAGGAGGGTCGATTCCCTACAGAGATCAGTTATCCTCAATAGTTACCCTTGAGGTTTTATTAGTGAGAGATTAATTACCTAGGGAGATCATATATCCCTGAAAATTTCAGATTTAAATAAAGAGGACGAAGGAGGTCAAATTTACTCCTCTCTAGCGGTATCCACACGATGGATCATTGTAGCGATGTTCCTCCAATCAAAGCCAAAATCTCCTAACTTTTACGTGGAAGATGAGGGAGGGAGCAGAATAGAAGGGGGCGACCAAAGGTGCAGATTATCACTAATGTGTCACCCCTACCTCCTATTTATAGAGAACCACCAAGAAATCGTAGGGGATCCTGCCTTAATGGGTATTGTATCTCTATCCAATTGTCTTCTAATATTGAATTATTTGATCTCCATTCAATAATCTTAATTAGCTTCTAATTGGGCCTCATGTAGTGATTCATCAATGTTGGGTCTCATCTAATGAGAATAGGGGCTAATTGGATAACTCATATCCAATCCTCTACTCTCTGAAACTTCTATCATATGTGTATAATCTTTTAGGCCTAATACCAAGCTACCGTGAGTGCTCCCTATCAGAACTCCCTTTGACTCAGCAAATTGTTATCCTATAATAATTCACATAACTTATTGACTATAGACATACTAAGCCACTACACCATAGTCCCCAGACGGTACAGGGGATCTTGTCAATTAAACATATCTGTCCTGAGTTACCATGTACCTATAGTCCCTCATCCATCTAATATCCCAGAGGTCGTATATTGTGCATGGTACTATTAGGCCATATATGGAATCTGTTCATGTCTCACTCTAATGGGATTCTCCCAGAGAACTCTCTAAATCCAAGTAACCCTGCTAAGGATTTGTCTGAGTAATAATACACAGGATATTCCTCTCATGATATCGAGAGTGGATGATCTTCTATTGACACTCAATTATCTTCGTAAGGTTGGCTATCAATATCGATAATTGGTTATACCATATCTTAAACTCTCCAAACCTGTAAGTCTGGCATCAAAGAAATGGGTACTCAAACAAGACATCCTTGGTGCCTCAAGTCTAAGGATCAGACACACAATTGGGACTATGGAATCATTGTCTGACGTTAGGAATCATTAATCATATAGCATTTCGTAAGTGGATCAATTATTAAACTCATTCCTTAATGAGCACCTGTATTGTATCCTTAGTGTCCCCACATAAGTAGCTATGAGACCAGCCGCCTCCATCATATGGATAGGTATATAGTATTGGTATGTCCGGTTATCTCGATGTCCCTCTCGAGTAACCTATGACCATGATTATTTAGGATTTGTGTTTAAAGGTGAATCGATCTCATTATCATGATCTCTTCACAATCTGATTCATGCATAGAACTAAGGACATCATTATATATATATATATGCAACAGATAATATAAGTGAGAATATGTCAATAGTAATCATAAATAAAAAATCACATAGCGTGTCACATGTGCCATCATTCACGTGATTTGCTTGTAGGGCACTTATAACCAGCATACACTAAGCCCAAAAAGGTATGCAACTCTTGCCAATTACGAGTCCTTATGATTCCATTCTTTTTCGGCCTTCGAATTATTATGGTCTCGAGGGACTCGACTAACCATGATGTTCGGTTAAGTCATCACCATTGTTACAAGATGAGTCTGATTTAATAATACACCATCGATGAACTCGACCAAGCATTCCATATACTTAGGTCACCGATGACATCTCTATGTTGTAGGTAAGATCTCGAATCATAATATAAGTGAGGCTTGAGGGATTTGATCAACTCAATCTACATCGGGATTCGTTTTCTCCCTATAACGATGGAAGGCCATGTAGGTTAATCTAATTATGTCATGCTTACCGACTTAATATTATTGTAGGAGGAGATTTTTTATTTGATCTACTAATATGATGTGTCAAACATATACATATTTAATATATATCTATATTGCATGCAAATATATATACTTATGTAGTAGGTGTATAACAATCATATATCACATATACACAACCATACTAGATGATCATCGACCATAACCTTAAATGATGAGGCACGAGCCTATTGGCCCAATCACTTATATCACGATCTATATGTGTATCGATGCATCTCCATACCCTGTGATCATCCATCTTATCATTATTGGATCTACGGGCACCTCAGTGCATCTCCAAGTATTGCGATCACCTGAATTGGCCTTGTGTGTCCCACTACCATATCTAAGCTTTTATTACATCTCTTTATGTAATTATAATATAATCTAAGGTACGTAGATTAGTTAATAAATAAAAAAATAAAGATTCACAGGCCCCAATAATAATAATAATAATCTCATGCACACATATATCACATCACATGATGTATGATCATTCACCCACATCATACATTGCATGTACACATCATCATATAAGAATCTAAATAATAATAATTAATTAAATCTTTTAATTAACTATATTTTTTTAATTTCGGGATACCCTACACTAGGATACCCTATGTAAAAAATTAATTAATTTATGAAGGATATGAAAGTTAAATAAAAAAGTTTAGGCTTCAAAATTTCTGTATTTCATGATAATGCACGCTTTCATTGTGCCGCTGTAGTTTTTGTAGGATTTTAACGAATCTATTTTTTATCTATTTTAGATACGAATAAAATTTTCTAAGCTTGATCTGTTGTTAGTGATCATAGACATCGACGACGATGATAAGATATCGTAAGAATCGACGTCGAGCCCTCCTCACAGAGTCTCAAACGATCAGAGGAGCGCAGATAAATCATAATCATCAACAGACCGCCGTGCACGTCTCGTAAAGCAGGGACGTGGAGGTCCTCCTGAAGTCCTAGGCCGTATGGACCGTTGGTCCGTGGATATCCAAGCTATAAGATCCGTGGAGGAACTGACGCCGCATGAGGTTGCCTTACACGTTACAGATTTATACAGGGGGCCACGTAAAAAGAGAGGAGACGATCAGAGGGGCATAGTTAAATCATCATCCACCATCGATGCATGGGTCATGAAGCAGAAACGTGGAGGTCCTTCCTCGGTGGATGTACTAGCTTTAGGATCGATGCAGGAGAGGCTAAATAACTGCTTGAAGCAGCAGCAGGAACCGCTCAAACTGCCGCCCCCATGAATGGTTTCAAAGCCGCTTCCCCTCCCATCTTTTCCACTTTTCCGCATGCAGCGAACGATCATGGACTCCTCATCCTCCATCAACCTCCCTTACCTTCCTCCTCCTCCTCCTCCTCCTCCTCCTCCCTACCAACCTCTTCACCAACCCACTCCTCCACCCCTACAGCACTTGGATGAGAACAGCGCTCGGCCTCTCCCTCCCCAACCCAAGTACAAGCCCTCCCCTGGCTTCGTCCCTCATGGCCGGGATCCAAGTTTCCAACACAACCTGGGGCCCTTCTCCTTCCCTCCCTCCTCGACCATGGCGAAGCCGAAGCCCCGAAGAAAGCCGGATCTGGCGGCTGCCACCACTGCCGCGCCAAAAGCCACCACCCCACCGTGCACTGAGTGCGGCAAGCGCTTCTCTTCCTGGAAGGCCCTGTTCGGGCACATGCGCTGCCACCCCGAGCGCCAGTGGCGCGGTATCAATCCCCCGCCACACCTCCGGCGTCCGCTCCCTCTCGCGAGCCCGACTCCAGAGGAACACTTCACCGACGAGGAGTACGAGGTGGCCGCCAGCCTCATCCTGCTCTCTCGTGGCCCTCACAGGGACATCAGCGCGCTTTGCCGGGTGGAACCAGAACGCGCGGACGCAATGCGGCCCTTCTCCTTCCCGCAGCCGCAGCAGACAAGTGGCGGCGTCCTAGTAGGTTCAGAAGATGCGTGCCGGAGTTGGAAGAGGGCATGGGAGGAGGGTGAAGCAACGAGGTGCTATCACAAGTGCAAATGCGACGATTGCTCAAGGGGCTTCTCCACTGGCCAGGCTCTTGAGGGGCACAAGCGGCACCACTGGGAGAGAGAGGAGGAGATTGTTGTGGGCTGTTCATCTTCTGGGAACTACGTTTTGGACCTCAACTTGCCGCCCCCTTCCCTGGAGAACAACGAAGCCAACCCAAGCACTGTTTTGGACTTAAGGTTGGGCATTTGAAAAAGGTTTTGCTCTGTAGTATGCATCTTGCAGTTCTAATACACATCTGCCATTGTTCATCTCCACAGCAACTTCGAAGATGAACTCTGGCTTTGTATTTGATGTCCTCAAAGTGGGACACTGGAGAATTGTTTTAAGGTTGTAATTTGAACATTCCCATTAATTTAACTCAATAACCGCATAGTTTCTGCAGAAGGACACTCTTATCTGCAAACTTTAGGAAGTATTCGTCTCTGAGGCCAATTTATATATATCTCAGTGAAGCAAACTTATAAATAAGAAATAATGCCTAGATAAATCACATTGTTGTCATCTTATTTTGAAAGTGTGGAAGTAGCGTAAAAGTATTAAAGAAAATTATAAACAAGTACAAAATTAAGGAGCTCTATCGCATACATAAAATGCACAATCTGTAGCAGTTGGATGTTTGAAATACTGGACCAGATAGCTGTGCATCATATATGATGATGTGGAGTATAATGCTTGAATAAATGACATTAAACTCCATCAAGTACTTTGTGTTTCCACCTCGGAAATGTTGTCTCTGGATTATGGAAGGAGATCTTTCTTTGGGATGTTTCATTCTAAAAACTCAATGCAAGTATAGAAATTTGTTATATTAAAGATATGTGGGCAGTGTTAGTTCACAACTGAGGTAACTACACTTGCCCAAACCAACCCTGCCACCCAAAAAAAAAAAAAATTCCACCTCCGCCTCTGCCTCCTCTCCTACCATCACCCACCATCTGACTTCTCCTCCTCTACCTTCATCTTCTCCTTTCCGTCCTCTTTCGTCTTTGTCTCGTCCTACTCCTCCAATTCTGCCTCCTCACTTTCTTGTTCCTCGACTACCTTCCCCTCCCTTACACCTCCTCTGCCTCCTCCCTCTCCTAATTTGTTCACTCAGACTCCTTCGTTTACCTACAAAAGCCCTTGTTACTCTAAAATTAAATTTAAGTACACTTGTTTGTAGGTACTAATAAAAAAATATTAATTTAGATGCGAAATAAATCTATATTCACCATAAAATGAAAAAAAACTAATTTTAAAATCATGTTCTAGTAGAATTCTGAGAGTTTTTCTGAAATTGTTTGGTCGAACTTGATCATATTACACTTGAAAATAAATAAAAATATACTTTCACAAAACCTATAAAAAAATCTAAGTATTGATAATTAATTATTATAAAAAAATTAAGAATAAAAAATTGGTGAATGTTTGAATAATATCCTAGTAAATTGGTGAATGTTTGAAATGATTTGATTGAAGTTGACTTTATTATACTAAAAATAAACTAAATAAACTTGTTTATATACCGATATAAAAAACTTAAATTTTAATAATTAGTTATCCTAAAATCCTCTTAAACTGAGAAATATATTATTAATATCATCAAAATGATTTTCTCATTGATTGGTGAACGTTTTAGATAGTTTAGTTGAAGTTGATCCTATTATACTCAGAAATAAATTAATATACACTCATTTATATAACCTAACAAAAAATTCTAAATTTTTATAATTAACTATCCTTAATCCCTTCAATAATAGCATGGTAGATTGATGAAAGTTTTTAATAGTTTGGGGGTGGGGGTAAATTAGTGCAAGTGTAAATTTTTGCTTTAAAAAAATTATTTTAGCTTTAAGTAAGACATGAAGATCCAAAGCTTTTCATAATAAGTGATTCAAAGAAGATTATTAAGTTAATTACTTATAAATTAATTAAGAAAGAGTAAGAAAATTTGAGAGATAAGCAACATCATAAAAATTGTTTGATGTGGAAACCTTACTTTCAAAGAGTAAATGAAATCGAAAGTGTCAATACAAAATTAGTAAGCAAGAAAAGCAAATAAATAACTCACAAGTCTTATAGTAGTTTGGTACCAATGTGCCTACATCCACTCCCGAGTCCTCCTCCTTGAGGCACATCGACGTCTACTACTGATCTTCTTTAGGGAAAGACCAAACTCTTATACTTTGCTTACAAGGGAGACAAGATTACAACTCTTTGATTACTTCATTATCCCTTTCTTTTTTCTTATAATCCACACAAGTTTTTCACATAATTTTATCCCCAAATTATTATATAGAATGTAAGAAAACTTATGGTATTTATAGACCCCAAATGACTTCAGAATTTGGAGTCAAAAATCAAACTCACTCGAAAAATCCGGGTATGAGCAGTTCACCCGTCGACCTAGGTAGGTCAACCACCGAAAGTACCCAGATTCTTGGGTATGGGCGGTTCAACCACCCAGCCTGGGCGGTTTAGCCGCTGACAACCATCCGAAATCCTGGGCAGCATCGGTTGAACTGTCGATCACCGATGGTTTACCCGTCGGAATCTCCAAAAAAGTGATTCCCCTCTACTATTCAAATTTCGGCTTGAATTTGATGTTGACTAATTCTTTAGTCAATTGACTAAGCTCAACCTGAGCTCAACCTAACCCTCATAGTAGACCTGATTGCCTCTTTGAGTTGATTTGAATTTCTTTCAAATCACACTCATTTAGGACTCAATCTTAACCTACGACTTAAAGATTACAATCATAAATACAATAAGAAAATTTTTGGTATTTATAGACCTCAAATGACTTCATAATTTGGAGTTAAAAATCAAACTCATTCGAAAAATCCGAGTACGGGCGGTTCACCCGTCGACCTAGGCAGGTCAACCACCGAAAGCACCTAGATTCTTGGGTATGGGTGGTTCAACCGCCCAGCCTGGGCGGTTCAGCCGCTGACAACCATTCAAAATCTTGGGCGGCGTCGGTTGAACCGTCGATCACCGATGGTTTACCCGTTAGAATCTCCGAAAAAGTGATTCCCCTCTACTATTCGAATTTTGGCTTGAATTTGGTGTTGACTAATTCTTTAGTCAATTGATTAAGCTCAACCTGAGCTCAACCAAACCCTCATAGCGGACTTGATTGCCTCTTTGAGTTGATTTGGATTCTTTTCAAATCACACTCATTTAGGACTCAATCTTAATCTATGACTTAAAGATTACAATCATAACATGATCACCAAGCTTATGACTTTACTCCCACAATCTGACAACCTCTGGAATATATAACGGTGAGTCTCACGGTATTTATCAGGTGATCTTCTGACGTATTTCTAGCGATCTTCCCAATACCTTCGTCAAGGTCCTAGCGAGCGCCCAACGAGCTTTCATCGCATCTTCCAAAACTTTGGCCCGATGCCTAAACTTGATCCTAGGTCCATATCTGATTTATAACTCCTTCTCTCGTCGTGGTTAAACTTGCATGATGCTAACTATGATTTAAGTAATTATAATCATAATGGCCAACACATCCACTTCAAGACATTCCCAACTCTCGATAAGCCTTTCGGCTACCCCGATAATTTTCCAGTGAATCTTGGTCTTCTTCCGGCGAACTCTCTTGTGCCCTCCTGGCAAGCTCCCGATACCCTTGGCGAGCTCTCGATACACTCTTGGTGAGTTCCTAACTACATTGTTCGAACCCCAGCCCGATGCATGAACTTGACCTTGGTCAAACTCTAATTGTCATATTCTCTCTATCACAGTTAATCCTGTATCAATCAACTTTAATAACATATATTAGATTAATAACCCATCAATTGATTTCACCATCAAAATCTGAGATTCAACATATTATATTAAAAAATAAACCAAAATACACTCGTTCATAAAATCTATATAAAAATATAAAATTTGATAATTAATTATCATAAAATTCTTGTAAAATAGGAAATATGTTAGCGATAATATCAGAATGATATCCTAGTATATTTGTGATAGTTTGGGATGATTTGGTTGAAGTTGGCCATGTTATACTTGAAAATAAAATAAAATACGCTCGTACATAGAATTTGTATAAAGTATCTAAAATTTTCATAATTATTTATCATAAAATATTTTTAAATAACAAACATGTAAAAATGATGTTAGAACGATGTCCTAGTTTATTGGTAAAAGATTTAGATATCTTGGTTGAAGTTCACTCTCTTATCCTCAAAAATGAACTAAAACACACTCATTCATACAATCTAATACAAAAATCTAAATTTTGATATTAATTGTTCTTAAATCTTCAAAAATATAAAAAAGAATTACTAATGATGTCCTATTAGAGTGGCAACATATTGAGATGGTTTAGTTGAAGTTGCTCTTGTTAAAGTTGAAACTAAACTAAAATATAACCGTTCATAGGATAAAAAATCTAAAATTTGATAATTAATTATCTTAAAATTCTCTAAAAATGAGAAACATGTGTTAAAATATACTCATTTAAAATAAAAATATAAATTTTAATAATTAACTATCCTTAAATCCTTTAAGATGGAGTAGGAGGTGAATGAAGTGGATAATGACACAGAGGAGAAGGTTAAGGAAGTAGAGGAGGAGAGCAAGGAGAAAGAGGTAGAAAGACGTAGAGAAAACGAAGGAGGAGGAAAGCAAGGACAAGGAGGGGGTGGAGGAAGCAAAATTAGAGGAGGAGAAAAGCATTTATTCATGCATTTTAATGACTAAGGGCATTTTTGTTCAAATTGAAAACTAGGGGCATCCCCTAGGGTAAAAAGGAATGGTAGGTATTGAATCTTAGATTTTAATGATTAAATCAATTAATAGATTATTGATCTAATAATATTATTAGAGTTGATTGATGTATAATTAATTACGATAGAAGGATTATTATGATCAGGGTTAGCTAAGGTTAAGTCCATGTATCGAGTCGATACATTTGGGAACTCGTCAGGAATGTGTCGGAAGCTCACCGAGGGTATTAGAAGTTTGCTAGGATAGCACAAGGGAGTTCGCCAAAAGAATACTGAGACTCACCGGAGTCAAGGGTAGCCAAAAAGCTTACCGGGAGTCGAGATGATTTTTATAATGGATATTTTAGTCATTATGATTATATTTAATTAAGTCATAATTAGCATCGTGCATGTCTAACTATGGCCAAGATAAAACCTAAGCATCAGGCCGAGTTCGAACGATGCAGTGGGATCTCGCCGGAAGTTTGTTAGAAGATTTGATGAAGTAATCAGGAAGCTCGCTGGGAACATGAAGGGAGATCGTCGGAAAAAAGATCGAAGGATTTATCGCAAGATTGTTGGAGGTTACCGGAGTATGTGGGAGTTAGGTCTTAATTAAGCTTAATTGATCATTAAGTATTATAATCATTGAGTCATAGTTAGGATTAGAGTCCTAATTGAGTTGGATTTGGAAAGAATCCAAATCAACTCAATGGGGCAACTGGATCCACTACTGGGTTTGGTTGAGCTCAATCAGTTGACCAAAGAGCTGGTTAACGTAAAAGTAAAGCCAGAATTCGAAAAGTGGAGAGAACCACTTTTGAGAAAATTTTGATGGGTAAACCACCGGTGAGCAATGGTTCGACTGCCCGTACCACAGAATCTAGGCAGTGGGCAGCAGATTTTGGTAGGTAAACTGCCCAGGTGATGGGTGAATCGCCGTATCATAGAATCTGGGCGGTGATCGGCCACTTATGGTGGGTAAACCACTCAGGTCGGTGGGTAAACCACCCATATTTGGATTTTCTAGATACAATTCGATTTTGGCTCTGATTTTAGAGCTAATTGGGGCCTATAAATATCTCAAGTTTTTTTACATTCAGAACAACACTTTTGGGGGATTATATTATGAGAAAATATTGTGTGAGAATTGTAAGAAAAATAAAAGGGGTAAGGGATAGAGCTTAGTGTTGTAAATCTAGTCTCCCTTGTAAGCTCAAGTGTAAGGGTTTGATCTTCACTTAAAGAAGATTGGTAGTGGATGTTGGTGTGCCTCAATAAGGACTCAAAAGTGGATGTAGGTCGTTAGCGCCGAACTACTATAAAATTGTAATTGTTTCATACTTGGATTGCTTGAATATTATTGAATTGATGCTTCCAACTTAACTCCTTGAAAGTAAGACGATAAGTTCTTTTCCTTAAACATGATTATCTTTTCGGCTTCTTACTTTTGATCACTCACTTGTTTTATTAAAAATGAAAAGTTTTGGATTTCATATTCTATCTTATTCAAAAGTCTTTTGCTTTAGAAAGAAAAATTTTAGCTTGCACTAATTCAACTCCTCCCTATTAGTGTCAATTGATCCTAATAATAGGCATCATATAATAAAAAAATAATAATATGAGCTTTTTTTTTTGACATATTATCCAAAAATATATTGTTATGCACATTTTACTATACATGTTACACCCACACAAATAATATGGCTTATTATTATTTTATACATTTTGCTTGATTATCGATAAATATGCTCACAATCGACAAACAATCTCGGTTGTTGCGGTAGGGAGAAAAAACCTCAAAATTAAAAGAGAAACTAAGATATCAACATTCAAAGAACATACTAAAAAGTTGATAGAAAATTTACATATTGTTACTTCTTGTTTATATCCATAAAAAAATTAAATCTTTAATATATAAAAATATCCATTGCAAGGAATATCTTTCTTAAGTTAACCCAAATCTAAACTCCAAATTACTTGGTCACCCTCTCAGATAAACTCGGAAGAACTATTCTCTTAATCTTATTCAGATCCATTAGGAAATACCTAGAAGCACCCAAAGATTTTATTGATTTATTTATATTTACTAATTATTTATATTTGTTAACAAAAAAGATGACTTTTAAGAAACTTCAAGTACAATCTCTAAGAATATTGTAATATCACGCCAAAATCATATAGCATATAATTCGTCTACAACTAACCCATATATTTTGAGTTTCTCCACTAATAGAAATATTAACTATCCTTGATCCTTATGCAGCCAAGTGGTAGTTAAAATTTTCAAGATTGATACTAAATTTGAAAACGATAATGGGGAGATCTTATCACTTATGACATCATCCAATTTTTAGGAAATAATTAGTTAAACTTAATTTATACTAAAGTTTGTAATCAACTTTCATACAAACACTTAAAGTAGGTCTATGTCCAGTACAAGATCTGTTTGAAGTTACATTGTGCTAACATCGACAAGGAAATTTGAGCAAACCAAGTTGGATACATTTGTTTTCCAGCACTACCATGAGGACTCAAAACTGATACTTGATTAGGTTCATGCAGTAGTGGGTTTCGGTGATCAACTGTCGGATGAGGCAGAGACCCAAGTCCATCTCATTTCATTTATGAGGTAATACAAGAGGAAAAGGAATGATTTTAAGGGATCAATACGAGGAAGAGCAACGTTCGACGGACAGACGTGGTTGAACTTCGAATGGTCAATCATTTAACGGTTGTGACAACATAAAACAAGGTCACTATATCCTACAATCATGAAAGGGAAAGGATCAATAACCTATAAGTCGAGTTAGATAATGAGATACTTCACTCAATCTCTGCATTTCAGAGTAAGTAGGGATGTGAATAACAATATGCCAATAGATAATGGTGGCCAAGGCGAACATTCTAAGTTATGCATGTGATCCATGTGAACTTGTTTCTGTTAAGATCTTAATAACATTAAGAGGGTAGATAAATTAGTACAATAGAACTCGATTGAAAAATTAATATAATTTAAAATTTTGATTAATCAAGTTAAGGTTATGATTAAAGGGAATAAAATTAAGTCATAAGTAAAAGGATAAATAAAGAGAAGCAAATCAATTTATAATTCTTTGATCTTTCCAACCTATATTAACTCTTGATTCCTCTTCACTCGATGTGGCTAGCTTTCACTATCAATCTTCTTTCCAATTGGTGAAGATCAACTTTTCTTGTTACAACTCTCTTCTTTTAAAGCTTAGAAAATAAACTTCATACTCTCTTTTTACAATAGATATATCAGATCTTATGACTTTGAATTTTAACAACTCAAGAGAACAAGGACCCAACTATATTCAAAACAAGGCTTTATAATATTTCTCTAGCTTAGGAATATATCCCCCATCAGCCAAGCCTGAGTGGGGGTATTTATAGGCCCTAAAATGGAATCAAAATTTTAGGATATGGGTAGTACTACCACTAATATTATATGATACTAACATCATGACTTTTGATATTCTAGAATTTGGCAAGACTACTACCATAATTTTTGAATTTTGAGCAGTGTACCACTGTTGAAAAAATTAACAAAGCATAAACATTACTTATCGGTTGACTAAGGAGTTACTACTACCCTAGTATAGTCGTACTGTTAGGAAATCATGTGAGCATCACATGCGTAGTTAAAAAATAAAATAAAAGATTTTTCACATTTTTCATGTCGTCGTATAACGATTGATGCACGAAAAATCGTAAACCAAAAACTACGAATCGTGTCAGATGTCCTTTTATCTAGTGCTATCTATAAGATAGATCGATGCAGTAATGCTCCTCAAATCGTAACAAAAATCTGATAACTTTTACGCACCTTCTTCGCATCTTTCGCATCACGTTAAAGCGAACGTGGAAAATGAACTCCTTTCTTCTTTGCTACCCTCTCCCAGTAGGAAAAGGAGTAGTTGACTAAAAAGAGATGGGAGAGAGGAGAATGAAAGGGGGCAGCCAAAGATGGAGCCTATCACCTTTGTTGGCTACCCCTACCTCCTATTTATAGAGAGCTTCCAAAAATCCTAATGGATCCTGCCTTAATGGGTATTGAATCTCTATCCAATTACCCTTATCTCTTGGATTATTGGATCTCTATCCAATAATCTTAATTTGCCTCTAATTGGTTCTAACGCAAGGAAGGATATAGTACTAAGAACTGCAAATAACTCCTTGAGTGAAACCTTAAGTGATGAGGACTATGATATTGTACTATTATCAAGAAAGTCTAAAAAATTTATGAAAAAGAATAAAAACTATAAAAATAAAAATGAATCAAAAAAAAAGAAAAATGTCATATACATTGAATGTAAAAAACTAGGATATTTCAAAAATGAAAGTTTGCAATTATAGAAGAAGACATCCCACAAGAAGAAAGTTCTTTCGGCAACTTGGGATGTCTTAAGCTTTTCGGATGAAGAAGACCACTCCAAAGAAGAAATTGCTAACTATGCTCTAATGATGATCCAAGATGAGGTTAGTGATTCTTTAAGTATTTCTTTTATCGAGTTACTAAATATGTTTCAAGAATTATTTGATGAATTTAGAAAAATTAGTAAAACTTATAAGTTGCTTAAGAATGAATATGATTTGTTAGTTATTAGACTTGATGAAATGTATGATTCATTAGTATTACACAATTGTTATTCTAAATGTGAAATATTAGATAATGTTAAAGAATAAAACATCATGCTAAAGCAAACCTTAGAAAAATTTGAAATAGGAAATAAATCCCTTAATACGATTCTTACTAATAAGGGTCATATTAATAGAAGAAATGATATAGGCTTTGTTGGTAACATTCAACAAAAGCCAACCATTTTTGTTAAGGGACCACCTTAAATTTACCATCAAAAGCTAAATATAATTTTTGTAAAAAATTAGGATATAAAGTCAATAAATATTTATTTAAAAATTATAGTCCACACAAATTAGTTTGGGTACCCAAATGAACCATAAATAATTTTAAGTCATTAGAAAAAATGTGAAGAACATTCCATGAAAGACCCAAACTCAAATAGGTATCTAAACTAACCCCTCCCATATTATAAATTTATCTCTTAAGAAGGCTAGGAGCACTAAATAATATTTTGAAAGTAGATGCTCAAGACACATGACCTGAGATCTAATACTCTTTCAAGCTCACTAGCCTAAGTAATAATAAGAAAAGTTATTGAAAATAAAATTATTGGTAATGAATCTTTGAATGATTCATTAATCTTGAATGCTCCCAATAGTGCATGACTTTTTGCATAGCTAGAATATACTAAAATTAGAACAAAGAAAGTTTAGTACAAAATTATCTAAGTTGAAATATATGAAAGAGAGATTTTGATGATGCTTGTATACTTGTATTGACTTGTAATGCTTAAAAGAGTGTATGTAGTCTTAAGATAAAATTAAATGAAATGATTAAATGCTGAATTTAAACTTTAAAAAATTATTATATGAAATCATGCTTTATTTTCTAATGTGGTTGAAAAATTAAAAAAATTAAATAAGAATAAAAATTTTGTGGTAACATATTAGACTATTTTAATAAACAAAAATCATTGAATTGGAAATATACAAAAGATTTTGTTTGAAAATATTTTATTATAATAATCATAATGATTTTGTTGGAAAATATTTTACTCACATGGAAATTCATATTGTAATGACCTTGATGATATTATGTTAATGTTAGTGTTGAAGAAGTAACTTGAAATATGATTGAATGGTTGAATATTAGAATTTGAGCATAGAATAAAATAAAAAAAGAAGAGAAATAGCATGCTTCATTTACTAATATTTTTGAAAAGAGAATGAAATGAGCATTGTAATTCATTTCACTAAGTCTAAAGAATTAAACTCACTTAAAAAAGAAAAATCATTGGAATGAATCAAATCTCTTGTTTGAAAATATTTTATTGTAATGAATTTAATGATTTCTTTTGGAAATAATTATTGGATTTTCAGCTTTAAAATATTTAAAAATATTTTACTTGGTTAAAAGTATTTATTATGATTTTGATGTTTTCTTTTATAAATTAAACTTAGTTTTTGATGACAATGCATAAAGGCATTCTTGAAACAAATCACATTAAACAACTAAGAAGGAATATATTTCTTGAAAACATCTTTATCCTATCAAGCTTTCAATAAGAGATAAAATAATACCTTTATTGTTGAATCTCTTAAACAATAAAATTGATTTGATGATTTAAACTTGAAAAATTTTTCATCCTAATCATAGTCTTGACTACTCAATATTTATAACTTGATATTTCTATATGAATCAAGATCCTTCTTATTTGATCTCCTAAGATTCCATTTTATCATATAAGAGGAGATTTATTAAATCATATCTTTTGGTATTCATAAATATCTTTTGATAATAATATCATTCTTGACATGATTTATTTTATAACTCATGTATGGTATAACTTATCATCAAAACTAATATTTATTAAATTTGTGATAAGTTGAAAATTCAATGAGATTTGTTGTATTATGAATGTTCCCTTAGTTTCTAGACTAGTCATATCTTCAATGAAGATCAATTTTTTTAACAACTATGATTTTTAGTAAAAATGAGATCTATGATTTTAATAATTATAATATAATATCAAGATTGTTTAGGTTTCATAAGATTTCCAATCAATATTGTTAGGAAAATTATTTAATCATGTCTTATAGCACTTAAAGATTTAATTTTTCATGACATGATCCCTTTGTACTTATGGTCATAAAGAAAACATATCATCATAATCCTTTTGACAATAAAAAAGGAGGTGACAAAATTATTGATTTGGTTAAAAGAAATTTTGATTATGAAAAATCTTCTAATATTAGATAAGGAGCGATTTGCTAAAAAGAAAAATTATACTATCGTATTCCTTTTCTTGACAATGATCATAGAGGGAGAAAATTATTAATATGATTAGAAGCAAATTAGATATGTTAACATTGAATGAGAAACAATTTGCTTAGAAGAAAATTTTAAATTTTAAATTTTTTAAATGTATGATTAACAATTTGAGCTTGATTTACTATCATGTTTTTTCTTTTGAATTCATGACATTTATAAATTACACTTCTTACCCAAATCTACGTGAGATAATCTTCAAAATGTATGATTTGCTATATTTCAAATTTCTTGATTTGCTATTGTGTCTGAAATTCTACATAAGAAGAATGCATAAGTGGATCTTAGATTTCTTAAATTTTTAAGCTCATCTTTAAAATAATTATTTTAAAATTTACATCTATAAGATTGAGGTTGAGAGCTAGAAATACTAAACCAATGAGAATGCTTGAATTATGTGATTTGATACTCTTATTTAAAATGACAAATTAAATTAAATGGGTAGTTCATAACTTTTGGATTTCGAAATTTATAATGTTAAGTTCTATTTTTCTGATATGATATTTTTCACTCTCCTCACTTGTTTATTCTTTATTATTTAAAGAAAGGGAAGAGAAATTTTCATAAGAATTTTATCCTATTTTATTAAGGGGGAGCAATGTAAAATTTATTTTGTAAAAATATGAGAACTTTTGACACATGATGATCTTATGTATCATAAAATTACTTGCTTGTTATTTTATCTCTTTTTGATGATGACAAGGGGGGGAAATAGCAAATTAATGGCACAAAAATGATACATACATGTCAAAGGGGAAAAAAAAATTCATAAGAAAATTATTGACACATGTGCATTGAAATCATTTGCTCTAACCTTTTACCTTTTTGTTGATGATAAGGGGGGATAAATGACATATTGATGACACATGTAGAAAAATAAAAAATAGATATTTCTCTTATTTTTGTTGATAAACAAAGAGGGAGAAATAATTAATGACTTAAGAGAATTTCAACTTAATGTATGATTGATGCATAATTCATGTTATATACTTTAAAAATTTGATGATTCATGATTGGTTAAGATAAATATCATATATCATGTATCATGTATGATTTGATGATTTTAAATTCATGATATATCATTTCATAATTTGATAAATGGATGTTATGATACTTGAATTCAAGAGTAGTTGGTTCTCTTGAATTTGAGTTTTTCTTATTAGATTATGGCATGGATTTAAGGGGAGTAAAGTTTAGCTCTCGTCATCAATTGATTGTCATCATCAAAAAGAGGCAGATTGTTGAAACCCAGATTTTGATAATGAAATCAATTAATGGGTTATTGATCTAACATGTGTGTTAGAGATGATTGATGCAGAATTAACTACGACAGAGAAAGAAAGTTACAATCAGATGTTAGGCTAGAGTCAAGTTCGGGGCATCTGGCCGGGGTTTGGATGATGCAGTGGGAACTTGCTAAGAGACTCACTGAAAGTTTGCCGAAGGTATCAGAAGCTTATTGGGAGTTCGCCGGGAGCTTGCCGAAGGGATTGGGGACTTATCAAGAGTTCGTTAGAAGCTTGTTGAAGGTATCAGAAGCTTACTGGGAGTTCACCGGAAGCTTGTTGAAGGTGATCGAGAGCTTGTCAGGATAGCATCGGGTGTTCATCGGAAGAAGACTAAGAGACTCACCGGAAGATCGTCAGGGGTTACCAACAAGCTTACCGAGAGTCAGGAGGGTCTCATTAGACTTGATGGTTACATTGATTGTAATTAACTAGTCATAGTTAGCATCATGAGGTTTGAGTCCAACTTAAGTTAAGTTTGGAAGAAATCCAAATTAACTCAAGTGAGGTAATCCGGATCCACTATGGGGTTTAGATTGAGCTCAGGTCGAGCTTAATTGGTTGACTTAAAAATTGGTCAACAGGAGGTATAACTCGAGATTGAAAAAGTGAAGGGAATCACTTTTCTGAAAATCCTAGCGGTTGTACCACCAGTGAGCGACGATTGTACCATCGCCATCCAAGAATCTAGGCAGTATGCGATGGTTGTACCACCCAAGTTGGTGGTTGTACCACCACTGCCTAGGAATCCAAGCAGTAGGCAACAGTTGGACCACCCAAGTCTGCAATTGTACCACTTGTACCCTATTTTCAGGGTGACTTATGGTGGTTGTACCGTTGCTGGTTACATCGCTTGTACTCGAATTTTTCGGGTACGTTTGAATTTTAGCTCTATCATTCTGAAGCCAATTAGGGTCTATAAATACCTCAAGTTTTCTTACATTTAGCACATGTTTTTATACAACAATCGGGCTAGAAATTGTGTGAAAAAATTGGGTGCTAAAAGTACTAGTTACAGGTGCCCTACAAGCCAATCACATGAGTGATGACACGTGTGACACATTGTGTGATCTTTTTGCTTATGATTAATATTGACATATTCTCACATTATATTATTTGTAACATATATATTATGATGTCCTGGGTTCTGTACAATGGAAATCAGATCGTGATGAGATCACGATAATAAGATCGATTCACCTTTAAATACAGATCCTAAATAATCCTGGTCATAGGTTACTTGAGAGGGACATCGAGATAACTAGATAGACCAGTGTACTATATATTAGTCCATATGATGGAGGCGACTGGTCTCATAGCCACTTGTGTGGAGACACTAAGGATATAGTACAAGTGCTCATTGGAGAATGAGTTCACTGATTGATCCGCTTATGGAATACTGTATAGTTGATGATACCTAATATCAGACAGTGATTCCAGAGTCCCACTTGTGTATCTGGCCCTTTGACTTGAGACACCAAGGATGCCTTATATGAGTACTCCTTTCTTTGATACCAGATTTATAGGTTTGGAAAGTTCCAGAACTAGTACAGCTGGTTCTCAGGATTGGTAGCCAACCTTACAAAGGTAATTGAGTGTCAATAGAGGATCATCCACCCTTGGTATCATAAGAGGAATATCCCATATGTGCTTGCTTAGACAAATCCCTAGCCAGGGTTATTCGGATTGAGAGAGAAAGAGTTCTTCGAGAAAATCTGATTAGAGCTAGACTATAACGGATTCTGTATGTGGCACGATAGTACTATGTCCAATATACGGTCTCTAAGATATTAGTTGGATGAGGGATTATAGATATACGGTAATTATGGACAAACAAGTCTGATGGATTTGATCCCCCCTGTACCGTCTGGGGAATATGACGTAGTGGCCTAGTACGTTCATAGTCCATGAGTCAAGTGAATTATTATGGGGATAATAATTTACTATATCAGAAGGAGTTCTATTCTCCTTCTGATGGGAGTGACTCACGACCAGCTCAGTATCAGGCCTAGAGGGTCACACATATATGATGGCTGCTTTAGTGAGTATAGGATTATATGAAGATCCAATTAGTACCTATTCTCATTAGATGAGACTCTATGCTAATGGGCTCTTTGATTAAGGCTCAATTAGAGGCCTAAGGAGATTATTGGATAGAGATCCATTAATGTAAGGTTAGTGGGTAATTGGATGGAGATCCAATACCCACTAAGGCAGGAGCCCTAGGGTTTTTAGTGGCTCTTTATAAATAGGAGGGGAGACTCATGGTTGATAGGCTGTAGCTTTAGCCACCAGCTCTTATTCTCCTCCCTCCCTCTGCGTAAGAGTTGCGAGATCAAATTGGAGGAGTTTTGCTACAGAGATCCATTGTGTGGATACCACTATATAGGAGGACACTTGACCTTCTTTATCTTCTTCATCCGGATCTGAAATATAGGGATATACGATCTCCCTAGGTAAAATCAATCTCCCATACATCGTGATTTTTCAGTTTTTGTAATTTTTCTCGTGATCCCAATCTTTTGCACAATGATTTGATTTGCATGGGAAACTGGTTTTTATTTTGAATTCTATTGCACATGTGATGCTCCCGCTGAGGTTTCTCAACAGTGGTATCAGAGCCAAGGTTTTCATGCAAAGTATTAGTTTTAAACTTTGTATGATAAGATTGAATCGCATAGAATCGTTCTATGCATTTTTGTTACATTTTTGCAGCGAAGGTAACGAGGAGGAGGCGGCACGGTCGGCCCATGCCGACCACCACGGCGCAAGGCCCCTATAAGGGCGGTCTGTGGCTGGACCACCCCAGAGGCCGCGCCACTCGGCGGCAGCAACGACGCTGGCACGACCGGTTATGGCTCGTGGGTCAGTAGCTACCCATGGGCACACAGCTTGCGGCGTAAAGGGGGGGCTGCAAGGGCTATCGCTCGCGACCAGCCACTAGCATAGGCGGTGCGTCGCAGGTGGCAATCCTTTGGTAGGGTGGCGCCACGGGCAAGGGCGGCCAGATAGCGGCGGAGATGGGGCTAGAGGGGTTGAGGCATCCTTTTGAGAAAAGAATGATCCTACCCCTTTAAATTTTAAAAATTTTGAGGACCGTCCTCGTGTTAAAAATTTTAAAAATGCCCTCAATAATTTTAGAAATTTCGAGGACTGTCCTCTCATCCAAAATTATAAAAATACCCTTGATAATTCTAAAAATTTCGAGCATATCCTGATTTCGAGAAAAATAATTAATTAAATAGTTTAATTAATTATTATATATCTAGTAATCCTACATATGATGTGATGTACAAGTGATGTATGATGTGGATGGATGATCATGAGCCAAGTGTTGTAATGTGTATAATTGTGATTATTATTATTAGTGGGGCCTGCGAATCTACGTTTTTCTCGTTTATTGTTGGGCCTACGTGCTTATGATTATTTGTAATTACATGGAGAGGCACAGTGGGAGCATAGAGGTGACAGCGGGACCCATAATACCATGGCGAAAGATCACGATGCATGGTGATGCAACAATCTGACATAACCGATAATGATGAGATCAACAATCATAGGGCATAGAGATGCGCCAATGTATACATAGATCCTATTGTGAGTGATTAGGCCCATTGGCTCGGGCTTAATCATATTAGGTGATGGCTCATAATCATTCGGTGTGGCTTACATATGTGATGTGTTATACAACTACTAGATATATGTATATATATATTTGCATACAATGTAGATATATTTATTAAATATGTATGTGTGTGACATGATATATTAGGAGATTGATACAAAAAACCCCTCCTAAGATAACATTAAGTTGGTAAGCATGAGGCAATAAGATTGACACACGTAGCCTTTCATCGTTATAGGAAGAAATTGAATCACGACATAGGTTCAGTTGATCGAGTTCCTCGAGGCTCACCTATCTACGTGATCGAGATCTTACCTACGAAATAGAGATGTCACTGGTGACCTGAGGACATAGTATGCTTGGTCGAGTCCCTAGAGGACATATCATCAAATTAGACTCATCTTGGAATGATAGTGATGATTTAACTAAACATCATAGTTGGTCGAGTCCCTCGAAACTATGATGATTCAGAGGCCAAACATGACGAAAATTAGAAGAAGTTGTGATTGGCAAGAGTTACCTACCTTTTGGGCTTAGTGTAATTGGTCGAGTCCCTCGAGGTTGCACTAAGATGTCAATTGGATCTCGATCCCCACTAGGAGTTTTCCGGAGACTTCCGTCTCACATGTCGAGGGTGTCACATGATTTACTAAGAACATAGTGGGAGTACATTAAGATAGAAGTCCATATCTTAATTAGTATTTTATGTAAAATCTGCAGATTATTTAATTAACGCTATATCTTACTTTTCACTAGCAAAACCCCTATGTGGCATATTGATGCCAACCGCCTCATTGGTTCAAAAGCTCCACAATTTGAGAATTATTCTCAGGGAAGAGAAAATCATATATATCCTTAATACGATTGTGCCTACACTGGAGGAAAGGATAAGCTAGGATGAGATCACTCACTTTGTAAAGTATAAAGATAGTCATAACGGATAACTTATATATTGATCTTATACTTCAGTCCCTACCAGATTCCTTTTCACGATTCTTTATTAACTTTAATATGAACAAGTTTGAGGTGACTCTACCTAAGCTCCTCAACATGTTGAGGGAAGCTAAAAGTACTATCAAGAAATAGAAGTCAGTTCTTTATATTGGTGAGACCAATTGGAAAAGGAAGGCCAGCAAGACCCTTAAGAAGGGCAAGGGTAAAGAAAGTTCGGGTAAGGCAAAGATTGCCTAGAAAGACGTAGCAAAGAATAAAGGACAATGCTTCTACTATGGTCAAGACGAGCATTGAAAGAGGAACTATAAGGACTATCCTGCAGAGAAGGTGAAACAGAAGCTTAGAGAAGCTTCAGGTATATTGATGATCAGTCTTCACTTGTTAGATTTTCATGATAACACATGGGTATTGGATATCGAGAGTGTTTATCATATTTGTAATTTGTTGCAAGTTCTGATAAGACCTAGGAGACTGGCTAGAGACGAGATGGACCTCAAAATGGGCAATGGAGCAAGAGTTGCTACAGTTGCTATTGTATTAGATGCATGCTATTTTGTCCCTTCTATTATTAAAAATATTATTTTAATTTCTTGTTTGACAATTAGTGGATATAAATTAGTTTTTGAGAATAATAGTTGTTCAATAATTATAGATAATGAGATCATCACTAGAGGGACCCTTATAAATAGCTTATATGTGTTAGACACAACTTCACATATCAGGAATATAAATATATCTAAGAGGAAAAGAGATAAGGTGAATAATGCATACCTATGACATTATAGACTAGGTTATATACATGAGAGAAGGATTCAAAAGTTGCTGAAAGATGGATACTTAGATCCATTTGACTATGAGATATATGCAACTTGCGAACCTTGCCTTCATGGGAAGATGGTCAACTCTCATTTTAGTGGAATTAGAGAGAGAGCCAACGAGTTATTGGGACTCATACATAGTAATATATGTGGTCCCATGTCGACTCAGGCTATAGATGGTTACTCATACTTCATTACATTCATTGATGATTTCTTTAGGTATGGACACATGTACTTAATGAAGTACAAATCTGAGGTCTTCAAGAAATTCAGGGAATATAAGAATGAGATAGAGAACCAAATTGGAAAGAGTATTAAGACTCTTCGATCAGATCGAGGAGGAGAGTACTTAAGTACGGAGCTCACCCATTTCCTTAGGGACAATGAGATTCTATCCCAGTGGACACCTCCTTATACATCTCAGCTCAATGGTGTATCAGAAAGGAGGAATTTAGACATGGTGTAATCCATGATGAGTTTCACTAACTTACCCGTCTCATTCTAGGGATACGCCCTAGAGACCGTAGCTTACCTTTTGAACAGAGTTCCATCAAAATCATTAGTGTCTACACTATATGAGATATGAAAAGAAAAGAAGTCTGATCTTAAGGTAGTTAAGATTTAGGGCTATCCTACCCATGTTAGAAGACACAACCCTAACAAGTTGGAATCAAGGATGGAACATTGCACATTCACGGGATACCTAAGGAGACTTTAGGGTATTATTTCTATCATCTCGAGGACCAAAAAGTCTTTGTTGCCAAGAGAGCTGTGTTCTTTGAGAAGGAACACATTCTTGGTGGAAACAGTGGGAGTGAGATAGAATTGAGCGAGGTTAGAGAACCTAGCTCAAGCACCATTCCAGAGCCCAAGTCTGTTCATGTACCTAACACACAAATTCCAATTTTACATTGGTCTAGTAGAGTATCTCACTCTCTTGAAAGATATGTGGGACATATCAGTGGAGATGACTCTTAGGATGTTGATCCTCAGACCTACGAGGAGACTATTATGAGTATAGACTCCGGGAAGTGGCAAGAAGCTATGAGTTCTTAGATGGATTTCATGTACTATAACAAGGTTTGGAACCTTGTGGATGCACCGAGGGTATTGTACCCATCGACTATAAATGGATCTTCAAGAAGAAGATCAGAGTGGATGGAAAGGTAGATACCTATAAAGCAAGGCTGGTAGCTAAAGTATATCGTCAAAGATAAAGAGTTGACTATGACGAAACCTTTTCACCTATAGCCATGCTTAAGTCCATTAGAATTCTTTTAGTTATTGCAGCACACTATAACTATGAGATCTGGCAAATGGATGTCAAAATGACATTCTTCAATGGTAACCTCGAGGAGGAGGTATATATAATATAGCTAGAGAGATTCATATCTAAAGAGAGTCTAGATAAAGTCTGCAGGTTGCTTAGATTCATTTATGGATTGAAACAAGCTTTCCAAATTTGGAACATAAGATTTGATGAGGTGATAAAATCTTATGACTTCGTTAAGAATGAAGATGAGCCTTGTATGTACAAGAAGGTAAGTGGAAGCGCTATCACCTTCTTAGTGCTATATGTGGATGGAATCCTAATTATTGGTAATGATGTAGGAATGCTCTCCAAGGAAAAGGCTTGGCTATCCAGAAACTTCTCCATGAAAGACTTAAGGGAAACATCCTATATTTTGGGGATCCAGATCTATAAAGATAGATCTAAAAGGATGCTTGGCTTGTCTTAGTCTAAGTACATAGACTCCATTGTCAAAAGGTTTGGTATAGAGAATTCCAAGAGAGGTCTCATACCTGTGAGACATGGAATATTACTTTCTAAGAGTATGTCCCTAAAGACACCTGAAGAAAGGACAAACATGGATAAGATACCTTATGTATCAACAATAGAGTCTATTATATATGCGATGCTATGTACAAGGCCTGATATAGCACATGCTCTAAGTGTTATGAGCAGGTATCAGGCAGATCCAGGTTTAAAACACTCGAAGATAGTAAAGTGTATCATTAAGTACTTGAGGACTAAGGATCTTTTACTAGTATATGAAAGAGGTAGCCTCCAGGTTGAGGGCCATACAGACTCAAGTTTTAGTTCGACATTGATGATAGCAAGTCAAATTCATGGTATGTTTTCACAATGAATGGAGGAGCATTAAGCTGGAAGAGTTCGAAGCAAGATACTATTACTGACTCGATCACAAAGGCAGAATACATTGTTGCAGCAAAGTAAAGGGTGTGGATAAAAAAGTTCATCAAGGATTTGGGAGTCATACCAAGTAGCATGGAGCTGACTCCCATATATTATGATAGCGACAGTGTGACAACTCTAACAAGGGAACCCAGGTCTTATTAGAATTATTCTGAGGAGGTTCCATCTAATTAGAACGATCATGACCCGAAAAGATATAGTAATGGAAAGAGTTTCATCTGAAGATAACATTGCAAATCGACTGACGAAGCCATTGGCTTAGATTGTATTTGAGCGTCACAGGGGTCTGATAGGGATTAGACACATAGGAGTGATAACACACTATGTGATCTTTTTGCTTATGATTAATATTAGTATATTCTCACATTATATTATCTGTAGTATATATTGTGATGTCCTTGGTTCTATGCAATGGGAATCAAATCATGATGAGATCATGATAATGAGATCGATTCACCTTTAAACATAGATCCTAAATAATCTCGGTCATAGGTTACTCGAGAGGGACATCGAGATAACCAGACAGACCAGTGTACTATATGCCTATCCATATGATGGAGGCGACTGGTCTCATAGCCACTTGTGTGGGGACATTAAGAATATAGTACAAGTGCTCATTAGAGAATGAGTTCACTGATTGATTTGCTTATGGAATGTTGTATGGTTGATGATACCTAATATCAGATAGTGATTCCATAGTCCCAGTTATGTATCTGGCCCTTTGACTTGAGACACTAAGGATGCCTTGTATGGGTACTCCTTTTTTTGACGCCAGACTTACAGGTTTGAAAAATTCCAGATCTGGTATAACTGGTTATCGAGATTGGTAACCAACCTTACGAAGGTAATTGAGTGTCAATAGAGGATCATCCACTCTCGGTATCATGAGAGGAATATCTCATATGTACTTACTTAGATAAATCCCTGACTAGGGTCATTCAGATTGAGAGAGAAAGAGTTCTCCAAGAGAATCTGATTAGAGTGAGACTATGATGAATTCTGTATATGGCCTAAGAGTATAATGTCCAATATATGGTCTCTAGGATATTAGTTGGATGAGGGATTATAGATACATGGTAACTGTAGACAGACAGGTCCGATGGATTTGATCCCCCCTATATTGTTTGGGGACTCTAGTGTAGTGGCCTAGAATGTCTATAGTCGATGAATCGAGTGAATTATTATGGAGATAATAATTTACTATATCAGAAGGAGTTCTGATAGGAGTGACTTACGACTAGCTTGATATCGGGCCTAGAGGGTCACACATATATGATTGATGCTTTAGTGAATAGAGGATTGGATGGAGATCCAATTAGCCCCTATTTTTATTAGATGAGACTCTATGCTGATGGACTCCTTGATTAAGGCCCAATTAGAGGCTTAAAAAGATTATTGGATAGAGATCCAATAATATAAGATTAGTGGGTAATTGGATGGAGATCCAATACCCACTAAGGTAGGAGCCTTAGGTTTTTTGGTAGCTCTCTATAAATAGGAGGGGAGACTCATGGTTGATAGGCTACAGCTTTAGCCACCAGCTCTTATTCTCCTCCCTCCCTCTGCGTAAGAGTTACAAGATCATATTGGAGGAGTTTCGCTATAGAGATCCATTGTGTGGATACCACTAGAGAGGAGGACGATTGACCTCCTTCATCTTCTCTATCTAGATCTGGAATATAGGGATATATGATCTCCCTAGGTAAAATCAATCTCTCGCACATCATGGTTTTCTGGTTTTTACGATTTTTCTCATGACCCCAATCTTTTACATGATGATTTGATCTATGTAAAAAATAATTTTTATTTTAATTTCCGCTGCGCATGTGATGCTCCTGCTGAGGTTTTCTAATAAAAAGTGTGCAAGAAAAAGAAAAGGAGGAAGGGAGTGAGCCAAGTGTTGTATTTCTTATAAGAAGTCTCCCTTGAGTTGAAAGCCTTTAAGGGTTTGGTCTTCACCCAAAGAAATTTGGTAGTGGACACCGATGGACATCTGAGAAGAGGATTCAGGAGTGGATGTAGGCTAGGTTGAGGCTAAACTACTATAAATCTGAGAGCATTTCTCTATTTTATTATTTTTGATTATGCATGTTCTTATACAAAGCTTTCTCTCAGTATAATCATAACTTAGCTTCATTCAATAACTTATTGCTCACTTAACGAAATGCTTTCAATTTTAGATTTTGATTCTCATGAAATATTTTCCTTCAATTGTGATTTTTTACACTTGTACTAATTCAAACCCCCAACCCACCCCCCACCCCACATACCCCCCCCCCCCCCCCCCCACTCCTCCTCCTCTAGTGTCAATTTAATCCTAACAAGTATGAGACCTCGGTTAAAATTTTCTATGCAGAACCTTTTAATAATGGAGTCTATGTACCTGGATTGAGAGAAGCCAAACATCCTCTTGGATCTATCTCTATAGATCTGAATTCTCAAAGCATAAGATACTTCCTCTAATTCCTTTATGGAGAAGTTTTTGGATAGTCAAGCTTTAACTTTGGAGAGCATTCCTATATCATTCATAATGATCAGGATGTCATCTGTATATAGCACCAAGAAGGTGATAGCTCTCTCACTTATCTTTCTGTACACACAAGACTTATCTTCATTCTTAACAAAGTCATATGATCTAATTGCCTCATTAAATCTTATGTTCCAACTTCGGGAAACTTTCTTTAGTCCATAGATAGACCTGAGTAACCTGCACACTTTATCTGGACTCTTCTTGGATACAAATCCTTTGGTTGTATTATATATACCTCCTCCTCAAGGTTATCATTGAGGAATATGATTTTCGCATCTATCTACTAGATCACATAGTCATAGTGTGCTATAATAGGCAAAAGAATTCCAATGGATTTCAATATGGCTAAGGGTGAGAAGGTTTTATCATAGTTAATTCCTTGCCTTTGATGATACCCCTTGGCCATCAGCCTTACCTTTTATGTCTCCACCTTTCTATCTACTTTGATCTCCTTCTTGAAGATCTATTTTTAGTCGATGGGTATGATACCCCTCAGGTGCATTAACAAGATTCAAAACCTTATTGGAGTACATGAAATCCATTATAGAATTCATAGCTTCTTGTCACTTTTTAGATTCTATACTCATAATAATCTCCTCGTAGGTTTGAGGATCAACATCATGAGTGTCGTCTCCAATGATATATCCCACATATCTTTTAAGAGGGTGAGATATTTTACTAGACCTTTGCTAAGTTAGAACTTGTATGCTAGGTAACAAAACATACTCGACCTCTGGAGTGGTGCTTGAGCTAGGTTCTCCAATCTTGCTCAACTCTATCATACTCCCATTGTTTCTACCAAAATATGAACATTGCTCACTTGGCAACAAAGACCTTCTGGTCTTCAGGATGATAAAAATAATACCCCCAAGTTTCCTTGGGGTATCCTACGAACTTGCACTACTCTATCCTTATTCTAACTTATTAGGATTATGCCTTCTAATGTGGGTAGGGTAGCCACAAATCTTAATAACTATAAGATCGGGCTTCCTCCCTTTTCATATCTCATATGGTGTAGACACTACTAACCTAGATAGAACTCTATTCAGAAGATAAGCTGCGGTCACTAGGGCATATCCTCAGAATGTGACGAGTAGGTAAGTAAAACTTATCATGGATTGTACAATGTCTAACAACGTGTAATTTCTCCTTTCTAATACACTATTAAATTGCGATATATAAAGAGGTGCCAATTGGGATAGAATCACATATTCTCTATGAAAATAGGTGAACTTTCTACTCAAGTACTCTCTTTGTTCACCTCATCTTATTTCATTTAGGATGCACTTTCATTTATGATCCGTGGAACTAAATCTAGCACAAGTAAACTATTATGCGACGTTCTTATAGTGATAATCTTGTTAAATCTCAGATTTTGATGATAAAATTAATTGATAAAATTATGATCTAATCTATGTTCAAGAAAGTGATGCAAGACTAACTTCAATCATGAAAAGACAAAAAGATTGAAGTAGCAAAATCAAACATTGGGTTGGAGTCAAAGAATGAGCATCGTGCTAAAAATCAAACTTCTCGTTAAGATCAGATGTTACGAGAGTCAACATGCCAATGGATCAAGCAATACACCGAAGGAGAGCATGATGCACCGAGGGTTTGAATGAACAAATGACATGTCAAACAACACGATTAACACTTCGTAATAATTTATCTAGATTGAAATAGTTTAGAGTTCTAATTAAGTTGACTTTGAATGTAACATAATCAATACAATTAAGTAGCTATTAGGCCTTAATTAGGACTAATTTAGGCTTATTAGAAAGCTCATTTCAGTGATCCAAAGTCAAGTAAGACACAATCTTAGAAGATACCGTCTCCAAGAAGATATAACCTTCGAAACTGTGTCAGTTGATGGTACTGCCCAGACTGGATGGTGGCACCACCCATACATTATCTCCCAAACTATTTCAAGTGATCATACCACCTAGGCTAGCGATATTACTGCCAAAACACAATCTCTAAGAGTATGAGGCTGCCAAAACCTCAAAATCCCTAAAAATATGAATTTTGGCTCCACTTTTAAAGCCATTTGGGGCCTATAAATACTCCATCCATTCTTGCTTGAGGATTCAAGAATTAATAGTAAAAAACTTGTGAAAACACTATTGTAATTCCTTGAGAGCTCCCCCTCATTTCTTCTTGTGTATGTTTTACTTAAGGGAGAGCTAAGAGAATTATAAATTTTATCTCCTAAACCTGTAAAAGGAGAATGGAGCTATAAGAGGGTAGTTGATTTTCATCCATTGAAGGAAGATCAATAGTGAAAGTCAGTGACCTCCACAGAGGAGAAATTGGGAGTGGACGTAGGTCATGAAACCAAACCATTATAAATTGGTGTGCCTTCTCTTCTTCTCTCTATTGTTCACTTGGCTTTGTATATTGCTTTACTTAATCATTATCGACCTATAAATGCTTTTAAGTTTAAACTCTTTTCGGATTCAATCTTTATCAAATGAATACTTAAATCGACATAAGTTATTCATAAGCACTAATTCACTCCCCCTCTTAGTGTTGTTTTAATCCTAACAATTGGTATCAGAGCCATGTTTCTCTCTATTTGGCTTAAAACCTAAGAGAAATAACTTTTGCTAGTAATCAAGAGAGATTTTCTATCACTTGTCCTCCCATGTTCAATGAGACAAACTACATGTATTGGAAAACTTGAATAAAAATTTCTCTGCTTTCTATGGATTTCGACTTATGGCATATTGTTAAAAGTGATTTTGAAAAGTCTTCCAAACTGATGAACGAATGGAATGATTCAGAAAAGAAGACTTTCTCTTTGAATGCTAAAGCGATGAACACTTTTTTTATACTCTTAATAAAAATAAATTTAATTGGGTTTCTATATAGAAAACTACGCATGAGATATGTCACACACTCAAAGTCACACACGAAGGCACTAGTCGAGTTAAAGAGTCAAAAATTAATCTTTTGATGCATAGCTATGAGTTGTTTCGTATAAAACCAAGTGAGACCAATGGAGATATGTACACCCATTTTATGAATGTTGTCAATGGTCTAAAAGTGCTTGGTAAAATTTTTTCTAACCTTAAACTTGTTAACAAAATATTAAGATCCCTTCCAAAAAGTTGGTATCATAAAGTAATGGTAATATAAAAAACAAAGGACTTCAATAATTTTCTATTTAAAGAACTTATTAAGTTTTTAATGACCTACAAAATGACATGTATAACACATGATGAACTCAAGAATAACCTTCTAAAGGCTTAGAATAAAGGACGACCACTTGAGAGAAAACTTAAGTGACGACGATGATGATGACGACTTGGCACATTTATAAGAAAATTTAAGAAATTCTTAAAAATGATCAAAACAAAGCTAAATATTAAAAACAAAAGTGAAAAAAAGGACTCAATAATATGCTATGAATGCAAGAAGTCGGGACATTTGAAAAATAAATGTCCTCGAGTGAAGAAGAAGCAACCTAAGAAGTAGAAGGTGCTCAAAGCTACTTAAGATGACTCAAGTTCATCCGAAGACGAGGAGCCAACTAATAACGAAGAAGTTACAAATTACACATTAATAACATTTGGCAATGAGGTAAGTAACCCAAATGAATCTTCCTTATCTTACGATAAATTATTCAATACATTTAATGACTTGTTGGATAATTTTAAATTAGTTAGTAAAAAGTATAAATTATTAAAAAATAAACATGCTTTCCTTACTAGTGAATTTAAAAATTTTAAAACTAAGTATACTGAATGTATGTTAGCTCCATGAACTAAGTGTCAAGAGTTAGATATAGTTAAAAAGAAAATATTTAATTACAAGACATATTAGAAAATTTTGAAATAAGTAACAAATATTTAAACATGAGCCTTGCCAATAAAGGTCATATTCATAGAAAAGAAGAAATTATCTTTATGAGTAACATTCAACAAAAGCCAACCATCTTCGTTAAATGACCAACATTACATGTTTCATCCAGAAATAAATATAATTTTGTGGTAAATTTAGATATTATGCCTATAAATGTTCATTTAAAATGTGTAGTCCATACAAATTAATTTGAGTGCCTAAAGGAACCATAAATAACTCAATGCTAATAATTAAGATAGGAGGGACCCAAAATTGAATGGATACCTAAAAGAAAACCCCCTTTCTTTTAGATATGTTTACAATCAAAGGCTAGGAGCAAGAGATGGTACCTTGATAGTGGATGCTCAAGACACATGAAGAGATACAACACACTTTTCTAAACTCATGAGAAAGATATGTCACATTCATAGACAATAGTAAGGAAAAACTTATTGGCAAAGAAACCATATGTAATAAGTGAAACCTTTTGATTGACAATATGTTATTCGTAGATAGTTTAAAGTATATTACTAAACATTAGTCAATTGTGTGATAAAGGATATATTATCAAATTTGAATCTAATGCTTATATAATTGAAATGTCACACAAAATAGATCTTTTATTACTTTTAAAAAAATAATATTTATACTATTAATATTGATGATTTTTGTAATGAAATGTGTTTTTTGGCTTTAAATGATGATGCATAACTTTGGCATAGGAGATTAGGTTATGCTAGTATAAAACTAATATCTTAAATCTCAACTAGAGAACTTGTAAAAGGTTTATATAGCAAGACAAAATATGTGATGCATGCCAACTACAAAAATAAGTAAAAAGAAGTTTTAGATCAAAGAATCAAATAAGTACCTCTAGACCACTTCAATTTATCTATGTGAATTTATTTGGACCAATTGATATAACAAGTCTAGGATGTAGCTATTAGAACCCTAACGGATTCTAAGCTTGGGGGTGATCACTATATGGGAGTGGCCTCATTGGAACTCTATAAGGGTGCCCTCCTCCAAATTGCTACTCAAAGGCTGCAGAAAATACTCTTCCATTAATGATAAAAAGTGGAGGATTACATGGCTATTTATAGACCTTCTAACCCCAACTCCTAATAGAACTCCTACTTCAAGACTTCTACTCCTAACCAACTCCTAAAGCAACTCCAAATGTAACTCTAAGTCAAACCTCCAATCGGCCTATCTAGGGGTGACCAGTTGTTTTATTATTTCTTAATCCTATTCTAACTTAGTCCCCTCCTCAACCAATCCCCTCTTTAACTAGGATAAGGGATGGTTAATTAGGGTAACATACATCTTACTGTCCATTCGAATATCTTCCTCAACTAATCCTAACCTAGCCGGCCTTCTTACTTTTCTTAATAGGGGTCGGCTAGATAGAATTTATATGAATGCCCTTAGATTTTACATGATTGCTTTATTTAATGAAACTAAATTAGGACTCCCTAGCTAGAGTCCTAATAGTAGCAAATATGCCTTTGTAATTATAGACGATTATAGTAGATACACTTGAACATACTTCTTGGCACACAAAAGTAATCACTTTAGATATTTTTTAAAATTTTATAAACTTGTTCAAAATGAAAAGAGTTTTATGATCTCACTATATGTAGTAATTAAGGTGGTTGGTTAGTTTTAAAATCATAATTTTCAAAATTTTTGAGTCAAATGGGTATAACAATGATTTCTCTAATATAAGGAATCCATAACAAAATAGAGTAGTTGAAAGAAAAGATATGAACTTACAAGAAATGACAAGAACTATGTTAAACAAACATAGCCTAGCCAAGTATTTTTGAGCCAAAACTGTTAATACAACATATTATATAATAAACAGGGTTCTCGTAAGATCATTACTTTAAAACTGCTTATGAATTATAGAATAATAAAAGACCCAACATTTCATATTTTAAAGTTTTTGATTGTAAATACTTTATTTTAAACGAAAGAGATACCTTAGAAAATTTTGATGTAAAATTCGATGAAGGCATATTCTTGGTTATTCCTTATGTTCAAAAGCATATCATGTTTTTAATAAAAGAACACTAGTTATTGAGGTTCCCGAATTAAAGAAAGTTGATTTAAGGATAATTTTGATTTTGATACTTTAAATTTGAATGAAAATTTTCATCTCCAAAGCAACTTGGATGTATCTTCTTCCATGGAATTATTACCAAGGAATGAAAATATATAGATGCTCATCCTAAGGAGCTAATAATTGGAGATACATTAAAAGGTATTGAAACTCGTTCATCTTTTAAAAATTTTATGCTAATGCCACCTTTTTATCTCAAGTTAAACCAAAATACACTGATGATGCCCTAAAATATGAATCCTGGGTTGTTGCAATGCATGAAGGGTTGAATCAATTTGAGAAAAATGAGGTATAGATGCTTGTTCCCAGTCCTAGTGATAAACTTATAATTAGCACTAAATGGGTCTTTAGAAATAAGCAAGATGAATCTAGTATGGTTCAGAATAAGGCTAGATTAGTGGTCAAAGTTTTTAACCAATAAGATTTTAAAGAGACCTTCGCTCATGCGGCAAGACTTGAAGCCATAAGGATGCTCCTTGCCTATGTGTTAGAACCCTTGTAGATTCTAAGCTTGGGGTGATCTCTATAGAGGATCGGCCTCCTTGGAACTCTATAGGGGTTCCTCCCTCCTTGGTACTTAAGCCATTGGCTAAAGAAAGATTGATTTATTGATGATAAAAAGTGGATGATTATAAGGCTATTTATAAGCCTTCAATCCCTAATTCCTAAGAGGACTCATACTTTAAGACTCCTACCCTTAACTAACTCCTAAGCAACTCCTAATGTAACTCTAAATCTAACCACCAACTAGCCCATCTATGGGTGGTAGATTGCTTTATTGTTTCCTAATCCTATTCTAATTTAACCCCTCCTTAATCAACCCCTCTTTAACTAGGATAAGGGGTGGTTAATTAATGTAACATGTATCTTACTCTCCCCTTAAATATCTTCCTCAATTAATCCTAACCTAGCCGACCTTCTTACTTTCCTTAATAGAGGTCGGTTAGATAGAATTTACATGAATACCCCTTAGATTTTACATGATTGCCCTATTCTATGAAACTAAATTAGGACTCATCTAGCTAGAGTCCTAACAGACCCGTCGCCCTCTTCAAATTAGCCTTGTCCTCAAGGTTGAGACTTCATGAACTTTGAGTCTTGATCTACAATTCTCCTTGAAGCTTCCTTGTGGTATCTATGATAGGCTCATTGTGGTCTGACAGTCAAGCATTATCTTGTATCTCTCCATCAGGTGTAGTAGTATTTGGATAGTGGTGCATCACGATCCTACGATCCCATGTGATCATTAGCTGAACTTGAACCTCCTCATTAGTTGGGATGTCAGGTGGATGGATCTGGGTTGAGTTGTCCTTTCTAAACTTCAATTTACGGTGAGATACTTGGAGGATCAATTATATTTTTAAATTGATGTACTGATCTAATCCATAAATTACGACTTCAATGTGATCTCCAATTTTATAAGGACCAAAACTGGGAGACCACTTTCGTGAGGCTTGAGACTTCATAAATTCCTACTGGTAGGGATGGATATGGAGAAAGACTTGATCTTTAATAATAAACTTCCTTCTACTCTGATGTTTGTCGAGCGGTTGTTTCTTTCTTATGCAAGCTAGAGTGTAGTTATTTTTTAATGATAGCCAGGCCTTCCTCTGTGATAGTAGCTGCCTTCTAGTAAAGTCCATGGTAGGGTGAGCTTGATTTGAGTTTGTAGGAAGTAGAAGCTATAATATTTCAGGGCTTACTTTTATCTCCTCTTCGTGTTGTTGTCCTGTATTATACTAAGCCACAAAGTTAGCAAATGTTAGCATTCCCTCGTCATTGACTAGTAGCTTTAGGTGATTTGGAGTGAGGCCTTTGCTGATGTAGGCTAGGGGTTGGCCATCTTGCATATGGATAACATAATTTATGGCTTTCGATGTATCAATAATAAACACTTTATCAAAGTCGGATAAAGCTAGCATTGATGTAGATAACATCGTGACTGTAAGGATCATGTAGATGGTGGACGTGTGGATGCCTTCCTCCTATTCCTTCAAAATTTTGATCTCCATCCAGTAAGGTTTGGTGTCACAGATTCCATGCTGGTATTGTCGCTAGATGGACTCAATCTTCTTGCGGTCATAGGCCGTGGATCAGTGGTCATCATCAGGGAAGACTTTAAGCATTATGGTCCACTCCTTGGAGAAGTCATGGAAGTAGCCCGAGATCTGGGAGTGTTGCTTCAGAAGCCATAGCTGGTTCGGTCGGATGTGGCACTTCAGGAAGAGTTTATATCGGTAAACAAAGAGGCAAAGATTTTGGAGATAAAGTGTCGTTGCAAGGGAAGGTCATGACAAAATGATCTGTATCTCCTGCGTCTCTTGGATGATCCTTTAAGCTTCGGCCCTCTGAGGATGTGGATAGCAAAATAACTGAATATGTGCTAGTGGTTCATTCTATAAGATCAGTATATGAAGATCGTATAGCCTGGTAGGAAGTAGTCGGCTCGATTCGGTGTAGGTGTATGAAATTTCAATAAGCTTCTGCAATCATTGTGTCAAGATCGTCATTACTTCACTTCCATTTTTCTCACATAAGGTTACTTGTTCTCCCTTGCCATTCATAAGATTGTTGGTAAGGACGGTGATGGGTTGCTGCTTAAAGATTTCTTCAACGTTTGCTGCTTGTAGGTTCGTATGGCTGGCTAAAGCATGAGTCGTGCAATCGACCGGCTGTGGGTCCTCATTCGTGTTCTCCTCCTTAGGTTCCTGGAACTCTTCTTCAGATTTTTTAATAGATTTTATCATGCAAAGCTCCCCTTTTTTGCAGCGATGGTTGCGACTCCAAAGTTCATTGCAATGCCAACAAAAGTTTAGCTGTCGCGTGGCTCTTCTCTCGTCAATTTTGTTGGTAGCGAAGAATGGCTGGGAGTAGAGGGAGGTTTATATGCTACTAGTCGAAGAGTAGTTCTCATCCTCCGAGCATCTTGGTTTAGCTGTTCCTCTTGGATTCGGGCAAAACAGATTACGGCCTTCATGGTGGGGGGCTGCCGTGCTTTAATATCTTATTTAATTTTCAGCTTGAGTCCTTCGATGAACGTCTCTAATAATTTTCTATCAGACCAATCATGAGCAAAGTAAGATAATTCCTTAAAAGTAGTATGGTATTCTTGGATCGTGGAGGTTTGTCGGATCTTGGCAAGTTGTCCAATGATATTCTCGTACTTAATCGGCCCCAAGTGGTTCAATAGTACGTACTTGAATTGTTTCCATGTCGGAGCCCCATATAACATCTCCTTCAAGGTGGATGTCAGTGGTGTCCACTATGGAATCTTCCGATGTTTGGTGATGACGGAAGTAACATTCGACGTGAAAAATCCATCCTGTCGGGTCTCCTTCCCATCAAGGGAAGTCCACCCTCATGCATGGCTATCTCATATCGGTAGCTCATACTTTCTTTTTGAGAGGCCTCTTTGAACTTGCACTTTGTTAGAATTTTGTTGGGCTTAGAGATCGGCCCAATCCGAATTTGACGAATAAGGTACGCAATCTATCCTCCATACGTGATTCAAACACCTCCAACTTGGCATCGATTGAACCTTGATATGCCATTACGTGTGCCTCCAGATCTAAGATGTCAATATCCTTCTCCTATTGTTGGGTTAGTGATATAAAATAGTTAGGTGGATTGATGGCCGAAAGAGATGGTGGATCAAGGGTAGATGACTGCAGTTTGGGGCTGAAAGGTTGTTGTTTTTGGTTGCTACTAGGGCTGTGATTTAGGGCTACTGTAGGGGTTGTATAGGGGGTATAACAGTTAAGATTTAAGGTTAAAAGAATGGGTTAGGGTTGATATTGATGGCAGCAACTGGTTTGGTAGGGATTGATGGCCAAAAGGGTGATGGATCAAGGTTGCAGTTTAGGATTCATAGCTTGCGGTTTAGGTTACTATTGGTGCTACGGCTTGAGGCTGTTGTAAAGGCTGTAAAGGTTTTGTATGGTAGTGGTTTGAGGCTACAAAGGAAGGTTTAGTGTTTCTATTGGGGCAACAATCAGTTTGGCAAGGTTTGGTAGCTGTAGAAGATAAGGATTGGTGGAAGGTTCGGTGGCTATGGAAGACTATTATTTGGGCTGCAGTTTGGGTTGGCTATGGAAATTGAAAAAAGGCTACGATGGCTACATCTTAAGTTTATAGGGGTGCCCTAAAGATGACATGGGTGGCAGCAATAATTTGGTAAGGATCAGATATGGGCATAGCAAAAAAAAACAAAACATCGAAAGGTAGTGCCGTAGAATTATGCTTCGATAGGCTACAATAGTCGTTATTTTGGGCTATGGTTTTGGGTGCTATTAGGATAAGAAAAATAGGTTATAAGGGTTATGTATTAAGGCTAAAGAGATGCCCTAAAGACATCTTGGGTGGTGGCAGTAGGTTAGTTGGGTTTCGGTGGGTTAAGGAGAAGAAGAAAGACAAAGGTGCAACAACAGATTTTTCATCGAAAAAATTTCAGTAGTGAAGATGTAATTTTTTCCTAAAATTCTTAAAAAAAATTTGAGTGAAACTAAAATAGAATCTACTAGCAAGGAAGAGGTAATATTATTAAAAATTTCATGGAAGGAAATGATAACAAAAGGTTAGGCAAAATCAAAGATTATGAGAAGGTATTGTTGTCGAATTATTTTAGGGAAAGATTTCAATAGTATAGTCAAAATATTTTGTAGTAGTGCATAATAAGGAATTGAGTAAAACTCAATGAGAATCTACTAGCAAGGGAAAGGTAATACTATTAAAAAATTTATGGAAGAAATTGACAGTAAAAGTTTTGGCAAGATCAAGGAATACGAGAAGGTACTACGGTAGAATTTTTTTGTTGAAAGATTTTAGCAGTATAGATGAGATTTTTTTCTAGTAGTTCAAAATAAGGATTCAAGTAAAACTTAAGAGAATCTACTGGTAAGGGAAAGATAATGCCGAGAAAAAAATTATGGAAGGAAATGGCAGCAAAATATTTGACAAAATCGAAAATCATGGGAAGGTACTACAACAGCTTCGACGTAAAAGATGAGCCGATTATCTTGATGATTTTTTGACAAAACAAAAGGAAGATCTGAGGATATGAAGTTATAAAGCCATGGTAGAAATTTCATAGAAATTTAATTAGCAAAAACACAAAAAAAATAAAAAAGTAAGGTTGTGTGCAGTTGGAATTCTACGGCATAGCTTTCAACGTAAAGATGAAAACTTTGCGATGAAAAGTTTATGCAGCAAATAGGAACAAAATTTTTTTATATTTTTTGAATAAAGATAACTAAATTGCAGCAGTAGTAAGGTAGGAAACCAGATCCTATTGTAATTCATAGGGAGATCAAAGGATGATCTGCGGTAGTGGAGATGACGGTGAAATTTGGTGACGATCTTTAAGCAATTGTGGGAATTACTTTGGATGGCTATAGGGGGCTGATGAATGGCTGTGGAAGGGCAGTGAGATGCTAAGAATACTGTCCTGATACTAAGTGTTAGAACCCTTGTAGATTCTAAGCTTGGGGTGATCTCTATAGGGGATCAGCCTCCTTGAAACTCTATAGGGGTTCCTCCCTCCTTGGTACTTAAGCCATTGGCTAAAGAAAGATTGATGATATATTGATGATAAAAAGTAGATGATTATAAGGCTATTTATAGGTATTAAAACTCTAATTCCAAAGAGCACTCCTACTTCAAGACTCCTACCCTTAACCAACTCCTAATGCAACTTTAAATCCAACCACCAACCAGCCCATCTTAGGGTGGCCGGTTGCTTTATTGTTTCCTAATCTTATTCTAATATAACCCCTCCTTAACTATTCCCTCTTTAACTAGGATAAGAGGTGGTTAATTAATATAATATGCATCTTATCTTCCCTTAAATATCTTCCTCAATTAATCCTAACCTTGTCGTCCTCCTTACTTTCCTTAACAGGGGTCGGCTAGATAGGATTTACATGAATGTCCTCTTCCATGAAACTAAATTAGGACTCATCTAGCTAGAGTTCTAACACTATGTTTCTTTTAAAATTTTAAATTATTTTAAATGGATGTTAAAAGTGCATTTCCTAATGATTTTATTTCTGAAGAAGTTAACGTTGAACAACCACCCGGATTTGTAAACGATCTTTTTCCAAATCATGTTTTTAAATTATCAAATACACTGAAGTAAGCCCATAGGGCTTGGTACGAGAGACGTAGCTCTTTTCTTATTCAAAATATTTTTTTTGAAAGACAAGGTGGATATCATATTGTTTATTAAATATTTTAAAAATAATTTTTTTATTATTTAAATTTATGTTGATGATATTATTTTCGGTTCTACTAATGAGTCTTTATGTGAATCTAGTGTAAAAAGTATGAGTCAAGAATTTGAAATGGGTTTGATAGGCAAATTAAAATTTTTCTTAGGATTAAAAATTAAGTAATTGAATAATGATATTTTCATTGGTCAAACTAAGTATATTTTGGATTTGTTAAAATGATTTAATATGGATAGTGCAAAGGCTATAAGTATACTTATGAGCACTTCTATAAAATTGGATTTGGATAATGAAAGAGAAAGTTTTGATAAGAAAAACCTATAGAGGAATGATAGGTAGTTTACTATATCTAATTGCAACTAGACCATTGGACTGTGTGTAATATTTCAATCTAATCTTTAACAATCTCATTATAAGATAGTTAAATGAATATTTAGATATTTGAAAGGAACTTTAAATCTAGGATTAGGTATCATAAATCTAAAAATTTTAATTTAATTACCTATGCTGATCCCGACTTTGGAGGTTGTAGGATAGATAAAAAGAGTACATCTGGAATATATCAATTCCTAAGACATGCACTTATTTCTTGGTCTTCTAAGAAGTATAACTCTATTGTATTATCTATAGCTGAGGATAAATATGTAGTAGTAGGTGCATGCTATGCACAAGTAAACTAGATGAAGAACACTTTAGAAGATTATGGATTTTACTTAAAAAGTATTCCTATAAAATGTGGTAACATAAGTGCTATTTGTTTAACAAAGAATCCCATTCAATATTCTAGGACTAAGCACATTGATATTCAACATCATTTTATTAAGGATCATATTAGCAATCATGATGTTAGGACCCTAACTAGATCGGGTCTTAGGTTCACTAAGTCATGATATCAATAAAACCCTAAGGCATGTAATAAATCCTAAATCAGTCGCCACCTATCTTGTTTGAAGAGGTTGGCTAGGGTTAGAGAGGAGTCCTCATGGAGTGGGAGTCTCCTAGCCACCACCCCAACCTATTAGGGAGGCCAGCTAGGGTTAGAGATGGAGAGTTCCATTTAGTTAGAACTTTCTTTAGGGCTGATTAGGAATTAAACTAGGAGTCGAAGGTTTAGCTTACTTGGGGTAGGGGTTTCACTAGGAGTTGGAGTCTTCCATTAAGGAAGAGTCTTCATGGAGTAGGAGTCCTATTAGGATTAGGGTTTTGAGACCTTATAAACACTTGTAGCCACCATCTTTTTTATCATGAATAGATCAATATTTTTCAGCCATTGTAGCTGACTACCAAGAAGGGAGGAACCCTTATATAGTTCCAAGGAGGGCCGATCCCCTATAAAGGTCAACCCAAGCTTAGAATCCTATAGGATTCTAATACTTGGTATCAGAGCAGCGTTTCTTGGTGCTTCACTACCCTTCCACAGCCACCCATCATCTTCATATAGCCACCTAAGCAATTCCCACAATTGCTAAGATCGTCGCCAACTCTGTCATCATCATCACTAATGCAGATCACCCTTGTAGTCCCTATAAGATTTGCATCAGGTTCTGGTAATCTACTTTACTGCTACTATAATTTAGTTATCCTAAATCCAAAACCCAAAAAAGTGTTACCCTATTATGCTGCATAAATTTGTCAACGCAAAGTTACCATCTTTACGATGAATGTTATAATATAAATTATACTATTGCCCCTATCTTTGATCTTGCTACCACTATTTTACTACCATATCTTTTATGTATTTTTACGATAGCTTTGGCGTTTCTCATCAGTTGATTTCCTTTAGTTCTACTTAAAAATTCTTGATACAAACTATTGAAACTTTTACATCTAAACTGCTGAACTTTAGACATAAAAATCTGTCGTAGCACCTTCTTGTACTCCTTGATCTTGCCAAATTTATTGCTGCCATATTCTCCTATGAATCTTATGATGGCATTAGCTTTCCTTACTAGTAGATTCTCCCTGAATTCTTACTTTAATCTTTGATGAACCATTGAAAACTTTTTGTCGAACTATTGTTATTTGACGTAAAATTTTGACGCTGTATCTTTTCAGTGTTTCTTGCTACATACGCAATCGATCTCTGCCAAATTTGTTGCTCCATCCTTAAGGCACCCTTCTAACCCTAAGATAAAGCCATTTTAGCCTAATTTTAATCTCTACAGTTGGCGTTGACCTTAAACCTTCCTTCCCAGCCTCTAACCCTAAACCTTTGTCACCAAACCCCTCTTATAGCCTTTACAACAGCCCCAAACAACAGCATCAATAGCACCCCCTTTGATGAAAAATTCTATTGCAGTACCTTTCTTACTACTTACTGCATCCACACTCGATCCCTACTAAATATGTTGCTATTATCAATAGCAAGCCTAAGCTAGCCCTTTAACCTTAACCCTCGACCATCATACCCTCTATACAACCCCTACAATAGCTCCAAACCATAGCCCAAACAGTAACAAAAAATAGCAACCTATCAGCTCCAAATCGCGCCATCTACCCTTGATCCACTACCTCTTTCAGCCACCAATCCACCCAACCATTTCATACCATTGACCTAACAATAAGAGAAGGATTATGATACTATAGATCTAGGGTCTTATGCTATGGCATAAGTAGATCTAATCGGTGCCAAATTGGAGGTCCTCGAGACGTGTATAAAGGATAGAATACGTACTCTTTTCACAGAATTTAGATTGGGACGATCACTAAGCCCGATAAGATCACAACAAGGTGAAAGTTCACATCAAAAGGAGAACCCTCTAGAGAAAGAAGAACATGCAACAAAACCAGCATCTACACGTATATAGGTGGACTTTCCCCAATGAGAAGATGGAGACCCGACGGGATGACTTTCACACGCAGAATGCTACTTCTATTATCATTGAACCCCGAAGGCTTCCATTGTTGCCATCCACTTTGAGGGAGACACCATATAATGGTACAATTAGTACAAATACACCCACGAAGTGTTGAATCTTATATTTTGATGATGAAATCAATTGATGGGTGTTTGATCTAACATGTGTGCTAGAGAAATTAATGCAAGATTAACTACTACATATAAAGAAAATTACAATTAGATGTTAGGCCAGAGTCAAGTCTGAGTATCGGGTCAAGGTTTAGACGATGCAGTGGGAACTCACTAAGAGACTCACTGGAAGCTCGTCAAAGGTTTCGGGGGCTTACTGGGAGTTTGCTGGGAGCTCGTCGAAGGTAATCGGGACCTTGCTAGGAAGTCATCGAGGGTTCAACAGAAGATGATCAAGAGACTCGCTAGAAGTTCATTGGTGGTTGCCGGGAAGATAGCCGGGAGTTAGGATGGTCAGGAGCTCACCAGAAGTTCACCAGGAGTTCGTCAAAGGGGATCGGTAAGCTCGTTGGGAGGAAGCCAGGAGTTCATGGGAAGAAGACCAAGAGACTCATCAAAAGTTCATTGGAAGTTGCTGGGAAGCTTGTCGGGAGTTAGGAGAGTCTTGTTAGACTTGACGGACATAACGATCGTTGTTAGCATCGATTTGATTTTGAGTCCAAATTGAGTTAGATTTGGAAGGAATCCAAATTAACTCATTATGAGGCAACCAGATTCACTTTGGGTTGGATTTGAACTCAGGCTGAGTTAGGTATACAAAGGTATAAAAAAAATACCTTTGGCAAGATTCCCGATGGTAGCACCACTAGTGGGCGATGGTAGTACTACCCAGGCAGTGGTTGTATCATTACTATCCTATTTTCAAGATGCTTTCAGTGATAGTACCATCGACTTTGATGGTAGTACCACCCGTACATAGAATTTATAAAAGATTTAAATTTTAACTCTATTTTCGAAGCCAATTGGGGTCTATAAATACCTCAAGTTTTCTTGCTTGAAGAAGCAAGAGTGGTGAATGAAAAAGTGAGATAAAATTTTGTTAAAGAGTTGTAAAATTTGAGAGCTTCCCTTGAATGCTTCAAATTGTAAATCGAGTCTAAGAGAAGTGAGAAAAATTTATAAAGGTTCCTCTCCTGAACCTATGAAAAGGAGAGAGTGAGAAGTATAAGAGTTTGATCTTCACCCGAATAAGGTTATTAGTGGACACCAACGGGCCTTTAGGAGGAGGACTTTGAAAAGTGGACGTAGACCAAGTTTTAGCCGAACCACTATATATTGTGAGCCTTTTAACTTTACTTTTTTAGTTTATCTATATCTACTCAAGTTTTTGTTAAGCAAGAGAGTATGATAGAACCCAAGAATAGCTCTATAAGATTTTAATCTTTGAGGGGGATAGGGGTTCCTCCCTCTTAAGTCAACCACAAGGCTGAATTAAAAGTAATATTGCTTGATGAGATGGATGCTACAGCTTATATAGGGCTCAAAACCCTAGCCCTATGGGGTGCTTCCTAAGTGAATTTACCCCCTTGCCTCTCCTATAGCTGACCTGCCTTAATAGGGGTAGGCGGCAGCTTAGTTGGCTACATAGCCGACTCTAGCATATGGAAACCCTAGCCGACTAGCCCAGTAAAGGGGGCGACGACTACTAAGCCCTAAGGTCATAAACTAAACCCTAGCCACACTTCTTTATAAGATAGAGGTGACTAGGTTGGGTTTTTATTATAATTTCACCGTAGTTTTATTGTCTCTATTAAGGTGAGTAGGACCCAACTCTGTTGGGGTTCCATCAAGCTTGCCCTCTTTGAATCAACCTTGTCCTCAAAGCTGAGGGTTCATGAACTATGGGAACCGGGTCTTCAGCTCCTCATATGATTCTCATACGATCATTAATTGAACTTTGGCCTCCTCATCAATTTGGGTGTTAGTTGGAAAGATTGGGCTAAGGCATCTTCTTTAAATTTCCATTTGAGGTGGGATACTTAGAGGATCAATTGTAATCTTAATCTGCAGATCTGATCTCCAGGTTAGGGCCCCATGATCCCCAGTTTTGCAAGGCCCAAAGAAATAGGGAGGCCACTTCTTTAAGGCTTGAGTTTCCTACTGATCAGGCTAGAGGTATAGAAAAACTTGATCTTAAATTTTTCATCCATTTTGAAGTTTGTTAGGAGGTCGTTTCTTCTTTGTATGTGATGTTATATAGTTAGTCTTTAGTAATAGCCAATCTTTCTTCTAGAATGGTGACTGCTCTACGATATAGTTCAGAATGATGAGAGCCCAATCTAGCATGAGCATAAATTGTAATTCTTCTAGGCTTACTCCTCTTTCGTGCCATAGGCTATCTTATATAAGGGTGATGCTGATCCCAACTCTAGATGTATCTGCTCCAATCATAAACATCTGGCCACGACCTGGTGTGGACAATATCATGGTCATGAGGGCTATAGTTCCAACTGGCTAAGGTGGTGCATCTTTCTTAACAGCGAGAGGGATGATGTTTTGTTGAGATCTGCGAATGATCATTCTTTTATTCTGATTTCACCACTATTGAATCTCAAATTTTGATGATGAAATCAATTGATGGATTATTAATCTAACAGGATTATTATAGTTGATTGATACAGGATTAATTATAATAGAAGAATTATTACAATCAGGATTGACCAAGGTTATGTCCATGCATCAAGTCGATACAGTTGGGAACTCACCAGGAGTGCATCGAAAGCTCACCGAGGGTATCGGGAGCTTGCTAGGATGGCGCAAGGGAGTTTGCCAGAAGAAGACCGAGACTCGCTAGAAGATTATCGGGGGTAGCCGAAAAGCTTACCAGGAGTTAGGATAGCCTTGTAATGGATGTTTGGCAATTATGATTATATTTAATTAAGTCATAATTAGCATCGTACAAGTTTAACTATAGTAAGATTAATGGAGTTACAACCAGATAATAGGCCAAGATCAAGCTTGAGCATCAGGCCGGGGTTCAGATGATGCAGTGGGTTTCGCCGAGAGTTCGCTAGGAGATTCGCCAAAGGGATCGGGAAGCTCGCTGGGAACACATCGGGAGATCACCGGGAAGAAGACCATGACTTGCCGCAAGTCTGCCAGAGGTTATCGGATTGGCGGAAGTTAGGTTGTAATTAAGCTTGTGGTCATTAAGAGTTATAATCATTAAGTCGTAGTTAGAAAGTGAGTCCAATTTAAGTTGGATTTGGAAGGAATCCAAATCAACTCAATAAGGTAACCGGATCCACTATTGGATTGGTTGAGCTCAGGTTGAGCTCAATCAATTGACCAAGAAGCTGGTCAACATCAAGTCAAAGCCAAAGTTCGAAAAGTAGAGGGAACCACTTTTATGAAAATTCTGATAGGTAAACCATTGGTGAGCGACAGTTGGATCGCTCGTACCATAGAATTGGGTAGTGGCTAGTAACATTCGACAGGTCAACTGCCCAGGTGGTAGTTAAACCATCCGCACGCACGCAAGAAGCTGACTGGTGAACCGCCCAAGTCGACGGGTAAATCGCCCGTATCCAGTTTTTCTGGGTATGTTTGATTTTTGGCTTCAATTTCTGAAGCCACTTGGGGTCTATAAATATCCTAAGTATTATTGTATTCTTAGCAACAATTGAGAAATACTTTTGGACAATTAAATTTTGGCAAAAGAAATTGTAAGTGATTTGTAAAAAAAAAAATGGGAGGAGAGAAAGCATAGAGATAGAAACTTTGTCTTAAGTCTCCCTTGTAAGCAAGTGTAAGGGTTTAATCTTCACCCATAGAAGATTGGTAGTGGAAGCCAAAGTGCCTCAAGAAGGAGGAATCAGAAGTGGACGTAGACCATTGGCACCGAACCACTATAAAATTGTAAGTGTTTCATACTTGTATTGCTTGAATATTATTGTATTAATGCTTCCAATTTAACTAAACTCCTTGAAAGCAAGATGATCAGTTCTTTTCCTCAAATGTGATTATCTTTTTAGTTTTCTTAGTAACTTACTCTTAATCACTCACTTATTTTATTAAAAATGAAAAGTTTTAGATTTCCTATTCTATCTTATTCGAAAAAGCTTTTGCTTTAGAAAGAAAAAATTAAGCTTGCACTAATTCACCCCCACCCTCTTAGTGCTAATTGATCTAAACAATTAGTATCATAGCAAAGTTATTACTCTTTGGATTAACACCCACTTGAGTAAATGGCTTGTTTTGATATAAATGAGGGACATTCTATCTCATATCCTTCCATGTTAAATAGGATGGATTATACGTATTGGAAGACAATAATACATATTTTTCTTATTTCTTTGGACCTTGATCTTTGGAATATAGTTGAAAATGATTTTAAGAAATCTTCCAAACCAATGAATGAGCTAAATGATTTGGAAAGGAAGAATTTTTCTCTAAATGCAAAGGCTATGAATGAGTTGTTTTGTACACTTGATAAAAATAAGTTTAATCTTATTTCCACTTATGATTCAGCTTTTGATATTTGACATACTATGAAAATCACACATGAAAGCATAATTAATATAAATTAATTAATTAATAAAATATATTACAAAAATAAACTTGAAGAACACCTTCCAAAGAATAGAAAGGATTGTGAACTAAGAATGACATATGACTCATCGAGTGAAATCTCAAGTGATGAGAACCTTGGACATGAACTTTTGACGAATAAACCGAAAAAATTAATGAACTTGAACCTTATAAAAATCATGGACACAACCTCTTGCTATGAACGCAAGAAGCCGAGGAGCTCCAAAGATCAAATGCTCAACTAAGAAGTAGAGAACTTTGCTTTAATGACATTTGAAGATGAGGCTAGTGAATCTTTAGATATTTTATTTTCTGAATTATTAAGCATGTTTCATTATTTATTCAATGAGTTTAGGAAACTTGGTAAATCTTTTAAGATACTTAAAATTGATCATGATTTATTAGTTAAAAGATTTGATGAAATGCATGACTCCTTAGCATCACATAAACCATACTTAAAATGTGAAATGGTAGATAAAGTTAAAGAAAAAAATTGCATGCTTAGAACTACACTTGAGAAATTTGAGATAGAGAATACATCCCTAAATATAATCCTTGCCAATAAGAGTCATAATGACCAACTCATGAAGATTTGTCAAACCTCAACTATGTAAGAATATCAAACCAGATTTGAGCATCTTTCAAATTAAACTCAAGATTGGTCTGAAAAATAGTTGCTAGGGATGTTCATCGAAGGATTAAAGCTGAAGATCAGATATGAAGTTAAGGTTGGAATCATATACATTGAGGGTTGTCATCTCCTTTGCCCGCATCCAAGATGAGTGACTTAACCAAGATGCCTGAAGGATGAAGACAACTCCTATACCAGCAACATATAAACCTTTAGCACCCTATGCTCCTAGCCAACCCTCGCTATTGAATCTCATATTTTAATGATAAAATTAATTAATGAGTTTTATGATCAAACTTGTGTGTTAATGAAAGTAGTACAAGATTAATTACAATAGTAAAATGATATTTATTACAATCAGATGATGGGCTGGAGTCAAGTTCGAGCATCGAGCCAAGGTTCGGACAACGTAGTGGAAGCTCGCCGAGAGTTCACCGAAGGTTAGTCGAGGTTCGGATGATGCTATTGAGAGCTCACCAGAGGTTTGCTAGGAAGTTCATTGTGAGTTCACTGACAAGTGGTTGGGAGCTCATCGGGAGTTCGTCGGAAAAATGCTGGGAGTTCACTTAGAGTTTGCTAAAGAGATTAATTGACAATCGAACAATGAAGATTGTGTGTTTAAGTATCATAGTTACAATCATAATTGGAGTTAGTTTTACCAACATAATTAAGAGGTCATTAGGCCTTAATTGGGGTTGATATAGACTTATTATAAAAGTCATTTCAGTAACCTAGGATTAGATAACACACGGTCTTCGAAGATATAGTCTTTAAGATGATATAATCTTCGAAGGTGTGTCAGGCAATCATACCACCCAGGCTAGTGGTACTATCACCAGAACACAATATTCGAGTCTAGCACCTCGGGAACTCTTAAAATTTAAATTTTGGCTCCAATATTAAAGTTATTTGGGACCTATAAATAAACAGTCCCCCGTGCCTGCAACCCAACATCCCTCCCCCCTCCCAATCCTTGCTTAAGGCCAGCAAGAATTAAGATAAAAAAACTTGTGAAAACACTATTGTAATTCTTTGAAAGCTCCCCTTATTTCTTCTTGTATAGTTCTTATTTGAGGGAGAGCTTAGAGACTTGTAAAGTTTATCTCCTAAACCTAAGGGGAATAAAGTTGTAAGAGAATAATTGATCTTCACCCATTGAAGGAAGATCAATAGTGGAAGTCGGTGACCTCAACGAAGGAGAAATCAGGAGTGGACATAGGTTACATAGTGTATTTCAGATACAAGTTTATTAAGTGAATATTTAAATCGATGTAAATTTTTCAAAAGCACTAATTCACCACCCCTCTTAGTGTTGCTTTGATCTTAACAATTGATATCAGAGCCACTTTTTTCTCTATTTAGCTTAAAATCTAAGAGAGATGGCTTTTATTGGCAATCAAGAGAGACTTTCTATCAGTCGTCCTCCCATGTTCAATGGGACGAATTACGTATATTGGAAAACTCGAATGAGAATTTTTTTTATTTTCTATGGATTTTAAATTATGGCATATTGTTGAAAGTGGTTTTCAAAAGTCTTCCAAACCGATAAACGAATAGAATGATTCAGAAAAGAAGACTTTCTCTTTAAATGCTAAAGCAATGAATGCCTTATTTTGTGCTCTTAATAAAAATAAATTTAATCGGGTTTCTATAAGCGAAACTACACATGAGGTTTGGCACACACCCGTAGTCTCACACGAAGGCACTAGTCAAGTCAAAGAGTCAAAAATTAATCTTTTGGTGCATAGCTATGAGTTGTTTCACATGAAACCAAGTGAGACCATAGGAGACATGTACACCTATTTTACGGATATCGTTTATAGTCTAAAAGCGCTTGGTAAATATTTTTCTAATTTTGAACTTGTTAACAAAATATTAAGATCCTTTGCAAAAAGTTGAGATCCCAAAGTAACGGGAAAACAAGAAGTAAAGGACCTAAATAATTTTTCGCTTGAAGAACTAATCGAGCCTTTGATGACTTACAAAATGACATATATAGCATATAATGAACTTAAGAATAACATTCTAAAGAATAGGAAGGATATAGCACTTATAACCAAGGAAGACCATTTGGGAGAAAACTCAAGTGACAATAATGATGATAAGGACTTCGCACTTCTTACAAAAAAAATTAAGCAATTCTTAAAAATGACTAAATTAAAATAAGATGCTAAGAATAAAAGTGAACTAGAAAAGGACTCAATAATATGTTAATAATATAAGAAGTTGGGACACTTCAAAAATGAATGTCCCTGAGTGAAGAAGTAAGCAAAGAAAAAGAGGGCACACAAAGCTATTTGGGATGACTCAAGTTCATCCGAAGATGAGGAGCCAACCAACAAGGAAGAAGTTGCAAATTATCCTTTAATGGCATTTGGCAACAAGGTAAGTAACCTAAACAATTCTTCTTTATCTTATGATGAATTATTTAATACATTTAATAACTTGTTTGATGATTTTAAAATAGTTACTAAAAAGTATAAATTGTTAAAGAAAGATCATGCTTCACTTGCTAGTGAATTTAAAATTTTTAAAAAGGAGTATGATGAACATTGGATAGCTCCTTGCACCAAGTGTGAATAATTAGATATACTTAAGAAAGAAAATATTTTATTATAAGAAATATTAGAAAAAATAAAAATAGGTAACAATTCCTTAAACATGATCCTTGCTAATAAGGGTCATGTTCATAGAAAGAAAGGAATTGGCTTTGTGAGTAACACTCAACAAAAGTTGACCATCTTTGTTAAAGGACCTACATTATATGTTTAACATAGAAATAAATATAATTTTTGTGAAAGAATTGGACACTATGCTTATAAATGTTAATTTAAAATTTATAATCCATATAAATTAATTTAGGTTCCTAAATGAACCATAAACAACTCGATGCCATTAGTAAAATTAGGTAGCATTTTTCATTAGGAACCCAAAGGCAAATTTGTACCTAAACCAAAACCTCCTTTCTTGTAGGTATGTCTCCAAACAAAGGCTAGAAGTATAAAATAGTACATTGATAGTAGATACTCAAGGTATATAACCAAAGATCCAACTTATTTCTTTAAGCTTACTAGTCTAAATGAAGGATTTGTCACATTCGGATATAACAACAAGGGAAAAATCATTTATAGATAACAAACTAAACCTCTTAATTGAAGATGTGTTATTAGTTGACAGTTTAAAATATAATCTACTGAGCATTAGCCAATTATGTGATAAAGTATATATTATCAAATTTGAATCTAATGCTTGTATAATTGAAGTACTACACAAAAATAGTTCTATAATTGTCTTAAGAAGCAATAATGTATATACTATTGACATTGATAATTTTTATAATGAAATATATTTTTTGGTCTTAAATGATAATGCATGGATTTGGTATCGGAGACTAGGACATACTAGCATAAACTATTAAACCAAATCTCCACTAAAAATCGAGTAAGAGGAATGTTTAGTATCAAGTCCGTAAAAGACAGTTTATGATGCATGTCAACTAGGAAAATAAATAAAATGTAGTTTCAAATCAAAAAATAAATAAACACCTCTAGGCCTTATAATTGATCTATATGGATTTATTTGGACCAATTAGTATTACAAGCTTAGGAGGTAGCAAATATGTGCTTGTTATTGTAGATGATTATAGTAGATACACTTGGACTTATTTATTGACACACAAAAGTGATTCTTTTAAATATTTTTTAAAATTTTGTAAACTTATTCAAAACAAAAAGGGTTTTATGATTTTATCTATACATAGTGATTATGGTGGTGAGTTTCAAAATCATGATTTTTAAATTTTTTGTGAGTCAAATGGGTACAACCATAATTTTTTTACTCATATAAATCCACAACATAATGGAATAATAGAAAGAAAACATATGAGCATATAAGAAATAGCTAGAACCATGTTAAATAAACATAACTTACCCAAATATTTTTGAGCTGAAGCCGTTATTACGGCATGCTATGTCGTGAACAGGGTTCTCGTAAGACCATTACTTTCCAAAACTCCTTATGAATTATGGAATAATAAAAAACCCAATATTTTGTATTTCAAAGTATTTAGTTGTAAATATTTTATTTTGAATCAAAAAGATGCCTTAGGAAAGTTCGATGCAAAATCTGATGAAGGCATATTTCTTAGTTATTCCTTAATTTTAATAGCTTATCGTGTCTTTAATAAAAAAACTCTAGTAATTCAGGAATCCATCTATATTATTTTTAATGAGGTTCCTAAATTGAATAAAATTAATTTTGATGATAATTTTAATTTTGTTACTTTAAATTTGAATGATAAACCTCCTCTCTAGAACAACTTAGATGCATCTACTTCCAAGGAATCCTTACCCAAGGAATAGAAGTATGTAGATGCTCATCCTAAGGAGTTAATAATAGGTGAAATATCAAAAGGTGTTTAAACTCATTCATCATTTAAGAATTTTTGTGCTAACACTGCATTTTTATCTCAAATTGAACCAAAATGCATTGAGGAAGCCCTAAAAGATGATTCTTGGGTTATTTTAATGCATGAAGAGTTAAACCAATTTGAGAGAAATGAGGTGCGGGAACTTGTACCTAGACCTAGTGACCATTTAGTGATTGGTACTATATGGGTCTTTATAAACAAGCAAGATAAAAATGGTATCGTGGTTAGAAACAAGGTTAGATTAGTGGCTAAGGGTTTCAACTTAGAAGAAGTGATCGATTATAAAGAGACCTTTGCTCTTGTGGCTAGACTTGAAGCCATAAGGATGCTTCTTGCCTTTGCCTCATTTATGAATTTTAAGTTATTTCAAATGGATGTCAAAAGTGATTTTCTTAATGATTTCATTTCTAAAGAAGTTTATGTTAAACAACCCCCTAGTTTTGAAAATGATCTTTTTCTAAATCATGTCTTCAAATTTCTAAGGCTCTTTATAGATTGAAATAAGCCCCTACAGCTTGGTATGAAAGATTTAGCTCTTTCCTTATTTCAAACAATTTTTTTAAAGGCAAGGTTGATACCACATTATATTCTAGTAATTTAAACATAATTTTCTAGTTATCTAAATTTATGTTGATGATATTATTTTTAGTTCAACAAATGAATCTTTATATGAATATTTTTCCAAGAGTATGAGCCACAAATTTGAAATGAGCCTAATGGGTGAATTAATTTAAAAATAAAAGAATTAAATGATGGTAACTTTATAAGTCAAACAAAGTATACTTTAGATTTGTTAAACCGTTTAGTATGGACAATGCTAAGGCCATAAACACACTCATGAGAACTTCTACAAAATTAGACTTGGATAATGAAGTTGAAAATTTTAATAAAAAACATATAGAAGAATGATATGTAGTTTATTGTATTTAACTGCTACTAGACCGGACATAATATTTAGTATTAGATTGTGTGCAAGATTTCAATCCAATCCTAAATATTTTAATTTTAAGGCAGTTAAACGAATATTTAGATATTTAAAAGTAACTTCTAATTTACGATTATGGTATCCTAGGTATAAAAACTTTGATTTGCTTGCCTATGTGGATGTCGATTTTGAAAGTTGTAGAACAGATAGAAAGAGTACAATCGGAACATGCCAATTCTTAGGACATGTTCTTGTTTCTTGGTCTTTTAAGAAACAAAATTCGATTGCATTATCTATAGTCGAAGTTGAGTACATAACAGTTGGTGCATACTGTGCACAAGTCATTTGGATGAAAAACACCTTACAAGATTATGAAATTTACTTGAAAAATATTCCTATCAAATGCAATAATACTAGTGTAATATATTTAACTAAAAACCTCATTCAACACTCAAGAAGTAAACATATTAACATTAGACATCACTTTATTAGAGATCATATAAATAATCATGATATATCTTTCGAATTTATTGGTACTAAGAATTAATTAGCTGATATCTTTACCAAGCCATTAAATGAAAAATAATTTGACTATATTAGAAGAGAGTTAGGAATGTTAAACCATTCAAATGAATGATTTGCTATTTTTAAATTTCTTGACATTTCGATTAAAATTTACATGAGATGATTTTGAATACATGAGTAGCTCTTATAGTCTTCTTGGACTTCTCCAGTTTTTTTAGCTCTCTTTTGAAATGATTCTATTTGAAATTGACATTTGCAAGAGGGAAAATGAGATCCAAAGTTCTTTTTGAGATAAGATGAATTTTTATCCTCTCTCAAGAATTATTTTGATTCATGTTTTTTTTCTATACTTGATGAATATTTTTAAGTATCCAACCTACTTAATATTTGATTTATGGGATACTGAATTTTTGGATCTTTGATAACCCCCCTCCCCCCTCTTTTCGTCTTCTATTTTATTTACAAAGGTAGAGAAAATAATTTCTTTATGTGATAAATGTTGAAGAATATTTAAATATAAGTTGAGCATTTCTCCTTTTTGTTGATGACAAAGGGAGAGAAATGACATAATTGATGGCATAGAGAGATATTTATTTTAAGATCTTTGAAATGGTTGGAATGAATGTTGTATTATAATTGATGACATGGTTATCTTGTGAACATAATGATTGATGTTGTATCATGATCGATGACATTATTATTTTGTGAATATAATAATTAAAATTTTTATATGATACTAAGAAGATGAATGCTTGAAAATTTTGTCATGAATAGTATTATGGTTAAATTATGAATAATTGTCAAACTACTTGAGTTTAAAAGTGATAGTGCTTTTGAATTCAATTTTATTTTATTTATCCTATGACATTTACATAGAGGGAGTTAAGGTTAACTCTCATCATCAATTGGTTATCATCATAAAAAGGGGGGAGATTGTTGAATCTTAGATTTTGATGATGAAATTAATTGATGGGTTTTATGATCTAACTTACGTGTTAAAGAAAATGGTGCAGGATTAACTATGATAATAAAAGAGTATTACAATCAGATATTGGGTCGGAGTCAAGTTCCAGTATCGTGCCGAGGTTCAGACAATATTGTCGGGAGCTCACCGAGAGCTCACTAGAGGTTTGCTAGGAAGTTCGTCAGGAGTTCGCCGACAAGTAGTTAGGAGCTCGCTAGGAGTTCATTAGGAGAATGTTGGGAGTTCATTGCGAGTTCGCCGAAGAGATCAATTGATGATTAGACAATGAAGATTGTATGTTAAGTATCATAGTTAGCATCATAATGAGAGTTAGCTTTACTAACTTAATTAAGAGGTCATTAGGCCTTAATAGAGGATGATTTAGACTTAATATAAAAGTCATTTCAGTAACCCAGTGTTAGATAAGACATGATCATTGAAGATACGATCTCCAAGATAACACAATCTTTAAAGGTATGCCAAGCGGTGTTACTACCCAGACATAGTCTCCCAGAATATATCAGGCGATCATACTACCCAAACTAACGGTACTATCACTAGAACACCATCTTCGAGACCAGTACCTTAGGAACTCTTAAAATTTAAATTTTGGCTCCAATATTGAAGTCATTTGGGGCCTATAAATACCAAACCCTCCCCCCCCAATCCTTGCTTGAGGCATGCAAGAATTAAGAGCAAAAAACTTATGAAAATATTATTGTAATTCTTTGAGAGCTCCCCTCATCGCTGCAAAAAGGGATGCCTTCTTCTTATTGAGCCCATTAAAGATTCAAAGGAGGAGGTCCATGAGCATAAGGAGGAGGTCACAGAGGAAGAACAGTAGCCAACCGATTGTATGATGCATGCTCTTGCCGACTACGTGACCTCATGTATGATAAAAGTGGGAGGACTACTTAAATAACAACCAATCACCATCCTCATCAATACCGAGAGAACCAATAACTTCATGAATAGAAAGGTTGCTACTCGGATGACACTTCATATCGAGGATTGTAGTAGGTTTGATGTTCAGGTCACCGATGGCCGAATTTTGAAGTGCTCATTGGTGAATTGTTTCTATAGGGCTAAAGGATCATTGTTGATTTTTTCCTCCTCCCTCTTGATGATTATGCTTGACATCAAATGGCTGACTATATTAGGTAACTTTTCTTGAATTTTTTTTAAATTAATCATGAAAATTTTCAGCCATGTGAAATAGAGGATCCTACGTGGGAAACGCGAGAGCAACGTGACGATGGTTTCAACGTAGCAAATAGAGAAAGTCTTACACAAAATAAATAGTGGCTTCCTAATGCAACTCTAGTAGCAACATATGAGAGAGCTGACAAAAATTGAAGACCTAAACTTTCTCTAATTGCTTGCAGAATTTTCAGACATCTTTGCCGAACCGTGCAGCCTACCTCCTACCCGACGGCATGACCATCAAATTTCAATTCTCCCAAGCAAACTAGCTACAAACATTTAGCAATATTATTATCCTCACCTCCAGAAAGCTGACATAGTAAGGATTGTAAATGAGATGCTTGAATCAAGGGTCATCCGGCCAAGTTACAGCCCCTATTCTTCATCGATGCTAGCTTTACCTGACTCCGACAAAGTGTTTGTGATTGACGTATCGGGAGCTAGAATTTATGTTGTCCTTATATGAGATGACCAACCCCTAGCCTACATTAGCAAAGTTCTATCTCTATATCACTGAAGCTATTAATCTAGGATGAGGAAATGCTGACCATTGTTGAATTTGTGGTTTGGCATGATACAGGTCAATGGCACAAAGGGGAGATGAAAGTAAGTCCTGAAAAATTACAGCTTCTACTCCTTCCAAACTCAGATAAATCTCACATTACCATGGAATCTACTAGAGGGCAGCCACCATCTTAGAGGAAAGCCTAGCTACCATTAAAGAACAACCACATCCCAGCCCACGCAAGAAAGAAACAGCTACCGACAAACGCCAGAGTAGAAGGAAGTTTGCTATTGAAGATCGAGTCTTTCTTCATCTTCAGGCCTACTAGTAGGAATCTATGAAGACTCAAACCTCATGGAAGTGGTCTCCCAATTTCTATGGACCCTACAAAATTGAAGATCATATTGGAGCCACAACTTATGGATTAGATCTATGCACTAATTCAAAATTACAACTGATCCTTTAGGAATCTCATTGCAAATGGAAGTTTAGAGAGGACAACTTAGCTAAGGTCCACCCACCTGATATTCTAATTAATGAGGAGGCCTAGGTTCAGCTGATGATTACATGAGATAGTAGAATCGTGATGTATCACCGTCCAGACACTACTGCTAATGCTAGACTATAAGAGCATGGTGCGCCTTCTATAGGGGCCATAAGGAAACCTCATGAGGAGTTGTAGATCAGGACCTAGAGTCATGGAGTCTCAGCCTTGAGGATAATATTGATTTGAAAATGGCGGGTCTGTTAGGACCCTAATTGAGTCAGATCCTAGTCAATTGAGTCGAGTCCTTAGATTGGGCCTCGTTGGCCAATCTAGACCTGACATTAAGTCAGCTAGGAGAAGATCTGAGTCTATTATAATAAATCAGCCTAAATCCTAATAGGGTTAGGATTCAACTGAACTAGAGTTAGAGTTGGATTCGAGTTAGAGTTAACCATGTCAAGCATGTAATCAACCCAATTGGTTGCGCACCTTGATGAGGGGAAGTCAACTAGGGTTGAGTTCTTTCTAGGATTGGGACTCTTCTAGAGTTAGGACGCTTATACTAGAGTCTCACTTAGCTTAAGACTCTCTCTAGAGTTAAGAGAGTAGTCCTCATAGAGTGGAGGTCTCCTAGTCGACGCTCCCACCTATTAGGGAGCTCGGCTAAGGTTAGAGAGGGAGAGTTTCATTTAGTTATGACTCTCTCTAGGGTTAATTAGGAGTTAAATTAGGAGTTTAAGTCTTAGTTTACATGGAGTAGGAGATTCACTAGGAGTTGGAGTCTTCCATTAGGGAGGGTCTTCGTGGAGTATGAGTCCTATTAGGAGTTAGGTTTTTGAGACTCCATATTAACACTTGTAGCCTCAACCTTTTTTATCATCAATAGATCAATTTTTCTTTCAGCCATTATGTAGAAAATTAAAGAGGGAGGAACCTTTATAGAGTTCCAAGGAGGCCGATCCCCTATAGAGATCAACCCAAGCTTAGAATCCGCAAGGGTTCTAACACAATGCCATAAGGGGAGCGTTGATCTTATCATAGTCCCTCACAAACTTGCGATAGTAGCCGGTCGGCCCTAGAAATCCTCACAGCGCTTTGATTGTTTTAGGCAACGGCCAGCTTTGCATTACTTTAATCTTTAAAGGGTCTATTGCTACTCCTTCCTTTGAATTGATGTGGCCAAGGTACTTAACCTTGCTCTACAAGAAGAAGCACTCTGACAGGAACTTGTAGTGCCTATCGTGTGTCCAAAAAGCGATCTTCGATATGTCTTTTTCATGCACCCGGATATGATGGTATCCAGATTGCAAATCCAACTTGGTGAAAAATTGTGCTCCCTTTTAGTTCATCGAGCAATTCATTCACCATAGGGATTGGGTACTTGTATTTTATGGTGATGCTTTTGAGGGCTCAGTAATCCATACACATCTACCATGATCCATCCTTCTTTCGTATGAGAAGTATTGGTGAAGAATAGGGGCTGATGCTCAACCTTATGATCCTTATTTCTAGCATCTCTTGGAAGATCCTCTCGATCTTAGCCTTCTGAAGATAAGGGCACTGGTATGGCCGAATGTTTGTTGGAGCGTTTCCCAGCAAGATGGGTATTTAGTGGTCCTGCAGCCAGGTAGGGGGCAGTCATTTTGGTTCAACAAAGATGTTCATGAATTCAGCAAGCAAGGAGGAGAGATTAGGGTCTTCGTGCATCATCAGATCTTTAATTTGTAGCCCCTATAGTTGGATTAAGAAACCAACATGCATCTTGTGCATTACCCTCTCTAACCATTGAGTCATAACGGTGGAAACTTCACCCTGACGTTTACCTCATAGGATCATTTATTTACTATCGATGAAAAATTTCATAAGGAGTTTAGAGAAGTTCCAGGAAACATCATCTAGAGTCATAAGCCACTCGATGCCAAGCACCACATTATAGTCATCCAACAACAATAGAACAACGTTCGTGGTGATTTCTTGGCCTTGCATGATTAGTTTCACCTACGAGCACTTATGGCTGCAAGATAGGGTTCAACCATCTACGACCTTCACATCGAACCTATTGTAATTTTTTATCTGAAGGGTCAATCGGGCAACAACCTTGTTGTCCATGAAGTTGTTGGTGCTTCTGGTGTCCATAGGTATTGTGATTGACTGGTGTTTGAGGAATCCATCGATTTTCATCATTTGCAGGTTGATATAGCTAGCTAGGGCATGAATAGTGCTGATGGCTGACTGTGGTTCTTCCTCTATAGCTTCCTCCTCAATTGGTTCAATCCTCAAAAGCCTTCCTTTTTTACAGTAATGATCTCTACTCTACGGTTCATCACAGTGCCAACATAGCCCTTTAGTCGATCCCTCTCGGAGTTCTTCTCAGGAAAGTCCCTTGGACTAAGGATTTTGGTTAGTAGTATGGGAAGCCAAAGGCTTGATGGTTGCTGGTCTACTCACGGTCTTGGTCCTTTAGGCATCAATGTTTAGCTTTTCTTCTTGGATACGGGAGAAAGAGATGGCAACCATCAAGGTGTACTGTTGACGAGCCTTGACTTTGCCTCGGATCTCTAGCTTAAGTCCTTCGATGAATGTCCTAGCAAATATTTTTTAGACCAATCATGAGTTTGATTCGAGAGACATTTAAAACTAGTTTGATATTCTTGCATGGCCAAGGTTTGATGAATCTTCATGAGTTGGCCATTAGTGTTCTCATACTCCGACGGTCCAAAGCAGATCAACGATCTACTTTTGAATTGCCTCTAGGTAGGTACGTCATGTATCTGCTCGAACTAGTCATACCACTGGGTCATGTCTCCCTCGAGGTGTATGATGGCAATGTTGATCATTGATTCTTTAGGAGTTTTGTAGAAGCGGAAGTACCTTTTAGCATGCGAGATCCATCCAGTTGGGTCTCCATCTTTCCATCTTAGGAAGTCCACCCTCATGCGCAGGTATGTGGAGTCCTATGCTCGATCACCTTTCTCGAGTTGGTTCTCCTTATGATTTGAACTTTCTCTATGCTGAGATCTTTTTGGGCTCTCCAATCGGCCTAATATGAATTCTTGGAAGAGTGCTCATAATTTGTCCTCCATGCAGGCCTCGAAAGCTTCAAGCTTCACGTTAAGTGCATCGTTTGAGGCCATTGCGTAAGATTGAATATCCGTAATGTTTAAATCCTTCTTCTATTGATGAGTTAGGGCATTAGATGTGTTGATAGTAACAACAAGAAGGGAGGAGGCTACAATAGCAATAATCTAAGGTTAGATGGCTGCAGTAGATGGCTACTGATGGTGGTGGCAACAAGGGTGAAGATGGTGAAGACGACATCGATCTAGAGCTAGATAGCCGCGATAAACATTACTAGTGGTGGCAGCAATAGGAAATGGAGATGGCAGCATCAAATGAAGATGGTAGCACAGATTAAGATGACAACAGCAAATGAAGATGGCAGCAAGGCAACTACAGCAATAGGGTCGGTTGCAGTAGATGAAGATGGCAGCAGTAGAAATAGGGGTCGACTACAGTAAATGAAGATGGTAGCAATAGCAACAGGGGTTGGCTACAACAGATGAAGATGGCAGTGACAACAACAGGGGTCAACTGTAATAGATGAATATGGTAATGGCATGGGGTAGATGAACAATGAGATGCCAAGAATGCTACTTTGATACTAGATGATAGAGCCTGAATGCTTCTATCGTAGATAGATTGACGCTATAGCAGATTGACCCTCCTCGATCTCTATAGGGGATCGACCCTCTTAGGTTTTGGCTACAAGAGCTGAAAGTAAATCTGAATTCTTCTTTGATAAAATGAAAAGTTTACATGCTTATTTATAGGGTTTCAAGTCCAAACCCTAATAGAACTCCTACTCCTACTCTAGCCGAATCCTAGTCCAACTAGGACTTAGACCCTCTTATTCAAATTGAAACCTAGCCGAATCACATCATGTCAAGGTCGACCAATTTTAGAACCCTTGTGGATTCTAAGCTTAGGGTTATCTCTATAGGGGATCGACCTCCTTAGAACTCTATAGGGGTTCCACCCTCCAAGTTGCTGCTCAAGGGCTACTGAAAGGATTCATCTATTTATGAAGAAAAGTGGTTGATTACAAGGCTATTTATAGGCCTTCTAAGCCCTAATTTCTAATAGGACTCCTACTCCAAGACTCCTACCTCTAACAACTCCTATTGCTTCTCTAAGTAGAAATTACCACTCGGCCTATCTAGGGGTGGACAACTGCTCACCAATTCCTAATCTAATTCTAACTTAACCCTTCCTTAACTAACCCCCTTTAATCAAAGTAAGGGGTGGCTAACTATGGTTACATATGCCCCAATGCCCCATCAAATATCCTAACCTAGTCGGCCTCTTCATCAACTAATAGAGGTCGGCTAGATATGATTTACATGTGTGCTCACTCAAAAATTTAAATTAGGACCTTATCAGCTAAAATCCTAATAGGTCCGCCCTCTTTAAATCAGCCTTGACCTCAAGGCTGATGCTCCACAAACTTTGGGAATTTAATCTTCAAGTCATCATAGGCCTACCAGGTGGCATCCTCTGATCCGTCCACTATACTAGCACCTTAGTAGTGGGTTGCCATCATCAAGTCATAATTTATTGATCAATGATGGCACTTGGCTGGGTCTAGAGTTCTCCTTGGGTAGTCATATCTGGTAGGGGACTTTGGGCTATCTCATTTTGCCCCAACTTAAGCTTCAAGCATGACACATGAAAGACTAGGTGGATTCGGTAGCTGGTAGGTAAATCCAATTGGTATGCCACTGCTTTGATGTGCTAGAGAATCTGGTAGGGTCCATAGAACCATGGTGAAAGCTTCATCGATGCTCTAGTCTGGACCGATGTTTGTTTGTATGACTAGAGTTAAAGAAGAACCCAATCTCCTATTGAAAATTCTCTCTCACTTTTGTGTTGATCATAATGTTGTTTCATCCTTACCTAGGCTGCAGCGAGATTATCTTTGAACAACTTCAACATTTTGTCCTTGTCCTTGAGCTCCCTGTTTACTTGTTATACTTTAGATGTACCCAATACATATTTTGGAATTACAAGGGAGGTCGGCCATACATAGCCTTATAAGGAGTACATTTTGCTGATGAATGATAAATTGTATTATACCTCCACTCGACCCAGGGAAGCCACTTTGCCCACTCTTTTGGCCAGTCACTAGTGAAGCATCTGAGATAGGTCTCCAAGCACCTATTCACCGCTTTAGTTTGAACGTCAGTTTGTGGGTGATATGTTGTGCTTATCTTCAACTTAGTGCCCAACAACTGGAATAATTCTATCTAAAATTTGCTGGTGAAAACCCTATCATGATCACTTACAATAGATCTTAGCATCCCATATAATTTTATAATATTCTCCATAAAGATCCGAGCGATGCTAGAAGTAGTGTAGGGATTACAAATAGCGCAAAAGTGAGCATACTTTGTAAGGCGATCAACCACAATAAGAATTATACCTTTTTCATGTGATAAGGGCAGCCCTTTGATGAAGTCCATGGATATATCAATCCATATCGAGTCCGCGATGGGTAGAGGTTGCAACTTTCCGGTGCTTGCCACTATTTTACCTTTATTTCGCTAATATACATCACATTGTGCTACAAATTCAGCAATAATATTTTTCATCCTTACCCAATAAAAAATTTACTTAATTCTCTTATAGTTTCTAAGGAGTCTGGAGAGCCCTACTACTGGTGTAGAATGCATCTCTTGAAGAATAGTTTTTATACATGTAGAATTCGGCACACGCACAATGCATCCCTTGTAGTGTAAATCTTTTGAATCCCAACTGTAATGGGCTAAGGAACTCAGTTCTTCCTCCAATTTTTTAATGCTCTTACTGTTCTACGGATCATCTCACAATTCTCTCCTAATATCCTTAAGGAAGTTGTTAGTTGGAAAGAGACGATCGAGAATTCAGCTTGCTTGGATAAATGCAAAAGTGCATCTGCAACAATATTTTCTTTCCCCTTTTTGTAAGTTATTTCATAATCATACACAAGAAGTTTTGTTACCTATTTTTGCTATTCGAGGGAGGATATCTTCTACTCCAGAAAATATTTTAGGCTCTTGTGGTCGGTCTTGATTTGAAAGCGTCACCCGATCAAATACGGTCTCAATTTTGATACTGCATGTTTAATCGCGAGCATCTCCTTATCATAAATAGTCATCTTTAGATGGGAAGGAGACAATGTCTTATTGGTGTAAGTGAGGGGATAGCCATCTTGCATTAGGACATCACCAATTCTATCTCCGGAGGCGTCGGCTTCAATAACAAAAATTTTGTTAAAGTCGGGTAGCGTTAGTATGAGCGTTGTTGTCATGGTTGCCTTAAGTTCATCGAAGGTGGTAGAGGCTTTGTCCAACCACTGGAAAGCATCTTTTTTCAATAAGGATGTGAGGAGGGCACTAATCTTTTCATATTCTTTCATGAACTTGTGGTAGTAGCCCATTAAACTGATTTTATGCTCCTCGAGGCTGGCCAACTTTGCATTGCTTCAATTTTGGAAGGATCCATTGCCACTCCTTCGTCTAATATAATGTGCCCAAGATACTCCACCTTCTGTTGAAGAAAGCCACACTTTAATTTTTTGACAAAAAGAACATACTCTCGAAGAATCATCAAAACAAGTTGTAAGTGCTCAAAACGACTCTCAAGAGAAGGGCTATAAATAAGGATATCATCAAAGAAATCCAATACAAACATATGAAGATAACTTCAGAAAATATCATTCATATGTCTCTAGAAGGTGGAGGGAGCATTAGTGAGACAAAGGGCATTACCAAAAATTCTTAGTGGCCATTGTGCGTCCGAAAAGCAGTTTTTGGTATGTCTTCTTCACACACCCGTATTTGATGATATCTGGATCGACGGTCTAGCTTTGTTAAGATTTGTGCTCCCCTTAATTCATTAAGTAACTCATCCAGTAGTCGATATACATTCATCACTTACATTCTTCTTTCGTATGAGGAGCACTGGCGAAAAGTACGGGCTGCAACTTGGCCGAATGACTCTGTTTCAAGCATCTCTTTTATAATCCTTTCTATTTTATCTTTCTAGATATGAGGATACTGATATGACTAAGCAATTTATGGAGATTTGCCCAGAAGAATCGGGATACGATGATCATGCTAGCGGGTATGAGGTAGGCTGTGCGGCTCGTCAAATATATCTGAAAATTTAGCAAGCAGGGAAAGTAGGTTTGGGTCTTCAAATTTGGTTGGTCCACATAGATTGCTGCTCAAGTTGTACTAAAAAGCCACTGCATGCATTGTGCAAAACTTTCTCTATTCGTTGCATGCAAATCGTTGTTACGTCGCTCCTATGTTTCCCACGCAATATCACCTATTTCTATTTGCTATAAAATTTCATAATTAGTTTAAAAAAATTCTAGGAAATATCACCTAATGTCAGCCATTCGATGCCAAGAACAGCCTCATAATCGTCAAGAGGGAGGAGGAAGAAATATACAATTATCTCTTTGTCCTGCAGCAATAGTTTCACCTGCAAGCACTTGCGATCACACTTCCAAATTTGTTTGTCGATGACCTTAATGTCAAACTTGCTATAATTCTCAATAGGTAAGGCCATCCGAACATCAACCTTACTATTTATAAAATTAATAGTGCTCTTGGTGTTAATAAGAATGGTGATCAGTTGTTGCTTTAGAAGTCCTCCCACTTTCATCATATACGGGTTTGCGTAGCTGGCAAGAGCATGCATCGTCAAATCAATCGAGTGCAATTCTTCATTCATGACCACTTCCTCATGCTTCTAGACCTCCTTGATAGGATTCCAGCAAGGTCGAGTCCTAATCACCCTAAAAGTAATCAATAAGAACTCTATGAGATTGTAATAAAAACCCACCTAGTCACTTCTATCCTATAAAGAAGTGTAGCTAGGGTTTATTTTAGGGACTTAGGGTTTACTAGTCACCACCCCCTTTATTGAGCTAGTCGGCCAGGGTTTCTAGCAGGTGTAGGAGGTCTTACGCCATTATAGCCACCGCCCATGCTTATTAAGGCAGGGCGGCTATAGGAGGGGCAAGAGGGTAGTTTTACTTAGGTAGCACCCCCTCTTGGGCAAGGGTTTAGAGACCTATATAAGCATGTAGACTCCTCTTTCAGTCAAGCAAAAATCTATTTTATTTCAACCTTGTTGGTCGACCCTAGGAGGGTGGAACCCCTAAAACGTTCTGAGGGTTGATCCCCCTCAAAGATCAAAATCTATAGAACTCCATCTGGGATTCTATCATTTGGTATCAGAGCCATGTTCCTGATACCCCTACTACCATCTCTGTCACCTCCACCCACCCAAGCAATTCCCATAATTGCTGCAAGACACGCCTCTATCTTTCACCCCAAGCGGTAGATCAAATCAATATAGTGTTGCCCACCTGTGTTGAATTGGAGATTTGGTAAAATTCCACCACCCACACCTATTCACTACTACAAATCTTTTACCCTAAATGTCGAAGAAGCTTTTCCATATTTTCTTCACTACAAAATTTACCATCGTAAATGTGACCATCGTTGCCAAGGGGAAACGCTGTAGAAATTTTCAACCACACTGTTGCTTCTTGAAATTAGTTATTACTCATATATTTTCAATGAAATTTTTACACAACTTCATAGATAATCTTAACCTTCATCTAAAATTGATCTCTAGAAAAAATCCTTTCTGAAATCGATCTTATTGTGTTGCAATTCCTCGTTGCATATTGTCGGAATTTTATGATGAAGAATTTGCCTTCCATCTTTTCATCAAATTTCCTACCGTTATGCTATTAAAATTTCACCAATCATATTTGCTGATATTACCCACATCTGAATTGAGGTTTTGCTATCAAAATTATACATATTTTCCTCATACTCTCTTCTGGAATTTATGCCAAGTACTCATTGTTTCTCTGACATAAATTCTGTTCGATAGGACGACACAAATGTAGCATCTTCTTCGTTGAATTCCATTAGATTTCATTGCTGTCCTTTTTGATTTATTGGACTTTCTCCTTCTAATCTTCAATCCCTGCCATCATAGCCCAAATTTCTTAGTTTTTTTGTTAGAATTCTCATTGAGAAACTGTTGTTCTTTGACAATAATTCTGCTTCTACAAGGCAGCATATGCTGCAGTGATCTTCATCGAATTCTCTCAAACCTCTACTACCATCTATCCCAGATCTAAAATTCCCTTCCCTAACCTTCATCCACTTCCATCGTAGCCCTAAAATCCTATCAAATCACAGCCAAAACTCCACAAAATTGTAGCCCCAAGCTGCACGCAAAACGGCCACAAAACAAGCCCCAAAAACTATAGCCTTCAACCTTCAGTCCACCAACCTTTTAGCCACCCATTCTCCCTTATCCCTTCAATCGTAGCATGCATCTCGTATTGCACAATGCTGCTAGCAATGATCTCTCACTGCCATCCTCCTTAATTGCTGCCAACAACTATCCTTGTGGCACAAAGGCAACCAACAACAATCCTTCGCTGCTAACTACCGTAATAGTTAGCAGTTATCACTGCCACAATAATCTTTCGCTGCCAACTGCCTTGCTGGCATCGAAGTGAACATAACCAGCAGTGGTCTCTTGCTCCATACCACCACTGTCCTCCTCTGCAACAGCCATGCACTCCACTGCCCTGTCTTCCCCCTATTGCATCTGCACCCTTGCTGCAACCAACTCCACCTGCAGCCACAAAGTCGCATTGCAACCGTAGCCAACGTCGTTGTTGCTCGCTTCTTCCTCCACCATCACTGCTACCTCTCGATTCAAATCCCTCGGTTGCCATCTTCTAATAGATATCAGCCACCTAAAAATCACAGCCTTGACAACCTTACAGCATCACCACAGGCCTGTAGCCAATGTTGCTATTGTTGTATTCTTCCTCCACCGTTGTTGCTACCCTTGGCTGTCATCTTCTATCAATATAGTAGCCACTTGGAGACTTCACCACCATAGCCCCGACATTTTTATAACATCATCATAGCAGCACTTTCTTATCCTTTTGTTGCCACTACTGCCTTCAACCTGAAGGTTGCAGCTACACCCTTCAACCGGTTATTTGGTAGGTTGGAGATCCCTACGTCATGGCACAGGTGGGCCTATTCGAAGCCAAATTGGAGGCTTTCGAGATGCATATAGATGCTAGACTATATGCTCTCTTCAAAGAGTTTAGATTGGGTCGATCATTGAGCCCAAGAAGATCACAAAATGGAGCAAATTCAGATTACAAAAAGAACCCACTGGAGACAAGAAGTAAAGTTAAGACACGATAGCCCTACACCTCGATGACATCGATCTCCTTTATATAACTTCAAGAAGTGCACTTCAATCAAGATGCTTAGAGCATAAGAGCCATATCTAAATCAACAACATATAAACCTTCAACACCAATCAATTATAAGTACCTTGACGAAGAACTAGCAATGATCCATCAAACCTCCAATATCCAAGAGTACCAAACCAGGTTTGAAAGGTTATCTAATCAAACTTACGATTGGTCCAAAAAATAGATATTAAAGACTTTCATTAAGGGCTTAAAGCTAAAGATTCAAGAAGTTAAAGCATGATAACTATACACACTTAAGGTTGTCATCTTCTTCACGCGACATCAAGAGGAGCGATTGAACTATGAAGCCGAGAGGATTAGGGTCACTCCCTGACCAGCGACACCAAAGCTTTCACCTCCTCCTACTATCATCCGATCCCTTTAGCCAAAGAGATTAACAAGAGAAGACCCTCATGACAGATTGGGAAAGGGCCTATGTGGGTGTTGTGATAAACTGTGGAGCCTTGAGCAAGATTGTAAAATGGAGAGATCTTTGATAATTGTGGCCACTAAAGAACCCAAACTTGAAAATACGGCTCTCGAGCCCAAGGAGAATGATACACTATAACCGGACACCTACATGGTCCCTACCTTAGTTGGCTACACAAACCTGTAAAAATTGAAGATCAAAGGGTTTCTCGAGTAGCAGTCCATCATCTTCCTCATCGACGTCGGGAGCACACACAACTTCATGAGTAGTAAGGTTATTGCTCGTTTAATGCTTCAAAAAGAAGATTATAGTAGGTTCAAAGTCAAGGTAGCCAACAGCCAAATTCTAAAATGCAACCAGAAGTGCTCCTGGGTAAAATTGATCCTAAAGGAGCGAGACGTAGTTGTTGATTTTTTCCTCCTCCCCCTTGATGGTTTTGATATAGTGCTCGACATTGATTGGTTGTCCACAATTGGAGATGCTTTCTGAAATTTTTCAAAGCTAACTATGAAAGCTTTCAGCATAGGAAAATAGGTGGTTCTACAAGGGAGCCAAGTGACTACGATCACAACACAACACTTGGGGATGGTACCAAAAGAAGATTTCAGTGGTTTCTCAATTCAAATCTAAGAGTTTCAGGAGATGAAGCCAAAGGATATTGAAGAGAAGAACCCTCTCCGACAACTTGCTGAAATTTTAGGAGTCTTGACCCAAATCGAGCCTACTATCTCCTGTCAAGATGCCCAACTCCCCTATGTTAAATTGACTGAAATTACCATCAGCTGATGCTCGACCAGAATACTGCCCCTAGAAGATCGAAGCTAAGAGGGTTACCCAAGAGATGATAGAGACATGAATTGTTCGGCTATGTTTATTTTCTACTACAACACAACCCTACATCTTTTTTTCCAAGGACAAGTTACTTCTGATGTATTACATCTCATCGAACTCATAATGGTTACTAATGCAGCACTTCCAGATCTCAGGTGACTTTCATGACTTTCCCCAGGATCGAACCATGATGCTCAAAGACTTCCTTGATGATAACCTCTGATCTATGGCCTAAGACCGTAATAAAATTGAGCCCCTCTAGTGGCGAAATCATAGTAAGAGAAGGATCATTTGCAGGACTCAATGAAGCATCCCTCTCACTATTAAGAAAGATGCACCACCTTGGCCGAGTAGCTCTCACGACCATGATATTATCCATACCAAATCATGATCAGATGTTTATTATTAGAGTAGACACATTTAGAGTTAAGATCGATGTCACCCTTATACAAGATGGTCCATGTCATGAAAGAGGAGTAAACCTAAAAGAATTACAATTCATACTCATGCCAGATTGGGCTCTCATTATCCTGAACCATACCAAAGGGTAATCATAATTCTAGAAGAAAGATTGGCTATTACTAAAGACTAATAATATGGCAGCACATGCAAAGAAGAAATAGCCTCTCGATAAACTTTAGAATAGACAAAAAATTGAAGATCAAGTTTTCCTACACCTCTAACCCGATCAGAGAGAAACTCGAGCCTTAAGGAAGTGGTCTCTCTATTTCTTTAGGTCTTATAAAATTGGAGATCACATTAGGACCCTAACCTAACAATCAGATCCTTGCACCAGATCAAGATTACAGTTGATCCTTCAGATGTCCCACCTCAAATGAAAATTGAAATAAGACGACTCAGCCCAAATCCTTCCAACTGACACCCAAGCTGATGAGGAGGCCAATGTTTAGCTAATCATTGCATGGGATCACATGACCGTGACACATCATGGTCCCACCACTACTACTGAGGCCGAATCGTAGGAGCAGGAAATGTCTACTACATATGCCACATGAGAATCTTATAAGGAGCTAAAGACCTGGTTCCTAAAATTTATGGATCCTTAGCCTTGAGGATAAGGCTGATTCAAAGAGGGCGGGCTTAATGGTCTCCAACAGGGTTGAGTTATAATTACCCTAGAAGTAATCAATAAGAACCCTGTGAGATTGTAATAAAACCCCACCTAGTCACTTTTGTCCTATAAAGAAGTATGGCTAGGGTTTATTTTAGGGACCTAGGGCTTACAAGCCATCAGCCCCTTTACTGGGCTAGTCGACCAGGGTTTCTAGCAAGTGTAGGAGGCCTTGGAGCCATCTCAGCCGCCACCCATCCCTCTTACAGCAGGGCAGCTATAGGAGGGTTAAGGAGGTAATTTTACTTAGGTAGCACCCCTTCTTGGGTTAGGGTTTAGAGCCCTATATAAGCATGTAGCCTCTTCCTCTTTTAATCAAGCAAAAATATATTCTATTTCGGCCTTGCTGGCCGACCCTAGGAAGGAGGAACCCCTATAGTGTTCCAAGGGTTGATCTCCCTCAAAGATCAAAATCTATAGAGCTCCATTTAGATTTCTATCACTTTCCTCCATATCTTCAAGGGGTTCAATTAGTAAGAGGTGCCACTTCTTGCAGTGATGATCGTAGCTCCATGGTTTGTCATAATGCCAACAAAGACCCTTGGCTGAAGGGATCGAGAAGTCGTTGGGAACACGCCGGGAGATCGCCGGAAGAAGACTGTAAGACTCATCGTAAGAATGCCAGAGGTTGCTGGATTGGCATGAGTTAGGTCTTGGTTTAGCTTGCTGGTCATTAAGAATTATAATCATTGAGTCGTAGTTAGGGATTGAGTCCTAATTGAGTTGGTTTGGATGAAATCCAAATCAATATAATAAGGCAACCAGATCCACTATGGGATTTGATTGAGCTTAGGTTGAGCTTAATATGTTGACCAAATAATTGGTCAACATCAGGTTTAAAATAAAATTCAAAAAGTGGAGGGAACCACTTTTTTAGAGATTCTGAGGTTAAACTGATGGTGAGTGATGGTTGAACCGCTCATACCTGGATTTTTCAAGTGAGTTTGATTTTGGCTCCAAATTTTGAAGCCGTTTGGGGTCTATAAATACCCCAAGTTTTCTTGCATTATATACAATAATTTTGGGGATTATATTATGTGAAAAAATTATGTGAATTGTAAGAAAAATAAAAGGGGAAGGGAGAGAGCTTAGAGTTTAAAATTTCCTAAAGTTTCCTTTATAAGAAAAGTGTAAGGGTTTGGTCTTCACCCAAAGAAGATTAGTAGTGGACGTCGATGTGCCTTAAGGAGGAGGACTCGGGATTGGACGTAAGCTCATTGGTGCCGAAGTACTATAAAACTTGTGAATTCTTTTGCTTTCCTTGCTTACTAATTTTGTATTGATGCTTCCGATGTAATTTACTCTTTGAAAGCAAAGTTTCAAGTCAAGCACTTTTCTTCGACAATGATTATCTTTTATTGGGATTTGCTTGTTTCCTCTTAAGTCATTTTTAAGCAAGTAATTTAGCAATTTTCTTTGAATCGTTCACTTGTTACAAAAAGCTTCGATTTGTCTATCTTGCTTAAAGTGAAAAGTTTTTCATTAAAATAAAAATTTACACTTATACTAATTCACCCCCCCAGTGCTAATTGATCTTAACAATTGGTACCATAGTAAGGTAGTTACTTATTGGATTAACACCTACTTGAGTAAATGTGTTATTTTGCTATGAATGCAGGACATTTCATTTCACATCCTCCCAAGTTTAATGAGACATATTACACATATTAAAAGACAGATGTATGTATTTCTTATCTCTTTAGACCTTGATTTCTGGAATATTATTGAGAATGAATTTGAAAAATCTTTCAAGCCAATAAATAAGCTAAATGATTTGGAGAGGAAGAATTTTTCTTTAAATGCAAAAGCTATAAATGCCTTGTTTTGTGCTCTTGATAAGAATGAATTTAATCGTGTTTCTATTTGTGAATCAGTTTTTGATATTTGGCATATACTAGAAATCACACATGATGGGACTAGTAGAGTAAAAGAATCTAAGATAAATATTTTAGTTCATAATTATAAGTTATTTCGAATAAAACCAAGTGAGTCCATTGGAGACATGTACACTCATTTCACGGATGTCATCAATGACCTTAAAGCACTTAAAAAATACTTTTAAAATCTTGAATTAGTTAGTGAAATTTTAAGATCTTTACCTAAAAATTGGGATCTTAAATTAACCGTTATTCAAGAGGCCAAAGACTTAAATAACTTGCCTCTTGAATAACTGATTAGCTCTTTTATAACATATGAACTAAATTATAAAGCTCATGATGAGCTTAATGAACCCCTTCTAAAGAACAGAAAGGATGCTGCACTTCGGACAACAAATGACTCCTCGAGTGATGAGGACCATGACGTTACACTTTTATTAAAAAAATTATAAAAATAAATAAAAACTAAAAAAATAAAAAAGAACTGAAGAAGGATAATGTCATATGCTATGAATGCAAAAAATTAGAACATTTTAAAAATGAATACCCTCATTTGAAGAAGAAGCCAATACATAAGAAGAAAGCACTTTCAACCATTTGGAACGATTCTGTCTCGCCCCCCGAATTATATCGCATTCGAGAGGGGTGACCTTGTCTTAATCAAAAATATAATATAATTCATCCACAAATCGAACCCGGGATCTAAACTAAATTTGAGGATACTGATTAAACATTTTCAAAGATCATTCACATCCATTCAGAAAACCTATGTAGTTTATAAATCTTACACCACATCACTCGATAATCCACAAAACTCAAAGATTAATTTAACCAAAAACATTAACCATACTTATAAAATCATTAGTCTCAAAAATCTATACAAATGCAAAACCAACCATTTTCCACCACTTCATATGATTATAAAACTTAACATTCAAAAATTTCATACTGAGAAGTATTCTAACATTTTTACAAAATACATCAGTATATATTTATTTATAATATTTTATTACATACAAAATATTCTAATACAACATCTCCCAACAAAACTTATCCAAAATCTACATAGCTTTCTACTATCTTAGCTCAATTCTAACTTTTTTTGTAAGCGATAAGTTAACCTATAAAATTTATATAGCAACAGGGTAAGCATATAGACCTCAGCAAGTGAATAACATATCCAAAATAAAGAATGATAGCTTTCAAATTAAACTTGATATCGAATGGCAAGGCAAGGGTGTAAGAATCCATAGAGAGTATCTCGTAGATACATAATCACAAATCATTTTATTCGAAACATACTTTGATCATAATAGTAGAGAAAGAGTAGTTAGAGCATATCATTGGGAATATGAAACATTTCAAAGTGTATAAAAGATGTATAAAGTGTTTCGAAATATATCAAAGACATATGTAACATTTCATAGCATATCACAGATGCTTAGGATATTTTAGAACATGTCAATGGCATATGAAATGTTACAGAATATATCAATAGTAAATGAAATATTTCGGAAACATAACAATGACATTCGAAATAGTTAGGAGCATGCCAAACACATATGAAATATTTCGGAACATATCAATAACAAATGATACATTTCGGAACATATCAAAGATGCATAAAGAGTTTTGAAATATATCAATGGAATATGAAATGATTCGCAGCATATCAAAGGTGCATAGGACATATTTCAAAGTATATCAATGGTGTAGGAATAATCTCAAAGCTTATTAAATGAACAATTAAGGAACAGAAGTTCAATATCATATCAGACATAACATTCATTCATTTTGATCTAAAGCGCAAAAAGAAACTCATAAGCAATACTTTGGATATCATATCAAAGACATAGATGGTGAAGTGGGACTATAAATAGAATGTGAATCATCCATCGCTGAATGACCACCAAATATAAGTCTCCCACGTTTGTGAGCTCCATCCACCCACGTCTAAGTGAAGTCAATGGGGCCGACAAGAGCATAGCTGGCTTTAAATATAATACCCTCTACCATTTTTGGTAAAGGTCCAAAATATATCCCATAAACACTAAAGTATAAAAGGACATGAGCAATAAAATTGACATATATCGGAAGCACATGTGGAACAATGAAGTATACATGTGCTAAATATGAAATAATATGATGAATACATAAACATTCATAATATGCATTCAGATAGGCAAGGAATAAGAGTACGTAAGATTTCAAAGCAATGATATAAGGTTCCAAAGAAGAAAGACTTTAGCTAGATCACTGACAAAATATGATCCGACATCATATCAAAAACATATATGGTGATATGGGATCATATACATAATATGATCCATCCATTTATGGATGACCATCAGACATAAGTAGAGTGTCACAAGCTCTAAGCATAATACTCTTTACCATTTCTGGCAATGGTCCAAAATATCCCACAAACACCATAGTACAAAAGGACATGAGCAATGAATTTGGCTTATATCGGAAGTAGATACGGAACAATAAATCATGCATGCGCCTAAATAAAATAATATGATGTAACATCAATTAATATATATTCAAATATATAAGGAAATCAAAGACAAGATCATAAGATAATTCAGTTTTGAAATGGATAAAGCAAGAATGGGCAAAACTGATATAATCACTATTCTGGCAGAATTTAGAAGGCACATCTTAAAGTTATTTTGAATAATCAAATATGCTCTAAATTACTCAAAAATGATATCTTTAGAAACCTAAATCAATCTTCTTTCAAATGAAATAAGTTTCATATAAATTAGAGTCTCTACCAAAAGTTATTGATGATTTGGCAACCAAAGGTCAAGAATTATAATCCCTATTTTACAGAATCCATAAGGTCTAACAAAATAGATATTTTGATAGTCATTTGGACTCTAAATCTGTCAATCCTTATATCAAATCAAAGGTCTATGAGTTTATTTTCTAATAAATCTAGTGTTGTATAAATCAAAGACTCTAACTGAAAGATATAAGCAATATAGTGATGAAAGGTCAAGAGGTATAGACTCTATTTTATAGATTTTATATACTCAATTGAAATAAATGTTTAGGCTAGCAATGAACTCCAAATTCTTTAAACTTAGTTTTAAAAGAAAGATATATGAATCTATTTTTGAAGAAGCTAGGCTTTGTCTAAATCAGAGGTCTATACTAAAAGTTACAGCAAGAACAATACAGGCATGTCATAATCTTAACAATATTACAGATTCATACTTAGGCATCCAACAAAAGAGATTTCAGTTTTATCCCAAATTTTTCTCATAATCAAAGTAAAAATAAGGATAAATTTTAGTAGAGAAAAGATAGAAGATATTATATAGGATGGAGTTAGAATACTTGCCTTTACAAATTTTGATCCCAAAGGTGTGGATTAGATCACAATCCCAAAATTCCTACTTCTTTCCTTTTCTTCTTCTTCCTTTTCTTTCTTCTTCTTCTTCTTCTCCTCAAGTTCATATTACAGCCAAAACCCTTTTTTTCTCTAATTATTAATTATTTAAGCTAACATATGGGTTGATAGGTGGCAAATATGCATGCAATGTGCTTATGTGTTACCTATGCACATGCACAAGTGGCACTTACTTTGATAGAACCCTAGAAGGGGCTCTATAGTTTTTGACCCTTGAGGGGGATCAACCCTTGGAATGCTGTAGGGGTTTCTTCCTCCTAACTCGGCACAAGGATGAAATAAAATAGATGATTACTTAATAAAAAGAGGTGGAGGCTACATGCTTATATATAAGGCTCCAAACCCTAGCCCTAGGGGGTGTTTGCCTAACTAAAATTATCTTTTTACCTCTTTTATAGCCTACTTGCTTTAGAGGGAACGAGTGGCGGCTACGTTGGCTCTACAGCTGACCTAAGCAGAGGGAAACCCTAGCCTACCAACACAGTAAGGGGGGCGGCGGCCACTAAGCCCCAATGGCTAATTTAAACCATAGCCATACTCCTTTATAAGATAGGAGTGACTTTATTATAATCTAGTAGGGTTTTATCAACTACTTCTAAGGAGTGTTGGGAAACCTACAGTGGGTGCATCACATGCGCAGTAGAAATCAAAACAAAAACCGTTTCCACGCAGTTCAAATCGTTATGCAAAAGATTGGGGTTGCGAGAAAAATACAAAAATCGAAAAAATCATGATGTGTGAGAGATTGATTTTACCTAGGGAGATCGTACATCTCTGTATTCCAGATCTGGATGAAGAAGATGAAAGAGGTCAAGCGTCCTCCTCTCTAACGGTATCCACACGATGGATCTCTACAGCGAAACTCCTATAATATGATCTTGAAACTCTTGCTCAGAGGGAGGGAGGAGAATAGGAGGTGGTGGCTAAAGTTGTAGCCCCTCAACCAAGAGTCTCCCCTCCTATTAATAGAGAGCCACCAAAAAATCCTAGAGCTCCTGCCTTAGTGGGTATTGGATCTTCATCCAATTACCCACTAACTTTGCATTATTGGATATCTATCCAATAATCTCCTTAGGCCTCTAATTGGGCCTTAATCAACGAGCCTATCAGCATAGGATCTCATCCAATGAGAATAGGGGCTAATTGGATCTCCATCCAATCCTCTATTCGCTGAAGTATCCACCATATGTGTGTGACCCTCTAGGCCCGATACCGAGCTAGCCGTGAGTTGCTCCCATCAGTACTCCTTATGATATAGTGAATTATTATCCTCATAATAATTCATTCGACTCATCGACTATGGACGTACTAGGCCACTATGCCATAGTCCCTAGATGGTACAGGGGGGATCAAATCCATCGGACCTATCTATCCATAGTTACCATGTATCTATAATCACTCATCCAAATAATATCCCAGAGATTATATATTAGACATGGTACTGTCAGGTCACATATAGAATCAGTTTGTCTTGTTTTATTCAGATTTTACCGGAGAACTCCTTCTCTCTCAATCTAAACGATCCTGACCAGGGATTTGTTTGAGCAAGCACATATGTGATATATTCCTCTCATGATACTAAGAGTGGATGATCCTCTATTGACACTCAATTACCTTCTTGAGATTGGCTACCAATCCCGAACCAGCTATATTAGATCTGAAACTTTCCAAACCTGTAAATCTGACGTCAAAGAAAGGAGTACTCATATAAGGCATCCTTGGTGTCTCAAGTCTAAGGACCAGATACACAACTGGGACTATGGAATCGTTGTCTGACATTAGGTATCATTAACCATACAATATTCTATAAGCGGATCAATCAGTGAATTTATTCTCCAATGAGCATCTGTATTATATCTTTAGTGTCTCCACATAAGTGGCTATAAGACCAGCTGCCTCATATAGACGGGTATATAGGACACTGATCTATCCGGTTATCTCAATGTCCCTCTTGAGTAACCTATGACCGGGATAATTTAGGATTTTTGTTTACAGGTGAATCGATCTCATTATCGTGATCTCATCATGATCTCATTCGATTGTGCAAAACCAAGGACATCACAATATATATATATATATATGCAACATATAATATAATGTAAGAATATATCAATATTAATCATAAGCAAAAAGATTACGAAGTGTGTCACATGTGTCATCACTCGCGTGATTGGCTTGCAGGGCACCTGTAACTAGCAAGGAGATTAGGACTCAACCCTGCTGAAGTCCTATCAAACCCGCCCTCCTAAAATCAGCGTTGTCTTCAAGGCTGAAGTTCCATGAACTCACAAAACTAGGTCTTCAACTCCTCATCAGCTTGGGTGTCAGTTGGAAGAACTTGAGCTGAGTCGTCATCTTTATATTTCTATTTGAGGTGGGATACTTAGAGAATCAACTGTAATTTTAATCTAGTGCATGGATATGATCTCCAGGTTAGGGTCCCAATGTGATCCCCAATTTTGCAAGGCCTAAAGAAATAATGAGACTACTTTCTTGAGACTTGAATTTCGTACTAGTGGAGCTGGAGATGAAGATGGACTTGATCTTTCCCATAAAACTTTCTTTTGCTCCAGTGTTTGTCAGGTATAAGTTTTTTCCTTGCATAGGCTGTCATGTGGTTGCTCTGTAATAGTGAAGGCTATCCTCTGATAAAATCTCTAGTTGTGTGAGCCCGATCTGAGTCTGAGGTAGGTAGGAGTGGTGATTTTTCAGGGCCCATTTTTACTTCTTTGTGATATTGACCATCTTGAATGAGGATAGTGCTGACCCCCACTCTGGATGTGTCTGCTCTAATAATAAACACCTGGCCATAATTTGGTGTGGACGACATCGTGGTCGTGAGGGCTATAGTTTCACTCGGCCAAGGTGGTGCATCTTTCTTTATAATGAGATGGATGATGTTCATGCTTCGTTGAGTCCTGTGAATGATCCTTCCCCTTTTCTGATTTTGCCATTGGAGGGGCTCAATTTTCTTGTGGTCTTGGGCCGTAGATCGGAGGTCATCATCAAGAAAGTCTTTAAGTATCATGGTCCAATCCTGGGGAAAGTCATGGAAGTCACCTGAGATCAACAACCATGGTAAGTTCGATAGGATGTAACACTTTAGAAATAACTTATCTTCGGAGAAAAGATGTAGGAATGCATCGTAGCAGGAAATAAGCATGGCTGATCAATCTGTGTCTCTAATCTCTTGGACAACCCTTTTATTTTCGACCTTCTGAGGTTGTCGGAAGCAATCTGGCCGAGCAACAACTGGTAGAAGTTTTGGCCTGTTCAGCATAGGGTGATCGGACAACTTCAGAGGAGGTAATCAGCTTAGTTTGGTGGAGACGCCTAAAATTTTAGCAAGATGTGGGAGAGGGTTCTTATCTTTAATCTCATGAAACCCTTTAATTTAAATTGGGAAACCACTAGATTTTTCTTTTAGTACCCCCTCTATGTGTTGTGTTGTGGTTGTAGTCACTGAGCTCCCTCGTAGAATCACCTGCTTTCCTTTTCTGAAAAATTTTATTGTTAGCTTCAAAAAATTTCAGAAAACATCTCTAATCATGGACAACCAATCAATGCCAAGCACTACATCAAAACCATCAAGAGGGAGGAGGAAAAATTCCGCAACTATGTCTTGCTCATGTAGGATCAGTTTTAGCCGTGGGCATTTCTGGTTGCACTTCAAAATTTGGCCATTAGCTACCTTGACTTCGAACCCATTGTAATCTTTTTTTTGGAGCATTAGGTAGGTAGCAACCTTATTGCTCATGAAGTTGTGTGTACTCCCGACGTCGATGAGGATGATGACGAACTGATACTTGAGAAACCCTTTGATCTTCAATGTTTGCAGGTTGGAGTAACCAGCTAAGGTGAGACCGTGCTGGGGCCAGTTATGGTATATCCTTTTCCTTGGACTCGAGAGTCATATCTTCAAGTTTGGATTCTTCAGTGGACGTAATCATCAGCGGTGTCTCCTTTTTATATTTGTGTTCTAGGCTCCACAGTTTATCACAACACCCACATAGGCCCTTTGTCGATCCATCATGAAGGTCTTTTCTTGTTAATTTCTATAGTTGAGGGGGTCGATTGATAGTAAGAGGAAGAGAAAGCTTTGGCGCCGTTGGTCGGGGAGCAACTCTAGTCTTCCGAGCTTTATAGTTCAATCGCTCCTCTTGATGTCGCGCAAAGGAGATAGCTGCCTTAAGTGTGTACGACTGTCGCGCTTTAACTTCTTCTTGAATCTCCGGCTTCAAGTCTTTAATAAAAGTCCTTAATATCTATTTTTTAGACCAATCATAAGTTTAATTAGATAACCTTTCAAACCTAGTTTGGTACTCTTGGATGGTGGAGGTTTGACGGATCATCACTAGTTCTTCGCTAAGGTTCTTTTTACAACCCAAATTTGCACCACGTTGTGATCTTATTGGGCTCGATGATCAACCCAATCTAAACTTCTCAAAGAGAATGCATAATTTAACATTCATATGTGTTTCAAGAGCCTCCAATTTAGCTTCGAATAAGCCCACCGATGTCATGATGTAAGGATCTCCAACCTGTCAAATCAAACCGATTAAAGAGTATTACTACAATCTTCAGGTTGAATGCAGCAATGGTAGCGATGTCAGGGCTATAATGGTGAAGTCTCCAAGTGGAGAATAACAGCCAAGGGTAGCAACAACGGTGGAGGAAGAAAATGGTAGCAGTAACGTCGGTTGCAGTCCTTCGGTGATGCTGCAGTGTTGACGCTGTAATGTCATCGAGGCTATGATTTGTTAGATGGCTAATATTTGTTGGAAAATGGCAGCCAAGAGATTTGAGTAGGAAGTTAGCAGTGATGGCGGAGGAAGAAGAGGGCAATAGCAATGTAAGTTGCAGCTGCAGTGTGACTTTGTGGCTGCAGGTGGCGTCAGTTGCAGCAAGGGTGAGGTTGCAATAGGAGGGAGACGGGCAGTGATGTACATGGCTATTGCGGAGGAGGATAGCAATGGTATGGATTAAGAGACAGTTGCTATTGTGTTTAATTTGTTGCTATCTACGATCAAGATAGTTGGCAGCGAACGATTGTTACAGGCTACGATGTAAACATATTGCAGTGAAAGATCACTGGTGGTAGCTTTTTGCCACAAGGATCACTGTTGGCTGTGATCAAGGAGGATGGCAGTAAGAGGTCACTGTTGGCAGCATTGGGCAGTGAAAGATGCATGGTGTGGTTGAAGGGACAAGGGAGATTGGGTGGCTGAAAGGTTGGTGGATCGAAGGCTTCGATTTTTTTGTGTGGTTTGTGGTTGTTTTGGGTGTGATTTGGGGCTGCAATTTTATGGAGTTTATGCTGCAAATTGGTGTGATTTTAGGGTTATGATAGTAGTTGATGAAGGTTAGGAAAATAGATTTTAGATATGGGATAGATGGCAACAAAGATAGGTGTCTCGGTAAGGAAAGTTAGCTAAAAAGGTAAATAGATTGATAAGGAAGTAGATTGATTTGGGTGGCTGATTTAAGGGGCTGTTTGGATTTAGTTTAGGGTAATATTTAGAAGGATTTTTAGTAAGGATAGTAGGGTTTGGAGATGAGAAAAATAGAGTCCAAAATCCTACAAAAAATAGCACTTAAATCTGATAGAATTTGGTGAAAAGAAGTGTTGTGATGTGCTATCCTGCTAAACCGATTTTTACATCAGAGAAACAATGACTTCTCAACATAAATTCTAGAGGAAAGTTTAAGTACATTATGCAAAAACCCTTGGTTTAGATGTTATCAATACTAGTATAAACTTTGACGAAATTTTGGCAAGTTAGATTCCTTCGTTGTAAAATTCCAAAACTGTGTGATGGTGAAAGATCGTATAAGAAAATTGGTTCTAGAAGGAGTTTTTTCGTAAAATCAAATCCAAATGAAAGCGAACTTGATCTTGAGAATTGTGTAAACATTTTGGCTAGAAAGGATGAACAAAAGCTTGGTTTCAAGTAGCAACAATCGGCTGAAAATTTCTACAATGCTTCACCTTTGCAATGATGATAATGTTTGCAATGGTAAAAATTTGCAGCAAGGAAACTTTGGAAAAACTTTTCCCACATATAATATGAATGATCTTGCAGTATTGAAGAGACATGGGTTATAAAAATATACCAAAATTTCAGATCAAACGCAGGGGGCAGTGACAAACTGATTTAATCTGCTACTGGAGTGCAAGGTGGAGGCGCGTGTCGTAGCAATTGTGGGAATTGCTTGGGAAGGTGGAGGCGGTTGAGATGGCTACAGGGTAGCAGGAGCATGGCTTTGATACCAGATGATAGAACCCTAGAAGGAGCTCTATAATTTTTGACCCTTGAAGGGGATCAACTCTTGGAACGCTGTAGGGGTTCCTCCCTCCTAGACTCGGCAAAAGGTTGAAATAAAATAGATGATTGCTTAATAAAAAGAGGTGGAGGCTACATGCTTATATAGGGCTCCAATCCCTAGTCCTAAGGGGTGCTTGCCTAACTAAAATTATCCTTTGCCCCTTCTATAGCCTACTTGCCTAAGAGGGAATAAGTGGTGTCTAGGTTGGCTCTATAGCCGACCTAAGCAGGGGGAAACCCTAGCCTACCAACCCAGTAAGGGGAGCGACGGCCACTAAGCCCTAAGGGCTAATCTAAACCCTAGCCATACTCCTTTATAAGATAGGAGTGACTTTATTACAATCTAGTAGAGTTTTATTGACTACTTCTAGGGAGATTAAGACTCAACCCTACTAGAGTCTTATCATACTTTAAATAAGATGGTGACACATATCCTCACTATGTTTTCTTTATTTTTTCTATATTAACTTAATGTAAATCTTTCATAATTTATTTTATATTTTAAGATTCACATTTAGGTCCCTAGTAGTTAATTTTTTAATATAAAATTATTTAATCAAAAGAATTAATAAATAAATCCTCAAATTTACAAATGGGTCCTCATAAACAATTTAAAATATATCATTATGATATTTCAGAAATGAGGGATATTATAGATTCAAGCTCTTTGAACGAAGAAGACCACTCCAAAGATGAAGTTGCTAACTATGCTCTAATGGCGATCGAAAATGAGGTTAGTGATTCATTAAGTGTTTCTTTTTTCGAATTATTAAGCATGTTTCATGATTGTTTGATGAGTTTGAAAACTTAGCAAATCTTTTAAGTTACTTAAGAATGATAATAAATTGTTAGTTAGTAGACTTGATGAAATGCATGATTCTTTAGCATCACATAACACATGTTCTAAATGTGAGATGCTTGATAGTATTAAAGAAGAAAACATCATGCTTAAGACAACATTAAAAAATTTTAAAATCGAAAATAAATCCCTAAATATGATCCTTACCAATAAGGGTCATATTAATAGTAGAAATAGCATAGGCTTTGTTGGTAATGTTCAACAAAAGCCAACCATCATTGTAAAAGGACCTACATCAAAATGTGCCACCAAGAATCAAGTATAACTTTTGTAAAAAATTGGGACATAAGGCAAACAAATGTCTATTTAGAAAATGTAGTCTACATCAACTAGTTTAGGTTCCCAAGGGAACTTCATACAACAAAAAGCGGTTAGGAAAGAAAGATAAAGTTTTTTATAAAGGACCCAATATAAAATGGGTACCTAACCAAAAATATCTTTCTTGTAGTTTTGTCTCCAAACTAAAGTTAGGAGCACCAAATGATATCTTGATAATAGATGCTCAAGGCACATAACTAGAGATCCATCTTATTTTTCTAAACTCACTAGCTTAAATGAATGAGTTGTTACCTTCAGAGATAACAACAAGGGTAAAATCATTAGAAAAGGAATAATTGGTAACACATCAAACCTCTTAATCAAAGATGTATTGATAGTTGATGGCTTGACACACAATTTGCTTAGTATTAGCTAATTATATGATAAAGGATATATAGTTAAATTTCAACCTAATGCTTGCATAATTGAATTGACACACAAAAATAAATCCTTAATTGCCTTAAGAAATAATAATGTATACACCATAGATATTGAAACATTTTATGATGAAACTTATTTTTCAGCTTTAAATGATGATGCTTAGATTTGGTATAAAAGACTAGGTAATGCTAGCATGAAACTTCTAAACCAAATTTCTACTAAGGAACTAGTAAGAGACTTACCTAATCTTAAGTTTATCAAAGACAAGGTATGTAACACTTGTCAATTAGGAAAATAAATAAAGAGTAGCTTTAAGATGAAAAATCAAATAAGTACCTCAATGCCACTTCAATTGATCAATTTGGATTTATTTGGACCAATTGACATTATAAGTTTAGGTGGTAGAAAATATGTATTTGTTATAGTGGATGATTTTAGTAGATATACTTAGACCTATTTCATGGCACATAAAAGTGATACATTTAAATATTTTATAAAATTTTATAAAATTATTCAAAATGAAAAAGGATGTATGATTTCTTCAATACGAAGTGATCATAGTGGAGAATTTTAAAATAATAATTTTTAAAATTTTTGTGATTCGAATGGATATATCTATAATTTCTTTACTATACGAAATCCACAACAAAATGGGGTCGTACAAAGAAAAAATAGGACCTTACAAGAAATGGTTAGAACAATGTTGAATGAACATAGTCTACCCAAAAAATTTTGGGTCGAAACCGTTAATACGGCATGCTATATTTTAAATAGGGTTCGTGTAAGACAATTACTCACTAAAACTCCTTATGAATTATAGAATGGTAAAAAACCTAATATTTCTTATTTTAAAATAATTAGTTATAAATATTTTATTTTAAATAAAAAATATGCTTTAGGTAAATTTGATACAAAATCCGATAAAGGCATTTTTCTAGGTTATTCTTCTATTTCAAAAGCTTATCATGTTTTTAATAAAAGAACATTAGTAATATAAGAATCTATTCATGTTATTTTTAATGAGTTTTTCGAATTTAAAAAGATTGATTTTGAAAATGAAGTTGATCTTGGTAACTTGAATTTAAATGATAATACTCCTAAAAGTAATTTGGATGAATCTTCTTTCAAATCCTTACCCAAGGATTGGAAGTATGTAAATGATCATTCTAAAGAGCTTATAATAGGAGAAACATCAAAAGGAGTTCAAACTCAATCTTCTTTTCAAAATTTTTGTGTGAATTCCATGTTTCTTTCTTAAATCGAGCCAAAGTACACTAATGAGGTCCTAAGAGATGATTCTTGGGTTAATGCAATGCATGAAGAGCTTAATCAATTTGAGAGAAATGAGGTATGAGAGCTTGTTCCTAGACCTAATGATCATTTAGTGATTGGTACTAAATGGATCTTTAAAAGCAAGTAAGATAAAAATGGTATCATGGTTAGAATCAAGGCTAGATTAGTGGCCAATGGTTTCAACTAAGAAGGAATCAATTATAATAAAACTTTTGCTGTCATGGCTAGACTTGAAGCCATAAGGATGCTCCTTGCCTTTACATCTTTTAAAAATTTTAAGTTATTTCAAATGGATGTTAAAAGTGCTTTTCAAAATTATTTTATTTCTAAAGAAGTATATGTTGAACAACCCCCCAATTTTGAAAAATAATCTTCTTCCTAATCATGTTTTTAAACTTACAAAAGCTCTTTATGGATTAAAACAAGTGCCTCGGGCTTGGTATGAAAGACTTAGTTCTTTTCTTATTTCAAATAAATTTTCAAAAGGCAAGGTTGATACCACATTATTTTTTTAGTATTTTGAAAATGATCTTCTTGTTATTCAAATTTATGTTGATGATATCATTTTTGAATCTACAAATGAATCTTTATATAAGTCTTTTACTAAAGAAATGAGCCAAGAATTTAAAATGAGCTTAATGGGTGAGTTAATATTCTTCTTAGGATTATAAATAAAATAACTAGATGATGATATTTTTATTAGTCAAACTAAATATAACTTAAACTTGATAAAACAATTTGAGATAGAAAATACTAAAGTATTAAACACTCTAATGAGCACGTCTACAAAGTTGGACTTAGATAATGAATGAGAAAACTTTGATAAAAAAACTTATAGAGGAACGATAGGAAGTTGATAGGACTCCAGCAGAGTTGTGTCCTAATCTTGCTAGAAGTAGTCAATAAAACCCTACTAGATTGTAATAAAGTCACTCATATCTTATAAAAAAGTATGGCTAGGATTTAGATCAACTCTTAGGGCTTAGTAGTCGCTGCCTCCCTTATTGGGTTGGTAGGCTAGGGTCGGCTACAGAGCCAACCTAGCCGCCACCTATTCCCTCTAAGGCAGGTAGGCTATAAAAGGGGTAAAATAATAATTTTACGTAGGCAAGCACCTCCTAGGGTTAGGGTTTGGAGCCCTATATAAGCATGTATCATCCACCTCTTTTTATTAAGAAATCTACAATTTTAATTCAATCTTGTGCCGAGTCTAGGAGGAAGGAACCCCTATAGCATTCCAAGGGTTGATCCCCTCAATGATCAAAATCTATAGAGGTCCTTCTAGGGTTCTATCATCTAGTATTAGAGCAACGATCTTGCTGCTCCTGTAGCCATTTCAACCGCCTCCACCTTTCCAAGCAATTCCCACAATTGCTATGACACGCGCCTCCACCTTCCACCCAAACTCTAGATCAATCAATTTGTCGCTGCCCCTATGTTTGATTTGAAAATCTGATATATTTTTATCATTCACAACTCTTTAATACTACAAGATTCCTTACTTTATATGTTGTATATTTTTCTAAATTTTATCCACTGCAAATTTCATTCACCATAAATGTTATTATCGTTGCAAAAGTGAAACGCTGTAGAAATTTTCAACTGATTGTTGCTTCTTGAAACTTAACTTTTAATTATCCTTTTTGACTGAAACTTTTATACAATTTTATAGATCATCTTAGCTTTCATCTAAGATTAATCTCATGAAAAAACTCTTTCTGGATCTAGACTTATATCACTGTGATTCTTTATTGCATAGTATTGAAATTTTACAATGCAGAATCTGCCTTCCGTTTATTAGCCACTTGAAACCAAACTTTTGTTCATCCTTTTTGGCCAAAATTTTTATACAATTCTAAAGATCAACTTAGCTTTCATCTAAGACTAATTTCTAAAAAAAATTCCTTCTGGAACTGGCTTTCTTGTGCAATGTTTCAATATTATGCAGTTTTAAAAATTTTATGATGAAGGATCTACCTTTCATCTTTTGCCCTATTTCCCTATTGTTACGTTGTCAAAATTTTGCCAAACTTTTTATTGGTGTTACCAACACCTGATCCAAGGATTTTGTATAAATTCCTTAAACTTTCCTCTAGAATTTATGTCAAGAAGTCATCATTTCTCTGACGTAAAATCTGTTCAACAGGATAGCACATCACAACACCTTTTTTCATCGAATTCTATCAGATTTAAGTGCTATTTTTTGTAGGATTTTGATCTCTCTTTTTTTCATCTCTAAACCCTACCATCCTTACTAAAAAATCCTCCAAATATTAACCTAAACTAAACTCAAACAATCACCCAAATCAACCTTAACTGTAGCCTACTTCCTTATCAATCCACTTATCTTTACGGCCAACTTTCCTTATTGATACACCTCCCTGTGCTGCCATTTATCCCAGATCTAAAAGTTATTTCCTTAAACTTCATCTACTACTATCATAGCCCTAAAACCATACCAATTTGTAGCATAAATCCATAAAACTATAGCCCCAAATCGTACCCAAAACAACCACAAGCCATACCCAAAATTCGTAGCCTTTGGTCCACCAACTTTTCAGCCGCCCAATCTCCCTTATCCCTTCAACTGCAGCATGCATCTTTCACTTCTCAATACTACCAACAACAACCTCTTGCTGCCATCCTCTGTGATCGCAACCAACAGTGATCCTTGTGGCAAAAAGCTACCAGTAGTGATCTTTCGCTGCAATCTGTTTACATCGCAGCACTTAACAATCATTCACTGCTAACTATCTTGATCGCGGCCAACAATAAATTGAACACGACAATAGTCGTCTCTCGCTTCATACCACTATTGCCCTCCTCCATATTAGCCGTGTACATCGATGCCCCGTCTTCCACCTATTGCAGCCGCAGCCTTGCTGCAACCAATGCCAACTGCAACCATAAAGTAGCACCGCAGTCGTAGTCAACATTGCTACTACCCTTTTCTTCCTCCATCATTGTTGCTACCTTCCGACTCAGATCTCTTGGTTGCCATCTTCTGACAAATATCAGCCACTGGATTCTTCTTCTGGAGGGGCTACCAGAAGAAGAATCCAGTGGTTTCCTAATTCAAATTCAAGAGTTTCTTGAGATTGAAGATAAAAACCCCCTCCTATAGCTTGATGATTTTTTGGCATCTCCACCTAACCGAGCCACTTACCTCCTCTGAAGCTAGCCGACCCCCATATGCTGAACAGATCGAAACTTCTACCAGTTATTACTCGACCAGATTGCTTCATATAACCTCAGAAGGTCGAAGATAAACGGATCGTCCAAGAGATGACAGAGACACAAATTATTCAGCCATGCTTATTTCCCATTACAACAAATCTTTATATCTTTTTCCCTAGTGATAAGTTACTTCTAAAGTGTTACATCATGTCAAACTCACCATGGTTATTGATGCAGCACTTCCAGATCTCAGGTGACTTCCACGACTTTCCCTAGGATCGGACCATGATGCTTAAAGACTTCTTTGATGATGACCTCCGATCTATGGCCCAAGACTGCGAGAAAATTAAGCCCCTCCAGTGGCAAAATCAGAAAAGGGAAAGGATTATTCGTAGGACTCAATAAAGCATTAACATCATCTATCTCATTATAAAGAAAGACGCACCATCTTGGCCGAGTGAAACTATAGCCCTCACGACCATGATGTCGTCCACACGAAATCGTGTCCATATGTTTATTATTGGAGCAGACACATCGAGAGTGGGGGTTAGCACCATCCTCATACAAGATAGTCAATAGCATGAAGAGGTGAAAATATGTCTTGAAAAATCACCACACCTACTCACCTTAATCTCAGATCGGGCTCACACCACTAGAGATTTTCTTAGAGGATAGCCCTCACTCTAAAAGAAGGCATGACTACTATTATAGAGCTACCACGTGGTAGCCCATGTAAGGAAGAAACTTTCCCCTAACAAACGCTGAAGCAAACAAAAGTTTCTTGAGAAAGATCAAGTCCCCCTTCATCTCTAGCTCCACCAGCACGAAATTCAAGACTCAAGAAAGTAGTCTCCTTATTTCTTTGGGCCTTGTAAAATTGGAGATCATATTGGGGCCTTAACCTAGAGATCAGATCTGTGCACCAGATCAAAATTACAGTTAATCCTCCAAGTATCCTACCTCAAATGGAAATTTAAAGATGATGACTTAGCTCAAGTTATTTCAACTGACACACAAGCTTATGAGGAGCTAAAGACTTGGTTCCATGAGTTTATAGAACTTCAGCCTTGAGGACAAGGCTGATTTTAAGAGGGAGAGTTTGATATGACTCCAACAGGGTTGAGTCCTAATCTCCCTAGAAGTAGTCAATAAAATCATACTAGATTATAATAAAGCCACTCCTATCTTATAAAGGAGTATGGCTAGGGTTTAAATTAGCCCTTAGGGCTTAGTAGCCATCGCCCCTCTTATTAGGTTGGTAGGCAAGGGTTTCCCCCTACTTAGGTCAGTTATAGAGCCAACTTAGCTGCCACATGTTCCCTCTAAGGCAGGTAGGCTATAGAAGGGGTAAAAGGATAATTTTAATTAGGCAAGCACCCCCTAGGGCTAGGGTTTGGAGCCCTATATTAGCATGCAGCCTCCACCTCTTTTTATTAAGCAATATATAATTTTAATTCAGTCTTGTGCCGAGTTTAGGAGGGAGAAATCCCTACAGCGTTCCAAGGGTTGATCCCTCTCAAGGATCAAAATATATAGAGCTCTCCTTCTAGGGTTCTATCAGAAGTTTATTATACTTAATTGCTACTAGACTAGATATCATGTTTAGTGTTGGATTATGTGCAAGGTTTCAATCTAATCTTAAAGTCTTTCATATGAAAGTAGTTAAACGAATCTTTAGATACTTAAAATGAACATCTAAACTAGGATTATGGTATCCAATATCTTACTTGATTGTCTATTCTGATACCGGTTTTGGTGGATGTAGAATAGATTAAAAAGCACTACTAGAACATGTCAATTTTTATTGACACTAAGCATCAATTAGAGGATATTTTTGTAAAACCCTAAAATGAAGAACAATTTGATTTTCTTAGTAGAGAATTTGGAATGCTAAATCATGAAACTATATGAATTGCTTGATTTCATAAAATTAAGTTATTTTTCATTGTGATAATATTTTTGAAATTTTCTTTTTATTCCCATGAGATGTTTATCTTATTGTTCACAAAAAGGAGAGAAAATTTGCATGATGATGATTTTGTTATTTTATAGATTTATTTGCTACGTTTGCTTGAAACTACACGAGATGATTTTAAATATGAGTAGCTCTTAAACTTTTTAATCTCCTTGAATGTCTTGGAGTTTTCAATTTATCTTCAAAAATTCACCTTTACAAAATTGAGAGCTATGTTTAGTGATGCTTTATAACTCCTCCCTTATTTTGTTTCATTCTTGTTCTCAAGAGGAAGAAAATTCATTATAACATATCATATTTTAAAAAAAGAGAGCAAAAACTCATATACCTTAAATGTTTAGCCCTACATTTCACCTTTTTATTGATGACAAAGGGGTAGAAATGGATGTTGATGACTTATATAATAACTTAAGGGAAAATTTTTAAATGTTTTAAAGTTTATCCTTGATGAGTTGAAACTTTCAAATGTTTACAATTCATGAAAATCCTTGATGAGTTGATGACTTGATAATTTAAAAGTAATTTTTTATTTATTGTCGTGATTTATTTGAATTCAACAGTGCGTGATTCTCTTGAATTTAAGTCTTCTTTTTTATGGCGTGAATTTAGGGTGAGTTAGGATTAACTCCCGTCATCAACTAATTATCATCATAAAAAAGGGGAAGATTATTGAATCTCAGATTTTGATGATGAAATCGATTGATGAGTGTTTAATCTAACATGTATGTTAGAGGGCGAATTGCAGGTCTAACTATGATAGGAGCAATGGAGTTACAACTAGATGATAGGCCAAGATCAAGCTTGGGCATCGGGCATGGTTTGGACGATGCAATGGGACCTCGTCGGGATTTCGCTAGGAGATTCACCGAAAGGATTAGGAAGCTCGCTGGGAATATGTTGGGAGATCACCATAAGAAAATCAAAAGACTCACCGTAATAATGTTAGAGGTTGTCGAATTGGCGGGAGTTAGGTCTTGGTTTAGCTTGTTGGTCATTAAGAGTTGTAATCATTGAGTCGTAGTTAGGGATTGAGTCCTAATTGAGTTGGATTTGGATAAAATCCAAATCAACTCAATAGGACAATCGGGTCCACTATGGGGTTTTATTGAGCTCAGGTTGAGCTCAATTAGTTGACAAAAAAAATGGTCAACATCAAGTTCAAGTCGAAATTTAAAAAGTGAAAGGAACCACTTTTTTGGAGATTCTATTGGGTAAACTGCCAGTGAGCGGCAGTTGAACTGCCTGTACCCCGATTTTTTGGGTGAGTTTGATTTTTTGCTCCAAATTCTGAAGCCATTTGGGGTCTGTAAATACCCCAAGTTTTCTTACATTCTATACAATAATTTTAGGAATTACATTTTATGAAAAAAATTGTGTGTGAATTATAATAAAAAGAAAAGGGGAAGGAAGAGAGCTTAGAGTTGAAAATTTCTTGAAGTCTCCCTTGTAACAAAAGTGTAAGAGTTTGGTCTTCACGTAAAGAAGATCAGTAATGGATGCCAGTATGCCTCAAGGAGGACGAGTAGATGTAGGCCTGTTGGTGCCGAACTACTATAAAACTTTTGAGTTCTTCTTTTGCTTTCCTTGCTTACTAATTTTGTATTGACGCTTCCAATTTAATTTACTTGTTGAAAGCAAAGTTTCAAGTCAAGTACTTCTCTTCGACATTGATTATTTATTATTAGGATTTACTTGTTTCCTCTTAATTCATTTTTAAGCAAGTAACATAGCAATTTTCTTTGAATTGTTCACTTATTATGAAAAGTCTCGATTTGCCTATCTTACTTAAAGTGAAAAGTTTTTTTATTAAAATAAAATTTTACACTTACACTAATTTACTCACCCCCTCTTAGTTCCAATTGATCCTAACAACAGCAACCCATCACCATTCTTATAGATACGGGTAGCACCAATAACTTTCTCAGCAGTAAGGTTGCTGTACATATGGTGCTTCCAATTGAAGGTTGTAACAAGTTCGACGTACAGGTCGCTGATGGTCAAATCATCAATTGCGACCAACGGTGCCCGCAAATAAAGTTGCTCCTACAAGACCAAGAGGTAGTAGTTGATTTCTTCCTCCTACCCATTGATGACTACGAAGCCGTACTTGGGATTGAATGACTCACAATATTATGTGACATCTCCTGTAATTTTTCTAAATTAATCATGAAGTTTTATTATAAACGGAAACAGGTCACCTTGCGAGGCAAGCGTGGAAGTCATATCTCCACCGTTTCAATGTAGTGGATGGAGAAAGTGCTACACAAGACATATGGTAGACTTTTTATGCATATCCAACAACCATCAAAGGAGGAGAATGTACAAAATTTATATCCTAAGCTTGCCCTTTTGCTGGATGAATTCACAGATGTTTTCACGAAGCCGCATGGGCTTCCCCCTAACCGATCGCATAACCAACGCATCCCAATATTGTCAGACATACCTCTAGCAAACTTAAGATTGTACTATTATCCTCACTTGCAGAAGGATGAGATTGAGAACATCATTAAGGAGATGCTCGAAACCAGAGTAATTCGACCAAGCTACAACCCTTACTCCTTGTTGGTGTTGCTAGTGCACAAGAAGGATAGTACATGGCAGATGTGCGTTAATTACCAAGCTTTGAACGCCATCACTGTCAAAGACAAATATCCTATACCAGTAGTAGATGAGCTCTTAGATGAACTAAAAGGAGCCCGAGTCTTTACTAAATTTGATCTCTATTCTAGATACCATCAGATTCGGGTATGCACTGAAGATGTTTCAAAAATTGTATTTCGTACACTTAACGGCCACTATGAGTTTTTGGTATTATTGCCCTTCGGACTTTTGAATGCTCCTTCTATATTTCAAAGCTTGATGAATGATATTTTTCAGAGGTTTATATGCAAATTTGTATTGGTATTTTTTGATGATATCATCATTTACAGCTTGACACTTGATATACATTTTCATCACTTATGAACTGTTCTAATGATTTTTCGGGATAATACACTTTATGTTAAATAATTAAAGTGTAACTTCTTATGACATAAAGTGGAGTACCTAGGGCACATTATATCAGAGGATGGGGTGGTGGTAAACCCAACAAAGATCAAAGCGATGCAAGGATGGTCGAGACCTATGAATATAAAATTACTGCACAGCTTCCTTGGACTCACGGGCTAGTACTGGAAATTCATGAAAGATTATGGCAAGATCAGTGCCCCACTCATATCCTACTGAAGAAAGACTCCTTCTTATGGTTAGATAAAACTTTCACAGCCTTTGAACGACTCAAGGTAGCCATGATGATGACGTAGGTACTAGCATTACTCGATTTTAATCGCACCTTCATGATTGAGGCCGACACGTCCAGAGTTGGAATTGGGGTTGTTCTAATGCAAGATGGCTGATCTCTTGCCTCCACCAGCAAGGCTTTATCTCCCTCCCATCTTAAAATGTATGTTTATGACAAAGAAATGCTTATTATTATACACATCGTCACAAAATGGAGGCCCTACTTAATTGATCAACGCTTTCAGATTAAAATTGACCATCGAAGCCTCAAGTATTTTTTAGACCAGAAAATATCTTCCTCGAAGCAACAATGATAGGTAACTAAACTTCTTGACTTTGATTATGAAATTATTTATCGAAAGGGGAAAGAGAATGTTGTTGTATATGCTCTATCTCAATTGCCGAGACAAGCCAAAATTTTAGCCAACTCCCTTCCCTCCACCAACTTTCTTAAAGACATTAGGGAGGAATAGAAGAGCGACTTAGAAATCTGAGGCATCATAGAAAAATTGGAGAAGAATCCGGGTTCCATGGGTCACTACACTTGGAATTCGAAGGACCTACGCTACAAAGACAGAATTTTGATTATTCTTTCTTCCCCTTGCATCAAAATTACTTTATATGAGATGCACTCCTCACCTTCCGTAGGGCACTCCAGTTTTCTAAGAACATATAAGAGGGTGAAGCAAAACTTCTTTTGGAGAGGCATAAAAAGATCGATTTATGATTATGTATCTAAATGTGATGTATGCCAGCAGCAAAAAGGTGAAACAGTGGCAAGTCCAAGAAAACTACAACCACTACCTATACTGGACTCAACATAGACTGACATCTCCATGGACTTCATCGAAAGCCTGCTACCATCTCAAGGTAAAAGTAGGATCTTAGTGGTGGTAGATCGTTTAACCAAATATGCTCATTTTTGTGCTGTAAGACATCCTTATACCGTTGCTAGTATTGCTTAACTTTTTTATAAAAAATATTATAAAACTGCATGGGATGCCAAGGTCAATTGTGAGCAACCATGACATGGTGTTTACAAGTAAATTTTGGATCGAGCTCTTCCAACTATAAGGCACCCAATTGAAGATAAGCACAGCCTATCATCCATAGACGGACGGCGAAATAGAAGTGGTGAATAAATGCCTCGAGACTTACCTATGGTGCTTCACCAATAATCGGCCAAAGAAGTGGACAAGGTGGCTTCCTTGGGCCGAATGGTGGTATAATACAACCAATCATTAATTAACTAAATGTACCCCCCTATGAGGCATTGTATGGCCGACTGCCCCTTGTAATACCTAAATATGTAATTAGTACGACCAAAGTGGATCAAGTCAACCAAAAATTTATTAACTACCGCCCAATCCCATATGAAGCAACAAGCAGACACTCATCGAAGCGAGCGAGAATTTTCGGTAGGAGACTAGGCTTACCTTTGCCTACTACCATACAAGCAGTTGTCATAATACTAGAGTGTCGATGAAGCTATTTCCATGATTCTATGGACCATATTAGATCTTAGAGCGGATTGGGGCCATGGTATACAGATTAAAGCTTCCAAATGATGCTAAGATCCATCTCGTCTTCCACATATCCTTGCTAAAGCCAAAATTGAGAGAACGTGAGTTGGCTCAGACCTAATTGTCGAGCACTACAAATGATGGCGAGATTCAAGCTCAACCTCAAGCTATACTTGATCGGAGGATTGTAATGTGCCGTTGACGCCCCTCAATTGAAGTACTAGTGAAGATAAATAATTTACCATCTAAAGATGCAATGTGGGAGTCTTACGAGGAGCTGAAAACTTAGTTTCCAGAGTTTGTGGACCCTTAGCCTTGAAGATAAGGCTGATTCAAAGAGGGCGGGCTTGATAGGACTCCAACAAGGTTGAGTCCTAATCACCCTAGAAGTAGTCAATAAAAATCCCACGAGATCGTAATAAAACCCCATCTAGTCACTTCTATCCTATAAAGAAGTATAGCTAGGGTTTAGATTGGGGCCTTAGGGCTTACTGGCCATCAAACCCCATATTGGGCTGGTCAACCAGGGTTTCTATTAATTAGAGTCGGCTATGGAGCCAACTTAGTTGTCGCCTATCCCTACTAAGGCAGGTCGACTATAGAAGGCACAAAGGGATAATTTTACTTAGGTAAGTACCCCATGGGCTAGGGTTTAGAACCCTATATAATCATGTAGCTGCCCCCCTTTTTCTATCAAGCAAGAATCATCTTTTATTTAGTCATGTGCCGAGTACTAGGAGTGAGGAACCCCTATAGTGTTCCAAGGGTTAATCCCTCTCAAAGATCAAAATCTATAGAGCTCCTTCTGGGGTTCTATCAGATAGATATGATACTTCTTAGGTGCATCAACAAGGTTCCAAACCTTGTTGGAGTATATGGAATCCATCTTAGAATTCATGGCTTCATGTCATTTTTTGGAGTTTATAGTCATAATAGCATCCTCGTAGGTCTAAGGTTCAATATCCTGAGTATCATCTCTACTGATATATCATATATAGCTTTCAGGAAGATGAGATATTTTGTTTGACTTACGCAAAATTGGAACTTTTGTGTTAGGTACCTGAACAGACTCCGCCTCCAAATGGTGCTTGTGCTAGGTTCTCCAACCTCATTTAACTCTATCATGTTCCCACTGTTTCCATCAAGAATGTGTTCTTTCTCAAGAAACACTACTTTGTTAGTGACAAAGACTTCTTGGTTCTTGGGATGTAGAAATAATACTCGTAAATTTCATTGGGGTATCCCACGAACTTACACTGATTCGTCCTTGATTCCAACTTGTTCGGGTTGTGTCTTCTAATGTAGGCTGGGTAGCTCCAAATCTTAATGACCTTAAGATTAGGCTTCTTTTTTTTCCATATCTTATATGGCGTAGACACTATTGACCTAGATGAAACTATGTTCATAAGGTAAGCTGTAGTCTCCAGGGCATATCCCCATAATGAGAAAGGTAGATCAACGAAACTCATCATGGACCGTCGCATGTCTAACAGTATGTAATTCCTCCTTTCTGATGCACCATTGAGCTAAGGTGTATAAGGAGGTATCTGTTAGGATAGAATCCCATGGTCTCTAAGGAAATGGGTGAACTCTATACTCAAGTACTCTCCTCATCGATTCGATCAAAGAGTCTTAATACTCTTTCCAATTTAGTTCTTTACTTTATTCTTATATTCTTTAGATTTTTGAAGGACCTCAGGTACTTCATCAAGTAGACATGTCTAAACTTAAAGAAATCATCAGTGAAAGTAATAAAGCATGAGTAATAACCTATGACTTGAGTCAATATGGAACCACACACATTACTAAATATGAGTTCCAATAAATGTCTAAACCTGAAGAAATCATCAGTGAAATTAATAAAGCATGAGTAACTCAGTGGCTCACTCTATGGTTCCACTAAATTGAAAGTTAGTCAGCTTTCCATGAGAGTAAGGTCCATAAGTTGCATATGACTTGTAGTCAAATGGATCTATGTATCCATACTTTAGTAACTTTTAAATCTTTCCTTCATAGATATGACCTAGTATACAATACCATAGGTATGCACTGTTCACCTCATCTCATTTTTTCTTAGACATACTTATATTCATGATGTGTGGAGTAATTGTCTAGGATAAATAAACTATCATGCAACATTCCTCTAGTGATGATCTCATCATCCAAAATCAATGAACAACTATTATTCTCAAAAGCTAATTTATATTAATAAACTATCAAACTTGACATGAAAATAATATTGTTAATAATAGAAGGAACATAATAATATGCATCTAATACAATAGTAGCTCCATTAGGTAGATGTAGGGTGACCTTCGCCTATAACCACTATAGCAACTCTTGCTCCATTACCCATCTTGAGATTTATCTTGCCTCTAGCCAGTTTCCTAAGCTCTGCCAAAACCTGTAACAAATTGTAGATGTGATAAGCATGCTCGGTATCCAATACCCATGAGTTATCACAAAAATCTGACAAATAATGACTGATCATGAATGTACGTGAAGCTTCTCCAAGCTTCTAATTCGCCTTTCTGCAAGGTACTCTTTGCAGTTCCTCTTCCAATGCCTATCTTTGCTATAGTGAAAGCATTGGCCTTTATCCTTTGCTAGGTCTTTCTTGGCAACCTTTGCCTTACTCGGTTTACCCTTGCCCTTGCCCTTCTCAAGGGATTTGTTATCCTTCCTTTTCTTTTTTATCTCACCAATATAGATAACTAGCTTCTCTTTCTTGATGGTGCTCTTAGCTTCCCTTAACACATTCAGGAGCTTAGGGAGAGTCACCTCAAGCTTGTTCATATTAAAATTCATAATAAACAGAGAAAAGGAATATGGTAGGAACTGAAATATAAGATCAGCACATAGGTTATCCTCTAGGATCATTCCTAGACCTGTGAGTTTTTCAATCCACTTAATTATCCTCAAGACATGGTTCTGAATCGTTGTCCCATATGTCATCATGACATAGAAGAGGCTCTTGGTTTTCTCTTATCTTTGAGTTTCTATTCCTTAAATAGCTAGCAAAGATGAAAAGGATGGAATTGGCATTCATACTCTCATGTTGCCTATGTAGCTCAAGAGTTATTGAGGCCAACATATAACACTTAGCTAAAGTATAATCATCTATATACTTCACACAGCAAGTGATATCATCCTCACTTGGCTCTTCCTCTAGTGTGGACAATATCATATCGAGGACATATGCGATTGGTAAGATCCAAGCAGGGTCAAGTCCTAGTTAACTGAACCATGTCATAGAATAAACCCTGATTGGTATGGAATGAACCTTGATTAGTCGACCACCTTTAATTAGGAGTCAGTTAGGGATTGATTGGATCAAAGTCCTAATTGGACAAGGATTTGACTAGGAGTAGTTTGAATTGGAGTAGGAGTCCTATTAGGGTTAGGACTTGAAAACCGTATAAATAAGAACATAAACTTTCCTTCTTTATCAATGAAAATTCAGCCACTTTTTTCAGCTCTTGTAGCCGAAACATAGGAGGGTTGATCCCCTGTAGAGATCAGTTATCCCCAATGGAACCCTTCTGGTTCCTATCAATCTGGTATCAAAGAAGCATTCTTGGCGTATCATATTCATCTAACTCCTGTCGCTGTCGTCTTCATCTACTGCAACTGACCCCTGTTGCTACCACTGCCATCTTCATCTACTATAGCTGACCCTTATTGTTGTCGCTGCCTTGCTGCTATCTTCATCTATCATTGCCATCTTCAACCACTGTAGCTAACCCTTGTTGTTGTCACTACCTTGCTAACATCTTCATCTGGTACTACCATCTTCTTATGTGCTGCCATCTTTATCTATCGCTGCCATCTTCCCTATTACTATCGCTGCCATCTCCATCTATTGTCGTTGCCATCACTTCCTGTTGTTATCACATCTTACAATCTTAGGGCAGTCATCTAACCTTATATTATTGCCTTCATTGTCATCTTTACCCCCTATTGTCACCACCAATAGCAGCCATCTACCGTAGACATCTAACCCTAGATCGCTGCTACTGCCACCAACACCTCGTGCCTCTAACATATCAATATAAGAAGGATTTAAATATTATAGATCTTCAATCTTATGTGATGGCCTAAAATGATGCACTTAATATGAAGCTTGAAGCCTTTGAGGCCCATATGAAGAACAAGTTGCGAGCACTCTTCCAAGAATTTAGATTGTGTCGATCAGAGAGCCCAAAAAGATCTCAACACAGTGAAAGTTCAGATCATAAGGAAAACTAATTCGAGAAGAGTGATCAAGCATAGAATGGACTTTCCCATATAGGAAGATAGAGACCCAATCAAATGGATCTCGCACGCTGAAAGCTACTTTCGCTTCCACAAAACTCCTGAAGTATCTATGGTCAACATCACCATCATACACCTCAAGGGAGGTGTGATCCAATAGTATGACTGGTTCGAGCATACACAAGACATCCCTACATGGAGGCAATTCAAAAGTGGATTGTTGATCCACTTTGGATCGTAAGAGTATGAGAACACAGACGACCAAGTCACGAAGATTCATCAAACCTCACAAGAATATCAAACCAGGTTTAAACATCTCTCAAATCAAACTTGTGATTGGTCTGAAAAATAGTTGCTAGGAATGTTCATCAAAGGGCTTAAGTCAGAGATCAGATGCGAAGTCAAGGCTCATCAACTGTACATCCTGATGGCTGCAATCTCCTTCACATGCATCCAAGAAGAAAAGTTGTACCTCGACGCCTGAAGGACTAAGATAGTGAATAAACTAGCAACCATCAAGCCTTTGGCCTCCCCTATTGCCAACCGAACCCCTCAGCCCAAGAGACTTACTTGAGAAGAACTCCAAGAGAGATCAGCTAAAGGGTTATACTAGCACTATGACAAACCATGGAGTAGAGATCACCACTGCAAAAAGGAAAAGCTTTTGATGATGGAACCAATTGAGGATCCAGAACCTGAGGATGTAGATCACAAACCCAAGGAAGAAGATGTGGAGGAAGAACAACAGCTAGCCATCAATACCGTACATGCCCTAGTCGGGTACCCCAACCAGCAAACAATGAAGATCAATGGATTCCTCAAACACTAGCTAATCACAATTCTCATCGACACCAGAAGTACCAATAACTTCATGGATAGTAAGGTTGCTACCCGATTAACCCTTCGGATCGAAGATTATCATAGGTTTGATGTGAAGTTCGCAGATGGCCGAACCTTATCTTGTAGCCATAAGTGTTTGCAGGTGAAACTAATCCTGCAAGGCCAAGAGATCACTGCAAACTTCTTCCTATTATCGCTGGATGACTATGTAGTGGTGCTCGGCATCGAGTGGCTATCTACTCTAGGTGATGTTTCCTAGAACTTTTCCAAACTTCTTATGAAATTTTTCATTCACGAGAAATAGGTGATCCTACGAGGTAAATGCGGGGGCAAAGTTTCAACCATTACGACTCAATGAATGGAGAGGGTGTTGCACCAAACACATGTTAGCTTTCTAATCCAATTGTAGGGGCTATAAATAAAAGACCCGATGATGAATGAAGACCTAAACCTCTCATCTTTACTTGCTGAATTTTTATATGTGTTTGCTGAACCAAAAAATCTATCGCCTACCCAACTGCATGACCTCCGCATACCTATCCTCCCAGGACAAGAACTAGCAAATGTTTGACTATACAGATACCCTTATTTTTAGAAGGCCAAGATCGAGAGGATCGTCTAAGAGATGCTGGAAACAGGGATCATAAGACCAAGTGTTATCCCATATTCTTCACTGGTGCTCGTACGAAAGAAAGACGGAACATGGTGAATATGTATAGATTACTAAGCCCTCAATAGCATCACCGTGAAGGACAAGTATCTAATCCCTATATTAGATTAAATGCTTGATGAATTGAAGAGAGCATAAATTTTTAACAAGCTAGATTTGTGGTTCGGATACCATCAGATTTGGGTGCATGAAGAAGACATACCAAAGACGGCTTTTCGAACACACAAGGGCACTACAAGTTACTGGTAATGCCTTTTGGCCTAACTAATGCCCCTTCCACTTTTTAGAGCTTGATGAATGACATCTTTTGGGTTTACCTCCATTAGTTTGTTTTGGTCTTCTTCGATGGCATCTTGATTTATAGCCCCTATCTCAAAAGCCACCTCTCACACTTGTGACTTATTTTGACAATTCTTCGAGAACACACTCGTTTTGTCAAGTAGTCAAAGTACTACTTCTTACAAAGTAAGATGGAGTATCTTGGCCATATCATCTCAAAAGGAGTAATGGTAGACCCCTCGAAGATTGAATTAATGTAAAGTTGGCCACTACCAAAAACAATCAAGGCGGTGCGAGGATTTCTACGACTGACGGGCTACTACAATAAGTTCATGACTGATTATGGCAAGATCAATGCTCCCCTCAAATCATTTCTAAAAAAAATATGTCTTCCTATGGTCAAATAAAGCAACAATAGCCTTTGATGCCCTCAAGCTACAATGACGTCTACACCTATGCTAGGCTTACCCGACTTCGACAAGGTGTTCATGATCGAATTTGACGTGTCGGGAGCTGGAATTGGTGCTATCCTAATGCAAAATGGCCAACCACTAGCATACACTAGCAAAGCTCTCTCCCCATCTCATCTGAAATTATCGATCTATGACAATGAGATGCTAGCCATTGTGCATGTGGTGATGAAATAGAGACCCTATCTGATCGGCCGGTGCTTCTAGATCAAAACTGACCATAAGAACCTAAAGTACTTCAGGGAGTAGAAGATTTTCTTCCCTGAATAGTAGAAATGGGTAACAAAATTGCTGGGATTTGATTAGGAAATTTTTAATAAAAAGGGGAAGGATAACTTGGTTGCAGATGCGCTTTCCCCACTACCCAAGCATGCTAAAATTTTAGCCATCTTCTTTCTGATTTGTGACCTCTTGGAAGACATCAGGAAGGAGTGGCAAGGCGACCTGGAGACCTTAGAGATCATCAAAAAATTAGAGGAGGAACCGGGCACGATACACACTATAGTTAGGACTCAAAGGACCTACAATACAAGGGCCGAATTGTGTTGGTGCCCAACTCCCCATGCCAGACCTCCATCCTATAGGAGATACACTCACCACCAGTGGCTAGATAAACTAATCACAAGTTTGATTAGATAATCTTTCAAACCTTGTTTGATATTCTTGGATGGTAGAGGTTTATCGGATCTTTGCTAATTAGCCGTCGACATTCTCATAGTCGATTGGTCCGAAGTGGATCAACAATCCTTCTTCTCTATAAGAGGCCGCTATTGGTGTGTTCAAACCAATCAAACCACTATATGGCATCCCCTTCTAGCTGTATAGCCATGATTTCCACCATAGAAGCAACTATAGTTCGATGGCACCGAAAATAATGCTCTACGTGCGAGATCCACCAATCGAGTCTCCTTCTTCTCATTTAGAGAAGTTCACCCTCATGCGTCGATTATAGGGGTCAGTCATAGAGCCTCTCCTCTCCTAGAAGTCATCTCTTCGATTAGAGCTCTCTCTTTGATGTGATTTCTTCGGGCTTGGTGGTCAGCCCAAACTAAGTTCAGTAAAGATAGTCCATATTTTCTCATCCATTCGGGTCTCGAAGGCTTCAAATTTTGCATTGACGGCCTCCTTTGATACCATAGTATAAGCCTCCAGATCTGTAATAGTAAGATCTCTTTTTCATTGATGGGTTAAGGGCATGGATTGGTTCGGAAAAGTTATGACCGAAAGGGGGTGGATTGATGAATATGTAGGCTGCAGTTTGGGGCTATTTTATGACTGATTTGGGTGTAGTTTTGGCTACAGTTTGGCAAGATTTTGGGGCTATGGTTGTAAGGGGTGAAGGTTAGGGAAAGAGAGTTTCAAATCTGGAAAAGATGACAACAAAGATATGATATAATTCGATGAAAGATCGTTGCGGTATATATTATTTTGTCGAATAGAATTACAGTCAAAGAAGCATCAGTTTCTTGACATAACTTCCATAAAAAAATTGAGAGAATTATGGAGAATTTTGATAGCAAAATCTCAATTCAGATGGTGGCAGAATTTTTATCGTAAAATTTCAGTAGTTTGCAACGACAATTTGTAGCATTATAAGAATTGTTTCAAAGATGAGTTTTATAGTAGATCAATCTCAGATGAAAGCCAAGACAATCTGTGAAATGTGTGTAAAATTTCGTTCACAAAAATGCCAAATAGATTGGTTCAAAAAGCCTATATACTGCTGAAATTTTTTGCAGCAATTTTTCATTTGCAAAGATGATCACTTTTGCGATGGAAGGAATTCTCAGCAAGGAAAAGATAGGAAATTCTTTTTGGTATTTTGTAGATGAAAAATTACAGTAGCAATAGGTATTGGTGATAGGAAAATACTAGATTTCTAATGCAATTGGTGGTGGCAGTAGCCAATTGATTTGATCTGCAATAGGAGGATGATAGTGGAGGCGACGTCAAAAGTAATTATGAGAAGTTCTTGGCTTGATGGAGGCGACAAAGATGGCAGTAAGGGCAACAAGATCGCTGCCATGATACCAGATGATTAAACCTCAGAGGAATTCTATGAGATCTAATTTTTGAAGGGGATCAACCCTTGGAACACTATAGGGGTTCCTCCCTCCTTGTAGGGGTACCTCATTCTTCTTTATAAGATAGAGGTGGCTAGGTGGGGTTTATTACAATCTTACAAGGTTGTTTAATAGTTGCTACTTTGTTGAGTAGGACCCAACCCTGCTAGAGTTCTATTAATATGATTTATTTTATAACTCATGAATGATATACCTTATCACCAAAATTAATACTCCTTAAATTTGTGATAAGTTAAAAATTAAAAGAGATTTATTTTATTATAAATATTCCTTAATTTCATGACTTGGTTATCCTTTATGTGAATTAATTTAATCTCTATGATTTCCTCTTTTTGAAGAAGATTTATGATGTTAACAATTATAATTTAGATTTTTTTATCAACATCATTCTTCAATTTTATTAAAAAGATTTATCTAAATAAATTGGGGTTTTAAGATTTATCTTAGATGAATCAAAGATCCCCTAAGACTCATTATTTACAAAGAAAAAAAGGGAGAGATTTATTAATTTAAATCATGTCTTTTGATGCTTAAAGATTTGATTTTATCTTTAATGACATGATTCCCTTGTACTTTTGGGTGTAATTTGAATATGGATATAAAGAAAAATTATGCTATCATATTCTTTCTTGACAAAGACCAAAGGAGGAAATAAAATTATCAATATGATTAGAAGCAAATTGATATGATGAATCTTATAACATTGAATGAGAAATAATTTACTTAGAATAAAATTTAGAATTTTAAAATTTTCTAAGTGCATGCAAAATAAATGATTTACAAATTAAGCTTGATTTACTATCATATTAGAATTCATGATTTTTACAAATTGTGCTTCTTATCAAAATTTACATGAGATGATCTCCAAAATGCATGATTTGCTATATTTCAAATTTCTTGATTTTCTATTTTGTTTAAAATTCTACATAAGATCAATACTAAACCATCTTTAAAATAATCATTTCAAAATTTGCATCTATAAGATTTAGATTGAGAGTTAGGAATGCTAAACCATGAGAATGTTTGAATTACGTGATTTGCTACTCTTGTTAAAAATGAAATGAATTAAATTATTGGTAGTTCTTAACTTTTGGATTTCAGAATTTATAAAATTAAGTTTTATTTTTGTGATATGATATTTTTTACTCCCCGCCCTTGCTTCTTCTTTATTATTAAAATAAAGGGAAGAGAAATTTTCATAAAAAAATTTGGTTTTTATCATATTTTATTAAGGGGGAGCAATGTAAAATTTAGTTTATAAAAATATAAAAACTTTAACACATGATAACCTTATGTATCATAAAATTACTTGCTTGTTATTTCACCTTTTTTTTAATGATGACAAAGGAGGAGAAATAGCAAATTGATGACACAAAAATGATACATACATGTCAAAAGGAAAAAAAAATTCATGAGAAAATTATTGACACAGGTGCCTTGAAATCATTTGCTCTAACATTTCACCTTTTTCTTGATAACAAAGGGGGAGATGACATATTGGTGACACATGTAGAAAAATAGAAACATAGATATTTCCCCTATTTTTATTAATAAACAAAGGGGAGAATTAATTGATAACTTAAGGAAGAGAATTTCAACTTAATGTATAATTCATGATTTGTTGAAATTAATGTTATATCCTGATTATTTTAAAAAAATTTGTATGAAATTTTGCATGAATTAATGACACGGAATTAAGGGGAGTAAGATTTAACTCCCGTCATCAATTGATTATCATCATTAAAAAGGGGGAGATTATTGAATCTTAGATTTTGATGATAAAATTAATTAATGAGTTATTAATCTAACAAGGTCGTTAGAGTTAATTGATGTAGAATTAATTACGACAAAGAGAAAATTACAATCATAGATTTGGCCAAAGCAAGTCCAGACATCGGGCCGGAGTGAGGACGATGCGGTTGAGAACTCGGCCTGGAGTGCGTCAGGAGCTTGCCAAGGGTACTGAGAGCTTGCCAGGATAGCACAAGTCATAATTAGCATCATTATGATTAAGTTATACTTGAGTTATATTTGAAAACAATCTAAATTAACTTAAGTGAGGCGAGTACACTATGGGATGAATTGAGCTCAGGTTAAGCTTAATTGGTTGACCTAAAAAGGGGTCAATAGGAGGTATAGGTCGGGTACATAAAAGTATGGAAAAATAGGCTTTGTGGGATTCCCAAAGGTAGTACTACCAGTAGGCGACGGTGGTATCACCCAGGCTGATGATGGTACCACCTAGGTGGCGACAGTACCATCGTAGCCTTGTTTTCGGGCGGCTAACACTGATAGTACCACCAATGCCAATGGTAGTACCGCCCGTATACAGAATTTATATAAAGGTTTAAATTTTTTACTTCATTTTTTAAGTCAATTGGGGTCTATAAAAACCCCAAGATTTATTACATTTAGAACAATAATTTTTGGCTAGAAATTCTATAATAAATTATGCAAAAATTATAAGAACAAGAAAAAGGGTAAAGGAGAGAGTAAAGTCTCGTAAAACTTGTAGTTCTCCATTGTAAGGTTATAAGGTTCATCTCCTAAGCCTGGTAAAAGGAGAGACGAAGCTTGTAAGGGTTTGGTCTTCACCCAAAGAAGGTTGATAGTAGATGCTGGTGGGCCTCGGGGAAGAGGACTCGGAAGTGAATGTAGGCCAGGTTGAGACCAAACCACTATAACTGTGAGTGTGCTTTAATTGATTTCATTTTACTTTTGATTGCTCTTGAACACTACATAGTTAGATATAATGTTTCAGTCTCTCAACCTTTTTAAATCGGTTTCCAATCGATTTTATTAAAATATAAAGAGGAGCTTTTGTTGTTCACTCTTTACTTTACAAAAACATGATTTTTAAAATTAATCACTATTTCTCTTGCACTAATTCACCCCTCCCCTCCCTCCCTATATTACCACTAGCTAGCGTAAGTGGTGCTACCACCTCTAGATATAGTGTTCAATCAATTGTATCCCCAGTCCAACAGTGTTACCATCGGTCCCTCATCCTTTTTTTTACATCCAAATTAATATCAAGAATCATTCATATAAATTTAACAAATTTAATTTTATTATAATAAAATCAAATGTTTATCAACACTAGTTTAGTAAAGATATTTGTGATATTTTGTATTAATGAAATTCAAGATATATTATTATTGTTTATTATTGTTTGGAGGCCACACATATTCTTAGTGGAATTCCCTCATCACACTAGAAGATAAATTTGCCATATTAAAATGTGCTTTTTTTTTTAGTTAGAGGCTATACGATGAGCAGCAATATATGAACTGATGAGATACCGTTCCAAGTGCAAATACAATAGCGTACACAAAGAAACCCACAAATTGGAAGGCGCGTATGAGAGTGAACAAATTTGAGCCCCATGTCTTAAATGCAAAGTATACGTTATGAACACCAAATTTGATACATGCAGAAGGAGATGCAGAAGATATCACATTCAGGGAAAGAAAATTGGACAATCGATGAGTTCATCCAGAATCTACCGGGGTTTCCCGACAACGTTCGATACGACAGCGAAGGAAATTACTGGATCGCGTTTGCGCCATTATATGACTTCTTTCTTTCCGTCATCTTCTTCTGCTCATCATGCAATCCTAAATCTTGCTCATCTATCATACTGTTATATTTTTTTTCAGGGGACGACACCTGAATGGGACGCACTATTTAAGTACCCCTTCCTGAGGAAATTGATGGTCACCATGGATAACTTTGTAAAGATTCCATATTCTTAGAGGGACTCTGGAATCCGTTTGACTCTTGCAACTAGTGGGTTAAAAATTGGGAAGCATCTCTGGTAAGGATATCTTGTCAAGGACTATATCGGCAGGATCGATCTAACTCAAGTAAGCAGATTAATGAACAGTAATTGAGGCAGATGCAGTGGTTGTAAAGAGTGCAAGTCTGCTATTATTAACTTAAGCTTAAACTTGAACCACTGAGCTTAGTTTATCAAGTTAATCCATCATTTATTCTGTAATTAATGGATCAGATATTGATTTTAACAAATATTTAATGATATTGTCAGATAAGTTTAACACTTCCAAATAAGTTCATAGATCTGGATATGATTATACCTCAACTCATATTTCAAGCATATATAGCCTAATTTGGATGAGAATATGATACATATTCATTTATGTACCTATATCCGCATCATATTCAGTTTATAGAGAACAATAAATCATAGAAGTAGGTCTTTGGTACGAGAGTTTTTAATTTTTAAAAATTCTAACCAAACTGTTTTATCATAATAATCATATCCATCTAAACTAAAAGACTGTCAGCCGTTAGACGCTCTTTCTACAACTTGTGCTGTATGTTTTAAAGATGTTTCTAAGCCATGAAGAGTTAAGCCTTTGTACTCGATGGAAAAGAAAATTATTCAACATAAGTTTATGGCTGAGAATTTATATATTAAATATTATATTCCGATTTTGACTAAACAATAATTTAAACAAAGTTTAATAAAAACACTATATTTCAAACCAATTAGCGGAAATTGGGCCAGACGATATTTTTTATTTGGAAGTGTAAACCATAGAATAAAAAAATAAATTGACAAGTAAGACTTGTCAAATGCTTATACCAATTTTGGTTATGGCTGGTTTAGCCTTTAACTGGTGGCGAAGGTAAATGGGAAAAAAATGTTTAAATTGCTTGATCCATTGATACAGCATTATATTGCGGTTTAACAACTAACGTAACAATGTCAGATAGGAAGTTATTAGGTTGGCACAACACCTAAGCAATGCTACTTATCTAAGAATGGTTTAAATTGCTATTATATTCCGATTCGTTACAATTCTCTATCCCATTTGGTATTGCGTGGCCAATAACAATTCAGGGATATACAACTTTTTGCATTCTATTATCATTTTGTCTTCTTCAGTGTACATCTAATTTGTCATATCATTTTTTCATAAGTAAATTTTAATTTAATAATTTTGAATTTCTTTCCCAAGTAGTAGTTTTCCTAGTGATAGGTTAAATTAGTTTCAAATAATTAGGAATTTCTTTAGAGATCAGCTTTATAACTAAAAAATATAACCAATATCCAACCAAAAACTTAATTCAGATTTTACTAAAATCCAAGTCAAGCTTAAGTCATCCATCATCAACTTTTACAAACATCAACATCAAATTATTTAATTCAACACAACATAAGCTTATGTCATCCATCATCAACTATTACAAACATCAACATCAAATTATTTAATTCAACACATCATAACAAAACCAAATTATCAATGATCATCTGAACTATTTAGCGGGATGTTTAGCCAACAAAGAAAAATACAGATGAATGGGTAGTACCACTTGTTCCATTTGCTTTCTCTATCTCGTTTATGTACATAATATCCAAGTGCAAGTCTTTTGAGCACCCTATTGCAGTTGCTTCCACGAAACAGCATCAAACAAGCGACAAATACAATGCTATTAAACAGTAATCCTCTCATCCTGAATTAAGCAAAAAGAATATGCCATGGTATCTTCACTAAAATGAGAATCTAGAGAAAAGTGATCTAGGGGTAGATGCATCAGAATATGATGCTGCTGGACTGGAGAGAACATCACCCGATGAGCGGTATGCCTGCTGGCATTTCCTTATCTGTGAATAGAGAACAATGTAATAATGATAATAACAGAGATTAAGCATATATTTCATAAATTTATCAAATTTTGGTTCAGGAAGAACATTATTTTAAAGGATTGGCATAATCAAAAAGTAACCATGGAAATATTATTTAGATAATTATATATAATTATATACTACATATGGCATGAATGAACATCCAAAGAAAATACAAAAATGATTTTCTACAACATCACAAATACTGCAGTAGCAAGCCAAGGTTACCTCTTCAGGACTAAATTGTAATAATGTTGCAACCACTGGAAGTAAAGCTTCCACTTCACCTGTGAAAAATGACATGTTATGAAATCATTATTGCCTTTCTTGCCTATACATTTCTAACTGAAAATGACATGGTTTGGCCAAGACAAAAAAAGATTGAGCTTTTCTTGTACCTGTTTCTAGCAGTTTTAATATAACATTTTTCAAATATGTCATGTCTATTCCTTCACGTTTGTGCGATCTTTCCATGTTCCGGAGCTCCTCCTTTAACATTGCTTCCTACAACATATTGTGAAAAAGTAAAACGAATCTAAATCAGATAATTCTGTGTCTTAGGCACCATCATTGTTGGCAAATATACATGTCAGGGCCCAGTCCAATAGACATACTAATCCAATAACTTGAATATAATGAAAACTTAAATCGCATGACCCAAAATATTACATTTCAGGTTATCACTTAACTCGAAATGCTTGAAATTCTCATGGAAGTAATTTTATTTCTACTGTTACAAGGTAGGTCTAACACGAGTACATCGACAAGGTTCTAAAACATGCTACCAGAACACATTAGGGACCAGTAAACCAATCAGAACTGACCAGCATGGAATGAAAGAGAAAAATAATGAAAAATGGAAGCGAGATGGAACACCAGAAAGAATGGAGAAAAGAAAACATGCAGGTCTTTCAATTCTTAACTTATTCCTCTTGATCATCCTCTTCTTACTCATTGATGCTTGTTGACCTTGAGGAATCAAAATAGACAAACTGCAATAGATAATCTAGTCAATGCTTCAAGCAATTTATTCTTTTTTTTCACCATTTAGTTTCTCAACCAGTGTAATGCTAAATTGGCCTAAACCGGCCCAAATCCAGAAATAACATGCTATGGGAACTGGTTTTTAATGGAGGTCGACAATATACCAGACTAAGCTAGTCACATCGATCCAGCATTGGACAAAAATATTACCTGTAAAAGCAGTAAGCCACAACACTACAACATTGTATCTTGTTATGCAAGAAGTAACCCATACATATCCCATATGAAGTAGTCCACAGATATGCTCTGACGCTGATTACTGCAACCCACATGAAAAGGACATACCTACCAATAACAGATAGAACCACATGGCCCTAAATGCTTATGCCCAAGATACTAATACTGAGAATAACGAACCTCATATCTCAAAAAACATATCCTTATCATCCAAAATGAATAGGAACTTAGGACATTACATATTCTCACTCATAGCAACAAAGAATTACTTGCCAGACAAGCAACAGCAAGGAGTATATTTCAACTTTGCAATTAACTAGGGCCTTAAGCAGTTTATATGAACCTGCTCAACTCAACAATTCTATAACTTAAAAAATCCATATATGATAACCCCATCAGTAATTCAACGAATTTAATATCGTTTCAAAAAAGGAACACTGTTTCACATACCAGACCTGTAATGGTAGCTGACTGAACCAGTACATATTGGTTGGTATCAGTGTACCAACATATTGTACAATCAGTGTCTCAAAAAGCTAGAAGGAGAAGAGGAATGGGTGGTGAAGGAAGAGGAGAAAGGAGGACAAAACAAGGGGAAGGAAGAAGAGGAGATGATAGAGGAAGAGGAGAAAAAAAGAAGAGGGAGGAGATGAGCCGGTGGACAAAGAGGACAGCGACGGAAGAGAAGAGAAAGCATAAATGCACATCGCGAGCAATGGGCAGCTACACGATGGGTTCGTGTTCGGGCAACATTGCCACCGTCGCTGCAGCAGTAGGTTGGCCTCCGACTCTGCCAAACCACCCATTATTCCCTTCCAGAAGCCAACAGCAGCAAAGCTCAAAGGCGAGGAGGACAAGTACACAACTACGTGAGGCTGCATCGAAACTACCTCCGCAACCAAAGGGAGCAGCTGTCGTGTGGCGATGCCCGACTCCTACAAGACACATCCCTCCTCGGCCTTGTCCTCATCAACAAGGCTGGGTGGAACAATGAGGACATTGGAACAAAAGACAGAGGCAGCGCCACTAGAGTGCAAGTCCTCATCTTCGATGGCGCCAATGGCAATGTTGTTGCTTGATGACTAAAAGGAGTATGGCATTGTTGTAATATCCCTCATTTTTAGAATATTTGTAATGATATATTTTAAATTGTTAATGAGGATTTGTTTAATAATAGATTGTTTGTGATAACCTATTTGTAAATATGAGGATTTGTTTAATAATTCTTCTAATTAAATAATTTTATATTAAAAATTTATTGTTAGGAACCTAAATGTGAAACTTAAAAATATGAATTATGTAAGATTTAACATTAAATTATAAAAAAAAGAGAGAAAAGGAGGATGACATCTGTCATTACCTAATTTAAGGATGATACCACTTATGCTTGTTGCATAGGTGACATATAAGCATTTTTTTTCATGCTTACCACCTAGCAACCTTTATGTTAGTCAAAATTAAGCAGCAATCAGAGGAGAAAACCTACCCAAAAACTCAGAAAAAAAAGGCTTGCTGCAACGTGCACTTAAAATGGAGAAGAAGAGAAGGAAGAGGAGAAAAATAGATTTAGGGGTATAAAGATTTTGATCAAATCCACACATTTGGGATCAAAATCTTCAAAGGCAAGCGTTATAATCTCATCCCACATAATGTCTTCATCCTTAATTACATCTCAGTTTGATATGATTTTGAAAGATTTATAGCTTAGAATATGATATCTCTCTCATTCAGCTGTAAATTTGTGAATCTGTGAAATTTAAGAATTCTGACCTTTATGCCTTATTTTTACCATAACTTTATGCACTGAACTCTGATTTAGGCAAAACCTATTTTATCCGAAAGTAGATTCGAGATCTTCCATTCGATACCAAAATTGAAAATTTTAATGTTTATATGTCTGTCTAAACTCTTATTTCAATTGACGCTAAAGAATCTGTAAAACAGACTTTATAATCTCTGACCTCTTAATACTAAGTTCCTTGTAACTTTCTGTTTAAAAATTCAATTATGGCAAAACCTATTTTATTAGAAAATAGATTCATAGATTTTTGTTGATACCGAGATTTAAAGATTTGGAGTCCAAATAACTATCTAGATTTTTGTTTCGATTGACCCTGTGGATTCTGCAAAATAGGGACCGTAATTTTCGACCTTTTGATACTAAACTGCTTATAACTTTTTGTTGGGAACTCTGATTTGCGCAAAACATATTTTGTTGGAAAGTAGACACTTAGATCTTTCTTTGGATATCAGATTGAATGATTTAGAATAAAAATACTTAACCACTCATCTGTTGAATTTGATCATATAAATTCTACAAAAACAAAGCTTTTGTTCTATGACCTTTGGTCACCAAATTATTTGTAACTCTTTGTTAGAAACTTCAATTTATATGAAACTTATTTTATCGGAAACTAGATTGATTTAGCTTTCTAATGACACCTTTCTTAAGTAATTTGGATCATAATTAGCTGTTCAAATAATTTATGAAATATGTCTATTAAATTCTACCAGAATTCAGCCTTTTTCAATTTTGCCTATTCTTGTTCACTCCTTTGGAAACTGATTTTTAGCTAAAAACCTTACTTCCATTGAGCTTTACATTATTGGTTTGACATCTTGAATACTCGTCCTTAGATAATTTACATACTTGAATCAATTATGTGACATTTACGTTTGTTTCGTATAGGCACATGCATGTTTGTTGTTTCGCATGTGCTTCTGATGTGTACCAAATTTATTGCTCACATATCCTTTTGTACTCCGATGTTTATGGGATAATGTGAACCTTTGCCAGAAATGGTAAAGAGAGTTATGCTTAGAGCCCGCGATGCTCTCCTTCTATCTGGTGATCATCCAAAAATGGGTGAACCATATTCTATATGTGATCCCACATCACCTTCTATATTTTTGATATGATATCGGATAATATTCTATTTGTGATCCCACTTCACTTTACTATCTATATGTTTGATATAATATCCAAAGTATTGCTTATGAGTTTGTTTGTGCGCTTTGGATAAAAATAAAATGAATATTATGGATGATATGACATTTGAGCTTTTGTTCCTTATTTGTTCATTTAATAAGCTTTGAGATTATTCATACACCATTGATATACTTCGAAATATATTCACATCTTTGATATGCTCTGAAATGTTTTATATCCCGTTGATATGTTCCGAAACATTTCATACGCTTTTGATATGTTCCAAAATGTTTCATTTATCAATGATATATTCCGAAACATTTCATACGCCATTGATATGTTCCGTTTGCTATTGATATGCTCTGAAATATCCTATACGCCTTTGATATGCTCCTAAATACTTCTTACATCATTGATATGCTCCAATTACTCTTTATTCCGTTTGTTATGAACTAAATATGTTTTGAATAAAATAACATTTATAATTCCGTATCTAATGGGCTGATATTCGTGAATTCTTGTATCTCTGCCTTGTATTTTGATACTAAGTTTGTTTGAAACTAGCCTCCTTTGCCTTGGATATGTTAGTCACTTGCTGAGCTTTATATACTCACTCCGTTGCTATATAAAATTTTCAGGTTAACTTGTCACTCTCGAAAAAAATTAGAATTGGGCTAAGACAGAGGAAAGGTATTCAGATTTTGGGTAAGTTTTGTTAGGTGATACATTGTGGTTTTTGTATAAGTATATTTTGTTTGTAACAAAATGTTATTGATGAGTCTGATTTAATATATCATGTAAAAGCTTTAAATGACCTCTCACGTCGGAGTTTTTGGAATGTTAACTTAGTCTATGATGATACAAATTTAGAGTAAATGGTTGGTTTTGCAATCGTATAGCTTTCTAACACTGGTGGATTGATAAGTGTGGTTAATGTTTTTGTTAAGTTGGCTTTTTGTTTTGTGGATTATCGAGTGATGTGATATATGATCATAAACTGCTCAGGTTTTTTAAGTTATGAATAGTGTTCGAATACTTCTTTAGTATCCTCAAATGTTAGTTTTGATCGTGGATTCGGGTTGTGGACGAATTATAATATTTCTGATTTATGATGGGTTCACACCTTTCGAATGCAATAATTCAGGGGGCGTGACACAGATGGTATCAGAGAATGATTTGAGGATTACTGATATTTGATATATTTGATGTGCAAAATATATTGAGGCTTTTTTAATTATATAATGATCGGTTGATGCATGATAAATTTAGAGGACTAATTTTTTTTCTTTTAAGGGAGGAGAGAGTGTAATATCCCTTATTTTCAAAATATTTGTAATGATCTGTTTTAAATTATTAATGAGGATTTGTTTAGTAATAGATATTTTGTGAGGACCTATTTGTAAATATGAAGATTTATTTAATAATTTTTTTGATTAAATAATTTTATATTAAAAGCTTATTGCTAGGGCCCAAACTTAAAAGTTTGATATAAATTGTGGAAGTTTCATATTAAATTTTATAAAAAAGAGAGAAAAGGGGGATGACATGTGTTATTACCTAGTTTAAAGATGGTGCCACTTATGCTTGTTGCATAGGTGACACATAAGCATTTTTCTTACATGCTTGCCACCAAGCAACCTTTATATTAGCCAAATTGAGCAGCAATTAGAGGAGAAAACCTACCCAAAAACTGAGAAAAAAAAGGCTTACTACAACGTACACTTGAGGAGAAGAAGAAGAGAAAGAAAAGGAGAATGACAAATTTCGGGGTATAAGGATGTTGATTAAATCCACACATTTGGGATCAAAATCTTCAAAGGCAAGTGTTCTAACCCCATCCTACATAATGTCTTCATCCTTAATTACATCTCTGTTTAATATGATTTTGAAAGATCTGTGACTTAGAACATGATATCTCTCACATTCAGTTATAAATTTATGAATTTGTAAAATTTAAGAATTCTAACATTTCTGTTTTATTTATACCATAACTTTCTGCAAAACCTATTTTATCCAAAAGTAGATTCGTAGATCTTCCATTTGATACCAAAATTATAAATTTTGAAGTTCATGTCTATTTAAACTCTTATTTCAATTGACCCTACGGAATTTGTAAAACATACTTTGTAATCTCTAACCTCTTGATACTAAGTTCCTTATAACTTTCTGTTGAAAAATCTAATTATGGCAAAACCTATTTTATTAGAAAATAGATTCATAGATCTTTCTGTTGATATCGAGATTGAAAGATTTGAAGTCCAAATGACTATCTAGATTTCTGTTTCAATTGACTCCGTGGATTTTACAAACCAAGGACCATAATTTCCGACCTTTTGATACTAAACTGGTTATAACTTCCTGTTGGGAACTCTAATTTGAGCAAAACATTTTTTGTTGGAAACTTAACACCTAGACCTTTCTTTGGATATCAGATTGAATGATTTCGAACAAAAATACTTAACCAGTCATCTGTTTAATTTGATCCTATAAATTCTACAAAAACAGAGCTTTTGTTCTATGACCTTTGGTTACCAAATCATTTGTAACTCTTTGTTAGAAACTTCAATTTGTATGAAACTTATTTTATCATAAACTAGATTGATTTAGCTTTCTAATAACACCTTTCTTAAGTAATTCGGAGAATGATTGGCTGTTCAAATAATATATAAAATATCTCTCTCAAATTTTGCCAGAATTCAACCTTTGTCGATTTTGCCTATATTTGTTCACTCCTTTGGAAAATGATTTTTAACTAAAATCCTTACTTTCATTGAGCTTTATATTATTGGTTTGAAATCTTGAATACTCTTGTCCTTAGATAATTTGTATACCTGAATCAATTATGTGACATTTACGTTTGTTTTGTATAGGCACATGCATGTTCGTTGTTTCGCATGTGCTTCCGATGTGTACCAAATTTATTGCTCACATATCCTTATTTACTCCGGTGTTTATGGGATAATGTGAACCTTTACTAGAAATGGTAAAAGGAGTTATGCTTAGAGCCGACGATGCTCTACTTCTATCTCGTGGTCATCCAGAAATGGGTGGACCATATTCTGCATGTGATCCCACATCACCCTCTATATTTTTCATATGATATCGGATCATACTCTATTTGTAATCTCACTTCACCATCTATGTCTTTGATATGATATCCAAAGCATTGCTTATGAGTTTGGATAAGAATGAAATGAAGATTATGTCTGATATAATATTCGAGCTTCTATTCCTTATTTGTTTATTTGATAAGCTTTGAGATGATTCATACACCATTGATATGCTTCGAAATACGTTTACGTCTTTGATATCCTCCGAAATGTTTCATATCCCGTTGATATGATCCGAAACATTTCTTACGCCTTTGATATGTTCCGAAATGTTTCATTTGCCATTGATATATTCCGAAACATTTCATACGTCATTGATATGTTTCGAAATGTCCCGTTTGCTATTTATATGCTCTGAAATATCCTATGCGCCTTTGATATGCTCCGAAATACTTTTTACATCATTGATATACTCCAATTACTCTTTATTTCATTTGTTATGAACCAAATATCTTTTGAATAAAATGACATTTATAATTTTGTATCTAATGGGCTGATATTCGTGAATTCTTGTATCCCTGCCTTGTATTTTGATACTAAGTTTGTTTGAAACTAGCCTCCTTTGCCTTCGATATGTTAGTCACTTGCTGAGCATTGTATGCTCACTCCGTTGCTATATAAATTTTTCAAGTTATCTTGTCACTCTAAAAAAAAGTTAGAATTAGGCTAAGGCAGAGAAAAGCTATTCAGATTTTGGGTAAGTTTTGTTGGGTGATACATTGTGGTTTTTGTATAAGTATATTTTGTATGTAATAAAATATTATTGATAAGTCTGATTTAATATATCATGTAAAACCTTCAAATGACCTCTCACGTTGGAGTTTTTGGAATGTTAAGTTTAGTCGACGATGAATATGAATTTGGAGTAAATTGTTGGTTTTGCAATCGTATAGATTTCTAACGCTGGTGATTTGATAAGTGTGGTTAATGTTTTTGTTACGTTGGCTTTGAGTTTTGTGGATTATCAAGTGATATGGTATATGATCATAAACTGCTCAGGTTTTATAAGTTATGAACAGTGTTTAAATACGTCTTTAGTATCCTAAAATGTTAGTTTGGATCCTGGATTTGAGTTGTGGACGAATTACAATATTTCTGATTTATGATGGGTTCACGACTTTCGAATGCAATAATTCGGGGGCGTGACAGTTGCAGCAAGGGAGTCGCAATTGCTAGTCTTCTAGTTTCCCGTTCGCCTTATTGCCTTCTTTATCAGGGAGGACATCACGTGCCAACGACCGCAGGGCATCTGCTTTGTAAGCGCACTTCGCAAGAGACAAAAACCTTCCTCTAACCATTTATCTTGACGCCCTGCATCAGCAATGCAAGCATTGGGTCGACACCAACGTGCTGGTCCTCAACGTCGACCACTGGTGGAACAATAGGAAGATGATCGTCGCGTAAGTAGGGTTCTACTTTTGCAAACAGGGCGGCAAGCGAGTAGGTGCGGAGGGCGAGCAAGATCAACAAAGGAGCAATGGGCAAGCAAGTTGGAAAGAGGGAAGGAGGAAATCGATCATGGTCGGAGGCGATGCCTTGATCTCCTCCGGCCATACCGGTCTCGTCGCCATTAGCGTTGCCAGCAGTCAAATGCGTGCGGTCGTAGGGAGGCGGAGGGAGGAAAGCGATTTCTATGAAAGCCTCCACACTGCAAGCGAGAAGTTTATATAAATTAATAATTTAAAAGATAGTAAAATTACCTTTTTATCCTTTTCATTCATATCCTTTTTATACGTGACAACATGTGTAATTTTTTTTGTTGACGAAGTTAACAACATGAGAAGAATTGGGGTTAAATGTTTTACTTTCATAAGTATAGGGATCTCAATGCTACTTTTTAAATATAAAGACCATAATGTTAATCATAGTTAACTACAAGGGATAATCTATAATTACTCCTCAATGTCGATCTGTCTTGATCCGAAGTAAGTTCCTACACAGCGAAAGCATATGATACAGAAAAAATTTATTTCTATCACATATTTAAATAAATTTGACTTGTTTAGGGGTAGTTTGCGTCTGTCCTAAGTTTCGGGGCATCTTGCATATGTCATAAGTTGTCATATAGCAACAACATATACTCAATGAAAAAAAAGCAAATATTAAAAAAAAACAGGGAAGAAATCTCATTCAATCTTGATTGAAGATTTGAAAGATTTATTTATAAAAGTTTATTAATCAAGAATATTATCAAAAAGGGAAGATTACTTTTCAAATCAAGGAATATTATCTTATTCGAAAGAAAGAAGAGATCATATATTTGGTTTAATGCAATAATTTTTTTATTATTTCTATAATTTTCCTTTTAAGCTTATATTTGGGGCCTATAAAAGGCGCGAAAAGATTATAGTTTAAATCAAGGTTTGTCCGCCAGGTTTTCGGTACGCGGACCACTCGCTATCGGGCGATTCCACCAAAAATCAACCATTGGCAGTCGATTTCGACCGTCGACGATTGATTGAAGGGAGAAATCAACCGCCGACAATCGATTGAAGGAGAAATCAACCGTCAACGGTCGATTGAGCGAGAAAAAGGGAAGAAGAAGAAGAAGAAGAAGAAGAAAAGAAAAAAAAAAGAAAAGAGGAAGAATACCTAACGCATGTCCTCGCTCGCCGCGCCACACGTCGTCGTCGCCCGCAGGTCGCGAGCACTTTTTTTCCAGCGCGGGGAGAAAGATCGAGGCGACGTCGCCTCGTCCCCCCTTTTCTCTCTTTCCTTTTTCTAAAATTTTAATATATTAATATTATATTCTATAATATTATATTATAAAATATTTATATTATATTTTAATATACCGGGTGGTATACACTATGCATACCGCTCGGTACCAGTACCATACCGGTATCGAGATGAACTCGGTACACCGGTACGGACCGGTAAGTCAAACCTTGATTCAAATTATTTTCTTATATAAGAGTGGCGTGGGGACATATTTGTTTCCACTATAGCATGATTGCATCATCCAAGTACAAGACGTGTTGATGTGTGACGCCTTCATCCAAGAATTAGATCACTCGAGTCAGAACGAGTCTAGTAGTTATCAATTTATTTTTTCATTATCTCTTTATTTTCCTTTTCTGCTCTTATTATAGTCCTCTCAAAAAAAGAGATTTGGAAAGAGTTTCACTGCTACTCATCCTACATCAAGAGGGTGCACGATCACAAGCCTTAAAGTATGGTTTTAAATATATCTTTTTGTAGGGTTCAGACAGATTGGCCAAAACTAGGGCAGTCCACATACCAATTCACATGCAGATCGATATATATCACTTGTTTTGTATTAGTCCAGGCGAAATATCAAACTTTCAACCCTCATATCTTATGGATGGGAAACTCCAACCGTGTACATAAAGACTTAAACCAAAACTTGGATAACGTTTAAAAATAACATATGCTTTAAAGAGGATGATATACTTTAGTATTTGAATTTTGAAAGTGTAAATTTCTTATTGTCAAACACAATTTCACCAACATAAGGACTACTATGCTAATACATGCCCTTCAAAATGGGTTGTAGCAGCAATAACAATTGCCTACTTGTGGTGCCCTGATAACATAAAATGGCTAATTTGTGGGTTATTAGTTCGATAAGGAATGGTTTGAAGAAAAAAACCCATCAAGGTCATTACTCCATCGTCTTTAGCCTTCTAGCTCTATATTGGGCTTCCTTTTAATATGCAATAAGATAATTTGCAAACAACATAGTAGAGTATTGAAAGAGATCCATGGTGATAAAATTTAAAATTGCTTGGAAACTAATTGCCTAAGTTAATCATGTATTGGACCACATTTTTGTTATAAACAATTCGAGATTTTGTCAAGGTTACCATGAATTCAGTTTGCTGATAAAACACTCGGGGCAGTCATGGAGCTGCTTTTTATTCCAGTTTTTGTTTTCAGTGTTATAAGATTCTAGCATGAGCTTTAGGTCATCACAAGAGCTAAGACTAGAACACATTTGTAGAATATATTCATTGAAATTAGAGCAGCAGCCTGGTACTTGAGGTAGACTTTCTTCGGAGAAACAAATGATGTTCTTTCCTTCTTTCTAATCCTTAGATGACTGCCTTTCTCCTTGGTTCTGGTAGCACTGTAGAGAATAAACAGCAATAAAAGGAGGAAGGGCTGAGGAAAGCACATCTTTTAGGAGGCTTATTAGGTTATCAGCAAGGTTCCCTACAACAAAAGATTATTTTTCTTGGTCCAAGGAAACAAAAATAACTTTTTATTACTATTATCGAAAATATGAAAAGTACAAAGTGAATCATTTAAAGAATTAAAATAGAAACAAACAAACTAATTGGTTCACGTCTCTAATTTTAATTTTCCAAATTAAAATAGATACAACAAAGTCATTCATTTCTCTAATTTTATTTCCAAATTTTCAACTTTAATGAGTCCATAGAGCACGTACGAAACTTTCTTTTTCACATTAAAGCATTGCATGTGAACATTTTTAAATAATCTACATTATACAGTTTACAATGTTTATCAAATTAACATAATGCCGGAGGGAATGGGAACAATCAAGAGAAAATAAGTTTAAATATAACAAACTGCTTTGACCAATGGCAAAAGAGACAACTACAAAGTCACATCAAACATAAGATGGAAAATTGTACAATAGCTATGGTAAGATCAAAAATGTATTTTAACTAAATTCATTGTTACAGAACTTGGGACGTATTAGGGTAATTGGACCAACCTGTTGATTATGAAGACGATTTTCATGTTCAAGCTCTTCAATCTCTTCCTGAAAAATATCAAGAATTAAAAATATCCTACAAACATAAGAAGAATACTAAACAGTTGAAAGCTTACTTGAAGTGCTAGAATATGCCTTTGTGACTGAGCCAGTTCTTCCTCCCTTTGAGCTTGTTGCCTCGCCAGAAGCTGAAATAAAAATCCCACAACCAAGAATCTAAGCACAGAAACATGTTCAAGCAAATGTATTAAGACCTTTATACTTAGTAATTACAATAATATCAGATCATCATTTATCTGAAAATTTATTTATAAATAGGAACTTAAAAGAATGGACAATTAAGTCAGGCTAGAGAAAAGGAAACTAAAATAGATAATAAAGGCAGGTTCAACCAAGGGGTTCCTCAGGCAGCAGATATGTTGAGGCTAATGAAGGCACAGACTGTGAGTTGCTTGCTGTTAAAAGAGGGCATTCAAGTGGCAGTGGCTGAAGGGATCACTAAATTGCAAGTGGAATGTGATGCCTCTAATGTCATTCACATGATTGGCAACCGAAAGCCCCCTCCAAAGAGACAATTAGTATGTATAAGGATAATTTTAAGCTCACAAAGCTGTTTGACAACATTACTTTGGATCATACCTTCCATTTGACTAACAAGCAGTTGATTCGATTGCTGCTAATGCTAGGTATTCTAGATCCACTTTTTGTGGCAGAGAAACATGCCTACAGATCTTTGTGATCTTGAATCCACCGATGCTGAGGGTAGTTTTATGTACCCGTTTTTTGACTTAATGCAGTTACTTTTCAGAAAGACAAGTTAGAATGACCAATTCATAACAGCTAGTCCACTTCAGGTCGATATATGACAGTCTTAAAATTTAGTCTGAGAGGCACTTGACAAGCAGTTGTAATAGGACCAAATGAATTTGGAACTGCACACTGAAAAGAACCCCAATGCCAAGGATTTGATTTTTTGATGAAACTATGGATCATGACCATAATAACTCATTCCAATGAGGTCATGAGATGCAACACCAAGGCTCTTGGGCCTTTTCCATGTAACATTTTGGCCCACAATTTTTCCCAATCCATTTGAATCAGGTGGTCAATTTGAGTTTAGTACTAGACCACTTTCATCCATTTGTAACAAAACCTGCCATATCAACCAAGGACTATCGTACCATTCTAAACGGGCAGTATGTACCAATCCATGAACCTTTGCATTTCGGGTGGAACATAGGAAGTGGGGGCCTACTGCCTGGTACACCTCCTATATCATTTGATATGATCAGAATTCGATTGCATCAGTTCAATCAAATTAAGGGGTCCAACGATCAATTTGAAGACCCTAGTTCACCCCTTTTAAAAGCTCCTCCTCACTCACTCATTTTCTCCCTCTCTTTCTCACTCTAACTTGATTAAACATCCTATTCGGCGATTAGTGCAAATCATGCTCTTCTTTGACAGGATTCAAATTTGGGATTCAGTGGGAATTCTCCTCAATAAAGATATTTATGCTCTTTCTATGTTTTAGTTAGTATTTGACATAATTGGATGTTTATTATTTAGTAATTATAAATAATTAAGGGTGATTAGTGTACTTGTCTTAAGAGTAGGCTCAAAATACAGTGCTCATCATGACGACTTGTACCAGTTGGTACGTACCAATCCAACAAGGGACCAACATGCAGACCGCCCTGTACTGGTGGTCCATGATAGGGGACCCCGTATCGAATGATACAGGGTCTATACCGAGCGGAACAATCAAAATTTGACCGTTACCAACCAGTACGATCAATAATGTTCGGATTTCGATCGCTACTGGTGAAGGGCTAAGAATTGTTGAGTTCAAACGATCCATTTGACCATTTGAACCCGATCTGTGGGTTTTTAAATCCTTTCCAGCCCCTCATTCACTCCCCTTTCACTCTCTCGAACACTTCCACTATCAATCTCTCTCGCTTATGTCTTTTTCTCATTCTTACATTCAAGGTCCGCCATCTCGTACCGTACCTACGTATCGAGCTCAGCTCAATATAGTACGATATGCCGGTACCGAGCGATATGCCCAGGCGTATCGCTCGATATATATATATATATATATATATATATATATATATATATATAAAGTGTGACATCGTCAAGGCGATGTCGCCTTGTTCCTTCTCCCCACGTGGGGCGAACAAACATCGTTTTTCTTCTCCCCGCGATCGCCGAAGATTCTCCCCGCGAAGCACCGAGAAGCCCGCGGGTGAGGATCAGGATCAAGAGTGCAGCACCAAATCTCCAGATTCTTCCTTTTCTTCTCCCTCTTCTTCTTTCTACCTCAGTTGATACCACCCGAAATCAGCCGACGATAGTTGAAATCAACCGTTACCGCTCGACAACGGCCAACGATGATCGAAATCGACCATTACCGACCAATTTCAGGTGGTAACGGGGTGGAAACAGCCTCAATCGGTGGTACTTGCAAGCGGTCCGCATACCGGTCTGACGATACCCATTGGTATTGCAAGTCTTGCTCACATTTGCACTTTTTTAAACTCAACAAAGCTATGATTTGTGGATTGGATCAAGTTTCCGAGGCTAATTTGGGAGAATTAACACCTAAACTTGGTAGTACGATAATCGATCTTATGATGTAGAGCAACAGATCATTGGACAAAGTAGTTCTGGCATTCACCAACCATCGCACAAATACATACCACAATCATACTTGCCTAAGTTGCTACCTCGAACGTGTGATTCGTGGCGATTAAAGTAGTTCTGGCATTCACCAACCATCGCACAAATACATACCACAATCATACTTGCCTAAGTTGCTACCTCGAACGTGTGATTCGTGGCGATTAAACTACGACCATCATCACAATGATACATCAATGGCATATGATGTATCAGTATACTATGTCGTGGGATCAATAACAGGATTAGGTCCGTCAAACATATTATATTAACATACAAATACATAGGATCGAAGACCCCAATCCACCGGCCATGGAGTCCCAGCATTCTTTTTAGCAGTGATTTAAATAGGCGCTCGGGCACTCGCCTAAGCTCTCGGGCGAGGCGAGGCGAGGCCCGAGCGCCTCGCTTAATCCCAAGCAGCGCGCTTCAAAGAGGTGTCAGCTGGGCGCTCGGCCAAGCCCAAGCATCAGGAGCTTTGGGCAAGCGCCCGGGTTAATCCAGGCGATTGAACCAGGCTTTTTGCTATGGTTCGGTCGTTCATGTTAGTTGGTTCAATCAAACCAACTAACGCAGCTATATATATTTCATTAGTTAACCCTAATCCTCATCTCCAATCGGGAATACGACGTTGTTGCTGTCATTGTCTTCACCGCCATCACTGCTCTTCGCTTGTCGCTCTCGCGCCGAGCCCTGGTTCGATCGTCTAGATTATCGACACCATCATTGTCGTTTCTCTTGCCATCGCACGCTGCCGTCATTGTCATTGCTCCTCTCGCCTTGATTAGGTCACGTCACCTCGTTTCTCATAATGATATTAACACTTAACAATATCGTATATTAACACTTACTTCGATATCTTAATTATTACTAACTATTAACAGTATACTGTATAATGTATATTAAGTATTAATAATATACTTGTTAATGGACTATTAACAATATACTGTTAATGGTCTATTAATAGTACTTTTAATAGTATATTAACAGTATACTGTTAATTTATTGTTAACAGTATACTGTTATTAAATAGTATACGAATAACAATATTTTCTTTTATTCGATTAATAATATATTATATCTATTTTAAATTTTTATAATACTAATCCTTATTTATTTGAAATTATTTGTTAGGGTTCCAAGATAAATGACAAGTATACAGAGCAACTCAATAGATTCTCCAGTGACATGAAAAAAGGATCCAGCATGGAAGTACAATTATATAAAGGATCCTAAAGATCCTAGTGTAGTTACTTGCATATTTTGTGATAAGACTATTAGATGTTGGATTTTTCGTGCAAAACAACATCTAGTAAAAAATTTCAAAAATGCAACAGCTTATAAGAAGTGTCGAGATAAAAGAAGAGTTGTTGGCTTACATGAATAATAAAAAGATGCAAAAGAATGAATCTTATAGAAATTTACCAGAGGATAATGTTGAACATATCAGGGATCATGAAGAAGATTATTCCATAAGTGTCAACCGAAGTGAAAAAAATATACACGACAGAAGAGGAAAAGAAGTTAAGAGCACTACTACCAAAAAGGGTAAAAAGAGACCGATGGATCTATATATGTTTCAAGGATCAAGAAGTAACAAGGGCAAACAGGAGGTTCAAAATTAAGACAAACAAATATAAGTGATGCTTGTGACAAAAAAATAAGAGGAAGAACAATTCAATACATTGCTCGTTTTTTCTATCAGGCTGTTCTTCCACTTAGTCAATTTTAAGCAGATGATTAAAGCTATTAGAAGATACGGTACAGGATTAAGACCTTCAAGTTATTATAAGATGCGAGTTCCATTGTTGAAAAAAGAATTGGAGTATACAAATGATTTATTGAAGGGCCATAAAGAATCATAGGCAACACATGGTTGCTCTATGATCTCAGATGCTTGGACCGACAGAAGACGCAAGAGTATAATAAATTTTATGGTTAATTGTTCTTTAGGGACCATGTTTGTAAAGTCAATAGATGTTTCATCTTTTGTGAAATATGGAGACAAGATATATGATTTACTTGACAAGTTTGTAAAAGAAATTGGAGAAAAAAATATTATCTAAGTCATAACCGACAATAGAAACAACTATATATTAGCTAGTAATATTCATTTTTTAAAATATTTTTAATATTTTATTTATTTTATCTTCAATTAAATCTTATAAATTTTGTATCTTTTATCTCAGGTAAATTATTTGAATCAAAAGGACAACACTCATATTGGACTCTATGTGTGGCACACTGTATCAATTTAATGCTGGAGAATATTGGAAAGATCTCGGATATCAAGAAAACATTAAAAAGGGTAATTTTTGTTGTTGGTTTTCTTTATAATCATATTGGAGCTTTAAACATGATGAGAGAATTTACAAGCAACAAAGAATTGGTGAGATATGGTGTCACCCGATTTACTACATCATTTTTAATATTACAGAGCGTGCATCGTCAAAAACATAATTTGATAAACATATTCACTTCTGAGAAATGGGTGACAAGTAAATGAGCGAAAAAAGTAAAACGTAAGAGAGCCAATGATATCATCTTAATGTCATACTTTTAGAATCATGTGCTTTACATATTAAAGTTAATGGGGCCTCTTGTTAGTGTCGTTCGATTGGTGGATAATGAAAATAGGCCTGCAATGGGATATCTTTATGAGACTATGGATAGAGCAAGGGAGACGATTAAAAAGTCTTGTAATGAAAATAAAGAAAAATATAAGCAAATTTTTACAATCATTGATGAAAGATGGAATTGTCAGCTTCATCGTCCTTTACATGTAGTAGGATATTATTGAATCCGGAATTTTTTTATAAGATCACATCTAGTGGGTTTGATGCAAAAGTTCTCGATGGGTTATATCAGTGCATTGTAAAATTAGTTTCAGGCGTTGAAACACAAGATAAGGTTATTCATGAATTATCTTTATATAAAAATGTAGAAGTTCTTTTTGGAATTTCAATGGCAGTTCGATCTAAGACAACTACATCCCTTGAATGGTGGAGTCTATTTGGAAATTCCACTCCAAACTTACAACAATTTGCTATCAAAATACTCAGTTTAACATATAGCACTTCAAATTGTGAGCGGAACTGAAGTGTCTTTAAGCGTGTAAGGATCATTAAATTTTTTTTTTAATTAATTTATTTATATATATTAATATATTTTTAAATTATATGACATGACAAATTTACTCGAAGAGAAAAAATCGATTGGAACATCAACGATTACATGATCTCGTTTACTTAAAGTATAATCAAGCTTTGAAAGCTCGTCATGAATTACGAAATAGATAATTCATCAACGATTACATAATTTATTGTTTTGTATGAAAATAACAATGATAATGATTATGATGAGTAACTTTGATGTAAAACTTTATTTTTTTGAATTTTTAAACTTTTGTTAATGTGACATTGTGACTTATAGTTGATACTTCATATTTTCTTAATTAAATATCATATTTTTATTTAAATAATTATTTATTATTTTTTTAATATTTTGGCACCTCGCTTTGCTCAGGTGAGCACCTAGCGCCTCGGGCGTTTTGGGACCCTGATGCCTGTTGACGCCTAGCACTTTTTAAATCACTGCTTTTTAGTGATAGAAACAAATATATCCATCAATCGATCCATTTATTACTTTATTCATTTAAATCTTACAGTTTAACTCAAAATCTAACAATTCAAAACATTTCTTTCTAGACAATTCAATATCAATGGAAGGACGGTCCGAAACATGCTGAGCTACTCCTTATGGTCTAAAAAGATATATGCCACTATTCTTACCTAATTCATAATATTTTTTCTGAAATTATACTAAATTTATATTTATTTCCATCTTTAAAACCCTAATCTATGTTTTTTTCCATTTTTAGGTAATTTTAGAGTAATTTTTGGACTATTTGCTATGCTAGGGTGGCACGTACTATACTCCCAATTGGCCAACACGTCAGTTCAGACCAGTAAGGCAAACCATGGCTCAAATAGTCCATAATCCTATTTTAGGCCCAAATTGGAGCTAATTTTGCCTAATCATACATTTAGATTGAAATTGGGGTAACTATATTCAATCAAAACTTGTTAAGGATGATGAGTGTCTCTTTTAATTTTAGGCTCAATTAGGTCCACTATCTTATTTTTTGACCACAGATTGAGGATAATTTAAGGTAATTAGGCTTAATCATAGCTTGTTAATGGTGACTAATATCATTTTTCAAACCTTTAAATTACCTTAATTTAGGTTTCATCACAGCTTCTTATAATTGTTTAATTATAAATATAGTTGTTAATTAAGTCCTTATTTTGGTATTTAATATAATTAAAGTCAAATTAGAGCTAATTAGTATAATTTTCTTAATTTTGAACACAATTTAGGGGTCACTATCCATAATTTAGGCTTAATCACAGTTTCTTATTAGTTGTTTGATTATGAATTGTGTCCATGTCTATAATCATCACTGATACACTCCTTGATGCAGAAACCAACTCTATGGTTTTGAAGTTCATTTAACAAAAGAAACTTGGACTAAAAGCAATGTCCACAACATAAGAATGGGTTGATTCTTGATATAAGAATTCATTGGATAGGGAAAAAGTAGAGTACATTTTGTCTACAAGATTTGGGATTCAATCTTTCAAATTATAAAAATGATCGGCCCACTTTACATCGTCTTCCACAAAGTCGATTTGAAGAAGAGGCCACAGATGGGCTCTTTAACATATCAGCGATTTAAAAAGTGCTAAGGCGCCAATGTCCCAAAATGCTCGAGCTGCAAGGCGCTTGCCCGAGCGAAGTGAAGCTCCCTAAAATATTAAAATATAAAAATATATAATATATTAATTTAATAAATACAGATTATTTTGTACAATAATTAATAATCTACTGTTAACAATATATTTATTGTTAACAGCAGTTAGAAGAGAAGAGTAGAAACCAACAATGAGAAGTCAACGGACAACAAAAATGGCAGTAGAGTCGCGGAGAGGCGGCAGACAATGAAAGCGACAAGTTCGAACAACAAAAGCGAAAGCGCGGCGGCGAGCAGCAAGATAACGGCAATGAAGTCGTGGGCGGAGGAGCGGCGAGTTGCATCGTGGATAGTAGCAGCGGCGGGCAACAACGGAAGCTAAGACTCAATCGACGACAGAGGAAGACTTGGAAGCAGTAGGAGAAATCGTCAATGACGGAGCCAGAGGGAGAAATCATTGATGGTAAACGCAAAGGGAGAAATCATTGGTGACGGACGCAGAGGGAGAAAGCATAGGGTTAGGAGTCGAGGTCGCATGTAGGTTTTGATAGAATTGCATGCGTTAGTTGGTACAATTGAACCAACACAAATCTGGTTCGATCACCTTATATCAACCAGGCGCTTGCCCGAAGCACCCAGGCAATGCCTCATTAAAGTGCGCCGCCTGGCCCTTAAACGAGGCACTCCAGACTCACCTCGCCTCGCCCAAGCACCTTTTTAAATCATTATAACATATATGTTGATTTCAGCCAAGGAGGAGGTTAAAAAAGCATTGAACAATGAGTGGAGGCTGATTAATATATACAAGTCATTGATTGATCACAAGTATACGACGCATATAGATCAAGATATTCACAATGCAGGTATATTAAATTTCGACTTCATTTAGAATCTTGATAATATATATTTAAACATTTTATATTGAATAAATCAAATCATTTGTCTTGCAATACCTAAATCCTGCTATTCAATATAGCTTCGCCATTAGATCAGATCCATTGTACGCTCTAAGGAATGTAATATATCAGTTCCTATCAGAAAGCAACAAGGCAACTAATGCTATAATGGAGGGCTCATTATTCCTGTAAGGTGTCAGCTCATTCTCTGATAATGTAGGCATATTGTGTCGATATACTATGAAAACTAGTAATAGACACCCATATTTGATTGTAAATTCAACTAGTCATTAATGATTTGTTATAATAATAATAATAAATTTTAAATTTAAACTTATTGCTACATTTTGGAGGGTCGGTTGCAGCCTTCGTGCTTTCACAAAAGATTTTAGCGGTACCACCCGATAGGTAGGTCATGTCTTGGGCAACCGATATGTAGGCGGTTTGAGGCCCAGAAGCTAGAATATGTGCACTACACTGTGTTTTAAGGCTACTGTGTGCCAAGCTCAACAAAGAACTAAAGGAACCAAAGATTAATCCCCTTTGACTTCCAGTTACACAATGAAGATACTCAGTCGATGCTCGATGCTAAAATGTGTCGAAGCAACAGAGAACATAAGGGATCCTTTGCTTAATAAGGCAGAAGACCCACCACATTCATCTCGTCTTATCATTGAGGCTATAGAAGAAGGGGAACAAAAATCTACAAAAAGAGGAAGAGTGCCCTCAATCAGAACGTGGTGATCACACAGCCTCAAGTCAATCTAATCGAGGTCATGGTAGTCAACAATCACAAGCATTCCCAACATACGAAGGGGAAGGGAAAGGGGAAGACAATACCATCGATCGATCCCTTGGAAAAGAATTAAAGAGCAATAATTTCAATCCAGTGACGAGACACCTCCCCTTTTTCCACGTACTTGGTACTTCGTGAGCTCTGTAACGACTAGCGAAGTCAACAACAATGCCTCGACTAATGATAGCCAGTTGATTGTTCCATCTACTCAACCTCATAGTGGAGCATTGACGAAGGAGCAACATTTCATGCATGCCACCCAAGATTCAGATCACGGAACTTGAGGATCCATATGTATCGTTTATGGTCAAAAGGATAAAGGATAGGAGAAGCCAATAGATGACTTTGAGCACATGCGATAGCATGGTGCGCCTTACCAGTCTGTACTAATATACCGATCAGCTATCGGTACAATACCTACTGAGCTATACCGAATCATACCAAGTATACCGATACATGATACATGGGGCCGTATCGATGTACCACCCGTACCGATCCCCTATCGGACCGGTATGTACCGCTCATACCGAGTGGTACACTACAATACGACGAACCTTGTGCGATAGAACCTCTATAATGTCAACACGAATAGGAGCTCGTTGTATTTGTAGCCTTCAGATTATGAAGGTTCCTACACCCAATGGATGTGCAATGATAGTCAACCAATTTTTCCTGAGTCTGATTGTTCTGATAATATAGAGCAATAGGTTAGCGATGATAATAGAGGTTCCAATGTACTCCAACCTCCCTACCATACATGCTAAAATCATACTTGCCGTAGTAGACTCCTCAACATGTGTTAGTGATAATCAGGCAATAGCTATTACCATGTTAATGCATCAATGTGATATGATTATCAATACAATATGTTGGGAGAGTAATTTCAAGATTAAGTCCAATAAACATATATAAATTAATAGGATCAAGGATCCTGATCCATCGGTTATGAAGTCTCATTAGTCATTTTGGTGGTAGGAGGTATATATAACTTCTGTTTATTCGGCTAAAGTTTCCAGATATAATCTATCATCTCTAACTCGTATTTAGGTGATTCAAGATTGGCGGAGGATCCTATTACAAAGTTACTCCTCAATGATTCAAAAAAGATAAATCCACTTTCTCCTCGTAATAACCTATAATTCCTATTCATTTATGACTTATTTACACTCTATTATTATCAAAATACAAATACCATTAAATTAGGACAAAAACCATAAAAAATAGTTTTTTTACTTTCAGCCTTTTTTTGGCCTTTTCCCCTAAAACTGTACCCACATATGGTACAACGTTACCAAGTAGTAAATACAAATCGGGCCTAGTACCAATACCGCTGATGGACATGAGACGATGGTCCTTGATGTCAACTCATTCAAGGGTTGTAGATCCAGATTCCACTCCCATGGCACTTAAAAGAGTCCCATTTCTACCATTTATATGCATTTTTAGAGGGAAGACATCCGGAAACTGGAGATGAATAAGTATGTGTATTCTGTGAGGTATCAATAAAAAAGATTCCTGCTCAGTTTCTATATTTTTTGAACTTTTTTTTTGTTTCCCATGTGACAAAAGCCTCACTAATAATCTCTACAGCATGCCAGCAGATGCCATTCCACAATCCACTCAGCGTGGATGATGCTAACTTCCATGATGGCCCATGCTGAATATATCAAAATTATCAATAAGAAGACCACAAATTAAGACATCCATAACATCAAGATAAGCCAATTTCTTTGTGATTCACAGATGAGAAAAAAGTTGTTTGTTAATGAAGATTTAGAAAAAAAAAGGCATTAAAATAGCATCATTAGAATTACCAGAATTTGTTGTTCAGCTGCTGCTATGCTCAACAATTGTGCGTCGTGCTTCTGAGAAGCTGAAACTCGGACATATAAAGAGTACATGAACCAACTATTTCAAATAAAAATTCGTAAACTAATACCAAGGATCAGTAGACTTCTCATCACCTGAGTTTTGTTTTCCATTATGTTCAACCTGAAAAACAGTGTCAGATAAAATTCCTTTATTTATACTTAGCAAAAGAAAGAGACAACCAGTCAATCATAAATGAATAAAAAACAAGGTTTTTAGAAAATGTATTATGCAACCCATGATAAAAAGGTTTACAAAGCCTAATGCCCAAGAGATGCAGCCAAAGAAGTATGCTACTAACAAGTATAAGAAACAAAGGCAACACAAATCAACACTTAATTTACATTATGACATTTGTTACACCAGCAACTTGATAGATGCTAGCATGAGCACATACAAGATAAATAGGAGCATAATGCCAATTGCCAACATCTCAACTAAAATCTACCTAATAGAATATGGACCTTCTTTAGGTTCACATAGGAAACAAAAAACAATTAGATTTCTCCACATTAATCCTTTTCTGCTACTTCGTATATCTTGAACTCATACTCCAAACGTTCAAATTAAAAAGGATAAATCCGGGACGGATTTTTATTGTTTTCTGCAGCTCCTATGACAACCATAGCGTTAAGCCCATTGATCACCTCATCCATCATCATCTAAGATGTCATCCTAACCTATTTCCTCCAAAACTCTTCCCACTTCTCCCACTATAGGTTGGTCCAACAAAAAAAGAAGTCAATGTTAATCTCGGTTTATTATGGTGTCTTGACATATCTGGAAGCGGAGCACCTTAAACTATTGAGTCAATCATGATCTTGCAGATATCCCCCATGGTTATAATCAGTAGTTATATGACCATTACATGACTAGACCATCTTTGATGATTCTCCCTTCATTAGGTTGCACCTATTCTCTTTCTTAATTAAGCATCTTAATTGGTGATTAGAGCTTACCATGGTTATCATTCATGATGTTCAGGGAACAACCATTACCATGCTGACGCACCAACGGCATACAGTTTCACCAATACACTATGTCATGAGAGCAGTTTCAAGATTAGGTTCCACGGACGTACCATATTGATATACAAATTCAATGGCATACCATTACCATGCTGATGCACCAATGGCATATAGTTTACCAATACACTATGTCATGGAAGCAGTTTCAAGATTAGGTTTTATAGACATACCATATTGATATATAAATTCATAGGATCAAAAACCTCGGTCACACAGGCTATAGAATCTTGCCGTTAATCTTGGTGGTAGAAGCAAGTACATACAATTTTCTTCATTTTAATTTACTAAAATCTTCAAGTTTTGACATATAACCCAATGTTGCTCACATCTTTGTAGATGATTCAACATCAACAATAGAATAAATGAAAAGAACATACGGCAAAGTTGGTCCACAACGTAGAAAAAGATACATTCACTATCTCATCCTTATCTTGACTCTATTCTTATTGAAATTTAATTGAAAATTTGAAATTACATTAAATTATAATTAAAAGGCTCTAAAATAGTTCTTTTTTATTTTTCAGGTATAATGGGGCTTTTTTAATGATTATTGGGTTTGTCAGTACATTCCGACATATTGACATATGGTATGCCACGTTCAACACTGCTTACATGGCACGAGACGACAAACCTTGCCTTGTACGGCATCTTTTTAGTAAAAAGGTTGACCTTCCAAAATTTTCGAGGAAATCCTTCATATATACAACCACACTGGAATAACCAATGAAACACCCTTTAAAGAGCAACCTTCAGGCAATAAGTAACTCTCGATCTCAAAATTTTCCTCTCATATCACCATTCCCTCTTTGCTTTTTTCTCTCATCAAATAAATTTCATAGAATGATCATCTCAGAAAAATCCTCACTGCAATGTTGTAGTCATATTTTCCTTTTGTGCAAAAATCTCATACATGCATAAAAGAACTCAAGCTCAAAATTTCATAACAAAATTAACTTGTGAAATTTGATGTTCATCAGTTCGAGGTTAAAGCAATAGAAAATCTCAAACTAAAATATCGCAGTAAAATGGAATATAAGTTATCGATTGCAGTAGAAAAAGGATGATAAAAATATATATACATGTTGCTTTGATTCCAATAAGTGACGAAGATTCTTATTATCTTCTATCAATTTGGCCATGTCCTTCTCCTTCTCTTCAATTGTTGTATCAGCAATATCACGAAAGATATCATGCTCTTCCTACAAGTAAAAGAACCTTAGTATGTAACAAGCTGGATTGAAACAAATTACCAACATGAGTGCAAGATACCTTCAGTTTCTCATATCGTTGCTTAAAATCATCTAGCTCCTTTTGCATTTGATCTCCAGAATTTTCAACTTTTTGAGCCTCCAACGTGCCATATTTTACTAAAATATCCAAGTCATTAAAGATACATATGCACATAAAACATGTACAGAAAAAGTTATAGATCTGAGATGGTTTACATGTCCAACTTTCTTCGATGCTCTCCAAATTTTTTTGCCACATATCTTTTTCTAAAATGTAGCGAGCAGTTGTAGACTCAAGTTTCATCGTTATACTTCTTATTTGACGCTCAGAATCACTAAGAGCAGCATCCCTGATAAAAATATCATGTTAAAATTGATTCCGACCACAAAACTCATGCATAGAAGTTACAAAATCGTTTGTAGCTGACAAGTATATACTGGGGAAAACTACGACCAAGCTGTTTAAGTTGAAAGTTCATGAATTCACAAACACCAGTGACAAGAAATTCAAGGCTACATAGTTAGTGGGAAGTTATATAATGTTATTTCCAGCAACGTTTTACTTACCGGTCCATACCGGCATACCGTGGCGGTACACACAATGCATACCGCCTGATATTATTAAAGTATTATAATATTATATGATATAATAATATATAATATAATATTATAAATATTAAAAAATATTAAAAAAGAACTAAATGGGTGACGTCGTCGAGGCGACGTCGCCTCTCTCTCTCCCAGCGTAGGGAGATGAAAAGTAGGGACGATAGTCACCCGCGGGCTGTGAGGGCGGCAACGTCTCGTGGCGGGCGGCGTGGTCGACGTGGACGACGAGGCGTGCAGGCAGGGCGGCGGCCAGGTACTTCTTCTTTCTTCTTTTCCTCTTCTTTTCCCTTTTTCTTCTTCAATCGATCGCCGACAATCGATTTCTCCGTCAATCGATCGCATATCGATCAGCTGTCGGACTGGTATGTACCGGGCTGTACGGGGTCTTACCGCTCGATAAGGAAAACCTTGGTTTCCAGACTATCCTACATTCTCATATCATATGCAATCAGAAATCTTTTCTAGAACTTCATACAATTTAATTGACAAACTCCACTCACATAGTTACATTAGGCAACCCAGAAAAACATGATAACTGGCCAAGGAAAAGCAACTAAAAAACTTATATACATGGAAAGATAGCCTTTCAGATAACAATATTTAGGAATTATCTAAAAATTCTTTTGGAGGATCTACAAGAAAAGATTCGACTTCTGACTTTCTGGAGAAGAAAATACCCAAGGTTTTGCCAAAGGCATATTTCGAATTACATGTAATACCCTAAGTTTTAGACTGTTTGGTTAACTGTAGCGAGCAAGGTTAATTTTGACAACAAACCTAATTTAAATAATAAAAGAATACCAAATTCAGTGGCTTCCATGAAAATGGAGATGGTTGCCATCTCCTCTGACAGGCACAGGACAGTTTCAGGCTTACCTGTAAATGCCCATAGTTAATGCACCTGGTTTTCTGGATCTTACCTAAAATTTCTCTCTAAAAAAAACATTCTCAGAGAATCTAGCTCCTTTTCCAGCAAATAAGATGCTTTTAAGTAATTTTCAAACAAATAACTAAAAGATGACCTTACAACAGACACAAAGGTGGACCTGGATGCTGACTTCGGATTATAATTAGTATTATGATGCAGCACTAAATTATTCATGAAACTGAAAATGCCTTGGCGAATGCAATGATCAGTTAAAATCAGGTGCAATTCAACAATCTTTAACCTCTATTTATATTTCCATCAGTAACTTTACCTTGATGCAATATCTTTATCATGTTCCTCCAAAGCAACTTCAAGAGCTTTAACTGCTTTATCTCTTTCTGCTAAGGTTGTTAATACTTCTGCATCAGCTTCCTAGATAATGAGTAGCTAGTAAGTCGGAGAACAGTTTCAATGATGTCAGTGGACCGTTAAAATAGAAGATAAAAAATTAATACTTTCACAGCTTGTTCAAGAGATTTCAGCAATTCTGAGTTCTTAGCTTCAGCTAGCTCGGCATCCTTCTTCTGCAAAAGTGCATGTGCACGAACCTTATATGCAGAAAATTCATTTTCCAGTCGCATGATCTGCAAAAATGCAAATTGTGAAGCAAATAAATTTTCAACAAAATCAAAAGTAACCATTGGAAAAAGGCATTTTGCCATTTACATTTAAGTATAATTTTTTTAAACTACACTTGTGCAAGGACTGGAATCTGGATGGATACCCAGGGAGGTTTGTCATAAAGATCCTCTGCTTGTGAACCACTAGGAATTTTTAAAGCTATAATTTCTCTAATATTAATTGTTCAAGGTAAATACTAGTAGATTTCAACAATTTTCCATAAGTTACAGCCAACTAAAATAAATATAAAGGATAGAAATTTCACCTAATTGGATGTACCTGAATCTTTAAAATCAAATTTCTGTGAACATGCAAAAGCATAATTGAAGGGAAACTAGCATCACTAGTGGCTTATTTTTTAGAAATTAAATACTGATGTAGAGCTAGCATCTTTTTCCTAGGCAAGATGTAGTGCAAGAGTGATGATCAAAAGAATTTAATCATGTATCTCTACTACATATAATCTCAGGGTCTTTTTTTAATGACACTATGGCTTTCCATTCAAAAATATATATAGAAATATACTGCATATACTATAGCTGCATGGTCAATGGCATGCAAATGGACCACTCAAACCAAAAACCAAAATAACTGAATGATTCAGTTAGGTTTGAAAATTTCAAACTCAGGGACTTTTGGTGTAGCATAGTTTATGATCCCCAAAAATGCCCAAAACATACTGAACTTGACATCATAAATTCACATTTACATAAAAAATATAGTAGTAGTATAATTTACTCTCATAAATGCAGTACATGATATTTTTCAACCATAATAAAATAGTTAAAATATAAAAAAATAGACATATTATTGATCATTAATATATTTTATTTATATTTTAATCAATATACATAGCATTTAATTACAGTTTAGAAGCCAAACACAAGACTGGACCAAACCATCCAACTTATGTTATTTTTTTAATCTGGTTTCCAGTCTTGTGAACTGAACAATTCAGTAGGCTAGGAAATACTCTTAAGAACCAAACAAATTTGACACTTGTGCACCCGTGTGAGATGTCTCTTGAAATCTACATCTGCAAAACAATTAGTCTATCTGTCTTACATGTACTCGATGGTGCCAGTGTGAAACTGGAAAATTAGAATGCTAATTGTAGATGATTCAGAAATATCATATAAATGAGACATGTCCCCTCATTCAAGAATCTTTTAAGGATGGCTGCATAGCAGCAAGATCTAAAGAAAAACTAAAGACAATTTCAACTACCAGCTGAAGCTATAATCAAACAAAAGCCTTAGTCTCTACTCTTCTCACATCGACTCAGTATACTGTTAACAGTATATTAACGGTATATTGTTAGCAGTATACTATTAATAGTATCTTAACAGTATATTAACAATATACTATTAATAGTATTCTTTATTTATTAGATTAATAATATATTATTTTGATCTTAATACTGCTAAATCTTTATTTATTTAAAATTATTATTAGGGTTTCAAGATAAATTATTTAAATAATCATATTTATTAATTATATTATATATTTTTTATATTATAGTGCCTCTCTCCCTCGACGAACGCCTAGTGCCTCGGACATTTTGGAACCTTGGTGCCTAGCACTTTTTAAATCACTAATATTTATATAAGATGAAAATAAGTTACAACTCCATACGAGTACAACCTATTCTTATGATTATAAGATTAATCAAATTTAAAATCTCTTAAGTGATGCTTAACATGTTTTTGTTTTCTCCTTTTGTAACTTTATCTGTTTCTTTCATGGGAAAAAAGCCCAAAATTCAAGACATAATCACCAGAACTCACTGTTCGAAACCTCAAGCAAATTTATAGAATCTTCTTACTAAAACCTACCAACTTTACATAAGACTAAATACTGTAAAGCCCGATTGGCTAATAAAATTAATTGTACCTCATCTTTTGCAGCTATAAGTTCAGCATCTTTTGCACTCAACATTTGGTATTTCGTTGATGATTCTAGTTCCAACTGACCTACCAAAAACAAAGAAGAAATAACATCTACTTACCCTCATGAATTAAAACTTCTTATACAAAATTAAATGAAACATACTTCTCATTTTAGCTAATTCAATCTCAGATTGCAAACATGTGTTCTCAGATGCCTCCAACTTAGTTCGGAGAGACTGACAAGCTGCTTCCCAGTTTTGTTTTTCTCTATCCTGAAAGAATATAAGCAAAAAAGGCATAGATGTAATAAGATGTTCAATAATTGCGAATTTGGAGGAACAGTAGCCTGTTTTGTTTTTGCAGATCTATGACCATAAAACACAAAGGTGAACAAAAAAGGGAAAAAACACAAAGGTGATAAAAAGATTCTTCTATGCAAGGTTCACAATTTTGTACCGTACCAACATACCGAGCTCTGTTTGGTGTATGGTATGGTACAGGCATACCGAGCGGCACGCCAGGGCATACCGCTCGATACATGATCCCTTTTCTTATAATCTAATACGCCACAAGAAGGTTTGAAAAATATTGGCAAATAGGATATTGTAAATATGCAGACAAAGATGTGTGGCACACGAAAGATTTGCCCTTTCCTTCAAGATAAATGGTAGAAAGGGTAGCACCATATAAGTGATATCTCTCATCATTAAAATCCAACCATAAACAAAATGTCTCTTAAAATACAACCAAATCCAAGAACATCCAACTTGATCATTCCTTGTCTAGCACTGGTATGATGTAAGCATACCACCCTTCAACAAAGAAGATCAATCAATATTATACGAGTGTCAGGTTTGCTTGCTTAACACAACAATTTCATCATGAACCAACTTACTTCAATATAGTAACAATCATGTATGAGCTCCGAGATCTGAAATGTATAAAAAGGTAAAGAACTTTGACATCCTCTATCCTAAGATGGTAATACATGGTTGCAATCAGAAAACATAGTTTTACGTCCTTGGTTTCACTCCAAAAGTCCAGCTAAGCAGTTCAGTTACATTCAAACCAACTCACTCCACTACAAAAACATTAATTTACTACTGCAACAATTGCAAGAGCATATAACATTGCATTCATATGGAATGTGGTCAAGCAACACAGAATTTTATCAATCAGTTCCCAAAACTATGTCGAATTCATATATCAACCAAAAGATATGAAGGTTAAATTTCTTACTTGCTGGTCTCTAAGATGATTAAGCTCGCCTTTCATTTCCTCTAGTGCAGCTCCAAGTCTTACAGCTTCACCTGTTGAAGCTGCATCCAATTCTGCTATCTTTGAGTCTTTCTCAGCAAGTAAGACCTGGAAAAGTCAAGATTGGGCACATTTGTTATTATCTTATCCATCCCAGTCTAATTGTAGTTCCAAGGACATTGCAGATTACTCATGTGAGTAAAAATTCAAGAAATGCATTTATCGAAAGCATCCAAAATAACTGCAAAAACAGAAGGAAATGTGTCACCAAAAGTAGGAAAATGAGTAAAATTAATTTAAATTACAATGCATAAATTATCAACTACATGGTTTAATAAAAGGTTTTAACTTCCTAGTGATTTGCACAAACATCTCAAATCCATGATGGAATGAAACATGGCAAGGTGGGATTTTGAAAGTGATTCATATCTTTGTTGTCTCGTGAACCAGTTACAAATGATGGAAACCAAAATAATTTATGGATCATCATTCATTGTATTGTCGTATTCCATTATAGTATATGGCCATCAACCAATCCAATTTTAAATGTTCTTGACCTTATAACCAGAAATTGGTAAATAATGATAAGAATTAAGCTACCTAATTGGAATCAGCCAACTTCAGTTCATTTCAGATGATTTGGCAACCTCAATGGAGAAAAGTAAGGGGGAAAAATGAATGGAGAAGCCGACACGGACAAAAGGATAAAAAAAAATATGATTATGACTTTGAAATAGCGGATTTCTGCTACCATTAATTAAAATGTTGGTCCAGTACCATCCGTGATCAAACAGGTACAACATTGATGTCAATCAATTTGCTATCACCAAATACAGCTCAGTATCAATCATGACCATCCAGACCAAAGAGAGAGAAAGAGAAGAGGTGAGGAGGCAAAGGGGAGAAGGTGGCAACATGTACCGATTTCATAAGGAGACAACAGCAATGCTAACAAGAAAGAGATGATAATGACACAAATGCGAGAGAGAGAGAGAGAGAAGAAGAAGAAGAAAAAACATGTGCGACTAGTTAATGTCTAGTATCTTAAAAAAAGGATCCAGTATTGGATGGTAAGCCTTCTGCCCTATACAGCTCAAAACCAGTCAGCTATGGTTTGGTGAGCTCTGTATGATGTGCTTATTAGATGATGAGCTCAGTTTATTAATGTAGTAGATGAAATTGCTCAATCTACATACAAAATCTATTATCAGAACAGTAAATGGTAACCTGTACCAACCAACACCACCAAGATATATATACAGTTGCTGTTATTATATTTATTATTTGCTACAGCCATCAAACATATGTCATCAATATTGCAATATTCGTCATCCACCAAATATGAGATAAAGATGAAAGGATATCGAAGCGCATAGATTAGGATAAAGAATAGACTTTTAAGAAAATAAAAATTTTATCATAAAGAAAGATGTCATGGGATTCATGATTAATCCCAAATAACATGATAGTTTCTTAAAATAATTTTCTTCTTTATTTGACTTTATATTACTTAACACTTCACCTCCATGGTGATTTAAGGAACACCAGGGTTTATGATGTGATCCATCTAGTTTTCTACAAGTATTATGTCTTTGCATTACCTAAAACATCAACTCCATAGTGATTAGAGAAGCATAAAAGTTACAACAGGAAACATTGCTATATTCAAAGTTAGTGTAGATAAATTTTCAAATCTTTTGTATCAGCCTAGACCTTAAACTTACACAAAGAAGAAAAAGTAAAAGGCGAACACACAGGTAATATGCCACCTTGTGAACAAAATGAGCAAGATAATCGGAATTACAAGCAATACAAAACAATTAGCTTTTGTTCACATAAAACGTTATATTGCAAACAGACTCAACAGCCACACACAAAGGGAAGGCAGGTGCAAGCCCAATATTCACCTGGCACTTTCGTCGAAAAGGAAAGAGCACACTAAAAATGTTGCACCATCCCTCAGTCATACAACCAAGGCCTCATCTGTCTCGGTGCCACCTAGGGTTCCAAGGGGTTAAGACAGCTTATGTTTTGTGCCTCAAGACCGTCAATCAGAAATCAGCATATGGGACACAAGAATGGGGCTATTTTTGACTTTTTTCGCATCCACGCAAGGTTGTACAGCCAACGACCTTTTCAAGTTTTACAAGACAATAATAGAAAACAAAAACACCAACAACAAATTAAAATGGGATTCGCCGTAGTATTTCGTGCTCTGAACAAGCTACCTACAAGAAAACATCAAAAACATCAAAAGAAAAAAGAAAACAACAACCCAAAAGCATCATTGTTAGGACCCTAACTAAGTCAGGTCCATCTATTCAGATCGAGTCATGTTAGTCAGAGTCAGTTATGGGTTGGGTGAACCACATCAAGTCAGTTATAAGTGGTTAGAGTTGGTTTTTATCTTCGGTTGGGATGGAGTCAGTTATTATTTTCAGTTAGGAGTTTATCAAGTTAGTTAAGAGTCAAAGATTAGCATGACTCTTGGTAGAGCCTTATAAATAAGGCTGTAAACTCTTCTATGGAGATCAAATCAATAAAGAATTGTTTTGGCCAATAGGCAGATCCCCTCGAGGCAATCTAGGATGCCCGATCCCCTCGAAGAGATCGATTATCCTCCTTTCCACCTTTATCCTCTACGATAGAACTCTAGGGTTCTATCATCCGGTATTAGAGTCGCGTTCCTCGGCACTTTCATTGCTACCGTTCATCATCGTCGTCATTATCCTCACCACCTCTTTTCATCTCGGTGCTGCCACTTTATTGTAATCTCACCATCAACATCGTCGCATCAATCATCTTTGCTGTAGCAGCCAACAACAAAAACAGAGAGAGAGAGAGAAAGGAAAAAAAGAAAGAGAGAAGAAGATCACCGCTGCCTACCACTGTCGTGATCTTCCTCCTCTCCTCAATCGCCACCGCCAGCCACCTCATCCGTCGACCACTGCCTTCCTCTCCTCCCCCATCTGCCGCCGGCCAGCCCTCGGCAGCGCACAACCAGTGGTTATTGTTCCCTGTCACAGCCTTGATCTCCTCTTCTTCATCGCCGCCGGCTAGCCGCTACCATCTTCTCTCGCAGCCTCAACCGCCCCACCACTACCAATCGCATCGTTGCCCGTTCCTCGCCTCCTCTTCAGCGCCCGCCGTTGGCCGCCGCCTGCGACTCTTCCCATCCGCCATAGCCACCATCTTCCTCTTCCTTCTCTGCCCAACCGCTCCGAGCCGCATCTTCCTCCTCAACCTCTACCGTTGCCCAGCCGCCCCTGCTTCCTCCTCTGTTGTTGTCACTACCCCATCTGCCGCCTGCAGCCCTTGCGCAGATCGCCATCTCCGATTGTGCCACCGCCCACTCCTTCCCCATCGGCACACAGCAGCATCGCCTCTACCACAGCCCTCACTGCTGCCACCCACTCCTTCTTCCTCTCCTACTCTGCTGGTAGCGTAGCCATTACTGCCACCCTCACCGCCACCTATCGCCACGCCTCCTCCTCTTCCCAGCCGCCACAGCCAAGCCCTTCTTCACCGTTGCCCTCTTCCTCCATTGCTGCCGACCCCCTCCCTTTGAAACACCAACAGCGGCGTCGCTACTTTGTTGCTCCCCACTTGCTGGGCGCTCCTTACGATGTCGTTGCCTCCTCCCTTGCCGCTGCTACCCTCGCTGCCGCAGCCGCTTCCAACCACGCCTACCGCTGCACCTCCTTGCTGCCATCGCTGCACCTCCTTGCTGCCACCGGTGCGCCTCCTTGCCGCTCCTTGCTCCTCACCCGGTTGCCGCAACAACCACTGCCCCTCCCTGTCGTCGCCTCCTCTTGCTACCACTGCTGCCCCCACCATCTCCAACCAGTTTTTCGACATATTGGTGATTCTTACGTTGATAATCTCATTACGACTAAGTCCTATCATATATACGACACAAACTCATGCCCCTAACTCGACAGCAGAAAAAAGAACTGAACATCACTGATCTACGATCTTACACGATGACTACAAATAATGTACTTGACGCAAGGTTTAAAGCCTTTGAGGTTCGCATAGGAGACAGATTTCAAGAGCTCCTCCGCGAAATTAGAAGAAGCCGATCAAAGAGCCCCAACAAAGCGCATCATGGTGAAAGTTCTAAAGGAGTCGATCTGAAAAGTATGGTCATGGGCAGGACACAGGATACACACGCATGAGGATGGAGTTTCCCAAATGGGAAGATGAAGACTCGATCGGTTAGATTTCACGTGCTGAAAAATTTTTTCGCTTTCACAGGACACCAGAGGAATCCAAGGTGGAGACCGCCTCTATTCAACTTGAAGGAGATGCGATCCAGTGGTACGATTGGTACGAGCACACTCATGGAGAACCCTCGTGGGAGCAATTCAAAAGCGAGCTTCTGATTCGCTTCAGACCATCGGAGTACGAAAACATGGATGGACAACTCGCCAAAATTCGCCAAACTTCTACCATACAGGAGTACCAGAGTAGATTTGAGCGTCTCTCAAACTAAACCCGAGACTGGTCTGAAAAATAACTGTTGGGAACATTTATTGAAGGGCTCAATCCAAATATTCGGTGCGAAGTTAAGGCTCGACAACCCCATACTGTGATGGTTGTCGTATCATTTGCTCGCATACAGGAAGAAAAGCTCAATAGGGACAATCGCCGAAATAAAAGCATAAGTCAACCAACAGCAAACAAGCGACAGCCCCACCTCCCTCCACACAAAACCCTCGAAGACTTACCAGAGAAGAGCTCCAGAAAAGATTAGCAAAAGGGTTATGCTGACATTGTGATGAAAAATGGAGTAGAGGACATCGATACAAATAGGGCCATCTTCTGATGATAGAACCAATTAAAGAGGAACCAGAAAATGATGACATGGACTCAGATCAAGAAGGTACGAAATCTGATAAAAGTATTGGACCTTTCATACATACAGTGCATGCATTAGCAGGTTACTCTAACCCGTAGACCATGAAAGTTGAAGGAATTTTGAAACAACATTATGTTACTGTTTTAATCGATACTGGTAACACTAACAATTTCATAGACAGAAAGATTGCTGACCGGTTGGTCTATCAAATTAAGGACTATGACAGATTTGAAGTCAAGGTTGTTGATATACGAATTCTAACTTGTAATAATAAGTGCTCAAAAGTCAAACTGATAGTACAAGGCCAAGAACTGCGAGTGGATTTCTTTCTGATACCTTGGAGGACATCGAAATAGTACTTGGAATTGAATGGCTATCAACTCTGGGTGATGTCACCTGGAATCTTTCAAAACTAATTATGAGGTTTTTTATTAATGGAAAGCAGGTGATCCTTAGAGGAAGACGTGGAAGCAAGATCACAACTGCCAGTAACCATCGAATGGGGAGGCTTCCTCACAAGACTACAATGGCAGCTGCACCAAAAGGTCGACCCGTTGTTTACACAAAGTGGAGACCTTATTTAATTGATCGAAAGATTATGATGCGTGACAAATATTCTGGACCTAAGTACCCCGAAGTTTGTTGCTACTCAGCCTTGAGGACAAGGCTGATTTGAAGAGGGCGGGTGTGTTAGGACCCTAGCTAAGTCAGGTTCATCTATTCAGATTGAGTCATGTTAGTCAGAGTCAGTTATAAGTGGTTAGAGTTCGTTTTTATCTTCGAATGGGATGGAGTCAGTTATTATTTTCAGTTAAGAGTTTATCAAGTTAGTTAAGAGTCGAAGATTAGCATGACTCTTGGCAGAGCCTTATAAATAAGGCTGTAAACTCTTCTATGGTTATCAAATCAATGAAGAATTGTTTTGGCCAATAGGCAAAAACCCTAGGAGGCAGATCCCCTCGAAGCGATCTAGGAGGCCTGATCCTCTTGAAGAGATCGATTATCACCCTTTCCACCTTCCTCTTCTACGATAGAACCCTAGGGTTCTATCAATCATAAACATGCATAGAACACCTTGGTTGCATCACTCTAGGATAGCACGATCACCGACGAAGATGCAGGTGGTTGTGAATGACAATGAGGGGGGAGTTGCGATCCTAATCGTGAGTTCTAACTTCTATTTAAACAAGTTCTTTTTCTAAAGAGTCGAATAGGATCATCAAAAATATGAGTGATACGCATCTCAATTTGAACTCGGGATGGTAAATTTTGCCCATCACAAGCTGATTTGAGTGAAATTGCCAGCACTAGTTAATAGGACTCAAGATTAGGGCTCACGACTCCTCCCACTTTGTTAGTGACCTCTCCTTTTCCATGCATAGAACTTTGCCGACATGGTTTCGGGTATGATTCCTCCACTACCACCTTCATTTCCTTCCCCTTTCTCCATCATCTTCATCCTTACTCCACCGCTTTCATTTCTTCCTTCCTCTTCCTCCCACCTTCCTAAACTATATCCTCTCCTTGTTCTTCATCTTCGTCCTTCGTCTTCTTCCTCCTTTCTCCTCTTCCTCCACCAACTCTTCTTCCTCCAACTATTGGGACACTATTGCATGTGGTACATACTTGCCCAACCTGGGACAAGTATGGGATTCAAAAGAAGATAGTGTTCCTTGCATAGGCAAACCCAATAAGAAAGCCAATTATCAAGTAGTTGGAACCAAGGTTTTGCCTATCGATCCGTACCAGTGTATCGACATTTTCTCGATACTGATACCAGGCGGTACACACAGTGCATACCGTCCGATACATTAAAATATATTATAATATTATATTATATTATATTATATTATATTAATATATTAAAAAAAAGTAAAAAAAAAAAGGCGACATCGCCTCAATCTTTCTCCCCACGTGGGGAGACGTTCCGTCTCCTCGCACGGAAGAAAAATAGCCTACGGGCGAGGGCGGCGACAGCTCGTGGGCAGTCGCGGGCGACGACGATACGTGGCCAGGACGACGCGAGGTACTTCTTTCTTCTTCCCCTCTTCTTCTTTTTTCTTTTCCTCTTCGTCTTCTTCTTCTTCCCTTTTTCTCCCTCTATCGACTGACGACGGACAAAATCGATCGTCGATAGTCAATTTTGGCAGTACTGCCCAATAACGGGCGGTTCGGTTGCAATCCTTGGTTGGAACCAATAAGTAAAGTAGGTTTGATAAGCTACCCAAAAATGGTAATTCAAATTTCAAATCACCTAGACATGGGCAACATTTTTTTCTTTCCTTCATTCTAAATATACATGGAAGAAGCACCAATTCTCTTTTAGACTACAAGTTTTTGAGCTTCCATGTGTAATGAATGCAATTATTATTTGATTTTTGTAGTTTCCAAATCAGAATAAAACAAAACCTGGGCAACATTTTTTTCTTTCCTTCATTCTAAATATACATGGAAGAAGCACCAATTCTCTTTTAGACTACAAATTTTCGAGCTTCCATGTGTAATACATGCAATTAGTATTTGATTTTTATAGTTTCCATATCAGAACAAAACAAAACAACCTTAAAAAAAACATACTTCATTTGTTACTTGAACTTTACAAGTATCCTAACCATTTCCAAATAAGGACCAAAGAGGTGTTCAAAAAAAATCTCAAATTATTTCCTTTATAAAAAATCATCCCATAAACTCTAAATAGACCTAGTTAACCTCTTTTGAGGATCAATTTTAGATTGTAAAAAATCCTCCCAATCTTTCACCTCTTTTATTTTGTGTCAATCGTAAGCTTGATTTCCTCTTATTTTGGTATCTTCTGCTTCTTTCACTCTGCTCTCTTCCCTGTTGCTTTCACTACTACCTCTAATGCAGGTAGAAATCCTCTTCCACTTCATTTACTATGGAAGGTTCTTCCTGTTTTATATAGATTAAAGGTGCTAAAATATATGATTTATTTTTCAAGAACAACCTAACTTAATTGATTTCACGAAAGCACCATTATTTCAGGTCAAAGACATCTAAGAAAGAGTAGAGTGAGATCATATAACCAATATCTAGTTTTCTTATCTGTCACCCATCTATTACTCTCAAGGAATGAAACTCTTTAAAGCCCCCAAATAATTCCACATCACATGGTTCTTCTTCTCCTCTTTTCTTTTTTTCTTCTTTTTCTCTTCTTCTTCTTCTTCCCTTTTTCTCGCTCAACTGACTGTCGACGGTCAATTTCACCCTCAATCGACCGCCTGCAATCGATTCTCCTTCAATCGGCCACCGACGACCGAAATCGACCACTGACGATCGATTTTTGGCGGAACCGCCCGGTAGCAGGTGGTCCACGTACCGGCAACCTGATGGATCGATATGTACCGCCCATATCGGGCGGTACAGGTCAAAATTGCAAACCTTGTTGCAAAAGGTGGTAGTCCTTTTCCCTTCAACAAAGGGATTAGCAAGAGTCAACCATATGTAGCACCAAGGTTTTACGTACCGATCCGTACCAGTGTACCGACATTTTGTTGATACCGATATGGTACCAGTACCGGGCAGTATGCACAGTGCATACCACCCGATATATTAGATATTTTATAATATTTTTTATAATATAAATCATGTAATATAATATTAAAGAAATATTAAATATAATTAAAAAAGTAAATAAAGGGGCGACGTCGCCTTGATCTCTCCCCGCGCGGGGAAAAGAGTCGCCCGCGAACCGTGGGCGCCGAGGGCGCGCGGGGAGAAAAGTCTCTCGTGAGCAGTGAAGGCGCGCAGGCGAGGTACTTTTCCTCTTCTTATTTCTTCTTCTCCTCTTCTTCTTTCTTCTTCCTCTTCCCTTTTTCTTCCTCAATCGACCGCCGACGATCGATTTCTTCTTCAATCAACCGCCGACGATCGATTTCTCCTTCAATCGACCGCCGACGATCGATTTTTCCTTCAATCAACCGTCGATGACCAAAATTGACCATCGACGATCGATTTTAACGGCATACCGATCAGCTGCTAGACCAATATGTACTGGGCGGTACGGGCCTTACCGCTCGGTAAGGAAAACCTTGTGTAGCACAACCCAACCCAACCGACCCCACACCAAAGTGAGTCACTAGCAAATTGAAGTAATGTTAGTGGATCAAAGTTTCAACGACTCAATAGTGAAGTCAAGTGATCAAGCTAAAAGTTTGATGTTGTGCTATAGCGAAGGGAGATCAAACTTACAGCATTTGCATTCGAGAAGGCTTCAACAAGGGCAACAAAGTCATATTTGGGAGAATGTCAGAGATTATTGAGTAACAATACATTCATGTACCGATGACCATGGCTTGTTTGTGCATTCATCTATTATCTCGACTTGTCCAACTTCTAGGGGTTTCCAGTTAGTTGTTGGTAGCCCCATATGGCATGGGTTTCATAGGCTAGTTTTCTTTGTAAACATATCTCTAATGCAATTATAGCACAAAGGCAAAATTATACAAAAACATACTTTTGTAAGGATTCCCTTGTGCATAGATGGAGCACAAAACATCATCCATCTCAGCATCCTAGAACACTCGGGGTGGTAGAGGGTTAGGACTTTGAGATAAATGCACAATGTTCATTCGTTATATGCTTTGCAGCCTTATGTCATACTTTTGTGTATAGATTCTGCAAGTGATGGACTAGCCTTAGAACTTTTATCATGTGATCTTTCAGAGCTTACGATGTTGTCATGCTTTACCCTATCAATAAAGTGTTTGCATTCTAGTTTGCTTGCGTGATCCAAATGTTCATGCATCAGTGAAGAAACACTGACAATTTGTTCGAAGTTTGTCACTGACATATTTTCTTTTTATGCAAGTCCTTATGGGACCACACAAGGTTACGATAAGGCTAACCCTTTGTATGTAATTATATCACAAGTTTGTTTTATGGATTAGGCAAAATCTAAGTCTGTGATGGAATATGAGCCATGATGGACCAAGTACGAAATAGTCACTTATGAAATGATGTAGCATGGCATTATAGTGCCATTCATCTCACCTCCCACTTGTTATCGAATAATTTTACATCTAGACTATGAGGCCATTTAAAATTAAGTGATGGAGATTGTGAAGGTCCGTTGTGTCACGACCTTAGTTGGGATTGTATGAGGCATGTGGTACCCAAGCGAAATGCATCTACAAAGGTCAACCTAGACCTTAACCTCGTGCAATCCACAAAGGACCTGCACAACAAAGAAAATGTTGGAAAGAAGAATGTACAGCTAATTTACCATTATCGTGCACGAAAAGGACAAGATATCTTGGATCCAAAGTAACGCAAAGCAACCAGCATTTATTAGTCTCGAAAGGGTCTCGAAAACATGTTGAACGACCGCACACAACGGAGGTTCCAAAGGTAGATGCAAGCCCAATGTTCACCTAGCACTTTCGTCAAACAAAAAGCGAGCACACTAAAGGTATTGCGTCACCCCTCAAACCCCTACCCAGAAGCTCCATCTACCCCAGCACCACCTAGGGTGTTACAAGGTGTCGAAACGGCTAACATTTCGCACCGCTAGGCCTCAGCTAAAAATCAGCCCGTGGCACTGAAAACAATATAATTTTGGGCCATTTTTTCCTTTGTATGGCACAGCATAACCAGAAATGTTTCCAAGTTATACATGAAGAAAGCTAAAAAACAAAAACACTTATAAGAAACAAAAATGAGGTTGACTATAGTGTTTTCTACCCTATATAAGCTACCCTAAATAAAACATTAAAAACACAAAGAAAACAACGAAAAACAAGAACCAAAAACCATCATCAATCATTTAAAAAGCACTAGGCGTCAAAAGGCGCCAGGGTCCCAAAACACCCAAGGCACTAGGCGCTCTCTTGAGCGAAGCGAGGCGTTAAAATAAAAAATATAACATAATTAATAAATATATAAATATATAAAAAAATATATAGTATACTGTTAACACTAAGTTAACAGTATACTGTTTACACTAAGTTAACAATATACTGTTAATAGTAAAGACGAGTAGAGACGAGGCGAGGCGTAAAGTCGCCATCGAGAGCGACTAGCGGCGTAGCGATCGAGAGCGAGAAACGAGGCAATGAGCTAACTTGACCGAGAGCGAGAGGAGCAAAGAACAAAGAACGACGGCCAAAGAGCCGATCGTAGCGACGATGAAGACCAGCGACTGCAGTGATGGCGGCGAAGCGATAGCAGCGACGATGGCGAAGAGCAACGACGACGCGAACACAGCAACAGCGGCAACGGCGAGATGTTGACGACGCAATCCCGATTCGAGATGAGAAGATTAGGGTTGACTCACAAAATATATATTGCTGCTTTAGTTGGTTCAATTGAACCAACTGATGCGAGCGGATTCGCTTAGGCTAAGGCGAGCGCCCAGTAGGTGCCTCTTTGAAGTGCGTCGCCTAGAGATTGAGCGAGGCGCTCGGGCGAGGGCCTCTTTGAAGTGCGCCGCCTGGAGATTGAGCGAGGCGCTCGGGCGAGGCGAGTGCCTCTTTGAAGTGCGCCGCCTAGAGATTGAGCGAGGCGCTCGGGCCTCGCCTCGCCTCGCCCGAGCGCCTTTTTAAATCACTGACCATCATAGACAAGTGATAAACACCTTGTCTGCATTGCTCTATGACATTCTACCTCATTTATTCCTTCGACACCCTCATCGAAGCCTTTTTGTATGCTGAAGATTGATCGTCCATAGTCGAAGCCTTTTTTATTTATTAGATTAATAATATAGTATTTTTATTTTAAATTTTAATAATACTAATCTTTATTTATTTAATATCATATTTCTATATTTTCTTAATTTAATATCATATTTTATTTAAATAATTATATTTATTAATTGTATTATATTTTTTTTATCTTTTAGCGTCTCGCTTCGCTCGAACGAGCATCTAGCGCCTCGGGCGTTTTGGGACTATTAGGACCCTAGCTCGGTCAGGTCCTAAGCTCACCGAGTCATTATGTCAATAAAACCCTAAGACATGTAATAAACCCTAACCACCTTAATTAAAAAGGTCGGCTAGGGTTAGGAGTCATCTAGCCACTACCCTCCCCTACTATTTGGGAAAGGTGCCCCCCCCCCCTCTCCTTTCCCCTTTTTCTAACAAGCAATCAACACATTTTTCCAGCCTTGTGGCCGACTATCTTGGAGGAGGGAACCCCTATAGCGTTACAGTGATCAACCCCAAGCTTCGAATCCTGCTGGGTTCTAACAATTGGTATCAAAGCCGTGATCTTGGCGCTTCGCAACTCTTCCACCTTTGCCGATGCCATCCAGCCACCCACCACCTCCCAAGCAATTCCCACAATTGTTGTGGTCGTTGTCGACTCCACCGTCATCCCCTGCCACAGATCCATCATCTGCTACCACCATAGAAATTGCAACAGGATTTGGTATTGCTATTCTCGTAAGAACCTTACTACTGCTTCAATTGTTTATCCAAAAAACCAAAGAAAAAGTTACATCCATCTTGCTCCAAATAACCACTGCAACGATCTTCGTCATTGATGCAGTTTTCAAGCCGCCTACAATTTTGCTGTCATGTTTCTCATCAAAACTCGTTGCCATATTTTATTATCAAACTTGTCTCAATATTTACATTGTTTCAGCCTTCATTGTCATCTATTCCTTGCTACAAACATTCTCATAAGCCATTCACACGCTACAAAAACTTATCGTCGCAAAGCTACTATCTTTACGACAGAAGTTATGTTGTAAAGTTTCAGCCGCATATTTGCTGTCATTTGTCGATCTTGCTGCCGTCTTTTTCTGACGAAATCTTATACGTATTTAACATCTGCTTGGCTTTCATCGTCATCAATTCCTTGCTGAAATCATCTCTATAACGTTGGTATACCACTGAAACTTCTTGTCGCATAATGTTGATTTTTTCGACGAGAATTCTACGGCCAAAAGAATTGTCCATGCTTCCTTCTGCATCTCTGCCAAGTTGCTATCGACTCTTGCCGTCAACATCACCCATTCCTTGTTGTCAAAAACTATCCTAAATTATTGGTACGCTGCTAGAAATTTTCGTCGTGAAACTGCTGTCTCTTCGACAAAAATTCTGCTGTAACTTTTTGACGTTTATTGCTTCATACACAACCGATCTTTGCCGACTCAATTGCTGTCAATATTTCTGCAGTCACTACCATTATCATACACTTCTTGCTGGAGAAGAACTCCCTCAAACTCTCAGCATACTGCTGGAATCTTTCGTCGCAAAACTGCTGTTTTCAACGAAGAATTCTGCAGCAACATCTTTTGGCACTTCTTGCCACTGCCCTACCAAACCGGTTGCTGCCACCCACAACAACCCTAACCCATCTTCCTATCCTTAAACCACTGCCACCAAACCCCCCCTTCAGCCTCCACAGCAGCTCCGAACAGCAGCAACAACAGCACCCACCTCTTGACGAAAAATTCTGCTGCAATACCCTTGGGACTGTTTGCTGCATCCACACCTGATCCTTACCGAGATTGTTGCCACCACCCACATCAACCCTAAAGCACCCATTTAGCCTTAAGATGCAGCCGTCGTAGCCCACTTTAATCTCTACAGCCGGCCCAAACAGCAGTGCAATCTGCAGCCCAAACAGCAGCCAACCGCAGCCGCCTAATGCACAAACTGCACCCAAACAGCAGCCCATCCTGCTCGAGCGAGAAAGGGACACACCGCCGACCGCTGCTGTCTCCTCACACCGATGTCTTTGCTTCCCCTGCCTTCTTCCCTGCTCCCTAGCTGCGTGGATGACAGGCCCATCAGAGATCAGCAACGCCGCCATAACTCGCTTCAGCTGTGCATAGCAGCGTCACTGCCCCTCCCTTGCTGTCGCCACCTCCTACCGCTGCTGTCGTCGCTCCTGCATCAGATCACCTCATCTGCCATCTGCAGCCACGCGCCCAGCCGCTCCCTCTTCCACCGCTGTCACTTCTGCTGCTGCTGCCACCGTGACTGCCCTTTTCTTCCTCTGCCAGCCACGTCGTTGTTGGTTGCCGACGTGTAATATCCCTCATTCTTGGAAATTATACAAGGATCTATTTGTAAAATTCTGGGGACCTAATCGCGAATATAAATTTTTCGGGGACAAAACTGCAAAGTTGCAAAATAAAGGAAAAAGAAGGAAAATGTGCGATTCTTATCCAACTTCCACCACCTTCTACATGCCTCTGTCTACCGAGGAAAACAGAGGAGAAGAGAAGAGGTGGTGGTGATAAGGAAGGGAAGGAGAAGAGAAGAAGGGAAGGGGAAGAAGGAAGAGAAGAAGAAAAGGGGAAGAGAGGAAGAAGAAGAGGGAAAGAGAGGAGAAGAGAAGGAAGAGAAGGGGCGCAGCCCCTCTGCTTCCGCAGGAGAAGGGAAAGAAGAAGAAACAGAGGAGAAGAAGAGGGAAAAGAGAGGGAACAAGAGGAAGAGAGGAAGGAGGCCGCGGCTGTTGTTGCTGCACCTCTGTTTCCTGCACTAGGAAACAGAGGAGGTGCAGTGCGTTGGGGAAGAGAGAAGGAGAAGAGAAGAAGAAGAGAGAAGAGAAAGGGGGAAAGAAGAGAAAGGGTGGCAGCAGCTGTGGCAGCTGCGGCTGGGAAAGAAGAAGGGGAAAGAAGAAGAGGAAGGAAGAGGAATAAGAGAAGAAGAGGAAGGAAGAGGAAGGGAAGAAGAGGCTGCAGCTGTGGCAGCTACGGCTGGGAAAGAAGAAGAGGAAAGAAGAAGAAGAGAAGAATAGAGGAAGGAGAAGAGGGAGAAGAGAGGAAAGGAGGAGGAAAAAGAGGGAGAAGGCTGCAGCTAGGGCTGCGGTTGCGAGAGAAGAATAGAAGAATAGAAGGGGAAAAGAGGAGGAGGCTGTTGCTGGGGGAAAGAAGAAGAAGAAAAGTAAGGAAGAGAAAAAAGAAGAAAAGGAAGGAAGAAGAGAAAGAGGGCTGCTATTGCATCAGTAGGAGAAAGAAAATGAGAGAAGGAAGAGGGGTTGAGGAGGTGATTGTGCCTCTCATATGTTCTACACGAACTGTAATTGCGAAGGAAGAAAGAAGATAAGGAAACAGGGAAAAGAGAATGAAAGAAAGCAAAGAAAGAAAAGAAAGAGAAGAATTTGAGCTTAATGATTTCGGATCAAAATCATTGAAAGGCAAGTGTTCCAACCCTTTCATATTATCATCCTGCTTTTATCTTGATATGATCGATTGAATTGTTATAACCTAGCAAGTTTCCAATCCTTTTTATTGTCATCTCAATCTATGATTTCATCTTGTTATGATAAATTGTGCTATTATAAACTTGCAAGTGTCTTATCTTTGCTTCTATTTTGATATGATCAATTGAATTGTTATAACATTGTAAGTGTCGTAAATCTTTTCGTATTGGTATCTCAATCTTTGTATTCATTTTGATATGATTCAATTGATTGTTACAACCTTGCAATTGGTATCTTTCCTGCTTGGATGTAAAGATTTGAGTCTAGTTTCGAGATTCTGGCTTCTGTTAACTGAATTGCTTATAACTTCATATTGGAAACTCTAATTTATGCAAAATTTGTTTCATGAGAAACTAGACTTGCATATCTTTCTGTTCTTACCCATCCTGAGTAATTTGAAGCATAATTGATTGTCTAAATGTTCTATGTTATATGCCTCTTAAATTCTATTGGAATCATGTATTTGTTGATTTTTGCTTATTCTTGTTTATCTCTTGAAAATAAATTCTTCTTCAATTGAGCTTTGAACTCTTAACTTTTATTTCCTTGCCTATTTGAATGCATATTATGAATGCTTATGTATTCATCGTATTGTTTCATATTGGCACATGTATTTTTCATTGTCCCGCATGTGCTTCCGACCCATTTTATTGCACCTGTCCTTTTGTACTATAGTGTTTGCGAGATATTATGGACCTTTGCCAGAAATGGTAAAGGGTAAGTTATGCTGGGAACCTGTGATGCTCTACTATGTTATGCTTAGAGCCTATGATGCTTTATTATGTTTGGTGGTCAGATGGACCACATTATGTTTGTGATCCCGCTTCACCATCTATGTTTTTGATATGTTATCGGATCATATTTTGTCTATTATCCAATTAAAGCTCTTTCTTCAATCGAGCCTTACATTATTGTTTTGAATTCTTTATGCACTCCTGTTCTTTATTCTTTGCCTATCCGAATGCAAATTGTGAATGTTTATGTTGACATCGTATTGCTTCATATTGGCACATGTATATTTTATTGTTCCGCATGTGCTTCCGACATATACTACTTTTATTACTCATGTCCTTTTGTTCTCCGGTGTTTGTGGGATATTATGGACCTTTACCAGAAATGATAAAGGGTATTGTGTTCAAAGCCAGCTTTGCTCTTGTCGGCCCCTATGACTTCACTCAGACGTGGATGGATGGAGCTCCCAGATGTGGAAGACTTATGTTTGGTGGTCATTCAGTGATGGATAATTCACATTATGCTTATGGTCCCACTTCACCCTCTATGTTTTTGATATGATATCCAAAGCATTGCTTTTAAGTTATTTGTGTATTTTAGATAAGAATGAAATGAATGTTATGTCTGATATGATATTGAGCTTTTGTTCCTCATTTGTGTACTTGAGAAGCTTTGAGATTATTTATTCATCATTGAAAAGCTTCGCAATATGTTTACACATTTAACATGCTCCGAAATGTTCCTTATGCTATTGTTATGTTCCGAAATGTTTCAATTGCTATTGATATGTTCTGAAACATTTCACACTTCATTGATATGTTCCGAAACATTTCACACTTCATTGATATGTTCCGAAACATTTCACACTTCATTGATATGTTCCGAAATGTTCCATTTACCATTGATATATTCCGAAAGGTCCTTTGTGTCGTTGATATGCTTCGAAATATCTCTTACGTTATTGATATGCTCCAATTACTCTGTATTCCATTTCTTATGAACTAAATATGTTTTGAATGAAATGGCATTTGAACTTCTGTATCTAATGAGTTGATATCCATGAATTCTTATATCTCTACTTTGTATCTTGATACCAGCTTATTTGAAGCCATCCGCTCTTGTCTTGGATTTGTTTAACGCTTGCTGAGCTTTCTAGCTCGCTTCTTTGTTATCAAATCTTTCAAGTCAACTTGACACTCATTGAATGTTAAGATTGAGTTGAGACAATGGAGAGCTATATAGATTGTGGGCAAGTATTATTGAATGATATATTGTAGTTTTTGTATAAGTATATTTTGTATGTAATGAAATATCGTCGATGAATTTGATTGATGTATCATGTAAAAGTTTTAAATGACCTCTCATGATTTGGAGTTATTTTGGAATGCTGAGTTTTTATCTACGATGAAGTGAATTTGTGGTAAATTGTTGGTTTGGTGATTGTATAATTTCCTTCGCTGATGAATTAAAAGTGTGGTTAATATCTGTTAAGTTGGCTTTGGGTTTCATAGATGTTTGAGTGATGCGATGTTTGATTATAAACTGCACAGGTTTCATGTATGTGAATTTTGAAGTTTGAATGTTTCTCGATATCCTCAAATGTTTGATTGGATCCCTCGCTACGACACTTTATCTCCAAAAGCTCTACCTCTTTGTTTACAGGGACAAGCTCTTCCTGAAGTGTCACCTCCAGCTGAACCACTGACACGATGCAGCGCTCCCAGATTTCGGGCTACTTCCACCTCTCGGAGGAGCGAACCACACTGCCCAAAGTCTTCCCTATTGACGACCTCCGCTCCACTACCAACGACCGCAAGAAGATCGAGCTCCTCCAGCGGTAGTACCGGCATAGAATATATGACGTCAAAGCTTACTGGATGGAGATCACCATCTACAGGAGTAAGAGAAGGATCACTTGCAGGGCCCAACAAAACATGGTGACTGCTACACCGGACATCCCCATTCACTACGGTGAGATCATCACCCCTCTCACCATGGAGAAAGATGCCCCCCTTTGGCCAAGCAAAACATCAACCCCCATAGCCACGATGCCATCTACATCGATGGTACTATTTCCAGATCGTGGCAAGGTGTTTGTAATTAGAGCGGACGTATCAGGAGTTGGGACCGGCGCTGCCCTCATACAAGATAGTCGACCCATGGTCTACATCAAAGCTTTCCCTTCATTTCACACGAGACTTCTAAGCTACAACGAGAATATACTAATCGCTGCTGAATTTGAAGCTTGGCTAACATTAAAGAACAACTACACGACCGCCCACGTAAGAAAGAAGCAACCGTCTAACAAACATCAGAGTAAGAGGACGTTTACTATTAAAGACCGAGTCTTCCTTCATCTTCAACCCTACCAGCAAGAATCTATAAAGACTCAAGCCTCGAGAAAGTGGTCTCCCTGTTACTTTGGACCCTGTATAAATGGAGAACACGTTAGAGTTGTGCCCTACGAATCGGATCTACGTGCCAATTCAAATTACAACTGATCATCTAGGTATCTCATCGCAAATAGAAGTTTAGAGAGGATGACTCATCCCAGATCCATCCACCAAGCCGATAAGGAGGCCCAATCCCAACTAGAGATTGCATGGCATCGTAGGATCACGATGCATCACCATATAGACACTACAACCGATAAAGAGATACAAGACAAAGCTAGACTATGAGATTGTGATGCGCCTACCACGAATGCAACAAGGAAGCCTCATGACAAGCTGCAGACTCAGACCCGGAGATCATGCAGCCTCAGCCTTGAGGACAAGGCTAATATGAAGAAGAAAGGTTTCTTAGGACCCTAGCTAGGTCGGGTCCTAAGTTCACTGAGTCATGATGTCAATAAAACCCTAAGACATGTAATAAACCCTAACCACCTTAATTAAAAAGGTCACCACCTTAATTAAAAAGGTCGGCAAGGGTTAGGAGTCATCTAGTCGCCGCCCTCCCCTACTATTTGGGAAAGGCAGCTAAGGTTGGTTGTTGGAATAGGAGTTGGAGTCTTCATTAGAGTCAGAGTTTTTGAGCCCTATATAAGCACTTATAGCCCCCCTCTCACCCCCCCCCCCTTTTTTTTTTTAAACAAGCAATCAACACATTTTTTCAGCCTTGTGGCCAACTATCTTGGAGAAGGGAACCCCTACTACGTTCTAGGAGGGCCGATCCCCTATAGTGATCAACCCTAAGCTTAGAATCCTGTGGGGTTCTAGTAGGGACCTTAGCGCCTAGCGTTTTTTAAATTACTGTCAGCTTCAATCCGAGTCGCTTTGCCTCTCGGTTTGTTATAAAATTGTGTGGCTCCTGTGTCCACCAATGCATGAGTTGCCTTCCCATTCAACTTGATGTCCACACACATCAGAAGGTTATCATGTGCCTTTGCCTCTTTCTACGTTGCCTTAGATTGTTCCCCTACTTGACCTCGTAGTCCATTAAGCAATTACACCCCTCCAATGTGAGATCATTATGGCAATCCTTCGCCAATGCTCGAGTCTGACAAACTCAAGCTTCAAGATTTAGTCTTCTTCTTTAGCCTCTGCTTAGGCTTCTCTTGGACTTCACCTCGCAAAGTGTTCAGCAAATGCACAGCTCCCATGCGAGATCTTGACAATGATTCGTCACTACTCGAATGCAACCTACTTAAGAGAGAAGATTTCGCCTTTGCTCTACCTTCTCTAGCTAGAGAGAAGCCGTAAATCTTGAACTTCGGGACATTCCCCTTTGGATTCATGTCCCGTCATAGCACCTATATTCTTTGGGTCCTTCCATCAGAAACCTTAGGAGATCCCTTCTCCAATGCGTTTTTCATTGTCAACTCTACATATAAATCTATGAGTTGTATCGCCTCAACAATCGCACCTGCTAAATCACAAACATTTCAATGATGTAACTCCTACTGAGCCCACAATTCAGATCGTCGAGGAAGCAGAAATGTTTGTCTTTCTAGAACATGTCTTGGATACCTAGCATCAATGCAGAAAATTGCTTCACATAGTCCCAAATAGTAGATGCCTGACAAAGTTGTCATAACTTTCGTCATGCAACAAATTGCATTCTTTAGCATGAACTGAATTCGAATTCCCTCTTCAAGGCTTCCTAAGTGTTGATGTTACAGCAACCTTGCTACATTTCTTCCCACTGTGTGTACCACCACAGTTTTGCATCATCGACAAGATACATCGTCACTAAGACACCTTGGAATCTTCTATTTCAAGTAGGGTCACTCTGAAGTACTATTCCAAATCGAAGAGAAAGTTTTCTAACACCTTAGCATCTTAAGCACCCTTGTAGCTTTGTGATTTGGGAGCCCTTAATCTCGATGAGAGATGGTTGCAAGACATTCCTCCGCTTGCACACATAACTTGCATGAGTACCAACACTTGAGCCGTCAAGTCCCTTACTTGCCCTTATAAGTATTGCACGGACTCTCATGTCATCTATCAACCTTTTGTCTTGAACCTCCAATTGATCCAGTCAGGATTCCAACCCTATTTGCACGAACTCTACCATCTCAAGAAACTCCCCGCTTTCGTAAAGATCCGTCAACTTTTAATTGACAAGGTCAAGTCGTAGCTCCGACAATCTTCTCTTTGGTGCCTCTATCATTCAGCCTGCCTTTCAACTCTTGCCTCTTCTACGTGAGAGAACTCTTGTGCTGTGAGAACAGTGCTGCAAATGCCACACTCCACTTGTGCAGCTTTGCCAATTTCCGCACGAGTGCTCATCCATTTCTCCGAAACAGATATGCATTACTAATACCCATCATGTACAATAATGCTAGTTTTCTCACTCAGCCCTGCCATGGCAATTCGATATTTGCTTTACCCACTCTGTCACGCCCTTAGCTGGTATTGCCTAAGGCATACAACACCTGAGTGATACGTTCGCAAAGTTCAACCTAGACCTTAACCTGGTGTAGTCCACAAAGGACCTACACAACAAAGAAAAAGTTAGAAAGGCACATGTGCAGGCAATTTGTCGTTGTTGCACCAAAAAAGAGCAAGATAATCGGATCCAAAGCAACACAAAGCAACCAGAATTAGGCTTGAAAGGGCCTTGAAAACAGGCTGAATGAGTACACATATAAATGTAAGCCCAATGTTCATCTCAAGGTTTGTAATTTCGACCTGTACCGCCCAATACGGACGATACATATCGCTCCGTCAAGTTGTCGGTACGCAGATCGCCCGCTACCGAGCGGTTCCGCCAAAAATCAACCGCTGACGGTCGATTTCAATCGTCAACGGCCAATTGAGGGAAAAATCGACCGCCGACAGTCAATTGAGAGAGAAATCGATTGTCGGCGGTCAATTGAGCGAGAAAAAGGGAAGAAGAAGAAGAAGAAAAGAAGAAAAAAGGAGAGGAGAAGAAAGAATACCTAGCGCCCACGCGCCGTCCTCGCCCGCTCGCTGTCGTCGCCCGCGGGTCACGGGCACTTTTTCTCCCGTGCGGGGAGAAAGATCGAGGCAACATCGCCCTTTTCTCTTTTTTTAATATTTTAATATATTAATATTATATTTTATTATATTTTATTATAAAATATTTAATATTATATTTTAATATACCAGGTGGTACGCACAGTGCGTACCACCCAATACCGATACGGACCGGTAAGTCAAACCTTGGTTCATCTAGCACTTTCGTCGAATAAAAAATGGGCACACTAAAGAAGCTACATCACCCCGTGGACCCCTACCCAAAGCCCCATCTGCGCCGATGCCACTTGGGGGGTTCCAAGGTGTTAAGACGACCGACATTACACATTACTAGGCCGTCAACCAAAAATCAGCCCGTGGCACATAAGAATGGTACAATTTTGGGCCATTCTTCCTTCGTGCGACGCCACACAGCCAAAAACATTTTCGAGTTTTACATGATGAAAACAAGAAACAAAAACACTGACAACAAACAAAAATGGGGCTGACTAGATTGTTTTCTGCATCGCACAAGTTGTCCTAAAGAAAACACCGAAAACATGACAAAAAAAGTAAGAATAAAACCGTCGTGGACAAGCGACAACCTTTTCTGATTGTTCCATGACAATTGGTCCTAAGTCGCATATAGATTACAAAAGCAATAGATTCTAAGTTTATATTTCAGTACAGAGAGAAACTCCTCGAAAACTAGCTTCTAGAAGCAAAATCCATGGAGTTTCCAACTAGAGTCATAACAACTTCATATTATAACAGGTTGCCTTTGTAAACAAGTTAAAAATATTATTCTTCAAATCATTTGTTCGGTTATTCTGTTAAAGACAATTGTACTAATCAATTCTAACAAAAGCTTGCATTAAAAATTCTCCACTTCATTATTTAATTTTTAGTTGAGCATTATAATTAATTCAAAAATCAAGCTGAACACTGATGGTTCTTATGTGAAGATAACCCAAATTAGGGATTTGGGATTTGCTTTTAAAACTCACACAGGCAGTGTATTTGTGCAGGTGACAAGTATATATTTGGAAGGTGAGCTTGTACAACAAGTTGACAGTGGTGCATGAGGGACTACAGCAAGCTAAGCAGGAGGGAGTGGAAAGGATAATGGTTGAACTTGATGCCCAACTTGCAGTTAACATCCTAAAGGAGTTGGATCCTCCATGGAACACTACAAACCTTGTAAAGGATATTTTTGGCTTCTTGAACTTGTTTAATGATTTCCATATCTCGCAAGTGTTTAGGAAGGACAACCAGTTAACCAACTGGTTAGCTACCTCTGTGAGGGCTACGGCCTCTAATTTTGTTTGGAGAGGAAACTGGCCTCAGGCCTTTTATTCTTTTTTGTTGGTGATCTCCATAGCATAGGGTGCATTCACTTTTTGACTCAATAGATTAACTTTTTCCTTCTGAAAAAAAAAATCGATACTACTTAGTCTTTTTTCTAGAATTGGTTATTTGTTTGCCAAAAGTGTCCTTACATAAATATAAACATTTAAGCTACTAAAGGATGAAGCTTCATTAATAACTTATTCAACCTCTTCATGCTATCACTGAATTTTAAAAAAAAAAGCATTCTCATAAGCAGAAAATCTTTCTTATATGTTTGCATTCTTCTTTAAGGAATGAAAGAAAGAGAGGATGAAATGTAGTACCCCACTTTTTACCTTTCACTACTATAATTAGCAAGTCAATCTAGTGACAGGCTTACGAACTTTGCATCTCATGGAAATGTATTGCGAGATTCTACATAGAGGAGGTATCATATGTAAAACTAAGAAGCAATTAAAAATTAGGAATGTAGAAGTGTAACTGTACCTGGAGAGAAGAGTTTGTTTCAGCTGATTTACTACTTTGTGCTAGAGCATCAGTAAGCTGTGCTTCTAAACTTTCTACTTGCTGGAAAAAGAGAAACAAAAGGTTCAGAGTAAAGCACAAATACATCAAATATTTAATTCTAACAAAAAATTTGAATCGGCTACAAAGATATTGCATATTTACGCCATTTGAACAATAATTTATTTCTACCTTTTGGAGCTTAGTAGAAAGCTCTGCAATTGATGCTTGTCTTTTCTCTTCTGAGGCCTGTAGCAAACCCCGAACTTGTTCCAACATCTGTAGAAAATTCAACCAGGGGAAACTTTTAGGCCTTGTTTGGTACAGAGATTTCATAGGAATTATGTATAAAATCTCAAGTTATTACAAAATCACACTGAAGTATTTCCATCATCAAGATCCCATACACCATTTATGGCATTAATTTCACCCAAAATAGATCTCGCCTCTCATTCTAATTAAAAGACCCACTCCAAGTCCAAAAATTGCAGGGATTTAAGCCAAGGACCCTCAAAATTCCACTTTCAAAATCCCACCATCCAAAGCCTACCATCCAAATCATAGTAATCAAGGTACTCAAGCTAATCATCAAATTTCCAAATCGTAAAATTTACAAAATCCAATTCTCCGCTCATATTCCATTTCTATTATCCAGAATTCATAAATCAAAAAATAAAATTGTTCATTAATTGATATTAAAGATATCCTGGCTGTCCCCAAGCAGTTTGTTCAAAGGTTATTATAAAAGAATATATGCATGAATTCAAGTAAAATCATACTCATAAAAAGGTATACTGTTCAAAGGTTATTATAAAAGAATATATGCATGAATTCAAGTAAAATCATACTCATAAAAAGGTATACTTTTAATCCATGATTTAAATACTGGGTAATACATATCAAAGTCTGACCAAGCCCCAGTAATCATATGTATAGTTTCAAACTGCTATATACAGTATACACTTCTTTTGTTATTTCCAATGATACCTGGTAAGACAAGCCAATATACCACCATGCATACCAGTATCATAGTAGTCCAACAGATTATCAAAACTCATCAAAGTGGTTTTAAATCCATATCTTGATCATCTACAATTCTACAATAAAAATGAAAATAAAATGTTACATAGACCACTGAATTTTGTGCATAACAAGAGCTGAGCACTAGATACAAACTCTTGTCGAACCTTATTTTCCCAAAGCAGGATGGGTCCAACCCATGACATTGATTTCATTAGACAGATTGTATGACCAAATATCAGCAATATTGGTTTATTTAAAGAAAAATTAGTAAGTTGATTTTTCTTATTTACACAGCTTATGAGGGTCTTACAAATTTCTAAGCACAATTTGAGAAAATAGAATTATAATGTTCTAATTCAGGCCATCATTTCTTTACTATAATTCCAAGTGGCTGAAACAACACCTATACAGATGATTTTCCATATTCACGGAAATATTATTCATAGGAAAATCGAACACTACAGTGGCGTTGGTTAAGACACTGGAACTGTATGAGCCTTCTTCAGGAAATGTTGGGGGTGCAATACTTAGGCCAATTCACTTGGATTTCTTGACAGGTTCACAGGTCACCTTGATAATGTGGCATGTATGGGGCACATGAAGCTGTTTGATTTTAGCATCTGACCTCACACAGGGTTTTCGACTTGTCATAACAATACTCAATGGAAAACCACATTGATCTCATAATATTTACCTAAAAAAGTTTTCAAGAAGGATTTAGCTCATGACAAGAATATAAAAAGAAGTAAAAACTAAATCAAGACAAACATAACTGTAATAATCCAATCCACAAATCAATGCACAGTGCACATAACTCTGACAGGTTTCTGATGATTATATTAATTGCTGAGTGAGAGATAAACTTACGGTAATGTGCCTCCTACAACCTCAAGCAAGTGTATGTGATGGTTGGGCATCCACCCTATCCCTTGTTTACTCTCTCCCCCCCCGGCATTCCAGTTGGCGATTTTCTTGGCATATAATTAACAATATATTTAGAAGAATTATTCATTGTTTAGGCCTAAAAACTTAAAAGAAGGTTTATGGAATTTATCGGATCGAGAGCTAGTTTGGACCAATTGATCCCATACCTTACTAGTCCAACTGATGGCCAGTATGGGGACCAAATTGAGATATTAATTCTTGATTATAACTTAAGCAGAATCCACAATTAATACTAACTAAATTTATATTAGAAGTCAAAAAATATTTGCAACAGTAGATAGCAAAAAAATCTTGGAGCAAATAGAATAATGATGTCAAGGAGCTTAGCATAGCATTGGGAACACTTATGTGTCAACAGGACGAGTAGAACAGCAAATCAGAAATATACTAATGAATATTTATAGCACAAAGCTGAGAGACCTTAATGTTAGAAAAGAGAAGTTTAGGGACAACACACCCATCTACATAGTAATCAGATCAAAAATACAATAAACAACTAGCATAAAACATATGAGTATCCTACTCAAGCATATTAAAGAAAACCACATGTAAGCCTTCTTATTAGGCACAAAAAACAACATGAAGTATCTTCAAGGACAACATTGAATAAAAACATCATGCAGCAATAAAACTGAAAAGGTGAAAAATAATAAGATCATCAGCAATGAAAAGGAGATGAAAAAGGATACAGCTTGCGATTGTCTCATGTCTCAAATTATTTCCATTTATGAGGGTGTTGAATTTCATCATTTTATGTAACCCTAAATGATTTAATTTTGCAAGATACATATAATACCTATACCATCCTTCCACAGCACAATCAAGACAACCAAACAATAGCCACATTGATATGTTGTGATATAGCTGTCAACCTCATTTGAGCTGGCTAGGAGGTTCAAAATGCTTAAAATCTTCAGAATGGAGAACATAAGATTTGACAAAATGCTATAACAGCTTCAAGCAACTTGCAAACATTAGAAAAATAGCATGTAGCACCTGCTCTTTCTCAAAGATGGACTGGTGTAATGCCTCAAGTGCATTCTCTTTGGCTTCTAATGAGCGACGCATTTCGTCAAAATTATCGCGAAGTCTGAACATTAATAATAAATCAAATTATAAACACTAGGATGAAACACTGAAACAAGTTGAAAAGACAAATATATGAACCATCACGTAGACAACATTATTAGACAGCCAAAACTTCATGTCTCGGATTGACATGCGATGTACGTTGCAGGTAACAGCTTTATAAACATATTAAGCTAACAAGTCCTGTAAACTTCACCTGATATGTTCCAATGATACTCAAATATAGAAACTTGAGCCTTAATTGCATTTTTCCAACGCATAACTACCATGATGATGGAAACAAGAAAAAGACTTATTAGAGATAAATAACAACACTAAATCACCTAACTAAAAGCTCCTTGATCAAGAGAATCATCAACCATAAATATTATTATCACTCTATCATCTGTTATCCTCATATAGATCCTCAAAAGGTTTCCAAAACCCACTATTCCTCATAAATGTTTGGATGTCCAGCTAATATTCCTAATTACCTTTTTTTCATCTGTAGCAAGAGAAACCTAAAAAAAACTGTATCAAATTCTTAAAACCACTGAAACTATAGTTAAAATGTGATAATAATTTACATTAAGCTCACAAATTATGAAACAGATATCCAATTTATAAGTCCACAACTTGATTCACATGAAAGAATATTTTAATAAATACTAACTACTTGTTTGCCAATTTTTATTTTAGGACTGTAATTGAAAATTGCATGCCACAAAGATGATACCTACATATCTTTAACTTCTTTGTAAGAAAGTGCATTTGGGCTGGTAAAATGTTACTAAATAGTAAATTCTAATATTCGATCCTGCTAATAACTCTAAAAATCATGTAAAAAAACTCTAAGAATCACTAGCAGAAGTTCCTGACATGCATAGTAATATTTTTTTTTGCTTTTGTAGGTCTTTGCGATTATCAAGAATGTCATTTTGCAGTATAAGGTGCCAATATTTCTGGCGTTACATTAGTGTCATATCAGTCAGCAAGCACTTGTGCTACCTACAGCAGGCACATATTAGCCATCATATGTTGGCACCTCCAACATGTGTCAATGTGGCATGTGTGAATACTTTTCTGGTACAGTATGTTTTAACCAGTGCAGGCACTCATCAATAACCAAAGCAAATCTTGGTAGTCATTATCATTATTCCATAGCTTTTGTACCCTTGCTACTCTTGTATAATCACTTAAGCATGAATATCAAGTGCTAAAAAACCCTAAGCAGAGTCATCGTCATTGGACACTCACCAAGGCACCCAAGCGAAGCAAGGCGAGGTGAGGCTCGAGCGCCCTCAATGGCGGGCTAGGTAGGCACCTTCAACTGGGCGTTGCCTAGGAGCTGGGTGGCTCAAGTGTGTGCCTAAACTAATCCTGGTTCAATCAAACCAGACGACCAATAGCTTACCCCACCACCCCTCCCTCACGTGCAAGACCAAACCTGACCTCCTTTCTGGGTAACCTAGTGCTGGCAACAATGAATTGCTTCCTCCTAGGGAGTGATGAACGGCTTCCTCCCCAAGCAAACATCTTCCTCTCATGGCAAAGGTAGCATTATTGATCGGAACGAGTGGACAATCCTCTCAGATGCATCCAGTGGCTTCCTCCCATGGCAAAGGCAGCAATTTTGATTATTAGTGAGAGGCTTCTTCTCACATGATGACCCTCCGAGAGTGTCGCCTTCTCGTAGTATCACCCTCTCTCTCTCTCTCCTTCTACCTCTCTCTCTTTCTCCTCCACCTCCTCCGATGTCATCGTTGACCGTCAAGCCTCCCCAATAGACCCCCTCCCACCACCATTGCCAACAATCCCATTCCCTCGTCGAGCCTCCTCAAACCATGACTAACCCCTTTTCCTCCTACGTACTCATCCTTCTCCTTCTCTCTGCTTTCTTTCCCTCCCCTTCCTTCTCCTCCTCGATACATCCTCTACCAACCAACAAACACCATCTCCCTCCTCCCTCTTCTCTTCTCTCCTTCCCCCACTACTTTCCTATTGTACTCCCTTCCCTCTTTCTCATTCTTCACTACGATTACCCCCTCCTCCCCGATAACTCCCCTCCCAACAGAGGGCCACCAAGTATCCTCAAACCATGACAACCTACCCCCTTCTCCTTCCTCCTCCCTCCTCCCTCTTGTCCTTAATTTTATATATACTTGGTTTTAATATTTGTGAGAGCCTCGCTTCGCTCAAGTGAGCACTAGGCATTCAAGCATTTTGGCACCATAGCACCTTTTAGTGCCTAACACCTTTGACTACATTGGCCATACCACAATATGGCTATAGTAGCAAACTCTATAGCTTTTGTGCCCTTCCTACTCGTACATAATCACTTCACTTATGAAAATAATGTAATAGAAACCCCTAAGCAGATGTATCAAAACTTATACTTCTCATACCATACTAGCTTTTGGTTACTCATCAATATCAGAACCAATCAAACCTTTGAAATACCTTTCTGTTACAGTATGTTTTAATCAATGTAGGCACTCATCAATAGCCACAGCAAACCTTGGTAGTTTTTATCATTATTCCATAGCTTTTGTACCCTTAATACTTGTACTAATCACTTGAGCTATGAAAATCAAGTGCTAAAAACCCTAAGCAGCGGAATCAAACTTTCTACGTACTCATACCATATTTATGAAAGATAAGACTGTTTTTTGTGACCTAGATGACAAGGGTTCATCACATGATAAGGCTGCATAAATTGATCCATCTCAGCGGGACCATTATTTATTGAGTTGCCTCTTTTTTTGTTTTTTTTATACCACTGTTTCCACTTTCCACATCAATAATCCTATTAAATGATATGGACTCAACAGGCTTTTCTCAAGCTACAGTAACTAAATGCTACTGTCCACTAATGGATACTGGCAAAAGACATCAAAGATTGTTATACAGATCCGTACCGATATATCGAGCTCAACTCAACGATATGGTACCCGGAACCGAGCAGTACACACAGGGCATACCGCTCAGTATAATATTATATTATATTACATTATATTATATTATGTTATATTATTATATAAATATTAAGGTTCGCTATATCGATCCATACCGACGTACTAGTATCTGATCGATACAATACAATATGGTACCCGATATCGAGCGGTATGCACAGTGTGTACTGCTCAGTACATTAAAATATAATATAATAATTTTATAATATAATATTATATAATATAATATTATATATAATATTATATATATATAATTAAAAAAAACACGAGGCATGGCCTCTCCATGGGAGAAACGAAGCTGGCACCTCGTCCCCACGGGAAGACGAGGTGTTGCCTCGTCCCCGCACTAGAAAAGTAGGTGGCGCCTCGTCCCTGAGCTATAAGACAAGGCGACGCCTCGTCTTCCAGCGAGAGAACGAGGCACTGCCTCATCCCCACGTGGGAAGACGAGGCTGCGCCTCATCCCCGAGCCAGAAGAGGAGGCGACGCCTCGTCTTCCAGTGGGCGAATGCGGCACTACCTCGTCCCCGTGTGGGAAGACGAGGCAGCACCCTCATCCCCGCGCAGGAAGACGAGGCGCCGCCTCGTCTCTCCCACGAGGTGAGGTGACGCATCATTTTTTTCCTAATTTTTAATATATATTTATATTATATTTATATTATATAATACTATATTATGTAATAGTATATTATATAATATTATATTATATTAAATCTTTATCGCCCTTTATGGGACGACGGTCGAAATTGACCGATACTTCCCGATAGCAATCGATGACAGTCGAAATCGACCGTTACCGATCGATTTCGGATGGTAACAATGAAATAGCTAAGATCTCGATAGCGATCCACATACCGACTAGCGGACGACGTAGCACCGATACCGGTATGGAAAACCTTGAAGAACATCAACCAGAAGTTTAAAGCAAGGTAAATCCAAGTTTAATATTTTTCTTTTTACATGCTGCCAAAACAATTGTCTTAAAGTATATGTATAACGCAGCCAAATGCAAACCACCAATTGACATGGTGGTATGCTAACAAAACCAAATTTTGGTTTACAACTACAATAATTTAATTAATTAAACAACTTACTATGATGAGGCAACTAATAACAAAAACAATTACTATCAAACTAACAATACAACATATTTCAAATGTCATTGGAGAAGAAATAAGTAATCACCAGCCTTTTATATTGTTCATGTAGTGATACTACTTTTTCTTTCTCCCTTGATATTTTAGTCTTTAATAAAAGCACATTGCACTTGGCCTACATAAAATGAAGATAACTGGTCAAGATCTTGATGGAGCTTGCTTTTCATTGAGTATGCAGCTGTGGAGATCAAGTATGAATTACTTGGTTAATACATCTTCAATGATGACCAAAAATGCTCCTCTTGTTGGAACCATATCCTTTAACATGACAATCAATATGCCATACTAATAATTTATTTGTATTTTATCCATCAGGAGATGAAGTCATCTTGCATAAGAATGAGACATCAATAATGACAAAACTGTAGACGGGAGTTCAGTACTGAGTCTACTGACCAATCTTAGTATGTCCAATCCAACCCAAATTTCACTTGACCAGCTTAGTAAGTACGTTACATCATCTGTGGACAATATCCAATTTTATTACATAAAATGATTTTAATTAGTCACTACCAAGGTTTGAAATTTCGAGCTGTACCGCCCGTATCCAATCTCATTATGTCCAATCCAACCCAAATTTCACTTGACCAGCTTAGTAATTACTTTACATCATCTGTGGACAATATCCAATTTTATTACATAAAATGATTTTAATTAGTCACTACCAAGGTTTGAAATTTCGAGTATCACCGACACGAGCGGTACATACCTCTGTCATTCCGTACATGGACCACCGCTAGAAAATCACAAAAATCGACTGTCGACAGTCGATTTCAGCCGTCAGCGGCCGATTGAGGGAGAATCGACCGTCGGCGGTCGATTGAGGGAGATCGGCAATCGATTAAGCGAGATCGGAGATCGAAGATCAGAGAAAAGGGAAGAAGAAGAAGAAGAAGAAGAAGAAGAAGAAACAGAACCTCTATCGCCACCAGTGTCTCCTGCGCCGCGCCTCACCCACCGCCGCTCACAGACCGTCGCCTTCTCGATTTTTCTCCCGCGTGAGGAGATGGAACATCTCCCCACACGGAGAGAAAGATCAAGGAGACGTCGCCCCTTTTCCTGATTTTTTTTAAGAAATTTAATATTTTTAATATTATGTAATATTATATTTTATTTTTTATTATTATTTTTTAATATATCGGGCGGTATGCACTGTGCGTACCGTCCCGTACCGACAAAATGTTGGCACACCAATACGGACCGATAAGTCAATCCTTGGTCACTACCACTTCTAAAGTTTTAAAAGTTAAAGCTGACGTTCAATTGGCAAGAAATGTCTGACCATAATAACCAACTAGTTTTGCTTTGGTTCTCCAAATCCATTATAAATAAGAGAGCTAGCACAAGGTAAATTCTAGAGCTAATCTAAACGAAGAAAAAGTAAGCATCACGATACAAAGACAATGAATAGCAACCTCCTACAACTAAAAATTTATATTACTTGCTATTAGCTGTCCGTAATTGCTGCCTTTCAACATCCATTAATCTCAATGCTTCATTGGCTTGTTGACGACTACGCTCCAGTTCCTGCTGTGCTAATGCTGCTTGCTGGGATGAAGCTTGTTCGAATTTCATATTAATCTCACTAAAGTGTGCTTCAAGATCATCTTTCTCCTAGATAAAACAAAAGAACATAAAATCTACAAACTTGTCACCACTCGACTATACCAAAAATAACATAAAAGTGCAGAAGTTAGAAGCAAAGAAAATTGCACATGCATTCTTCAAAGAGTCAGATGGATGGATTCTACAACATTCTGATTTAAAATTAGGCCTGTCAGACAACTTTAAATGCATTTACCCCCTACTCGATTAGTAGGAACACCATAACCAAGAAAATAATTTGTTGTGCATTATAGTCTGTAAAAGAATTATATAGGAACTAAGGAAGTGTAATACAGATTTGAAAAGACAGCAATCACAGGTTTGAGGGTCTGGATTCCAAATTTAGTGTTATGAAAAGAATAGCATATGACTAAGGTGATCGAGAATTTGTGACTTGCTCAAGTGATCCAGCATTTTTTTTTGTCAGAAAAAAATTATGATTAAGTATATGCCTTCTCGGTCAATCAAAGCAAGGGTGATGTCATAGAAAGCAATAGAAGAAAAGATCCATCCCTTTGCAGCAAGAAGCATCACCAGAAGACAACCATGGGCGATCTCAAGTTATGCCATGAACAATGAACAAATAGAAATTTTGTGAAATTCCAAACAGTTTGGCTACCATGGAAAACCTTAAGAACTATTGAGTCAATGGAAAATCAAGAACACAAACTTCCAACAAATCAAGAGTGTTCAAAGTTGAAACAATGTTTAAAAAGGAAACTAATTGAATACATTTATCATCACTTGGATATTTTAAATCAATAGATGCTTGTCATGTAGGTCTTCATCACTGATATTTGATCCTATTCAATAGAATGATTCAAGAGCTGATCTCATTAAACAAGGGTGCCATTAGTTGACTGAAAAACAGGTGCCAAGAATAATCAAAAGAAAAAAGGTAGTCAAGTTGTCTTAGTGTTTCTTCCGTTAGCATTATTCATCACTTACCAAACTAGCAAAAAGGCAAATAGTCAGGCTATCATAAAAGGGAACCTTCTGGTCCCAGATCTTTCTATGATCTGTTGCCCACTGCTAAAGTACCTGTTTACTACAAAGTCAAGCCAAGAGTTTATATATCCATGAGTATATAAACACCTCTCAAAGAATCAGTTTGGTAAGACAAACTATCTAAAGGAAATCTTTTCTAAATCATACCCAAATTTAGAGTCACCATGGGTAAGAGAGAATTATGTTAGGCTATAAACAGGAGTGCTGGACCTTTCCAACATCTTTCTCTGAATCCAAAAAAAGTCGATCAACCCTAGACCTAACAGAAGAAGCAAAACAAAAATGAAAAAATGTCTGCAATAAGTCATGCTAAGAGAAATGCTTAAAGTTGACCAGATATGGCCAAAATACAATCTTCTTCAGCAATTAAAAGAGGATGTACCTGCACAGGAAAGACATGAAATCAAAACGATAGAGAGAACCATTTGACATGTTCACCTTTTGTAATTCTTGAATCCGTTGTCTTGCCCGTTTATGAAGCCTTCCAAACTTGGAATCTAGCTCAACATATTTATCATCACGCTCCTTTATTTCTTGTTCCATCTTCTGTTGAGCTACAAAATTAAAATGATATAATAATTAAAGACATCATAATGAGTTTAAGAGGAGGTGAAAAAGCATTACAATATTAATACATACAAGGTACTGAAAAATCATGTTATTATAGGGATATCTTAGCATTCACTAAGCCAACAAAATAAGGGAAAGTTGTGATATATGTTGATCCAGAATCAACTGAACTTGAAGTTCAGAAATTAAAACAAAATTAACATGCAATTGAATTATTAAATTTGTTCTTATGATCTCTGATTAATGCAATGTCTATAACAAATTTTTCAACTTTGCCATGCCTCTGCAAGGAGAACTAGAGTACTATTTAAGATTAATTTGAATGCTAAAAACCCACAAAAGATCCCCTTGTAAAGATGGTCTTTGACTTTCAAAATCTTGCCTTCTTAAGATAGGTATTCAGTAAATCAGTATAAGAAGAGACAAAGGAGCTAAAGTAAGACCTTAGCTACGTATTTAGGTCCTAGTAGGTTATAAGCAAGGGCAACCACACATAGACCAAAACCAATCGACCTGATTTCTTTTATAATGGTCAATCACAATTGTGATCCAAATCCTAATCTTCAGACCCTCACTCTCGCAAAAGAGTAACTGATACAATAATGTCTATTTAAAAATATTCATATATTAAAGATAATCTTATTTGCTTTTCTAGCTCTTCTCTCTAATATATTTAATATCAATAACCTACCATAACAGAAAACACATAAGGCATAAGTTGGTCAATATTACAAAAGGAACATTTAACTTCTCTTCAGTAATTTCAACATTAAAAATGTCATAATTGAATATCTACAATTAGTTTTAGTTTAAGGCTCCAAAATAGGTTAGTCTTCATACATGGCAGATATTAATGTTCTTTTCTTTTTTATCTTTAGTCTACAAATGGGAAAAGGGTTCATCGACAATAATCTAATTAAGCAAATAAAAACTTACAAATTAGAAAGAAGAAACAATATCAGTAAATATGCAAGAGAATGAGAATAATTGAAAGAGGGGTAAATATGGTGCTAAAAGCTCGCCATTTACAAGTATACCAAGAAAAAGAAGCAAAACAGAAGAAACTTAAGTAAGACCTTCTTGAATAATATTCAAAAGAGACGAACCACCAGAAAGCATTTACAGAAGATCTTAGGCAGCAGTGGGCTCGTTTCTGGAGAGCTTGTTATTTCTAGCTTTACATAGTAGCCAGCAAGTTATAATTGCAAAATATCTCAGATCACTCTCCAGGAGAAGAAATGAAGAGAGATCTACATGCCCCCAGATCAACCAAGTTAGTGGGAGGAAAGTGGGTCTTCAACAAGCCTATCACTTATCTCCAACTCTCTAGTGCCACAGGACACGAGAAACAGGTGATTAGTGCTTTTAACCAGAGGGCCACATGAGAAACAAAGAACAACAACCAACTTCTACTGATAGGATTGCAATTTCACCCATATTGGTCCGTATTGACCGGTATTTATTGGTTCAGGCATGAACCAGTAAGCGGACCACCCCCATTTCGGGTGGTCCAATTAAAAAAATTGCAAATTCAGTTAGGGTTCACAATTTTGTAAGCCCTCTTCTCCCTACTGCCCATCACACGATTTTGCGAGCCCACTACCGTCTATCACTCTATCTCTCTATCACCCACCATGCATTGCTGACCTCTTTTCAGGTATGATTCCTCCGATTCTTATCCTCCTCTTCCTTCTATGCCTCTTCCTCCACTGCCTTCTCTTCTTCCTTCCTCTTCCTCCTTACTCTTCCTTCTTCCTCCAAATTGTGAGCCCTCTTCCTCCTTCCAAATTGTGAGCCTTCTCCCTCCTTCCTCCAAATTGTGAACCCGCTGCCGCCTATCTCTATATCTCCCACTATGTACTGTTGGCCTCTTTCCAGGTATGCTCCCTCCTGCTCTTCTCCTCTTCCTCCATCTCCTCCTACACCAACTCTTCTTCCTTCCTTTTCCTCCTTCGTCTTCCTCTATGCTCCTCCACTTTGTCCTTTTCTTCCTTTATCTTCCTCTTTCTTCCGTCTCTTCCACCTCTTTTCCCTTTCTCTTCCTCGTCCTCCTTCCTCTTCATCCTTCCTCCATTGCCTCCTTTTCTTTCTTCCTCTTCCTCCTTTTTCCTCCACCACCTCCGCTTCTTCCCCCCTCTTCCTCCTATTCCTTCACCACCTCCTCTTCCTTCCTCTTCCTCGTCCTCCTCCTTCCTATATGGTACACATCAATGTACAGACACTCTATACAATGGTACAGGCAATTTGTACAGATCCAACCAGGAACCACTACAAGGGTCCCATACAAGATTGCATTACTTGGTTTATAGGATTTTTTATATCATCAGTCTTCAAACTTTCATCCATCACCAAAATCATCATCTAAACATTGTGCAGACGATCATCTTGATAACACATCTTACCTTCTATCTTAAATCCTCAATACTCAATAGCATTGATAGTGTCGCCAACTTTGTCTGAATTGCACGTGCAAAGAATTATAATTGTGTCATCAACTTGCTCATGAAAAGACAAATTCTGGTCAAAAACTTCATTGCCATTTGCCTAAGATTGAGTATAATTTGTCGACAGTTGACCAATTTCAATGCAACCTAGATAGATGGGCATAGCATAGACAAAATATGATGCAACCAAGGGTGTGAGCATACTAGATCTTAAGCAAAGTGAAAAATAATAGGCGTGTCACAACAACTTTCACTTCACCATATTGTAGGATAAGCCTCAACTCTCTCCCCATTTAACAGAAAAAGCCTTTAAAATACAGAAATATGTGACCTACATCTCTTGACCATCAAGAGATTTAAGTAATGTTGTCATTGGCTATGATTAAGTTCAAAAAGATCCTAGTCTGAAAAATTATAGAAACATTCTCTTAAGTGATTGCAGTTTGCATCTTCACATTGATAAATCATTATAAACTAATCTCAAGGTTTGAAAAAGCAAAACAGAGCAGTTAAAGTTTTAATCTTTAATTGGTCAATTTCAAATTGCTAGTCTTTGAATCAGATATTTATGTGGATTGTGGCTAATCTTTGACTATCAGGATTTCAAACAACACTTCCTGAGCTTCCGTGTATTCATTTAATCTTTTCTTCTTACATTCCTTCCAAAGCTATGTTTAAAGAACTTTTGCCAAAAGCCATCAACTTCAACAATAAAGTGAGCTGTAATCATCTCAACCAAATATAAAAGCATTGATATTTATACAAACAATAAAGTAAGCTAATTGTCATGAAAAGTCAAATCTAGCATAGACCAATGGAACATGGGCAAGATAAAAAATGACTGGATTTGCTATAAATATATTTCTTAGATGTCATGGCACATAATCAAGAAACAAAAACATGTCTACCATAAAACCATCATCGTTCTAACTTATAATTCTTATTGTCATTAGAGTTTCTTTCATTAAAACAACTTAGGAAACAGAAGAAAGACTCCGGAGAATAATAACAGTTGTATTATGACTCATAATTGTTTTTGTCATTAGAATTTCTTTCATATAAAAAATTTGAAAGCGGAACAGGACTCCTGAGTAGATTACGACTTGTTACCGGATAAAAAAAAAAATAGCAAGAGAACAAATATGTAGTTTTTGTAGATATCATATAGAAAATAATGACTAACCTTCAATGAGCTTTGTGGTAAGCTCTTGAGCCTTTCCATCAGCGTCAGAGTAACTCATCCTCAGATGCTCCAGAGCATCCTCAGCTGCCTTTTGAGTTTCCTTCTGTGCCTGAATTTCCTTCTGTAAGCATTTTATCTGTTCATGGAGGCTGCTATCTTGCTCAGAAGACCCAACATGTGGGCCACTTTGTCTCTCCTCATCAGAAAGTGGCTTTGGCTTACACAGTTCCAGTTTTAAGTCACCTATTTCAGACTTCAAGTATTCATTCTGAAAACTGAGCTCAATAACCAGTTGTCTGAGCTCATCAATACTTTCTTCATCATAAGCAAGGTTCTGATGAATGCCATTTTCCATACTGATGCTTGCATCACAACCATTTATTCTGTCATCTACTTCAACTGGTTGCTCCAATGGATTTGCACTATCCTTCTCCTTAAGGCTTTGCTGTACAGTACCATCAATTATCTCTTCTTGACTCAGAGTGGATTCGCTCTCTCCGGTATCCATGTCAATAAAATTGGCTCAGCCTACAAATAAAAAATCCAAGAAAGAACCAAATGTTGTGAGGACAAAGAAGAAGAAGAAGAAGAAGAAAGAAGAAGAAACAATTTACACAAATCACGTGGGACATGTACTTGGAGAAGAAAGAGTGACTTCCATCACCAATCAACGACCCTTACTAATCATCAAAAGAACCATACAATAATTTAACCATAGAATTATTGTTCTTTTGATCAAAATACCCCAAAAATACTAATCAAATGTACTCAAATACAACATCTAGTTCCGATATTTCTTCCTTCGTCCAAAACCATAGCCCCTCGAATCACGAACAGGAAAACTTCCATCGAGAAGAAGAAGAAACAATTTACACAGGTCACGGGGAACATATACTTAAAAGAAGGAAGAGTGACTTCCATCACCAGTCGACGACCATCACATAAAAGAACCATACAATAATTCAACCATAAAATTCCTTTTGCTTTTCATAAAAATACCCAAAAAATAATCAAATGTACTAAAATCCAACATCTATTTCCTATATTTCTTCCTTCGTGCAAAACCATCGCCCACCGAATCACGAGCGGAAAAACGTCCATCAATATGGCGCCAACCATACTCAAGATTGTATATGAAACCAGGTAAACGTTTTTCGATAAGAAAATAAAAAGAAAATTGAAGCCCTAAACTATCATTTCTCGACAAGGAAAAGCGGAAAAGAAGTAGATTGTAACCATCGACTTATTTCTGCAACGAATCGCGCATTGGACGGAAACCCGGATCTAATGCATCGGGGTCCCGGAAGAAAGAAGTCAATCGTTCAATTAGATCGGGTGGGTAGACGAGAGAGATACAAACGATGATAACTTGATAGAGATCTGAAGTAGAAGAGCTTGGAGAAAGAATGGAGGAGTCTTCTTGATCTCTTCCCTTCCGTTCCTCGTCGCCTCACCGACGCTTGGACTGAAACGAGTTCCTCTTTGTTTGGGTTTGCCCTTTCAAGGAATATAAGACGGAAGGTGCGGATCTTGTTTTGGGCATCACTTAAATATATATTTACTAATTAGACCTTTTAATGTTTAATTTTAACCCTCATATTGTTTAAAAATTACGCGTATTACATTCCAATATCCGAGTATTTTTTAAAAATCAACGTTCTTTTCGTATGGGTGGCAAAAACACTAAACATAACGGTAGAAGTGTTCTCCGTGCAGAGAAACTCTTTAGATTTAAACATGTATGTCTTATGTATTGAATCCATGATATTTGGTTTTCATATTTGGATTAAGAATGTTATTTCCTCGTATTGTAGTTTATCTTTTAATACTTAAACCACCTTTCATGAGAAGGCGATCGATTTCTTCACACCATGCCGATATCGGGAGGTCAAGCGAAAAATGATTGGAAGGTCATCATCGTCTAAGAGTGCCACTGTCCTGTTGGAGAAGGAAGACATCCTTATGCTAGGGTGTTTAATGACCATAGCAATAATAGAAGAAGAGCTAGGGAGTGCCAAATAAAAGGTACATTCCCACCTAGTAAGTATCAGTTTAATGCAACGACACACCTGGGGACCATATAAGCAACAATGGTGAAGATCGCATCGTGTACCCTAGCACAACGACACCTAAAATAGCAAGGGAGGTCTATGATTCCCAGGCAAATCAAACCCATGGCAAAGGATAAGGCAATGCAGCATGTCCTAGGTGGGACGCCTCGTAATGGCCAGAACCTACTCCCGAAGCGATTCTAGTCCCGAGCGAATATGTTCTCCTGCTTTAACGTGGTTGAACTAGAATCTCCGAATGCATCTAGACCCCCACTTCAATACGATTAAGTCTAAACCCAAACGAGCCAGGGACAACCAGTGACCAAAGCCTCCACAACCTTACGTCTTTGCCTTAGTGCCTTCTCAATCTTTTTTCTCAGTTTTCTCTATTCATAGACCTGCCATGGACACAAAGCCTTAAGCTCAAAGAAAAGTGCCTCTACCTAAAGCACATCAAACCTTAGAATGGCAAAAAGCTCTCCCTGGCCAAGGCGCATCGTAAGTAGGTCTTCTGTACGGTTGAACTCAGAAGGTCGAGGGCTACATCTATCCAGAGCCTACAAACTCCCCCTAGTCATTCAATCGGTGTTAAAGGTTGAGGCCTACACCTAAGCTAAGTCTCCATACTCCCCCTAGCCATGCACTTAGTGTTAAAGACCGAGGGCTGCACCTAGGTAGAGCCTCTGCGCTCCCCTAGTCTTGCACTCGATGTTAAAGGCCGAGGAATACACCTAAGCTAAGACTTTGCACTCCCTATAGTTGTGCACTTAATGTTAAAGGCTGAGGGTTATACCTAGGCCGAGCCTCTGCTCTCCTCCTAGCCATGCATTCAGTGTTAAAGGCCGAGAGCTACACCTAGGCTGAGCCTCTGCGCTCCCCCTAGTCATGCACTCAGTATAAAAAGACCGAGGGATGCACCTAAGTTGAGACTTTACGCTGCCCCTAGTCATGCACTTGGTGTAGAAGATGCTGGAAAACCATGAGAGCATAACATATATAATGAAAAAACAAAACAAAAGGTTTCCCATGTTTATCACATTGTTGTGTAATGATTGGTGCATGAAAAACTATAAAAATAAAAAACTATTAGTTATATGAGATTTATTACCTACGGAGATCGTATATCCCTGAAACTTTCATATTATATGAAAGAGGATTAAGAAGGTCAGATATCCTCCTCTCTAATGGTATTCACATGGTGGATCGATGCTCCTTAAATCGTAGTAAAAAAGCCCACAACTCTTATGCACCTTCTTTGAAGCTTTTGTGCACCACCTTGCAGCAAACGTGGAAGAAGTCTCTTGCTGCAGGAAGAAGGGTGGTCGATTGAAAAGAGATGAGTGAGAGGAGAATAGGAGGGGGTGGCCAAAGATGCAGCCTATCTTCTTATTGGTCGCCCCTGCCTCCTATTTATAAAGAGCCACCAAAAACCCTAATGGATCCTACCTTAGTAGGTATTGGATCTCTATCCAATTATTCATACCTCTTGGATTATTGGATCTCTATCCAATAATTATAATTTACCTCCAATTGAGCCTCATGCAAGGAGTATATTAATGTTATGTCTCATCTAATGATAATAGGGGCTTATTAGATAACTCATATCCAATCTTCTACTCATTGCAATCATTCATCATATGTGTGTGATCCTCTATGCCCAATACTAAGTTGACCGTGAGTTCCACTATCAAAATTCTTTTTGACTCAGTGAATTATTATTATATAATAATTCACTCAACTCATCAACTATGGATGTACTAGGCCACCACGCCATAGTTCCCAGACGGTATAAGAGATCTAATCAATTGGACCTATTTGTCCTCAGTTATTATATATCTGTAGTCCTTCATCCATCTAATATCATAGAAACTGTATATTGGGCATAGTGCTCTCAGGCCACATACAAATTCGTTCGAGTCTCGCTTTAATCGGATTATCTCGGAGAACTCCTTTTCTTTTTATTTGAACGACCATATCTAGGGATTTGCATAAGCGAGAGCACTCGAGATATTTCCTCATGATACAAAAAGTGGATAATCCTCTATTAACACTCAATTACCTTTGTAAGGTTGGATACCAATCCTGATAATTAGTTGTATCAAATCAAAAACTTTTCAAACTTGTAAGTTTGGCATCAAATAAAGAAGTACTCAAACAATGCATCCTTGGTGTATCAAGTCTAAGGACCAAACACATAACTAAGACTATAAAATTGCTATCTAACATTAGGTATTATTAACTATCCAACATTTCATAAGCAGATCAATTAGTGAATTCATTCTCCAATGAGCATTTGTACTATGTCCTTAGCATCCCCACATAAGTCAATGTGAGACCAGTTGCCTCCATCACATAGATGAGTATACAGTACACCGATTTATTTGATTATCTCAATGTCCCTCTTGAGTAACCAATGATCGACATTATTCAGGGTTTGTGTTTAAAGACGAATTAGTCTCATTATCGTAATCTCATCACGATCTGATTTATATTACATAGATCCAATGACAACACAATATATATACAGTAGACAATATATATAATGTGAGAAAATACTTATGATTATAATATAAAAAGATTGTGCAACGTGTCACACGTGCCATCACTCACGTGATTGGCTTACAAGGCACATGTAACTAGCAATCTCCCACTTGACCTAAAGCTAATCACCTATATGTTTGATCCCCAACAGACCCCTGTGACGCTCAAAGACAATATGAGCCAGTGGCTTTGTCAATGAATATGTAATGTTATCTTTGTATGAAACTCTTTCCATTGTTATATCTTTATGGGCTACGATCTCTGTGATAGGTGAAACTTCCTCATAATATGCTTAGACCTCAAACAAGACATGGGTTCCTTCACTTAAGCAATTGCCCCATTGTTATAGTAATATCTGAGAATCGACTCCTTACTGCTTGGTACGACTCCCAAATCTGTGATAAACTTCTTCATCCACACCCCTTCTTTTGCTACTTCTGCCATAGCAATATATTCCACCTCTGTAGTCATATCAATGGTAGTATCTTGCTTGGAACTTTTCCAACTTATTACTCCTCTATTTAGGGTGAAGACATACCCTAAGTTCAGCTTGTCATCGTCGATATTAGACTAGAAACTCGAGTCTGTGAGCCTTTAACTTAGAGGATACCTCCTTCATATATCCGTAAAAGATCCTTAATCCTTCTCCAGTATTTAAGGATGCACTTTACACACCTTTTCTGGATTTTCTTTAGATACGAATCCCTCTAGTGTGCTGCAATAGCCAAAAGAGTTCTGATGGATTTCAACATGGCTACAGGTGAGAAAGTCTCATGATAGTTAACTCATTGCCTATGATGATACTGTTTTGACCTCCAGCCTTGCCTTATAGATCTCTGTCTTTCTATCTACTCCGATCTTCTTCTTAAAGATCTATTTGTAGCCGATGGGTAAGATACCCTCATGTGTATCCACAAGGTTCCAAACCTTATTGGTGTATATGAAGTCCATCTCAGAATTCATGGCTTCTTGCCACTTCTCGGAGTTTATACTCATAATAGCCTTCTTGTAGGTCTGAGGATCAATATCCTAAGTATCTCCTCCACTGATATGTCTTACATATCTTTCAGGAGAGTGTGATACTTTGTTAGACCTATGCAAAGTTAAAACTTGTAGGCTAGGTACCTGAATAGACTCGGACTTTAGAATGGTGCTTGAGTTAGGTTCTCTAACCTCACTCAACTCTATCATACTCTCACTATTTCTATTAAGAATGTGTTCCTTCTCAAGGAACACAGCTCTCTTGGCAGCAAAAATCTTCTAGTACTCAGGATGATAGAAATAATACTCATAAGTTTTCTTGAGGTATCCCACGAACTTGGACCGCTTCGTCCTTAATTCCAACTTGTTGGAGTTGTGTCTTCTAACTTGGGTAGAATAGCCTCAAATTTTAACAACAGTAAGATTGAGCTTCTTTCATTTTTATATCTCATATAGTGTAGACACTATCGACCTAAATAGAACTTTATTTAGAAGGTAAGCTGTAGTGTCTAGGGTATATCCCTAGAATGAGGTGGGTAGGTCGGTGAATCTCATCATAGACCACACCATATCTAATAATATGCAATTCCTTCTTTTTGATATACCATTGAGTTGAGGTGTATAAGGAGGTGTCCATTAAGATAGAATCCTATAGTCCCTAAAGAAATGAATGAACTTTGTACTCAAGTACTCTCCCCCTCAATCTGATTAAAGAGTCTTAATACTTTTTCCAATTTAGTTCTCTACTTCACTCTTATACTCCCTAAATTTCTCGAAGACCTCGGACTTGTCTTTCATCAAGTACACGTGTTCATACCTAGAGAAATCATTAGTGAAAGTAATAAAGTAGAAGTAACCACCTATGGCCTGAGTTGGCATAAGACCACACACATCGCTATGCATTAGTTCCAATAACTTGGTGGCTCTCTCTAGTTTCACTAAAAGGAGAGTTAGTTCATATTCCACAAAGACAATATTCATAAATTACATGTAACTCATAATTGAATGGAATTAAGTATCTATCTTTCAACAACTTTTAAATTCTTCCTTCATGGATATAACCTAGACTATAATACCACATCTATCCACTGTTCATCTCATCTCATTTTCTCTTGGACATACTTATATTCATGATATGTGGAGCAATATCTAGCATATATAAGCCATAATTCAATATTTTTCTAGTGATGATCTCATCATCCAAAATTAATAAACAACTATTATTCTCACAGACTAATTTATATCAATTAACTATCAAACATGAAATAAAAATTATGTTTTGATAATAGAGGGAACATAATAGTACATATCTAATGTAATAGTATCTCCACCAAGCAGATATAGGGTGACCTCACTAATAGTAACTGCAACAACTCTTACTCCATTACCTATCTCCTAAGCCTTGACAGAACCTTCAACAAATTATAGATATGATAAGCACTCCTAGTATCCAATACTCATATGTTATTATAAAAATCTAACAAATAGAGGCTGATCATGAATATACCTGAAGCTTCTCTAAGCTTCTGTTTTACCTTTTCTTCAATTACTATTTGCAGTTCCTCTTCTTGTAGAGTGAAAGCACTGACCTTTGTCCCTCATCGGGTCTTTCTTGGTAACCTTTGCCTTGCCCAGTCTGCCCTTGCCCTTACCCTTATTAAGGGACATATCAACTTTTCTTTTCTTATTAGTCTTACCAATATAGAAAATTGATTTCTCTTTCTTTATGGTGTTCTCACCTTCCCTCAACATATTGAGGAGCTCAAGAAGAGTCATCTCAAGCTTATTCATATTGAAGTTCATAATGAACTGAGAAAAGAAATATAATAAGGACTAAAATATATGATCAACACATAGGTTATCTTCTAGGACCATTCTTATACCTATGAGTTTCTCAATCTAATCTATCATCCTTAGGACATTATTTTGAAACTAATGTCCCTTCTATTATCTTGGCTTGGAATAGACTCATGGATATCTCATATATCTGAGTTCTTCTCTATTCCTCAAATAGTTAGCGAAGATGAAGAAGGATAAAATTGCATCCATGCTTTCATATTGCCTTTATAACTCAAAACTCACAGAGGCTAACATATAGAACTTAGCCAAAGTGGAATTATCTATATACTTTATGTAGCAAGCAATCTCATCCTCACTTGCCCCTTCCTCTATCATGGGCAAAATCATGTTAAGGACACATGTGATTTTTCTCTGTCATGAGAATAATTCTCAAGTTATGGAACCAATCTGTATAGTTTGGATCAGCTAAGTGGTTAGTATCAAGTATGCTATGTAGGGGGTTTGCAAGTGACATATTTCTAACAAACAAGATGTAGCATAAATGAATAACATACAGATTTTATAGAAAAATATCAATTAAGATACAAACTTCTATCTTAATCTACTTCTACTAATTTTCTTACGAATCACATGACACCCTCGACATATAAAACAAAAGTCTCCGGTAGACTTCTAGTAGGGATCAAGATCTAATCAACATCTTAGTGTAACCTTGAGGGACTCGACCAATCACATTAAGCCTAAAAAGATATACAACTCTTGTCAATCACAATTTGTGATTCTCATCCTGTTCGACCTCTAAACCATCATGACATCGAGGGACTCGACTAACCATGATGTTCAGTTAAGATATCACCATCGTTACAAGATGAGTCTAATTTGATACTATGTCGTCGAGGGACTCGACCAAGCATACAATGTCCTCAGGTCACCGGTAACATCTCTATACCATAGGTGTTGGTTATAAGTGCCCTATAAGCTAATCACGTAAGTGATAACTTGTGTCATATGATGTATAGTCTTTTTACATTATTATTATGGGTATAGTCTCACATTATATTGTTTGTTGCATATATATTATGATGTCCTTTGTTCTGTGCAATGAGAATTAGATCGTGATGAGATCATGATAATATGACCAATTCACCTTTAAACACAGACCGTAAATAATCTTGGTCATATGTTACTCGAAAAGGATATTGAGATAACCTAACAGACCAGTGTACTTACTGTATATATGTCCATATAATAGAGATGACTGATCTCATAGCCACTTGTATGAGGACACTATGGGTACAATAGAGGTGCTCATTAGAGAATGAGTTCACTGATTGATTTGTATACATAATGCTGGATAGTTAATGATACCTATCAACAGACAATGATTCTATAGTCCTAGTTTTTGTCTGGTTCTTAGACTTGAGACACCAAGGATGCCTTGTTTGAGTACTCCTTTTTTTGATGTGGACTTGTAGGTCTAGCAAGTTTCAAATTTAGTGTAACCGATTATCGGGATTGATATTCAACCTTACGAAGGTAATTGAGTGTCAATAGAGGATCATCCACTCTTAGTATTGCGGGAGGAATATCTCATGTATTATCGCTCGGACAAATCCTCGGTTGGGGTCATTCGGATTGAGAGGAGTTCTCCAAGAGAATCCAATTAGTGTGAGACTCGGACAAATTCTATCAGGCCTAATATACAGTCTCTGAGATATTAGATGGATGAGGGACTATATATATACATGGTAATTAAGGATAGATAGATCCGATGGATAAGATTCCCTGTATCGCTTAGGGACCATGGCACAGTGACATAGTACATCTATAGTTGATGAGTTGAGTGAATTATTATGGGGTACTAATTTACTGAGTTAGAAGAAGTTTTGAGAGGTAGGACTCACGACCAGCTCGGTATTGGGCCTAGATAGTCACACACATATGGTGGATGTTTTAGCGAGTAGAAGATTTGATATGTGTTATCCAATTAGCCCTTGTTTTCATTGGATGAGACCCAACATCGATGGACTCATTCCATAAGGCCGAGTTAGAGGCTAATTGAGATTATTGGATAAAGATCCAAAAATTCAAGAGGAGTGGATAATTGGATAAAGATTTAATACCCATTAAGGCATGATCTATTAGAGTTTTTTAGATAACTTTCTATAAATAAGAAGTATGAATGACACAATAGTGATAGACTATACTTTTAGCCACCCCCTCCTATTCTCCTCCTTCCCTTATCTTCTCAGCTGACTAGCCCTTCCCTGCTGCGAGAGGCAGCAAAGAAGATAGGTAATCTTCTTCCATGAGTGCTACGAGAAAGTGCGCAACAATTATGAGCTTTAGGCTATGATCAGAGTAGCATCGATGTAACTATCTATTGTATGGTTACCACTAGAGAGGAGGATATTTGACCTTCCCCATCCTCTCTATCTATATCTGGAATTTCAAGGATATATGATCTCACTAGGTAATCAATTTCTTATGCATCATAGTTTTCGATTTTATAATTTTTTTGTGCACCAATCTTTGCACGATAACTTGATATACGTGAAATATCGGTGCATCTCCATGCCCTGTGATCGTCCATCTCATAATCATTAGTTTCATCGGCTCCTCGATACATCACCATGTATCATGATCACCCATCTTGGCATCGTGGGTTTCATTGGCACGTCCACACTCTCGCCACGCCTGTTCATGTAATTACATCATAATCACAATCACACAAACTAGACAATAAATGAGAAAAACAAAGGTTCACAGGCCTCAAAAATATAATAATCATATATACACACATCACACCACATGGTCTATGATTATCCATTCACATTATACATCACATGTACATATCTTTATGTAGGACTACTAGATAAATAATAAATAATTAAACTATTTAATTAATTATTTATAAAATTTTTGGGATATCCTACCATATTGTCATGAACTTAACTGATTTTGCCTAAGTCATGTGGCACCCTTGCGTGTCCATCCGAAAGGTCAGCCTCTCCGAAACCTTATAGGGTCCCTTAGGACCTACAATAGAGAAAATGGGTTAGAGGAAGCATTTCCCACGAGATCCATAAATAAACATTTTAGAAAATACTTTATATCATACATACAAATTACAACCATGGACTTTACAAGCTCTGAACGGTTACACACAAAGGATCAAGGTCCATTACAAATCGAAGTATCTATAAGTGTCCACATGACACAACTCTCCTTTACAAGCCAAAGCTGACCATGAAAACCAACCAAATGAGGGCTGTCAAGCCTACTGCAAGCCCGCTGCCCTCCTCGAAGCCGCTGTAGATGCTATATCTCCTTGCCTTTTGTTAAATCTTCAATCTTCTGCTCTGGCTTCAACACACCTCTCAGCTCTTAGCTGCTCTCCATCGCTGTTGTTAAGTAGTCGAACTCTGATCCGCCATGCTACTTCAACTCACCAACGACTGACTTTGGCATAGGGGCGGTTGAGTTGTGCTGATCCTTGTTGATTCTTAAAGATCCTTTTGATAAATGAAAAAACTTTCCTTATTTTATGCTAGTATCATAAACATCTCATGTGGCTTAAACTAGGTGGATGCTTGTTTGAGCTTTAACAAGCATCACCTTGTAGAATTTGAAGTTTTTGAAGTCCTTCCTTCATAAAATTTAGCCATCAATTCTTCTTCAACTTAGTTGTCACTTCCAAGTAGGTTCACATTACTTTCGCTTTCGATTAGCCTTCTATTAGGAAATGAAGTAGATAATCTACTCTCAGTAGTACTGATCACAATTAGTGATGACTTGATAACTTGTCTTATATTAGATTTTTTTGAAGGGTATTGATACTTATACAGAGCTTCTCTAGTGGATAAATAAGAGAACTGGGGGTACTCTGTTTCACCCATTCTCTTTAAGTTGAGAAGGTAAAAGTTACTTGATTTCGCCAGCCTTCTTGAGGTTGTTTTTCATGCATTGAGCTGTTATTAGATTTTGCCCGCTCTTTGCTCACACTTTTGAAGCACCCAAAGTATTTGCACTGCTTGATTTGAGTTACCTATTATGATTCACCTTCTCTCTGCTATCAAACTTTTGGAATACAAGAAGTTTTACCCGAAAAGAGTAAATTTCACCCCAACTTGGAGCAAGTCTTTAATAGTTTTGGTCACCTTTGGGATTATGTCGTCTTCTCCATCATCTTTGTCATCTACTCCTTTGAATAGAAAAGGTATAATACCACGTATTGCCTACTTCGTTTCTTAGTCAAGTACTATTGTATCAACTTGAAGTCCCCTATTTTCGGTTATCTTGATGTGAAACCTGTTAACATCAGTCTTACAAAGTTTTTTGGCCTCTGCCCTTCTGCCTTATCTTAGTACTTGGAGTTTGCCTCTGTATTCTCTACCTCCTCAGCCCCTTTCACGACCAATGCTCTCCCTCCATGAGAATAAGGGATCGATGACTCCATGGAAGTCCCGCCTTTACCGTACCATGGTGCCGCTAGCCCATGGCCCTACTATCCGTTGCCTTGCATCTGCATCCATTTCTTCATGATCAGTAGACACTATGGTACTCCTCCGAGTCCATCTCCTTTCTGATCGACGCTTTTCTTTTGGGTAGCTGAGCCCCTCTGAACTCATCGTCGCTTCCCTTCTCCTTTCAACCACCTACTTCAACACCCCTGTATTCTTTGAGTAGTTTTCCTTAGTCGATGGAAAGATAAACTGTAACTCTCATGCATGGCCTCTACTATCTTGTTGCAAGGCTTGTATCGATTCTGTTCTCCTTAGCTTCCTTGGTAGTAACATTCGCTTACTTAGCCTTGTCCTCTAACTTGCCGGGCCCCCTTAAGCAAATGTGAACACTGAAGCAGTCCAACTCTCTAACTGCTCTGATCATACCTCTGTATAATCAAGTCCTCCCATGGGAGTCGCTGGGACTTGCACTCGGAATTCTCCCTCGGTGGTACATAATGTTAGAACCCTTGCAGATTCTAAGCTTGGGGTGATCTCTATAGGGGATCGACTTCCTTGGAACTCTATAGGGGTTCCTCCCTCTTAAGGTAGCTACACAAAGGCTGAAAAATAATTGATCTATTGATGATGAAAAGAGATGAGAATACTAGCTATTTATAAGGCTTCTAAACCCTAACTCATAATAAGACTCCTAATCCAACAAACTCCAACTTCTTGTCAACTTCTACTCCAAGTAAACCAAGACTCTTCTTCCCCTCAACTCTAACCCCTAGCCAACTCCTAACCATAATGTGGTTGGTGGCTATTCCACTAACTCCTCTCCAACTCATAATTCTTATTCCACCCTAGAGAGAGTCCAGGCTAAGTGAAACTTTCCCTCTCTTGCTCTAACTGGCCTCTCTTAAGAGGAGGCGGCGGTTAGGAGACTCTCATCCCATAAAGACTCATCCCTAATCCTATCCAACCTCTTCTTTATTAGGTGGTAATTAGATTATGATTTATTACATTTATGACATAATTGACTTTAACCTGTATCTAACTTCAACTCCTAACCCAACTCCAGTTTAGTCAAATCTTAACCCTACTAGGATTTGGACTAATTTATTACAATAGATTCAAATCTTCTCCTAGCCGACCTAATGTCAGGTCTAGGTTAGCCAACAAGGCCTAATCTAAGGACCCGACTCAATCCACTAGTGATAAGACTCCAACAGGGTTGAGTTCTAATCATCTTAGTAGTAGTCAATAAAAACCCTGTTAGATTGTAATAAAGTCACTCCTATCTTATAAAGGAGTATGGCTAGGGTTTAGACTAGCCCTTAGGCTTAGTAGCTGCCACACCCCTTATTGGGTTGGTCGGCTATGATTTCCCCTTACTTAGGTCAGCTATAGGGCCACTTAGCCGCCTCCTATTCCTATTAAGATAGAATGGCTATAGGAGGGGCAAAAGGATAATTTTACTTAGGCAAATAACCCCTTAGGCTAGGGTTTTGATCCCTATTTAAAGATGTAGCCCCCCCCCCTCTTGAATCAAGCAATTATCAATTTTGTTTCAGCCTTGTGCCAAGTCTAGGAGGGAGGAACCCCTATAGCGTTCCAAGGGTTGATCCCCCTCAAGGATCAAAATCTATAGAGCTCCTTCTAGAGTTCTATCATCTGGTGTCAGAGCAATGATCTTGCTGCCCTTATAGCCATCTCAACTGCCTCTACCTTCCCAAGTAATTCCCATAATTACTGTGACATGTGCTTCTAACTTCTACCCCAACCGCAGATCAAAGTAGTCTGCTGCTGCCTCCTGTGTTTGATCTGAAAATATGGTATTTTTTTATCATCCACACCTTTTTAATACTATAAGATTCCTTACTTTATATATTAAAGATTTTTTTCAAATTTTATCCGCTGTAAATTTCGTTTGTCGCAAATGTTTTATCATTATTATGAAGGCGGAACACTACAGAAATTTTCAGCCATATTTTTATCTCTTGAAACCATCTTATTCCTTCTCCTTTCTAGCTAAATTTTTTACAAAATTCTCAAAATTAAGTTGGCTTTTATTTGTATTTGATTTCTCAAAAAAAAAAACTTCTGAAACTGATTTTCTTGTGTAATTTTTGACCATAATGCAGTTTTAAAATTTTACGATAAAGGAATCTGCCTTTCGTCTTTCGCCCTATTTCCCTACTATTATGCTGCTAAAATTTCATCAAACTTTTTATAGTATTAACAACATCTGAACCAAGAGTTTTTGCATAATTTTCTTGAACTTTCTTCTAGAATTTATGTCAAGAAGTGATCATTTCTCCGACGTAAAATTGGTTCAGTAGGACGGCACATCAAAATACTTTTTTCGCTGAATTCTATCAGATTTGAGTGCAGTTTTTTGTGAGATCTTGGACTCTCTTTTCTTCATCTCAAAACCCTACCATCATCACTAAAAATCCTTTAAAAGCCTATCCTAAATTGAAACCAAATAGCTCCCCAAATCTGCCCTAAACTGTAGCCTACTTCTATCCAAACCAATTCACCTTCCAACCGGCCACCCTCTTCTCCAAAATTCTCATGCCACTCACTCGACAACAAAAAAAAGATCCCAATATTATAGATCTGGAGGCATATACTATGGCATTAGAGGAGGCTATTAATGTAAAGCTTGTAGCCTTTGAAAATCGCCTGGAAGAGAAGATGCGATCCCTTTTCGCCGAATTCAGCATTAGTCGACCGTCGAGCCCGAGGAAATCACAACATGGAGAAACTTCAGATCGGTGAGACGATCCTCAAGAACATGGCCATATCATCTCTAATCTCATAATCCATGCATGAAGGTTGACTTTCCTAGATGGGAAGAAGGAGACCTGATCGGGCGGATCTCGTGCGCGGAGCGCTATTTTCGGTTCTGTCGAACCGCCGATGCCATACGAGTGGAGATTGCTGCCATCCACCTCAAGAGAGATACTATTCAGTGGTTTCATTGGTTTTAGCACACCCATGGAGGACTCTCCTGGCAGTGATTCAAGGAAGGACTACTAAATCGCTTTGGACCAACCAATTTTGACAACATTGATGGATAATTAGCAAAGATTCGTCAAACCTCTATAATACAAGAATACCAAATAAGGTTTGAGTGTTTATCTAACCAAATTAAGAATTAGTCTGAGAAATAACTTTTAGGTACTTTTTATCGAGGGCCTAAAGCCGAAAATCCGAGGAGAAGTAAAGGCGCGACAATCGTACACTTTTATAGCGACGATTTCCTTCGCGTGTATCCCGGAAGAACAATTGAACCATGAGGTACGAAGGACAAAGGTCGCTTCTTGACTATCCATGCCAAGGTCTACAGCCCCTCTACTGCCATCCAAGCCCCTGCTCTAAAAAAGTTGACAAGAGATGAGCTTCGCGAACGATCAGCTAAGGGATTGTGTTGGCATTATGACAAACCATGGAGCCATGAACATCATTGCAAAAGGGTTGGCTCCTCATGACTGAACCAGTAGAGGATGAGGACAATGAAACATTTGAAGAAGCCTTTGAACCTAAAGAAGAAGCCATGGAGGAAGAGTCCCAACCGGTCAACTATGTAGTATATGCATTGGCCGGCTACTCCAACCTGCAGATGATGAAAGTTGGAGGACTTCTAAAATAGCAATCTATCACCATTCTCATTGACACGGGCAACACCAATAACTTTCTTAATAGTAAGGTTGCTACACATTTAGTTCTTTAAATCGAAGGCTGCAACAAGTTTGATGTAAAGATCGTCGACAGCCGAATCTTTAATTGCGACCAACGATGCCCGTAGGTGAAACTACTCCTCTAAGACCACGAAGTGGTAGTTGATTTCTTCTTCCTACCCATTAATAATTATGAAGCCATACTTGGGATCAAATGACTCACAACACTAGGTGATATCTCCTGAAATTTTTCTAAATTAATCATAAAATTTTATTGTAAAGGGAGACAAGTCACGTTACGAGGTAAGCACGGGAGCAAAATTTCTACCGTTTCGTCGCAATGAATGGAGAAAGTTTTGCAGAAAGTATATGGTGGATTCTTAATGCATATTCAACAGCTATCTATGGGGGAGAATATACAAAACTCAAATCCTAACCTTGACCTTTGCTTAAATAAATTCGCGGATGTTTTCTTGGAGCCGCGCGGGCTGCCCCCTAATTGGCCGCATGACCACTGCATTCCTATTTTGCCAGGCAAATCTTTAGTAAATTTATGATCATACCACTATCCTCACTTGTAGAAGGACGAGATCGAAAACATTATTAAAGAGATGCTTGACACAGGGTGATTCAATAGAGTTGCAACCCTTACTCCTCACCGGTGTTGCTAGTGCGTAAGAAAGATGATAAATTCTTGGACAAATTAAAAGGAGCCCAAGTCTTCACTAAATTGGATCTCCGATCCGGATACCATCAGATTCGGGTATGCACTGAAGATATTCTGAAAACTACATTTCGTATGTATAACAACCATTACGAGTTTCTGGTAATGCCTTTCGGACATACGAATGCTCCTTCTACTTTCCAAAGCTTGATGAATGACATCTTCCGAAGTTTTCTATGCAAGTTCATATTGGTATTCTTTGATGATATTCTTATTTATAGCCCTACGCTTTATATACATTTTCAGCACTTACGAACTGTTCTAACGATTCTTCAGGAGAATACTCTTTATGTTAAATAGTCAAAGTGTGACTTCTTACAGCGTAAAGTGGAGTATCTTGGGCACATTATATTAGAGAATGGAGTGGCAGTGGACCTGACAAAGATCAAGACAATGTAAGGATGGCCGAGACCTACAACTGTACAATCACTACGTGATTTCCTTGAACTCACGGGCTACTACCAAAATTTTATGAAAGATTATGGCAAGATCAGTGCCCCGCTCAGATCCTTACTTAAGAAAGTCCTTCTTGTGATCGGATAAAGCCTCTGTAACCTTCGAACAACTCAAGGCAACCATGATAATGGCATCGGTCCTAGTGGTGCCCGATTTCGGTCGCACTTTTGTCATTGAATTCGATGCGTTAGGAGTTGGAATTGGGGCTATTCTTATGTAAGATGGTCGACTCCTAATTTATACCGAGGCTTCCTCCACACTTCATATGAGGTTTTTACATGAGATACTTATTACTATCAAATTTAAAATATGGTTGGATACAGGTCCATTGCACGAAAGATGAGTAAAACTAGAAGAATTACAATCCATGCTCATGCCAGATTAGGCTCTTATCATCCTGAATCATACCAGAGAACAGTCACTATTCCAAAAGAAAGATTGGCTATAATTAAAGACTAACCATATGACAGCATATATAAAGAAGAAATGACCTCCTGACAAACTTCAGAATAGACTAAAAATTGAAGATTGAGTTTTTCTACACCTCTAGCCCGATCAGTAAGAAACTCGAGCCTTAATGAAGTGGTCTCCCTATTTCTTTAGGCCTTATAAAATTGAGGATCACATTGGAACCCTAACCTGGAGATCAAATTCGTGCACCAGATCCAGATTACAGTTGATTCACCAGGTATCCCACCTCAAATGGAAATTTAAAGAAGATGACTCAGCCCAAATTCTTCTAACTAACATCCCAGCTGATAAGGAGGCCAAAGTTCAGTTAATGATAGCATGGGAGTCACATAAGGAGTTGAAGATCCAATTTTTATAGTTTATGGACCCTCAGCCTTGAGGACAAGACTGATCTGAAGAGGACGGATTTAATAAGACTCTAGCAGGATTGAGTCCTAATCATCTTAATATTAGTCAATAAAAACCCTATTAGATTATAATAAAGTCACTCCTATCTTATAAAGGAGTATGGCTAGGGTTTAGATTATCCCTTAGGGCTTAGCAGTCGCCGCCCTCCTTACTGGGCAAGTCAGCCAGGGTTTCCCCCTGCTTAGGTCGGCTATAGAGCTAACCTAGTCGTCCCTTGTTCCTATTAAGGTAGGATGACTATAGGTGGGGCAAAAGGATAATTCTACTTAGACAAGTGCCCCCTTAGGCTAGGATTTTGATCTATATTTAAGATGTAGTTGCCCCTCTCTTTTAATCAAGCAATTATCATCTTCAATTTAGTCTTTGTGCTGAGTCTAGGAGGGAGGAACCCCTATAGTGTTCCAAGGGTTGATCCCCCTTAAGGATCAAAATCTATAGGGCTTCTTTTGGGGTCTTATCAGTCCTCTTCGAATCAACCTTATTCTCGAAGCTGAGGCTCCATGATCTTTGGGTCTTGGTCTGTAATTCTTCTTGAAGCTTCATCATGATTTCTATGATAGGTGCACCATGGTCCGACGATCCAGCATTATCATGTATCTTCCCATCAGGGGTAGTAGTAACTAGATAATAGTGCATCATGATCCTGTGATCCCATGCGATCATTAGCTAAACTTGAACCTCCTCATCAGTTGGGATGTCAAGTGGATGGATCAGGGCTGAGTCATCCTCTCTAAACTTCTATTTGCGGTGAGATACTTAGAGGATCAATTGTATTTTGGTGCACCGATCTGATCCATAAGTCATGACTCCATGATGATCTCTAATTTTATAAGGGCCAAAGTAGCAGGGGGACCACTTCCTTGTGGCTCATATTTCTTATTGATAGGGCTGGAGATGAAGGAAAACTCGATCTTCAATAGCAGACTTTTTTCTGCTCCAATATTTATTGGGGGACTATTTCTTTCTTGCCTGGGTTGTCACTTGATTGTTCTTTAATAGTAATCAAGCCTTCTTTTGAAATAATGGCTGCCCTTTGATAATGTCCCCAATAATGTGAGCCCATTCTGAGTCTGAGGTGGATATGAGCTATAATTTTACTGAGCCTGTTTTCATCTCTCCTTTATGTTGTTGACTTGTATCATACCAAACTTCAAATTCAATAGCAATTAGTATCCCTTTACAGATCAGAAGCATCGTGTGAAGTGTAGGGAGAGTCTCAGTGCATTTTAGGGGTTGACCATTTTGCATGTGGATAACATAAATTCTAGCTCCCAATGTTTTAATCACAAATACTTTGTTGAAGTCAGGTAAAGCTAGCACCGATGAAGAGTAGGGGATGCAACTTGGCTGGATGACTCATGTTTCAAATATCTCTCTTTCAATCCTATCTATTTCATCTTTTTTGAGGTGAGAATAATGATATGGCCGAGTGTTTGCTACTGGTTTACCCGGTAGAATTAGAATTTGGTAGTCATGCCCTTGGATAGAAGGTAGGCTGTGCAATTTGACGAAGACATCTGAATATTCAGCAATCAATTAGAGAAAGTTTCAGTCTTTAATTTTTGTCAGCTACCTCATATGTTGCTACTGGAGTTGATTAAGAAGCTGTCGTTCACTTTGTGCAAGACTTTCTCCATTCGTTGCGTTGAAACTATTGTCACGTTGCTCCCGCATTTCCCACATAGGATCACTTGTTTCCTATGGCTGAAAAATTTCATAATAAATTTAAAATAATTTTAGGGAACATCACCTACTATCATCAGCTATTCAATATCAAGCATGGCCTCATAATCATCAAGAGGAAGGAGGAAGAAATCAGTAAGTATCTCTTGGTCCTATTGTAATAATTTTACCCGCGGGTATCTTTAGTCACACTTCAAAATTTGGCCATCGAGGATCTTAATGTCAAGCCTGCTGCAATCCTTGATATATAGAGCCATTCAAGCAATAACCTTGCTATTTATGAAATTATTAGTGCTCCTGTATTGATGAGGATGGTGATTGGTTGCTACTTAAGTAGTCCTACTTTTATTGTCTGTGGGTTCGAGTAGTTGGCAAGAGCATGTATTGTACAATCGGCTAGCAACTGTTCTTTATCTGTGATCTCTTCCTCATGCTCTTGGACCTCCTCCTCTATATCTTCAATGGTTTCAATCAGTAGGAGGTGCCTCTTTTTGCAGTGATGATCGTGGTTCCATGGTTCATCACAATGACAACAAAGGTCCTTCACCAATCTGTCGCATAGTTCTTCTCTCGTTAATTTCTTTGGTAGCGAAGAATGGTTCAGGGATAGAGGGTACTGGAGGTTTATGTGTTGCTGGTCTAGGAGTGGTTCTCATCCTCCGAGTATCTTGGTTGAGCCTCTTGGTTTCGGGCGAAAGAGATTACGGCCCTCACGGTGCAGGGCTGTCACGCTTTAACCTTTAATTTCTAGCTTGAATCGTTCAATAAATGTCCCTAATAATTATCTTTTAGGCCAATCGCGAGCAAGGTAAAATAATTCCTCAAACATGGTATGATATTCTTGGATTGTGGAGGTTTGTCAGATCTTGGCAAGTTGTTCATTGATATTTTCATATTTGGTCGGCCCAAAGCGGTTCAGTAGTGCTTTCTTGAATTGTATCCACGTTTGAGTCTCATAGGTGTATTTAAGCTAATTATACTACTGAATTGCATTTCCTTCGAGGTGGATGGCAATAGTATCCACCATGGAATCCTCCGGTGTTCGGTAATAGCAGAAATAATGTTCGGCGTGCGAAATCTATCCCGTCGGGTCTCCTTCTTCCCATTAAGGGAAGTCCACCCACATGCGAGGTTGTATAATGTTCGAGGGCTGTCCCTCCTTCTCTGAAGGCCTCTCTAAACTTTTTTCTTGTTGGAATTTTGTTCCGCTCGAAGATCGGCCCGATCCAAGTTTGGCAAATAAGGCACGCAATCTGTCCTCCATGCGTGATTCAAGCCATGATTCATGCGCCTCTAACTTGGCTCTAAATATATCTCCTAATGACATAATGTACAACTCCAAATTTATTATGATAAGGTCCTTCTCTTGCTGTTGGATCACTGATATGGATTGGTTGGGTGGATTGGTGTCTAAAAAGGGTAGATGGCTCAAGGCGAAAGGCTGTGTCTTAAGGCTAGAGGGGTGGTTTAGAGTTGTTGTTGATGGCAGCAGCTGGGTTGGTAGGGTGGTGGCCAAAAGTGTGATGGATCAAGGTTGCAATTTAGGGTGCTGTTTGAGTTACATTTTTTTGGGGTCGTTAAGGTTGGATATGGATTATGAAAATAGTCTATGATGCTTGTACTTAAGGCTAAAGGGGTACCTTAAAGTTGACATGGGTGGCAGCAATAATTTGGGTAAGGATCAGATATGGGTGCAGCAAAAAATCTCGAAAGGTAGTGCTACAGAATTCTGCGTTGATAGGCTACAATAGGTCGCTGTTTTATGCTATAGTTTTGGGTGTTGTTTGGGTTCTAGAAATAGGTTATGATGGCAGCGTCATAAGGCTAGAGGGGTGCCCTAAAGACATCGTGGTTGGTGGCACCAAGATGGTTTTAGTGCGTTTAGAGAAGAAGAAAAACAAAGGTACAACAACAGATTTGTTGTCGAAAAAATTTCAACAATAAATATGTAATTTTTCCCAATAATACATAATAAAGATTCGAGTAAAACTCAATAGAATCGGATAAAACCCCAGAAGGAGCTCTATAGGATTTTGATCTTTGAGGGAGATCAATCCTTGGAACACTATAGGGGTTCCTCCCTCCTAGGGTCGGCCACAAGGTTGAAATAAAGATGATCTTGCTTTATTTAAAAGAGGTGGAGTCTACAAGCTTATATAAGGCTCAAAACCCTAGCCCTAGGGGGGTGCTTCCTAAGTGGATTCCCCCTTTTGCCCCTCCTATAATCATGTTGCCTAAATAAAGGGGGGGCGACAACCTAAGTAGCTACATAAGCCAAGCCTCTTTGCTAGAAACCCTAGCCTACTAGCCTAGTAAAGGGGGCGGTGACCAAGAAGCCCTAAGGCCCCAAAATAAATCCTAGCCACACTTCTTTATAGAATAGAGGTGACTATGTGGGGTTTTATTATAATCTCACAGGGTTTTATTGATTGCTACTTGGTTGAGCAAGACCCAACCCTGCTGGAGTCCTATCAAGCCCACTATCTTTAAATCAGTCTTATCCTCTAGGCTGAGGTTCCATGAATTCAGGGAATCGGGTCTTCAGCTCCTCATATGACTCCCATGTGGCTCTCGTAGTAGGCATTTCCTGCTCCTGCGATCCAACATCAGTAGTAGTGGTGGGACTGTGATGTATCTCGGTCTTGTGATCCCACGTGATCATCAACTGAACATGAGCTTTCTTATCAGCTTAAGTGTCGATTGGAGGCTGAGTCGTCCTTTTTAAACTTACATTTGAGGTGGGATACCTAAAAGATTAGCTATATTTTTGATTTGGTGTGCAGATCTGATTTCTGGGTTATAGTTCCAATGTTATCCACAATTTTATAAGGGCCAAATAAATAGGGAGACCACTTTCTTGAAGATCGAGTTTTGGGTTGGAGGTGTAGGAGAACTAGATCTTTAATTTTTCGTCCATTTTGAAGTTTGTCGGGAGGTCGTTTCTTCTTTGCATGTGCTACCATATGGTTAGTCTTTAGTAGTAGCCAATCTTTCTTCTGGAATGGTGACTACCCTTTGGTATGGTTCAGGATAATAAGAGCCTATTCTAGCGTGAGCATGGATTATAATTTTTCTAGGCTTACTTCTCTTTCGTACCATGGATCTATATCCAGCCAAATTTTAAGTTTAGTAGAGATTAATATCTGTTAGAACCCTTACAGATTCTTAGCTTGGGGTGATCTCTATAGGGATCAGCCTCCTTAGAACTCTATAGGGATTCCTCTCTTCTTGGTTTTTTATACATAGGCTAAAAAATAATTGATCTATTGATGATGAAGAGAGACTTATTATAAGGCTATTAACAGGCCTTCTAAACCTTAACTCCTAATAGGATTCCTACTTCAATACTCCTACTCCTAACAACTCCTACTCCTACTCTAAGAAGTAACTCATACTTCAAAGTAAACCAAGACTCCTCTTCCCCTTAACACCTAACCTATAGCCAACTCCTAACCATGATGTGGTTGATGGCTATAGGGGTATCCACTAGAGAGAAACTCTCCCTGTCTTGCCCTAGCTGGCCTCTCTTAAGAGGAGGAGGTGGCTAGGAGACTCACATCCCATAAGGATTCCTCCTAACCCTAGCCAACCACTTCTTTATTAGGTGGTGGTGGCTAGATTATGGTTTATTACATTCATGACATAATTAACTTTAACCCGTATCTAACTCTGACTCTAGTTCAGTCAAATCCTAACCCTACTAGGATTTGGACTGATTTATTATAATAAACTCAAATATTCTCTTAGTCGGTCTGTCCACAAGGTCAGTAAATAACTACGACTCGACGATAACGACTCGACTTAGACTTTATTAGGATAGTGTCCCCTTAAAAAAAAAAAAAAGAGTATGGGGTAGGGGGAAAGATTACAGTTTAGTTATTTTTTTTAGGGTGACGTCAATCCCAACTCTAGATGTGTCTACTCCAATCATAAACATCATGCCACGACTTGATATGGGTGATATCATGGTTATTATGTGTGTGTAGTTCCCCCCAAGGGGGGTCATCTTTCTTTCTAGTGAGAGGATGATTTTTTTTTGAGACCTACAAATGATCCTTCTCTTCTCTTTTTTTTTTTGCGGGGGCTCAATTTTCTCGTGGTCTTGGGCTATAGATCGGGGGTCATCATTAAGAAAGACTTTGAGCATCATGGTCTAATCATGGGGAAAGTCGTGAAGAAGTCACCGAGATATGAATGTGCATCAAAACCATGGTGAGTTTTAGGGATGTGTAATATCAGAAGTAACTTATCCTCGGAGAAAAGAATGTAGGGATATGTCATAGCGGGAAATAAGCATAGCTGATCAATTCATGTCTTTGTCATCTCTTAGGCAACCCTCTTAACTTCAATCTTTTGAGGTTGTGGGAACCAAACTGGCTGAGCATCAACTAGTAGAAGTTTTGGCCAGTTCAGCATAAGAGGGTCGACATCTTGATAGGAGGTAGTCACTTGGTTTGGTGAAGGTGCCCAGAATTTTAGCAAGCTATAGGAGAGAGTTCTTATCTTCAATCTCCTTTGGCTTCATCTCCTAAAACTCTTGAATTTGAATTAAGAAGCTGCATGATTCTTCTTTTAGTAACATCTCTAAGTGTTATGTTGTGCTCATAGTCGCTTGGCTCCCTCGTAGAACCACCTATTTTTCTTTATTGAAAAATTCTATGGTTAGCTTTGAAAAAATTTCAGAAAATATCTCCAATCATGGATAACTAACAAATGTTGAGCACTATATCAAAATCATTGAGAGGGAGGAGGAAAAATTCAACAACTACATCTTGACCCTATAGAATTAGTTTTACCTGCGGGCACTTCAGGATTTGGCCGTTAGTTACCTTGACTTCAAACCCACTGCAATCTTCTTTCTAGAGCATCAAATGGGTAGCAACATTGCTGCTTATGAAGTTGTGTGTGCTCCCGGTGTCGATGAGGATGATGATGGGCTGTTGCTCAAGAAACTCTTCGATCTTCAATTTATACGGGTTTATGTAGCCGGCTAAGGTATGGATCATATGGGTGGCTGGTTGTGGTGTATCCTTCTCCTTGGATTCGAGAGTCTTATCTTCAAGTTTGGGTTCTTTAGTGGGCACAATCATCATAGGTCTCGCCTTTTCACAATGGTGTTATAGGCTTCATAGTTTATCACAACACCTACATAGGCCCTTTGTCAATTCGTTACAAAGCTCTTCTCTAGTTAATTTTCTTAGGGGAGGGGGTCGATTGATAGTAGGAGGGGTTGAAAGCTTTGGTGCTACTAGTCGGGGAGCGTCCCTAGTCCTCTGGGCTTTATGATTCAATCGCTCCTCTTGATGTCGCGTGAAGGAGATGGCTACTGTAAGTATGTACAACTATCACGCTTTAATTTCTACTCGAATCTTTGGCTTTAAGCCCTCAGTAAAAGTCCTCAATAGTTATTTTTTAGACTAATCATAAGCTTAATTAGATAACCTTTCAAACCTGGTTTGGTACTCTTGGATATGGAGGTTTGACGGATCTTTGCTAGTTCTTCATCAAGGCTCTTGTAATCGACTAGTGTTGAAGGTTTATATGCTGTTGGTTGGGATGTGACTCTCATTCTCTAAGCATTTTGATTGAAGTGCCCTTCTTGAAGTTGTGCAAAGGAGATAATGTCATCGAGGTGTAGGGCTGTTATGTCTTAGCTTTACTTCTTATCTCTGGTGGGTTCTTTTTGCAATATGAATTTTCACCATGTTGTGATCTTATTGGGCTCGGCGATCGGCCTAATCTAAACTTCTCGAAGAGAGCACACAGTTTAGCATCCATATGTATCTTGAAAGCCACCAATTTAGCTTCAAATAGTCCTATTGATGCCATGACATAAGGATCTCCAACCTGTCAAATAAAATGATTGAAGAGTGTGGCTAAAATCTTTAAGTTGAAAGTAGTAGTGGCAACAAAAGGATGAGAATGACAACTACAATGGTGATGCAAAATCATCGAGGGTTGTGGTGGTGAAGTCTCCAAGTGGCTGCTATGTTGATGGAGGATGGAAGCTAAGGGTAGTAGTAACAGTGAAGGAAGAAGAAGACAACAGTAACACTGGCTAAAGGTCTACAGTGATGCTATTTGGTCTTCGAGGCTGCGGTGGTGCAGTTTCCAGGTGGCTGATATTTGTGGAGGATGGCAGTTGAGGGCTCTGAGTTGGACGACAACAGTGATGGTGGAGGAAAAAGTAAGCAACAGCTACATCGGTTACAGTGTGATTTCGTAGCTACAGATAAAGATGGTTGTAGCATGGGTGTGGCTACAATAGAGGAAAGAAGGGGTAGTGGAGTACATGATTGTTGTAGAGGAAGTTGATAGCACTCTAGCAGAGTTAACTCCTAATCTCCCTAGAAGTAGTCAATAAAACCCTGTTAGATTGTAGTAAAGTCACTCCTATCTTATAAAGGAGTATTGCTAGGGTTTAAATTAGCCCTTAGGGCTTAGAAGTCATCGCCCCCCTTACTGGACAAGTCGGCTAGGGTTTCCCCCTGCTTAGGTCGGCTATAGAGCCAACCTAGCCGCCCCTTGTTCCTATTAAGGTAGGATGGCTATAGGAGGGGCAAAAGGGTGATTTCACCTAGATAAGTGCCCCCTTGGGCTAGAACTTTGATCCCTATTTAAGATGTAGCCACCCTCCTCTTTGAAAGTAAGTAATTATCATCTTTAATTCAGCCTTTGTGCCGAGTCTAGGAGGGAGGAACCCCTATAGCGTTCCAAGGGTTGATCCCCCTCAAGGATCAAAATCTATAGAGCTCATTCCGAGGTCTTATCATCTGGTATCAGGGCCACATTTCTGCTACCCTGTAGCCATCTCAACCACCTCCACCTTCCCAAGTAATTCCCACAATTGCTATGACATGCACCTCTACCTTCCATCCCAGCAGCAGATCAAATCAATTTGCCACTACCCCCTGCATTTGATCTAAAAATCTGATTTTTTTTATCATCCACACCAATACTGTAAGATTTCTTACTTTATATGCTGAATATTTTCTCCAAATTTTATCCATTGCAAAATTCGTTTGTCGCAAACATTATCATCGTTGCAAAGACGAAACACTACAGAAATTTTTAGCCGATTGTTGCTTATTGAAACTAAACTTTTAGTCATCCTTTTTGACTGAAAATTTTATATAATTTCATAGAATGTCTTAGCTTTCATCTAAAACTGATCTCATAAAAAAACTCCTTTTGGATATGGACTTATAGTACTATGATTCTTTATTGCACAGTACTAAAATTTTATAACACAGAATCTGCCTTCTGTCTATTGGCCTCTTGAAACCAAACTTTTGTTTATCCTTTTTGGCCAAAATTTTTACACAATTCTTAAAATCAAGTTGACTTTCATCTAGATTTAATTTCACAAAAAAATTCCTTCTTAACTAGTTTTCTTGTGTAATCTTTGACTATTATGCAGTTCTAAAATTTTACGATGAAGGAATCTGTCTTTCATCTTTTGTCCTATTTTCCTACTATTATGCTGCCAAAATTTCATTAAACTTTTTATTGGTATTAATAACATCTGAACCAAGGTTTTTATATAATTTTCTTAAACTTTCCCTTGGAATTTACATTGGGAAATCAGCGTTTCTCTGATGCAAAAATTGGTTCAGCAGGATAGCACATCGTAGCACTTCTTTCCATCGAATTCTATCATATTTAAGTGCTAATTTTTGTGGGATGTTGGACTCTCCTTTCCTCATCACCAAACCCTACCATCCTTACCAAAAACCCTCAAAACCCTACCCTAAACCGAATCCAAACAGCCCCCAACTCAGCCTACTTCCTTTTCGACCCACTTACCTTTTTAGAAAGCTTTCCTTACCGAGACCCCTACCTTTGTTGCCATCTATCCCAGATCTAAAACCTATTTTCCTAACCTTCATCTATTGCTATTATAGTCCTAAAACTATACTAATTTGTAGCCTAAACTCCACAAAACTATAGTCCCAAATCTACCCTAAACCGTAGCCTACTTCCACCCAAACTAATCCACCTTCCAACCGGTCACCCCCTTCTCCAAAATTCCATGCCATTAACCTGACAACAAAAAAGAGATCTCAATATTACAGATCTTAAGGCATATACTATGGCATCGGAGGAGGCTATCGATTCAAAGCTTGAAGCCTTTGAAAATCGCATAGAAGAGAAGATGCGATCCTTATTCGCCGAATTCAGCATAGGCCGACCATCAAGCCCGAGGATGTCACACCATGGAGAGACTTTAGATCAGTGAGAAAATCCTCAAGAGTATAGATACATCACCTCTGATCCTAACAATCTGTGCATGAAGGTTGACTTCCCAAGATGGGAAGAAGGAGACCCGATCAGATGGATCTCGCACACGGAGCGTTATTTTCGGTTCTATCGAACTACCGATGCAACACGGGTGGAGATTGCGGCCATACACCTCGAGAGAGATGCTATTCAGTGGTTTAATTGGTTTAAACACACCCATTGAGGACTCTCTTGGCAGTGATTCAAGGAAGGACTACTAGATCGCTTCAGACCAACCAATTTTAACAACATCGATGGATAATTGGCAAAGATTCATCAAACCTCTACAATACAAGAATACCAGACAAGGTTTAAGGGTTTATCTAACCAAACTAAGAATTAGTCTAAGAAACAACTTTTAGGTACTTTTATCGAGGACCTAAAGCTGGAGATCTAAGGAGAAGTAAAGGCGCGACAACCATACACTCTTATGGCGGTGATTTCCTTTGCATGTATCCAAGAGGAACAATTGAACCACAAGGTACGAAAGACAAGGATCACTCTTTAACTAGACATGCTAAGGCCTGCTGCCCCCTCTACTGCCATCCAAGCCCTTGTACTGAAAAAGTTGACAAGAGACGAGTTTCGTGAATGATCGACCAAGGAGTTGTGTTGGTATTGCAACGAACTATGGAGCCTCGAACATCACTGCAAAAAGGGCCAGCTCCTCATGATTGAACTAATGGAGGATGAGGACAATGAACCATATGAAGAAGGCCTTGAACCCAAAGAGGAAGCTATGGAGGAAGAGCCCCAACCGGCCGACTACGCAGTACATGTATTGGCCGACTACTCTAATCCGCAATCGATGAAAGTTGGAGGACTTCGAAATCAGCAACCCATCACCGTTCTCATTGATATAGGTAGCACAAATAACTTCCTCAATAGTAAGATTGCTGCACATTTAGCACTTCAAATCAAAGGTTGCAAGAAGTTCAACGTAAGGGTCACCGACGGCCGAACCCTTAATTCTGACCAACGATGTCCGCAGGTGAAGCTACTCCTCCAAGACCAAGAAATGGTAGTCGATTTCTTTCTCCTACCCATCAATGACTATGAAGCCATGCTTAAGATCAAATGGCTCACAATGTTAGGTGATATCTCCTGAAATTTTTCTAAATTAATTATAAAATTCTATTGCAAAGGGAGATAGGCCACATTACGAGGCAAGCGCGGGAGCCATATCTCCGCCGTTTCGATGCAACAGATGGAGAAAGTTTTGCACAAAGCACATGGGGGATTTTTGATGCATATCTAGCAGCTATCTAAGGGGGAGAATATACAAATTTTAGATCCTAAGCTTGAACCCTTACTGGATGAATTCACAGACATTTTCACGGAGCCACGCGGGCTGACCCCTAACCGGCTGCATGACCACTGCATTCCTATTTTGCCAGGCAAATCTCTAGTAAATTTACAATCGTACCACTATCCTCACTTGCAGAAGGATGAGATCAAGAATATTATAAAAGAGATGCTTGACATTGGGGTGATTGGACCAAGCTACAACCCTTACTCCTCACCAGCGTTGCTAGTGCGCAAGAAAGATGGTATGTGGCGGATGTACGTTGACTACCAGGCTCGAAACGCCATCATCGTCAAGGACAAATATCCTATACCCATCATAGATGAGCACTTGTATGAACTAAAAGGAGCCCAAGTCCTTACTAAATTGGATCTCCGATCCGGATATCATCAGATTTGAGTATATACTGAAGATATTCTGAAAACTGCATTTCGCACGCATAATGGCCACTACGAGTTTCTGGTAATGCCTTTTGGACTTACAAATGCTCCTTCTAATTTCCAAAGCCTGATGAATGATATCTTCCGGAGTTTTCTATGCAAGTTAGTATTGCTATTCTTTGATGATATTCTCATTTATAGCCCTACGCTTGATATACATTTTCAGCACTTACAAACTGTTCTAACGATTCTTCGGGAGAATACTCCTTATGTTAAACAGTCAAAGTGCAGCTTATTATAGCGTAAAGTAGAGTATCTTGGGCACATTATATTAGAGGATGGAGTGGCGATGGACCCAGCAAAGATCGAGGCAATGCAAGGACGGTCGAGACCTACAAACGTACAATCATTACGCGGTTCCCTTGGACTTACGGGCTACTACCAAAATTTTATGAAAGATTATGGCAAGATCAATGCCCTGCTCACATCCTTACTGAAGAAAAACTCCTTCTTGTGGTCGGATAAAGCCTCCGCAGCCTTTAAGCGACTCAAGGTAGCCATGACGATGACATCGATCCTAGCATTGCCCGATTTTAGCTGCACCTTAGTCCTTGAGGCTGATGCTTCAAGAGTTAGAATTTGGGCTATTTTTATGTAAGATAGTCGACTCCTAATTTATACTGAGGCTTCCCCTACACTTTATATGAGGTTTTTACAAGAGATACTAATTACTACCAAATTTAAAATATGGTTGGATACATGTCCATGGCACAAAAGAGGAGTTAAACTAGAAGAATTACAATGCATGCTCACATCAGATTGGGCTCTCATCATCCTGAACCATACCAGAGGGCAGTCACTATTCTAGAAGAAAGATTAGTTATTACTAAAAACTAACCATGTGGCAACCTATGCAAGGAAAAAACTTCCCCTTGACAAACACCAAAGCAGAAGAAAATTTCCTGAGAAAGATTAAGTCCCCCAACATCTCCAGCTCCTCCACCATGAAATTCAAGCATCAAGAAATTGGTCTCCCTATTTCTTTAGGCCTTGCAAACTTGGAGATCATATTGGGGCCTCAACTTGGAGATCAGATCCGTGCACCAGATCAAAATTACAGTTGATCCTCCAAGTATCCCACCTCAAATGGAAATTTAAAGATGACAACTCAGCTCAAGTTCTTCCAACTGACACCCAAGTTGATGAGGAGCTGAAGACCTAGTTCCCTGAGTTCGTGGAACTTCAGCCTTGACGATAAGGTTGATTTTAAGAGGGCGGGTTTGATAGGACTCCAGTAGGGTTAAGTCCTAATCTTCCTAGAAATAGTCAATAAAATCCTGCTATGTTGTAATAAAGTCACTCCTATCTTGTAAAGGAGTATGACTAGAGTTTAGATTAGCCTTTAGGGCTTAGAAGTTGCTGCCCCCCTTACTGGGCAAGTCGAACAGGGTTTCCCCCTGCTCAGGTCGGCTATAGAGCCAACCTAGTCGCCCCTTGTTCCTATTAAGGTAGGATGACTATAGGAGGGGCAAAAAGATAATTTCACCTAGATATGTGCTCCCTTGGGCTAGGACTTTGATCTCTATTTAAGATGTAGCCACTCCCCTCTTTAAAAGTAAGCAATTATAATATTTAATTCAGCCTTTGTGCCGAGTCTAGGAGGGAGGAACCCCTATAGCATTCTAAGTGTTAATCCTCCTCAAGGATCAAAATCTATAGGGCTCCTTCTGAGGTCTTATCAGAAGTCAACAATGGTATAGAGCAAGAGACCACCATTGGTCATGTTCAGTATGTTGCTGGTCAGGATCAAGGTAGATGGCAGCAACAGATCACTACGGGCTGCGATGAAGACAGATGATAGCGAAAGATCGCTGCTGGTAGTACTTATGCCGCAAGGGATCGCTGCTGGCTATGATCAAAGAAGATGACAGTGAGAGATTGCTACTGGCAACATTGTGTAGTGAGAGATGCATGTTGCGGTTGAAGGGATAAGGGAGATTTGGTGGCTGAAAGGTTGGTGGATCAAAGGTTGAAGGTTATGATTTTTAGGGCTTGTTTTGTAGCTATTCTGGGTGTGATTTTAGCTATAATTTTTTAGAGTTTTAGTACCGAGATAGAAGTGGATGAAGTTAGGGAAAAAGATTTTAGATCTAGACTAGATGATAGCAAATTTTTGATAGGGATCAGTGGGGGTATGTTATAAGTTTGGGCTATTCTGTGACTGATTTTGGTGTGGTTTTGGCTATAGTTTGGTAGGGTTTTGGGGCTATGATGGTAGAGGGTGAAGGTTAGGGAAAAAGGGTTTTAGATTTGTGGTAGATGGTAGCAAGTTTTAAGGGAATTTGGTGAAGGTTTGCTGTGGTAGATGCAGTCTTTAGAAGTAGAATTATCACTGAAGAAACAATAGTTTCTCAACAAAAATTCCAACGAAAACCTAAGAGATTTGGGGCTGTGATGGTAGTGGATAAAGATGATAAAGAGAGAGTTTCAAATCCTGAAAAGATAATAGCAAAATCTGATAAAATTTAACAAAATATCGCTATGCTGTTCTGCTAAACAGAATTTACGTCGAAGAAGTTGTAGATTCTCAACATAAATTTTAGTAGAAATCCAAGGAAATTATGCAGAATTTTAATGGTAAAACCTCAGTTCGGATGAGAGCAGCAATAGCAATTCAGATCAATGAAATTTTGGCAGTGTAACAGTAGGAAAATTGATGCAAAGAAAGAAGGTAGATTCTTCGTCGTAAAATTCCAACAATACGTAGCGAAGAATTGCAGCAATATAGGTTCGATTTTAGAGAGAATTTTCATGATAGATTAACCTTAGATGGAAGCTAAGTTAATTTATGAGAATGTGTAAAAATTTCATCCATAAAAGATATGCAACAAATCAGTTCAATAAGCCTCTATGCGGCTGAAAGTTTTTTTGCAGCGTTTCCCCTTCGCAACGATGATCATGTTTGCGATGGTAAAAACTTTACGACAAAAAGTTTGTGCAGCAAGATCAAATAAGCAATGTTATGCGGCTGAAATTCTGTAGTATAACTTTCATTATGGAGAGAGAAACTTTACAATGAAAAGTTTGTACAACAAGATAGGAATGATTCTTTTGGATTTTTTGAATAAGGATAACTAAATTATAGCAGAAGGTAGGAAACTAGAACTTGTTGCAATTCACGGGGAGATCAAAGGATGATCTGCGGTAGTGGAGATGACGACGAAATTCGACGATGATATAAAAATTATGGGGATTGCTTTAGGCAGCTATGTAAGGATGGTGGGTGGCTGTGGAAGGGCAGCGAGACACCAATAACACTGCTCTAATACTAAGTATTAGAACCGTTGCAGATTCTAAGCTTGGAGTGATCTCTATAGGAGATCGGCCTCCTTGGAACTCTATAGGGGTTTCTCCCTCCTAGGGTGGTTGCATAAAGGCTGAAAAATAATCGATCTATTGATGATGAAAAGAGGGAAGAATACTAGCAATTTATACTGCTTCTAAACCCTAACTCCTAATAAGGCTCCTAATCCAATAAACTCTAACTTATAATCAACTTATACTTCAAGTAAACCAAGACTCCTACTAAACCAAGACTCCTCTTCCCCTCAACTACTAACCCCTAGCCAACTCCTAACAATGATGTGGTTAGTGGCTATAGGGGTCTCCAACTTCGAATTCTTATTTCACCCTAGAGAGAGTCCAAGCTAAGTGGAACTCTCCCCCTCTTGCCCTAGCCGACCTCTCTTAAGCGGAGGAGGCAGCTAGGAGACTCCTGTTGTATAAGAACTCCTCCCTAACCCTAGCCAACCACTTCTTTACTAGGGGTGGCATCTAGATTAGGGTTTATTATATTCATGACTCAATTGACTCTGACCTATATCCAACTCCGACTCCTAATCAGATTCAAGTTCAGCTAAATCCTAACCATACTAAGATTTGGGCTGATTTATTACAATAGACTTAAATTTTCTCCTAGCCGACCCAATGTCTAGGTTGGCCAACAAGGTCTAATCTAAGGATTCAACTCAATCGAGTAGGACCTAACTCAGTTGGAGTCCTAACATATAGCCCCTATATGTTGATAACTAAGGCGTTTATCCGATGCAAGATTCGATACACACACACACATAGTCCTTTTCATTATATTGTTCACCAAAATGGAGCTCCCAATAGCTTCTGATTATACCTCCGCATGATCATATCCCTCACGGGACATCTCCGCATCTGTTGTATTACCGCAAACTATTCCACCATGGTCCACTACACCATATTATTTCCTGGTGACATCTGTATTGCATTCAAATTCTCGTGTGCTGAACTTGGACTATGATTTTTTCACATGTGGCCTCTGCCAAGGCCTCCGCCACCTCCGATTGTGTTCGCTCCTTTCGGTAATTCACCTTTGCCCACCCATTCTCAGGTCACTCTCTAACGAAGCATCACTCTGGGATAGTCCATCGCCTAGTAGATCTCGAAGTCCCAGACTTTGCTAAAATTGGTGCATCATTGTCTGGATCCTCACCCTCTATCCTCTACCAGCATAATCTCCATTACGCACTGCTTCCTTCATGACAACTTGAATGATAGCACTATGACATATTCTTCAAGAGTACTCACCTTTACGTCCTCTTGCCTCATGCTAAGGCCTTCTAATCCTAACTTCACCTCTGCAAGTTGAATCACCTTAGTTCCTCTGTCAAATGCATCTTTGAGACAAGATGCATGTGCCTCAAAGCTCACTTTGTCTTTGGCACCATGTAAGATGAGTCTGCCCTATCAGAATGAAGAACCCATGAAATAACATGATCCCACTCTTACCTCTGCAAGAGTTCATGTCCTTGACCTCTATTCAAGGAAAGCTTTATGCCTCTATTTTATATTTCATCTTCTATGTTGACTCCCTTCATGCGGCTTGGACACTTCACCAAGTTCCACCCAAGTTGCTCCACCTCTCGATTTGCATTGAGTTAATGGTGGTGCTCCTGCTCACCATTCCATGGGTTAGCCCTTCATTAGGTTTGATTTCCATATTGACTCTAAATGTGCCTTCGTATAATGTTGTCATGGTCGCTCCCCCACTTGATCTCACAATGTATCTACTAATATATTATTTAATTCGAGATCATGCAATGACTCCTTGCTACTCGCTCGATCCATTGAGCTTAGTAGAGATATTGTCTTAAGGTACTCTTCCTCAATATGTGCAGTCTGCTGCACATGATTCTCCCTCTGGAGAATCATAACCTATCCCTCCTGGATATCTATCCTGTTAGAACAACTTTCCTCTGGAAGTTTCGGAGACCACCATCCCCTTGGACTACTCCATCTTATTGAATAGGCTGTGCATCATTCTGCCCCCACAAATGCGCTTATTAGATTATGACTCTTCACCAATACAGCCCCCGCTACACCCTTCAAGGCCTAGCAACGTGTTGAACTTGTTGCATATTTTAGTCTCCTACGGACGTATCCTTTCCATGCCGAAGTAAAAGCTTTAATGCTCCATGGCCCCAAGTTCTAGTCACCTTGGGATGGCCATAAACACTGTAAGTACCGAATTCTTCAAGTTAGCAATTCCCCTCACCACTGTGAGCTTTACATAACTCTTTCGATCATTGAGTAACACATCCCACTTTGTATGATCTCATCTTTTACCAGGTGCCCCGCTTGTCTTGAGCACCATTAAGTTAGGTTGTTAACATTGAACTATAGCTCAAACTCAATCATCCAAACCTTTATGTGCTACATATCCTTTTTAGCTTACTTGTCCTCATGGTGCTTTCGTGCAAAGGGTTGGCTATTCCTCTGAATGCCAATCAAGGATGCCTACTCCTCTGAGTGACTCTTTTTGCTACATCTCCATGTATATTTCTCCCAAATGATCACACGTGTTGGCTGCCCTCCATGTTGCCCAGCTAGGTCCACCACGTTTGCATAGCAAGTATTTCTACATGTGTTTGTCCTACTCTGATACCAAAATATCATAAACTTAGCTGGTTTTAAGTCATGCGGTACCCTTGTGTGTTCGTCCACAAAGGTCAGTCTTTCCAAAACCTCCTAGGGTCCCTTAGGACCTACAAAAGAGAAATTGATTTAGAGGAAGCATTTCCCACAAACAACCATTTTGGAAAATACTTTATATAGCCTCTACTATCATCCGAGCCCCCGCACTAAAAAAATTAATAAGAGATGAACTTCGTGAACGATCACCTAAGGGGTTGTGTTGGCACTGTGATGAATTGTGGAGCTGAGAATATCACAGCAAAAAGGGCCAGCTTCTCGTGATTGAACCAATAGAGGATAAGGATAGTAAACCATCTGAAGAAAGTCTCAAACCAAAAGATGAAGCTATGGAGGAAGAGCCCTAACCGACCGACTACACAGTGCACGCACTCGTCGGCTACTCCAACCTGCAGACTATAAAAGTTAGAGGACTTCTTAAATAGTAACCCATCACTGTTCTCATCGATACGGGCAGCATAAATAACTTTCTCAACAGTAAGGTCGCTGCACGTATGACACTTCAAATCAAAGGTTACAACAAGTTCGATATAAAGATCGCCGATAGCCAAATCCTTAATTATGACCAACGGTGCTCGCGGGTAAAATTGCTCCTACAAGACTAAGAAGTGGTAGCCAATTTCTTCCACCTTCCCATTGATGATTATGAAGCTGTGCTTATGATTGAATGGCTCACAATATTAGGTGACATCTCCTGAAATTTTTCTAAACTAATCATGAAGTTTTATTGCAAAGAGAGACAGGTCACATTACGAGGCAAGCGTAGGAGCCATATTTCCACCATTTCGACGCAGCGAATGGAGAAGGTGCTATATAAAATAAAAGGTGCATTTTTGATGCATATCTAACAGCCATCCAAGGAGGAGAACGTGCAAAATTCAGATCCTAGGCTTGCCCTCTTGCTGGACGAATTCATGGATGTTTTCATGGAGCCGTGATGGCTTCCTCCTAACCGGCTGCATAACCACCACATACATATTTTGCTAGGCAAACCTCCAGTAAATTTGAGACCATACCACTATCCTTACTTGTAGAAGGACGAGATTAAGAACATCATTAAGGAGATGCTCGACACTAGAGTAATTCAACCAAGCTGCAGCCCTTACTCTTCGCCAGTGTTGCTAGTGCGCAAGAAAGATGGTACGTGACAGATATGCATTGATTTTCAGGCTTTGAACGTTATCATCGTCAAAGACAAATATCCTATACCAGTTATAGATGAGTTGTTAGATAAATTAAAAGGAGTCCGAGTCTTCACTAAATTGGATCTCCGTTTCGGTTATCATCAGATTCGGGTATACGTAGAAGATGTTCTGAAAACTACATTCCACATACATAATTGCCACTACGAGTTTTTGGTAATGCCTTTCAGACTTATAAATACTCCTTACACTTTTTAGAGCTTAATAAATAACATCTTTTAGAGTTTTCTATACAAGTTCGTGTTGATATTTTTTATTGATATTTTCATTTATAGCCTTACGCTTGATATGCATTTTTAGCACTTACGAACTATTCAAACGATTCTTCGGGAGAACACCCTTTATGTTAAATAGTCAAAGTGTAGTTTTTTATAGCGTAAAGTGGAGTATCTAGGGTATATTATATCAGAGGATAGAGTGGCAGTAGACCCGATAAAGATCAAGGCAATGCAAGGATGATCGAGATCTATAAACATAAAATCGCTCACCGCTTCCTCAGACTCTTGGGCTACTACCGAAAATTCATGAAAAATTATGGCAAGATCAGTATCCTGCTTACATACCTACTAAAGAAAGACTCCTTTTTGTAGTCGGATAAACCCTCTGTAGCCTTTGAATGACTCAAGATAGCCATGACAACGACGCTAGTCCTAGTGTTACCCGATTTCAGCTGCACCTTCGTGATTGAGGGCGACGCGTCCGGAGTTGGAACTGAGGCTGTTCTAATGCAAGATGGCCAACCCCTTGCTTATACCAGTAATGCTTTGTCTCCCTCACATCTTAAAATGTCCATGTATGATAAGGAAAGGCTTGCCATCGTATACACCATCACGAAGTAGAGACCCTACCTAATTGGCCGATCTTTCAGATTAAGATCGACCATTGAAGTTTTAAATATTTTTTGGAGCAGAAAATATCTTCCCTGGAGCAAAAACGATAGGTAACTAAACTTCTTGGCTTTGATTATGAAATACTTATCGAAAGGGGAAAGAGAATGTTGTTGCAGATGCTCTATCACGGCTACCGAGACAAGCTGAAAGTTTAGCCATCTCCCTTCCCTCCACCGACTTCCTCTAGGACATTAGGGAGGAATAGAAGAATGACCCAAAGGCCTGGGACATCATAGAAAAATTGAAGAAGGATCCGGGTTCCATGGGCCACTATACTTGGGATTCAAAGGACCTGCACTACAAAAGTCGAATTGTGATTGTTCCTTCTTCCCCTTGTATTCAGATTATTTTGCATGAGATGAAGTCTTCACCTTCAACAGGGCACCCTAGATTTCTGAGAACATACAAGAGGATGAAGTAAAACTTCTTTTGCAATAGCATGAAAAAATTGATTTATGATTATGTATCTAAATGTGATGTATGCCAGCAACAAAAAGGTGAAACAATGGCAAATCTGAGAAAACTGCCAATATCTATATTGGACTCAGCATGGACTGGCATCTCCATGGATTTTAACGAAGGGCTACTATTATCTCAAGGTAAAAGAATGATTTTTATGGTGGTAAATCATCTAACTAAATATGCTCATTTTTGTGGTGTGAGACATCCTTATACTGCTATCAGCATTGCTCAACTTTTTGTGGAAAATATTGTAAAACTGTATAGGATGCCAAGGTCGATTATAAGCAACTGTGACAAGGTGTTTATAAGTAAATTTTGGACTGAGCTCTTCTAACTATAAGGCACCCAACTGAAGATGAGCATAGCCTACTATCCACATACGGATAGCCAAACAGAAGTTGTGAACAGATGTCTCGAGACTTACTTATGGTACTTCACCACTAACCAACCCAAAGAGTGGATAAGGTGGCTTTCTTGGGCTGAATGATAGTACAATATAACTTATCATTCATTAACCAAATGTATCCCTTATGAGGTATTGTATGGCTGACCGCCCCTTGTAATATCGAAATACATAATTAGTGCGGTCAAAGTAGATTAGGTCAACTAAAATTTAATTGACAGGGACAAGCTTTTACAACTGCTGAAGGACAACCTAACTATCGCTTAAGCCCACATGAAGCAACAAGTAGACACTCACCAGAGCGGACAAAAATTTTTAGTAGGAGATTGGGTTTACCTTCGCCTATAACTATACAAGCAGTTGTCAATCAACACCAGAGCATCGATGAAGTTATCTCCACGATTCTATGGACCATATTAGATTTTGGAGTATATTGGGGTTATGATATACAAATTAAAGCTTTCAGATGATGCTAAGATCTATCTCGTCTTCTATGTATCCTTGCTAAAGCCGAAATTGGGAGAACGAGAGTTAGCATAGACTCAGTTGTCGAATACTACAAATGATGATGAGATTGAAGCCCAACCTGAAGCTATACTTGATCGGAGGATTATAATGCACCGATGATGCCCTTCAACTAAAGTACTCATGAAGTGGAATAACTTACCATCAGAAGGCACGACATGTGAGTCTTACGAGGCGATGAAGATCCGATTCCTAGAGTTTATTGACCCTTAGTCTTGAGGACAAAGCTGATTTTAAGAAGACGGGCTTGATAGGACTCCAACAGGGTTGAGCCCTAATCACCCTAGAAATAATTAATAAAAACCTGTGAAATTATAATAAAATCTCACCTAACCACTTTTATTATATAAAGAAGTGTATCTAGGATTTAGATTGGGGCCTTAGGGCTTAGTAGTCACTGCTCCCTTTATTGGGTTTGTCGGCTAGGGTTTCCCCTTGCTTTGGTCGGTTAATGAGCCAACCTAGCTGCCCCCTATTCCTACTAAGGCAGGTTAGTTATAGAAGGGGCAAAGGGATAATTTTATTTAGGTAAGCACCCCTTGGGCTAGGGTTTAGAACCCTATATAATGATGTAGCCGCCCCCTCTCTTTTATCAAGTAAGATTAATCTTTTATTCAGCCTTGTGCCGAGTTCTAGGAGGGAGGAACCCCTATAGCGTTCCAAGGGTTGATTCCCCTTTGAGATCAAAATCTATAGGACTCCTTCTCGGGTTCTATCATTAACCTTGTATTATTGGATCTCTATCTAATAATCCTCTTTAGTCTCTAATTGGGCCTCATGCAAGGAGTCTATCAATACAGGGTCTCATCTAATAAGAATAGTAGCTAATTGAATCTCTATCCAATCATCTATTTCCTGACGTATCCACCATATGTATATGATCCTCTAGGCCCAATACTGAGCTAGCCATAAATCACTCCCATCAAAACTTCTTTTGATATAATGAATTATGATCTTCATAATAATTCACTTGACTCATTGACTATGGACGTACTAGGCCACTACGTCATAGTCCCTAGACGATATAAGGGGATCATATCCATCAGACCTATCTATCTACAGTTATCATGTATCTATAGTCCCTTATCCAACTAATATCTCAATGACCACATATTGGACATGGTACTATCAGGCTACATATGAAATCCGTTTGAGTCTTGCTCTAATTGAATTCTTCCGGAGAACTCCTCTCTCAATTTGATTGACCTTGGCTAGGGATTTGTCTGAGCAAGCACATATGTGATATTCCTCTCATGATATCAAGAGTGGATGATCCTTTACTGACACTCAATTGCTTTCGTACAGTTGACTACCAATCCCGATAACAGACTATACTAGATCTGGAACTTTCCAAACCTATAAGTCCGACGTCAAAGAAAGGAGTACTCAAATAAGACATCTTTGGTGTCTCAAGTCTAAGGACCAGATGCAGAATTGGTACTATGGAATCACTGTCTCACATTAGATATCATTAATCGTATAACATTCCATAGGTGGATCAATCAGTAAACTCATTCTCCATTGAGTACTTGTACTATATCCTTAGTTTCTTCACATAAGTGGCTATGAGACCAGCCGCCTCCATTATATATGGATGAGTATATAGTACATCAATATGTCCGATTATCTCACGAGTAACCTATGATCGGAATTGTTTAAGATCTATGTTTAAAGGTGAATCGATCTCATTATCATGATCTCATCGCGATCCAATTCCCATTGCACAAAACCAAGGACATCACAATATATATATATATATATATATATATATATATATATATATATATATATATATATATATATATATATATACTAGATAATATAATGTGAGAATATACTAGTAATAATCATAAGTAAAAAGATCGCTCAGCATGTCACACGTGCCACCACTCATAATTGGCTTGCAGGGCACCTATAACCAGCAATCTCCTACTTGACCTAAAGCCAATCACCTATGTGTCTGATCCCCATCAGACCCCTGTAACGTTCAAATATAATCTGAGCCAATAACTTCATTAGTGAATCTACAATGTTATCTTCGGACGAAACTCTTTCCCTTGTTATATCTTTCTGGGCTATGATCTCTTTAATTAAGTAGAACCTCCTTAGAACAATTCTGATGAGAGCTATATTCCCTTGTTGAAGCTATTGCCCTATCGCTGTCACAGTATATGGGAATAAGCTCCACGCTACTTGGTACGACTCCCAAATCTCTAATGAACTTCTTCATCCACACCCTTTCTTTTGCTACTTTTGTTGTAGCAATGTATTCTGCCTCTGTGGTCGAGTTAGCAATAGTATCTTAGAACTCTTCCAGCTTACTACTCCTCCATTCAGAGTGAAAATATACCTTGAGTTCGACTTACTATCATCAATGTCAGACTGAAAACTCAAGTCCGTGTAGCCCTCAACTTGGAGGCTACCTCCTCCATATACCAGTAAAAGATTCTTAGTCATTCTCAAGTACTTATGGATACACTTTACTACCTTCTAATGTTTCAAACCTAAATCCGCCTAATACCTGCTCATGACACTCAGCGTATGCACTATATCAGGCCTGATACATAGCATAGCATGCATGATAGACTCTATTGCTAAGGTATAGGATATCCTATCCATGTTTGTCCTTTTTTAAGGAGTCTTTGGGGATATACTCATAGAAAGTGATATTTCTTGTCTCATTAGTATGAGACATCTCTTAGAATTCTTCATGCCAAACCTTTTGACAATATAGTCCATGTACCTAGATTAGGATAAACTAAGCATCCTCTTGGATCTATCTCTATAGATCCGGATCCCCAAAATATAGGATGCTTCCCCTAAGTCTTTCATAAAGAAGTTTCTAGATAGCCTAGCCTTTATTATAGATAGCATTCCTACATTATTATCAATGATTAGAATGTCATCCACATATAGTACCAAGAATGTGATAGTACTCCCACTTACCTTCCTGAACACACAAGGCTCATCTTCATTCTTAATGAAGTTATAAGATTAGATTGCCTCATCAAATCTTATGTTTAACTTCGGGAAGCTTGCTTCAATCCATAAATGGATCTGAGCAATCTGTACACTTTATCTGAACTCTCTCTGGATATGAACCCCTCTAGCTATATCATATACATCTCCTCCTCGAGGTTGCCATTAAGAAAATATCATTTTCACATCCATTTGCCAGATCTTATAGTCATAGTGTGCTGCAATGACCAAAAGAATTTTGATGGATTTAAGTATGGCTATAGGTGAAAAGGTTTTGTCATAGTCAACCCCTTGCCTTTGACGATATCCTTTAGCTACCAACCTTGCCTTATAGGTCTCTATCTTTCCATCCACTCCGATCTTCTTGTTAAAAATCTATTTACAATCGATGGGTACGATACCCTTAGGTGCATTAACAAGGTTCTAAACCTTGTTAGAGTACATGAAAACCATCTCAGAATTCATGGCTTCTTACCACTTTCCAGAATCTATACTCATAATAGCCTCCTCATAGGTCTAAGGATCAATATCCTGAGAGTCATCTCCATTGATATATCTCACATATCTTTCAGAGGGTGAGATACTTTGATAAACCTGCACAAAGTTAGAACTTGTGTGCTAGGTACCTGAACAGACTCTAGAATTATACTTGAGCTAGGCTCTCCAACCTCCTTAACTCTATCTCACTCCTATTGTTTCCACCAAGAATGTGTTCCTTCACAAGGAACACAGCTCTCTTAGCAACAAAGACTTTTTGGTCATCGGGATGATAAAAATAATACTAACAAGTTTCCTTAGGGTATCTCACGAACTTACACCATTCTATCATTGATTCCAACTTATTGAGATTATGTCTTTTAATATGGGTAGGACAACCCCAAATCTTAACCATCTTGAGATCAGACATCTTTCTTTTCCATATCTCATATGATGTAGATACTATCGACTTTGATTAAACTCTATTCAGAAGGTAAGTTGTTGTCTCTAGAGTATATCTCCAAAATGAGATGGGTAGGTCAATGAAACTTATCATGGATCGTACCATATGTAATAGTATATGATTCCTCCTTTCTAATACACCATTGAGCTGAGGTGTATATGGAGGTGTCCATTGGGATAGAATCTTATGGTCTCTAAGGAAATGGGTGAACTTCATACTCAAGTACTCTCCTCCTCAATTTGATCGAAGCGTCTTAATACTCTTTCCAATCTGGTTCTCTACTTCATTCTTATATTCCCTGAATTTCTTAATGGCCTCGGACTTATATTTCATTAAGTACACATGTTCATACCTAGAGAAATTATTAGTGAATGTAATGAAGTATGAGTAACCACCTATAGCCTGAGTCGATGTAGGGTGACCATCCTAACAATGTACGAGTTCTAATAACTCAGTGGCTCTTTATCTAGTTCCACTAAAAGGAGAGTTGGTCATCTTCCCACGAAGACAAAATTCGCAAGTTACAAATGACTCATCTATTTTCCTCTTTGACATATTTATACATGATGTTTGAGACGTGTTTAACATATATAAGCCATTTATCATAGTCCCTCTAGTGATGATCTCATCATCCATAATTATTGAACAACTATTATTCTTAAAACTAATTTATATCCACTAATTATCAAATAAGAGATAAAAATAATATTTTTAATAACAAAGGAAACAAAATATCATATATCTAATATAATAATAGCTCCACCAGGCAGATGTAGGGTAATCATCCTAACAATAACTATAGCAACTACGTCAACTCTTGCTCTATTGCCTATCTTGAGGTCCATCTCGCCTTTGGCCAATCTCCTAGGTCTTGCCAGAACCTGCAACGAATTACAAATATGATAAGCACTCCCGGTATCTAATACCCATCTTGAGGTATTAGATATGATAAGCACTCTCGATATCCAATACCTATCTTGAGCTCTACCAGGTTGATGTAGGGTGATCATCCCAACAACAACTGTAGTAATTGCATCAACTCTTGCTCCATTGCCCATCTTGAGGTCCATCTCGCCTTTGACCAATCTCCTAGGTCTTGCCAGAACCTACAACAAATTATAGATATGATAAGCACTCCCAGTATCCAATACCCATGTGTTATCATGAAAATATGACAAGTAGAGACTAATCATGAATATACTTAAAGCTTCTCCAAGCTTCTGTTTCACCTTATTTGCAAGGTGTCCTTACGGTTCCTCTTCTGGGGCCCATCTTCGCCACAGCGGAAGCACTATCTTTTGTCCTTTGTCGGGTCTTTCTTGACAACCTTTGCCTTACTCGATCTTTCTTTGTTCTTGCCCTTCTTAAGGGTCTTAATGACATTCCCTTTCTTCTTGGTCCCACCAATATAGAGAGTTGACTTCTTTTTTTTGATGGTACTCTCAGCTTCCCTTAATATATTGAGGAGCTCAGGTAGAGTCACCTCAAATTAGCTTATGTTAAAATTCATAATCAAGTGAGAAAATGAATCTGGCAGGGACTGAAGTATAAGATCAACATACATGTTATCCTCTAGGACTCTTCCTAGATATACTTCACATAGCTAGCGATTTCATCCTCGCTTGCCCCTTCCTCCAGTATGGGCATAATTGTATCAAGAATGTATATAATTTTCTCCTATGTAAAAATAATTCTCAAATTACAGAGCCAATCCATGTAGTTAGGACCAGTGAGGCGATTGACATAAAGTATTATACGCAGGGGGTTTGCAAGCAATCTGTTTAAGATATAGCACAAATAAATAACATGCAGATTTTATAGAAAATACTAATTAAGATATGGACTTCTATCTTAATGTACTCCCATTATTTTTACTACGAATCATGTGATACCCTCGACATGTGAGACAGAAGACTTCGACAAACTCTTAGAGGGGATCAAGATCCAATTGACGTCTTAATGCAACCTCGAGGGACTTGACCAATTACACTATGCCCAAAAGGTAGACAACTTTTGTCAATCACAACTCTTTGTGATTCTCATCATGTTTGGCCTCTGAAGCATCATGGTCTCGAGGGACTCGACTAACCATGATGTTCAGTTAAGTCATCACCATCATTTAAAGATGAGTTTAACTTAATGATATGCCCTTGAGGGACTCGACCAAGCATACCATGTCCTCAGGTCATTGGTAACATCCTTATGTTATAGGCAATATCTCGATTATGTAGATAGGTGAGCCTCGAGGGACTCGACCAACTCAACCTATTTCATGATTCAATTTCTTCCTATAACGATGGAAGGCCACGTGGGTCAATCTTATTACCTCATGCTTACCGACTTAATATTATCATAGGAGGGGTTTTTGTTTTATATCGATCTTGTAATTTATCATGTCACACATATACATATTTAATATATATATCTACATCCCATATATATATATATATATATATATATATATATATATATATATATATATATATATATATATATATATATATAGTAGGTGTATAACACATATCATATATGTAAGCCACACTAGATAATCATGAGCCATCATTTAATATGATTAAACCTGAGCCAATAGGCCTAATCACTCACAATAGGATCTATGTGTGCATTGATGCATCTCCATGCCTTGTGATTGTTAATCTTATCATCATTGGTTTGGTTAGATCCTCGTCGCATCACCATATGTCGTGATCTCCCACCATGACATCATGGGTCCTACTATCAACTCCATGCTTCCACTGCACCTATCCATGTAATTATAAAAAAATAATCACAAGCACGCAACCCGATAGTAACTAGAAAATCGGAGACTCGTAGGCCCTAATAATAATAATAATCATAATTATACACACCATAACACATGGCTCATGATTATCTATCCACATCACACATCATATAACATATATGATTACTAGATATATAATAATTAATTAAATTATTTAATTAATTATTTTTATAAAATCAGTATATGTTAGGAATTTTTAGAATTATCAAGGGTATTTTTAAAATTTTAGATAAAAGGATAGTCCTTGAAATTTCTAGAATTGTTGAGGATATTTTTGATATTATGGGCATATGATAGACACTAAAATTTTTTAAATTTTAAGGGGTAAAAATATCCATTTATCGAAAAGAAAATGCTAATCGTAGCCCTTGCCCTCACTGTATCATCGTCGCCGCTCCTACGCAGGCGGCTGCTACCCTTGCCTATGGGTGAGCGCTACTACCTCGGGCGATAGCCCCTCCGGGCAGGCGGAGCCGCCTTGCACGGGCGTTGCCCCTACTACCGGTCACTCTTGCGAGTGCCGCCTTGGCCGTGGGGCTACCCCTTGCGGCCTGGCCGCCCTTACAAGCGATTGCCACTACGGGTGGCTGCCCTTGTAGGGGACCTTGGCCATAATTGGCTGCCCCTGTTGGGGCCTGGCCATGGTTGGCCACCCCTACAGAGTGTCTGGCCATGGCCGACCACCCTTACAGGTGGTCTGGCCATGGTCAACCACCCCTACAGGTGGCCGGCTACCCCCATCCTCGCTACGTTCGCTGCCAAAATGCAGCAAGAATACATAAGACAATTCTACGTGATTCAATCTCATCACACATAGTTTAAAACTAATTTTCGCACGAACAACCTGGCTCTGATACCATTGTTGCGAAACCTTAGCGGAAGTATTACATGCACAATGGAAGATCAAAACAAATTTTTTGTTCACATAGATCAAATCGTTATGGAAAAGATTGGTGCGAAAAAAACTATGAAACTAAAAAACTCATATCATGTGAGAGATTATTTTTGCCAAGGGAGATCGTATATCCCTATTTTCCAGATCTGAATAGAGAGGATGAAAGAGGTCAATCGTTATCCTCTTTGGCAGTACCCATACGATGGACTCTCTAGCGATACTCCTCCAATTATAGTCTTAGGTCTCACAACTCTTGCGCTGAGGGATGGAGGAGAATAGGAGAAGGTGGCCAAAGCTGTAGCCTATCAACTATTAGCCTCCCCTTCTATTTATAGAGAATCATCAAAAACACTATAGGTCTTGCCTTAGTGGGTATTGGATCTCTATCCAATTATCTATTAACCTTGCATTATTGAATCTCTATCCAATAATCCCCTTTGACCTCTAATTGGGCCTCATGTAAGGAGCCCGTCAGTACAGAGCTTCATCTAATAAGAACATGGGCTAATTGAATCTCTATCCAATCTTTTATTCGCTGAAGCATCCACTATATATATATTGACCCTCTAGGCCTGATACCAAGCTGGCCGTGAGTCGCTTCTATTAGAACTCCTTTTGATATAGTGAATTATTATCTCCATAATAATTCACTTGACTCATCGACTATTGATGTACTAGGCCACTACGCTATAGTCTCCAAACGATACAGGAGGATCAAATCTATTAAACTTGTCTATCCATAGTTACCATGTATCTATAGTCACTCATCCAACTAATATCCCAAATATCATATATTAGACATGGTACTGTCAAGCCACATATGGAATCCATATGAGTCTTGCTCTAATCGGATTCTTTCGAAGAACTCCTTCTCTCTCAATCCAAATGACCCTGATCACAGATTTGTTTGAGAAAGCACATATGAGATATTCCTCTCGTGATACCAAGGTGGATGATCCTTTATTGACACTCAATTACCTTTGTAAGATTAACTACTAATCTTGAAAACTGATCGTACAAGATCTGAAACTTTCCAAACCTATAAGTTCGGTGTCAAAAAAAGGAGTACTCAAACAAGACATCTTTGGTGTATCAAGTCTAAGGACCAGATACATAACTGAGACTATGAAATCACTGACTGACACTAGGCATCATTAACCATATATCATTCTATAGGCGGATCAATTAGTGAACTCATTCTCCAATAAGCATATGTACTATATCCTAAGTGTCTCCACATAAGTGGCTATGAGACCAGTCGCCTCCATCATATAGACGGGTATATAATATACCGATCTGTCCGGTTATCGTGATATCCCTCTCGAGGAACTTATTGTCACGCCCCTCCAAAATATCGACAATATTTAAAATTTTCCTCACAACTAAACCAGGATCCAAACACACATTTTGAGGTCACTAAGAAAACATTCAGATCAAATTTTCACCTCTATAGTCTACAAATTCATCACCCTGTGCAGTTCATAAACATACCACGCATTACTCGATAATTCATATAATCTGAACTCAACTCTTCAAAATAATAGCCACACATAAACTCATAAGTGGGGAAGTCTATGCAGTCACCAAATCAACGATTACCATAAGTTCATGTCATTACATTAATTTAACTTAACATTCCAAAATCCTATACATGAGGGATCCTTTGTCTTACACAAAATCCACAGGTTTAGATTCATCGTCACATTTCATAAGATGCAAAGTAGCTTATACAATAAAAACACATATGCTAACAAAGATCTGCCCAAAATCTTCTAAACTTTCCACCACCTCAGCCCAATCTTAACAATTTAGCAAGCGATACGCTATCCTGAAAAATTTATCAACAAACGGGGTGAGCATAAGGAGCTCAGCAAGTGACTAACATATCCATATCAAACTAATACAATTTCCAAAGGGATACAATTTCAAATTACAAGGCAGAATATACGATTTCGTAGACATAATATCGTTAGGAGCAGAAACATAATTGTCTTTTCAATCTTACATATTTGGTTCCTGACAGATGGGGCATAGAGTAATTGGAGCATCTCAGTAACAAAGGAAACATATCGGAGCTTATCAGTGACATACGAAATGTTACGAAGCATATCAACGGCATATGGAATATTTCGAAGCAAAATCATCAGTGAATGAAGCATTTCAGAGCATATTAAAAACAAATATCGTACAGAAGCTCAAACGTCGTCCTTGACGTCGCAATCATATCATTCTTATCCGAGCATGAGCGAAACAACTCACCAAAACTCGGATGTCATATCAAACATATAGAAGGTGTAGTGGGATCTCGGAATGTGATCCATCCATTTCTGAATGACCACCGACAAATGTCTCCCACGTCGGGAGCTCCATCCACCCACGTCTAGGTGAAGTCGGAAGGGGCCGAGCATCGCAGGCTCTAAGCACATACCCTTTACCATTTCTGGCAAAGGTCCAGAATATCCCACAGAGCGGGACCCCACATAGCGGGCAATAAGTGCATACCCTTTACCATTTTTGGCAAAGGTCCAGACAATCCCACACACCAGAGTACAAGAGGGCAGTTTTAACAATAAGTAGCATATGTCGGAAACACACGCGGAACAACAAAACGTGCATGTGCCTTTTCGAGACAATACGAAACAAAGAACAAATCTCTCACAAATGTATTCAGATTTGGAATGAAATGAAAACAAGAGTGTACATGGATTCCAAGCAATCATATTTAGTTTAATTCCAATAAGAAGGTTAGACAAATTCAATATCCAAAGGAATGGAACAGAATACGCGAAATCGACCAAAGCTCGATTTCGGACAGAATTCCAGTGGCACAACAAACAAATATTTCAGAATATCAATTATGCTCCAATACCCATAAGAAAGCTATGGTCGAACCATATATCAATCTATATTTTGATGGAATAAATTTCGTATGAAACAGGGTTCCCAACACGGAGTTACTTTTGATTTGGTAACCCAAGGGCAAAAACACAATCACTGTTTTGTAGAATTTATAGGGTCGGATTCAACAGATAATAGGGTAGGAAATTGAATTCCAAATTTTTCAAACTATATGTCAAAAGAAAGATTTTCAAGTCTAGTTTCAGATAAAATCAGTTTGGTATAAATCAGAATTTTCAACAGGGAGTTATAGGCATTTTAGTATTGATAGGTCAGAAATCTTGAACTCTATTTTACAACGTCTATAGGCTCATTTGAAACAGATGTTTGGTTAAGTATTCGGTGTCCAAAATCTACAAAATTAGTGTAAAAAGGAAGATATAAGAGTCTAATTTCAAACAAAATAGTTCCTGCCTGAATTCACATTTTGTACTGAAACTTGTAGCTGAAATAGTGTATAGGGGTCAGTTTACCGAAAAACTTCAGAATCTATGGTTCTATATCCAAAGAGAGACATATCAGTTTCTAAATAGAAATCCTTCAATTTATTTTGAATCCATATAAAAACAGAGACTAAAGATTCTATAGGATGGGGTTAAAACACTTGCCTTTGATAATTTTGACCCTAAGTGAAAAGATTTGAGCAAGAACCCTTAAAGCCCCAATTTTCTTCTTCTTCTTCTTCTTCTTCTTCTTCTTCTTTCTTTCTTTCTTTCTTTTTTTTTTCCCTGATCATCCACGCAGCTGCCTTCTCTGCTTCCTTAAGAACGAAGGCAGAGAGGCTTAAACGGTGAAATTTGTCATTTTATACATTTTGCAATTTAGTCCTTGCATTTAGTATATTTAGGATTAGGTCCTCAGGGTTTACATATAGGTCCTCAGATTCTTTCTTTTTTTTTTTTTTGAACAGATCACCCAAATCTTACAAATAAGTTACCTCTGATTCATACTCTATTTCTTTTATCAATTTAAAATGAATGCTTACATTATCACCATAAATTTATATGAAAATTCGGAAATGAGGGGTGTTACACTCTCCCCCCCCTTAAAAGAAAATTTTAGTCCTCTAAATTTATCGTACCTCTATTGATGAAAAGACTGGGATACACCTTTTTCATTTCCTCCTTTAGCTCCCAAGTTGTCTCCTCTCCAGAATGATGTCTCCAATTTACTTGAACCAGTCGGATGACCCGATTCCTTAAGACTTTTTCTTTCTTATCAACAATCTGAATAGGCTCTTCCACATAAGATAAATCTTTATCGATCTCCACCAGCTCATACTTAATGATGTGAGTAGGGTCATATATATACTTTTTAATCATCGAGACATGAAATATATCATGGACATGGCACAATGCTGGTGGCAAGGCAATCCTGTATGCGACAGAACCAACCCTCTCAAGAACCTCAAAAGGTCCAATAAATCTTGGGCTTAATTTTCCTTTCTTCCCAAACCTTATAATGCCTTTGGAAGAGGAGACTTTTAAGAATACAAAATGTCCGATTTTAAACTCAATATCTCGTCTTTTATTGTCGGCATAACTCTTGTGACGACTCTGAGCAGTCTTTAACCTTTTCCTTATAATTTGAATTTTCTCGGTAGTTTCTTGTACCTTGTCCGGTGCTAACAGCTTTCTGTCACCAACTTCCTCCCAACATATAGGTGTTATGCACTTTCGCCCATATAAAGCTTCATAAGGAGCCATCTGAATACTTGAATGATAACTATTATTATACGTGAACTCAACAAGTGAAATATCCTTATCCCATTCACCTTTCCAATCTATAACATAGGCTCTAAGCAAATCCTCAAGTGTTTGAATTGTTCTTTCTGACTGACCATCAGTCTGAGGATGATATTCAGTACTAAACTTAACTTTAGTGCCCATCGACTTCTGCAATCTTCTCCAGAATCTAGAGAGAAATCTGGAGTCTCTATCAGAGATGATCTCCTTTGGAATACCATGAAGTCTTACTATTTCATTGACATATAAATCTGTAAGTTTATCAAGCGAATAAGTCATATTAATCGGTAGGAAGTGTGCAGATTTTGTTAACCTATCAATGATAATCCAAATAGCATCATGCTTCCTAGAGGTTCTGGGTAATCCTGAAACAAAATCCATAGTAATTAATACATTCCCATTTCCATTCAGGGATATCTAAAGGTTGCAACAACCCTCCAGGTCTTTGGTGTTCTACTTTGATTTGCTGACAAGTCAAACATTTTGAAACATACATTGCAATTTCCTTCTTCTTCACTAATAGTACCGGAGCACCCCATGGGGATACACTGGGTCGTATGAAACCCTTATCTAATAATTCTTGTATTTGCTTCTTTAACTCCTCTAGCTCGAGTGGTGCCATTCTGTAGGGAGGCTTAGATATTGGGGTTGTACTGGGGACTAGATCAATAGCAAATTCACCCTCTCTATCTAGAGGTAAACCAGGCAAGTCATCTGGGAATACATCAGGAAATTCTTTGACCACTACAATTTCATCTAGGTGGGTTTCCTGATCTGAATGCTCCTTTACACACACCATATAACAAAAATAACCTTTCTGCATAAGACGATAAACTTGAAGTGCTGATATCAAGCAAGGAGGTAAATCATGCCTAATGCCCTCAAAGAAAAATATAGGCTGATCCGGTATGCGAAGTAATTATTTTTTTGTAACAATCAATACTAGCGTGATGAGAAGATAACCAATCCATACCAAGTATAATATCAAAGCCCTGGATCTCTAGGAGAATCAAATCAGCAAGGAGTTCGCGGTCTCCAATAGAGATCAAACAAGATGGGTAGACCAAGTTTGTTGCCAATGAATCTCCAACAGCAGTTGTTACATATAACATATAATCTAGGGGTTTAGGTAGAATATCCAAGTGACAAGCAAAGTATTGTGAAACAAACGATAAGTTGGAACCGGGATCAAACAAAACTTTTGCATTTCTTTTAGAAACAGGAAGAATACCTTCCACCACTGATTTGGAAGCCTTAGAATCTTGTTCAGTGATAGCGTACACTCTAGCATAGGCTGAGGGTCTAGGAGACAGTGGCTCTTTCTTCCTTTTCAGTGGGCAATCTCTTAATTGATGATCTAGCTTTCCACAACCAAAACATACTCCAGTCACTCGAAAACACTGACTTGTTTCATGATTTAATCCACATTTTGCACATAACTGTGTCCTCCCCAATGGTTTCCCAAATCTAGATGTCTTAAACCTCTTGTTACTAGCTTCATATTCATTTTCTCTCCTGCTTTTGCCAGTAAATTTGTCCCTTTTGTTCTTGCCAATGATTTCTTGAATTTTCTCTATGTCTCTTTCAATTTTCAAAGCTCGTTCTACCGTATCAGCATATGTTCGTAATTTTAAAGCTGACATTCGGCTTCTTATTACTGGCCGTAATCCCCTTTCAAACCTTCTTGCTTTTCTAGATTCATCATCAGTCATATGTGTGGCAAACCTGGAGAGCTCAGTGAATTTTGATTCATACTTTGTAACCGTCATACTTCCCTGGATAAGATTCAAGAACTCCAATTCTTTTTGCTCTCTCATACAATCTGGAAAATATTTATCGTTAAACTTTTCTTGGAATAACTTCCATGTCATTGGCTCATGTTTGATTTCAGACATCCTCTTAATCATTCTCCACCGTGTTCGACTTCTCCTTCCAAAGATAAAGGTGGCAAGAAAAACCTTTCGATCATCAGGGTAATTTAAAGCATCAAATATTTTCTCTATCTGCATCATCCATCGTTCTGCCACCATGGGATCAGACTCACCACTAAAACTGGGAGGACTAAGCTTCTTAAATTGTCCAATTCCCAACCCCGTCTGGTTTGATGTCTCTGTTTCATCATTACTTCCTTGATGGACAGGTTGTTGTTGTTGTTGCATCACTTGTGCCATAGTCTCCAAAGTCCGCATGATACCACTCAATTGATCAGCAGTAGATGCAACAGGAGAACCAGATGATCTCGTCATCCTCGCTTCCTAAAACATCAAAAAAACATTTTCTTTGATCAATCTCTAAATGATAGTCAATAAACCTCAAAAAGAGCATATTCTTAGTGATTCTCAAATCATGCTCTGATACCACCTCTGTCACGCCCCTCCAAAATATCGACAATATTTAAAATTTTCCTCACAACTAAACCAGGATCCAAACACACATTTTGAGGTCACTAAGAAAACATTCAGATCAAATTTTCACCTCTATAGTCTACAAATTCATCACCCTGTGCAGTTCATAAACATACCACGCATCACTCGATAATTCATATAATCTGAACTCAACTCTTCAAAATAATAACCACACATAAACTCATAAGTGGGGAAGTCTATGCAGTCACCAAATCAACGATTACCATAAGTTCATGTCATTACATGAATTTAACTTAACATTCCAAAATCCTATACATGAGGGATCCTTTGTCTTACACAAAATCCACAGGTTTAGATTCATCGTCACATTTCATAAGATGCAAAGTAGCTTATACAACAAAAATACATATGCTAACAAAGATCTGCCCAAAATCTTCTAAACTTTCCACCGCCTCAGCCCAATCTTAACAATTTAGCAAGCGATACGCTATCCTGAAAAATTTATCAACAAACGGGGTGAGCATAAGGAGCTCAGCAAGTGACTAACATATCCATATCAAACTAATACAATTTCCAAAGGGATACAGTTTCAAATTACAAGACAGAATATACGATTTCGTAGACATAATATCGTTAGGAGCAGAAACATAATTGTCTTTTCAATCTTACATATTTGGTTCCTGACAGATGGGGCATAGAGTAATTGGAGCATCTCAGTAACAAAGGAAACATATCGGAGCTTATCAGTGGCATACGAAATGTTACGAAGCATATCAACGGCATATGGAATATTTCGAAGCAAAATCATCAGTGAATGAAGCATTTCAGAGTATATCAAAAACAAATATCGTACAGAAGCTCAAACGTCGTCCTTGACGTCGCAATCATATCATTCTTATCCAGAGCATGAACAGAAACAACTCACCAAAACTCTAGATGTCATATCAAACATATAGAAGGTGTAGTGGGATCTCAGTCAGAATGTGATCCATCCATTTCTGAATGACCACCTGACAAATGTCTCCCACGTCTGGGAGCTCCATCCACCCACGTCTAGGTGAAGTCAGAAGGGGCCGGCAGAGCATCGCAGGCTCTAAGCTCATACCCTTTACCATTTCTGGCAAAGGTCCAGAATATCCCACAGAGCGGGACCCCACATAGCGGGCAATAAGCGCATACCCTTTACCATTTCTAGCAAAGGTCCATACAATCCCACACACCAGAGTACAAGAGGGCAGTTTTAACAATAAGTAGCATATGTCGGAAACACACGCGGAACAACAAAACGTGCATGTGCCTTTTCGAGACAATACGAAACAAAGAACAAATCTCTCACAAATGTATTCAGATTTGGAATGAAATGAAAACAAGAGTGTACATGGATTCCAAACAATCATATTTAGCTCAATTCCAATAAGAAGGTTAGACGAATTCAATATCCAAAGGAATGGAATCGATCGAAATCGACCAAAGCTCGATTTGGACAGAATTCCATGTACAAACAAATATTTCAGAATATCAATTATGCTCCAATACCCATAAGAAAGCTATGGTCGAACCATATATCAATCTATATTTTGATGGAACAAATTTCGTATGAAACAGGGTTCCCAACACGGAGTTACTTTTGATTTGGTAACCCAATGGCAAAAACACAATCACTGTTTTGTAGAATTTATAGGGTCGGATTCAACAGATAATAGGGTAGGCAATTGAATTCCAAAATTTTCAAACTATATGTCAAAAGAAATATTTTCAAGTCTAGTTTCAAATAAAATCAGTTTGGTATAAATCAGAATTTTCAACAGGGAGTTATAGGGATTTTAGTGTTGACAGGTCAGAAATCTTGAACCCTATTTTACAACGTTTATAGGCTCATTTGAAACAGATGTTGGGTTAAGTATTCGGTGTCCAAAATCTACAAAATTAGTGTAAAAAGGAAGATATAAGAGTCTAATTTCAAACAAAATAGTTCTTGCCTAAATTCACATTTTGTACTGAAACTTGTAGCTGAAACAGTGTATAGGGGTTAGTTTACCGAAAAACTTCAGAATCCATGGTTCTATGTCCAAAGAGAGACATATCAGTTTCTAAATAGAAATCCTTCAATTTATTTTGAATCCACATAAAAACAGAGACTAAAGATTCTGTAGGATGGGGTTAGAACACTTGCCTTTGATAATTTTGACCCTAAGTGAAAAGATTTGAGCAAGAACCCTTAAAGCCCCAATTTTCTTCTTCTTCTTCTTCTTCTTCTTCTTCTTCTTCTTTCTTTCTTTCTTTCTTTCTTTTTGTTTTCCCTGATCATCCACGCAGCTGCCTTTTCTGCTTCCTTAAGAACGAAGGCAGAGAGGCTTAAACGGTGGAATTTGTCATTTTATATATTTTACAATTTAGTCCTTGCATTTAGTACATTTAGGATTAGGTCCTCAGGGTTTACATATAAGTCCTCAGATTCTTTTTTTTTTTTTTTTTTTTGAACAGATCACCCAAATCTTACAAATAAGTTACCTCTGATTCATACTCTATTTCTTTTGTCAATTTAAAATGAATGCTTACATTATCACCAGAAATTTATACGAAAATTCGGAAATGAGGGGTGTTACACTTATGATCATGATTGTTTAGGATATGTGTTTAAAGATGAATTGATCTCATTATCGTGATCTCATTACGATTCAATTCCTATTACAAAGAACTAAGCACATCATAATATATATATATATATATATATATATATATATATATATATATATATATATATGCACCAAATAATATAATATAAGAATATACTAATAATAATCATAAGCAAAAATATCACGCAGCATGTCACACGTGTCACCACTCACATGATTGGCTTGCATGACACCTGTAACTAGCAAAACACCCGAGGGTCGCTCCATAGATGATAAAGAGTTAAAAGGACTCTCTTCTAAACTAAGCACCTCAGAATAAAACTTAGAAGGTGCAACCTAGGTCGAGCCTCCACGCTCCCCCCCAGTCATACACTCAGTATAAGGACCCTGAGATCAGTACACTCTTCATGCCCCAGCCGATGAATCCTCATTAGAATAGGAAGCCAGCAGTGTGCACTCCAGAGAAGGACCTCGAAGGACACCCTTCCAAGGGGGGTAAATGATAGGGATAATTTTGGTTTACGCCAGCTCATCTGTCACGAAGATTGATACCTAAGTAGTGCTCCATCATCAACTCCCCAATAACACCATAGGGTGTCTCAAAGAACCCAACGACAATAATTGATTGTAACCATCATATCTTATCAAGATCAGAAGTCAGAATAATCACGTTAGTAAAATCCCGAGCTATCCAGTAAGGAAAGGTTGTGAACCAAGTATAAAAGGAACCCCCTATCTCATGTTGAGGGGGGAACGAATGCAAACCATATCTCTATACACTTTCTCTATATTTTCGACTATTGTCATTGTATTTTTCTTTTACTGACTTAAGCATCAAACGAGCCATGCCAAGAAATTGCGGTGCTAGCCTAGCATGTAGGATCGCTCGCCCATCCTTGAGGACACATTAATGGACCAACCTTTGGATGAGGTATCTCGTAGCTTGGAGGAAACTTGTTTGTTTACACAGGCCACCTCAGGTCGGATGCTCATCAATGGAGCGGCCTCTGCTGCACCACCTCACCCTTTCCAAACCCCTTCTGTCAACTAGGAAGGGGCACTAAGGTGAGCCTGCATCTTTGGTAGAGAACCGATCGGACCGACTCATTAGTCAATGGTACTAAGGACACCATCAATGTGAATATTCAATCTCTCCAAGATCAGGTATCGAAACACACACTCAACTCCAAGGAGGCACAAATCAAGAACATAGATCCACGAAAGTTGACATCGAGACTAACTTGAGTGTCAAAGGGGCTGATTCAAAAAGCCTCCTCTTATTTCGATCTTTGTACATGTAATGCCTTAGGAGCATCACCTTTTTATATCAGAAGAATGTACTTTTCACCTCGAATGACTCTGCTTATATGGTTCAAAGCCATGTCAAGTTGATAAGGATGTCAACAACATTTTCCCTCGACACTTACAAAGGCATATATGGTAATTTTTTTTGTTTTAATTGATAAAGGGTTGGATTTATGCTTATTTTTATTTTTGACCAATCACCTAAAACTAAAAACCACTTTAATATCAGACTTTAATTTTCTAAAAATTACTAAAAATTAAAAAATATTTAAAAAAACTTAAAAAGACATAAATGATCACTTTTCTATTTCTAAGTATTAAAAAATAGATATCTTCATCAATATAAACCCTTTTCTAAAAATTACTAAAAAATAAAAATATTTAAAAAACTTAAAAAGACATAAATGATCATTTTCTTATATTTCTAAGTATTAAAAAATAGATATCTTCATGAATATCAACCCTTAAAAGGGTGAACTTGCGTCTTATTCTGGCTAATTTGAGGTAAATTTAGCATTTTTGGCCAAGAAGCAATGAAATATTATCATTTGATATTTTGAAAAGTAAAATTTTTCAAACTTCATTTGCATTATTTTTTGGATCATATTCCAAAAATAGGATAACTATGCTAAAAAACTATAATTCATGTGCTTCTTTTTAAAAATTATTAAGATTTTTATGAATTTAAAATTTTTATAAATACTTAAGATGATTATTTTTCTATGTTAGATTTTTAAAATAAATATTTTCACTAAATTTAGCCCTTAAAAGGCTGAATATATGTTATTTTATAATTTTAATTTGAGGTGATTTTCTTTTGTACAAAGGGTAAGTAGCACTACTAAAAATAGTGTAACTCTGTTGGAAAAGAAAAAAAAAAGCATCATCAATCATTTCAAAACTTTATAGAAGCATATAAAATAATTATGAGAAAAGAGTAATTGACAAAATCATGTTAGCTTTAATATACTAAAATTAATGTAAAAATAATTTTAAGCTTAAAAAATTTCAAAACCATCAAAACTCATTGTAGAACTTTTTTTTAAAAGTTTTAGGCGAATTTAATTTTTTTGGATCGTATTCAAAAATAGTATAACTCAATCTTGAAACTTTTTCTTATCAAGATTCCAAAAAAAATTACGGAAGCATATAGAATGACTATTTAGACTTGAAATGCATCAGACACGGCATTTAGTAAAATTGTAACTTCTAATATGCTGAAATTAGTGAAAAATACGTTTAAGCTTAAAAATATCAAAACCAAAACCTCATTTTAGACTAGTTTATTAGAATTTAGACACTTCAGATTTTAAATGACTTGAGCTACACTTTTTTGAATGCATCCAAAAATAGTCTTAAGATCATTTTTCATCAGGGTTCATTCTATAACTTTATAGAAGCATATAGAATGATTATTTAGGCTTCAAAACCACAAAATAAGGGGCTAATTGATTAAAATATCAAACTTAGTAAAATTTCAGCTTCTAATATGCTGGAATTAGTGAAAATTACCACATTAAGCTTTAAAAAAATTCAAAACAACTAACTCTTATTCTAGAACTAATTTCTCAAAATTTTAGGTGAATTTATATATATTTTTACCATAAATTACTCAAGTTACACTATTTTACATATTTTAATTAAAATTTATCAAATAAAAATACTGAGGATTTGAAAGCAAAATTTATATATATTAAATATGAAATAATACATAAGTTATTTATAAATAATGCTCTTTTTTTCGAGGTTTTATTTACCATATTCTTAACTATAGTTATAAAAATAATATTTTATTAATTGATATATCACTATAATGATATTGGGTCTTATTAATATTTAACGATTATTGAATTACTTTTTAATATTGTGTAATTATTGAATAGATTATACAAATATTGCTATTTTATTATGCTTGACTCTATATTCAACACTATGGTTTTATTTTATTACTTTTCATATCATTATAGTTTTTATAATATTTATATTTATATTTTTAAATTTAATTTAAAAATTATTTTTGTATCGGTTATATATATTGACTATTATTTATTTTTGCACTTGTCTAAAGTTTGGATTGGCTAAATCGGTTTGATTGAATGAGTTAATTCAATTAAGTATAATTGCAAAGGGAAAAAATAAAAAAATGATTGACAATACTTTTATCAGCGACTACGAGAAAACAACATCCATAGGGTGTTTTATTAAACAAAGAACAAAAATGAATGGATTTTCTAAGGAATTCACCCTATATTCATAGGATAAATATGTGAAAATTTTGGAAAACGAAAACAAAGTTGCTCTGAATAGTGTCTGAAATAGGTGATCATTGTGAACGTATTTGTAAAAAGATGGTTACTTTAAAAGATATCGTTCTTGGAAAATAAATATTGCATTGTGTAGAACTATCGTATTACACGTCCTTTATCAACATATTTTTTTTATAGTTTCCAAATCAATGGGTATTTGAAACTTGGGAATCACAATATCACAATATTCTTTTTTTCTTTTTGGTGTGTGTGTCTTCGAATTAAGCTTTGCAAGCATATTTATTTATAGTTTCCAAATCAATGGGTATTTGAAACTTGGGAATCACAATACCACAATATTCTTTTTTTCGTTTTGGTGTGTGTGTCTTCGAATTAAGCCTTGCAAGCATACTCCCTGGAAATTAATGTCCAGAGACTCCTCACAGAAAGGACTATTTTTTCATACAGTAATCAAAATTTTCAAATATAAGCTTATCAATATATTTAAATAATAATAATAATAATAATAAAGTTTCTGGAGGACATTAATATCAATAGTAAATTTGTTACGGAGATTAAATGTATGTTTGCATGTATAGGAGGATACAACTGAGCCCCATCATCGAAAAGCGATCTGTGTCGTCCAGTTCGAGATCTTTCGCTTCACGGCGGTTGAACAAGCGGACAGGAATGTAGAGATAACTGAATATCTCCACGGGGCATCGAGCATGTGAGCCTAATCCATGAAAGGATGCTACAGATAGAACTCAGACGGGGTTTTGTTTCATTGAGAACGGAGGAAAGATAGGCATGATGACCGTGTGTCCCAAGTTAAACTAGATCAGTGCACGTATTAATCAAATTTGAGATAAATATAAATTAAAAAAGGATATGAACTGAATCAGCTTTGAATATGTTCAATTACGTAGATAATTTACCGAATCTCATTCCCTAGATTGTACGAATATGTATAACTTGCTTATGCTGGACTAAAACACCTATTAATCAATTTCAAGACAAACTATGTGAAAAATGCGTTTTTTTGTAGGTGACCTCATATTCGTTAAATTTCAAGCAAAGTCTAACTTGTCCATGCAGAACTAGAAGTGCATTATTGCCTGACTTTTCATTTGAAGGAGAATATTGAAGAACACATCAGTCTCGAAATGAGAAAAATGGGCAATTTGGTCTTGATCCCACGTAAAAGCTGATCATTGTATAATATTCACATGGTATATAGTGAAACAAATGGTGAACAATTGCATAGAATAAGTTAACATAAGCAGCTGTTGTTTTACTCACTGTTGTCGTTTTTTTAATGCAGCGGAGGCATATGTTAAATTCGAGTGTGCAAGGATATTCACATAATTCATAATTCAAATATTTCAGGGGAAAGGTGCGATGAGATGATGACTCTATTATGGGATCTCTGGACTAGCTCCTCGAGGCGGGACTAGTGTTGGTCTTCTCATTCTCTTTGTCGATCGTATCCTGCACAAAAGGTCACAGCCGGGTGAAGTGTCCTTCCAGCTTGGTTTCTCTGATGATTAAGTCAGTTGGGAGCCTGAGCTCTTGAGGATCTCCCCCTCATGGTGTGCTCTGTATATGTTTTTTTCCTCATCATACTGTTTATCAGGATGACTTTTATACCTCCTACCAAGGGGTTGTTGTACGAGGATATTTAATGGTTGGCGACGTCATCATACATGGATGTTAATGCATGATGGCTTCTTGAGATAGTTGGACCATACCTTGACATTGACTTCGACTAGGCAGCATCGTGCCCTATTGTGTTCCTTGGGTGGTTGGATGGTTCGACAATCTGCCCACTAACTCCCTCTAGAGCGTGTCACGCTTTGTAACCCTTCTTGGACGACGGGATGGAACGATGACTAGTCCCATGGTTATTGTTTGAGCTGATTTGGTGATATTTAGTTGGCTTTACTGTGGTGATCTGGTGGCCTTCGTCGGATGGGCTAGAATATACCCTATCATTCTCTCCCCCCCTAAAGGAGTTGGGCCTTAGGAGAATCATAAGGTGCAGCTTAAGATAGGAGCTTGTTTGTTCGTTTCTCTCGTCTTGAAACCTGTGGTCTTCGTCGAATGAGGCATGGTGGGTCGGTCGGGACTGGACTGGCAACAGAGTGGTTGGGGCCCCGTCGATGATGAAATGGCTACACCTGCATCGAGATTGCATTAGCATTAGGCTTGGCCAAGACTTAGTTGGCATAAGACTGGCCAATGCTTAGTTAGCATGATTGGTCGAGACTAGTTGGCAAAGGATTGACTAAGACTTAGTCAGCATAGGACTGACCGAGGCTTAGTCAGCATAGGACTGGCCAAGGCTTAACCGACATGACTGGCCAAGACTTAGTCGACATAGGACCAGTTAATGCTTAGTCAGTATAAGGCTAGCCGAGGCTTAGTCAATATGATTGGCCGAGATTGGTCGGCAAAAGACTGGTCGAGACTTAGTCGGCATAGGATTCGCCGGGCTTAGTCGACGTAGGATTGGTTAAGGCTTAGTCAGCATGACTGGTCGAGATTGGTCAACAAAGGACTGATTGAGACCTAGTTGGCATAGGACTATATGAGGCTTAGTTGGCATGATTGACCAAGACTGGTCGGCAAAGGACTGACCGAGGCTTAGTCGGCATGACTGGCCGAGAATGGTCGACAAAGGACTGGCTAAGACTTAGTTGGCATAGGACTGCCTAAGGCTTAGTTGGCATGATTGGTTGAGACTGATCGATAAATGACTATTTGAGACTTAGTAAACATGATTGGCCGAGACTTAGTCAACATGATTGGCTGAGGTTGGTCGACAAAGGATTGGCTAAGACTTAATCGACATGACTGGACAAGACTGGTCAGCAAGGGACTGGCCGAGACTTAGTCGGCATAGGACTAACTAAGGCTTAATAGGCATAACTAGCCAAATCTTAGTCATAGGACTAGCGAGACTTAGCCAGCATAGGATTGGCGCTCTTGAATGGGAAATTTGAGCTATGGTGGTTGTTAGTGCACCTTGCTCCTTTTCGAGGCTGGCGCCCTCTTTTGATGGGGTGCTGAGCTATCATGCTGCGAGTAGGTGATTCTATAGGAGGGGTGCCTCTCTTCATGCAACTTCTAGAGGGTACCAGGCCTATTTATTGTGAATCCCTTCGGGATCTAGGGTTGTCGTCCTGTCTTCCCATTAGGAAGGTGAAGGGTTGCATTGGACGGTGCATCCATCACCTCGAGGGCATCACCTCGGTTGAAGAGTTGCCTTGACTTGGTCACCTTCGTTCACCTTTATAAGCCTTGCTTATTGAATGGGAAGGGCCTATTACTTCCTACCACTCCTACGTTCTTGTGCTCTTTGCCGTTTGTCACCCTCGATCATCTTATGTTTAGGAGTTGAGTCTTTATATCTTTCACACTTTGTACTTCTTTCGTAATGTCTCCCTCGTTGTCGGGTAGTGAGAGGAACTTGGGGGGTTGTTCCCCCTTGGGGTCTTCATCTTCTGTGGATGGATGGCTTTAAAAGCCTTGGAAGCCATGCTTCGGGAGCATGATGAAGATTCAGTGATAACTGAATCCTTCCTGCCCCACATTAGGACCAAGTATTACATCTCCGACAAGTATGATCTGCATGTGATGAAGGTCAGCCAACGACCATTTGATCTATTTTCAAATGGATTTTGGCTGTCAATTGATGCCCTTGAAGCGGGGTAGAGATTTTCTCTACACCCTCTAGTGGTGTTGTGCCTTTGTCATTAGAGGGTTTCTCCCTCCCAAATAGTGCCCAATTACTGTTGTTATATAATAGTCTTCACTGGTGAGTACCAGGCGGTTAGAATTGACTCGACGCTTGCCCTGTTCATGGCCTATTTCTGCTTCGGCAAGGGGCGAGGGGCTACTACTTGATCTCCAAGAGTGGTTTCCGCATCTGTGGCGCCCCTTCTAACAATAAGGGATGAAAATCCCTCTTCTTCTTTGTGAGTGCCTTCAGGGGCTGGGGCTTTGGCCAAAAATGGACTAGCTAGGATGTCGACAACTCTCCTTCTTCCAAACAAAGGACAAGGAGGAGCAAGTGGTGCACTTAAGAGGGATCCTCTCATCTTCCAAAGCCATCAAGTCCATGAAGGAGGCTTGGTTGGTGGAGGTGGGCCTTAGTTCGACCCCTATGTATACAACTTGTTTTATTTTATCACCCGCCACTCTCTATTGTTTGCCTTAGCTTCGGGTTATACTCATTAAGTATTCAATTTTACAGACTTGAACCTCAAGGGAATGAAGTGAATGTTTACAGGATTAGCCCCACGCTTCGAGCCTTCTCAGCCTCCATCCATTCTTGCTGTTGAGGCAAGTACCACTTGTGGAGCTGACCCTGTCGGGATGGTCCCCGTAGCGGGTGCCACTAGCGGAGTTGACCTCACCAGGGTGAGCCATTGTGGGTGCCACTCGTGGAGCTGACCACCCTTGCAAGAAGACTAAGGTGCTGGTGAGTAAGGAGGCACCTCATAAAGGTGCTTCCCCTTTAACTACATGCTGGGAAACCTCGGCGGGAGCATAACATGCGCAATAGAAGATTAAAACAAAATCGATTTCCTAGTAGATTAAAATCGTCATGTAAAGATTGGTGTGAGAAAAGCCGCTATTAGGATCAATTGGCACTAGGGGGTGTGAATTAGTGTAATTATAAATTTTCATTTAAAATAAAAACTTTTTGGCTTTAAGCAAGATAGGAAGATCCAAAGCTTTTCGTAACAAGTGAATGATTTAAAGAAGATTGCTAAGTTACTTGCTTATAAATTAATTAAGAAAGAGCAAGGAAATATGAAAGATAAGCAATATCATAAATGAAGTGTTTGACGTAGAAACCTTACTTTCAAAGAGTAAACAAAATCGGAAGCATCAATACAAAATTAGTAAGCAAGGAAAGTAAATGAAGAACTCACAAGTTTTATAGTGGTTCGGTACTAACGGGCCTATGTCCACTCCTGAGTCCTCCTCCTTGAGGCACACCGGCATCTACTACCGATCTTCTTTGGGTGAAGACCAAACCCTTACACTTGAGCTTACAAGGGAGACAAAATTATAACTCTTTAATCACTCCCTTACCCCTTTTCTTTGTCTTATAATCTACACAAGTTTTTTACAAAATTGTATCCCCAAATTATTGTATCAAAAGCAAGAAAACTCGAGGTATTTATAGACTTCAAATGACTTCAGAATTTGGAGCCAAAAATTAAACTCACCTAGAAAATTCGGGTACGGGCGATTCACCCACCGACCTAGGCAGGTCAACCGCCGAAAGTGCCTAGATTCCTAGGTACAGGAGGTTCAGCAGCCCAGCCTGGGAGGTTCAACCACTAACAGCCTCTCGAAATCCTGGGCGGCACTGGTTGAACCGTCGCTCACCGGCGGTTTACCCGCCAAAATCTTCGAAAAAGTGGTTCCCTCCACTTTTCAAATTCTGGCTCACCGACGGTTTACCCGCCGAAAATGGTTCCCTCTCGACGCACTCCTGATGAGTTCTCAACTGCATCATCCGAACCTTGGCTCGATACATGAACTTGACTTTGGCCAAACCTCTAATTGTCATATTGTCTTTGTCATAGTTAATTTTGCATCAATCAACTCTAACAACACATGTTAGATCAATAACCTATCAATTGATTTCATTATCAAAATCTGAGATTCAACAATCTCCCCCTTTTTGATGATGATAATCAATTGATAACAGGAGTTAATCCTAACTTCCCTTAAATCCATGCTACTTAAATTTAAGAGAATCACACACTCTTAAATTTCAAGTATTTTTAAGCAATTAATATTTCAAGAAAATTTTAACACAAATTTACATCTAGTCATCGAATCATGAGTTTTAAAAAAATTATGCATCCATATCCAAGATATCTAAGTTTATTATCAATATCATGTGTCATCAACGTATATCATTAATATCATATGTCATAAATGTATATCATCAATATTATGTATTATCAATGTATATCATCATATGTCATCAATGTATATTTCTTAATATCATGTGTCATTAATGTACATTTCTCCTCCTTTATCATCAACAAAAAGGTGAAATATATGACTAAGGATTTTAAGACATATGAGTTTTTGCTCTTCCTTTTTAAGATACGATATGAGTCATAAAGAATTTTCTTCCTCTTGACAAGAAGAAAAAACTATGGAGGATTTATAAAACATTATTAAATATAGCTCTCAATTTTGTAGAGGTGAATTTAAAAAATAAGCTCAAAATTTCAAGATATTCAAGGAGATTCAAAAATTTATGAGTTACTCATGCATTTAAAATCATCTCATGTAATTTGAAGGTAGTAAATAAATATGTAAAATAGCAAAACATTATGTAAATTTTCTCCCTTTTCTTGAATAATAAAATAAAGAACATGGAGAAAGTTTTCAAAAATATTATCATAAAAAGCTTAATCTCATGAAATCTAGATTAGCATTTTATATATTTTCATGATTTAGCATTCTTAAATCTCAACCTTAATCTTGTAGATATAAGATTTTAAAAGAAAATTTTGAATATGAGCTCAATAAATATTTCTCATGTAGATTTCAAGAAAACATAGCATATAGATGAGAAAAATAGTAAAACATCATTTTTATGTAAATTCTCTATCCTTTTTGTAAGCAAAAAGGTAAGAATCAAGGTAGAGAAGTGAAAAACATCATATCACAAAAATACTCAATTTTATAGATGTAATTTTTTTATAGATATGAATTCCAAAATCCAAGAAAAAATCAATTGCTACCCATGTAATTTAATTTAATTTATGTAAATTTCAAGCAAAATAGCAAATTAATCAAATCATACATTTTGAAGATTATCTCATGTAAATTTTGATAAAAAGCATCAAGAATTTCAAAAGAAGGCATGATCAAACTCAAATTGTAACTCAAGTATTTTGCATGTATTTAGAAGGTTCTAATTTTCTTCTAAGCAATTATTCCTCATTCAATGTTATCATATCCAATTGTCTTCTAATTATATTTGTAATTTCATTTTCCCTTTTTGGTCATTGTCATGAAGAAAATATGATGGCATAATTTCTTCTTAACATTCATTCAAATTACATCAAAAAATATAAGGAGATCATGTCATTAAAGATAAATTAAATTTTTGAATATCAAAAGACATGATTTTGTTTAATAAGTTTCTTCCACTTTATTTTTTTTGTAAATAGTGAACATGAGTCATAGGAGATTAAGCAATCTTGATTCATCTAGGATAAATCTTAAGACATATAATTCATTTAGATAGATCCTTTTTTTAATAAAATGGAAGAACGAACTTGATAAAAAGTTTTAACTTATAATTGTCAAGATAATAAATCTCCTTTTTATTAAAAGAAAAAATCATAGAGATAATAACATGATTCCCATAACGTATAAGTTGAGTAAATAAATTAAGATAATATTCATGATAATATAAATCTCTTCCAATTTTTAACTTATCACAAATTTAAGAAATACTAATTTTAGTGATAAGTTATGTCATTCATGAGTTTTAAAATAAATAATGTCAAGAAAGATATTAATATCAAAAGACATTCATGAATATTAAAGACATGATTTAATTTAATAAATTCCCTCTTAGATGATAAAATCGAATCTGAAGAGATCAAAGAAGAGTTTTTATTCATAAAGATATCAAATTATAGATATCAAGATCATAAGTTAATTTTAAGGAAGAAAAAATAGAAGTCTTGATTTATATATATGAAACTTTAAGTTTTCAAAAATATGATTTATAAGAAGATTTTCAAGTTATAGATCCGTAGATACAAATTATGATTCATTTATATGACTTTCTTTGAATGAATTTATATACAAATTTTAAATTATAATTTTTTCAACTTATTAAGGTCATGATAAAATCATCAAAATATCAATAACGTCAGATAAATTCATCAATCTCTCTTTAAAATAAAATTATTTAAAAACTTATCCAAAATCATCATCAAAAATTGCTTTTCAAAAAATTCAATGAAGACATCCTAGATTATTTTTTAATAGCTAAAATTCTCTAATCGATTTTTATAGTTTAAGAGATTTAACACTAATAGTATTATTTTATCTCTTGTTGAAGGATGAATAGGATAAAAATATTTTCAAGAATAATTGTCCTTCTTTTGAAATTTATTTCAGGAATGTAAAGTCATTTAAAGTCAAAAATAAAATTTTATCAAGATCATTGCAATAAAATATTTTCAAATAAAAGCTTCGATTTATTTTAAATCCAATGATTTTTATATGTTAGAAGATTCTATCATGTTATCAAGAAGTTTTTCTTTTAAAGATAAATAACTTTGTATATGAATTTTTAAGTTTAAATTCAATATTTGGTCATTTAATATTAAGACAACATACACAAATACAAGCATATAAATCAATACATTAATCATCATCAAAATCTCCCTTTCATTTTTATATTTTTTTGTTAAAGATAGTTGAACTTTCATTATTCTAATTCTAGCATGCTCTATCTATATATCATTAATGAATCATTTATAAGATTCATTGCTAATAATTTTATTTTTAATAATTTTTCTTGTTATTTACTTAAGCTAGTGTGATTGAAAGATTGTTAGATCTCAAGTCATGTATCTTGAGTATCTAAAACATTATTTAGTGCTCCTAGCTTTGTTAGGAGACAAATTTATAAGAAAGATTTAGGTACCCATTTTACATTGGGACCTATACGAAGAACTTTACCTTTCTTATCTAATGGTTCTTGGTAGTTTGTTGTTCCCTTAGGAACCTAAACTAACATGTAAGGATTATAATTTTTAAATAGATATTTATTGGCTTTATATCTTAATCTACCATAAAATTATATTATATTTTTAGTGATAAATTTAAGGTAGGTCCTTTAACAAACATAGTTGGATTTTGTTGAATGTTTCCAACAAAGCCTATGCCATTTCTTTTATTAATATGACCTTTATTGGCAAGGATCATATTTAGGGATTTATTTCTAATTTTAAATTTTTTTAATATTGACTTAAGCATGATATTTTCTTCTTTAATGTTGTCTAGCATTTCACATTTAGAACTAGGATTATGTGATGCGAATAACTCATGCATTTAATTAACTTTACTAACTAACAAATCATGTTCATTTTTAAGTAACTTAAAAGATTTGCTAAGTTTTCTAAACTCATCAAAAAAATCATGAAATATGTTTAATAATTCTAAAAAGGAAATACTTAATGAATAACTAATCTTATCGTCGATGGCCATAAGAGTGAGGTTCTCCACTTCTTAGTTATGCATTACATCTTTGGAGCTCCTCGGCTTCTTACGTTATAGCAAGAGGTTTGGTCCATCTTTAGATCATTTTTAAGGTTCATGTTCATTAATTTATCTGGTTCATTTGTCAAGGGTTCAAAGTCCTAATCACTTGAGATTTTACTCAAGGAGTCATATGTTCTTAGTTCAAATTCCTTCCTGTTATTTGGAAGGTGTTCTTCAAATTTATTTTTAGAAGTATTTTTATTTAATGATTCATTTAGATTAGTTGTGCTTTCATATGTCATTTCTAATATTGGATTAGATGACTTCTGAAAACCTTTTTCAATAATACACCATAGATCAAGATCTAGCAAAATAAAAAATATACACATTTATATTTTCTAAGATGTGTAGTCCGTCCCATTAAATATAGGAGGACTTGTGATGCATTGACCCTTGTTAATGCCAAAAAGAGCCATTACTCTTGGGTGTTAAACCAAATGAGAAGAATATAGCTCTGATACAAATTGTTAGGATCAATTGGCACTAAGAGGGGGGGTGTGTGAATTAGTGCAAGCGTAAAATTTTATTTTAAATAAAAACTTTTTGGCTTTAAGTGAGGTAGGAAGATTGAAAGCTTTTTGTAACAAGTGAATGCTTCAAAGAAGATTGCTAAGTTATTTGCTTATAAATTATTTAAGAAAGAGCAAGAGAATTCAAAAGATAAGCAACATCGTAAATAGAATGTTTGACGTGAAAACCTTACTTTCAAAGAGTAAACAAAATCGGAAGCGTCAATACAAAATTAGTAAGCAAGGAAAGCAAATGAAGAACTTACAGGTTTTATAGTGGTTCGACACCAATGGACCTACATCCACTCCCGAGTCCTCCTCCTTGAGGCATACCGACATCTGCTACCGATCTTCTTTGGGTGAAGACTAAATCCTTACACTTGAGCTTACAAGGGAGACAAGATTATAACTCTTTGATCACTCTCTTATCCCTTTTCTTTTTCTTACAATCCACATAAGTTTTTCACAGAATTTTATCTCCCAAATTGTTATATAGAATGTAAGAAAACTTGGGATATTTATAGACCCTAAATGACTTCAGAATTTGGAGCCAAAAATCAAACTTACCTGAAAAATCTGGGTACGGGCGGCTCACCCGCCGACTTGGGCAGGTCACCCACTGACTTGGGTGAGTCAACTACCGAAAGTGCCTAGAGTCCTGGTATGGGTGGTTCAACCACCTAGCCTGGGTGGTTCAGCTGCTGACAGTTGCTCGAAATCCTGGGCGACGTCGGTTGGACCATCGTTCACGTCTCCAGAAAAGTGGTTCCCTCCACTTTTCAAATTTTGGCTTGAACCTGATGTTGAATAACTCTTTGGTCAATTAATTGGCCTCAACCTGAGCTCAATCAAACCCTTTTAGTGGATCCGATTGCCTCTTTGAGTTGATTTGGATTCTTTTCAAATTACACTCATTTAGGACTCAATCTTAATCTACGACTTAAAGATTACAATCAAGACATGACCACTAGTTTAGGACTTACTCCCGTAATTCAACAACCTTTGGAATCTCCAATAGTGAGTCTTACAATCTTCCTCTAGCGATCTCTTGGCGTGTTCCTAGTGATCTTCCCAATATCTTTGGCAAAGTCCTAGCGAATGCCCGATGAGCTTTCACCGCATCGACCAAAACTTTAGCCTAATGCCTAAGCTTAATCCTGGATCATTGTCTGATCTCTAACTCCTTCTCCTGTTGTAGTTAAACATGAACGATGCTAACTATAACATAATTAATTATAATCATAATGACCAACACATCCACTTTAAGACCTTCCCAACTCTCGACAAGCCTTTTGACTACCCCCGATAATCATCCGACGAGTCTTGGTCTTCTTATGGCAAGCTCCATTGTGCCATCCTAGCAAACTCCCAATACCCTCAGTGAGCTCTCGACGCACTCCTAGCAAGTTCCCAACCGTATCGTCCGAACCCCAGCCCGATGCATGGACTTGACTTTGGCCAAACCTCTGATTGTCATATTCTCTCTGTCATAATTAATCCTGCATCAATTAACTCTAATAACATATATTAGATCAATAACCCATCAATTGATTTCATCATCAAAATCTGAGATTCAACAATCGTAAAATTGAAAACTACATAATGTGAGAGATTATTTACATAGGGAGATCATATATCCCTATTTTTTCAGATCTGGATAGAGAGGATGATAGAGATCAAGTGTCCTCCTCTCTAGTGGTATCTACAAGATGGATTACTACAATAATACTCCTCTTATCATAGTCCCAATTCTTATAACTCTTGTGTAGAGGGAGGGAGGAGAATAGGAAGGGTATGTGCCGCCCCTACCTCCTATTTATAGAGAGCCACCAAAACCATGGTGCTTCCTACCTTAGTGGGTATTTGATCTCCATTCAATTAGTCACTAATATTGGATTATTAGATCTCTATCCAATAATCTCCTTTGCCTCTAATTGGGTCCAAGCAAGGAGCCTATCAGTGTAAGGTCTCATATAATAAGAATATAAGCTAATTGGATTTCTATCTAATCCTCTATTTGTTGAAGCATCCACTATATGTGTGTGACTCTCTATGTTCGATACCAAGCTGACTATGAGTCGCTTCTATTAGAATTCCTTCTGATATAGTAAATTATTATCTCGATAATAATTTACTCGACTCATTGATTATGGATATACTATGCTACTACGTTATAGTCCCAAGACGATATAAGGGGATTGAATCAATCGGACCTGTCTATCCATAATTACCATATATCTATAGCCCCTCATTCAATTAATATCTTAGGGACCATATATTAGACATGGTACTGTCGGGCCATATATGGAATCTATCTGGGACTCATTTTAATCAGATTCTCTCGAAGAACTCCTTCTATCTCAATCCGAATGACCCTAACTAAGCAAGCACATAAGGGATATTCCTCTTATGATACTAAGAGTGAATGATCCTTTATTGACACTTAATTATCTTCGTAAGGTTGGCTATCAATCCTGATAATCAGTTATAATAAATTTGGAACTTTCCAAACTTGTAAGTCCAAGGTTAAAGAAAGGAGCACTCAAACAAGACATCCTTGGTGTCTCAAGTCTAAGGACTATATGCACAACTCGGACTACGAAATCACTATTTGACATTAGATATCATTAACTATACAATATTCTATAAGCAAATCAATTAGTGAACTCATTCTCCAATGAGCACATGTACTGTATCCTTAGTGTCTCCACAAAAGTAGCTACGAGACCAGTCACCTCCATCATATAGATAGGTATATAGTACACCGATCTATCAAGTTATTATGATGTCCCTCTACAGTAACCTATGTCTAGTTATATATGCAACATATAATATAATATGAGAATATACCAATAATAAATCATAAGCAAACATATCACATAGCATGTCACACGCGTCATCACTCATGTGATTGGCTTGTAGGGTACCTGTAACCTGTAATCTCCCACTTGACCTAAAGCCAATCACCTATGTGTCTGATCCCCATCAGACCCTTGGGAGACTCAAATATAATATGAGCTAGTGGCTTCATTAGTGGATCTGCAATGTTATCTCTTTCCATTGTTGTATCTTTATAGGCTATGATCTCTCTTATTAGGTGAAACCATTTCAGAATAATTCTGATGAGACCTAGGTTCCCTTGTTAGAGCTATCGCCCTATTATTGTTGCAGTATATGAGAATCAACTCCATGCTGCTTGGTACGACTCCCAAATACCTGATGAACTTCTTCATTCATACCCCTTCCTTTGCTGCTTCTACTATAACAAATTACTCTGCCTCTATGGTCGGGTCAGTAGTAGTATCTTGCTTGGAACTCTTTCAACGTACTGTTCTTCCATTTAGGGTGAAAATATATCTTGAGTTTGACTTGCTATCATTAATGTCAGATTGGGAACTCGAGTCCATGTAGCCCTCAACCTAGAGGCTACCTTCTCCATATACCAGTGAAAGTTCCTTAGTCCTTCTCAAGTACTTAAGGATACACTTTACTACCTTCCAATGTTCCAAATTGGATCCACCTGATACTTGCTCGTGACACTCAGAGCATACACTATATTATGCCTGGTATATAGTATAACATACATGATAGACACTATTGTTAAGGCATAGAGTATCCTATCCATGTCTACCCTTTTTTTAGGAGTATTTGGGGATATACTCCTAGCAAGTGATATTCTATATCTTATCGGTATGAGAACTCTCTTGGAATTCTCCATGCCAAACCTTTTAACAATGAAGTCTATATACATGGACTGAGACAAGTCAAGCATCCTCTTGGATCTATCTCTATAGTCTAGATCCTCAAAATATAGAAAACTTCCCCTAGGTCCTTAATGAAGTTTCTAGATAGCCAAGCCTTTATCGTGGAGAGCATTCCTACATTTTTCCCAATGATTAGGATATCATCCACATATAGCACTAAGAAGGTGATAGCTCTTTTACTTACCTTTCTATACATATAATGATCATCTTCGTTCTTACGAAGTCATAAGAACTGATCGCCTTATCAAATCTTATATTCTAACTTCGGGAAGCTTGCTTCAATCCATAAATGGACCTGAGAAACCTACACACTTTTTCTGGATTCTCTTTGGATACAAATTCTTCTGGTTGTATCATATACACCTCATCCTTGAGGTTGCCATTGAGGAATACCTTTTTCACATCCATTGCCATATCTTATAGTCATAGTATGTTGCAATAGCCAAAACCATTGTGATGGATTTAAGCATGGCTATGGGTGAAAGGTTTCATCAAAGTCAACTCCTTGCCTTTGACAATATCATTTAGCTACCAACCTTTTCTTATAGGTCTCCACCTTTCCATCAACTTCGATTTTCTTCTTGAAGATCCATTTGTAGTTGATAGGTATGATATCCTCAAGTGCATTCACAATGTTCCAAACCTTGTTGGAGTATATAGAATTCATCTCAGAGTTTATGGCTTCTTACTACTTCTTGGAGTTTATACTCATAATAGCTTCCTAGTAGGTCTAAGGATCAACATCTTAAGAGTCCTCTCCATTGATATATCCCACATATCTTTCAGGAGGGTGAGATACTCAACTAGACCTACGTAAAGTTGAAACTTGTGTGTTAGGTACCTGAACAGATTTAGACTCTGGAATAATGCTTGAGTTAGGTTCTCCAACCTTGCTCAACTCTATCTCACTCCCACTGTTTTTTTACCAAGAATATGTTCCTTCTCAAGGAACACAGCTCTCTTAGCAACAAAGACCTTCTGGTCCTTAGTATGATATAAATAATATCCTAAAGTCTCCTTAGGGTATCCCACGAACTTGCATCATTCCATCTTCGATTCCAACTTGTTGGGATTGTGTCTTCTAACATGGGCAAAAGAGTCCCAAATCGTAACAACCTTAAGATCAGACTTTTTTCCTTTTCATATCTCATATGGTATAGATACTACCAACTTTGATAGAACTCTATTCAAAAGGTAAGTTACCGTCTCTAGGGCATATCCCCAGAATGATTTGGGTAGATCAGTGAAACTTATCATGGTCCGCACCATGTCTAAAGTGTGATTCCTCCTTTCAAATACACTATTGAGCTGAGATATATAAGGAGGTCCTAGAGGAACTAGGTAAACTTCATACTTAAGTATTCTCCTCCTTGATCTAATCGAAGAGTCCTAATACTCTTTCTAATCTGGTTCTCTACCTTATTCTTATATTCCCTGAATTTCTCGAAGGTCTCGGATTTGTATTTCATCAAGTACATGTGTCCATACCTAGAGAAATCATTAACAAAAGTAATGAAATATGGGTAATCGCCTATAGCCTGAGTCGATATAGGACCAGATATATCACTATGTATGAGTTCCAATAAATAAGTGGCTCTCTCTCTCCAGTTCCACTAAAAGGAGAGTTGGTCATTTTCCTATGAAGGCAAGGTTCGCAAGTTGTATATGACTCATAATGGATCTAAGTATCAATCTTTCAGCAACTTTTGAATCATTTCCTTATATATATGACCTAGCCTATAATGCCATAGGTATGCATTATTCACCTCATCTCTTTTTATCTTGGATGTATTTATATTCATGATGTGTGAAGAAGTGTCTAACATATATAAGCCATTTATCAGGGTCCCTCTAGTGATGATCTCATTATCCATAATTATTGAATAATAATTATTCTAAAAAACTAATTTATATCCATTAATTGTCAAACAGGAGATAAAAATAATATTTTTGATAATAGAGGGAACAAGATAGCATGTATCCAATGTGATCATAGCTCCATTAGGTAGATGTAGGGTGACCTCCCCAATGACAACTACAACTCCTCTTTCTTCATTGCCCATCTTGAGGTCCATCTCGCCTCTGGCCAGGTCTTGCTAAAACCTGCAACAAATTACAGATATGATAAGCACTCTCAGTATCCAATACCTATTTGTTATCATAAAAATCTGATAAGTGGAGATTGACCATGAATATACCTTAAGCTTTTTCAAGCTTTTGTTTTGCCTTGTCTGCAAGGTAATCATTATAGGTTCTCTTCCAATGCCTGTCTTTGTTGTAGTGGAAGTACTATCTAATTTCGGGTCTTTCATGGCAACCTTTGTCTTACCCAGTCTTTCGTTGCCCTTACTCTTCTTAAGGGTCTTATTGGTATTTCTTTTCTTTTTGGTCTCACCAATATGGAGAATTGGTTTCTCTTTCTTAATGGCACTCTCAGCTTCCCTCAACATATTGAAGAACTTAGGGAGAGTCACCTCAAACTTGCTCATATTAAAATTCATGATGAAGTAAGAAAATGATTATATGATAGAACCCTAGAGGAATTCTATAGAGATTTGATCTTTGAGGGGGATCAACCCTTGGAACGTAGTAGGGTTTTTTTCTCCTAGTAGTCAGTCACAAGACTGAATTGAAGACTAATCTTGCTTATTTAAAAGATGTAGAGGCTACAAGCTTATATAAGGCTCCAAACCTTAGCCCTAGGGGGTTGCTTCCTAAGTGAATTATCCCTTTTACCCTCCATCTAGCCGACTTGCCCTATTAAGGGGGGTGGGGGCCTAAGGAGCTACATAAGCCATGTGCCCATATTAAAGACCCTAGTCGACCAGCCTAGTAAAGGGGGGCAGCGGCTAGGAAGTCCTAAGACCCCAAACATAAACCCTAGCCACTCTTCTTTGTAGGATATAGGTGGCTACGTAGGGTTTATTATAATCTCACATAGTTTTTATTAATTGCTACTTAGTTGAGTAGGACCCAACACTGTTAGGGTCCTATCAAGCTCACTCTCTTCAAATCAGCTTTGTCCTCAAGGCTGAGGTTCTGTGAACTCAGGGAACCAGGTCTTCAACTCCTCATATGATTCCCATGTGACATCTTCATGTGGTAAATTATTCTAATGCACTAGTTCTTCAGTAGGGGGTCATCCGCAATGCATTACGATTCTTCGATCAAGGATGACTTGTGGTTGGGCTTGAATATCTCCATCGTCAGTGGTGTTTGGTAGTTGAGTCTGAGCTGACTCGTATTCTCCAAACTTGGGCTTCAGGCAAGACACGTGGAAGACAAGGTGAATTTGGCATCCTCAGGCAATTTAAGTTTGTACACCACAACTCCAATACGCTCTGTGATTTGATAAGGCCCAGAAAAGTGAGGGGATAGATTTATTGAGGCTCGTATGTTGATGGATAGTTACTTGCATGACTACAGGAGAAGATAAACCCAATCTCCTATTGAAAACTCTCTTTCGCTCAGATGTGTGTCAGCTTGCTACTTCATTCTGGCTTGAGCAGTGGAGAGATTATCTTTTAGCAGCTATAGGAGTTTGTCCCTGTCAATTAAATCTTGGTTGACCTGATCCACTTTGGTTGAGCCAATTATATACTTTGGAATCACTAGGGCCAATCGGCCATACAGTGCATTGTATGGGGTATATTTTGTAGATGAATGATATATAGTATTATACCACCATTCGGTCCAAGAAAGCTATTTTTCCACTCCTTTGGCCGATCACAGGTGAAATATCGAAGGTACGTCTCTAGATACATGTTCACCACCTTTGTTTGGTCATCAGTTTGTGGATGGTATGCTGTGCTCATCTTGAGTTCGATACCCTACAGTTGAAATAACTTGGCCCAAAATTTACTGGTGAAGACCCTGTTATGGTCACTTATAAGAGACCTTAGCATCCAATGTAGTTTAATAATATTTTTATAAAAATCTGAGCAATACTAGTAGCAGTTTAAGGATTTCGTACAATACAAAAATGAGCATATTTCATTAATTAATCAACCACTACGACAATTGTGTTTTTACCTTTAGAAGGTGACAGCCCTTTAATGAAATATATAGAGATATCGGTCTACACCAAGTCAGGTATGGGTAGTGGTTGTAGCCTTCTTGGACTTGCCACTGTTATGATCAATTGACACTAAGAGGGGGGGGGGGGGGTAAGTGAATTGGTGAAAGCTAAGATTTTTCTTTGTAAAACAAAAACTTTTCGAATAAGATAGAATAGGAAGTCCGAAGCATTTTATTTTTAATAAAACAAGTGAGTGATTAAAAGTAAGAAGGCAAAAAAAGAATAATATTTGAAGAAAAGAACTTATCGTCTTACTTTCAAGGAGTTTAGTTAAGTTGGAAGCATCAATTTAACAACATTCAAGCAATGCAAGTATGAAACACTTACAATTTTATAGTGGTTTGGTGCCAACGGCTTACGTCCACTTCCGAGTCCTCCTTCTTGAGGTACACTGGCATCCACTACCAATCTTTTTTGGGTGAAGATCAAACCCTTACACTTGAGCTTACAAGGGAGACTAGATTTATAACTTTAAGCTCTCTCCTTTATATCTTTTCTTTTTCTTACAATTCTCATACAATATTTTCTCAGATTATAATCACCCAAAAGTATTGTTCTGAATGTAAGAAAACTTGGGATATTTATAGGCCGCAAATTGACTTCAAAACTAGAGCCAAAATCCAACTATATCTGGAAAATCTGGGTATGGGCGGTTTACTCGCCGACTTGGGCAGTTTACCCGCCGTCAGTAGATGGCCACCACCCAGATTCTGTAGTACAGGCGGTTCATCCACCACTTAGGCGGTTTACCCATCGAAAGCTATTGCCTGCTGCCCGAATTCTATGGTACGGGCAGTCCAACCATCGCTCACCGGCGGTTTACCCATCGAAATTTCCGCAAAAGTGGTTCCATCCACTTTTCGAATTTTGGGTTGACTTTTATGTTGACCAGCTCTTTGGTCAACTGATTGAGCTAAACCTGAGCTCAACCAAACCTAGTAGTGGATCTGATTGCCTCATTGAGTTGATTTGGATTCATTCCAAATCCAACTTAATTAGGACTCTAACCCTAACTATGACTCAATGATTACAACACTTAATAACTAATTAAGCCTAATTAAGACCTAACTCCCGTATACTCCGGCAACCTCCGATAATCTTGCGGCAAGTCCTCCGGTCTTATTTCCGACGATCTCCCTTCGCGTTCCCAGCGAACTTCCCGATTCCTTCGATGAATCTCCTAGCGAACTTCAGGTGAGATCCCATCGTATCATCCGAATTCGACCCAATACCTAGGCTTTATCTTAGCCTATCATCTGGTTATAACTCCATTAATCTTGTCATGGTTAGACTTGCATGATACTAATTATGAGTTAATTAAATACAATCATAATTATTAAAATATCCATTACAAGACCATCCCGACTCTCGATAAGCTTTTCGGCTACCCCCGACAATATTCCAGCAAGTCTCGGTCTTCTTTTGGCGAACTCCCTTGCGCCATCCTGTCAAACTCTCGATTCCCTCGGTGAGCTTCCGACACACTCCTAGCGAGTTCCCAAATGCATCGACTCGATGCATGGACTTAACCTTGGCCAACCCTGATTGTAATAATCCTTCTATCATAATTGATCCTCAATCAATCAATTCTAATAATCCTGTTAGATCAATAATTCATTAATTGATTTCATCATCCAAATATGCGATCCAACAACCACTGTTTCACCCTTTTGGTATTGACATACATCACATTATGCTACATATTCAGAAATAAGTTTTTTCATCCATCTCCAATAAAAATTTTACTTCACTCTTTTGTTGGTTCTCAAAAATCCAGAGTGCCTTGCTAAAGGTGTGGAATGCATCTCTTGTAGGATGGTTTTGACATAAGGAGAGTTGGGTATAAGCACAACGCATCCTTTGTAGCGCAGATCATTCGAATCCCAAGTATAGTGGGGTATTGCACTTGGTTCCTCTTTAAATTTTTTTTGATGATGTTGCTGGTCTCGGGATCCTTCTTCTATTCCTCCCTAATGTCCTCGAGAAAGCCGGTGGTAGGAAAGTAAATGACTAAAATTTTAGCTTATTCGAGTAGCTATGAAAGTGCATTTGCAATAACGTTTTCTTTCCCCTTTTTGTAAATAATTTCTTAATCCAATCCAAGAAGTTTGGTTACCCATATTTACTACTTAGGGGATGATATCTTTTACTCTAAAAAGTACTTGAGGCTTTGATGGTCAATTTTAATCTGAAAGCGTCAGCCGATCAGGTAGGGTCTCCACTTTGTTACGGCGTGCACAATTGTGAACATCTCTTTATCATATTGACATTTTTTGATGGGAGGATGATAATGCCTTGCCGGTATATATGAGTGATGGATGTTTTTTCATTAGAACGACTCTAATTCTGACTCTATATGCATCGGCCTCAATGATGAACGGTCGGCTGAAATCTGGTAGCGCTAGCACCGGTGTCGTCATCATGGCTGTCTTAAGTTTGTCGAAGGCAGCGGAGGCTTTGTCCCACCATTAGAAGGCATCTTTCTTCAGTAGAGAGGTGAGAGGTGCACTGATCTTTCCATAGTTCTTCACAAATTTTCGGTAGTAACCAGTTAGTCTAAGGAAACCGCACAATGATTTTACATTTGTAGGTTTCGGCCATCCCTGCATTGCCTCAATTTTTGTTGGGACAATCGCCACTCATTCTTCTAAGATTATATACTTAAGGTACTCTACTTTTTGTTGGAAAAAACTACACTTTGATTGCTTAATAAAAAGAGTACTATCCTAAATGATTGTCAAAATAAAACATAAGTGCTGAAAATGAGTTTCAAGAGAATGACTGTAAATGAGAATATTATCAGAAAATACCAGCACAAATTTATGAAGAAAGCTTTGAAAAATATCGTTCATTAGGCTTTGGAAGGTGGAAGGGGAAATTTGTGAGTCCAAAAGATATTATCAAAAATTCATAATGTCCGTTGTGCGTTTGGAAAGCAGTTTTTAGAATATCTTCTTTACATACTTAAATTTGGTGATACCCAGATCGTAGGTCCAACTTCGTGAAGACTCGAGCTCCTTTTAATTCATCTAAAAGTTTATCCACCATTGGTATTAGGTACTTGTCCTTGATGGTGATGACATTTAAGGCTTGGTAGTCGATTCATCAAGTTTCGTCCTTCTTGTGTATAAGTAGCATCAGTGAGGAATAAGGGCTGCAACTTGGTCGAATCACCCCTGTTTCCCGCATCTCTCTTATAATTTTCTTAATCTCATCCTTCTAGAGATGATGCTAGTGGTATGGTTGAGAGTTCGCTGGTGGTTTGCCTCGTAGAATTGGAATCCTGTGGTCAAGTTGCCAAGTAGGAGGAAGACCGCGCTATTTGGCAAAAATGATGGTAAATTCAGTAAGTAATTGAGCGACATTTTGATATACAATTTTTATATTCTTCTCCGTTGTTGCTACTAGAGATGTATAAGAAAGCCACCATGTGCCTTATGTAAAACTTTCTCCATTTGTTGGGTCGAAATAGTGGTTACGTGGCTTTCGTGCTTCCCGCATAAGATGATCTATTACCTTTGTAGTAAAATTTCATAATTAATTTGGGAAGGTTCCAAGAGACATCACCTAATGTCGTCAGCCACTCTATGCTGAGCATAACTTTATAATCATCAATAGGTAGGAGGAAGAAGTCGACAATGATCTCTTGGTCTTGTATCAATAGTTTCACTTGTTGGCACTTTTGATCGCACTTTAGGATTTGATCGTCGGTGACCTTTACGTCAAACTTGTTGCAGAACAGTGATCAGTTGTTGTCTGAGAAGGCCTCTAACTTTCATTATTTGTAGATTTGAGTTGCCGGCTAGCACGTGCACCGTAAAGTCGGTTGGTTATGGCTCTTCTTTTGTATCCTCTCCCTCATGTTCGAGGCTCTCTTCCAAAGGTTCCATGACTTCTTCTTCTACTAGTTCAATTATGAGAAGTCGCCCCTTTTTATGGTGTTGTTCGCAGCTCCACGGCTCGTCGCAATGTAAACACAAACCCTTCACAGATTGCTCCCAAAGCTCTTCTCTCATAATTTTTTTGGTGTGGGGACTCGGCTGACAATAAAGGGGCACTGAGGGGTTCAATATTATTGGTCAGGGAGCGATCCTAGTTCTCCAGGCTTCATGGTTCAATTGCTCCTCTTGAAGTCACGCGAAAGAGATGGTTGCCATAAGCGTATGTGGTTGTCATGCTTTAACTTCTCCTCAGATCTCCAGCTTCAAACCCTCAATAAAAGTCCCCAACAGCTATTTTTTAGCCTAATCATGAGTTTGATTAGATAACCTTTCAAACTTGGTTTGATACTATTGGATGGTAGAGGTTTGTCGGATCTTTGCTAGTTGTCTGTCAACGTTCTCGTAATCGGTTGGTCCAAAGCGAGTCGGCAGTCCTTTGAATTATTGCCATGAAAGGACTCTATGGGTGTGTTCAAACTAGTCAAACCACTATATGATATCCCTTCAAGATGAATAGTTGCAATTTCCACCATAGATGCGTCTGTGGTTCTGTGACACCGAAAATATCGCTCCGCATGCGAGATCCAACCAATCGGGTCTTCTTCTTCCCATCTAGGGAAGTCTACCCTCATGCATGGATTATAGAGATCAATCATAAAGCTTCCTTTCTCCTGAAAGTCATCTTTTCGATCAGAGGTCTCTCCTTGTTGTGATATCTTTAGGTTTAGTGGTCAGCCCAAACTGAGTTCGATAAAAAGGGTTCATATCTTCTCCTCCATCTGTGTCTCAAAGGCTTCAAATTTAGCATTGATGGCCTCCTCTAATGCCATGGTGTAAGTCTAGATCTATAATGTTAAGATCTCTCTTTTGTTGTCGGGTTAAGGGCATGAGTCGGTTGGAAAATGTTGTGACCAAAAAGGTGGGCAGATCGGTGGATGTATAGGCTACGGTTTAGGCTTGTTTTGGATACGATTTAGGCCTATGGTTTGGTAAGGTTTTGGGGCTATGATGGTAGTGGATGAAGGTTGGGAAAATGGTTTTGGATCTATGGAGGATGGCAACAAACTTTTGATGGAATTTGGTGGAGGTTTGCTATAGTAGGTGTTGTCTCATAGATTAGAATTATCATCGAAGAAACAACAATTTCTCAATAAAATTTTTAGCAAAAACTAAGAGGTTTGAGGAGGGAATTTGATAGTAAAATCTCGATTCAAATAGTGAAAATAATGACAGTTTAGATCAAGAAAATTTTGGCAGCATAACAACAAGGAATTTGGTGCAAGTTGCGATCGCAGAATTCTTATCGAAAAATTTCAGCAGTTTATGGCAAAAATTTGGAGCAACACAAGAATCATTTTAGAGATGAATTCCTTAGTAGATTAACTATGAATGAAAGCCAAAATGACCTATAAGACATATGAGAAATTTCATCCAAAAGGATGTCAAATAGATTTGTTCAAAAGCACTATATGTGACTGAAATTTCTACAATAATCCTTCATTCACAAAGATGATAACTTTTACGATGAAAGGAGTTCATAGCAAGGGATAGATCAAAACATCTTTTTGGTATTTTATAGATGAAAAAGTGCAATAGCAAAGGTTATTGGTGATAGGGAAATACCATATTTATGATGCAATTGGTGGTGGTAGCAACAGATTGATTTAATCTGTGGTGGGAGGTGATGGTGGAGATGACGATGTCAAGAGCAATTATAGGAATTGCTTAGCTGATGGAAGTAGTAGAGATGACACCAAGGGTAGTAAGATTGCTGCTCTGATACTAGATGATAGAACCCTAAAGGAATTCTATGGAGATATGATCTTTTAGGGGATCAACCCTTAGAACGCTGTAGGGGTTCCTCCTTCCTAGTAGTTGGCCACAAGGCTAAATTGAAGATTGATCTTGTTTATTCAAAAGAGACGGAGGCTACAAACTTATATAGGGCTCCAAACCCTAGCCCTAGGGGCTGCTTCCTAAGCAAATTCCCCCCTTTTACCCTCCATCTAGCCAACTTGCCCTGTCAAGGGGGGTGATGGCCTAAGGGGCTGTACAAGCCATGTGCCCCTACTAAAAACCCTAGCCGACCAGCCCAGTAAAGAGGGGGCCGATGGCTAGGAAGCCTTAAGGCCCCAAACATAAACTCTAGCCACTCTTCTTTATAGGAGAAATGTGGCTAAGTGGGGTTTATTACAATCTTACAGGATTTTTATTAGTTGCTACTTAGTTGAGTAGGACCCAACCCTGCTGGGTCCTATCATTCTGGTAGAGACTGAAGTATAAGATCAATGCACAAGTTATCCTCTAGGACTATTCCTAGACCTATGAGTTTCTCGATCCACTCTATCATCTTTAGGATATGGTTCTCAATAGATGTCCCTTCTTTCATTTGTTAGAATCCTAGTTGATTCGGATCCTAGTCGATTAAGTTGAGTCCTTAGATTGGGCCTTGTTGGGCAACCTTGACCTGATATTAGGTCGGCTAGGAGGAGATTTGAGTTAATTATAATAAATTAGCCCAAATCCTAGTAGGGTTAGGATTCGACTGAATTGGAGTCAGAGTTAGATTCGGGTCGGAGTCAATTGTTAGGATCAATTGGCACTAAAAGAGGGGGCGGGGGCGGGGGGGTGGGGAGGGAATTCTTGCTAAGTATAAGTTTTTCATTTTAAACAAAAGCTTTTCGCTTAAAGCAAGATAAGAAATTTGAAGCTTTTCGTTCAAGTAAAACAAGTAAGAAAATTGCTAAGTTAATAAGCAAACAAAAAAGATTAGCAATGTTGAAGGGAAGTGCTTGATGTGAAAACTTTACTTTCAAAGAGTGAATTAAGTTGGAAGCGTCAATACAAAATTCGTAAGCAGTGAAAGGAAGGAAAGAACTCACAAGTTTTATAGTGGTTCAGCACCAATGGCCTATGTCCACTCCTGAGTCCTCCTTTTTGAGGCACACCGGCATCCACTACCGATCTTCTTTGGGTGAAGACCAAACCCTTACACTTAAGCTTACAAGGGAGACAATATTTATAACTCTTTGATCACTCCCTTACTCTTTTCTTTTTTCTTATAATCCACACAAGTTATTCACAGAATTTTTCCCTCAAATTATTGTGTAGAATGCAAGAAAACTTGGGGTATTTATAGACCATAAGTACTTACTCTTTAGATTAACACCCACTTGAGCAACTGGCTTGTTTTGGCATGAATGAGGGACATTCTATCTTATGCCCTCCCATGTTCAATGGGATGGGTTACACATTTTAGAAGACAATGATGTATATTTTTCTCATCTCTTTAGACCTTGATCTATGGTATATTATTAAAAAATATTTTTAGAAGTCATCCAATTCAACAAATGATTAGAATGGTTATAAAAAACAAATGTTTTTGTTGAATGCAAAGGCTATGAATGCCTTACATTGTGCTCTTGACAAGAATGAGCTTAATCGTATTTTCGCTTTTAATTTGACTTTCGATATTTGGCATATATTAGAAATGATATATGAAGAGACAACTAAATCAAATAAATCATTAAACACAATAATCCATAAACATGAACTTGAAGAATATCTTTAAAAGAATAGGAAGGATCGTGAACTTAGAAGAATTTTTGACTCCTTGAGTGAAATCTTGAGCGATGAGGACTTTGAATATTTAACATATAAATCGGATAAATTAATCAATATAAACCATAAAAATGATCTAAAGATGGACAAAACCTCTTGTTATGAACGTAAGAAGCTGTGGTGCACTGAAGATTGAAAGCACAATCAAGAAAAAGTAGAAGATCTCGCGCTCATGGCCAACCACAACAAGGTAAGTAACCCATAAGCTCTTTTACTTTTGATGAGTTATTACTTTCTTTTTATGAGCTTTATGATGAATTTAGAATGATTAGCAAATCTTATAAATTACTTAAGAAAGAGCTTGATTCTTTAGCTTGTAAATTTGAATAAATGTATGATATATCACTATCACACACTAAATATGAAACCTTGAATGATGCATCAACATTATGTTTTTCTTGTTCTAAGTATAAGTTACCAGAGGTAATTAAACAAGAAAATAACATACTACAATAAACTCAAAAAGGGCCTAATATAGACAATGAGTCTCTAAATATGATCCACATTGATAAGGGTCATGTTCACAAGAAAAGTATTGGCATTATGAGTAAGACTCATCAAAAGCCAACTATCCTCGTTAGAAGACACATATTACACTCTTTGCCCAAAAATAGATGTAATTTTTGTGATAAATGTGGACACTTTACTTATAAGTATTTATTTAAAAATTATAGTCCACATAAATTAATTTATGTTCCTAAAAGAATTATAAACAACTTTAAGCTATTAGAAAAAATGGAAAGAACATGTTATGAAGGACCTAAACTCAAATAGGTACCTAAATCAAAACCTCTCATAATATAAAGTTGCATCCTAACAAGGCTAAGAGCACTAAGTAATGTTTTGAAAGTAGATGCTCAGTGCACATGACTTGAGATCTAATACTCTTTCAAAGCTCACTAGCCTAAGTAAATAACAAGAAAAAATATTGAAATAAAATCATTGGCTTGAATATTTTGAAAAGTTATTGTTGAATGACTTAAATGTTATGGTTATTGAATGATTGATTTAAATAGTTGAATAGTTTGTATGTTAAGATTAAATGTGTGATGATAAATTACTTTTGAATTCAAACATGAAATAAATAAAAATTTGACAATGAGTTTATCAATAGCTTACACTATACATAAAGGGTTAGACTCATTTTAAAAGTTAAAATTTAGATAGGTTGAATTTTGATTGAAGATGTTTTATATTCAATGAAACCATGCTTGATGATTTAATGATGCATAGTGATTATACTTAATGAGTTTATATTTTAAAATTATGTATGATGATCTTTGTGATTTATGACTTATTGATCTTTGTCATAATGAAAGCTCTTTTTTGGTTTTAAATGAAGATATGTGTTTTTATTTGGCTTAAAAGACAAAGGCATATTTGTATGAAATAAAAAAGGGAATACATTTTTCTTGAAAAATTCTCTTTCCTAAAACTTTCGAAAAGAGATTAATGAATTGATTATGTTATTGACTCTTTTGAACTATGAAAGTGATTTTGATGATTTGATGATTTGAACTTGAATAAATTATTATCATAATTTTGGTAAGTTTAGAAAATGAAACTTGAAAATATTCTTATAAACCATATTCTTGAAAACTTGAAGTTTCATATATATAAATCAAAATATTCTACTTTTTCTTCCTTAAAATTAACTTATGATCTTGATATCTATAATATAATATCTTTATGAGTGAAGACTCTTATTTGATCTCTTAAAATTCTATTTTACCATTTAAGAGGAGATTTATTAAATTAAATAATATCTTTTGGTATTTATGAATGTCTTTTGATATCAATATATTTCTTGACATGATTTATTTTAAAACTCATGAATAACCTAACTTATCACAAAAAAATATATTTCTTAACTTTGTAATAAGTTAAAAATTGAAAGAGAATTGTATTATCATGAATATTTCATTAATTTCTTGAGTTGACTTATACATTATGGGAATCGTGTTATTGATCTCTATGATTTTCTCCTTTTAATAAAAAGGAGATTTATAATCTTGATAATTATAAGTTAGAACTTTTTATCAAGATTGTTCTTCTATTTTATTAAAAAAGAATCTATCTAAATGAATTATATGTCTTAAGATTTATTCTAAATGAATTAAGATTATTTAATCTCCAAAAAATTATTTTCATTATTTACGATAAAAAAGGGGAGAAAGAAAATCACTAGTATTTCAATAGGCTAATTAATCTTTTGATGTATAGTTTTAAATTATTTTAAATGGAACTAAACAAAACCATTATAGACATATATACCCAATTTACGGATGTCGTTAATGATTTAAAAGCCCTTAGTAGAAGTTTTTCTAACCTTGAACTCTTTAACATAATTCTAAGATCCCTTCCTAAAAGTTGGGATCCAAAAATGCATAGCCATTCAAGAGAAAAAAATTTAAATTGTTATCCACTTGAAGATGTTATTGGTCCTTGATGACCTACAAAATGACATGTATATCATATGATGGACATAAGAACTACCTTCTAAAGAACATGACGGACTTATCACTTAGAACAAAGGAAGACCACTCAAGCGAAAGCTCAAGTAATGAGAATGACTTTGAACTTCTCACAAGAAATTTTAATAAGTTCATAAAACATGAATATAAGAATAAAAATGGACAAAAAAAGGAACACATTAACTTGCTATAAATGCAATCGGCCAAGGCACTTCAAAAGTGAATATGCCCAATTGAAGAACAAGCTGCAAAAAATGAAAAAAGTGATCGAAGCATTCGGACGAATCAAGTGCATCTAAAGACGAGGAACAAACAAGTGAAGATGAGGCTTACAACAATAAGGTAAGTAACTCAAGTAAATCTTCTTTACCTTAAAATGAATTACTTGATTTTTTTATAAATTGTTTGATGAAAAAGGTTAGTAAGAAATGTAAATTATTCAAATAATAATAATTAATTATATATATGAATGAAACTTGATGATTTTATTTTAATAAATCTTTTAATTTAAGATGGTTTATGCTTAAATGATTTTGATTTTCATGATAAAGCTTGCCCTTTGGTTTTAAACATGATGCATGGTTTTGACATTAAACAAAAATTAGGTATATTTATATGAAATCAATCATATGAATTGAAACAACTAAAAAGAGAAAAGTATTTTTCATGAAAATTTCTCAATCTATATCTTATCGAGTTTTCAATAAGAGATTGATGAATCTATTCATGATATTTTTAAATCTCTTGAGTTATAAAAGTGATTTTGATTATTTAAATTTGAATGAATTTTTTTTCAAACCAAATCATTAACTTTCCCTTGATTTCTTGACTTGAGGTATTTTTTATTGGAATAAAAAATTTCTTTTAATTTCTATAGTTTCTTTGTTTTACCATTTACTAAAGAGGAGAATTATGATCCAAATAATTATAACTTGAGAGTTTTAGATAAATCAAGATAATTTACTATGACTATTTCATTTTATTAAAGGGAATTATCCAAATAAATCATGATTTATCTTTTGATTTCTCAGAATTATAACTTGAGATTTCTATGAATCATGATCTTGATGATTTGAGATCTTTTATATATGAATCGAGATCTTTTATTTGTTCTCCTATGTCTCTCTCTTGCTATTTACTATAGAGAAGCTTTATCCTAATCATGATCTTGACTTCTTGATATTTACAAATTGAGAATTTTTTTATTAATCATGATCTCTCACTATTTGTTCTCATATAATTCTTTTATTTTATAAAAGAGAATATTTGTCCAAATGAATCAGAATGTTTCCTTGATATTTTTTCTTAATACTCACAACTTGAGATGATATGCTTTAATGTTTGGAATATTGTACACATAAACTGATGTTATTTTCTTTATGTTTCGATACTCCTTTATATTTATGGTTGTATACGTTATGTTATGATTACAACATTGTTGTAAAAAGAAAACTTATACCATTGTATTTTTTCTTCTTGTTGATAATGATAAAGGGGGAGAAAGTCTTGCTAGCTTGCGAATCATAAAGAAAGCAAAATTACTAGCTTGCACATTTCAATGAGAGAAAACTTGCTAGCTTGCACATTGTAAATGAAGCAAAAATTGGTAGCATCTCAAGAAAATCAAAAATAATAACTTGCACATCTCAAGAGAGCATAAAATGCTTGCACATCTAAAGAGAAGTGCTAGCTTGAGGTAAAAGTTGCTACATTGCACATCTAGAGAAGTAAAAAATTTGCTTAACTTCGTATTCTCAAAAACTTACTAGCTTTTATACTTCAGAGAAAAGTAAAACTTGCCAATTTGATATCTTGCAAAGAGAAGTGAAGCTTGCTTACTAGTTTGCATGTTTCAAGAACTTACTAGTTGCACTTCTCCTTTTTATTGATAACAATTGGGGAGAATGTATGATAATGATCATGCATGGTATTACTATGCATAAAATTCTCATGATTTTCTGAATTCAAAGTTTCTACCAATATGGCATATTGATAGGGGGAGTCTAGTTAAACTTTGTCATCAATTGGTTATCATCATGAAAAATGAAAAACTTGTTGAATCTTGATGATGAAACCAATTAATAAAGTTATGATTTAATATGAGTTTGAGTGATGTAGGACTAGCTTCGATCAAGGAGAGGCAAATCGATTAAAGTAGTAGATTCAGATGTTGGGCCAAAATTGAACATGTCAGAAGATTGAACATCGAGCCGGAGGAATGGTCGATAGAAGGACTTCGTGCCATGAGTTCAGGCATCGGGTCAGAAGGATCAAACATTGTGCCAAGGAGATCGGATATTGTGGAGGTCAACATACCCATTGGGCAATATGCCGTAAAAGAGGACGATGCGATGAAGGTTTAGATGAAGCATCAGATTAACTAATAATGTACCCGACAACTTAGTATTCTTGTTTGTAATAAATTATGTCTAGATTGAAGTAGTTGTGATTGTAATTAAGTTGGTTTTGGGTATAACCATGCTAACTCAATTAAGGGCCTTGATTAAGCCTTAATTAAGATTGATTTAAGGCTATTAGGAGGCTCATTTTGTTGACCAAGAAGGAGGTACATCCAGGTCAACTGATGGCATAGCTCAAGTATGAAAAAGTATTGAAAAGGACCTTTTTGAGAATCTTGGGCGAGGATACCACTAGCTACCGACGGTAATATCGCCAATCGACAATAGTACCACCAGTCGGTGGTAGCACTGCCAGTTGGAGGTAGTATCGCTAGTCAACTGTATTACTATCTATTCCGAGCATTAGTACCACCTATGCCTAGAAACCTGCGCTCTGTTCGATGATGGTACCATTGGTGTCGATAGTGGTATCGCCTGTCCCCTGAAATCTAAGGGTGATTGATTTTTTTGCTCCAATTTGTGAAGCCAAATGGGGTATATAAACATCCCAAGTATTCTTGCTTAGGATAACAAGAAAGTAGAACAAAAACTTGAGAAAATGCTATTGTAATTCTTTAAGAGTTCCATTCCTCTTCTCTATGTGTAATTTTGTTTAAGGGAGGGCTGAAAGAATTATAAAAATTATCTCCTAAACCTGTGAAAATGAGAATAGAGCTATAAGAGGGTGATTGACCTTCACTCGTTGAAAGCTGATGACCTCAACGGGGGAGAAATTGGGAGTGGAGTAGGTCACAACGATTAAACCATTATAAAATTGGTATGCCTTCTTTCTTTGCTATTTAATCACTTTGTAAATTTCTTTACTTTCTTATTATAGTCCTATGATCATTTTCAAGTTTAAATGTATTTTCATTATGAGCTTTTTCGAACAAATATTCAAATCGACGAAAGTTTTTCAAAAGCATTAATTCACTAACATTGATGGGCTCCTTGCATGAGGCCCAATTAGAGACTAATTGAGACTATTAAAGAGAGATCTAATAATCCAAGATTAGTGAATAATTGGATGGAGATCCACTAGGTAGGATCCATTAGGTTTTTTTGGTGGCTCTCTATAAATAGAAGACAAGAGCGGCATATTAGTGATAAGCTACACCTTTAGTTGCCCCCTCCTATTCTCCTCTCTCCCTCTATGCAAGAGTTACGAGCTTATGGGCTATGATTGGAGGAGCATCGCTGCAATGATCCATCATGTAAATACTGCTAGAGAGGAGGATGTTTAACCTTTTTCATCATCTCTATCTGAATTTGATTTTTCAGAAATATACGATCTCCCTAGGTAATCAATCTCTCACGTATCATAGTTTTTATTTTTATAGATTTTTTGTACATCAATTTTTGCATGATGATTTGATATATGTGGGAAACCTATTTTTGTTTCTTTCTTCCACTACACATGTGATGCTCTCGCTAGGTTTCCCAACAATACTTACATATGATCTCACTTTTTCACATCTTTATCTAGGGTTAAAAGTCATCCATACAGTCAGTTTTCTTATCCTAGACCCACTTCTTGGAGCCCCTCCTAATCTGAATGAAATAAATTTCAAGAGACTTCACTTGATCTGCATTATGTGTTAAAGGGTGGCTCGGTAAATAGATCAATGTTGACAAAGATTGGCCTAAAGTTTTTGCCCTAGAACAATATTCTTTTGTTACCCTATTTCTTTCTACTAAAAGAAAAGAAACAAATAAGAAAACTAAAGCTTGTTTCAGCCAATCGATTTTGTTTGTTTTGTTGAATCTTGGATTTTGATGATGAAATCAATTAATAAAGTTATGATCTAATCTATATTCAAGAAAGTGATGCAGGACTATTTTCAATCATGAAAAGGCAAAATGATTGAAGTAGGGAACTCAAACATTAGGTCGGAGTCAAAGAATGGGCATCGGGCCAAAAAATTGGATATTGCGTCAAGATTGGATGTTGCGGGAGTCGATATGCTGATGCATCGAGCAATACGTTGAAGGAGAGCATAATGGGCTGAGGGTTCAGATAAACAAATGACATGACGGACAACATGATTTACGCTTTGTAATCTTTTAATGTCATGATCATCATAGTCTAGGTCTTAATTGAGTTAGTTCTAGGTGTAACATGGTTAACTCAATTAAGGAGCCATTGGACTTTAATTGAGAACAATTTGGGCCTATTGAAAAGATTATTTTATTGACACAAGGTCAAGTCTCCAAAGACACAATATCTGAGAAGCCACAGTCTTCGAGACTATGTTAGGCGATGGTACCACCCAGACTGAGCAGTGGTACCGCCTAGACACAATCTCCCAGACTGCGTCAGGCGATGGTACTGCCCAAGTTGGTGGTACTATCGCTAGTGACCAGTGTCTGAGGTTGTCAGGGGCAATAATACCACCCATTAATGGCAGTGGTATCGCCAACACCTTGGGAACTATGATAATTTAAATTTTAGCTTCATTTTAAGGGCCATTTGAGGCCTATAAGTACCCCCACCTATTATTGGTTGAGGCATCAAAATCTAATAGCAAAAAACTTATGAAAATACTATTGTAATTCCGTAAGAGCTCTTTTTTTTTTTTCTAAGTATAATTCTTGTTTAAGGGAGAGCCAAGAGAATTGTAAATGTTGTCTCCTAAACTTATGAAAAAGAGAATAGAGCTGTAATAGAGTAGTTGATCATTTGTTGATTCTATTGTCGATTCTATCCTAACATGTTTCCCATAGTGTAGGGTGTAGTAAGAAACAATAATTGGTCTCTCTTTCTACAACTGAATCAGAATACAAGGCTTCCTCATTTGTTGCTCAACAATATACATGGTTTAAACATTTAATCGAGGACATTTGCTATCAAGTTAACAAACTAACCATTTTGCAATGTGATAATTAAAATATCTTAAAATTAGCTATAAATCTAATTTACTATCTAAGAACTAAGTACATTAAAATTAATTATTATTTCATCTAGAGAAAGATTCTTTAATAAGTTATTGAAATTATGGAGATCGAGAATAAAGATAATGTTACATATATATTTACCAAATATCTCTCCCAAGGATGACTTGAAGGTCTTCAAAGTGAGTTAGGATTTATCTTCAAAAGTATACTTTAATGGAGTGTTAAGAATTAAAGTATATTTTTTATTTTATCTCTAAAATAAGACAATTAGATAGTCTTAGAGATAAGAGTATCTTGTTTTAAATTGCTATTCAACATCTATAAATAGATGACATTTACATATGTAGATCCATTTAAGTCTAAGTGTTCAAGCATATAGGACTATCCATCTAATCTAAGTGTTTAAGCCTATAGGACTTAAATCAAAGAGTAGTTCAAGATTTGATAAATATTTTTTCTAAGAAGTTCAATATAACTTTATTTTAATTTTTATCTTGATTTATTTTATATTTAATTTAATCTTATATCTTATTATTATTATACAAGAAAAGATTACACTTACATTTGATCTTTTACTTTTCTTCACATCTTTGCATAGGGTTAAAAACGATCCATAATTTTTTTTTCTAAAACCCTAAGTATTGGACTCCCTCCTAATTTGAATGATATAAACTTCATAAGATATTGAAGGATGACCTGATAAATAAGGATGACCTATGATGATTGCTCTAGAGGGATATCTTTTGTCATTGTTTACGTATTTTATGTTGAGACTAAGGTGGCATCCCGGCTTGGTTCGATTCGAGTGCACAAGGATGCCTATGCAGCTCAAACTTGTCGAAGAGAGGGTGAGACAGGCTGATGACTCTGCTTCAAGATCTCCAGACTATCTCCCTGAGCCGTAGCGAGCATTTGCCTCCTCCTCTTTGTCGACCACTGCCTACACAAAAAGGCCTGAGTCAGGCGGAGGGTCCTTCCAACTTGGCCCCTCCGATGCTTAAGTTAGTTACGAGCCGAAGCTTCTGAGGGAGTATCTTGATAGTCTTGTGAGTGTGTCCCCTGATACTGTACACTAGGGGCAGCTTTTATACCTCGTCTCCTAGGGTTTATGTGTACCTTAGGGTGCTGATGTCATTTGAGCCACACTTGTATTATCATACCTTGATTGTTGTGCCTCTTGGTTGTTGGGACAAGTCACCAATCTTTCCCGAGATTGTAGTCTGAGTTGGCTTGGGGGTGCTTAGTCAGCTCCATCGTGGCAGTCTAGGGGCCCTCGTAGGATGGTGGACCAAGTTATGCCATATCATTCTCTCCCCTCCTAGAGGAGTATTTTGTGGGGCCCTTGTGGTTAGTGAAGCCCAAGGGACGTGGGTCAATGAACTCTCAAGCATTTTGTGGGCATCATGAATCACCCCGAAGACTGCCACGAGTGGATCCCACTACATCCTGGCATTTGAGACTGAGGCAGTACTTCCAACCCTCCGGGTGGAGAACTACGAGGAGGACATCTCGGAGGAAGGGCTCCGAGCGAATCTCAATCAGATAGAAGAGCGAAGGGCTGATGCACACTTACGGGCTCTAGCATATAAAAATGCCATCTCAAGGCTCTACAACTGGAGGGTCTGTCCTGACCCATCAAGATCAGGCTCTTGGTATTATAAAAGGTCAAAGTCAATGACCCGATCTGTTCCCGAGGGAAGCTAGCCCCAAACTAGGAAGGACCATTTCGGATCACCAATGTGATCAAAGATGGAACCTACCGCCTAGCTACTCGAGAAGGAGTCCCGCTACCCCAAACATAGCATGTGTCCAATTTAAGAATGTTCTATGCCTGAACTGTGATTTTGGTAAGCCTCTATGGATATCCATAGAAAGAAAAATACAAGTAGCAGGTTGGGATGCAGAGAGAAGATTAGTAAAATAGGCCACTTACCTAAAAGGAAACATCTTTCCACTAAAACAAGGAAGTTACATTGCTTGCACAGTCGAGATTTTATAGCCAGAGACATATCCTGACCACCACTCCCAATATAGTATGTCCCGACAAATGACTTATCTCCTGCAATACTAGATATGAAGTGTTCAGTCAAACTTGTGTCCACACAAAGTCGGTATCGACATACAACTTGTTAGATGTTAGACGCAGTACAAGATACGAGCCTGACCAAGCACAGAGCATATCCCGACAAATGACTTGTCTCCTACAAAAGTTGGAAGAAGATGTGTCATTCACTCGGTTAAGAGAAAGCAACCTAGAAATAATATGGTGTGAAAAAACAAATGAAGGAAGTTGAAAGAAAGGGTTTCTATTGACAACAAAATAAGTACATTCTTAGTCGGGCACAACCCCGACTAGGCTATTTACAAAAAATATATAAAAAAAGGGGGGACCCAGCACTGCTGACTCTATCGAAGAGCCCCTATGCCACTGGAGGATTGTTGTCATCGAAGGGAACCACCGCTTCCATCGGCTCGTTGTCATCCTATGGTAGGGTAGTGTAGGGGTCCTCCTCGATCTCCAACTATCTGTACCTCGCTCGAAAGCTCACCAGGGCAACCCTGTACTCGTACTTATAGCTGACCCAGCCCATCTTCTCTAAGTCAAATTTAAAGCTGGGGGTCTCCTTGTACTAGCAACGGTTGATGGTTATAAATGCCCTATAAGCCAATCAAGTGAGTGATGGCATATGTGACATGTTGTATAATCTTTTTACACTATAATTATTGGCATATTCTCATATTATATTATCTATTAAATACATATATTATGATGTCCTTGGTTCTAAGCAATGAGAATCAGATCATGATGAGATCACAATAATGAGACTGATTCGCCTTAAAACACAGATCCTAAAAAATCTTGGTCATAGGTTTCTTGAGAGGGACATCGAGACAACAGGATAGACCGATGTACATTATACTCGTGTATATGATGGATGCGACTGATCTCACAGCCACTATGTTAAGACACTAAAGATACAGTGTAGGTGCTCATTAGAGAATAAGTTCAATGATTGATCCACTTATGAAATATTGGATGGTTAATGATGCATATCGTCAGACAGTAATTTCGAAGTCCCAATGGTGTGTCTGGTCCTTAGATTTAAGACACCAAGGATGGCTTATTTGAGTACTCCTTTCTTTGACATCGGACTTATAGGTTTTGAAAGTTTCAAATCTGTTACAATTGGTTATTGGGTTTGGTAGCCAACCTTACAAAGGCAATTGAGTATTAACAGAGGATTATCTACTCTTAATATTGTAAGAAAAATATCCCATTATGTTATCGCTGAGACAAATCCTCGGCCAGAGTCATTCAGATTGAGAGCGAAGGAGTTCTCCGGGAGAATCCAATCAGAGCGATACTCGAACGGATTCCGTATGTGACCTGATAGTACCATGCTTAATATATGGTATCTAAGATATTAGATGAATGAGAGACTATAGATATATAGTAACTAAGGATAGACATATCTAATGGATAAAATCCCTTGTACCATCTAGGGACTATGGCATAGTGGCCTAGTACGTCCATAGCCAATGAGTCAAGTGAATTGTTATGAGATAATAATTAATAAGGTCAGAAGGAGTTCTAACAGGAAGGACTTATGGCTAGCTCGGTATTGGACCTAGATGGTCACACATATATGGTGAGTGCTTCAGCGAATAGAGGATTGGATATGAATTATTCAATTAGCCCATGTTCTCATTAGATGAGACCTAATATTGATGTGCTCCCTATATGAGGCCCAATTAAAGGCCGCTTGAGATTATTGGATAGAGATCCAATAATCCAAGATTACTAGTCATTGGATGGAGATCCAATACCCACTAAGACAGGATCTCTAGGGTTTTTGGTGACTTTCTATAAATAAGAGGTATGGGCGACACATAGTTGATATATTGCATCTTTGGCTGCCCCCACTTATTCTCCTCCTCTCCCTCACTTTCTCAGTTGACTAGTCCCTATCTGGTGTGAGAGGGTAGTGAAGAAGATAGAGGATTTACTTCCATGTTCGTTGCGAGAAGCTACACATGAGTTATGAGATTTGAAGTTGTGATTGGAGAAGTATCGCTATAGCGATCCATTGTGTGGATACTACTAGAGAGAAGGACATTTGACTTCCTTCATCCTCTCTATCTGAATCTAGAAATTCAGGTATATACGATCTCCCTAGGTAAATAATCTCTCACATGTTGTAGTTTATGATTTTGTAATTTTTCGCGCACAATCTTTGCACAATGATTTGATCTACATAGGAAATTAATTTTGTTTTGATCTTCCATTACACATTTGATGCTCCTTCTTGGTTTCCTAACAATGGTTGCCCAGGCTCTCTAAGGGTCTATGAACTACTCTACGATAGGGAGCTCTCGACCTTCTCTAGCGAAATTCGGGTTGTCACCAACGACTGCTTGGCCTCCTGAGTCTGTGATCGGGAAGCGCCTAGGTCTTGTCCCAAGCCTTCGAGCTAGGCATCCAAGACTTGAATTCACTCCCCAGCCTCCGTCTCTCAGCGTTGGGACTCCTCTGCCCGTTGGGTGGCCTCATTGGCTCGGGCCTTGGCAGCTACTACAACAATTGGCCGGCCTCATCTTTGAGCTTTTGAACCTCAGCCCGAAGCTCATCAATTATCCAGGAGAGCTTTTTCAACTACTCTCCTGGAGTCACGCACCCTATCAATCAACCCCATAGAGAAATGGTGGTGTTCAAGAATACGACATCAGCAAAAGAGCCAAGAAAATATACGAAAGAAGGCAAATAAGAGGGGACTCATCGTGACTAGATTCTTGGTGGCGTTAGCAAGCAGCGCCTCTGAAGGAGTAGTGTAGATCTCCTTCACGAGTGGGGGGCAGAGAACCCCCCGGTAAAATAGTTGGGCGTCAGCTCCTTCTGCCCACACCTTACTCCTAGGAGTCAATGTGGCCCAGTGAGCTTCGAGTGAACCCTCCACAGATATCTCCGTAAGATCTGCTATCTCCTAGGCAAGAAAGGGCTCGTTCTGAGAATGAGCCCTGGCCCTATAGAGGTGCCTCATGGACCAAGGCCGAGATACGGCCTTGTCCCTTCGTCTATTACTCCCCTTCCCTTGAGGGGCCTTTGAGGGAGTCACCTTTTTGGAGTGATTGCGGGGGAGGCATCTTTACAAGGTGCCTCCTGGCTCACTAGCACCTTGATCTTCTTGGCAGGGCGATCAGCCCCCCAGGTGGCACTTGCCTCAAGCAATGTCAGTCGATGGCTGAGAAGGCTTGGGGCAAAGGGCCTGTCCTATGAACGCTCACTTTATTCCCCTAAGATTTATGTCTACAAAACCAAATATCTGATTAACGCATGACTAGTGATCGGTATGAACAACAGAAAGTGGCGGACGATAGAAACGAAACGAATCGTACCCATAGAGGCTGGACTAAGGCTTGCCTCCACCAGCCAAGCCTCCTTCATTGACTTGATGGCTTTGTAAGAGGAAAGGATCCCCCTCTGGTGCACCACTTGCTCTACCTCATCTTTTGTCAGAAGGGGAGGGGAGTTGTCAACGTCCCAGTGTCCACTCCAGGCCAAATCCCCAGTCCCTAATGGTGCTCACAAAGAAGAAATGGGATTTCCATCCCTTATTGTTAGAAGAGGCACTACACATGCAAAAAACACTCTTGGAGATCAGATAGTAATACCCTCGCACCTTGTCGAGGCAGAAACAAGCCAAAAATAGGGAAAGTGTCGAGTCGATTCCGGTCATTGGGCACTCCTCAATGAAAACTATCATATAAAGCTAGGAGTTTAGCGCTATTTGGGAAGGAGAAACCCTCCAATGGCAAAGGCACGACACCACTAGCAGATGCAGGGGAAACCTTAGCCCTGCCTTAAGGGCATCATCTGACAATCCAAATTCGTTCAGAAATGGATCGAACAACCATTGACTGACTTTGACACATGTAGATCATACTCACTGGAAATGTGATATCTAGTCCTAATGTGGGGGTAGGAAGGATTCAGATATGACTGAATCTTCAACTTACTCCTGGAGTATAGCCTACAAGGCTTTGGAATCCTTCTCATCCATAAAGGATAAAGACCCAGACGTGGATTGACTCCCTAAAATTCCTCTCACTACTCGACGATGAGGGAGACATGGCAGAAGAAACACGGGAAGGCAAAGAAGCAAAGAGAACAAAGGATGCAAAGACTCAACTACTAAGGAACCGAAGACGACCGAATAAGGTAGATGGAGATGGACATGAAAAAATGGCAAGCGAAGGACAAAGAGCGTGAAGCTTTTCCTACCCCACAGATGAGACTTATAAAGACGAACGAAGGTGGATAGGTCAAGGCAACCTTTCAGCCGAAGGGACACCTTCGAGGTGATAGATGTGTCGCCGAAAGCAACCCTTTGCCTTCCTGATGGGAAGATAGCGTGAGACCCCCAAATCCTGAGGGAATTTGCAACAAATGGGTCTAATACCCTCTAGAAATAGCCTAGAGAAGGGTGCCCCACCTGCAAAACTGCCTGCTCGTAGCACGACAACTCAGCACCCCATCATCATAAGAAGGCACCAGCCTCGCAAAGGAGCGAGGCACAATAGCAACCATCGTAGTTCAAATTTCCTGCTCAAAGGGGGCAAGTGCAATTGCCGACTTAGTCTCAGCTAGTCCATCGTCGATTTGATCTCGACTAGTCCATCTTGGCTAGCACATTGCCGATTCGGTCTCAACCAGCACATCGCTGACTCAGTCTCGGTCAGTCCATTGCCAACTCAGTTTCGGCCAGTCCCTTGTCGACTAGTCTTGGCCAACACATCACTGACTCAGTATCGGCCAATCCATCACCAACTCGGTCTTGGCCAATCCTTTACCGACTCAGTCTCAACCAACACATCATTGACTCAGTCTTGGATAGTCCATTGTCGACTCAATTTTAACCAATCCACCGCCTACTTTAGTCTCGGCCATATTTTGGCTGACCTTTCACCTGATGCATCTGGCCTACTCGGCACCATGACATAAGGAAGCAAGAATAACACCCGAGCCCTCCCAGGCTCTAGTCACAAGGAACCAAGCCATACCCTGACCAAGTCCATAAACACCACGACAAGACAAACAAACTCAAAACCCCAAGTGCACCTCTCGATTCTCCAAAGGCATGACTCCTTTAGGGGGGAGAGAATGATAGGGTATAACCTAGTCCACCATCCCACAATGGCCCCCAAACCACCATAATGGAGTTGCCTAGGCATCCCCAAGCTAGCTTGGACTGCAACCTTGGGAAAGGCCGACAACTTGTCCCAATAACTACACGACAATTGAGGCACCATAGTATAGGCATGGCTCAGACAACGTCAGTGCCCTAAGGTGTGGTTCAGCCCCTTGAAGCGTCAGCATACATTAACACCTATGTACGATGGTGCTGGTAGTCATTAAGCATCTACATACGATGACCTCAGGAGATGAGGAATAAAAGCCACCCCTAGTGAACAATATCAGGGGAGATACTAACAAAACCATCAAGATACTTCCTCAGCTTCAGCTCGTAACTAGCTTAAGCATTGGAATAGCTAAAGTCAAAAGGATCTTCTGCCTGACTCAGGCCCTTTTGTTTAGGGAGCGATCGGCAAGGAGGAGGAGTCAAACGCTCATCATGGCTAAGGGAGATAGCCTAGAGATCTCGAAGCCATCTCACCGTCTCTCCGACAAGTTTGAGATGCATAGGCATCCTTGTGCACTCGGATTGGACCAAATCGAGATGACACCTCAATCTTGGCATAAAGTACATTAACTGTCACCATATTTTTTTGGAAAAAAAATAAAGCTAGTTTCTAGTAAGTGGCTCATTACTATGGTTATATCGGTAAATCCTCAATCTTAAATCACTAGTTGCAGAATTAATTGTATACTTTTAGTGCATCCCAACTTCTTAAGATTGTTGATCATGGTCGTCTTTTAAATTCGTCATGTTCTTTCATCCTTTCTTGACCAGTTGCCTGAGATTGTTCACATGTGTTGTTGGGTGATCCGCTGTATCCGAGGAATCAACATGACATGGTCCGGCCCACAGGCACAGGGGCTGCTCAGCCGAGCTAAGCGCTCGGGGAAGATGCAATGCGCCTTCTGGTGTTCGAGGGTGTTATGGTCCAGAGGCTTTTTCTCGTTGCGTGGTTGGGTACCTAACCTTCATCGAGAGGGTTTGCGCGCAAGGGTAGGGGAGAGGGCATCCCAACCTAGGTCCTTCCGACAACTAAGTTAGCCTTGTGCATAGGAGTGTCTCTGGTGCCTTCTCGATGGTGGAGCTTTTTATGTATGTATTGCAAGAGTGGAGATCCACCCTTGAGAGCCCCCAGGGGTGGCTTTTATAACTGTCCATCGGCGGCCAGTTGTACCTTACCCATGCCCCTTTGCAACATCCTCCGCCGAGTTCTTTAATCTGCTGCAGCACCGTAGGCGGTCGTCCATGCTTGCGGGCGAGTGTGTGGCATATCATTTTAGCCCTGTTGTCATATGATCTCTTGAGATTCTTTAAGATTTGGTGGCGATTGCATAACGCCCGATGACACTACACATTGGGCTCATCCCCTCATTATGACGCGTCACTCGTGTGTGTTGGAGGGTGGACCGCGCACCTAGTTAGTCGGTCCTACTCCATGTCGGGTTAGTCTAGGCCACATCCTCTCGTTTAGGTGGGGGACCCATTATTATCCCTATCATTCTCCCATGGGAGGCTTCCCTGAGGTTTTATGCATATGCAGCGAAGGGTCCTTCAGGTGCGGAGCTATAGTAAGGGATGATCTGCATGCCTACACGGGATTGTGATGCTTCGGTTGTCGGTCGATCGGGTGTTAGTGTGGTTATCAGGCAGCTATCAGGCTTCACATGGGAAGCCTTCAGGGAAGCAGAAAATTTGCTTAGAGATACTCAAGATTGTGAGCCCTTAGGTGAGGCTAAGAGATTGCTTGGAAATGCTTAGGACTGAAAGCCCTTGGGCAAGACTGAGAGCTCGCTTGTAGATGTTCGGGACTGAAAGCCCTTAGATGAGACTGAGAGCTCACTTGTAGAAGTTCGAGACTGAAAGCCCTTGGGCAAGGCTAAGAGCTCACTTGTAGATGTTCAGGACTGAAAGCCCTTAGACAAGACTGAGAGCTCACTTGTAGAAGTTTGGGACTGAAAGCCCTTGGGCAAGGCTAAGAGCTCACTTGTAGATGTTCAGGACTAAAAACCCTTGGCGAGACAAAGAGCTTGCTTGTAGATGTTGAGAGCTCACTTGTAGAAGTTCGGGACTGAAAGCCCTTGGGCAAGGCTAAGAGCTCACTTGTAGATGTTCGGGACTAAAAACCCTTAGCGAGGCTAAGAGATTGCTTGTAGATGTTTAGGGCTGAAAGCCCTTGGGCAAGGCTGAGAGCTCACTTCTAGATGTTCAGGACTAAAAGCCCTTGGGCGAGGCTGAGAGCTCGCTTTTAGATATTTGGGACCGAAAATCCTTGGGCGAGGCTGAGAGCTCGCTTGTAGATGTTCGGGGCCGAAAGCCCTTAGGCAAGGTTGAGAGCTCGCTTGTAGATGTTCGGGGCAGAAAGCCCTTAGGTGAGGTTGAGAGCTCGCTTGTAGATGTTCAGGACTTAAAGCCCTTGGGCGAGGCTGAGAGCTCGCTTGTAGATGTTTGAGACTGAAAGCCCTAGGACAAGGCTAAGAGCTTGCTTATAGATGTTCGGGACTAAAAGCCTGTTAGAACCCTTGTAGATTCTAAGCTTGGGGTGATCTCTATAAGGGATCGACCTCTTGGGAACTCTATAGGGGTTCCTCCCTCCTTGGTTTTCTGCTACATGAGCTGAATGATAATTGATCTATTGCTGATGAAAGAGGGGAGAATACAAGGCTATTTATAGGGCTTCTAAACCCCAACTCTTAATAGGATTCCTACTTAAGACTCCTACTCCTAACAACTCATACTCTAACTCTAAGAAGCAACTCATACTTCCAACATCTCTAACTCCAACTCTAAGAAGCAACCTTCAAACTAATCCTAATCCTATTCTAACTTAACCCCTCCTCAACCAACCCTGCTTTAACTAGGATAAGGGGTGGTTAATTAGGGTGACATGTATCTTATTCTTCCTTTAAAATATCTTCCTACAAACTAATCCTAACCTAGCTGGCCTCCTCACCTCTTTAATAAGGGTCGGCTAGATAGAATTTACATGAATGCTCTTTAGATTTACATGTTTGCCCTCTTCCATGAAACTAAATTAGGACTCCCCTAGCTAAAGTCTTAATAGACCTGCCCTCTTCAAATCAGCCTTATCCTCAAGGCGGAGCTCTATATCTATGGGTCATGATATGTAATTCCTCACAAGGGTCCCTCGTGGACCTATAGTAGGCATATTAGGCTCCTAAGGTCTAGCATTAACATTAGTGACTGGATGGTGATGTGTTGCTATCCCATGATCCCATGCAATCATCAGCTAAACCTGAGCCTCCTCCTTATTGACTTGGGTGTTAGTTAGATATATTGGGGTTGAGTTGTTCTCTCTAAACTTCCATTTTCAATAAGATACTTAGAAGATCAATTATATTTTTAAATTCATGTACTGATCTGATCCATAAGTCATGGCTCCATTGTAATCCCCAATTTTATAAGGGCCAAAGTAATAGGGGGACCACTTCCTTGAGGCTCAAATTTTCTACTGGTAGGGCTGAAGATGAAGGGAAACTCGATATTCAATAACAAACTTTCTTCTGCTCCGAAATTTATTGGGGGGCTTTCTTGCATGGGCTACCACTTAGTTGTTCTTTAATAGTAACCGAGCCTTCTTTTGCAATAATTGCTCCCATTTGATAAGGTCCCTGGTGGTGTGAGCCAATTCTGAGTCTGAGGATGGTAGGAGCTGTAATTTTATCGAGCCTATTTTCATCTTTCCTTTGTGTCGTTGACATGTATCATGCCAATCTTCAAATTCAATAGCAATTAGTATCCCTTTACAGATCAAAGACATCGTGTGAAATGTAGGGAGAGCCTCGATGTATATTAGGAGTCGACCATCTTGCATGTGGATAACATAATTTCTAGCTCCCGATGCATCAATAATAAACACTTTATCGAAATCGGGTAAAGCTAGCACTGATGTAGATGGCATCGTGACTGTAAATGGTGGACGTGTGGATGTCTTCCTCCTGTTCCTTCATAATTTTGATCTCCATCCAGTAAGGTTTGGTTGTCATAGATTCCATGCTAGTACTATTACTGGAGGGACTCAATCTTCTTGCGATCGTAGGCCGTGGATCGGTGATTATCATCAGGGAATATTTTGAGCATTATGGTCCGCTCCTTGGAGAAGTCATGGAAGTAACTCGAGATCTGAGAGTACTACTTTAGAAGCCATGGCTAGTTTGGTTAGATATGACACTTCATGAAGAGTTTATACCTACAAACAAAGAGGCAAAGCTTTTGGAGTTAAAGTGTTATTGAAAGGGAAGGTTGTGGCTGAATGATCTATGTCTTCTGCATCTCCTGGACGATCATTTAGCTTCAGCCCTCTACGGATGTGGATAGCAATATGGTTGAATATGTGCTAGTGGTTCCTTCTACAAGATCAGCATATGAAGATCGCATAGCATGGTAGGAAGTAGTTGTCTCGGTTCGGCGGTGGCACCTGAAATTTCAGTAAGCTTCTACAAGCACTGTTTCGAGATCGTCATTACTTTGCTCCCATGTTTCTCTCATAAGATCACTTGTTCTCTGTTGCCATTCATAAGAATGTTGGTGAGGATGGTGATGAGTTGCTGCTTAAAGGATTCTTCAACATTTGCTACTTGCGGGTTCATATGGTCAGCTAAAGTGTGAGTCGTGCAATCGGTCGACTGCACGTCCTCCTTCGTGTTCTCATCCTCAGGTTCCTGGACCTCTTCTTCAGATTCTTTAATAGATTTGATCATGGAAAGTTCCCCTTTTTTTGTAGCGATGGTTGCGGCTCCAAAGTTCATTGCAATGCCAACAAAGCCCTTTTGCCGATCCATCATATAGCTCTTCTCTCGTTAATTTTTTTGGCAGCAAAGAATGGTTGGGAGCAGAGGGAGATTTATATGTTGCTGGTCTAAGAGTGGTTACCATCCTCTGAGTATCTTAGTTTAGTCGTTCCTCTTGGATTCGGGTGAAAAATATTGCGGCCTCCATGGTGGGGTCTGTCGCGCTTGAGTCCTTTGATAAACGTCCCTAATAATTATCTATCAAACTAATCATAAGCAAAGTAAGATAATTCCTCAAACCTGGTCTGGTATTCTTGGATCGTGGAGGTTTGTCGAATCTTGCCAAGTTGTCCATTGATATTCTCGTACTTGGTCGGCCCAAAGTGGTTCAGTAGCACATATTTGAATTGTATCCACGTCGGAGTCCTATAGATGTATTCAAGCCAATTATACCATCATATAACATGTCCTTCAATGTGGATGACAGTGGTGTCCACCATGGAATCCTTCGGTGTTTGGTGATGACGGAAGTAACGTTCGGCACATGAAATCCATCCCGTCGGATCTCCTTCTTCCCATCGAGTGAAATCCACCCTAATGAGAGGCCTCTCTGAACTTTCACCTTGTTGGAATTTTATTGGGCTCGGAGATTGGGTCAATCTGAATTCTATGAATAAGGCGCACAATCTATCCTCTATATGTGATTCAAAAGCCTCCAACTTGGCATCATTTGAACCTTAAGATGCCATTGCATGTGCCTCTAGATCTGAGACGCCAATGTCCTTCTCCTACTGTTAGGTCAGTGATAAGAAATGATTGGGTGAATTGATGGTTGAAAGAGGTGGTGGATCAAGGGTAAATGACTGTGGTTTGGGGCTGAATGATTGTTATTTTTTTGCTACTATTAGGGCTACGATTTATGACTGCTGTAGGGATTGTATAGGGGGTATAATGGCCCAGGCTTAAGGTTAGAGAGGTGGCTCAGGGTTGTTGTTGATGGTAGCAATTGGTTTGGTAAGGATTAGTGGCCAAAAGGATGATAGATCAAGGTTACAGTTTAGGGTTGATAGCTTGTGGTTAAGGTTGCTATTGGTATTATGATTTGAGGGTGTTGTGGAGGCTGCAAAGGATTTTTATGGTAGTGGTTTGATGTTGGGAAGGAAGGTTTAGGGTTTCTATTGGGGGTAGCAACCAGTTTGGCAGGTTCGGTAGCTGTAGAAGATAAAGATCAATAGAAGGTTTGGTGGCTACGGAAGACCACTATTTGGGCTGCAGTTTGGGTTATCTATGGAGATCGAAAAAAGGCTATGATGCTGCATCTTAAAGCTAGAGGGATGCTCTAAACATATTGTGGGTGGCAACAACAATTTTGGTAAGGATCAGATATGAGTGCAACAAAAAACATCGAAAGGTAGTGCTGTAGAATCCTATGTTGATAGGCTTCGATAGGTCGCTGTTTTGGGCTACAATTTTGGGTGCTGTTTGGGTTATAAAAATAGGTTATAATGGTTACCTCATAAGGCTAAAGGGATGTCCTAAAGATATCTTGGGTGGTGGCAGCAAGATAGTTGGGTTTCAGTGGGTTAAGGAGAAGAAGAAAGACAAAGGTGCAGTAGTAGATTTTTCGTCAAAAAAATTCTAATGGTGGACATAAATTTTTCCAGAAATTCTTAATAAAAATTTAAGTGAAACTCAAAGTGAATCTATTGATAAGGGAGAGGTAATATTTTCAAAAATTTTGTGGAAAGAAACGACAACAAAAGTTTCAGCAAAATCAAAGATTGAAAGGTGTTACTGCAGAATTTTTTCAGTGAAAGATTTCAGTAGTATAGTCAAAAATTTTTGGCAAGGGAAATGTAATGCTTTCAAAAATTTCATGAAAAATTATGGCAGTAAAATATTTGGCAAGATCAAAGATTACGAGAAGGTGCCGTGGGAGAATTTTTTTCGTCAAAAGATTTCATTAGTATAGATGAAATTTTTTCTAGCAGTTCAAAACAAGGATTTGGGCAAAACTCAAGGAGAATCTACTGGTAAGGGAAAGGTGATGCTAAAAAAAATTCATGGAAGGAAACAATAGCAAGAGGTTCGGTAAAATTAAAGATCATAAAGAAGTACATCGGTAGATTTTTATGTCTAAAGTGCAGCAGTTTAGATGTAAAAGATCAACAGGTTATATTGATAATTTTTTGATGAAACCAAAGGAAGATCCAAAGATAAGAAGTTCTAAATCCATCGTAAATTTTTTTTAGAGATTTGATTAGTAAAAATATAGTAGCAAATCAAATAGTCAAGGGTGTGCGGTTGGAATTCTACAACGTAACTTTCGTCGTAAAAATGAAAACTTTACGATGAAAAGTTTGTGCAGTAAATAGAAACAATTTTTTTTGGATTTTTTGAATAGGGATAACTAAATTGCAGTAGCAGTAAGGTAGGAAACCAGAATCTATTACAATTTACAGTGAGATTTTTTTTCTTGTGGAAATGCAGATTTATTATCCTTTTGTTCGTATTTGTTAGTGGATTCGGATCCGATTTAAAGAATTAAGGTAAGATAGGTTTATTTTCAAGGAGATGATCTACAGTAGTGGAGATGACGACATAATTTGGTGACGATCTTTAAGCAATTATGGGAATTGCTTTGGACGGCTATGGGGGGCTGATGGATGGCTGTGGAAGGGCAGTGAGAAACCAAGAACATTGCTCTGATACCAAGCGTTAGAACCCTTACAGATTCTAATCTTGGGGTGATCTCTATAGGGGATCGGCCTCCTTGGAACTCTATAGGGGTTCCTTCCTCCTTGGTTTTCTGCTACATGAGCTGAAAGATAATTGATCTATTGATGATGAAAGAGGAGAGAATACAAGGCTATTTATAGGGCTTCTAAACCTCAACTCCTAATAGGATTCCTACTTAAGACTCCTACTCCTAACTACTCCTACTCTAACTCTAAGAAGCAACTCATACTTCCAACAACTCTAACTCCAACTCTAAGAAGCAACTCATGCTTCCAACAACTCTAACTCCAACTCTAAGAAGCAACCTCCAAACTAATCCTAGTCCTATTCTAACTTAACCCCTCCTCAACCAACCCCTCTTTAACTAGGATAAGGAGCGATTAATTAGGTGATATATATCTTATTCTTCCCTTAAAATATCTTCCTCCAAACTAATCATAACGTAGCCGACCTCCTCACATCTTTAATAGGGTTTACATAAATGCCCTTAGGATTTATATATTTTCCCTCTTCAATGAAACTAAATTAGGACTCCCCTAGCTAGAGTCCTAACAAAGCCCCTATGGTGAGGCTTATAGCTCACTTGTAGATGTTCGGGACCGAAAGCCCTTGGGCGAGGCTGAGAGCTCGCTTGTAGATGTTCGGGACCAAAAGCCCTTAGGCGAGGCTGAGAGCTAGCTTGTAGATGTTCGGGACTAAAATCCCTTGGGTGAGGCTAAGAGCTTACTTGTAGATATTCGAGACTGAAAGCCCTTGGGCGAGGCTGAGAGCTCGATTGTAGATGTTCAGGACTGAAAGCCCTTGGGCAAGGCTAAGAGCTCGATTATAGACGCTCGGGCAGTCGAGGGCATTATGCAATCGATTTTTTGGTGGGGAGATTTTCCTTAGAATTGATGTTGATTCATTTGCCCACCTGGGTGGTTTACCCACCGAAAGCTGATGCCCGTCGCCTGGATTCTGTGGTACGGGCAGTCCAACCGTCGCTTACCGACGGTTTATCCATTAAAATTTTCACAAAAGTGGTTCCCTCTACTTTTCGAATTTCGGCTTGACTTGTATGTTGACCAGCTCTTTGGTCAACTGATTGAGCTCAACCTAAGCTCAATCAAACCCAATAGTGGATCCAGTTGCCTCATTGAATTGATTTAGATTCTTTCCAAATCTAACTCAATTAGGACTCTAACCCTAACTATGACTCAATGATTACAACACTTAATAACCAATTAAGCCTAATTAAGACATAACTCACGCATACTCCGGCAACCTCTGACAATCTTGCGGCAAGTCCTGTATTCTTCCCGGCGATCTCCCTTCGTGTTCCCAGCGAGCTTCTCGATTCCTTTGGTGAATCTCCTTGCGAACTTCCAGCGAGATCCCACTGTATCATCCGAACTCGGCCCAATGCCTAGGCTTTATCTTGGCCCATCATCTGGTTGTAGCTTCATTGATCCTGTCATAGTTAGACCTATATGATGCTAATTATGACTTAATTAAATATAATCATAATTATCAAAATATCCATTACAAGACCATCCCGACTCCCGGCCAGTTTTTTGGCTACCCCCGACAATCTTCCGGTGAGTCTCGGACTTCTTTTGGCGAACTCCCTTGCACCATCTTGGCAAATTCCTGATACCCTCGGCGAACTTCCGACACACTCTTAGCGAGTTTCCAAATACATCAACTCGATGCATAGACTTAACCTTGGCTAACCTTGATTGTAATAATCTTTCTATGGTAATTAATCCTGCATCAATCAATTCTAACAATCCTATTAGATCAATAATTCATCAATTAATTTCATCATCAAAATCTAAGATTCAACAATCTCCCCCCTTTTAATGATGATAATCAATTAATGACATGGGTTAATCCTCACTCCCCATAAAACCATACTACTTAAATTTAAGAGAAGCACACACTCTTAAATTCAAGTTATCAAACATCCAAGTTATCAAATATCCAAGTTATATCATCAAGTGTTATCAACGGATATTTTTCAATGTTATGTGTCATCAATATATATTTCTCCCCCTTTATCATCAATAAAAAGGTGAAATATAGAGCTAATAATTTCAAAAATACATAATGACATTACTCTCCCTTAGTATATGCATTATAAAATTTTCTGCCCCTTTATAATTAATAAGAAGAGAAATAGGAGAGGTGTTGTTGAATCATTTCATCATGAGAAGAGCTCTTAATAAATTCTAAAAGCAATATTAAGATATGCTCAAAAGTTCAAGAGATTTAAAGACTAGTTATGTATTTCAAATATAGCAAAACTCATCTCTTGATATATAAAATCATCTCTTGTAAATTTCAAATGTGGCACATCTTCATGTATTTTTTGAAAACAATAAGATACCAAATCATAGAGAAAGTATCCAAAAATATTATCACAAAAAGCTTAATCTCATGAAATCTAGATTAATAATTTATATATTTTCATGATTTAGCATTTCTAGGTCTCAATCTTAATCTTATAGATATATAAAATTTTGAATATGAGCTCAACACATTTTTCTCATATAAATTTCAAAAAAATATAATAAATAAATCTATTAAGTTCTTTCTTCTCTTTTGTGAAGTGTAAGCTAGCAAATTTTTGATTCATTTGCATTGTTCAAGTTTGCAATTTTACAAGCTAACTAATTTCGCTCCCCCTTTGTCATTACAAAAATTTTCCTATTACATCATTTTTCAATATCATCATATGAAATATATCATGAAAGATTAATATAGTGATGAGATGTACAATTCATAAAGGTAAATTGTGAATATCAAGAGACAAATTTGTAGGAGAAACAATTAAGATAAAATCTCTTGATTTATCCATAAGAAATCTTAAGTTGTCAAGTTCATGATTTATATAAAAATCTTCTTTTAAATAATACGAAAACACATAATAAAAGATTTTGATTCATAAAAGATTTCAAGTTATAATTCCAAGAAATCAAAATCATGATGTCATTTAATTTCAAAATGATCAAAATCAATTTCAAGAGATTCAAAATATAATTAATAGACTTATTAGTCTCTTGAAATGCTAGTGATTTCCTTTCTCTACTTTATGTGAATAAAAATGTAGAATCAAGGTAGAGAAATAAAAAATATCATATCATAAATATATTCAATTTTAAAGATGTAAATTTTATATATGTGAATTTTGAAATTAAGCTCAAAACTTCAAGATATTCAAGGAGATTCAAAAGTTTAAGAGCTATTCAAGCATTTAAAATCATCTCATTAATTTGGATAAAAAGCATCAAGAATTTCATAAGAAGGCATGATGGTAGATCAAGCTCAAATTGTAAATCAATTACTTTTTATGCATTTAGAAAGTTCTAATTTTCTTCTAAGCACTTGTTTATCATTCAATGTTTGCTTCTAATCATATTAAAAATTTTATCTCCTACGTTTTATTATTGTCAAGAGAGAAATATGATTACATAATTTCTTTTCATCCATGTTCAATTTATGTCAAAAAGTATAAGAGATATCATGTCATTAAAAATTCAAATCTAAAAGACCTGATTTAGTTTAATAAGTTTTCTTTCCCCTCTTCCCTCTTTTGTAAATATTACAAATGAGTCTTAGGAGATAATCTTAATTTATCCAAGATAAATCCTTTTGATAGAAAAGAAGAATGATCATGATAAAAATTTTAGTTATTCTTGTTAAGATCATAAATCTCCTTTTAAAGAAAATCATAGAAATCAATAATATGATTCCCATAACATATAAGTCAAGTCAAGAAGTTAAAGGAATATTCATGATAATGTAAATCTCTTTTAATTTTTAACTTATCACAATGTTAAGAAATACTAATTTTGGTGATAAGTTATACTAAGAAAAAAGTCATAAGTAATCATGTCATAAAGAATATTATTATCAAATCATAAATGCTAAGAATATGATTTATTTTGATACATTTCTTCCTAGATGAAATTTTAAAACTTTTGAAATCTTAGGAGACAAAGTAAGAATGATCTTGATTCTTTTAGAAATATCAAATTATAAATATTGAGAAGTCAAGATCATATTTAGGATGAAAGGAATCTTAGTAAATAAAAAAAATCTCAAATTATAATTTTTAAGATTTTAAGATCATGATTTAAGTTATCAAATAATCAAAAGTAACATATCAATGAAATTGGATAGATTCAAACATATCCATTATTTAAAACAAAATATTTGAAAACATATCCAAAATCATCATCAAAAATCATTTTTTGAAAAATTTCAATAAAGTCATCCTAGATTGTTTTCCAAAAGAAAATAGTTAAAATTTTTCTAATTTATTTTTTTAGTTAAATAGATTCAACAATAGTATCATTTTATCTCTTGTTGAAGGATTCATAGGATAGAAATATTCTTTCAAGAAGAATTATCCTTCTTTTGAAATTTGTTTCAAGAATACAATGACATTTAAGATTAATTATTCTCCTTTGGTTGTTTCATGTGATTTCTTTCTCTCTCTTTTTTTATATTATTCTATGCTAAAATTCGATCATTTAAATCAATCATAGCATTTCAATCAATGTAACATTTAAATCAATTATCCCATAGACTTTGTCAATATTTGAACCACTTAACAATAGTTTTTACATTTAAACCAATTTTTCAATTATCATCAAAATCTCATTTATATAAATTTTAACAGTAATTTTTATTAATAATAACTTGGATTATTTTAGTTCTAGTCTTAGCATGCTCTAGCTATGCATTATCAATCAAGGGTATGATATGATAAATCCAAATGAGTAAATCATTTTTAAGTGGAGTCATTATTATGAGATATTTTTTAACCAAAATCCAATGATTTTTCTATATTGAATTATTCTATCATGTTATCAAGAAAATTTTCTTTTAAAGAATGATGATTTCATATATGATTTTTAAATTCAAAACCAACAAAAATCATCAACACAAGTTGATACATATCAATGCAATAATCATCATCAAAATCATTCTTTCATACATATAACTTTTATTTAACTACACTTTATTCTTTCTAATTCTAGCATGTTCTAGCTATGCATCATCAAGATTAATTATATAATGATGAACTATTTTCAATAAAAAGATTTGTTATAATAGTAACAAGGATCATTAAGCTTTAAACATCTTAATTCAAATAATTATTTTTGTTATTATTACATAGGCTCGTGAGCTTTGAAAGAGTATTAGATCTCAAGTCTTGAGCATCTACTTTCAAAATATTACTTAGTGCTCCTAGCCTTATTAAGAAACAACTTTATATTATGGGAGGTCTTGATTTAGGTACCCCATTTAACATTGGGTCCTTCATGACATATTCTTCCTATTTTCTCTAATGGCTTAAGGTTGTTTATTGTTCTTTTAAGAACCCAAATTAATTTATGTGGACTATAATTTCTAAATAAATATTTGTAGGTATTATGTCCCAATTTTTTATAAAAATTATATTTAACTCTTGATGGCACATTTAATGTAAATCCTCTTACGAATATGATTGACTTTTGTTGAATATTTCCAACAAAGACTATGTCATGTCTATTATTGATATAACCCTTATCGGCGGATCATATTTAGGGATTTATTCCCTATCTAGCATATTGCATTTTAAACATGGTTTAGGTGAAGGGAGTCATACATTTCATCAAGTCTTTTAACTATCAAATCATAATTAACTTTAAGTAGTTTAAAAGACTTACTAAGTTTTCTAAACTCATTAAATAAATCATTAAACATGCTTGATAATTTTAAAAATAAAAAATCTAAAAACTCACTAACCTCATCTTCGATTGCCATTAAAGCAAGGTTCTCCACTTCTTAGTTGAGCATTTGATCTTTGGAGCTCCTCAGCTTCTTGCGTTCATAGCAAGAGGTTGTGTCCATAATTTTTATAAGGTTCAAGTTCATTAATTTTTCTGGTTCATTTTTCAAAAGTTCATATCCAAGGTTCTCATCACTCGAGATTTCACTCGAGGAGTCATATGTCATTCTTAGTTCACAATCCTTCCTGTTCTTTGGAAGGTGTTCTTCAAGTTTATTTTTATAATATATTTTATTAATTGATTCATTTATATTAGTTGTGCTTTCATGTGTGATTTTCAAAGTATGCCAAATATCGAAAGTCGAATCACAGGTAGAAACACGATTAAACTCATTCATATCAAGAGCATAAAGTAAGGAAGAGAAGACTTTTCAAATCCACTCTCAACTATATTCCATAAATCAAAGTCTAAAGAGATGAGGAAAATATGTATCTGTGTTTTTCAATGTGTGTATTACGTCCCATTGAACATGGGTGGACATGAGATGGAATATCCCTCATTCATGCCAAAACAAGTCAGTTACTCAAGTGAGTGTTAATCTAAAGAGTAATAACCTTGCTCTAATACCAATTGTTAGGATCAATTAGCACTAAGAGGGGGGGCGGGGGGTGAATTAGTGCAAGCTAAGATTTTTCTTTCTAAGGAAAAAGCTTTTTGAATAAGATAGAATAGAAAATCCGAAGCTTTTCATTTTTAATAAAATAAGCAAGTGATTAAAAGTAAGAAGCTGAAAAATAATCATGTTTGAGAAAAAAACTTATCGTCTTGCTTTCAAGGAGTTTAGTTAAGTTGGAAGCATCAATTCATGCCAAAACAAGTCAATTACTCAAGTGAGTGTTAATCTAAAGAGTAATAATCTTGCTCTGATACCTATTGTTAGGATCAATTAGCACTAAGAGGGGGGGGGGGGGTGAATTAGTGCAAGCTAAGATTTTTCTTTCTAAAGAAAAAGCTTTTCGAATAAGATAGAATAGGAAATCCGAAGCTTTTCATTTTTAATAAAACAAGCGAGTAATTAAAAAGTAAGAAGTCGGAAAGATAATCACATTTGAGGGAAAAAACTTATTATCTTGCTTTCAAGAAGTTTAGTTAAGTTGGAAGCATCAATTCAATAACATTCAAGCAATGCAAGTATGAAACACTTACAATTTTATAGTGGTTCAACGCCAACAGCCTATATCCACTTTCGAGTCCTCCTTCTTGAGACACACTGACATTCACTACCAATCTTCTTTGGGTGAAGATCAAACCCTTACACTTGAGCTTATAAGGGAGACTAGATTTACAACTCTAAGCTCTCTCCCTTACTCTTTTTTTTTTCTTACAATTCTCACACAATATTTTCTCAGAATATAATCCCCCAAAAGTATTGTTCTGAATATAAGAAAACTTGGGGTATTTATAGGCCCCAAATTGGCTTCAAAACTGGAGCCAAAATCCATCCAGATCAAATGCAGGCGGTTTACTCACCGACTTGGGTGGTTTACACGCCTTCAGCAGCTGACTGCCGCCCAGATTTTGTGGTACGGGCAATTCACCCGCCACCTCGGCAGTTTACCCATCGAAAGTTGCTACCAGCCGCCTGGATTTGGTTCCTTCCACTTTTTAAATTCTGGTTTGACTTTTATGTTGACCAGCTCTTTGGTCAACTGATTGAGCTCAACCTGAGCTCAACGAAACCTAGTAGTTGATTCAATTGCCTCATTGAGTTGATTTGAATTCCTTCCAAATCCAATTCAATTAGGACTCTAACATTAACTATGACTCAATGGTTACAACACTTAATGACCAATTAAGCCTAATTAAGACCTAACTCCCGTATACTTCGGCAACCTCCAGCAATCTTGTGGCAAGTCCTCCGGTCTTCTTCCCGACGATCTCCCTTCGCATTCCCAGCAAGCTTCCCAATTCCTTCGGCGAATCTCCTAGTAAACTTCCGACGAGATCCCACCGCATTGTCCGAACTCGGCCCGATGCCTAGGCTTTATCTTAGCCCATCATCTGGTTGTAGCTTCATTGATCCTGTCATAGTTAGACCTGCACGATGCTAATTATGACTTGATTAAATATAATCATAATTACCAAAATATCCATTGCAAGACCATCCTAACTCTCGATAAGCTTTTCGGCTACCCTCGACAATCTTTCGGTGAGTCTCGATCTTCTTTTTATGAACTCCCTTGTGTCATCCTAGCAAACTCTCGATACCTTCGGTGAGTTTCCGACACACTCCTAACAAGTTCTCAAACGCATCAACTCGATGCATGGACTTAACCTTGGCCAACCCTGATTGTAATAATCATTTTATCGTAATTAATCATGCATCAATCAATTCTAATAATCCTGTTAGATCAATAATCCATCAATTGATTTCATCATCAAAATTTTATATTCAACAGTTGTCTTGTCGTCTAAGGGTGCAGCTCCGACTAACCCTGGAGCCGCGGATGCCCTAGCGATGATGTGGTCCTTTTTTAATGTAGATTCAGTCATGACGATCCATCGGTTGATAGAGGTGAGGAAGAACTACTTTATCGACTGATGCTCTTGAGATGGGCCTAAGGTTCCCACTACACCTTGTGATTAAGGCATGCCTCGAAGGATGGCAAATTTCTCTTTCTTAGATAGCGCCCAACTCGTGGCGCTATTTGATGGCTTTTCTTTGGGAATGCTATGGGTTGGGCATAGTGGCGACCCGAGATTTATTCATGTCCTATTTCCGCCTAAGTCGGGGATAGGCCGGGTATTATTTGACAGCTCGTACTGGATTCCAATTGGGTGGTGCACCTTCCAACAACAAGGGCTGAAAGTCATGCTTTTTCTTGATTTCTTATCATCGAGGTTGGAGCTTCCCGACCGAGTGGACTTCTCGGATAGTGAACAACTCGGTCCCGGTGCTTTCGACCGATGAGATCGAACTGGTCAAGATCCTTCGGGAAATCCTTTCCACTTCCAAGACGGTGAAAGACATGAACGAAGTATGGTTGGTCGAGGCAGGCCTCAGTCCATCCCCCTAGGGTATGTTTCTCCTATTTGCTTATCATGTTGTGTTTTCTCTTATTGTACATTGTCATGTAGAAATGTTCAACCTCCGGAAGATGAAGTCTGGCGGCGGGACGGGCAGTGGATCGATTGTTCCATTGATGACCGATGCGTCTACCTCATAGAAATGTTCAACCTCCGGAAGATGAAGTCCGACGGCGGGACGAGCAGTGGATCGATTGTTCCATTAATGACCGATGCGTCTACCTCTATGGTAGCCGTTGGCTCCATAGATGAGAAGCACACTAGCATCGACAAGGGGTCGAGTCTGAGGAAGTGCAGCAGGAGGGGGACTTCCGAGCAGCTCGAGGACACCTCGGGGAGCATCACCAGAGTCCTCATTGAGAAGGGGAAGGAGCCGGTGGAAACCGAGGAGGCCCAAGAACGGGGGTATACCCTCCATGAGCTATAAGAGGTGGAGGACCGTGCGGGGGCGGAGAAGTACTTTGCCACCATCATGACGCGGTTGAAGGCTACCAAGAGTGAAGATCCTCTGGTTCCGAGGTGGTCGGCCATCTCCAGATCCAGCCAAGTGTGGACCGAGGGTCCATTGTATAGGGAGCATCTACGGGGGGCTCTACACCCCGTCCTGGCGAAGCAAGTGTACGAATGCTCCTCTGAGGAGCCCATGAACAAGGTCGGCAAGTTGGCTGTTTGGGTAAGCAACCCTTTTCTTTCATCCTATTCGCCTTCTTTTCTCCTCTAAGCATTGCTCCCTTTTATTTGCAGGGGCTTCACTTGTTAGTGCCCTCATCGATCGGGTCCATGATGCGAGCCGATTGGTTCGGAGCCAGCACGAGAGAATTCTGGCACTTCGCGCTATCAATAAGGAACTCAAGCATAGTGCTAGCCAAGACTTGGTCTCAGTAGCCGAGCTCCATGCGAAGGAGCTGGAGGGGGACGTCAATAAGGCACGGGCGGAGTTGGAATCCCTCAAGAACTAACGGAGAGAGCTAGAGTAGGAGGTTGGGGTTTTGTGTTCCAACTTAGATGGGGCTCAAAATGATCGGGCCCACCTCAAGGGGGACGTGCTGTCATTGACTGTGGCGGTGACACTTCTCGAGGTCAAGGTGAAGGCCGAGGGACCGAGGGTGGTGGCCGCTTACAAGGCATCTCGAAGGTTCGAGTCAGGCCTCGAGAAGATGGGGAGGGTCATCTATGAGTTCGAGTACCAGGTGGCGCTTCAACGGCTTTGGGAGAAGCATCCCGAGATAGCAATCGAGCAGGACCCCTTCGCCGAGTGTCTCGACGACGCCAATGTGAAGATGGACCTCAACCAACCTTTTGATGATAGTACCCCTCAAAGAAGTAGCTGACCTTGTAATAATCTTTGTTTTGTATGTCGGGCGTTGAAGTCCTATTTCCTATTTGTTGCCAGGTCGACATGGTAATCTTTTCCTCATTGAATGAAATTCCTCCTATTTGAATATTTTGCTTTATCTAAACTGCCTCAGACACTGAATTTTTATTCTGTCATTCTAGACGTAGAATTTTTTCAAATTCGACACATGCCAAGTCCGAGGGAGAGTCTTCCCTTATATTGTCGCCAGAGTGTAAGTTTTGTCTCGGACGACTTGGGTGATGCGATACGGGTCCTCCCATCTTGGGGTGGGTTTTTCGTAGGAGTGCCCAGGGTCACTGACCTCGGCCTTCCTGAGGACTAGGTCTCTCGTGCCGATTGGTCAAGGTCGGATCCTCTGATTGTAGAGTCAGGCGACTGCCCTCTAGTAGTATAGGGTTTTTAAGTGTGCCTCGGCTCTATGCTCTTCGAGCATCGAGGTTCTCTCTGAGGCCTGTTTCTGATACTTCGGGGATGAAGTTCTCGATCCTCAAGGTCGGGAAGACCACTTCGGGTAGTAGAATGGCCTTAGTGCCAAAGACCAAACTATAGGGCGACTCCCCCGTGGGGGTCTTCGGCGTTGTTTGTAAAACCCATATGGGAGCTCCTTGACCCAAGTTGTTAGAGCTCCCACAACCCGCCTCCTCAGTCTTCGAGTATGCTTATGTTGGTTACCTCGGCCAATCCAGTAGTTTTGGCCGAAAGCCTTAAATTTAGGGTTATTAAACTATGTCCCATTATCTGTGACTATGATCTTTGGGATGCCAAACCTTGTTATGATGTTCCTCTATACGAAGTTCTCCACCTGCTTCTCAATGATCAAGGCAATAGGCTCAGCCTCGACCCATTTAGTAAAATAGTCTCCCCGAACGATTAATAACTTGCGCTACCCTACGGCTTGTTAGAATGGGCTGAGAAGGTCCATTCCCCATTGCACAAAAGGCCAAGCACAGTGGGTTGGGGATAGTGGCAAAGCCGATTGGTGAGGAATGTGGGCATGTTTTTGGCATTCCACACACTTCTAGATGTAAATTTTTACATCTGCCTGCATGGTCGACCAGTAGTACCCGAGGCGAAGGATTTTGAAAGCCATGGTGCACCCTCTGATATGTTTGCCACACATCCCCTCGTGGACCTCGGTGAACATATCAGTCTCGGATTCTGATAAGCACCGTAGTAGGGGTTGGCTGAAAGATCTTATATAGAGGTGCCCGTTGATGATGTCGTACCATGCTTCGGTTCTTTTGACTCGATGGGCGGTCACTTTATCTATTGGGAGAGTCGCAACCCTCTTATAGCGTAGAATTTCCTCCCTCCAGTTAGGACGGGTGACCATAGTTATCGTTTCAATAGCGGTGACCATCGGTCGGCGGAGGTTGGGGATGGCCGACAACACACAGACAATGTCGGCAGAGGCTAATCTGGCCAGAGCGTCGGCCTTAGAGTTCTCGAGGCACGGGATCTGGGAGATTTTGAAGTACTTGATTATACCTATCAGTCAGCATGCCTTAGTGAGATATCAAGCCATATTCGGTTCTCGAGCCTCGAAACTCCCGTCGACTTGGTCGACAAGCAGTTGGGAGTCAGTGAACACCTCTAGGTGCTTAACTTGTAGCTCAGTTGCCAATCATAGTCCGACCAGCAACGCTTCATATTATGCTTCATTGTTGGTAGTTGAGAATTCTAGGCGCACGGTGTGCTCCCAAATCTATCCATCGGGATCTCTTAGGACTATCTCACCCCCCCCCCCAGAGGCATTCGGCGATCCATCGACATGGAGGGTCCAAGTAGGCCTCCTTGGGATGGGATCGAGGGCGGTTAGCTCCTAGGAAAAGTCGATAATAGCTTGAGCTTTAATCGCCCTTCTCGAAGCGTACTCCAGGTCGAACTCGTTGAGCTCTACTGACCATGTGAGCATCCATCTTGCAACGTTGAATTTAGAGAAAATTTGACACAGCGGTTGATTGGTGATTACCTTGATGGTGTGGACCTGGAAGTACGGCCGTAACTTCCTGGCCATGAGGACTAGGGCGAGTGCGAACTTCTCTATCAGAGGGTATTGCTCCTTGGCATCCTGTAGGACATGGTTGAAGTAGTAGAGAGGTCATTAGTTGTTCCCATCGAGCTTGATCAGGACCGAGCTAACGGCTCACTCTGAAGTGGTGAGATATTATTAGGATCAAAGCAACACTAAGAGGGGGGATTAGTGCTTATAAAAATTTTACTTCGATTTAAATACTCACTCAATAAAAACCGTATCTGAAATGTGTTTAAGCATAAAGATGCATTTAAGCATAGAGATGCATTTAAGCATAGAGATACGTTTAAGTGTAGAGATATTTGTAAGAGTGCAAGCAAAGGTAGTAGATAATTAAGTAATGAACATAAAGAGTAAAGAAGAGGAAGCAAACCGATTTTATAGTGGTTTGGTCCCCTTGACTTACATCCACTCTCTATTCCTCTTCACTTGAGGCCACCGGGTTCCACTCTTGATCTTTTTCAATGGACAAAGATCAAACACCCCTCTTACAGCTCTATTCTCCTTTTACAGGTTCAGGAGATAACCTTTACAATTCTCTCAGCTCTCCTTAAACAAAAACTACACAAGAAGAAATGAGGAGAGCTCTCAGGGGATTACAATAGTGTTTTCATAAGTTTTTCACTCTTGATTCTTGCTTATTCACCAGCAAGAAATGATGGAGTATTTATAGGCCCCAAATGACTTTAAAAGTGGAGCCAAAAATTAATTTTTAAGTGTTCCCGATGTGCTAGTCTCGAAGACTGTGTTCTGGGCGGTTCAACCGCCTGACACACCTTTGAAGATTGTGTTATCTTGGAGATTGTGTCTTCAAAGACCATGTCTCATCTGACCTTGGATTACTGAAATGACTTTTATAATAAGTCCAAATCTGCCCTAATTAAGGCCTAATGGCCTCTTAATTGAGTTAGTAAAAACTAACTCTCATTATGATGCTAACTATGACTCTCAACACACAATATTTGTTGTCCGATCATCTCTCGGTGAACTCCCGATATCCTTTCAATGAACCCTCGGTGAGCTCCCAATTTCCTTTGGCGAACTCCTAGCATTCTTCCAATGAACTCCGGGCGAGCTCCCGACAATCTGTTGGCGAACTCCCAACGAACTTCCCGGCAAATTTCTAGTGAGTTCTCGATGAGCTCCCGATTTCCTTCGGTAAACTCCCAACGAACTTCCAGCATTCTTCCGGTGAACACCCGGCAAGCTCCCGATAACCTATCGGCGAACTCCCAACGAACTTCCCAGTAAACTTCTGGTGAGTTCTCGGTGAGCTCCTGACAACATCATTCGAACCTCAGCCAACCTCCAATAAACTCTCGGTGAGCTCCCATTGCGTCATCCGAGCCTTGGCCCGATGCTCGAACTTGACTCCGGCCCAACATCTGATTGTACTGCCCTTTACTATCGTAATTAATCATACATCATTTTCTTTAACACATAAGTTATATCATAAAGCCCATCAATTGATTTCATCATCAAAATTCGAGATTCAATAATCTCTCCCTTTTTGATGATGACAACCAATTGATGACGAAGTTAACCTTAACTCTCCCTATGTATATGCCATAGGATAAATACAACAAACTTGAATTCAAAAGACTCCATCACTTTTGAATTCAAGTATAGTATTTTCATAATCAAACCATTCATGATACCATACATTATAAAATTTTCAAAGCATTCATTTTCTGGGTATCATATAAAAATTTCAATCATTATATTTACAATATAACCATATCATCAATTATGATATAACATTCATTTCAACTATTTCAAATATATCAAAATATCTCTCTTATGTCATCAATTATGTCAGTTCTCCCCCTTTGTCATCAACAAAAAGCAGAAATGTTCAATTCATATTTAAACATTTATTACAAATATCTATCATTTAAATATTTATTATTTTTAAATATTTATAAAAAATATTCAAATATACCATTTATCATTTATCATCAATATACTATCTCTCCCCCTTTTGTTATCAAAAAGGAGAAATATTCAACATAACTTTTCTAAATAGTTGTTCAAAACAAATGTTTATTATATGATAAAATTTCAAACACAACATTTATCATATGTCATCAATCATATCATTTTTTATTGTTATAAAAAAGGAGAAATATTCACCACACATTTAAATACTAAGTGTTCAATACATATGTCAACACATTTATCATAAATATTCATTACATAAAAAAAGAAATCTAATCTATTTTGTATCAAATTATTTTCTTCCCCTTTGTACATAAAATAGAAGAAGAAGAAGAAGGGGAGGGGGTATCAAAGATCCAAAAATCAAGTATCCCGAAACAAAATAAATTATTAAGAGGGGGGATACATTTGAAAATATTTATGAACCCAAAAATCAAAATATTGAAAGAGACCTCATGAGTCTTATCACAAGAGAATTTTAATTTATATTTTTTCTGTTGTAAATGTCAAGAATAAAGAATTAAGTGAAACTATTTCAATAGATGGCTCAAAAGTTGAGAAATCTGAGAAAAATATAAGAGCTACTAATATCATCTTATGTAAATATCAAGAAATTCTTAAAGTCATGAAAGCAAATCATGCATTTAGAAGGTTTTTCATATCTAATTTTCTTCAAGCAAATGGTTCCTCATTTAATGATTTTATTGCAAGATAGCAATTTTATCTCCCTCTTGATCATTGTAAATAATGAAAATGAGTCCTATGAGAGTAAATAACCTTGATTCGTTTAAGGTAAATTTTAATATATATAATTCATTCATATAATTCTTCTTAATAAAATAAAAGAATGATCTTGATTAAAAATCTCAAATTATAGTTGCTAAGATCATAAATCTCTTTTTTTATTAAAAAAAGAAATCATAGAGGTTAAAGATAATTTTCATAAACAATAAGTCAAGTGAAGAAGTCAACGAGAAGTTTAAAGAAAATCATTCAATTTTCAACTCATCATAAATTTAAGAAATATTAATTTGGTGATATACCATACATGAATATAAGGAAGTCATAAATGAATCATATTATGAATGATATTAATATCAAATCATGAATACCAAAAGATATAATTTAATTTCACAGATTTCCTTTTAGGTCAAAAAGAAATTTTATGAGATCAAATAATAAGAAGGACCTTGTTTCATATAGATAGTTTTTTTTAATAAAATAAAAGGGTCCTAGAGAACAATCTTGATTTATATAAAGTTCTCAAATTATGATTTTCAAGATGTCAAGATCATGATAAGACCCTTTTTATGGTACGTTACATAGGAGAAAAGAAAAAACCTTTGATTTATATATAGAAAATTTTAAGTTATCAAGATCATAGTTCTTAATGAAAATCTCAAGTTATAAGATCATAAGTCTCCTCTTGGGTAAAAAAAAATTATAAAATAAAAAAATGATTCCTATATAAGATGCCTCAAGTCAAAAATTGTGAGAAAGTTCATGATTTAATCGAAAAAAATCTCACTCAAATTTTAATTATCAAAATTAATACTTTTGTAGTTCAATAGATTCAACAATAATCATAACACTTTCTCTTACTAGAAATTTGATTGAGAAATTTTTAAAGAAAATTTTTTCCTCTTTTTAGCTATTTCAATCCATGTGATTTGTTTCATATAAAAATTCATTCATCTTTTATGTCAAATCCATGCATTGATTGTCATTTAAATTCTAGTTTCATCTAAAAAGAAATCATCAAGATCATTAAAATAAGTAAAATATTTTTAATCTTTTAAAACTCAAAATCAAGTATCATTTCCAAAAGAAATCATAAAATATTTTTAAACAAAAACTTCTATTTATTCCAATTCCAATTATTTTTAGAGTGAGTTGTCATGCTCATTTCATTCTCATTAAATATATTTTTAATTTTTAAAAATACTAGACAATGAAGCATAATTTTTTTTATAATGTTCTATGCTCAAATTCTATCATTCAATAATATCCATTTAATCATACAACCCATATTTCAAGTTACTTTTTCAACATTATCAAGGCCATTATAATAAAACATAAAAATGATAAAACATCTTTAAAGCAAAAATTAAACCAATCTCAATTCCAACATGTAAATGTCTAACTCTTTATACATAGTGCAAGGAGTTGACAAACTCATTTCAAAAATTTTTATTTATTTCAAATATATCTAATATAATATTCAAATCATATAACTATTTAACCATCAACCATTCATAACACTTAGGTCATTCAACAATAGTCTTTCCAAATATTCAAGCCAATGATTTAAAACTTATTATTCAATCATCATCAAAATCTTATTTATATAAATTTCAACATATTTTTCAATAACTATGGTTCTTTGGTTCTAGTTTGTTTTCATACTTATATGTTTTAGCTATGCATCATCAAGATTAATTGTATAATGATAACTATTTTCAAAAAAATGATTTATTATAATAAAAACAAGGATTATTAAGCTTCATACATATTAAGTCAAATAATTTTTCTTATTTTTTACATTTTAGCTAGGAAGTTTGATAAGTTGCATCTCGAGTCAAATGGCTTGAGCATCCACAAGATATCATTCTATTTTGCTTCTAGCCTTAGTTTGGTGACAAACTTGTTAGAAAGATTTAGGTACCCATTTTACATTGAAATCTATATGAAGAAATTTAGTCTTTCTTATCTAATGGTTTTTGGTTATTCGTTGTTCCCTTAGGAACCTAAACTAATTTGTGAGGATTATAGTTTTTTATTGGACATTTGTAAGTCATATGTCGTAATCTACCACAAAAATTATATTTAATTTTCGATGGTAAATTTAAGGTAGGTTCTTTAACAAAAATAATTGGCTTTTTTTTAATATTACCAACAAAGTCTATGTCATTTCTTCTATTAATATCACTCTTATTGGTAAGGATCATATTTAGGGATTTGTTCTCAATTTTAAATTTGTTTACTGTAGTCTTAAGCATGATATTTTTTTTTTAACACTATCTAGTGTTTCACATTTAGAGCAAAAATTATGTAGTGGTAAAGTATCATGTAAGGTTTCATGTTTGGTGCATGTATTGTGTAATGGTGCTACTTCATGCATTTCATCAAGATTACTAACTAATGATGCATGCTCTACCTTAAGTAATTTATAAGATTTGCTAATCTTTCTAAATTCATTATAAAGCTAATGAAAAGAAAGAAATAACTCATTAAAAGTAAAAGAGCTTTCGGGTGGGTTACTTACCTTATCGTGGTTGGCCACGAGCGTGAGATCTTTCATTTTTTTCTGATTGTGTCCTTCATCTTTGGAGCGCCTCGGCTTCTTGCATTCATAGCAAGAAGCTTTGCTCATCTTTAAATTATTTTATAGTTCATGTTGATTAATTTATCCTATTCATTTGTCAAATGTTTAAAGTTCATCTCACTCGAGATTTCACTCGAAGAGTCATATATTCTCTTTAGTTTCAATTCCTTCTTGTCCTTTATAAGGTGTTCTTGGGTTCTCAATGTCAAATTTTTCTTGCTCTTAGGAAGGTATTCTTCTTGTTCATTTTTGTAAGATATTTTGTTAATGATTCATTTAAATTTAGTGTGATTTCATGTGTTAATTCTAATGTATGTCAAATCTCAAAAGCCGAATCACAAGAGGAAATATGATCAAATTCATTTTTGTTAAGAGCACAATATAAGACATCCATAGTCTTGGCATTTAAAGAAAATTTTTATTTTTCATAATCATTCCAATCATTTATTGGATTGGATGATTTTTGAAAATATTTTTTAATAATATACCATAAATCAAAATCTATCAAAATAAAAAAGGTCCTAGTCTCAAGATCTGCTCGGTTTCACCACCTAACACGCCTAGTACGGTTCGGGCTGATGCCGGGAGACCGTGTCTGGGTGATTCAACCGCCTGACACACCTTCGAAGACTGTGTTATCTTGGAGATCGTGTCTTCGAAGACTGTGTCTCATCGAACCTTGGGTTACTGAAATGACTTTTATAATAAGTCCAAATCAGCCCCAACTAAGGCATAATGGTCTCTTAATTAAGTTAATAAAAACTAACTCCCATTATGATTCTAACTACGACTCTCAACACACAATCTTCGTTGTTAGATCGTCTCTCGGCGAACTCCCGGCATCCTTTCAATGAATCCCCGGTGAGCTCCCGATTTCCTTTAGCGAACTCCCAATGAACTCCCAGCATTCTTCCAACGAACTCCCATCGAGCTCCCGACAACCTATCGGTGAACTCCTAATGAACTTCCCGGCAAACTTTTGGTGAGTTCTCGATGAGCTCCCGATTTCCTTCGGTGAACTCCCACCAAACTTCCAGCATTCTTTAGGCGAACACCTAGTGAGCTCCTGACAACCTGTCGGCGAACTCCCGACGAACTTCCCAGTAAACTTCTGGTGAGTTCTCGACGAGCTCTCAACAACATCGTCCGAACCTCGGACAAACTCCCAGCGAGCTCCCATATTGCATCGTCTGAACCTCAGCCCGATGCTTAAACTTGACTCCAACCCAACATCTGATTGTACTACCCTTTGTTAATCCTGCATCATTTTCTTTAACACACAAGTTAGATCATAAAACCCATCAATTGATTTTATCATCAAAATTCGAGATTCAACATATATAGCTCCTCGAGCTGGTCGCTCGGGCTGACCGAGGACATTCGAGGTAAGGTTATACGGTGGGCCTTAACTCTTGGAAGGCTTGATCGCACTCGGGGCCCCAGCCAAAGTCTTTATTCTATTTTAATGCTTGTAGAATGGGATAACTTCGGTCTCAAGCCCGAGATATGAACCGCCCAATCGCTGCCTACCTCCCAATAAGGCGTTGAACCTCCTTAACGGTACGGGGTGGCTTCATGTCGGTGATGGCTCTTATCTTTTCTAGGTTTACAACTATCCCTCATTGGTGAATGATGAAGCCGAGGAATTTTTCCGATACCACGCCAAAGACGAACTTGGCAGGGTTGAGCTTCTTTCCAAACTTCCTAAGGGTTCGGAACGTCTCAGCAAGGTCCGCGTGGTTCGTCTATGCTTGTTTGCTTTTAATGATCATGTCATCTACATAGACCTTCATATTTCTACCTAGCTGATCCTTGAATAATTGATTGACCATTCTTTGATAAGTGGCTCCAGCATTCTTTAGTCCAAACGACATCACTTTATAATAGTAGGTCCCTTGATGTGTGATGAAGGTCGTCTTCTCCTAATCCTGAGGGGTCATTTGGATTTGGTTGTACCCCGAGAACGTGTCCATGAAGGAAAGAAGTTAGTATCCAGAGGTGGAGTCTACCAATTGATCAATCCTCGGCATTGGGTACATTAGATAACCAAGTTGGGTATCTAACTTATGTTATGAATCCAGCCTCTAGTAGCCGATCAACTTCTACTTTAATGGCCTTCTATCGGTCGGGGGTGAACTTTCTTATCCTCTATTGCATCGGGCGGGCCCCTAAGGCAGTGCTCAATCAATGCTGCTTTTAGGTGTATACCTGACATGTCGCTTGGTGACTAAGCGAAGATGTCCACATGGTGTCCAAGGAAGTCTATGAGCTGGATGCGTTGGTACTAGGGTAGAGTCGACTCAATCCGGACCATCCTCTCTGAACGGTCCTTTTCCAAGGGTACTTCTAGTATCAGTTCAGTGGGTTCGGGTCGAGTGTCTGGCTTGTAAGGTTCTCGGGGGTCAGGGACCAAAGTCTCCTTGCCTCTTTTAGGGATGGTTATTGCCACTAAGTAGCATCGTCTTGACTCCCATGGGTCACTTTTGACCTCTCTCGGCCCCGTGCTGATCGGGAACTTCATTTGGGGTGGTATGTGGAGACGACAGCCCTTAGCTTGTTGAGAGTTGGGCGCCCAATGATCATGTTGTACACCGAGGGAAGCTCGATCACCATAAAAGGAACCATGAAGATCTTGGTTCTTAGCTCATCGTCGAAAGTCATGGGGAGAGTTGCGACGCCCACTGGAGTTATCGTATCCCCGGTAAACTCTGTTAAAGTTGAAGTCATAGGAATGAGATCCCGGTTAGTCATGCCGAGCTTTTGGAAAGCATCAAGGTATAGTATGTTGGCGGAGCTCCCTGTATCTATCATGTTACGCCTGACGCAAGCGTTTGTAATGTGAGCCTTAATCACCAAGGCGTCGTCATGGTCTGGGTATTCACTCTCGGATTCGAAGGTGATCCCAGGATCTCCCTATGCTCGGAGTCTCTTCTAAACTTCTGCACGGGCATCAGCTTTCCTTGCCGAGGAGCTATCGTCACCCACGGTCAGGCCACCTATTATAACATCTACTTGTCTCTCCACGGGGACTTTCGGGTGGAGGGCCAGCTCACGTGGCTTTCTTATATACCAGTCCAGGTGGCCACGATGTATGAGGTCCTCAATCTGGTTCTTCAAATCGTAGCACTCCTCAGTGTCATGTCCGTAGTTGTAGTAGAAGCGATAGTAGCATCCACAGTCCCATTCCTCGGCTCGAGTCCTCATCGGGTTGGGGGTTTTTATGAGTCATTTCTCTCGGATCTGGAGGAAAATCTTAGTCCGGGCAGAGTTGAGCGGAATATTGGGTAGCCGAGGAACGACCTGCTCGGCTCTCTCCATTCTTTTCCTTGGGAGCCCAAGAGGTGGGCCCCGAAAGGGCTCAGCCCAGTGGCACTTCTGATCTTCACGCTTCTCCGCCACCATAGCCTCTACGGTGATATATTGGTTGGCCCTTTGCAGCATTTCTGACACGGTCGTTGGGGATCGCTCCACGAGCAACCAAAAGAGGCGGGAAGGCCTGATCCCGATTATGAAAGCCTGGATAACCAACAACAGGTGCGCATTGGGAATGACCCTGATATCCTTTGTGAAATGGGCGAGGTACAGACCGAGGTGCTCATCTTCCTTCTGCCTCATCCAAAGGAGGGATGCGGCGGTCGATTTCGGTCGTGCGCTAGCGAGGAAGTTGGCCTCGAACTCTCTTGCGAGCTGATCAAAAGAGTGGATGGAGGTGAGCGGCAACCGACCATACCACACTCGAGCGATCCCGCGAAGAGTCATCGGGAAAACCCGATACATTATGGTGTCTGATGTGGCATACAAAGCCATATGCACCTTGAACGCGGCTACGTGCTCCATTGGGTCGAAGCCACCATCATTCACTTCCGGGCAGAAAAATTGCGGGATGGGTGTATCTTGAATTTCTTGGATAAAGGGAGAGCCATAAAGGGGGCTCTCACCACGCTTGTCCTTCATCCTGATGATCTTGTGGACGTCGTCAATTCTTTGGTTCATCAGACGCGGTTGTGCCTTTAGGGAATCAATGGAATCAGAAGAGAGTGTGTCGGGATCCAGTAAGCTATGGACTAATGCACTGGGTATGGATGTCGAGCGCCTAGCTGCGTCACCCGAAGGGGCCTGGTCAAACTCCGGGAGGAACCGAGGCAGATCGTTGATAGGCTAGGTCACCGGAGGCTACCCTTCTGATGACAACGTTTCCCTGCCTGGGGCATGGAGGCTGCCTAGGGCTGTGAGCTTGGCTGTTGGGCGAGATGTGAGATGTAGGGAATAATTACTTGAAGTATTCCCGCTATGGCCTAGACCTAGTTGGTAAACCCCTGAAAAGCCTCAGGAGTCATCATCGGGGTCTCCGGATTAAGTGGGGGTGGAGTTAGTCCAGGATCATTGAATAGATGTCAATACTGCCTTGGGGTGTGGGAAGACATGTTCTTGTCTCCAAACAAATGGAGTGGAAACAAGGGTTGCAGGGCTCCCCCCGAGGTTGGTTACATCGCTGGAGGGACATTTTCCCCGGGGTTGCTAGGTGCTAAGCGTTCTTGCAACATCAGACCCTCCTTCTAGCGTCAAAATATTGTTGGGTGATCCGTCGTGTCCGATGACTCAGCATGACGTGATCCGACACGCACACGAGCTACTCAGCCGGGCTAGGCGCTTGAGGAAGATGCAATACGCCTTCTAGTATTTTGGGGTGTTTTGGTCCAAAGACTTCTTCTCGTTGTGTGATCGGATACCTGCAAGGAAATACCTTCATCGGGAGCGAGGAAGTGGGGGGGGGAGGGATACCTGCAAGGAAATACCTCCCAACTAGGTCCCTCCGACGGTTAAGTTAGTCTTGTGGATGAAGATACCTCCGGCGCCTTCTTGGCAATGGAGCTTTTTATGTATATATTGCGAGAATAGAGATCCACTCCTGAGAGATCCCACGAGTGACTTTTATATCTATCCATAGGCAGTCAGTTGTACCTTACTCATGCCCCCCTACAACGTCCTCCACTAGAGTCTTTAATATTGTAGGCACCATCGATGATCGTTGGATGAGTGTGTGGCTAGTCATTTCAGCTTTACTACCGTATAATCTTTTCATATTTTTTAAAATTTTATGATAATTACACGATGCCCGATGATTCTATACATTGAACTCGTCCTCGTTAATTCTATACATTGGACACAGATTTTGTGACAATTACACGATGCCCGATAATTCTATACATTGGACTCATCCTCGTTAATTCTATACATTGAACTCATCCTCATTAATTCTATACATTGGACACAGATTTATGACAATTACACGATACCCGATAATTCTATACATAATTCTATACATTGGACTCATCCTCGTTAATTCTATACATTGAACTCTTGATTAATTCTATACATTGGACATAGATTTGTGACAATTACATGATACCTGATAATTCTATACATTGGACTCATCATCATTAATTCTATAGATTGGACTCATCCTCGTTATGAGACATCGCTCATATGTATCGAAGAATAAATCACACACCTAATCAGTCGATTCTAGAGTCAATCCAGATAGTATTGGGATTGTTGACTCGTGCATCAAATTTATTTCCGAATCAGCTAAAAAAATATTTTAAAAGGGACCATTGATAATTTAGAATGGTAGGTTTTTTTTCTTTTCAATTTTCCTCTTCACTTTGACAAGCCAAGCTAAACTGCGATCATGCTGCTGACGTGTCGTCGATACGGGGCTTAGTTGAGATGGAGGGGATGGAAAAGCAACGGTACATAAGAGACTGAAAGTAATCACAAAATTCCTGTTCGATCGCACGGGAAACTGCCTAAGGTAAGGTTCCATTTTAACGAAAGTTTAGTGCTACAATACGGCACTACATTATTAACACATGAAAACATCGTACAACCGTACCGGTCTCTGCATCATTACACCGTATACATACATATGTCACATGTTCGGATCATGACTAGCTACCATCACGACCGTACAACCATAGCGCCACATCCGTCCACTCCACTCATTCGGCTCGAGCGAGAACATCGCGCCCCGTCACATGCGACACACCGCGCACGTGCAGCTGGGACCGCACATGCAGCCCTCTTTCCCGATGGCCGTGTCTGCCGGGACCGCTCCGCACGTGCAATCGGCGCAGGTGCAGTGAGCCCCGCAGGTGCACAGCGCGTGCGTCACCTCCACCGACGTCTCGCACCTGACAATCCTCCACCCTTGAGGAAAAGAAATCAAGGTACGATATAAAGTGGCTCACCTGCAGCCCCTGCCTCCGGGGCACGGCACGTCGCAGCCGCAGGTGTCGTTGCACGCCGTCGCCCGCGCCCGACCCCTGCCTCGGTCCGCCATGGTCACCATCAGCCGCGAGGAGCAGCTTTTAAAAGCGAGGTGGTCGAGGGATACCCGAATGGAGAACATGAAAAGTTTGTTCTGCGGCTGCCATGTGGAGAGACGAGAGACACGTGTCCATGCATGCCTCTATCAAAAAGCCACGTAAGACGGTGCATGCGGACACTTTGCGTGTTTCCTCAAATTCAGAAATAAAATCCAATCGAATCCTATTAAACTGCTAAAAACGCAATCTAATAAGAAAATTTAAGAAATTAAAAAGAATACTTTCCCACACCATCTCATATTGTCCATTGCCGATACGTCAATCGCCGTTCAATCGACTGTGCTATCAATGTGAAGAAGCCATGATACATTAAAGTCAATCCTCCGCCAGAGAAACCGACTAATAGGAAGGACACTCTAGATGTAGTCATTCACCCAAACTCAATGATAACATTTATTAAGTTTTCCTTGGTAGATCCGTTCATCAGTAGTTATCAGATATTAAACGATATATATATATATATATATATATATAATTCAATGAATTTTATCTATATATATATAATAAATGATATATAATAGATATATATAATTAATCCAGATAGATATAGATAATTCAATGATGAAAGGTCATAAGCTACAGATTATATTTTACAGATTTTATAGGCTCATTAGAAATAAACGTTTGGACTAACAAATGAACTTTATCGATCCCGCCTAGAAGTTTCTTCCACCCATGTTCGAGTGAAGTCATAGGGCGTTAACATAGCAAAGCTGGCTCTAGCATAACTCCCTTTGTCATTTCTGGCAAAGGTTCACATTATTTCATAAACACTAGTACAAAATGATATAAGTAATGAAATTGATACATATTAGCAGCACATACGGAACAATAAATCATGCACCATATAAAATAATATAATTTAAAATTAATTAATATTTAACATATGTTGAAGTATAAGAGAATCAAAGATAAGAGTATTAGAGAATTTAGTTTTGAAATGAACAAAGCAAGTTGAGTCAAAATCAATACGATTCCTATTTAGAAGTCAAATTGCAAAGTTATTTTGATAAATCAAACATGCTCCAAATTACTCAACAATGGTGTTATTGGAAATCTAAATTAATCTATTTTCAAATGAAATATGTATCATATAATTTTGAAATATCTACAGAAAGTTATAGATGATTTGACAACCATAGGTCAGGAATTATGATTCCTGTTTTACAGAATCCATAAGGTCTAACAAAACATAAATTTTGATAATTATTTGGACTCCAAATCTTTCCATCCTAAAATCAAATGAAAGATATATGAGCCTATTTTCTAATGAATTTATTTTTACATGAATCAGAGACTCCAACAGGGAGATATAGGTAATCCAATAATGAAAGGTCAGAGGCTACAGATTCTTTTTTACAGATTTCATAAGCTCATTAGAAATAAATGTTTGGGCTAGCAAATAAACTCTAAATTCTTCAAACTTAGTTTCAAAAGAAATTTCTGTGAATCTAGTTTTGAAAAAAACTAGGTTTTATCCAAAACCGAGGTTTATACTAAAAGTTACATCTTGAACAAGACAGACATGTCAAAATCTCTAAAATGTTACAGCTTCGCACTTTAGCGACCAAGCAAAAGGGATTTCAGATTTGTTCCAAAATTTTCATATAATCAAAGTAAGAACAAAAATAAATTTCAGTAAAAGAAGAAAGATAGAATACTTATCTTTCTAGATCTTGACTCGAAAAAGAGTGGATTTGGATCAAAAGCCCTAAATCCCTTATTAATCTTCCCCTCTTCCTTCTCTTCTGCTTCTCCTTCTTTCTCTCTTTTCTCTGTTTTTCTCCCACTTGTCCACCAGCTCAAGTTTCCTTAAGGGAGAAGAATAAAGACGGAGGCGGTAGAATTTGGTGTTTTACGTATTTATACTTTAGTCCTTATATTTTTAATATTTATAATTAGGTACTTTATTTTTACAAACAAGTCCTCAAATTCTATAACTAAGTCTTACAACACTCAAAAATAGATTTCTTACCTTATAAATAAATTAATAATTCATAGATGAGAGATATTATACTCTCCTCATCTTAAATAAAAATTTAATCCTCTAAATTTATCATACCTCTATTGACGAAGAGATGAGGATACATTTTCTTTATTTCCTACTCTAGCTCCCAAGTAGTTTTATGCATAGAATGATGCCTCCAAATCACTTTAACAAGATAAATGATTCGATTTCTTAGGATTTTCTCTTTCTTTTCAACAATCTATTTGGGTTCTTCAACATAAGATAAGCCCTTATCGATTACAATTGGCTCATACTGAATGATATAAGAAGGGTCATGAATATACTTTCTAAGAATTAAAATTTGAAATATATCATGGACATGACATAAAGATGGCGACAAGGCAATCCTGTAAGTGATAGAACCAATCCTCTCAATGACCTCAAAAGGTCCAATAAATATAGGACTTAACTTTCATTTCTTCTTAAATCTTATCACGCCTTTGGAAGGAGATACCTTCAATAATACAAAATCTCTTACTTGAAACTCAATTTCTCGTCATCTATTGTCATCATAGATCTTTTGATGACTTTGAACAGTCTTTAGCATTTTCCTTATAATTTGAATCTTTTCATAGTCTGCTGCACTTTGCCGGGTACTAATATTTTTCCATCGCTAACTTCCTCCTAACAAATGGGCGTTCTGTACTTTCACCCATACAAAGCTTTATAAGGAGCCTTTTGAATACTAGACTGGTAACTATTATTGTAGGTGAACTCAACAAGAGAAATATCTTTATCTCACTCACCTTTCCAATCCACGATATATGCTCTAAGCAAATTCTCAAGTGTTTGAATTGTTCTTTTTGACTGGCCATCGGTTTGAGGGAAATAAGCAGTGCTAAACTTGATTTTAATACCCATAAATTCTTGTAATCTTCTCCATAATATAGGAAGAAATCTGGAGTCTCTATCATAGATGATCTCTTTTGGAATATCATGAAGTCTTACTATTTCACCAATATATAAATTAACAAACCTATCCATAGAGTATGTCATATTGATCCGTAAGAAATGTGTCGATTTGGTTAACTTATCAATGATCACCCATATTTTGATTAATCAAAATAACTTTACAATTTGACCTCTGAATTCTACCAGAATAGGAATCGTATTAATTTTGCCTCTACTTGCTTTATTTATTTCAAAACTGAATTCTCTAATGCTCTTATCTTTGATTCTCTTACACATCAACATATGTTAAGTATTAATCGATTTTATTTTATATTATTTCATATAGGTATATGCATGATTCATTGTTATGCATGTGCCTCCGATGTATATTAATTTAATTGCTCATGTCCTTTTGTACTTTGGTGTTTGTGGGATAATATAAACTTTTACAAGAAATGGTAAATGGAGTTATGCTAAAGCCAGCTATGCTTTGCTAGCCCCCTATGACTTTCACTCAGACATGGGTGGATGGATCTCCTAGACATGAGAGACTTATGTTTGGTGGTCATTCAATGATGAATGTTCCACATTATGTTTATGGTCCCACTTCACCCTCTATGTTTGTTTGATATATTATCCAAAGTATTGATTATATGTATCATATTATACTTTAGATAGAAATAAAATGCATTCAGCTTCAAATATAATATATGAGCATAAGATTGTTACTTTTTCACATGATATGTTTAGAAATGTTTCTTGTGTTATTGATACTGGTTACAGGTGTCTTGCAAGCTAATCACATGAGTGATGGCACGTGTGACATGCTGTATGATCTTTTTGTTTATGATTAATATTGACATATTCTCATATTATCTGTTACATATATATTGTGATGTCCTTGGCTCTGTGCAATGGGAGTCGGATCGTGATGAGATTACGATAATGAGATCGATTCACCTTTAAATACATATCATAAATAATCCCGATCAAATGTTACTCAAGAGGGATATTGAGATAACCCGACAGATCAGTGTACTATATACCCGTCCATATGATGGAGGCGGCTGGTCTCATAGCCACTTGTGTGGAGACATTAAGGATATAGTACAGGTGCTCATTGGAGAATGAGTTCACTGATTGATCCCCTTATGGAATGCTGTATAGTTAATGATACCTAATGTCAAACAACAATTCCATAGTCCCAGTTATGTATATGGTCCTTAGACTTGAGACACCAAGGATGCCTTATATAAGTACTCCTTTCTTTGACGCCAGACTTATAGGTTTGGAAAGTTTTAAATCTGATACAACTAGTTATCGGGATTGGTAGCCAACCTTATGAAGGTAACTGAGTGTCAATAGAGGATTATCCACTCTTAGTATCACAAGAGGAATATCTCATATGTGCTTGCTCAGATAAATCCCTAGCTAGGGTGATTCGGATTGAGAGAGGAGTTCTCTAAATAGAGTAAGACAAACTGATTCCGTATGTGACCTGACAGTACCATGTCCAATATACGATCTCTGGGATTTTATTTGGATGAGAGATTATAGATACATAGTAACTATAGATAGATAGGTCCGATGGATTTGATCCCCTCTGTATCATCTAAGAACTATGGCGTGTGGCCTAGTACGTCCATAGTCGATGAGTCGAGTAAATTTTTATAGGGATAATAATTCACTATATCAGAAGGAGTTCTGATGGGAGTGACTCACGACCAGCTCAGTATTGGGCCTAGAGGATCACACACATATGGTGGATGTTTCAGTGAATAGAGGATTAGATAAAGATTCAATTAGCCCCTATTCTCATTAGATGAGACCCTATGTTAATGGGCTTCTTGATTAAGACTCAATTATAGGCCTAAGGAGATTATTGGATAGAGATCCAATAATACAAGGTTAGTGGGTTATTGGATGGAGATCCAATACCCACTAAGGAAGGAGCCCTAGGGTTTCAGTGTCTCTTTATAAATAGGAGAGGAGACTCATGGTTGATAGGTTGTAGTTTTAGCCATCACCTCCTATTCTCCTCCCTCGCTCTAAGCAAGAGTTGTAAGATTAGATTGGAGGAGTTTTACTACAGAGATTTATCGTATGGATACCACTAGAGAGGAGGACGCTTGACCTCCTTCATCTTCTCCATCCAGATCTGGAATATAGGGATATACGATATCCCTAGGTAAAATCAATCTCTCACACATCGCGATTTTTTCGATTTTTGTAATTTTTCTCATGATCCCAATCTTTTGTACGATGATTTAATCTATGTGGGAAATTGGTTTTTGTTTTAATTTCTACTGCGCATGTGATGCACCTGTTGAGGTTTCCCAACAATTGATATACTCCCAAACTTCATATGTTATTGATACATTCCTAAATATTTATATTTATCATAAATGCTCCAATTACTTTTTCCAATTTTCTATGGATTAAAGTATGCTACGAATGAGATGATCTTTGAGGTTTTGAATTTGATTTAATGCTATATCAGAAACTTTTATATTCCTTGCTATGTATTTTGATATCCAGTTCAATTTGTAACTACCTTTCCTTGCTTTGGACCTATTTGACACTCACTAAGCTTCATAGCTCACTTTATTATTATATAATCTTCTTCAGGTTAGCTTGGCATCTATCATACTCGATACTGGCTAAAGCAGTAGAATACTTGCCCTTAGTCTGTATAGCTTTCCACTACCTCAGCACAATCTTAATAGCTTAATAAGTGTCAAGCTGACCTGAAAGATTTGATAATAAAGTAGTGAGCTAGAAAGTTCAGCAAGTATTTAACAAATTTCAAGATAACAGCATATGACATTCAAATAAGCTGGTATCAAGATACCAAGCAGATACACAAGAGTTCATTGATATTAACTCAATAGATACAGAATCTCAAATGTCATTCCATTTAAAACATATTTAGTTCATAACAAAAGGAATATAAAGTAATTGGAGCATATCAATGACGTAAGAGATATTTCGGAGTATATTAAAGGCACATAGGATATTTCGAAACTTATCAATGACAAATGAAATATTTTAGAACATATCAATGGAGTGTGAAATGTTTCAAAACATATTAATAGTAATTGAAACATTTCGGAACATAACAATGACATATGGAATATTTCGGAGCATGTCAAAGACGTACACATATTTCGAAACATATGTATATCAATTGTTCACTTGTCAAAGCTTGTCAAGTGAACAAATGAGGAACATAAGGTCAATATCGTATCAAGTATAACATCCATTTCATTTTTATCCATAGTGCACATATAACTCAAAAATAATGCTTTGGATATCATGTCAAAAACATAGAGGGTGAAGTGGAACCATAAATATAATGTGAAACATTCATCGCTAAATGACCACTAAACATGCCTGCCACATTTGGGAGCTCCATCCACCCACGTCTGAGTGAAGTCATAGGGGCCAACAAGAGCATAGCTGGCTTTGAACACAATACCTTTTACCATTTCTAACAAAGGTCCATAATGTCTTTGGAGTACAAAAGGATATGTGCAATAAAATGGATGTATATCGGAAGCACATGCGGAACAACGAAATATACATGTGTCAATATGAATCAATACAGTGTCAACATAAAAAGAGGAGTTACAGTGAGTTGGGGAAGACAAGGGAAGAAGAGAAGAAGAGAAAGGAAAGAAGGAAGAAACGGGGCAGCACCTCTGTTCCTTGCATGAGGAAACAATGGAGGTGTTGTGCGATGGAGAAGAGAAGAGAAGAAGAGGAGAAGACAAAGAAGAAAAAGGGGGAAAGAAGAAGAGGAAGGGAGAAGAAGAGAAGAAGAAAAAGGGAAGAAGGGGTTGCAGCTGTGGCAGCTATGGTTGGGAAAGAAGAAGAGGAATAAGAGAAGAAGAGAAAGGAGAGAAAGGGAAGAAGGGGCTGCAGCTATGGCAGCTGCTGCTAGGAAAGAAGAAGGGGGGAGAGAAGAAGAGAAAAGAAGAAGAAGAGAAGAATAATAGAGGAAGGAGAAGAGGGAGAAGAGAGGAAACGAGGAGGAAAAACGAGGGAGAAGCTGCAGCTAGGGCTACGGCTGGGAGAAAAGAAAGAAAAGAAGAATAGAAGGGGAAAAGTAGAAGGGGAAAACAAGAGGAGGTTGTTGCTGGGGAAAGAAGAAGAATATGATGAAAAGAATGAAAGGAAGAAGAGGAAGAGGGCTACGATTGCAGCTGTGGGAGAAAGAATGAGAGAAGGAAGAGGGGTTGAGTAGGTGATTATGCCCCTAAAATATTCTCCATGAGTTGTAATTGTGAAGGATGAAAGAAGATAAGGAAACAAGGAAAAGAGAATGAAAGAAAGCAAAGAAAGAAAGAAGAATTTAGGCTTAATGATTTCGGATCAAAATTATTAAAAAATAAGTGTTCCAACCCTTTGGTATTACCATCCTGCTTTTTAATCTTGATATGATCGATTGAATTATTATAACTCAGTAAGTTTCCAATCTTTTTTATTGTTATCTCAAACTTTGAACTGTTGGTATGAATAGAAGTTTTTATTGTTATCTTAAAACAAGTTTTCAATCTTTTTTATCTTGATATGATTAATTGAACTATTATAACCTTGTAATTGATGTCTTTCCTGGCTAGATGTAAAGAATTAGGTCTAGTTTCTAGATTCTAACTTTTGTTCACTAAATTATTTATAACTTTATATTGTAAACTTCGATTTATGCAAAACATATTTCATGAGAAACTAGACTCGGATACCTTCTGTCTATACCATCTTGAGTAATTTGGAGCATAATTATTTATCTAAATATTTCATGCAATGTCTCTTAAATTCTATTGAATCATATGTTTGTCAATCTTTGACTATTATTATTTATCTCTTGGAAATGGATTTCAGCTAAAATCTCTTCTTCAATTGAGCTTTGAACTCTTAACTTTTATTTTCTTACCTTTAGGAATGCATATTATGAATGCGTATGTATTCATCATATTATTTTATATTACCATATGTATTTTTTATTATTCTGCATGTGATTCCGATATATGTCTATTTTATTGCATCTGTCCTTTTGTACTCTAGTGTTTGCGAGATATTATGGACCTTTGCCAGAAATGGTAAAGGATATGTTATGATGGGAGCATGTGATGTTCTACTATGTTATGCCTGGAACCTGTGATACTTTATTATGTTTGGTGGTGAGATGGACTATATTATGTTTGTGATCCCACTTCACCATCTATGTTTTTGATATGTTATTGGATCATATTCTATCTATAATCCAATTAAGGCCCTTTCTTCAATTGAGTCTTACATTATTACTTTGAATTCTTATGCATTCTTGTTCTTTATTCTTTGCATATCTGAACGCAAATTGTGAATGTTTATGTTGACATCGTATTACTTCATATTAGCACATGTATATTTTATTATTCCGCATGTGCTTCCAACATATGCCACTTTTATTACTCATATCCTTTTGTACTTCGGTGTTTATGGGATATTATGGACCTTTGTTAGGAATGGTAAAGGGTATTGTGTTCAGAGCCAGCTTTGCTAAGATAATTATTCTATCTTCCTTCTACTAAAATTTATCCTTGTTCTTCCTAGTTACAGGTGCCCGACAAGCCAATCACGTGAGTAATGACACGTGTGACACACTATGTGATCTTTTTGCTTATGATTAATATTGACATATTTTTAGATTATATTCTCTGTAGCATATATATTATGATGTTCTTAGTTCTGTGTAATGGGAATTGGATCGTGATGAGATCATGATAATGAGATTGATTCACCTTCAAACATAAATCTTAAATAATTCTAATCATAGGTTACTTGAGAGGGACATTGAGATAACCGGACAGACTAGTGTACTATATACCCATCTATATGATAGAGGCGACTGGTCTCATAGCCACTTGTGTAGAGATACTAAGGATATAGTACAGGTGCTCATTGAAGAATGTGTTTACTGATTGATCCGCTTATGAAATGTTATATGATTGATGATACCTAATGTCGGACAGCGATTCCATAGTTCCAGTTGTATATCTGGTCCTTTGACCTGAGATACTGAGAATGTCTTGTATGAGTATTCCTTTCTTTGATACCAGATTTATAGGTTTGAAAAGTTTTAGATCTAGTATAACTAGTTATCGAGATTGGTAGCCAACCTTACGAAGGTATTTGAGTGTCAATAGATGATTATCCACTCTCGGTATCATGAGAGGAATATCTCATATGTGCTTGCTCAGATAAATCATTGGCCAGGGTCATTTGGATTAAGAGAGAAAGAATTCTCCGGTAGAATCTGATTAGAGCAAGACAAACTGACTCCATATGTGACCTGACAATATCATATCTAATATATGGTCTCTGAGATATTAGTTGAATGAGAAATTATAGATACACGATAATTGTGGATAGATAGGTCCGATGAATTTGATCCCTCCTGTACTGTTTGAGGACTATGGCGTAGCGGCCTAGTACGTCTATAGTCGATGAGTCGAGTGAATTATTATTATGGGGATAATAATTTACTATATCAGAAGGAGTTCTGATGGGGGCAACTCACAGCCAACTCTGTATCGGGCCTAGAGGGTTACACATATATGGTAAATTCTTCAACAAATAGAGGATTGGATGGAGATCCAATTAGCTCCTATTCTCATTATATGAAACCCTATGATCATGGGCTCCTTGCTTAAGGCCTAATTAGAGGCCTAAGAATATTATTGGATAGAGATATAATAATGTAAGATTAGTGAGTTATTGGGTAGAGATCCAATACCCACTAAGGCAGGAGCTCTAAGGTTTTTGGTTGCTCTCTATAAATAAGAGGGGAGACTCATGGTTGATAGTTTGCAGCCTTGGCCTCCCCTTTCTATTCTCCTCCCTCTCTTTGAGCAAGAGTTGTAAAACCATATTGGAGGAGTTTCACTGCAGAGATCTATTGTGTGGATACCGCTAGAGAGGAGGATGCTTGACTTCCTTCATCCTCTCATACATGATGTGGTTTTTCCGTTTTATGTTTTTCTCGTGACCCTAATCTTTTGCACCACTATTTGATCTGCATGGAAAACTAATTTTTTTTGTTTTGATTTCCATTGTGCATGTGATGCTCCCATTGAGGTTTCCTAATAGCGGTATCAGAGCCAAGGTTTTTGTGTGAAAGATTGATTTTTAAATTATGTGTGATGAGATTAAATCATGTAAAATCGTTCTACGCGTCCTTGCTGTATTTTCGTAATGAAGGCATTGAGGAAAGGGGGCGGTCGGCCATGACTAGGCGCTCTGACCGAGCCACTGCGCAGGCCACCCCTTGCAAAGGCGCGGGGACTTCTGGGGTAGCCACTTGCAAAGGCAACTATGCCACCCAACACACAAGGGCTTGCAAGGGTGGCCATCGATGTGTGAAGGCAAAGAGGGCTAGGGCATCTTTTTAAGAAAAGATTATTATGCCCTCAATAATTCTGAAAATTTTAAGGACTGTCCTCCCTTCCAAAATTTTGAAAATATCCTTGATAATTCTAAAAATTTCAAGCATGTCCTGAATTCAAAAAAAATTAATTAAATAGTTTAATTAATTATTATATATCTAATAATCCTATATATAATGTGATGTACATATGATGTATGATGTGGATGGATGATCATGAGTCATGTGTTACGATGTGTGTAATTGTGATTATTATTATTATTATTATTATTATTATTATTATTATTATTATTATTATTATTATTATTATTATTATTATTAGATGCAGTATTTATTATCCCGCATGCTGTAATTATTTGTAATTACATGGAGAGGCATAGCGGGAGCGTAGAGGTGACAACGAGACCCACGATGCCATAGCGGGAGATCACGACGCATAGTGATGCGATGATCTGACAGAACCGATGATGACGAGACAACGATCATATGGTATGGAGATGCGCCGATGCAGATATATATCATATTATGAGTGATTAGGCCTATTGGCTCAGGCTTAATCATATTAGGTGACGGCTCATGATCATCTAGTGTGATTGCATATGTGATGTGTTATACACCTAATAGATATATGTATATACATATTTGCATGTGATGTAGATATATATTAAATATGCGTATGTGTGATAAGACATATTAGGAGACCGATATGAAACAAAAACCCCTCCTACAATAATATTAAGTCGGTAAGCATGAAGCAATAAGATTGACCCACGTGGCCTTCCATCGTTGTAAGAAGAAATTGAATCACGACATAGGTTGAGATGGTCGAGTCTCTCGAGGCTCACCTATCTACGTGATCGAGTTCTTGCCTATGATATAGAGATGTCATCGGTGACCTGAGGACATGGTATGCTTGGTCGAGTCCCTCGAGGGCATATCATCAAATCAGACTCATATTGTAACGATGGTGATGAATTAACTGAATATTATGATTGGTCGAGTCCCTCGAGACCATGATGATTCGGAGGCCGAACGTGACGAGAATCATAAGGAGTTGTGATTGACAAAAGTTGCCTACCTTTTGGGCTTAGTGTAATTGGTTGAGTCCCTTGACATTACACTAAGACGCTAGTTGGATCCCGATCTGACAGCAACAAAATATAGGGTAAATAAATAACATGTAAAGTTTACAGAAAATACTAATTAAGATATAGACTTTTATCTTAATGTACTCCCACTATTTTCCTAGTGAATCACGTGACACCCTCGACACGTGAGACGAAAGTCTCCGGCAGACTCCTAGTGGGGATTGGGATCCAATTGGCGTCTTAGTGCAACCTCGAGTGACTCGACCAATTACACTAAACCCAAAAGGTAGGCAACTCTTGCCAATCATAACTCCTTGTGATTCCCATCACGTTCGGCCTCTGAATCATCATGGTCTCGAGGGACTCGACCAACAATGATATTCAGTTAAGTCATCACCATCGTTACAAGATGAGTCTGATTTGATGATATGCCCTCGAGGGACTCGACCAAACATACCATGTCCTTAGGTTACCGATGATATCTCTATGTCATAGGCAAGAACTTGATCACGTAGATAGGTAAGCCTCGAGGGACTCGACCAACTCAACCTATGTCGTGATTTAATTTTTTCCTATAACGATGGAAGGCCACGTGGGTCAATCTTATTGCCTCACGTTTATTGATTTAATATTATCGTAGGAGGGGTTTTTATTTCATATCGATCTCCTAATATGTCGTGTCACATATATACATATTTAATATATATCTACATCATATGCAAATATATATATATATACATATATCTTGTAGGTGTATAACACATCACATATGTAAGCCACACCAGATGATCCTGAGCCATCACCTAATATGATTAAGCCTCAGCCAATGGGCCTAATCACTCACAATAAGATCTATGTGTGTATCAGCGCATCTCCATGCCCTGTGATTGTTGATCTCGTCATCATCGGTTCTGTCAGATAGTCATATCACCATGCGTCGTAATCTCCCACTATGACATCATGGGTCCCACTGTCACCTCCACACTCCCGCTATGCCTCTTTATGTAATTACAAATAATCACAAGCACGCAGGCCCGACAATAAACTAGAAAAACAGAGACTCGTAGGCCCCAATAATAATAATAATATTCACAATTACACATATCATAACATATGGCTCATGATCATCTATGCACATCATACATCACATCATATGTAGGATTACTAGATATATAATAATTAATTTAAATTATTTAATTAATTATTTTTTGAAAATCATGACATGCTTGAAATTTCTAGAATTGTCAAGGGCATTTTCATAATTCTGGATGAGAGGACAGTCCTTGAAATTTCATAATTATTGAGAGTATTATAGGAATTATGTACACGAGGACAGTCCTCAGAATTTTTTAAATTCAGAGGGGCAGGATCGTTCTTTTCTCCAAAGGATGCCCTAACCCATCTTTCCCCCTCTCAGCCGCCATCGCCTGCAGCGACCGCTTGCTCACGGCACCGCTAAGGGGCGGCCACCCTGATGTCGTTGCCCTCGCTAGCGACATGGTGGTCATGAGTGGTAGCCCTCACGGTGCCCTATAGTCAGCCCCTTTACGGGCGCGCAAGCAATTGTGCTACGGCGACATCACTTGTGGGCCGCAGCTGGTCAGGCACACGGCAATGCCTAGTTGCCTGCCGCAGCTTGGCCTCCCTTTAGGGCTGGCCTTGGTCGTAACCGACCGCCTTGTAGGGGGCCTTGGCAACGGCCTGGACGTGGGTGGTCGGTCTGCATGGGGGTTGGTGGCCGCCCCTCCTCCTTTTTGCCTTGGCTGTGAAAATGCAGCAAGAACACGTAAAACGATTCTATGTGATACAATCTCATTACACGTAGTTTAAAACCAATCTTTCGTATGAAAACCTTGGCTCTGATGCCATTGTTGGGAAACCTCAGCGGGTGCATCACATACGGAGCAGAAATCAAAACAAAATATGGGTTTCCCACATAGATCAAATCATCATGCAAAAGATTGGGGTCACGAGAAAAACGTAAAAACCGATAAAATCGCGATATATGAAAAATTAATTATACATAGGGAGATCGTATATCCCTGTATTCCAAATCAAGATGGAGAAGATGAAGGAGGTCAAGCGTCCTCCTCTCTAGCGGTATCCATATGATGGATCTCTGCAGCAAAACTCCTCCAATCTGATCTCATAACTCTAATAGAGAGGGAGGGAGGAGAATAGGACGTGGTGGCTAAAGTTGTAGCTTATCAACCATAAGTCTCCGCTCTTATTTATAGAGAGCCACCAAAAACCTTAGGGCTCCTGCCTTAGGGGGTATTGGATCTCCATCCAATTACCCACTAACCTTGCATTATTAGATCTCTATCCAATAATCTCCTTAGGCCTCTAATTGGGCCTTAATTAAGGAGCCCATCAGTATAGGGTCTCATCTAATAAGAATAGGGGCTAATTGGATCTCTATTCAATCCTCTATTCGCTGAAGCATCCACCATATGTGTGTGACCCTTTAGGCTTGATACCGAGCTGGTCATGAGTTACTCCCATCAGAACTCCTTCTGATATATTGAATTATTATCTCCATAATAATTCAATCGACTCATTGATTATGGATATACTAGGCCACTACGTCATAGTCCCCATACGATACATGGGGATCGAATCCATCGGACCTGTCTATCCACAGTTACCGTGTATCTATAATCCCTCATCCAACTAATATCTTAGAGATTGTATATTGGATATGGTGCTGTCAGGTCACATACGGAATTAGTTTGTCTTACTCTAATCAAATTCTACCGGAGAACTCATTCTCTCTTAATCTAAATGACCCTGGCTAGGGATTTGTCTAAGAAAGCACATATGAGATATGCCTCTCATGATACCGAGAGTGGATGATCCTTTATTGACACTCAATTATCCTTGTAAGGTTGGCTACCAATCTCGATAACCAGTTATAGCAGATCTGGAACTTTCCAAACCTATAAGTCTAGCGTCAAAGAATGGAGTACTCATACAATGCATTCTTGGTGTCTGAAGTCTAAGGACCAGATACACGATTGGGACTATGAAATCGTTGTCTTACATTAGGTATCATTAACCATACAACATTTCATAAGTGGATCAATCAGTGAACTCATTCTCTAATGAGCACCTTTACTATATCCTTAGTGTCTCCATACAAGTGGCTATAAGACCAGTCGCCTCTATTATATAGATAGGTATATAGTACACCGGTCTATCCAGTTATCTTAATGTCCCTCTCGAGTAACCTATGACCAGGATTATTTAAGATCTGCATTTAAAGGTGTATCGATCTCATTATCGTGATCTTATCATGATCTGATTCCCATTGCATAGAACCAAGGACATCACAATATATATGCAACAGATAGTATAATGTGAGAATATGCCAATGTTAATTATAAGCAAAAAAATTACTCAATGTGTCACACGTGCCATCACTCATGTGATTGACTTACAGGGCACCTGTAACTAGCAGACACCTCCTTATACACCTTAGCACAATAGTGTATCAGAAAGAAGGAATCATATGGTGTTAGATATGATGCAGTCCATGATAAGTTTCGCTAACCTAACCGTCTCATTCTGGGGGTATTGTATGTAGATGACATCGTAATCATTGAGAATGATATATGAATGCTCTCTAGAGTAAAGACTTGGCTATTCAGAAACTTCTCCATGAAAGACTTAGGGGAAGCATCCTATATTTTGGGGATCCGAATCTATAGAGATAAATCCAAGAGGATGCATAGACTCCATAGACTCTATTGTCCCAATCTAGGTACATAGACTCCATTGTCAAAAGATATGATATAAAAAATTTCAAGAGATATCTCATACTGATGAGACATGGAATATCACTTTTTAGGAGTATGTCCCCAAAAACTTATGAAGAAAGGGCAAGCATGGATAAGATATATTATACCTCAGTGATAGGGTCTATCATGTATATTATGCTATATACCAGACCTGATATAGCACATACTCTGAGTGTCACGAGCAAGTATCAGACAGATCTAGGTTTAGAACACTGGAAGGCAGTAAAGTATATCCTTAAGTACTTAAGAAGGACGAAGAATCTTTTATTGGTATATGAAGGAGATAGCCTCTAGGCTGAGGGCTACATGGACTCGAGTTTTCAATCTGATATTGTTGATAGCAAATTAAACTCAGGGTATGTTTTTACCCTGAATGGGGGAGCAGTAAGCTGGAAGAGTTCCAAGCAAGATACTACTGCTGACTCGACTATAGAGGCGGAATATATTGCTACAACAAAAATAGGAAAGGTAGGGGTGTGAATAAAGAAGTCCATAAGAGATTTCAGAGTTAAACCATGCAACATGGAGTCGATTCCTATATATTATGATAATAACGGTGTGATCGATCAAGCGAAGGAACCCAGGTCTCATTAAGTATGTTTTGAGAAAGTTTTATTTGATCAAAGAGATCATAGCCCATAAAGATATAGCAATGGAAAAGGTTTCATCCGAAGATAACATTACAGATCCATCAACGAAGCCACTGGCTCAGATTGTATTTGAGCATTATAGGGGTCTGATGGGGATCAGACACATAGGTGATTGGCTTTAGGTCAAGTGAGAGATTGCTAGTTACAGGTGCCTTGTAAGCCAATCACGCGAGTGATGGCACGTGTGACACACTACACGATCTTTTTGCTTATGATTAATATTGGCATATCCTCGCATTATATTGTTTGTAGCATATATATTGTGATGTCTTTGGTTTTGTACAATGAGAATCAAATCGTGATGAGATCATGATAATGAGATCAATTTACCTTTAAACATAGATCCTAAATAATCTTGATCATAAGTTACTCGAGAGGGACATCGAGATAACCGGATAGACCGATGTACTATATACCCGTTTATATGATGGAGGCGGCTGGTCTCATAGCCACTTGTGTGGAGATACTAAGGATATAATACAAGTGCTCATTGGAGAATGAGTTCACTTATTGATCCGTTTATAAAATATTTTATAGTTGATGATACTTAATGTCATACAGTGATTCTATAGTCCCAGTTGTGTATCTGGTCCTTTGACTTGAGATACCAAGGATGCCTTGTATGAGTACTCATTTCTTTAACACCAGACCTATAGGTTTGAAAAGTTCCAGATTTGGTACAACTATTTATCGGGATTGGTAGCCAACTTTACGAAGGTAATTGAGTGTTAATAAAGGATCATCTACTCTCGGTATCACGAGAGGAATATCCCGTATGTGCTTGCTCAGATAAATCGTTGGTCAGGGTTATTCATATTAAGAGAGAAATAGTTCTCTGACAGAATCCGATTAGAGCAAAATAAACATATTTTGTTTGTAACCTGACAGTACCATGTCCAATATACGGTCTCTGGGATATTAGTTGGATGAGAGATTATAGATACATAGTAACTATAGATAGACAGGTCTGATGGATTTGATCCCCCCGTACTGTCTAGGGACTATTGCATAGTGGCCTAGTACGTCCATAGTCGATGAGTCGAGTGAATTATTATGGGGATAATAATTCATTATATCAGAAGGAGTTCTGATATGAGCGACTCACGGCCAGCTCGGTATCGGGCCTAGAGGGTCACACACCTATGGTAGATACTTCAGCGAATAGTAGATTGGATGGAGATCCAATTAGCCCTTATTCTCATTAGATGAGACCCTATACTGATGACTCCTTGCTTAAGGCTCAATTAGAGACCTAAGGAGATTATTGGATAGAGATCCAATAATGCAAGATTAGTGTGTTATTAGATGAAGATACAATACCTACTAAGGTAGGAGCCCTAGGATTTGGTGGCTCTCTATCAATAGGAGGGGAGGCTAATGGTCGATAGGCTACAGCCTTGGCCTCCCCCTCCTATTCTCCTCCCTTCCTCTGCGCAAGAGTTGTGAGATTAGATTGTAGGAGTTTCACTATAGAGATCCATCTTATGAATACCGCTAGAGAGAAGGATGTTTGACTTCCTTCATCCTCTCCATCTGGATCTAGAATATAGGGATATATAATCTTCCTAGGTAATCAATCTCTGACACATGATACGGTTTTTCGATTTTGTGTTTTTCTTACGACCCCAATTTTTTGCACGATGATTTGATCTGTGTGGGAAACTAATTTTTTTTATTTTCACTCCACATGTGATGCTCCTGTTGAGATTTTCTAATAGTTCTTACTTTAATTATGTGGAAGATTTGGAACAAATCCGAAATCCCTTTTACTTGGCTGCTAAAGTACGAAACTATAATATTTTAGAATTTTGACCTATCTGCATTGTTTAAGATGTAACTTTTAGTACAAAACTCGACTTTATACAAAACTAGTTCTTTCAAAACTAGATTCATAGATCTTTCTTTTAATACCAAGTTTGAAGAATTTGGAGTTCATTTACTAGCCCAAACATTTATTTCTAATGAGCCTATGAAATCCATAAAATAGAATCTGTAGAGTCTGACCTTTCATCATTGGATTACCTATATCTCCCTGTTGGAGTCTCTGATTCATATAGAACTTAATTTATTAGAATATAGGCTTATAAATATTTTATTTGATTCTAGGATGGAAAGGTTTAGAGTTCAAATGACTATCAAAATTTCTATTTTGTTAGACCTTATGGATTCTATAAAATAGAGATTATAATTCCTGACCTTTGGCTGCCAAATTATCTATAACTTTTTGTAGATACTTCCAAATTGTATGATACATATTTTATTTGAAAATAGATTCATTTCTAGCAAAACCTTTGTTGAGTAATTTAGAGCATGTTTGATTTATTAAAATAACTTTATAATTTGACTTCTAAATTTTGCTAAAATAGGAATCATATTGATTTTGCCTCTACTTGCTTTATTCATTTCAAAACTGAATTCTCTAATGCTCTTATCTTTAATTCTCTTACACATCAACATATGTTAAGTATTAATTGATTTTATCTTATATTACTTCATATGGGGTGCATGCATAATTTATTGTTCTGCATGTGCTTTCAATGCGTACCAATTTCATTGCTCATGTCATTTTGTACTCTAGTGTTTGTGGGATAATATAAACCTTTGCTAGAAATGGTAAAGGGAGTTATACTAGAACTAGCTTTGCCCTGTCGACCCCCTATGACTTCACTCAGACATGGGTGGATGGAGCTCCCAGATATGGGAGACTTATATTTGGTGGTCATTCAATGATGATTGTTTCATATTATGTTTATGGTCCCACTTCACCCTCTATGTTTGTTTGATATGTTATCCAAAGTATTGCTTATGTATCGTATTATATTTTAGATAGAAATGAAATGCATTCTACTTTAAATATGATATATGAGCATAAGATTGTTACTTTTTCACTTGACATGTTTAGAAATATTTCTTGTGTTATTGATATGCTCCCAAACTTCATATATCATTGATATATTCTTAAATGCTTCTGTTTGTCATAAATACCCCAATTACCTTTCCCAATTTGCTATGGATTAAAGTATGCTACGAATGTGATGATCTTTGAGGTTTTGAATTTAATTTGATGTTATATCAAAAACTTCTGTATTCCTTGCTATGCATTTTGATATTAAGTTTACTTTGTAACTACCTTTCCTTGCCTTGGACCTATTTGACACTTGGTGAGCTTCATAGCTCACTCTGTTGTTATATAATCTTTTTCAAGTTAGCTTGGTATTTATCATACTCGATACTAGCTAAAGCAGTAGAAACATAAGAAGATTTTGGGCTAAATCTATATTAGATAATATGTTCTCATTGTATATGTATACCTTGTGTATAATGTAAAGCTGTAGATAAATTTTGAAGTGGGGTAACTATGTAATGATTAAAGTACCCTCCTGTATGGATTCTCAATGTATAATAAATATATGAAGAGGTGGTATATGGTTGTTTTTCAAGATTATATAGATTTTCCAGTATTGGTGAATTTTATGAATATGAATTATATTTAGTTGCATTGGTTTTGGATTGGTTGTGTGATTCATTTGGAAAATGTGAAGTGTGAATTATAAGCTACACAAGTTTTTATGAATGTGATTGAATGGCCTTGAATGTTTTTCCTTAGTATCCTCAAATGCTTGTTCAGATCCTAGATTTGGATTTTGATACAAATTTATAATCCTGTCAATATCTTATGGTAAGGACACGTTCTCGAAATAAATATATTTTGGAGGGGTGTGACAGAACCTCTGTCATGACCCCCAAATATTCATATTTATGAGGTGTGACCCTGTCATAAAATCTATAATATTATAATATTCAATTCTAATCCAGGATCTAATCAAATATTTGAAAACATCTAGAAACATTCAGACTTTCAAAATTCACATATATAAAACATATGCAATTTATAATCATACCTCACATCACTTAAACATTTATGAAACCCAAAGCCAACTTAACATATATTAACCACACTTATAATTCATCAGCGAAGGAACCTATACAATCACCAAACCAACCGTTTATCACAAATTCACTTCATCATAGATAAAACTCAGCATTCTAAAATAACTCCAAATGTAAAAGGCCATTTAAAACTTTTACATAATACATCAATCAAATTTATCAACAACATTTCATTACATACAAAATATACTTATACAAAAACTATGATATATCATCTTATAATATTTGCCCATAATCTATATAGCTCGTAAGTACCTCAGCACAATCTTAATATTCAATGAGTGTCAAGTTGACCTGAAAGATTTGATAACAAAGAAGTAAGCTAGAAAGCTTAGCAAGTATTTAACAAATTCCAAGACAAGAGCAGATGATATTCAAATAAGCTAATATCAAGATACATAGCAAATATACAAAAGTTCATGGATATCAACTCAATAGATACAAAATCTTAAATGTCATTTATTCAAAATATATTTGGTTCATAACAGACGGAATATAGAGTAATTGGAGTATATTAATTATGGAAGAGGTATTTCAGAGCATATCAAAGGCACATAGGACATTTCGGAACATAACAATGGCATAAGGAACATTTCGAAGCATGACAAAGATGTAAACACATTGTTAAGTATATCAATGGTGAATGTATAGTCTCAAAGCTTATCAAGTGAACAAATAAGGAACAAAAGTTCAATATCATATCAGACATAACAATCATTTAATTCTTATCTAAAGCATACATATAACTCAAAAGCAATGCTTTGGAAATCATATCAAAAACATAGAAGGTGAAGTGGGACCATAAGCATAATATAGAACATCCATCGTTGAATGACCACCAAACATAAGTTTCGCACGTCTAGGAGTTCCATCCACCCACGTTTGAGTGAAGTCAAAGGGGTTGACAAGAGCAAGGTTGGCTCTGAACACCATACCCTTTACCATTTCTAGCAAAGGTCCATAATATCCCACAAACACCAGAGTACAAAAGGGCATAAGCAATAAAAGTGGCATCTATCAAAAGCACATGCGGAAGAATAAAATACACATGCACCAATATGAAGCAATACGATGTCAACATAAACATTTACAATTTACATTCGGATAGATAAAGAATAAAGAACATGAGTACATAAGAATTCAAAGTAATAATGTAAGACTCAACTGAAGAAAGAGCTTTAATTGGATTATAAACAGAATATGATCCAATAACATATCAAAAACATAGATGATAAAGTGAGATCACAAACATAATGTGGTCCATCTGACCACCAAATAAAATAGAGCATCATAGGCTCCAAGTATAACATAGTAGAGCATCACAGGCTCCCAACATAATATACCTTTTATCATTTCTGGAAATGGTCCATAATATCCCACAAATACCATAGTACAAAAGGGCAAATACAATAAAATGGACATATATCAGAAGCACATGCGAAATAATGAAAAATACATGTGTCAATATAAAACAATATGATGAATACATAAGCATTCAGATAGGCAAGAAAATAAAAGTTAAGAGTTCAAATCAAGATGGTATAAACAGAAGGGTATTCGAGTCTAGTTTCTTATGAAATAAATTTTGTATAAATCAAAGTTTCTATAATAAAGCTATAAGTAATTTAGTGAACAAAAAGTCAGAATCTCGAAACGAAACTTAATTCTTTATATCTAGGCAAGAAAGGCATCAATTACAAGGTTGTAATAATTCAATTTGATTATATTAAGATGAATTCAAAGATTGAGATGACAATAAAAAGGATCGAAAACTTATTAGGTTATAATAATTCAATCGATCATATCAAGATAAAAGTAGGATGATAATACGAAAGGGTTGGAACACTTACCTTTCAGTGATTTTGATCCGAAATCATTAAGCTCAAATTCTTCTCTTTCTTTTCTTTTTTTGCTTTCTTTCATTCTCTTTTTACTGTTTCTTTATCTTCCTTCTTCCTTCACAATTACAACTTATGTAGTACGTATGAGAGGCATATCACCTACTCAACCCCTCTTCCTTCTCTCCTTATTTTTTTCACTATTACAATCGCAGTCCTTTTCCTCTTCTTCCTTTCTTCTTTTCTTATTTCTTCTTTCTTCTTCTTCTTTCCTCCTGCAACAACCTCCTCTTATTTTCCCCGTCTACTTGGCCCCTTAGATTCTTCTTTTCTTTCTTTTCTCCCAGCCGTAGCCCTAGCTGCAGCCTTCTCTCTCTTTTTTCCTCCTTTCCTCTCTTCTCCCTCTTCTCCTTCCTCTATTCGTCTTCTCTTCTTCTCTCCCCCGTTCTTCTTTCCAGCTGCAGCTGCCATAGCTACAGTGATAACATTTATATGGCAGCTGCAGCTGCCATATATATATATATATATATAAGTTAAGTTTCAACCGTCAACTCTAATGTATGATTGTCATTCATCCTAACTCAATGATAACATTTATAAAGTTTTCCTTGTCCCGTAGATCCATTAAAACATGGTTATCAGATATTAAACTATAAGAATTATATATATATATATATATATATATATATATATATATAAAAGTTAAGTTTCAACCCTCAGCTTTAATCCATGATTATCATCTCCGTACATCCAAAAATTAATCTATGAAATGCGGTATCATAAATCCCTAATTGACATCTTTTTTTATAAGAATTAATGATAGAATCCCAAATGATTCTAATGTTGGATTGATCTCTATAAGGGGTCGGCCCTCCTTGGAACTCTATAATAGTTTCTTCCTCCTGATATTTGACCATAAGGTTGAGGAGAAAATAGATCTATTGCTGCGGAAAAGGGGGCGACTATAATGTTTAAATAGGATTCAAAACCCTAACTAGAGAGACAGTCCAACTCCTACTAAAACTCCTCTCTCTCAACCCTAACTGCCTCTTCTCCTAAGCCTAACCGACTCATATAAGCAATGTGGGCGATAGCTAGCTAGAGTGTGGATGCATGCTTTAGGGTTTTATTACAATCACGACTTGATTGATCCAAATCTAACTCTGACTCATAATTTGTCTCTGATTCAACTGAATCATAATCCTACTAGGATCTAGACTGATTTATTATAATTAACTTAAGATCTCCTCCTAACCGACTTAATGTCAGATCTAGGTCAGACAACAAGACTCAATCTAAGGACTTGACTCAAATGGTTAGGACCCGACTTAGCTAGGGTCCTATCAGACCTGCCCTCTTCAAATCAGCCTTGTCCTCAAGGTTAAGACTCCACAAACTTTGGGTCTTGGTCTGCAACTTTTCATAAGTCTTCCTTGTTGCATCTGTGGTAGGTGCATCATGATCCTATGGTCTAGCATTGTCTTGTATCTCTTAGTTAGTAGCAGTAGTGTCTGGATGGTGATGTATTGGGATCCTACGATCTCATATGATCTTCAGTTGAAACTGGGCCTCCTCATCAGCCTGGATGTCAAGTAGATGGATCTAGGCTAAGTCATCTTCTCTAAACTTCCATTTGAGATTGGACACATAAAGGATCAAATGTATTTTTGAATTGGTGCGCAAGTCCGATCCATAGGTCACAGCGCTAATGTGATCCCTAATTTTGTAAGGTCCAAAGTAATAGGGAGACCATTTCTTTAAGGCTCGAGTTTTTTGCTGTTTAGGCTAGAGGTGAAGGAGAACTCGATCTTCAACAGCAAACTTTCTTCCGCTTCGATTTTTGTCAAGAGGTTATTTCTTTCGTGATCTCCATCCAATAAGTTATGGCTTCACGGCTTCCTTGTCGATACTATCGCTGGAGGGGCTCGATCTTCTTGTGATTGTTGACAGTGGAATGAAGGTCATCAATAGGGAAGACTTCGAGCAGTGTGGTCCACTCCTAGGAAAGCTCGTGGAAGTAGCATGAGATCTGGGAGCTAAGAAGCCATAACTAGTTCAACTAGATGTGATACTTTAGGAAGAGCTGGTCCCTATTAGACAAAGATGTAAAGTTTTTAGAGATAGTGCCATTGAGGGGGAAATCAGCAGTTGAATGATCGGTGTCTATCATCTTTTAGGTGATCTTCAGAGCTTCGAACTTCTAAAGATATGGGTAGCAATATAGCTGAGCAGCAGCTGGTGGTTCCCTTGGTAAGCTCAATTTACGGAGGTCGTGTATCTTAGCAGGTGGTAGTCAGCTCGGTTCGGCGGAGGTGCCTGAAATAACAGCAGGCTATGGGAGAGGGTTCAGGTCTTCAATCTCTGTCGACTCCATCATTTATGGTTCTTGAATTTGAATTGAGAAGCTACTATACTCTTTATGTAGCAAGCATTGTGTTGCCATTGTAATCACTTCGCTCCCACATTTTCCGTGTAGGATCACATGTTTTCCTTTGCTGAAAAATTTTATGATTAGCCTTGAAATGTTCTAGGAAACATCACCTATCGTGGATAGCCATTTAATGTTGAGAACCACTTCATAATCGTCGAGTGGGAGGAGGAAAAAAATCAACAACGATGTCTTGGCCTTGTCTCACCCGTGAGCACTTTTGGTTGCACTTCAAGATTTGGCCATCAGCAACCTTGACGTTGAATCTACTACAATCTTCATTTTGTAGTTCAACCAGGCAGCAACCTTACTATTCATAAAGTTGTTCATACTCCCAGTGTTGGTGAGGATGGTGACGGGTTGTTGCTTAAGGAATCCCGTGTAGGGTCATCGCACTTTGACTTCTTCTCGGATCTCTAGCTTCAACCCCTAGACGAAAGTCCCTAACAATTGTTTTTCAGACCAATCTCTTATTTGGTTAGGAAATCCTTGAAACCTGATCTAGTACTCTTGAACTTTGGAGGTATGGTAGATTTTTACAAGTTGGTCATCGATGTTTTCATACTCTGATGGTCTGAAGCAGAGTAGTAGCACACTCTTGAATTGCCTCCATGTTGGGACTTCATGGGTGTGTTTGTACTAATCATACCATTGAATAGCTTCTCCCTCTAGATGGATGATAGAAATATTGACCATAGAAGCCTCCGGGGTATTAAGATAGTAGAAGTATCACTTCATACATGAAATCCACTCGGTCGGGTCTTCGTCTTCCCATCGAGGGAAGTCCACCCTTATGCATGGGTATGGTGAGTTCGTCATTGTGTCTTCTTTCTCTGGTGGGTTCTTGTTGTGATTGGAACTCTCACCACACTATGATGTACTTGGGCTCTGTGATCTGCCGAATCAGAACTCAATGAGAAGAGCACGTAGTCTGTAATCCATGCACATCTCGAAGGCCTCCAACTTGGTATTTATCTGATCTTCTGATGTCATGACATATGTCTCTAGATCTGTGATATTATGGTCCTTTTTTTGTTATTGAGTCAATGACATAGACCGGTGGATGAAAGAGATGGTGGATTAAGGGTAGATGGCTGAGGTTTGGAGCTAATATGTTGTTATTTTGGGTGTTATTGGGGCTACTATTTGGGGTTGTTGTTGGGGCTGTAAGGGAGGTTCGGTGGTAATAGTTTGATGGGTTAGGGTTGCTGTTGATAATAGCAACCAGTTTGGTAGGGATCGGTATGGATTCAACAAGAGATATTGAAAGGTAGTGCCTGTAGAATTTTGTGTTGATAAGTTACAACTTGGGTTGTTATTAGAGGTGCTATTTAAAGGTGTTGTGGAGGCTATAAAAGGGGTTCGGTGGTAGTGACTTGAGGCTTGGAAGGAGGGTTTAGGGTTGTTATTGTTGGTAGCAACCGGTTCAGGTATGGGTGTGGCAAAAAGTGCCAAAGGATGATGCTGCATAATTCTTTATCAAGGATAGCAGTTTTACGATGAAGGAATTCTAGCAGTGTGCCAAGGGTTTTGAGAAAGTTTTTTTAGCAAGAAGTGTATGATGATAGTGGCAAGTAAATAGAAATACTAATAGCAATTAAGTCAACAAAGATTGGTTAGATATGTAGTAGGAAACACCGATAACTTAACAACAGAATTTTCATCGTAAAGATAGCAACCTTACGATGAAAAGTTTTAGCGGCATGCTTATAATATGCAGATGATTTCAGCAAGGAATAGATGATGATGAGAGTCAAATTGATGCAAAATATTGATGAGAATATGATAATAAAATATGGCATTAAGATTGGCAAGAATATGGTAGCAAGGTAGTAGGTGGTTGAAAAATTACGTCAATAACGGAAGATCATTGCAGCAGTTTTTGCAGGAAGCAATTTTTTTTCTACAGCAAGAGAAAGAGATTGCAAGGATTGTAACAAGGTAGATGCAGCTATATTTTCTTTTTATTTTTGGGATAAATAATTACACTAGCGGTAAGGTTTTGTAAGCGGCGCAATATAAGATCCTGTTACAATTATTGTAGTGGTAGTAGATGATGGATCTACAGCAGGGGGTGAGGTCGGCGGAGTCGACACGAGATCAGCAATTGTGGGAATTACTTTGGATGATTGTGGGGTAGATGGAGGTAGTGGCGAAGTTGGAAGAATAATGAGACGCCAAGAGCGCTACTCTGATACTAGATGATAGAACCCCAAATGTGAAAGAATAGTAACCCTAAACCCTCCTTCCAAGCCTCAAGTCACTGCCACTAAACCCCTTTTACAGCCTCCATAACACCTTCAAACAACAGCCCCAACAACAACACAAACCGTAGCCTATCAATGCAAAGTTTTGCAAGCAGTACCTTTCGGTATCTCTTGCTGCACCCATACGGATCCCTACCAAACCAGTTACTGTCATCAACAGTAACCCTAGCCCATCTCCCTATCCTTATGCTACTACCCAAAATAGCAACATATCAACCCCAAACCATAGCCATCTACCCTTGATCCACCATCTCTCTTAGTCACTAGTCCATGCTATTGACTCGATAACAAAAGAAGGACCACAACATCATAAATCTAGAGACATGCACCATATCATCAGAAGATTATATCGATACCAAGTTGGAGGCCTTCGAGATGCATATGGAGGATAAACTATGCGCTCTCTTTGCGAAATTCAAATTGGGTGAGATCACAGCGTGGTGAGAGTTCAGATCGCAAGGAGAACCTACCAGAGAAAGAAAAATAAGTGACAGACCCATCGTACCCACGTAAGAGGGTGGACTTCCCTCAATGAGATGATGGAGACCCGATTGGGTGGATTTAGAGTGGGGAACGATACTTCCGCTATCACAAGAGCCCGGATGTATCTATGGTCGATATTGCTACCATCCATCTAGAAAGAGATGTGATCCAATGGTATAATTAGTTTGAGTATACCCATAGAGTCCCAACATGGAGGTAATTCAAAAGCAGGCTGCTACTCTACTTCGGATCGTCCGAATATGAAAACATCGACGATCAACTCGCAAAGATCCGCTAGACATCCACAATTCAATAATACCAGACTAGGTTTAAAAGACTTTCTAACCAAATAAGAGACTAGTCTAAAAAATAGTTGCTAGGGACTTTTGTCAAAGGGTTGAAGTCGGAGATCCGAGGAGAAGTCAAGGCATAACAACTCTACACACTAATGGTGGCTATTTCTTTCACGTGACTTCAAGAAGAGTGACTGAATTATGATGCTCAGAGGACTAAAATCACCACCCTACTAGTAGCACTTAAGCCTTTAGCCCCTCCTACTACTAGCCAACCCTTCCCAGCCGAAAAAGTTTACATGAGAAGAACTTTACGATAGATCCATGAAGGGATTATGTTAGCATGGTGACAAGTTGTGGAGCCGCGACCACCATTACCAAAAGGGGAGACTTCTAATTATTGAACCCATTAAAGAACTTGAACTTGAATATGCGAATCTTGAGTCCGAGGAAGAGGATATGGAGGAGAAATTGGAACCAGCCGTCAGCACCGTTCATACCTTATCCAGCTATGCAAACCCATAGACAATGAAAAATGATGGTTTCCTCAAGCACCAGCTTGTCAGCATCCTTGTTGACATAGGGAACACTAATAATTTCATGGATAGCAAGGTTGCTGTCCGATCGATGCTCCAAATCAAAGATTGTAATAGGTTCAACATAAAAGTCACAGAAGGTTGAATCCTCAACTACAGCTGAAAGTGCTCATAGGTGAAATAAGTTTTGCAAGGCCAAGAGATAACTACTGATTTTTTCCTCCTATCACTTGATAATTATAAAGCAGTACTCAGTATCGAATGGCTATCCATGTTAGGTGATGTTTTATGAAATTTTTCTAAGCTAATCGTAAAATTTTTCAGTCAAGGGAAAAAATAGGTGATCCTACGAGGAAAACGCGGGGGTGAAGTAACGACAGTCTATACACAATGCATGGAGCAGGTGCTGCATAAATCACATATCGGCTTCCTAATATAACTTCAAGGGCTGCAAATGGATGAATCGATGAAGAACGAAGATCCAAATCTCCCCTCATTACTTACTAAATTTTCAGATGCGTTTACTGAACCTACAAAACTACCCCCTACCTGGCTGCATGACCACTGCAAGTTCATAGAGGACGACGGCAAGATCGGTACTCCCCTCGGCCGAATGAAGCTACAACAGCTTTTGATGCCCTCACGACTATGATTCTATCTATATCGGTGCTAGCTTTACCTAACTCTGACAAAGTGTTCGTGATTGAATTTGATGCATCGGGAGCCAGAATTAGTATTATCATCATGCAAGATGGCCAAGCCCTAGCTATATCAGCAAAGCCCTAGCTATATCAGCAAAGCCCTCTCTCCATATCACTTGAAGCTATCAATCTACAATGAGGAGATGCTAACCACTATTGAATTTGTGGCTTGGTATGATACTGCTCAGCAGCATAAAGGAGAGATGGTAGCAAGCCTTGGAAAATTACAACCTCTACCCACTCCGTACTTAGATTGGGTTGACATCTCCATGGATCTTATCAGAGGGTTGTCATATCTCAGAGGATAGTCTTGCAACCATTAAAGAATAACCACATGGCGGCCCACACAAGAACAAAATAGCCACTTGACAAATAACAGAGCAAAAGGAAGTTTGCTAATAGAGATTGAATCTTCCTTCATCTTCCACCTTACCAGCAAAGTTCCATAAAGACTTGAGCTTTAAAGAAATGGTCTCCTCATTTCTTTAGACCATACAAAATTAGAGAGAACATCAGAGCCATGCCCTACATATTGGATCTGCATGCCGACTCTAAAGCACACCTCATCTTCCATATGTCCTGCCTCATACTGAAGCTTAGAGAGGATGAATCAACCCCGAGCCATCTACCTAACATCTTAACTGATGAAGAGGTCCAGATTCAATCGATGATCATATTGGATCACAGGATCATGAAGCGTCATCGATGCCCTTCCATAGAAGTATAGGTGTAGTGGACCCATCTGCCCACTGAGGATGCTACTCGAGAGCCTTATGACAAATTGAAGTTGGTGTTCTTTTTATGGTCTCATTTCACACGTTGAATGTTGATTGTTTGTTGCTCAAGGTCCAAGGTCCACGGTCCTCCTTGTTGTGATTTTTAGAATAAGTTCCTTGTTATTGTTGTATCGTTCCTTTTTTTAGGGCTCTAATGTTCCCTTTGTGTTTTTCCTGGGCAGCTAATTTAACTAAAATACAAGGGTTGAAGCGGGTCATGGTCGATTGAGTTGAGTCTGTAGAATAGGCCTCATTGGCCAACCTAGACCTAACATTGAGTTGACTAGGAGATGATTTAAGTCAGTTTAAATAAATCAACATAAATCTTAATATGATTAGGATTTGGCTGAATTAGAGTTTGATTAGGAATAGGAGTTGGATTAGGGTCAGAGCCAACTGAGTCATAATTGTAATTAACCTTAATTGGTCACCCACCTTGGTTGGGAAAGTCGGCTAGAGTTGAGTTTCTTCTAGGGATGATGAAGTTAGTTCCTTCTAGAGTTAGAACTATTCTAGTAGAGTTTCACTTAAAGTAGTAGTTTGAGTTAGAGTTTTATTTTTTCTCTTATTAGGAGTCTTGGTTTAGGGGGTCTCTTCATAAACCATATAAATAATCATGTAAATTTCTCCTTTCTCATCAAGCAAATATATCTTTCTTCAACTTTTGTAGTCGACTACCAAGGAAGGAGGAACCCCCATAGAGTTTCAAATATGATCGACCCCCTATAGAGGTTTCATCAGAATCTTATAGGGTTCTATCACCTTACGAGTAATTAACTTTATTAGAAAGTCTATTTGTTGATTAGAGGTATGGATATATGATACACATAGCTACGTCTGACAACTTAATTAATAATAAAATAAAATTTTATAATAAAAAATAGCCATTAGTAACTAACAAAAATTATCATCAATAATTAAAATAATTATCAATAAAAGAATAAATGATGATCTCATAGTTAAAAGTTTTAATGATTAGAAAAGACATACTTATGACTAAATTATAAATTTTAGTGACGATATATTTTGGTGTCTAATACACTCAAAATTTATCATTATAAATAAATAAATAAATAAAATAATAATTTTACATGTGACAACTAACCTATCACTAAAATATTATATAAAAAACTTTAGCGACAACTACTTGAATATGTCACTATTACTTATTTAGACAAAAATAATATTATTCAAACCATGTTAATGATAGACTATCAACAGAAACAACATTACAATCTCGTCAACAATAATTTTTCTTAACAACCCATCAATTTTTAACAATTTTAAAATCATACCAAAATTTTTACTAAATAAAAAATCAACATAAATATTAAAGATAATATAACACATCATTTTATCCAAAAGTCATATTAAAGTTGATACAATCACAAAGTCTACCTCATATCAAAAACAAAAAACTATATTGTCTTCTCATCATACATGAAATATATAAAATATATTTCAACGTCTTCATTCTTCACCGTTCTCCTTTATATTTTCTTCCTCATTCTGCATGAGATCACAGCTACATACCTACAGAAAGACAAATCGTTAGGTTGATAATGAAAAAATATAAAATAGGATGTATAACAAAAAAATGATGCAAAAGTTCCATGACATTCCTTTTCAATAAACATAGCGGAACAAAATTAGGTTGTGAGTTATCCGTCGCCATCGTGTGTGAGTTATAGCCTTCGAATAAGTTGAATCTACCTATCAAAAATCAAAATGGTATTGCAGCTAGACCTTAAAAGCAGGATCAAATATGGTACATGTGCTATCAAACGTGAACTTCGCAAAGCATCCAAAATCAAGGGTATATCATTTGTCATTTTTTCTAGTAAACATATAGGATCATCTTTTAGTTGATAGCAGAAAAATAATATTTAGGTGGCAGAATCCAAACTGTCAAGAGTTACGTGGTCTCTTGAAGACCTGATATGGTGGAATGCACGTCTATAAGCCTCACTCGTCAGCTGCATAAAAGGCTAAATGATAGCATCCTAAAAATGCATGTCTATTTTGTCACACAAACTACATTCTTATAATCTCCTACAGAAGATTTTAGCAACAAGAAAATGCTTACCGTCCTAAATTTTGCAATTTAAGATATAGCAACCCATCCCTGCACATCCGTTAATAATATTAGATATGGATCATTCTGCAAGTTTTCTTTACTGCACATAGAAATTATGTTTGAGGTAATGACACAAATGAAAAGGAAAAGATAAAAGATACTTTGCTTAAAATAAACCTAGTTGCAGAAATTCATGAAATTGCTCAACATTAAGATAATAAAAAAAAATCAGACAAATACAAATTCATGAAATTGCTCAACATTAAGATAGAACTAGTTGCAGAAATGCATATAGCTCATATAATTTATAAATTTTAATTTTAGTTATATATTTGTGTCTAAAATAACCTTTACACTTTTATTAACATAATATATAAGTTTCTATCATCAAATCTGAGTTAATAGACGTTAGAGTCTAATTACGTGACATGCTGACTCATAATAAACTATTAATATATTGATATATATAATTGAAATTTTAAAAAATAATCTATTTTAGCACATATCCTCTTGCTCATGAACCATTTAAGTCCTTATGGTTTTGCTTGTGTCTAAAATAGATCATATATCTTTAAAAACGTAACATACAAGCCCCTTCCATTAAGTATGAGTTAATAAATATTAGAGTCTGTCTACGTGACATCTGACTCATAATAAATTATTAATATACTGACACGTGTAATTTAAGTTTAAAAAAATAGTCTATCTTGCAGAAAAAGAGAAAGCGAGCAAGGTTGTAAAGATGGATGAAGGTGGAGAGGCAGAGGTATGAAATATCAAAAGCGGAGGTGAGAGAGAGAGAGTCAAACCACCATGTCGTAGGTATGATGGGTGGAGGCATAGGAGAGGACAAAGTGAGAGGTGGTAGGGACAAAAACGCCTAGGAGGAAAAATGACTAGGAGACCATTGTCTGCCTAGCGTCAGATTGATCACATGTCTATCTAAGGTAGAACTAAAAGCTCCTGAGATTGTCGTCAGCCCAAGAGAGGCTATGTGCGTATTGTGCCCTACTAAGCAGCAACGGCTCGGTGCTGCTACTAGTGGTCACTTCCATGACGATGCATCCTCCCGCCGTTGATGGTGGTCTTAATTTTTTAATTTAAATTAATAATTATTTATTATAAATTTTCATATCACGTAAGTAATCTCTAACGTTTGTTAACTCAAACTTGACATGAGGGGCTTGGACATGAGCAAAACCAAAATCACAAGGGATAAAATAATTTTTTTAATTTTAAATTATATATATCATTATATTAATAATTTATTATGAGTAATTATAAACTCTAAATATCGGTTAACTCAGATTTTACAAAAATAATTTATATACTATATTTTTTAAAAATATAAAAAATATTTTAAAGATGAATAAATGATAAAAACCTAAATAATTCATCACTAAAATTATAGGACCAAAATGAATCTTAACATTTTATTCACGAACAAATACTTGTTCACGTGATATTAGGATTACACTTGACAAAAGAACAACATGAAATATGCATTCTGACTAACCTGAAATAAAATTTAATTTACTTGACTAAATTAACCCTCAAAACCTTCATCAGTCCGATTGAAACAGAGGAGAAGCCTGTGGATAAAAACGAGGGACATGCAGCATTTCTTGATGGGTAGCAGAAAGAAAATACATGGGAGGAGGACCACCTGATTATGAGCAGCGTATATTAGTTCAGGAAAGATGGTTAAAGTAAAAAAAAACACACAGAAAAAAAAAAAAAAAGGAAAACTAGGTCCATTGGTGCATCGACAACCAGATTCAGACAGCTGTCTGATTGAGAAATTATGCACTGCATATTTGATAATCCATAATCATTCATCAGTATGAAGATTGAAACACTGATTTGCCCTGGTTATCCTCAACTCGGGTAGTACGAAAACAGGATACAACCTTTTACGTGGCTGCTTCTAAATGTTAGATTATTTGATCCAATTAATTTAGAAAATATATATTTAAAATATAAGCAAATTTTGATTAAAATTATAGATCAATATAAAATAAGTTCATTTAAAAAATCTTCGAATATAATCTTGATGGAAGTAAGTTTTTATTATTTTAAATCCTCAATAGAAAAAATACTTATAATTGAAAATATTAAATTATATATCTTCTCTCAACTTTCTTTAGAAAAACATAAGAAAAAGAATCTTATTATTTGTGTATATTTATGGTGCTATTACAGATTTATTTTTTACATTGAAAGGTATATATATTTTATTTTTATATATTTATTATTTAATAATTTTAATTCTGATATAAAATTTTATGTTTTATAATATTAGATCTTACAGTTGACATCATAATTATATCATTGAAATCTAAATATTCTAATTATAACAACTAATAGATATGTTTATGTATTTTTTGTTATCTATGCCATTCGCGAGTGGAAGAATGTTTATGTTTCGATCTTATCGCGCATGCACTATACGATCATTCTATGTTGCACCCTTGGCTTGCAGGTCGGTCATACATCGTTTGAGTACGTGAGAGTATACAAAATTATAATCATACAATTGTTATATAGAAAACTTTTATATTATGATTAAAATCAAATAATATTATATATGTTTATGATGCACGTATCTTTAGATGTCATCTAAATAGGATCCTTTTTTATCTGTAAAAGAACCATTCTCCAGATCTGAATATCACCGTATATCGATCTGTAAAGAGAACTAGAATAAATTTAGAACTCTTTTCCTCTCTTCTTATTCTATCAAAGGACCACTGAGATTGATGGTTTAGGAGATGAGAGAATAGCCGTAATCCCTCTACGCTATGTCGTATGCACCATTTTACAGCATATGTACTGTTCTAGGTTTAGAGAAGGTCCTATCTATTTATAAACGAGGGCAGAGGGTCTAGGATATGTTATTAGGAGAGTTCCTTCTATCAAGGGCAATCCATAAAGAATCCTAATATAATATGGACTTTAATTTAATATTGACTAATATCTATCATCAAAATCTAATTAATCTCATTATATATCTTATCCAATTATAAAGGGCCACATAATTTTTCATTCTCCCACTTGGCCCATTAATTGATAAGATATAAAAGATATTCAAAATTAAAATAAATAAAAAAATTTATTTGAAAATAATTTTACATAATTAGATTCTAAAAATTTTAAAAAATATTTTATACATGGCCATGATTTTAGAAAATTTTAATAAGTCAAATAAGTATAGTAATACCATATTCAGTCCAATTATCAATATGAGTCACAGCAGTTGTATGTCATCAATGTTATACCTCCTTTTATGTATTATAACATTGTTAGTCTTTCCTTATATGGTCTATAATGACCCTTGTAATTTATCTTGTTAAGACAATCTTGTTATTGCATTCAACCATACTATGCATAAATATAAATACAAATAGGATAGCGATAACAAATAATCTTAATTATATAAAAGAAATGTCAATAATAGCATCAACTTAAATATGCATTACCATATCTTTTATGGCTTGCTCACAAGCTCTATTTTATTCTTTATATGTTTTGCACTACAAAGCTTTAGTAAATGGATCAACAATTATTATAGTGGTGCTCAAATTTTCAATTGACACTTGTTGTTTCTGGACTATTTTTTTAACCACTAAGTACTTATCTCAATATGCTTGGTACCACTAGGGTACTTCTCATTTTTAGAGAAGAAAACTATTACGGTGTTATCATAAAATATCTTAAGCAACTTGACAATTGAGTTGACCACAGCAAGTCTTGAGATAAAATTTTGTAGTCATAAAGCTTGATTTGTGACCTCAAAGCATGTCACAAATTTAGCTACCATTGTAAATGATACAATAAGCCATTGTTTTACACTTTTCCAAGAAATTGCCCCACCAGCTAGCATGAACACAAATTCTAAAGTAGATTTCCTACTATCGAGGTAATTTGTAAAATCAACATATGAATATCCCGTCACTTCAAGCTGATCTGATTTCCTATATGTTAGCATTTAATATTTTGTCCCTTGTAGATATCTTATTATTTTCTTTGTAACTTTTTAATGTTCCATTCCTAGGTTACTTTGGTTTCTACCCAATATTATAACTGTAAAACTGATATCTGATCTTGTACAAGTTTGAGCGTATAATAGACTTTCAATTACGCACCCATAAAGAATATTCTTCATTTAATCTATTTCTAAGTCATTTTTCGGGCATTAGTTTTGGCTAAATTTTTTACCTTTAGTAATAGGTATATCATTGGTTGAGGAAAGTTGCATATTAAATCTTTTCAAGATACGATTAATATAACTTTTATGAGATAGTCCTAATAATCCCTGAGAACTATCTCTGAATATCTCAATGCCAATAACATAAGATGCCTTATTCATATCAACCATCTTAAAGTTCTTGTTGAGAAATATCTTTATTTCATATTGCAAACTAATATTACTACTGACAAGCAATATATCATTCATATATAGGACCAATATAATAAAGTTACTCCCACTAACCTTTAAATATATATACTGATCAATAGTACTTTTCTTAAATCTGAAGGAAGTAATGGTATCATGAAACTTTATATATTATTATTTGAAAGCTTGTTTAAGGTCATAAATTGATTTCTTAAGTATGCAAGCCCAACTTTCTTTTCCCTTTTCTATGAATCATTCAGATTGTTTCATATAAATTTTTTCATTTAGATCCCTATTCAGAAATATTATTTTCACATCCATCTGGTATAACTTAAGATCATAATGAGGTACTAATGTCATGATGATCCTAAATGAGTTCTTTTGAGAAACTAGAGAAAAGATCTCATGATAATCAATGCATTCTTTCTGAGAAAAACCTTTAACCACAAGTCTTGCTTTATATTGTTTGATATTGCCCATCGAGTCATATTTTATCTTAAAGACCCATTTACAATCGATTTTTTTATAATTATTGGGTGATTCAATGATTTCTCAGATACCATTCTGGTTCATTGATTTTAACTCCTCTTTCATTGCATCATATTATTTTTTAGAATTATTACTTTCTATGGCTTATGAAAAAGATAAGAGATCTCTTTTAGTTCCTATATCATAATCTGATTCTTGTAGATATACCACATAATCATCAAAAATGATATATTTTATTTTCCTTTGAGATCTTCTCAAAGCTGTTAATTGTGATTGTTCTACAAGATCATCAACATTAAATGACATTAATATCATGTGAGAGTTTATCAATATTATTTTATTATTCACCCTCATTAATTCACTCATTGATTTGAGGAATAATAATTTTTTGAATAGGGGATAATACAGGAGAATTAACCTGAATCTTCTCAATATCAAAATTGATCCTTGAAGATTTTTTACTCTTATCGATTTTATTATTTTCTAATAATTTTGTATTACCAGATTCTACTATCCTTATATTATGATTAGAGTAATAAAATATGTATCCCTTGGATCTTTCTAAGTAGCCAATAAAATATTTAGAAATTATTCTTTGATCCAATTTTTTTTTATGTGGATTAAATACTCTTATCTCTACTGGACACCCCCAAATATGTAAATGTCTCAAACTAGATTTTCTACCAGTCCATAACTCAAATAGAGTTGATGGAACCGGCTTACTGGGAACCCTACATTGACTTAGGTACAGAGGAATAACTCATCATGCTCCTAACTATATCCATAAGAGTATGATTTTACCTTTCAGTAACATCATTTGTTGTGGCACACTTGGTAATGCATACTGAACACAAATGCCCTATTGTTCTAGGAATCTAGTAAAAGGACCAATATTCTGACAAGATTCATCATATCAATCATAAAATTCAACACCTCTATCAGATATGATAATTTTAACTTTTCTATCAATTGTCTTTCGACCTCATTTATGTACACTTTAAGGATATCAATGGTCTGAAACATTTTATGTATTATATAAATATAGCCATATTTGGATAGGTCATCTATAAATGTGATGAAATACCTTTCTCCACTAAAGCAAGGAATATGGAGTGGTCCGCAGATATCAGTATGAATAATTTCAAAAAGTTCTTTATTTTTTGTGATATTTTTCTTTGTATACTTAGTTTGCTTTCCCTCAATACAATTTATGCAAACATCAAAATTAGTTAAGTCTAAATCTTCCAAAATATTATCCTTCATTAATCTTTCAATTCTTTCCTTGGAGATATGCCCCAAACGTCTATGCCACAGTATAGATAATCTTTCATTATTGAAATTATGTTTCATTCCAACACTTGATCGCAGGGTCAATAATGTCTTTATAAACTCAAGTTTTAAATAAATTATGTACAAACCATCACACAGAATTTTGGAACCAACTTTTATTTAATCATAAAATATACTGAGTTTATCATTACCAAAAGAAAGATAATATTCTAACTCATCAATTCTAGATAGAGAAACTAAATTTCTAGAAATGATAGGAATAAAATATGTCTTCAAGATCTATTAGCCATCTCTAGGCATAAGCGATAAGTCCCTACTTATACTACTTTCGCTTTGAGATGATTTTCGATAATTATAAATCTTTCATGTTCTTTTGGTTTCTGGATTAAAAGGAATCCTTGTATATTATTAGTAACATAAGTTGAAGCACCAGGATCAATCCACCATGTATTAAAAGTAACTTCTGTAATGTTTGATTCGAAATATAAAAAGGTCGAGTTTATATCTTTCTTTTCGAACCAAGTCCTATATTTAATGCAGTCCTTCTTTACATGTCATTTCTTATCATAAAAGAAGCACTTTATAGTAACAACTTTATTTTAATAGTCTGTCTAACATTTCCAGACCCGATAAATTTCTTTAATAAATGATGCCTTAATTTTCTTTTCCTATTACTAATTCCTTGAGTAGCAATCATAACATTATATGAACTTTTTGTTAGTTACAGGTGCCCTGCAAGCCAATCACGCGAGTGATGGCACGTGTGACACACTACGTAATCTTTTTTCTTATAATTAATATTAGTATATTCTCATATTATATTATATGTAGCATATATATTGTGATGTTATTGGTTCTGTGCAATAGGAATCGGATCATGATGAGATCACGATAATGAGATCCATTCATCTTTAAACACAGATCCTAAATAATCCCGGTCATAGGTTACTCGAGAGTGACATCGAGATAACCGGACAGACCGGTGTACTATATACCCATCCATATGATGGAAGCAGCTGGTCTCATAGCCACTTGTATGAAAAAACTAAGGATATAGTATAGGTGCTCATTGGAAAATGAGTTTACTGATTGATCTGCTTATGGAATACTATATGGTTAATAATACATAATGTTAGACAGTGATTTCATAGTCTCAGTTATGTATTTGGTCCTTGGACTTGAGACACCAATGATGCCTTGTATGAGTACTCCTTTATTTGATGCCAGACTTACAAGTTTGGAAAGCTCCAAATCTGGTACAACTAGTTATCGGGATTGGTAGCCAACCTTATGAAGGCAATTGAGTATCAATAGAGGATCATCCACTCTTAGTATCATGAGAGGAATATCCCATATATGTTTGCTTAGACAAATCTCTAGCTAGGGTCATTTGGATTGAGAGAGAATGAGTTCTCATGTAGAATCCGATTAGAGCAAGACAAACTGATTCCGTATATGATCTGACAGTACCATATCCAATATACGGTCTCTGGGATATTAGTTGGATGAGAGATTATAGATACATAGTAATTGTGGACAGACAGGTCCGATGGATTCGATCTCCCTGTACCGTCTCGGGACTATGGCGTGGTGGCCTAGCACATCCATAGTCGATGAGTCGAGTGAATTATTATGAAGATAATAATTCACTATATCAGAAGGAGTTCTGATGGGAGTAACTAACTGCCAGCTCGATATCGGGCCTAGAGGGTCACACACATATGGTGGATGCTTCAGCGAATAGAGGATTGGATAGAGATCCAATTAGCCCCTATTCTCATTAGATGAGACCCTATGCTGATGGGCTTCTTGATTAAGGCCTAATTAGAGGCCTAAGGAGATTATTGGATAGAGATCCAATAATGCAAAGTTAGTGGGTAATTGAATTGAGATCCAATACCCACTAAGGCAGGAGCCCTAGGGTTTTTTGGTGGCTCTCTATAAATAGGAGGGGAGACTCTTGGTTGATAGGCTGTAACTTTAGCCACCACCTCCTACTCTCCTCCCTTCCTCTGAGCCAAAGTTGTAAGATCAGATTGGAGGAGTTTCGCTGCAGAGATCCATCATGTGGATACTGTTAGAGAGGAGGATGCTTGACCTCCTTCATCTTCTCCATTTGGATCTGGAATACAGGGATATATGATCTCCCTAGGTAAAATCAATCCCTCACACATCGTGATTTGTTTATATTTTATATTTTTCTCGCGACCCTAATCTTTTCCATGATGATTTAATCTACGTGGGAAACCGATTTGTTTTGATTTTCGCTGTGCATGTGATGCACCCACTGTAGATTTCCCAACAATGGTATCAGAGCCAAGGTTTTCGTGCAAAAGATTAGTTTTAAACTACGTGTAATGAGATTGAATTGTGTAGAATCATTCAATGCATTTCACAGCGGAGGAATCAAGGAGAAGGGGCTGGTTGGTCGCAAGGCGCCAGTTAAGGCTCCTTGCAAGGGGGCGGCCACGCCACCGCAGGTAACCAGGGCCCACGGCACGACGGGCCCCAAGAAGGGCGCCGCTAGGCCACAAGGGCATGCTACCCGCGACATGATCGAAGGGCGCTGGCCGCAGTGGTGGCGCCACCGCAAGGTCACAAGGCGCCCACACTGTGCCGCCTACAAGGGCGGTGGGCGAGCGACCACCGGGGCGGCCGAGGCGATGCCGCCACCGTGAGGTGTCGCCGGCGCGCCGCGCAGGGCATCTGCCCATAACGACGGCGCAGCGCCACCACGCAGGCGCGGTGGTGGCAGATGGGGGAGAGGGTAGGGCATCCTTTTGAGAAAAGGACAATCTTACCCCTCTGATTTTTAAAAATTTTAAGGATCTTCCTCATTTACAGAATTTCAAAAATACCCTCAATAATTCTAAAAATTTCAAGGACTATCCTCTCATCCAGAATTATGAAAATGCCCTTGACAATTTTAAAAATTTTGAGCATGTTTTGATTTATAGAAAAATAATTAATTAAATAATTTAATTAATTATTATATATATCTAGTAATCCTACATATGATGTGATGTATATGTGATGTATGATGTGGATAGATGATCATGAGCCACGTGTTGTGATGTGTGTAATTATGATTATTATTATTATTATTGGGGCCTGTGTGCCTCTGTTTTTCTCATTTTTTGTCGGGCCTACGTGCCTATGATTATTTGTAATTACATGGAGAGGCGTGTCGGGAGCGTAGAGATGACAGCGGGACCCACGATGCCATGGCAGGAGATTACGATGCATGGTGATGCGACGATCCGACGGAACCGATGATGACGAGATCAACAATCACAGGGCATAGAGATGCGCCGATGCACACATAGATCCTATTATGAGTGATTAGGCCCATTGGCTCGGACTTAAGCATATTAGGTGACGGCTCATGATCATCATGTGTGACTTGCATGTGTGATGTGTTATACACCTACTATATATATATATATATCTATATATTTGCATGCGATATAGATATATATTAAATATGTATATGTGTGATACGACATATTAGGAGATTGATAGAAAATAAAAACCCCTCCTAAGATAATATTAAGTCAATAAGCATGAGGTAATAAGATTGACCCACGTGGCCTTCCATGGCTATAGGAAGAAATTGAATCACGACATAGGTTGAGTTGGTCGAGTCCCTCGAGGCTCATCTATCTACATGATCGAGTTCTTACCTATGACATAGAGATGTCACCGGTGACCTGAGGACATAGTTTTGCTTGGTCGAGTCCCTCGAGGGCATATCATTGAATCAGACTCATCTTGTAATAATGGTGATAACTTAACTGAATGTTATGGTTGGTCGAGTCCCTCGAGACCATGATGATTCAGAGGCCGAACATGACGGAAATCACAAGGAGTTATGATTGGCAAGAGTTGCCTACCTTTTGGGCTTAGTGCAATTGGTCGAGTCCTTTGAGATTGCATTAAGATGTCAATTGGATCCCGATCCACACTAGGAGTCTGCTGGAGACTTCCGTCTCACGTGTCGAGGGTGTCGCGTGATTCTCTAAGAAAATAGTAGGAGCACATTAAGATAGAAGTCCATATCTTAATTAGTATTTTTTGTAAAATCTGCATGCTATTTATTTTTGCTATATCTTATTTTGTCAGAAACATATCGCTCATATACTTGATGCCAACCACCTCACTGGTCCAAACTATATAAATTGGCTTCGCAATTTGAGAATTATTCTCACGACGGAGAAAATCGCATACGTCTTTGATACAATCGTGCCCACACTGGAAGAAAGGGTAAGCGAGGATGAGATCGCTCGCTATGTGAAGCACATAGATGATTTCATGTTAGCAAAATGTTACATGTTGGCCTCCATAACTCCTGGGTTACAAAGGCAACATAAGAGCATGTATGCAAATTCTATCATTCTTCATCTCCGCCAGCTATTTAAGAAATAGGGAAGAACTCAAAGATATGAGATATCTAAGAAACTCTTCCAAGCTAGGATAATAGAAGGGACATCGGTTGAGAACCATATCCTAAAGATGATAGAGGGGATCGAGAAACTCACAGGTCTAGGAATAGTCCTAGATGATAATATGTGCGTTGATTTTATACTTCAGTCCCTACCAGATTCCTTTTCTCACTTCATCATGAATTTTAATATGAGCAAGTTTGAGATGATTCTCCCTGAGCTCCTCAATATATTGAGGGAAGTTAAGAGTGCCATCAAGAAAGAGAAGCTAGTTCTCTATATTGGTGAGACCAAAAAGAAAATGAAGGCAAATAAGATCCTTAAGAAGGGCAAGAGCAAAGAAAGACCAGGTAAGGCAAAGGTTGCCAAGAAATACCTGGCAAAGGACAAAAGACAATGCTTCCACTATGGCCAAGATTGGCATTGGAAGAGGAACTGTAAGGACTACCTTACAGAGAAGGTGAGACAGAAGCTTGGAGAAGTTTCAAGTATATTCATGATCAGTCTCCACCTGTCAAATTTTTATGATAACATATGGGTATTGGATACGGGAGTGTTTATCATATCTGCAATTCATTGCAGGTTCTAGCAATACCTAGGAGATTGGCTAGAGGCGAGATGGACCTCAAGATGGGCAATGAAGCAAGAGCTGCTGTAGTTGCTGTTGGAGAGGTCACCCTACATCTGCCTGGTGGAGCTATTATTACATTAGATGCATGCTACTTTGTTCCCTCTATTATCAAAAATATTATTTCTATCTCTTGTTTAACAAGTAGTGGATATAAATTAGTTTTTGAGAATAATAGTTGTTCAATAATTATGGATGATAAGATCATCACTAGAGGGACCATAATAAATGGCTTATATGTGTTAGGCACTTCTCCACATATCATGAATATAAATATGTTTAAGAGGAAAAGAGATGAGATGAATAATGCATACCTATGGCATTATAGGCTAGGTCATATACATAAGGGAATGATTCAAAAGTTACTGAAAGATTGATACTTAGATCCATTTGACTATGAGACATATGCAACTTGCGAACCTTGCCTTCGTGGGAAGATGACCAACTCTCCTTTTAGTAGAAATAGAGAGAGCCACCGAGTTATTGGAACTCATACATAGTGATATATGTGGTCCTATATCGACTCAAACTATAGGTGGTTACTCATACTTCATTACATTCACTGATGATTTCTCTAGATATGGACACATGTACTTAATGAATTACAAATCTGAGGCCTTCGAGAAATTCAGGGAATATAAGAATGAAGTAGAGAACCAAATTGGAAAGAGTATTAAGACTCTTCGATCAGATCGAGGAGTAGAGTACTTGAGTACGGAGTTCACCCATTTCCTTAGGGACAATGTGATTCTATCCCAGTGGACACCTCCTTATACACCTCAGCTCAATGGTGTATCAAAAAGGATGAATCGCACGCTATTAGACATGGTACGATACATGATGAGTTTCGCTGACCTACCCGTCTCATTCTGGGGGTACACCCTAGAGATTGCAGTTTACCTTCTGAACAGAGTTTTATCAAAGTCAGTAGTGTCTACACTATATGAGATATGGAAAGGAAAGAAGCCCGATCTTAAAATTGTTAAGATTTGGAGCTGTCCTGCCCATGTTAGAAGACATAACCCCGATAAGTTGGAATTAAGGACAGAATGATGCATATTCGTGGGATATCCAAAGGAAACTTATGGGTATTATTTCTATCATCCCAAAGATCGAAAGATCTTTGTTACCAAGAGAGCTATATTCCTTGAGAAGGAACATATTCTTGGTGGAAACAATGGGAGTGAGATAGAATTGAGCGAGGTTGGAAAATCTAGCTCAAGCACCATTCTAAAGCCCGAGTCTGTTTAGGTACCTAACATAAATTCTAAATTTACATAGGTCTAGTAGAGTATCTCACTCTCTTGAAAGATATGTGGGACATATAAGTAGAGATGACTCTCAGGATGTTGATTCTCAGACTTATGAGGAGGCTATTATGAGTATAGACTCCGGGAAGTGGCAAGAAGCTATGAATTCTGAGATGGATTTCATGTACTCTAACAAGGTTTGAAACTTTGTGGATGCACCTGAGGGTATTGTACCCATCGGCTACAAATGGATCTTCAAGAAGAAGATCGGAGTGGATGAAAAGTTAGAGACCTATAAAGCAAGGCTGGTAACTAAAGGATATCGTCAAAGATAAGGAGTTGACTATGATGAAACCTTTTCACCTGTACATTGCTTAAGTTTCTTATAATTATTTTGGCCATTGCAGCACACTATGACTATGAGCATATAGATGTCAAAACAATATTCCTCAATGGCAACCTCAAGGAAGAGTTGTATATGATACAATCAGAGGAATTTGTATCCAAAGAGAGTCTAGATAAAGTGTGCAGGTTGCTTAGATCCATTTATAGATTAAAAAAAGCTTTCCAAAGTTGAAACACAAGATTTGATTAGGTGATCATATCTTATAGCTTCGTTAAGAAAGAAGATGAGTCTTATGTGTACAGGAAGGTAAGTGGAAGCGCTATCACCTTCTTGATGCTATATGTGGATGACATCTTAATCATTGAGAATGATGTATGAATGCTCTCCATAGTAAAGGCTTAGCTATTTAGAAATTTCTTTATAAAAGACTTAGGGGAAGCATCCTATATTTTGGGGATCGGGATCTATAGAGATAGATCCAAAAGGATGCTTGGTTTGTCCCAGTCTATGTACATAGACTCCATTGTCAAAAGGTTTGACATAAAAAATTCCAAGAGAGGTCTTATATCAATGAGACATGGAATATCACTTTTTACGAGTATGTCCTCAAAGACTCCTGAAGAAAGGGCAAACATAGATAAGATACCTTATGCCTCAGCGATAGGATCTATCATGTATGCAATGCTATGTTCCAGGTATAATATAGCACATGCTCTGAGTATCACGAGTAGGTATCAGATAAATCCAAGTTTAGAATACTGAAAGGCAGTAAAGTATATCCTTAAGTACTTAAGAAGGACTAAGAATCTTTTACTAGTATATGAAGGAGGTAGCCTCCAGGTTAAGGGCTACACAGACTCAAGTTTTCAGTCTGACATTGATGATAGCAAGTCAAATTCAGGGTATATTTTCACCCTGAATGGAGGAGCAGTAAGCTAGAAGAGTTCCAAGCAAGATACTACTATTGACTCAACCATAGAGGCGGAATACATTGCTGCAGCAGAAGTAGCAGAGAAAGGGGTGTGGATGAACAAGTTCATCAAGGATTTGGGAGTCATACCAAGCAGCATGGAGCTGACTCACATATATTATGATAATGATAGGGTGATAACTCTAGCAAGGGAACCCAGGTCTCATTAGAATTATTCTGAAGAGGTTCCATATAATTAAAGCGATCATAACCATAAATATATAGCAATGGAAAGAGTATTATCCGAAGATAACATTGTAGATCCACTAATAAAGCCGCTAGCTCAGATTGTACTTGAGCATCACAGGGGTCTGATAGGGATTAAACATATAGGTGATTGGCTTTAGGTCAAGTGGGAGATTATTAGTTACAAGTGCCCTGTAAGTCAATAATGCGAGTGATGGCACGTGTGACACATTGCATAATCTTTTTACTTATGATTAATATTGGCATATTCTCACATTATATTATATATAGCATATATATTGTGATGTCATTGGTTCTGTGTAATGGGAATCGGATCGTGATGAGATCACAATAATGAGATCAAATTATCTTTAAACACATATCCTAAATAATCCTAGTCATAGGTTACTCGAGAGTGACATCGAGATAACCAGACAAACTGGTGTACGATATACCCGTCTATATGATGGAGGCAGCTGGTCTCATAACCACTTGTGTGGAGACACTAAGGATATAGTATAGGTGCTCATGGGAGAATAAGTTCACTGATTGATCTGCTTATGGAATACTGTATAGTTAATGATACCTAATGTCAGACAGCAATTCTATAGTCCCAATTGTGTATCTGGTCCTTAAACTTGAGACACCAAGGATGCCTTGTATAAGTACTCCTTTCTTTGATGCTAGACTTACAGGTTTGGAAAGCTTCAGATCTAGTATAACTGGTTATCGGGATTGGTAGCCAACCTTACGAAGGCAATTGAGTGTCAATAAAGGATCATCCACTCTCGATATCACGAGAGGAATATCTCATATGTGCTTGCTTAGATAAATCCCTGGCCAGGGTCATTTGGATTGAGAGAGAAGGAGTTTTCTCATAGAATCTGATTAGAGTAAGGCAAACTGATTCCGTATGTGACCTGACAGTATCATATCCAACATACAATTTCTGAGATATTAGTTGGATAAGAGATCATAGATACATGGTAACTGTAGACGGACAGGTTCGATGGATTCGATCCTAGTACATCCATAGTCGATGAGTTGAGTGAATTATTATGGAGATAATAATTCACTATATCAGAAGGAGTTCTGATGGGAGTAACTCACGACCAGCTCGGTATTGGGCCTAGAGGGTCATACACACATGGTGGATACTTTATTGAATAGAGGATTGGATGGAGATCCAATTAGCCCCTATTCTCATTAGATAAGACTCTATGCTGATAGGCTCCTTAATTAAGACCCAATTAGAGGCCTAAGGAGATTATTGGATAGAGATCCAATAATGCAAGGTTAGTGGGTAATTAGATGGAGATCCAATACCCACTAAGGCAGGAGCCCTAGGGTTTTTTGGTGGCTCTCTATAAATAGGAGGGGAGACTCTTGGTTGATAGGCTGTAACTTTAGCCACTACCTCCTATTCTCCTCCCTCCCTTTGAGCAAGAGTAGCAAGATCAGATTGGAGGAGTTCACTGCAGACATCCATCTTATGAATACCGCTAGAGAGGAGGACGCTTGACCTTCTTCATCTTCTCTATCCGGATCTGGAATACAGGGATATACGATCTCCCTAGGTGAAATCAATCTCTCACATATCATGGTTTTTTTATTTTTTATGTTTTTCTCGTAACCCCAATCTTTTGCATGACGATTTGATCTACGTGGGAAACCGATTTTTGTTTTGATTTCTGTTACGCATATGATGCACCCGCTGTAGGTTTTCCAACACTTTTTTTGTCTTAATCTTAATTGCTCCTAAACACACATAATGGTTAACTCATTCAAGTCTCACTTATCATTATTTGTATTATAGTGAATCTTTAAAGGGCCAAACTGAGAATGAAGATAATTAAGAATAAAATACACAAAAAAAAGATTTATCAACATTTATTCCTAATACCTTAAGTTTTATAGTTTTATCAGTCATATTGAGGATGTGATCCTGAATTCCTTGAGTAATATCATACTGAGCATGTAGTCAGTTCTTTCATTAATATGTCAGCCAATGACTTATCAGCAGATTTAAATCTATCTTCAATAACATTTAAATATTCTCATGCACTAGTTGCAACTAGTAATAAAGTCATTATACTATATGCAATTGTCATTCTTATAAACATTAAACTAAGTCTATTAAATCTTTCATAAGCCTTTATTTGATTGACTTGTTCTATAGTACTTTCATCAATTAATTCTACAGAATTTTCAACAAGCAATGTCAAATCAAGATCTGATACGCTCAGTGTGAATTGTATACAATCTAACTATTTTGAATAATTTGATCCAGAGAGTACAAGGATACTAGAAGCATGAGAATGTATGGATGAAAATATCACTACAAAACATAAAATCATTAATGCTTTGAATTTACCAAAATATGATGAACTATTGATATTATCAATATTTAACCTTTAGGTAAAATATAGATATATCTAGTGTTCATTCAAGATCATTTATAGAGGACTGATATCATCCTTGTGGAATAGTTTTGCTACATTTGAGTATATAATTCTAAACTACAAGGATATTCAAAACAGTATCGTCATACCCCATCACATAATTATTTGAAATATATTATCCTTTGGGTTTATCTAAATCTCATAATTATATATGTCATTCTGAATATTATTTCTTTAATGTCATTTAAGACTTTTTTCTTAATGTAATTTTATAAATTATTGATCTAGGCCACTTTAGTGATTACGAGACCAATGCAGAAATATAAAATATAAATTAAATTATCCTATAAATGACAAGAGCTTAATTATATTTCATATCCTATAAGCCTACCATCCCATGTCACTTTGGTAGCTACTGGTCAGGCATAACTTAAAGAGATGAATTATAAATAATATTCATCAAGTTCTTTTAATCTAATTTATATTGAAACAGTTCAATAATAGAATAACAATCAATATTCATGCATCATATTTCAAATATATACATGTGAATAACTGAATAAATATCTAAGAACAATAATTAGATTTTATTTATCACACGCAAGCACTAACTCATATAAGAAAAACTATAAAAGAAACAATAATTTATAATTTTTTTAATTAATTAAACTAATTAATTTTATTTAATTGGGGAAATCCATAAGCCCAATTAATAAATTGATCAAAATAACAAAAATTGATCAAGATTTAATTATTTTCAAATTTAATCAAGACTAAATTTGATTAATAAATAATCAACAATATAATCATGATTAAATTCCATTAATTATATATTGTCAATTTAATAATTGAGAAAATAAGCTATAATTTCTTAATTTCATAATTGAGAAAATAAACTACAATTTCTAATCATGATAGGACATAAAATATAATTAATTATCAAGTTTATAAAAGGTAGAAATGTTATAGGTGTAACAAGTATTAACAAAGAGTAGAAGGGCAAAATTGTAATATCTTCTAAAATAAAAGAACACCCTAACCCTATTATGCGTAAGGGAAAAATCATAATTTTCAAAAACTATAACCCTAATTCAATAGAAGGGCAAAATCATATTTTTTAATTAAAAAAATAACCCTAATTCGATTGAAGGGAAAAACTATAATTTTTCATCTGAAAACCCTAACCATATTATGCTGACACAATCGTCGTCGCCATTGCGGCGGCTCCTGCGCGACCTCTGCCCGCGTGCCCAGCGCTGGGATGTGGGTGCCGCTTGCGCATGACTACCGGTATGGGCTGCGGCTGTCTCAGACGCGCGCATCGACGTGGCGGCTGTCACTTGCGGCAATCTTTACCCCCGTGTGGCTACCTCTGGATATGGTTGTTGCCTACACAACCAGCCTAATGCCAGCCTGGACCGTCGCCAGCATGGCCACCGAGACTTTTCTCTGTGCGGTTGTCATTGCAACACTTTCCTGTTGTGGTGCGTACATGCTTCGGCAAGCAGATCTTGTCGAACGTAGTGAGATTGCTGTGTCTTTTGATGTGCACAGCAATCATCCAAGGTCATGATAACAAAAATTTTACATTGTTAGCAAGCAAACGACGGAACAGAACAGACAAGAATACAGATCGACAATACATTCAGATCATTAAGGTATCGTAAACAAAAATAACAATCTAATATATTTGTTTTCAAGAATCTAGACTCTAATACCAATTGAAAGCATAAAAAACTATAATCATGTAATTTGTTATCTGAAAAACTTTTATGTCATGATTGAAATCAAATAATATTAACTCTGTTTATGATGCATATATCTTTAGATGCCTAAATATGATCCATTTTAATATGCAAAAGCACCGTTATCCGGATCTGAATATCACTATATGTCGATATATAAAGAAAACTAGAACAGATCTAAAACTTTTCTCCTCTCTTCCTATCTTATCACAGGACTACTGAGATTAATCGTTTAGGGAGATGAGAGAATAGTCGTCATCCCTCAATTCTATGTTGTATGTATCATTATATAATGTATGCACCATTCTAGATTTATGGGAGGTCCTGTCTATTTATAGGTAAGAATAAAAGGTCTAGGATAGATTATTAAGAGAGTTACTTTCATCAAGGATATCTCATACGGTATTCTAATACAATATATATTTTAATTTAATATTAATTAATATCTATTATGAGAATTTAATTAATTTTATTATATATTTTATTCAATTATAAAATATCTTACAGGACTCAGATGATGCTCGAGCCTGCACCTCCGTCCTGTTCGCTGCTTACATGAGATGTAGGGTACCCTCGTTGGAGTTGATGTGTTCGAGCGTCGGAAAGCATGCTGAGGTTTGGTCAGCGGGCTGATGCTGACAATTTGGTGTCAGCGATGGCACTGTGGAGGGCGACGACCAACTGTGGTCGCCGACCTTACCGTAGGCAACAGTTGCGTAGGCGGCAGCATTCCTACACTCAGCGCCACAGCGGAGGTGCGGCGATGGTTTGGGTACTACCCCAGGTGGTAGCGCAAGCGATCTGGCGGACAGCACCTGTTCATGTTGAGCGCCATGCGCAGTGAGGTAGGTGGCCACAGAGCGGGTTGCAGCTCACGTTTGAACGAATCAGGGGCCACGCGGCGACTGCGCTACAGTGATGCCATGGAAAGATGGCTATGCGCGACTCTGTTTAGCCGATCTCGGCAAGTGTGCTTCACGGCGATGCAAGACTATGATTTTCTACGATGGTTGCGGATGCCAATGACAATCCGTCGATAATGCTACATTGTTAATGTTTAAGTTAGGAAGAAATAATAGAGTTAGCATAATAATGAAGAGTAGGAGAAGACTAAGTCTTCTGTATTTCTCTCAATATTTTTATAATTTCATAAACTCTATATTTTTCATGACTCAATATATTGAGTTTATATAGTTCCCTAAGATACATTATATTTATGCAGTAAGAATGAGTCTTTCTTTCAATAAACTCTTTCAAGAATCAATAGTCAATTTGATTTGTCATTCCATAAATATTTTCTCTTGAAGAAATAAATCTTTCTTCTGATGGAACTAATCTCTTTATGATAATTGCACAAGTCTAATTCCAACATTCTTCCCCCTTAAACTTGTTCCATCCAACATGCCAAGTTTCTTTCGAAGATGTTGAAATATTTCAATTTTGAGAGATATTATAAAAATGTCAGCCACTTATTTACTTGTCTTGACATAATGTAGCTCCACTTCTTTGTTTTTGACATGATCTCTTATAAAATAAAATCTTGTGTCGATATGCTTTAATCTTTCATGGTAGACTGGATTCTTAGCTAAGGCAATAGCTGATTTATTATCAACATAAATTTTGATTGACTTCTCCTGTGGCATGTGAAGTTCCTGAAGTAATCTTCTTAGTCATATTGCATGACAAACACAAGAAGATGTTACTATGTATTCTACTTCACAACTTGATAGAGCAACTATATGTTATTTTTTTTAAGACTAAGTAAATGTAGCTTCACCAAAATAAAATACAAAACCAGTTGTACTCTTTCAATCATCATAGCTTTCAACCCAATCACTGTTACTATATCTAATAAGATCCAGTCCTTTTAATGATGAATAGAATATTCCATAATCAATTTATCCTTTAATATATCGTAAAATTCTTTTAGCGATATTTAAATGAGAAGTCTTAGGAGATTCCATGTATCTACTTATTAAACCAACTTCAAATAATATATCAAGTCGAGTGCATATCAAATACCTTAAACATCTAACTAGACTTTTATAATAAGTTGGATTAATATATTTACCTTCGCCTTCTTTGGTCAATTTGATGCCATATTCAATAGGTGTATCTGTAGGATAACAATCTTTCATAGAAAACTTCTTTAGAACCTCTTTTGCATAATTTTCTTATGAAATAAAAATTCCTTCATTGTTTTTTATAATTTCGATACTAAGGAAATAAGACATTAAGCCCAAGTCGGTCATCTCAAACTCCTTCTTCATAGAGTATTTAAAATCTTTAATCATGGAGCTACTACTACCTATAAATATTAAATCATCTACATACAAGCATACAAATATGATATCTCCATCAATGTTAGATTTTATATAGAGAGCATGTTCATATAGATATTTAGAAAAATTGTTTTGAATAAAATAAGTATCTATCCGAGAATTCCATGCTCGTGGGGCTTGTTTAGGCCCATAAAAAGCTCTCTTTAACTTGTATACTTTGTTTTTTTGTTCATAAATAATAAAATCAGGGGGTTGTTGAACATATACCTCTTCTTCAAGAACTTCATTAAGGAATACTGATTTGACATCTATTTTTAAATTTTTTCATTTCATTTGAGCTGCTAGGGAGATAAGTAATCTTATTGTCTCCAGTCGAGCAACTGGTGTAAATACTTCTTCATAGTCGATCCCATATTGTTGTTTATATCCCTTTGCAACCAATCGTGCTTTATATTTCTCCACCTCTCCTTGTGCATTTCCTTTTGTTTTGAAGATCCACTTAACACCGATCACTTAGTGGTCTTCTGGAAGTGTAGTAAGTGCCCATGTATCATTTTTATTGATTGCATTAATCTCCTCCTTCATATCTTGTCTCCATTTTTTTTCTTTACAAGCTTCTTCAAACGTTAATAGATTATATCTTGCAAAAAGATAAAATAGAGAAAGTTCAGCATTGTTAGTATCAATTCTTTGATCATATCATATAGCTCTTGGATCGATCTTGTCTTTCTTATAATCGGACTTCTTGAATCTTGTGACCTAGCTGATCTCGGTGATGATTCTGGTAAAGCCTCTTCTGTGCTTGCTTGTATTATATCATCCTCTTCTGATGATATAGCTTTCCTATGATGTTCATTACTTTTTCAGTCCCAAATCTGTTGTTCATTAAACTCAACATCTCTTGACATCATAACTTTATTTGTGATAGGATTGTAGAATTTGTATCCACTTGAATTCTCAACATAACCTAATAAAATACATTTCTCATATTTATCTTCAAGTTTTGTTCTCTTTTCTTCTGGTATCTTGGCAAATGCAACACTTTCAAAAATTCTTAAATGATCAACTCTTGGTTTCTGCAGGCTCCATGCTTCTTCTGGTGTAGAATTACCAATTCATCTTATCGGAAACCTGTTAAGTAAATAAACTGCATAAGCAACAACATCCCCCCAATATTCTTTAGGAATCTTTCTTTCCTTTAACATGCATTGGACCATATTAAGTATAGACCTACTTTTTCTTTCTGAAACACCATTTTGTTAAGGTGTGTATAGTATAGTAAATTGATGTAAAATTTTATTATTTCTACAAAAACTTTCAAATTCATTTGATGTATACTCACCACCTCTATCTGTTCGTAAACATTTAATCTTGCAACCACTTTGTCTTTCAACCAAGTCTTTAAATTCTTTGAATTTATTTAACATTTCTTTCTTTTCTTTTAAGATATAGACCCAAGTTTTACCACTATGATCATTAGTGAAGGTAACAAAATATTTACTTCCTCCAAATGATACTAGGCTGATATGGCCACAAATATCCGAGTATACCAGATCAAGTCGATGCCATGCTCTTTTTGTTCTGTTGATTTTAAAATGCTTTCTTTCTTGCTTACCCATAACACACACTTCACATAATTTTGATGGGTGATCAATTCTTGACATTTCTGTCACCATATTAAACTTCTCTAGAAGTTTTAAAGCTTCAAAATTTAAGTATGCATATCTAAGATGTCATAATATAGAAATGTCCTCAATATCAGTCTTAAAACAATTTGATCAATCAAAAATGCATAAATATTGAGGAAACATGATCAATCAAAAATGCATAAATGTAGAGGAAACATTCTCTTCTTTGCTATTTTCACATGTGAGATTAATGTCTTAGTCTTATCATAAATTGAAAGAGTCATATCTTTCATCTCAATATTATAACATTTTTCAAGTAATTGTCCCAAGCTAAAAGTATTACTTTTCATATCAAGCACATAATAAACATCTGAAATGTATAACTCTTTGCCATTATGGAGTCTAAGAATAATTTTACCTTTGCCTCTTACTCGTCTTTTAGATAGATCACCAAATGTAATATTTCCAAAAATAACTTATATCCATTTCTGAAAATAATTCTTTAATGCCACACATGTGATTTGAAACTCCTGTATCTAGATACCATGTCATAGACTAATTTCTTTCAAATTATCATGTCATTAGTAAAACTTAATTTTTATTTTTCTCTTTTTTTTCAATAAAATTTGCCTTATCACCTTGATTGTTAAGATTATAATAGCATTCAAAGGAGTAATGCCTATACCTTTTGCAAATATAGCATTGTATTTCAGACCTTTTAAAAATTCTACCACGTCCACGGCCTCGGCCACGTGCTCGACCAAAACTTTGGTTTTTTTGGCTAGAATTTTCTCTACCTCCTTCATTGTTTGGAGATTCTTGATAGGTCTGACTTCTGCTACCTCTTCCTCTTTGTTCATGATCTCTTCCTCTTTGAAAATTTGATTCACCTTTATTTTCAAGAGTAAGCTTAGTCTGTAGTGTTTGTTTCACAGTTTTTTCTTCTGCTCTTTTTGTAATCTTTTGTTTATGAACTTGAAGGGAACCCATAAGTTGTTCTAAAGATATTTCTTCCAAATCTTTAGACTCTTCAATCGCAACAATAATAAAATCAAATTTTGAATCTAGTGATCTTAGTATCTTTTCTATCACTCTTTGATCACTTATTTGTTCACCATTTCTTCTCATTTGATGAATAATAGAAATAACTTTTGTGAAATAATCAAAAATAGCTTCAGAGGTACCTTATTGTAATTTTTTAAAATCAGCTAGTAAAACTTATAGACAGAGTTTTTTTTACCTTATCAACACTACCAAATTCTTTTTGAAGCATTTCCCAAGCCTCTTTTGAATTATTTGCTGGAGCGATGATCTCGAACATCGTATCATCAAGCCCTTGGTAGATTGTGAACAAGGCATTTTTCTCTTTCTTTCTTCTATCTTTGAGTTGCTCTTTTGCTTTTGTATTCATCGATCCTTCTTCTGCTGGATTTGGTTTAACAAATCCATCTTCTACAAACTCTCATACATCTTAGGAGCCTAGAATAACTTTCATTTGGATGCACCATATGTCATAATTTTTTTTTGTCAATCTAAGGATTTGAAGTTGAAAGGTGCTTAAGGATAAAGTCATAGCTCTGATACCAATTGTTGAAGTTGATATGAAGAAATGATAGAGTTAGCACACTAAGGAAGAATAGGAGAAGGCTAAATCTTCTGTATTTCTCTCAATATTTTTATAATTTCATAAACTCTATATTTCATGACTCAACATATGAGGTTTATGTAGTTCTCCAAGATATATTACATTTATGTAGTAAGAATGAATCTTTTTTTTAATAATTTTTTTGAAGAATCAATAGATATTTGACTTATTTTTTCATAAATATTTTTTCTTGAAAAAATAAATTTTTTCTCTGATGAAATTAATCTATTGATGATAATTATTCATGTTTAAATCCAACGCATGGCCGTGGCGGGTGTGGACGGCGGCCCACGCGATGGAAATGCGTGTGCTGCCGTTTAGGACTCACGCGCAGAGATAGCTGCGCGTGGAAAATTCCGTGATTCAGGCAGGCAGTGCACCTCAAAGGACTTTGATCAAAATTAGGGTTTCCACCCCAACTCAAATTTTGGGCAATAGGGCATTTTGACCTGATCATAATTGATTTTGACCCTAATTCGATTTTAAACAAGCCCATTTTTAGCTCTAATTTGATCATTTTTACATCAATTCCTGCCTAAATCAAATGTTTAACCAAGTTTCTGCTTTAGGTCTATTGGTTTTGGTCCCAAATTAAATGTTGACCGGTCGAACTTTAATTTTGATTGCCCAATTCAATTTGATCGAATCCTATTTCGACTATAAATTGACCAATCTGAAAAGTTTTTACTAGTCCTATTTGGACTGATTTTGATGGCTCAATTCTCATTGTCCAATTCGTGTATAGATTAAAAAATATATATCATAATAGATGAATAATCTTATCTGAATTATGAGAAAAATAAATTATAGATTTTTTGTTTGGCATATGATATAAATTATTACTAATGGCCAAATTAAATTGGTTTGACATTTGGTATTCCAAATTTAATACTTAATAGTATTTAAGATTTAAATTATTTTTATAAATTATATGATTATTAAATATATAAGCATGAGAGAAAAATTATGAAATAATATTTATTCTTTAATAAAAGGATGAACACTTGTGAAATAATATTTATGATGATTAGTATCACCATATGAGATTTTTACTGTAGTAATTTAAAGTTTATATTCAATTATTACTATGATATTTTTATTGAATAATTTTGCATAAGTATTAAAGAAAATTAGTAAATATTATTTAAAATTTATATTCCTAAGTCTTATCTAACTAGTAGTTGTCAAAGTAGCCTAGATTGATAGACTTATATGATTAAATTATAAGAGATATTTTATCATTTATAATATATTTAAAATATAATTTATATTTTTCGTTTAGTTTTAGTCATTAAAGTAGACTAAACGAACACTTTATAAAACTACATTAACAAGTTAATCTTAAATGATATTGAGGATAATAATATTTATAATAAAATATAATTGGAAGATTTAGATAATCTTAAATAAAATTTCTTCAAATAATTATGTCATGGTATATGATAATATTATTCTTAGATATTTTTATAGTTTATGATTATATACTCAAACATAATGATATTATTCCACAAGAATAGTATTAATTCTCAATAATTATAAATTTTTGAGTCAACACTAGGCATATTAATAGTTTATTATATAAAACCTAAACCATTACTATTGTATCATTTTATTATTCCAGTGGTACATCCTTACACTACTAATATTCCTATAATTTTTGGATTAAATTATTTTGAATGATTTGAGTATATGCAATTTGTATTAGGTGTGTTTAAGCTAGATCAAATTATTCATACTTGTGGAAAGAATCACAAACTTGACTACTAAACATCAATGAAATAATTAATTAAAATAAATAAATAAAAAAGGTCTACTAGGCTCAATATTGTAACAATTGCTAATGATATCTATAATTCATTATCATCTATGACTAGTGGATTAAAATATTAAAAGATTAGCTTAAATCTATTGATAAGTCATTAGTTGACACATTTAATGAAAAATTGACTTTGATTCAATATAATTATTACATTTTCAATCACATCCATTGACAAAGTTGTAAAGCTAAAAGATATTAGATATGATGAGTCCTCATGTAATTCATTTTAATTATTTTTTTCTTATTTTGGCTTATTTAAAATTCATTATAACATAAATGAAGAATAAGTAGAATTCGAAAAGCTGACTCATATATATATTTAAGGAGAATTAAGATTAAAATAAGAAAGATCCTATAATATTCTAATACTTAAGGAGTATGTAACAATATAGGAAAGCTAAACATAATCTACCAAATAAGTCATTTGTGTATGAAATTATTATATAAACTTGTAAAAATATTCACCACAATAAAATTATATTTTGTTCTAAGAAAGGTCTTATGAAGAAAGACTATAAGGTTTGATTCGAATAGAAAGATATAAACTTTATCTTTCTATGTTATGAATAAAACATTACAAAAGTTATTTCTAATAGTTATGCTTCAATTTGTGTTATCAATAATATATATGAATTCATTTTAACTCGAAAAAACTAAAAGAGCATCACGATTCATTATTATAAATAATTATATTTAAATGAAAGCAATAAGTACATATACTTATTGTCTATGACTAAGGATATTTTATCTGATGGATCTTGAGGAGAGATACTATATTTCTATCATTTTTAGAAATTTAGTTTCTTTATTTAGAATTATAAGATATTATTTATTTTTTTATGGTGATGAACTATATATATATATGATTTAATAAAATCTAATTTTAGAATTTTATATAATAGTTATTATAGAATTAGTGTGAATCTTGAGTTTATAATGATCTTGCAATTAAATGTTAGAATGAAACATATTTTCATTAATGAACTCCTTGAGGTTATATAAACTAACATTTATGGTCCATTTCATATTTTATGTTTTAGTAAAGATATTTTATTATATTTATAGATGATTTATTAATATGACTGTGTATATCTAATACATAAAAAATCTTAAGCTATTGATACTTTTGATGTGTATATATAAATAAAGCCAAGGTATAATTAGATAGAAATGTTAATTTTTTTATATTTGACAGAGGTGATGGATTTTATGATAGATATGATGAATTTGGTTAGAATCCTAACTCTTTTATTAGATTGTCACACCTTCGATTTATCTCATTCAAGAGGCATGAACCTATCTAAAATAAAAAAATATTATAATTCATCGATAATCCAAACCCAGGATCCAAACTAACATTTGAGGATACTGAAAAAAAATATTCAAATATTATTCACAACCTAGAAAGCTTATGTAGTTTATAATCATATATCACATCACTCGATAATACATAAAACCCAGAGCCAACTTAACAAAAACTTTAACCACACTTATAAATCCACATACATGAAAATTAACGAATCATAAATCTAACTATTTATCACAAGTTCATATCATCATAAAACTAAACATTCCAAAATTCTGAACATGAGAGGTCTTTTAAATATTTACAAAACACATCAATTCAAAATTTATCAATAATATTTCATTCACTATATGCTAATTGTACTTATATAATGTCCACAATATCCATAACATATCCTACAAGACTTGCCAAAATTTGAATAATTCTCCATTGTTTCAATCCAACTTAAATATTTCGGTGAGTAAAAAGCTAACCTAAAAAATTTATAGAGCAATGTAGTGAGCTACAAAGCTCAGCAAACGACTAACATATCTGAGTCAAGGTAGGATAGTTTCAAATAAACTTGATACTGAATTATAAGATAAGGGTATAAGAATTCATAGATAGCATCTTATTAGATACATAATTACAAATCATTTCATTCAAAACATACTTTGATCATAACAATAGAGAAATAGTAATTGGAGCATGTCGTTGGCATGAAATATCTTGGAATATATCAATGTCGTATAAAACAACTTGGAGCATATCAATGCCAAGTGAAATATTTCAAAGTATGTCAATGGCATATGAAATATTTTGGAGCATTCAAAGGCATAAACATGTTTCTAAGCATATCAATATAATATGAAATATTTCAAGATATATCAATGGTGTAAATATATTTCAGAATACATCAATAGTATATATAATATTTCAAGACATATCAAAGGCATAAACATATTTTGGAGCATATCAAAAGTATATGAATCATTTTAGAATTTATCAAATAACAAATAAAAAGTAAAAGCTCAAATGTCATATTTGATATCACATTCATTTTATTCTAATCCAAAGCACATAGATAAACTTATAAGTAATGCTTTGTATATTATATCAAAAATATAGAGGGTGAAGTGAGATCATGGATAAAATATGATCCATTCATTTCTGGATGACCATTAAACAGAAGTCTCCCACATTTGGAAGCTCCATCCACCCACATATGGGTGAAGTCATAGGGGACGACAAAACATCACGAGCTCTAAGCATAACTCCCTTTACTATTTCTAGTAAAATTTTATATTATCCCATAAATACCAAAATATAAAAAGGATATTGTGAATAATAATATGGCACATATCGGAAGCACATGCGAAACTATGAAACATACATGTGCCTATGTGAAACAATGCGATGCAACATAAATTTTACATAATAGATTCAAGTATGCAAATAATTTAAGGATACCAACATATAAAATTTTAAAATAATAATATAAGAATAAATTAAAGAAAATTTTTTAGCTGAAATCAATTCCCAAATGGATGAAACATGAATAGGTAAAATCGACAAAAACTTAATTTTGGTATAATTTAAGATACACATTGCATAAATTATTTGGACAACCAATTATACTCCAAATTACATAATAAAGATATCATTGAAAGCTATATCGGTCTACTTTTAGATGAATCTAGATTTGTAAATTTATATGTTTCTAACAAGGAGTTACAGATAATTTAGTATAGAAAGGTCAGAATTTATTATTCATATTTTGTAGAATCGGTATGATCAATTGAAATAAATGTTTCGATAGGCAAAAACTGAAAGATATACGACTTTAGTTTCTCATGAAATAAGTTTTGCACAAATCAGAGTTTGTAACAAAGAGTTATAAGCAATTTAGTAACAAAAGGTCAGAAATTTTAGTCTCTATTTTACTGAATTTATAGGGTCAATTCAATTAGATGTTTGAATAGAAAAATTTACTCTAAATCCTTCAAGTAAACTATATTCAGATCATGAGTCCATGAGTAAAATTTTATGTGTCTATATTCAAATTAAGTTTTGTTCAAATTGGAGATCGGTGTAGAGAGTTATAGCTAAAATAAAGTAGAAAGGTCAGAATTTTAAAAAAAATTATATTTAAATCTTTACACCTAAATAAGAGAGATATTAATTACAAGGCTATATTTAAATTTCTCATATCAAAATAAAAGCAAAGATTGAAATTGTAGCAGAATAGGATTAGAATAATTACGTTGGAAATATTGATTCCAAGTATGAGGAATTGATCCAAAACTTCAAACCAAAACAAAACTCATTCCACTTCATGTCATCTTCCCTTCTCTTCTCTATGTTGGTCATGTAGCAAGTTTTCTCATTTTTAGTAAATTTTCTCCTTTATTTTTCTTCCCTAATAGCTTAAGTTTTGCTAATATAAAGATGATAAGTGGCAAACTTGCATGAAGAGAGCTTATGTGTCATCCATGCAATAAGCATAAGTGGTATCATCCTTAGGCTAGTTAGTGACACTTTTTTTACTTAATATTAATTTTTCATAATTCATATTAGGTTTTTAAGATTCACATTTAGGTCACTAATAATAAGTTTTTAATATAAAATTATTTAATCAAGATAATTACTAAACAATCCTCATATTTAAAAATATATCCTTATAAATAATTTAAAATATATAATTATAAATATTTCAGAAATAAGGGATATTATACTTTTGTTAGACTCTTAGAAAAGTAAAATATTTATGCTCAATATGTCTTATTAGATACACCATAATAGAATGATATTATTGAAAGACTAAATAATATTCTTATGAATATGATTAAAAGAATAATAAGTTCTTCCTTTATATTTAAAATAATATGAGGTGAAGCTCTAAGGATAATATATATATATATATATATATATATATATATATATATATATATATATATATATATATATATATATATATATATATATATATATATATCTTAAATAGATTTTCTAGTAAGTTAGTTCTATCTACTCCACTTAAGTTAGTATACTAGTAGAAAATTTATTTTAAGATATTTATATATTAATTAAACCCAAGAACTATAATTGAGTATTCTATTAGTTATCCAAAAAATGTAATGGGTATAAATTTTATTACCCTAATCATCGGCACAATGGTAATTGATTTTTATAATACAAGATTCCTGAAAAATAAAAAAATTAATTTTGATATTAAGGATATACATGTTATGTTCCTTTAGTGTTTTGTCTTTGAGAGGTTATTCCTTAAATCACTAAATAATTTGATAATAGTGAATAATAAAATAATATTAATAATCTCTTATATAATATTGATATCACTATTGATGGACTTACAAAACAACCACAATCGATACTTTTGAAAAGATCTCAAAAGAAGATGGACTTATTATTTTTAATAATTATATAATATATCTATAAGAATCAGATTATGCTATATGAATCAAAATGAATCCCTTATCATTTTTATAAAAAGCAATGATTCTAAAAAGTGATATGATGCTATGAAAAAAGAGTTGAAATTAATAGACTATAATGATGTTTAAGAACTCATTAAAATATCTAATGTTTGTAAAAGATTCAATTTTAAATTGATCTTTAAGATTAAATATGACTTGAAGGGCAATATCAAACAATCATGTCAAACTTATAGTTAAGATTTTTTCTCATAGAGAAGACATCAACCATTCAAGAAATTCTTTTAGTTCTACAAATGCTCATCGATATCAATAACTTATTATAATCTTAAGTAATATCAGATGGATTTGAATATAACTTATTTCAATAGAGATTTAGATTAAATAAAATTATATGAAACAACATAAAGGATTCATAAAGAAGAAAAAGAAAAAAAATACCTTGTAAATTAAAAAAATCTATTTATGATTTAAATAAGTTTTTACAATATATGAAGCTTTATAATATCATTAACTCTTGCAAAAAAAATGCACTAATCAATATATATGTATTAATGAAAGTGAGAGTAAGTTTATTAGATTGATTTTGTATGTTTATAATATTTTGCATACTAATAAGATCTTAATTTATTATACGTACCAAAAAAATTTTCATCGATAACTTTAAGATGATTAATAAGAATGAGACAGTTTATCTTATTGGTATAGAGATATTTATGGGTACATCTTAATGATTGCTAATATAGTCTCAGAAAGAATATATTAACTAAATCTTGAATGTATTTAATAAGCAGCTTTGTTCGATCAATGATATAATTAATCATAAGTAAAAAAATTGAATTAAAGCTAGTGTCCAAAAACTAAATTAAAAAAGTTAAATATAAAATATTCTTTATGCATGTGTCATTATTGGATACCTATTAGAGTTATAAAAGAATTGAACCAAACTTAATGTAGTATTATTATAATTATAATTATAAAGCTTAATGCAGTTTTATTTTATTTATTTTAATTTTGAACTCTTAGTTTATATCTTATCAATTAACGGGCTAATTGAGAGAATATTAGATTATGCAACCCAATTAATTAGGATAAAATATATTAAAGATATATGGATTCTGATTAAGGTTATTGACTAATAAAAGAAAATTCTACTTATATTAGAAAATCTTAAGAGATAACCTTGATAAAAAAAATTCTCTTAATTATCTTCTTATAGACCTTCTACCATCATTATATAATGAGAGAATATCATCACATATCATCGAAGAATAGAGATATAAATAATGAGGAAGAAAATAGAAAGAGATGTAAAGAAGAGTCTAGTTCCTTCTTTATAAATTTATGGTGTTACTTTCTATAGATCGATGGTGCATTGCTTCATGACATGTAATGACAAGAGCAAATTTTTTAAATTGTTTGAGAAATTGTCTTATAGGGTCTCAATTTTTAAAATTTCTTGTAAAGCTCTAACTTTTCAAAATAATAAAAGTAATTTCCAACAACTTTTTGTCTTTTATATTTAAAAGCTGTATATTCTCTCTCCACCTTTTTAATATACCAACCTATATAATTAAACCAAATCAACCGATCTAAATCTCACACTGATTAAAAATAAATTATATTATATAACTAATTGATATATACAAATTTATATTATTTAAAATAATAAATATATATTACATCATAAATATAATAGAAATCATAAAAATTAAATTTATACAAAAATAAAAAAATATTATTTAAATTTAAAAAAGATTTTTTTCCCATCTAATTTCAAATCTGTGGAAATTATTATTTAAATTTTCAGAAAGAAAAAATTGGTTAAATTTTCATTCAGAAAATTATTATTTAATTTCTAGAAAAAGTTAATCGGGTGAAATTTTCAGAAAAAAATTGAATGATATCTAGATGGACATATATGAGACTTTCTCTATTTTATTTTTTTGATATCTTTATGTTAATCAACATCTGAAATTTATATATTTTTAATTTCTCTAATTTTTTTCATTTCCATCAAAATGTGTTGATCCATGCAATGTTTTTTTGACACTTGAACTTTTAAATAGGTGAAAAATCTATGATAAAAGAATTTATCCAAAAAACCCATGGCTGGTATCAATTGACTCATTTCAAAAATAGTGTAACTGATGCAAGGATATATCAAAACATCATGAAATTTTCATGAAACCTTTGAATGACACTCTGAAGGATATCTATGATACATTTTATATTTTATAATTTTTTATTATTTTCTGAGTTATTCAAAATATGAATAGTCTATCTTTTTTCTAATTTTCTAATTTTTTATTTTCACCAAAATGCAAGGGATCTATGTAATATTTTTTGACACTTGAGCTTGTAAATGGGTGAGAAATCTACGGTAAAAAAATGGTCTACAATACGCAAGCCTTGGTATGCGTTACACTATATTTTGGGCTCATTTCAAAAATAGTATAAATGATAAAGGATAGTCTAAATATTGTAAAATTTTCATGAAACTTTTGAATGGCACCAGATGAGCATCGATGTATTTTTATTTTAAATAATTTTTTTATATTTTTCGGGTTATTCAGCATGTGAATAGTTTGCCTTTATTCTAATTTCTCTATTGTTTTCATTTCTATCAAAGTATGATGGATCCACAAAATATTTTTTGACGCATAGATTGGTTGAACTGATTTAATTGTATCAGTTAGTTTATTAAAAAGATGGAAAGAGAAGATGTAGCTTTTAAGGAAAAAGATTATTGGATGTTACTTTTTGTAATTTTAAAAAGTTGAGGTTCTCTGTAAAAATTTTTAATAATTATGATGCTCGATGAAACTTTCTTAAAACTAGAGATTTTTTTTAAAAAAAAAATTATCCTGACGACAAAAGAACAATCACAAAATAAGAACAGAGGCAAAAAAAAAAAAAAAAAAAAAAAACAACATAACAGATAATGTAGCAAACTTTGTAAATATGTTACATATTTCATATATATTTCAAATATAAGCTAAAAATAAACATATCTTGTCAAAAATATGAAGAAAGATAATAATTTTCAAGATGCTTTCCCATCTACATGCATATTTAACCAGCTACAAGGGTCTTCTTATATTAAACGATAGACATACGTGATTATTGTCATATACATACAATTGTATCAGTGGCAATGACACTCCTACCAAGAGGCTGATGCCAGCCCTAACTTATACCAAGAAATATGTAAATGTAATTACAAGCATCATCATTTGTGAACAAACAAGAGAAACAGTTGCCACAATCACTATAGTTTCTAATGAGCAAATTTTGTTGCGCAGAATAATAGGTTATGATTGACCAACAAATATGCGTTTATGCTTTAATTGGGATATAAGGTATTGTAATACACACGGTCGACTATAAAGTATTCTGATATGATGAATGTTTTACATAGACTAGCACGTCTTCATTCCCCATAATCACTTAAATAAATTGCAGGGACCATTTAACATAGGGCAACATTTGATAGTTAGGCGATTCCTACTATAGCTTTTGTTTGGGCTTAGAACATATTGAAACAAAGGACAACTGTCTTATTACTTTAAATAGGATAGTTTTATTTTGATGGAATATCCTATTTTATTAGGTAAATTATTTTCTAAATAAATTTATCCCTTTGACTAGTTCAAGATCATAATTTTAACTCGTGATCAAAATCGAAGATAATATATTTCATACAATAAGAAACTTTAGATTGGAGTATAGGTAGGTTACATGGACATTATCACCATATATTATTGAGATGAATTTAGGTGACACCAAGTTCGTAAATTACATTGATGGCTCAATTGAATTCAGCAACAATCATGGTAATGATATAATACTTAGTTTTTATGGTATATCTTACAATATTATTTTATTTCTTGAAGCTCTAAATGATGGTGTTTGCCCTAGAAAAGATAATATAGGTCAATATGAAAGTTTTGTCATTAATACTATCTGTCCAATCAACATCGGTAGAGATATGAAGAAGAGGAGATGAGTATTTTAAAAGAATAATTCCATAATTAAGAGTTGTTTATGGTATCATAGGATGACCAAGAATATGACAGTTTATTAAGAAATATTTGAATTGCTTAAGATATAAGTAATTTAAACTAAGTACTTATTAATACTATATGTAATCTATAATATAATTATCATCATGTGGTTTGAGAGATTCAGTGATAAAGATTGGGGTAACAATTTTTTTGATGTTTTATATATTTATTTTTGATAGTATATCTTAAATATTTTTAAAAGGAAAAAATTAAAAGATATGAATATGACCTCCTTACTCGAAATAGCTTAGCAATCTTATATCTCTGATGGAGAAATAATCTGTCAATTACTTTAAAATTTATTTTATCTTAAGAGAATTATTAGGGATGATAATGTCATCCATATAAATCAGTAGATTTGTGATGTATACATTTTATTATAAGTAGAAATAAGGAATCATGAGATTTCGACTTATAATTTTTGTATTTGGATCCTTGTGTTTGTTACTTTCCCTACGAACACTTATCTATAAAAAAAGATAATGAATTAACCTCCAAATGATTTCAGAATAAGAGAGGAATCATCCTCTCTCTTCATATATTTTTATTCTTATTCTAATTCAACAATTCCTGTGGAGTCTCTTAAAGATGCTGTTCAATGGAACTTGCAATGCTAAATGCGAAAACATTTCACATGTAGTGTTTGTTGATGATATTTGTTTAGCTTTCAGGATACTGTTGATTTATATGCTTCCACCACTACTTTTGGGATCAACCGAAAAAATCTAAATTAATCTTTCATAAAAGATGCAGTTTTAAGGTGAAACTCAGAATATGCGATTGGTTTGATATTTTGGGAAGGTTAAGATCCTATATCTATATTAGCAAAATCCTTGAGAGATTTCACACTGTTTTAGTAGACAAAGCTAATGGAAAGGATCCAAAGTTAATTCAAAGGATAGAAATATTATTTTAATCAAATTTATGGTTAGCTATATCGCCTTCATCCCCTAATAAATAGGAAAATTACCGAAAATATGGTCCTCTAGAGAAAATTCTTGGAATAATGAGAGCAGTACTAAGAAGCTGAGCCGTATCAATTGGGATAAAATTATTTCATACAGGTGAATGGGTGGCTTAGGTACAGAAGGATCTTGTGATTAACAAACAGGTACATATGCTAAAAGGATTATCTCATTACTCAATAATGGTCAAATCAGACCCTAAAACACGAATCAGAAGGCCCACTCCTCTTTTACTTGGAAGAATCTCTGTACATTAATGGTTATCATAAATGTATAGGAAATGGTGGAGACCGCCCATATGTGCATGATTTGTCCAATTTTGACTGATTGAACAATCGTTTTCATCCTCTGTTGATTGGGAAAATAAATTAAACGCGTCCACATTGCTAACAGTGTTATATCTGATCAGCCGTAACTTTAATCATTATTCAAATATGATAGCTCATTTCATGGTGTTCATCGTATCGATGGTATTGCAGGAACGGGATATATTATAAGGAATAATTCAATATAAAGTGGTTGCCGTTGGCTGCTAGGATGTTGAATTGTAATTTTATTTTTTGTTTGGGGGACTGGGATTTTGAATACCTCACTTCCTCCACTAATTCTTCAAGACTCGATAGTTCTAATAGTCTTGTAAGTTTCATTTCTTTCCCCCAAAAAAAAAAAAAAACGTATTATCTGGAGACACGTGTACTATCTGTTAAAGTTAATGTTTCTTCGTAGAAATGTATATATTTGTAGAAAAAAAGTAAAATATTAAAGTTAATTTTAGGAATAGCAAGACATAGTAGAACAAATTTAAAAAAAAAAAAAACTGGAGAAACCAAGTTTGTCGAAGGGTATATGCTCCGAATACATGAGTTGTCACATGAAGAAAGAGCTCTAAATAGATGACTTGCTAACAATATCGTACATTCCAGGAGCTTGGCACGTTTAAAACTATAATGAAGCGTTTGATAGCAAAGAAACTTGAAAAATGTTGCGTGGATTCTTTTTTATGAACCACGCTATAACGCAGCAACAGGAATTGAGCACTTAAACTTCAGGAATAACACAGCATGCTTTGTAGATCCAAACACATTTTACGTTGACCGTGTATATAAGCTGCAGACAATGGAGGACACACACAAAATGATGAAGAACAATAGCAAGAAAAATGTTGCTGCAATCAAATTGAAAACCTTGTGGTTCATCGACACAAGTATCAATGAATCAGCTCCCGTGCAGACACAAGGATCTGCAATACAACGGGGAGACAGATGGTAGGATCTAACTAATGCTGCTCCAACTGTACTCGCAATTTGCAGTACAGAAGCATCTCCACAAACAAAGTTCAACGGCAGTGACTGCTACAAACACAATCTTATTGCCTGGCTTCCACCATCATCAGTGTCGGCAACAGCATGCTGCACTTCACTTTCAACTGTACATCTTTTGTATGGTACAAACCCCCTTGCGGAGACCATAGTCCTCCCATTTGTGGAAGCCCGGACACTGCCCAACTGTTGCCTCAAAAGAGGCATTGGTCCATTCTCTGCCGAGTTCTCTTCTTTCCTCGAACCCACCCCATCAGCGTTCTGGTTGCTTGGGCTTGTTCCGCTGATACACGCAGTGTTAGAACCTGTCCACGAACCTTCCCTCTGCATCTCTTGATTGCCAGCAGCCATTGTCGAGAATTGCTGAGGACACTCTGGTGGAGAGTGGCCTAGCGCAATGGGCAGGTTGCCACGCGTAACCCACCAGCTCGGAGGAAGGAACGGGGTCTCTGTAGACTTATGTCCAAATAATGGGAAAAAATAGACTAATGGGGGTACAAGCCCAGTGTAAGCATTCCCCGCACTTCCAGTCAAATCCCCAGGAGAAACTCCATTAGTAGTTGGCAAGCACTCAGACCTGGAATCGGAAGCAAAAGCCTTTTTCTCTTGGTCACCTTTGATGCTGACAGACGATATTAGGTTCGGCTGTGCCAAAACCCCAGCAGATGACTTGTTTGGATCAGTCACCACCACCATTTTTCCGAAGAGCTTCAGGGTGGGTATCTGAGCTTCGTCTAAGGTGTGCACACGAGGGCATTGATCAATTTCCTGAAAGGTTTTATTAGAAGATCAGTTAAGAAAAATTTAAGGTTGGAAACAATCTGTAGTAACTTGATACTTTTTCTGAGAGTTACCATCCGAGGCTGGTCTTGCACAGTTAACCCAGAAAATGCCGAACCAGAATATGGAAGTTTGTTGTCTGCTTCAGCCGCCATGGTTAGTGATTGTCCTCCATCGTCCTGGTCATCTGATCCAGCCGCAGATGTAACTGGAGATGAGCAACCCATTTGGCCATTCGAAAGTGTGGATTCCAAGGTTTCGGATCCAACAGCAGATAAAACAGATGTCGGTGATCTATTATCCTGCTCACCAATTGCAGAAATCTGCAAAGGAGGCCTTTGAAGTTGTTTCAGGGCTGGAGTTCCCTTGTTTAATAACTTGCCTAATTTGCGTGGGTACGGGTGTACAGGTTTCCTCTTTGGTCGAGGAGGAGGAATCTCGATGGCCTTCAATGTGCCTGTGCTATCACCACTGCCAGACTCACGAACCACCTATAATTGTAATGAAAGATCAACAGACTGAGCCCGAAGTAAAAGAACAAAAAAAAAAAAAAAAAAAAACATGATCTGACTTCATCGAGTGAGACCACCACCACCGGGACGACACATCGTGTTGGAGAAATAGCTAATGAAAGGAAGAGTCATAAACCTTAGAGAAGAACTTTTGAGCATGACTCCTGATCTGCACAGCCGTCTTTGTACCTACGTGTTCTGCAAGTTAAACTCCCAAGTCAAAAGATGAGACACAGGTTGACGACGGTCCAAAAGCAGAGAGCATCAAGATATTTTTTTAACCTTCTCAATGGCCAAACCATATGTAACAAAAGTGGTATCACAATTTACCTTCTATACGGCGCCAGGCACGCCCATACAACTGTAAAGCTTCGAGAAACTTCCTGTGCTCCTCCTCTGACCACCTCTCCCGCTGCTTCGTTATCGTGTAAGGTTTTCTTATCTAATAAAAAAAACAGAAAAAAATTTAAACCAGAATGACCAGGTCAACGATCTGTAGAAAGAAAGAAAGAAAGAAAAAAAAGTTTTTTTTTATTTTAAAAAAAAACATTAGTATGCATGGATGATTATAGAAGATACCCTGGGAGCTTGTTCCTCCCCAGATGTATCAATCTCCTTGGTCTGAGGAATGCTCGTAGTTGATATTTTCACATCCACATGCATTTTATCGTAGAGATTGCAAACAGGTTTTAAACTCGTGCTTCCTTGTTGCTCCTGGTTTTTCAAATCCCAATTATAGAAATAAGTATATTAATCAGTGGATATTAACATGACCAGCTGAGCAAATTCTCACATCATAAAATCAAGAATGGCATGCCCACCACTTCATAACTGTAATGTCTGACGGGTAAAGGACAAAAACAAGACACTTGGCCGCAGGAAAAGAAGGGAAAAAAAAAAAAAAAAAAAGATGTCGTGCTTCATAGATACAGAACCTGATCCAAAGTATAACTAATTTGTCAACATAAAATTGCTTAATACAATTTCCAGGACGGTCATAACACCTTATATTTTCCAAACCCAAAGTTTAATTAATCAATTTATTTATTTTTTTGGACATACCCAGAACATTCATCAAGATAAGGTCAATAATGGCATTAAAAGCTACTATTCATCAAATCGCACTCAGTTGCACCGGTATCTTGATACCAAAGTAAGACTTGTTGCCTGATTTTTTAACTAATACGGACTATCAAGTTTCTGAACTCTTTAACCATGTTCTTCACGGACAGCAAAGAAGTATACGGCTATCAGAGGTTACTCCCCAGTTCTAGGCTGCCCTTCCTTCACCTTGATTCCATCAAATCCGTAGACAGAAGAAACTATCCCTATTTTTCAGCAATTCTTCGTCACAGCTTGATCTTGCATCAAAATCTTCAACTAGAACAAGAGATTTCAACAACAGAAAAAAAAAAAAGGGGCAGAAACAACAAATTAGACTCCAAATAATGTTTTTTCCCCATCGGATTGGGTTTAAAAATCAGAAAAAGAAGGACAAATTTGACTCCCAAAACCTGCTTCCTTACACCTGGAGTTAGTCTAAACTCGGAAAGAGAATAGGAAAAACAAGGGGAGTAGCAACAGAGAAAGGTCGAGAGCATGTACCTGACTCTCCATATCTGCAAGAATTGCTCTCGGTTAAGCACCTTCTTCGATCTCGTATTCAATCTCCAAGAAACTTAACAAACGAACTCCAAAGCCATGAATCTGCCGTGAATCCTTCTTCCGAGGAACCAATCCTAATCAAGAAGAAGTTGGCGAAAGTCGAGGAGGAGGTAACAACAATAAGAGAATGGAAAAGATGGTGAAGCAACGAGCCAAGAAGCTAAAGGCGAGGGGTGGGTGAGGTTTGGGGGCGGGGGGCGAAAGAGCGAGAGGGAAGGGAAGGGGCGAGGAGAGGGAAGAAGTCGTGCCACGTCGGACGGGGATTTCTTTTTCTGTGTTCTTTCATCTTTTAATTTTGTTATGAGGAGAGGAATAAATGGGGGTGGAAGTGGCGGGTGACTCCAGCGGGAGGATACTTGTGGCTAAGAAGCTCTCACACGTGGCAGGCGCTGCCGTTGGCCCACGCAACTTCCCCTCCCTCCCTCTCCTTTTCTTCGGATAATACTAATAATAAAATCATTTTTCCGAATATTTTGCTGATTTTAGTGCAAGAAATACTCCCTTGCCAATCAATTGAGAAATACACCTCAGCTCACCCGCTTTATCGAAAAAGCTTAACCGTCCCCTAAAGAGAGTACAAAAGAAAAGGCAGTATTTACTTGAATACAAATAATTTATGTATTTAATTTAATTTAAACTTAGTAAAATTATTGAACTAATAAAATAAATCCGAAATTGATCTGGAAGATAAATTATGATGGATTTGAGTATGAAATTGGCCTATATTTATTTATTTTCGATCCAAGTCTATCCAAGAATTTTTGGGCAGAGAGGAGCAAAAACAATATATAAATCCAGGAGCATTAAAACCGCATAATGTAAAAGACGGAAAGGAAAATAGACCACAAGTTGTCGATCAGGTGCAGGGGTACGTGGAACCGGCGACGTGACCTTTACCCTGCACTTTACGACACGTCAGGCCGCACTGGCCGCCGCTAAACCCACGTTCGACGCGTGTCTCCACCACCCAAATCCAGAATATAGGTAGTAAGTGCTTGCCACGTGGCCGCCATTCAGCCACTAGAAAATACTTTATTAAAGATACAACGTGCAGCCAAGACGATTGCAGCCACTCGTTATAAATGTTTGCCGATTTTAATTTATGATCAGAGTGACGCATCATAGCAGCCGTTGGAAGAAAAACTAGCGGTGGATAACATCTGGACACATGGCTCGTGTGATCAACCACCTCAATGAAACGACTACCGATATGGTTAGCATAATGCATGTTATATATATATATATATATATATATATATAAATATATATAATAGAATTCTTGAAAAATCATATTTTTATGGATATATAGTTAGGAGGATAATAAATTATTTTTTATATTTAAATTAATATGAGAATAAATTTTAAAGATGATTATATATATCTTGAATAATATTTCTATAAAATTAATTTTGTTGACTTCTTTTACGGATAGAAAATATAACTTAAGATATTTATATATTTAAGATTTTTCTATATAGATAAAAGTCTTTAATTCATAGGAAAAGAAAATAGATTCAATAATTATTTTTAATTTTTTGGTTTATCTAAAAAATTCAAATGGGTATATATTTTATTGCCCGTATAAGGATAGTTGAATCTAGTAATGTAAAATTTTTAGAAAATAAAAATCAGTGAAAGTAAAAAATATCAAAATTTAATTTTGATATTAAGGAGATACAAGTTGATACTCGTTTATCATTCGAGATATTGTTATTTCTCAATTTATTAAATAATTTGATAAAAATAAATAATAAAATAATATTAGTGAACTCCAACATAATAGTGATATCGTCGTTAATGATCTTATTATAAGCATAAAAACTATAATTATGTAAACTATTATGCGAAAAAAATTTATGTCGTGATTAAAATCAAATAATATTATTTCTGTTTACGATATGTACCTTTAGATGTCATCTGAATAAGATCCCTTTAGATATGTACGAGCATCGTCTTTTGGATCTGAATATCACCATAACGTAGATCTGCAAAGAGAACTAGAACAGATCTAGAACCCTTCTCTCTTCTTATCCTTTCACAGAACCACTGTGATTGATGATTTTGAGGAGATTGAGAGAATAATTGTAATCCCATCTTCCTATCTTTTCCGTTTTATGCACTTAACATCTTAGGTTTAGAGGAGGTATTATCTATTTATAAGCGAGAGCAAGGGGTCTAAGGTATGTTATTATGAGAGTTCCTTCTATTAAGGGCATCCCCTAAAATATCCCGATATAATATGGACTTTAATTTAATATTAGCTAATTTCTCTTATCAGAATCCAATTAATCTCATAATATATCTTATTCAATTATAAAGTGTCACATAATCTTACATCCTCCCACTTAGCCAATTAATTGATAAGATATAAAAGATGTTCAAAATCAAAATAAATAAAATAAAATTTATTTGCAAATAATTTTACATAATTAGATTTTAAAATTTTTTAAAACCATTTTATACATGGCCATGATTTTAAAAATAAGCTAATAAACCCAATAAGCATAGTAACATTATATTCAGTTCAACTATCAATACGAGTCATAGTAGTTGTATGTCATCAATGCCGCATTTTCTTCTATGTAGTATAACACTATTAGTCTTTCCTTATATAGTCTATAATGACCCCTGTAATTTATCTTCTCAAGACAATCCTATTATTGCATTCAACCATAATATGCATAAATATAAACACAAACAAGATAACAGAAATAAATAACTTTAATTATATAAAAAATATCAATAATAACATATACTTAAATATGCATCATCATATCTTTTATGGCTTGCTCACAAGCCTCATTCTAGGCATATTCTTTAAATGTTTTGCATTGTAAAACTTTAGTAAAACGATCAGCAATCATCATAGTGGTGCTTAGATTTTTAATTGACACTTATTATTTTTGGACTCTTTCTCTAGCCACCAAGTACTTTATCTCAATATGCTTGGAACCACTAGAGTACTTGTCATTCTTAGAGAAGAAAACTGCTGCGGTTGTTATCAGAAAATATCTTCAGCGGCTTGTAGTTGAATCGACCACACCAAGTCCTGATATAAAATTCTACAACTATAAAGCTTAATTTGTGGCCTCAAAGTATGTCACAAATTCAACTTCTATCATAGATGATGTAATAAGTGATTGTTTTATATTTTTTCAAAAAATTGTCCTACCAGCTAGCATGAACACAAATCCTGAAGTGGATTTTCTGCTATCGAGGAAATTTGTAAAATCAACATCTGAATATCTCATCACTTCAAGCTGATCTAATTTCCTATATGTGAGCATATAATCTTAATCTTTTGCCCCTTATAGAAATCTCATTAATTTTTTTATGATTTTCTAATATTCTATTCTTGGGTTCTTTGGTATCTACCTAGCATTGCAACTACAAAACTAATATATAGTCTTGTACAAGTTTGAGCATATAATAGACTTTCAATTGCACACACATAAGGAATATTCTTCATTTAATCTCTTTCTAAGTTATTTTTCAGGTACTGGTTTTAGCTGAATTTTTCACCTCTAGTAATAGGTGTATTATTGGATGAGCAAAACTACATATTAAACATCTCCAAGATACGATTAATATAATCTTTCTGAGACAGCCCTAATAAACGTTGAGATATGTCCCTGAATATCTCAATACTAATAACATAGGATGCCTCATTCATATCAACTATCTTAAAGTTCTTGTTGAGAAATATCTTGGTTTCGTACAATAAACTAAGATCACTACTAGCAAGCAATATATCATCCATATATATGACCAATATAATAAACTTACTCTCACTGACCTTCAGATATATACAATGATCAATAGTATTTTTTGTAAATCTGCAAGAAGTAATGGTATCATGAAACTTTATATATCATTATCTAGAAGCTTGTTTAAAGCCATAAATGAATTTCTTAAGTTTGCAAGCTCAACTTTCCTTTTCCTTTTCTATGAATCCTTCAGGTTATTCCATATAGATTTTCTCATCTAGATTCTCATTCAGAAATATTATTTTCATATCCATCTGATGTCATTCAAGATCATAATGAGCTACTAATGCCATGATGATCCTCAATGAGTCCTTTCGAGAAACTGAAGAAAAAGTCTTATGGTAGTCAATGCCTTCTTTCTGAGAAAAACCTTCAGCTACAAGTCTGGCTTTATATCGTTCGATATTATCCACTGAATCACGTTTAGTCTTAAAGACCCATTTACAATCGACTCTTTTACAATTATTGGGTAATTCAACGACTTCCCAAACATCATTTTGCTCCGTTGATTTTAACTCTTCTTTCATTGCATCATACTATTTTTCAGAATCATTACTTTTTATGGCTTATGAAAACGATAAGGGGTCTCTTTTTATCCCTGTATTAAAATCTAATTATTGTAAATATACCACATAATCATCAGAAATGACATATTTTCTTTTCCTTTGAGATCTTCTCAAATATGCCAATTGTAACTGTTATACAAGATTATAAGCGAGGACATCAACATAATGTGAGAAGTCATCAATGTTATTTTGTTGTTCACCCTCATCAATTCTATTATTAATTTGAGGAACAATAATTTTTCGAATAGGGGATAAAACGGGAAAAGTAGCCTGAATCTCCTTAATATCAAAATTAATCCTTCGAGACTTTTGACTCCCACTGATTTTATCATCTTCTAGGAATTTTACATTACCAGATTCTATTATTCTCATATTATGATTAGGGCAATAAAATTTGTATCCCTTGAATCTTTCTAGATAACCAATAAAATATTCAAAAATTATCCTTAGATCCAATTTCTTTTCATATAGATTGAATACTTTTATCTCTGCAAGATACCCATAAATATGTAAATATCTCAAACTGGGTTTTCTACCAGTCCATAACTCAAATGGAGTTGATGGAACCGACTTACTAAGAACTCTATTCAAGATATACATAGTTGTCCTAAGAGCTTCATCCCACATTGACTCAGGTACAAAGTAATAACTCATCATACTCCTAACCATATCCATAAGAGTATGATTTCACCTTTCAACATCATTCTATTGTAGCACACCTGCTAATGCATACTAAGCACAAATACCGAATTTTTCTAGGAATCTAGCAAAATGACCAACATTCTGACTTGATTCATCAAATCTGTCTAAAATTTACCACCCCTGCCAGATCTGACAAATTTAACTTTTTTATCTAATTGTCTCTCGACCTCATTTATGTACACTTCAAGAATATCAACGGTTTGAGATTTTTCATGTATTAGATAAATATAGTCATATCTGGATAAATTATCTATAAATGTGATGAAATACATTTCTCCACTAAAATAAGGAATATGAAGTGGTTCACATATATTAGTATGAATAATTTCAAGAAGTTCTTTACTTCTTGTGGTATTTTTTTTGTATGCTTAGTTTGCTTTCCCTTAATCCAATCTATCCAAACATCAAAATCAATGAAGTCTAGATCTTCCAAAATATTATCTTTCACTAATCTTTCAATTCTTTCTTTGGAGATATGTCCCAAACGTCAATGCCACAATATAGAATATCTTTCATTATTGAAATTACGTTTCATTCCAACACTTGATTACAGGGTCAATAATGTCTTTGTAAACTCAAGATTCAAATTAATTCTGTATAAACCATTACACATAATTCCAGAAACAACTTTTATTGAATCATAAAATATGTTGAGCGTATCATTACCAAAAGAAAGACAATACACTAACTCATAAATTCTAGACAAAGAAATTAAATTTCTAGAAATGGTAGGAATAAAATATGTGCCTTCAAGATCAATCAGATGACTCGACTCTAGACGTAAGTGATAAGTCTCTACTGATACCACTTTTGCTTTGAGATAATTTTCCATAATTATGATAATTTCATGTTCTTTTGATTTTCGGATTGAAAAGAATCCCTACATATTATTAGTAATATGAGTTAAAGTTCTAGAATCAATCCACCATGTATTAGAAGGAAATTCTACAATGTTTGATTCAATACATACAAAGGTTGAGTTTATACTTTTCTTTTCGAACCAAGTCCTACGTTTAATACAGTCTTTCTTTATATATCCTTTCTTACCACAAAAGAATCACTTTACTGTAATAATTTTCTTTTCAGTTGTCTATCTAACATTTCTAGACCCGACAAATTTCTTTGATGGATGATGTTTCAATTTTCTTTTCTTGTTACCAGCTCCTTGAATAGTAGTTTATACATTATATGAACTTTTCTACCTTAATCTTAACTCTTCATAAACACATAACTAGTTAACTCATTTAAGTCTCACTTATCCTTATTTGTATTGTAGTGGATCTTGAATAGGCCAAACTAATAAGGAAGAGAATTAAGAATGAGTTGCACGAGGAAAGATTCATCAACATTCATTCTCAATGCTTTAAGTTTTGTAGCTTTATTAGCCATATTGAGGATGTGATCCTGAATTCCTCAAATACTATCATACTGAGCTTTAGTCAGTTCTTTCATTAATATGTCAGCCAATGACTTATTAACAGACTTAAATCTATCTTTAATAACCTTTAAATATTCACATGTGCTAGTTGCAACCGGCAATGAAGTCTTTAAATTATTTACAATTATCATTCTTTTGAACATTAAACTGAGCCTATCATATATTTCCCAAGCTTTCATTTTATTGACTTGTTCTACAGTACTTTCATCAGTTAATTCTATGGGCTTTTCAACAAGCAATGCTAAATTAAGATCTAATACATCCAATGTGAATTGCATATGCTCTAACCATTCTGAATAATTTGATCCAGAAAGTACAAGGACATTAGAAGCATGAGAATGTATAAACATGAATACCACTACAAAATATAAAATAACATTAATACTTTGAGTTTATTAAAATATGATGAACTATTGACATCATCAATATTTAACCTTTGGGTAAAAATATTGACATATCTAGTATTCACTCAAGATCATTTATGGAGGATTGATACAATCATTGTGGAATAGTTTTACTATCTTTGGGTATACAATTCTAAACTGTAAGGATATCCAAAACAGTATCATCCTACCTCATCACATAATTATTTAAAATAGATTATCCTTTAGGATTATCTTAATCTCCTAATTATGCATGTACTTTTGAATATTATTTCCTTAATATCATTTAGGATTTGTTCCTTAATGTAATTTTATAAATCATTGATCTATGCCACTTTGGTGACTACAAGACCAATGAAGTAATATAAAATATAAATTAAATTATCCTATAAATGACATGACCTTAATTATATTTCATATCATATAAGTCTATCATCCTAGACCATTTTGGCAGCTATTGGAAATATATAACTTAAGGAGATGAATTACAAATAATATTCATTAAGTTCATTTAATCTAATTTATGTTGAAACAGTTCAATAATAAAATAACAATCATAATAATTATTGAACATTAATCAGCAGAAAAAAATTCATATGATAGTTGTAATCATGATAATATATAAATCATGCTAACATATGAAAACCCTAGCCCCTAATTTCTTCCCTACTCGCGCCGCCAGGTGGTCAGTGCGACTCCCAAGGGCGTGGTCGCGGCCGCAGGTTTTGCACATGTCGGTCGTTGGCGGACGAGGCCGCCGATTACGCGACCTCTGCTGAACGTGGTGGTGTAACACGCAACTGCCACTTGCCACTTGTGGCGCACCCGCTCGCGGCCTCCGATTGTGCACGACTACTATTGCATGCCATGGTCGCCGACCTCTGTTGCATACGGCTATGACCACCGCTTGTGGCAGACCCACGAGCGTCCGTTGCTAGATGCGATTGTCAATATAATATAGACTTTAATTTAATATTAACTAATATCTCTTATCATAATTTAATTAATCTCATAATATATTTTATTCAATTATAAAGGGTCACATAATCTTACACTATACAATAATCATAATTAATAATTTAAAAAATATCTCAAAGAAATAAACCATGTCATTCATGATTATTATATAATATATTTATAAGAATCAAATTATGATATAGGAATCAAAAGAATTTTTCATTGTTTTCACAAAATGTAACAATTATGAAGGTGATATGATACAATAAAAAAAGAGTTAAAATCAATGACTAGAATGGTGTCTCAGATCTCATCGAATTGTCTAATGACTATAAAAGAGTATTATATAAATATGACTCAGAAAGTAATGTCGAACGATATAACGATCATACTAATGGTCAAATGTTTTTTTACGCATAAAGAATGCATCAACCATAATGAGATATTTTTTATTTTTTAAAATAAACTCTTAAGAATTATTATGATAATAATGACGCATGATTTTGAGTTATATCATATCGATGTGAAAATAAGTTTTCTGATTGGGGATCTAGATTTATACGGATTAACCTAAATAATTTATATAGCAAATAAAAAATATAAAAGTTTGGTATGCAAATTTAATAAATCCATTTATGACCTTAAGTAAGCTTCAAAATAATGGTATATAAAGTTTCTTAATATTATTACTTCCTTTTGATTTAAGAGAAATACTATTAATCAATATTTATATCTAAAGATCATTGGGAACAAGTTTATTATATTGGTCTTATATATAGATAATATTTTACTTGCCAGTAGTGATCTTGATTTATTGTACTGAACCAAAAAAATTCTTATTAAAAATTTTAAGATGCTTGATATGAATAAGACATCATCTATTATTAGCATTGAGATATATAGGGATAGATCTAAAGGATTATTAGAAATGTCTCAAAAGGACATATTGACTGAATCTCGAAGAGATTTAGTTTATAGCTTTGTTCGACAAATGATAAAAGTAAAAGTTTCAATCAAAATAAGTATTTTTTTAAAATAACTTAATAAAGAATTAGATTAAAAAAATATTCTTTATATATGCATAGTTGAAAGTCTATTATATGCTTAAACTTATGCTAAATTAGATATCAGTTGTATAATTAAAATATTAGGTAGATATTAGAGCTACCTAAGAATGAAAAAACTAAAATACTATAAAGAAAGTAATAAGATATATGAAAGTGATGAAGTATTATATGTGTGTATATATATATATATATATATAATTAGATTAGCTTAAAATAATAATATTTTTTTGATGTTGATTCTATCAATTATGTTGATAACAAAAAATCCACTTTATGATTTATATCTATATCAATTGCAATTTATGAAAAAAATTATAAAGCAATATATTATTACAAAGAAGCTAATTTTGTAATGTGATTTGAGGCCACTAACTAAGTTTCATTACTATAAAATTTTATCTCAAGATTTGATAAGGTCCGACTTAATTGCTAAGTCATTGAAAATACTTTATGACATATTACAGTAGCTTTCTTCTCTAAGAATGACAAGTACTATTGTAGCTCTTTGCATTATGCTATAAAATATTTGATGGTTAGAAAAAGAGTATACAAATAATTAATATTAATTAATAACTTAAATTTTATTATATTTATTATTGATTTATTCACTTAAGACTTATAGTCTAAAGTATTTAAAAGAACATATTCTTATCATTGGGTTTGTGAGCAATCTATAAAAAATATGATGATGCATGTTTGAGTGGACAATATAATTGACATTCTTATTAGGTAGTTTATGCAATCTTATTCATATTTATGTATATATATATATACACATATATACATATACATATATACATATATCTGTATATGTATATATATATATACATATATACATATATATATATATACATATACATATATATGTATATATACGTGTATATATATATATATATATATATATATATATATATATATATATATATATATTATAATGATCATTTTGGACTATATTAGAAAAGACTGATGGTGTTATGGTACATAAAAGAAAATATGATATTGATGGCATACAATCGTATATATACAATCGTATATATCCTTTTAAAAGAAAATAGGATATATACTAATCATTTTAACTTATTAGTATATATCCTTTTGAATTCATGTTTGTATAAATAATTTTTAAAATTTAAAATCTAGTTAGGTAAAATTATTTTCAAATAAATTATATATTATTTATTTTTAATTTTAAACCTTCTTGTATCTTTTTAATTAATAGGTCAAGTAAGAGAATGTTAGATTATGTAGTCATATCTAAATTATTAAGATATATTATTGATATAATTAGATTCGATTATTGAACAATAGAAATGAATTCCAATTATAGTAGATTTCCTCAAGTGATGATTTTGATGAGAGGAACTCTCCTAATTACTTATTTTAGATCCTCTACTCTTGCTTTTAAATATATATGACTTCCTAGGGACTCAATACACAACACAAATACATAATAATTGTATACACGAATATGCAGATACGTGGGTACACAAATGTGTCGATACATGACATGATTGAGAAATTACAGATATTATCTTATCTCTTCTAGTCACATGAACTAGTCAATGAAAGATTACATATTTTCTCTCAAATTTTTTTATCCCTAAATTCGTCGATTATAGTGATCTTATAAATGATAGAAAGAGAAGAGAAGACAAATTTAATTCTCTTTATAGATCAGCATTACTACAGATCTCGAATTTGATGATAATGTGTTCAAAGGTCAGAGAAAAGGTATTGTAAACAGCATCTAAAGGTACACATCATAATTTTATATTTTTGATATTAAACTTATTTTACTTAATAATAGAATATTATGATTTTTATACTAATAGTTGAGTAGATAGTGTAACACTCCTTAGTCCCACATTGAAAAAGTGGGAACATATGAATGTTTTATAAAGGTTGATGAGTGTATTATTAATATTTTTTGGCTCATTTGGCTATTGATTGGACCAAACAAAAGCTATTAATATAGTTACCTTATCAACTCAGGTCATAACATTTGATAAGGTTATTAGATGGACACTTATTTACATGTGAATCTTTCATAATTTATTTCATATTTTTAAGATTCACATTTGGATCCCTAGCAATAAACTTTTAATATAAAATTATTTAATCAAAAAATTATTAAATAAATCATCAAATTTATAATTAGTTCTTTATAAATAATCTAGAATATATTATTATAAATATTTCAAAAATAAGAGATATTATGCAAATGTCACGACCCGGGTTGATGAGCTAATTATCTTGATAACTTTTGTTTGATCCAACCACTGGCCAAAATAATCAAGTTAAGAATTATTAATAGTACGCTCATAAACCCTTATTTATATATAAGGTGCTTATGTGTCACTTATTTACATGCATAAGTAACATCATTTTAAACTAGGTAGTGACATATATCATCCTCAATTTTTTTAACTTAATATGAATCTTTCATAATTCATTTCATATTTTTAAGATTCACATTTAGATCCCTAGTAATAAACTTTTAATATAAAATTATTTAATCAAAAAAATTATTAAACAAATCATCAAATTTATAATTAGGTCTCCATAAATAATTTAAAATATATTATTATAAATATTTCAAAATAAGAGATATTATGCAAATATCACGACCCGAATTGATGAGCTAATTATCTTGATAATTTTTGTTTGATCCAACCATTAGCCAAAATACTTAAGTAAAAAATTATTAGTAATATGCTCATAAACCCTTATAAGACATTCGTATGTTTCTACTTTTCCAATGTGGGACTAAGGGGTGTTACACTCTTCCCAACTCATATACTTTACATCATTGTCAAAGTCAAACATATCTCAGATTGAACTCTAATATAGTACATATGAGGCTTAGCCCAATGATTGGGGAGAGTGTAATACCCCTTCATCCCACATAAATTTTCTTATGAGAGAAAAAAGGTCATAACCTATAAAAATCACTTACCATCTTAAATTTACATAATTGAATAAAACTCTATCACTCATCTTATATATTCATAACATATTCAATAAATTTAGATATAACCTCAAGGATTTACAATATCCATATTCATATAACAATAATATTAAAACCAAATCCAAACCTAAGGAAGATTTAAATACTTCAATAGCTCTTCCAGTCATATCCATATATGACTTGCTTCTCGACAATAAAATTTCTGAGCAACAAGGTATACACAAACAATCGCTTAATAAGTATCCACAGCTCACATACTAGCAAAACTGATATAAGAAAATAAATATTCTTATCAAAACCTGTAAATCATTTCCCGATCAGTATTTGCACCAAACACATGACAACATTGATAATTCTTTTTATTTATTACAAATCATAACATGAGCTAATCAAAATTATATGTCATATATTGTGCAAACCATAAACTTATAATCTAATAACTTTTAAACATTTTTTTTCAAAGCAACGTATTTTGAACATAATTTTTTTACGTAGCTAAAGTTACATAATATAATTTACTTGTTGTTTGGCTTGAACATGAGTTTTTGAGATTTATACATTCATTATTTTTATAGTGAATTTTCTCTAGCTTGCCCCATGGTTTTTACCCTTCGAGTTGGAGGAATTTTTCACGTAAATCTTGGTGTTCATTTGATTATAATTTTTATTTAATTCTATTGTATGTTACGGTCTACTAGTATTTGTTCATATAAAAAATATCTTTACCTTTTTATCCCATGATTCTTTGAAATATTTTGTAAAGAATTGCTCAAATGTTTGATATATAATACATGACCTTGATTGTTTATTTAGTGTGGTTATGATCTGAACACTATTAACGAGGATTAAACATTACTATTTGTTTAAAAACTATTTTTTTTCTAAATCATGACATAGTAATAAATGTGTCACGACCCAGGTTGATGAGCTAATTGTCCTGATAGCTTCAGTTTGGCCCAACCACTGGCCAAAATGCTCGAGTCGGGAGTTAACAGTAGTACACTCATCAACCCTTATAAGGCACTCAGAGCACTCGGGAGTTCAGAGCACTCCATACACACAGGTAGCTCTTTCCGACGGGGTTCCCCTCACCATGCCCGAATACTAGGTCGGCTTTGATACCAAATGTCACGGCTCAAGATGATGAGCTAACTATCCTGATAGCATCAGTTTGACCCAACCACTAGCTAAAATGTTAAGGCCGGGAGTTAATAGTATACTCATCAATCCTTATAAGACACTCATATATTCTCATATTTCTAATATAGAACTAAGGACTGTTACAAAATGTGCTACCTGTATTATGGGGTCAAACATAATTTTGAGCATTATTAGATTATACTCATCAATCCTTATAAGACACTCAATTGTAGATATGTCTTTCCGAAGGATAAATATGTCATCAACATAAAGTAAGAGAATAATAAAATTCTCACCAAACCATTTGATGTACACACAATGATATGAAGCTGTACTATTTTCAACCATAAATGAATTAAATTTTTTATACTACTGTCTTGGAGCTTGTTTCAGCCCATACAAGCTCTTCCTCAACTTACAGATAAAATTTTCTTTACCTTTGACTTTAAAGCCTTCTGGTTGCTCCATATAAATTTTCTCCTCTAAATCACCATGAAGAAAAGTTATCTTCACATCCAACTGCTCCACCTCCAACTCTAGGTTAACAGTAACATAGATAGAAGATATTTTTAAAAACAAGAGAAAAAATCTTTTCAAAGTCAATACCTTTCTTTTAACTAAAGTCTTTCACAACCAATCTAGCTTTGTACTTTGGTTGAAAACCCACTTGTTCTTCAATGTCTTACTTCCGTTTTGTAATTGCACCAAATCATATATGTAGTTCTTCCATAGAGTATCCATCTCTTCTTGTATAGCAACAAACCACTTTTGTTTTTGCTCACTTTCAACTGCTTCCTGGTAATTCTATGATTTGCCTACATCAATAAGCATAATATAATCATCTGTAGAGTATCTTCTAGAAGGTTGATATGGTCTAGAAGATCTTCTTAACTAAGGTTATGTAGGAGGTTGCTTCATATCTTCTTCCTGCTCAATATGTCCTGCAGGTATATCAACATCAGGCTCTACACAATCTTCCAGCATATCTTTCCCATTACCTTGATGTACTGGAGGAACAACTAGGTCACAATCTGCTAATCCTTTTACATAAGTCTTGGCTGATGCCTCCTTCAAATCCTCAAAGTTTTGATCCTCAAAGAAGACAACATCTCCATTTCTGAACATATTTTGCTTTTCTGGATCCCAAAGCCTGTAACAAAACTGATCGTGTGAGTAGCCAAGAAAAATATACTCTTTTGTCTTACTATCCAGCTTAAACCTCTCATTGTCTGGAACATGTGTAAATGCAAGATAACCAAATACTCTTAAGTGCCTATAGGAGATATCTTTCCCTGCCATACATACTCTATAACATCACCATCTAGAGTTGTACAGGGTGATAAGTTGATCATATTAACTACAGTCCTTAAAGCCTCATCCCAAAACCTTTTGAGTAGCTTAGCTTGTGAAAGTATATATCTAATCTTTTCCATGATGGTGTGGTTCATCCTCTCTATAATTGTATTATGCTGAGGTGTACTAGGAACTGTCAACTCATAATGGATGCCATGTGACCTGCAATAATCATTAAACAATCCTGTATGCTTACCACCATTATTTAATCTTATTTATTTCAATTATCTTTTTGTCTGGCATGAAACTCTTTGTAGATATTATTAACCTAATCTTTAGTCTTTATAGCATGAGCCCAAAATTGCCTGGAAAAAAATCATCTATAAAGGTGACAAAATAAAGTCCACCACTGATACCAGAAACATTAATAGATCCACTATGAGTTTTTTTCCTCGAAAGACCACACATATCTGTATAGACAAAGTCTAAGGTATGCATTTTTCTAGATAAAGCAAGACTAACAAAGGAAACTCTATATTATTTACTAGCCAAATAATCAATACAAAGGTTCAGACGTATACCTCTGAGGTTTGACAACACCTCTCTCTTGGAAAGAACTTGCAACCCCTTTTCGCTCATATGTCTCAGTCGCCTATGCCACAACTCCATGCTGAGGTCCTTCTCTGTAGCATTTAACTGCTCACCACAAGCTTTAGCCTGTAATCTATACAAAGTGTGACATTTCTTCCCACTAGCTATAACAAGAGAACCCTTACTAAGCTTCCACTATCCTCAGTGAAATCTGACATCAAAGCCTTCATTATCCAGCCTTTCAACTGAAATTAACTTCACCCTTAAGTCAACCACATGCCTTACATCCTTAAGCACCAACTTTAAGGTAAGTTGATCATTATATGGATATTACCCATGCTAGTAATGTTTATTGTGTCATAATTGCCTATCTTGACAATACTAAAATTTCTAGACCTGTAAGTAGCAAAAAACTCCCTCAGTGGTGTAGCATGATAAGAAGCATATATGTCAATTATCTACTTAAGATGCTGACACACATAAAAAAAAAATATCATCAGAAGTAGCTAAAATCAAATAATCACCACCCTGCTGCACTATAGTTGTGGTATTCTCTTTTGACTTTGTAGGCTCCACTTCTTTCCCTTTTTTTCTTGCTCTTCGTAGGTTGCTTACATTGATTCTTGTAATATCCTTTCTCACTACAATTACAGCAAATAATATCTTTTCTTGATTTTGATTTGTTTCTACCAATGCGTGAACCACTTCTATCCTTCGATTTTGACCTTCCTCTAATCTCTGAAACAAGTGCCTATGAATCAATTTGAGATGTTGCTGAATTCTTTCTTCTCAACTTCTCATTCAATAAACGGCTTGTTACTTGACTCATTATGACAATATTATCTAGTGCATAATTACTAAGGGAAACCAATAGTGTATCCCAACTTTCTAACAATGAACTGGGAAGTAACAATGCTTATAACTCATCATCAAGAGATATTTTCATAGAGGATAACTGGTTAGTAATACTCTGCATTTCATTCAGATACTCAGCAATAAAAGTGCCCTCTTTATATTTTAGGTTCACAAGCTTTCTAATAAAAAATGCTTTATTGCCAGTCATTTTTCTTTCATAGAGACCTTCTAATTTTTTCCTAAGAGAGTATGTAAAAATTTTAGTAGAAACATAGTAAAAACATTGTCATCAAGCCACTATTGAATAAATCCAACCATTTTTCGATCTAATCTCTTCTACTCATCATTTGTCATAATTGTGTTTTGCATTATCTCCTTGCAAAGGTCCATATAAAATCATTGCAATACAAGAGATCTTCCATTCTTGATTTTCATATCATCCAATTGTTTCTATTTAAGCTAATCATATGAGAAACATTACCAGCCTTTATGTTCGAACATAAAAATTAACTATCACCAAATCTTACTTTGATACTAGTTGATGAGATAAAAAGGTAAAGCGATTTTTATATATGAACAAATACTAGCAAACAGTAACACATAGTAGAATTAAACAAAAATCACAATCAAATGAATACCAAGATTTACATAGAAAATATCTCTAACTCGAAGGGTAAAAACTATGGGATAAGTCAAAGAAAATCTACTATAAAAATAATGAATGTACAAATCTCAAAAGCTCATGCCCAAGCAAGCAACAATCACAAGAGAATGACAGGGATACAATGATTATATTACTATACATAATATCCAAAACCTTCCCAAGTGATTATAGTAAGAATCCACTACAAACTGAACTAACATGAGATTTGGATGATTGAGAATAATCTTTCTCTGTCCTTATCTTTTTTTCTTTCCTAGATATCTTGTTTTCTACCCTTTACTACCAATCTACTACTTTCTTTCTATCTCATACATTCACAACCGCTACTACTCACTTTTCCTCAACCCTAGCCACCAAAATTAGGTTTTAGTTAAGAGAAATAAAATTTCAAACTATTATAAGCTGAATCTGGGCCAACTACCCAACACATATCATATTTTTCAAAATTAATTTTGTAAAGAATTTTATAATACTTTAAATTATAAAAAAATTTGTAGATAATAATTACTTCAAATAATATATGCAAGTTAAAGATAGAAATATACTTTTTCAATTGTTGCAAACATATATAACATATTTTCTAAACATTTTGAGTAACAAAAATATTTTAAAGACCAATAAAAAATAATACGAGCCACAATATATATCATTACTTTCAAAACATGTCAAACCAAGTTGTCGAAATGTTTACTTAGATGGTCGAATATCAACATTAACACAAAGACCAAGATCTTCTACCTTTCCTAAATAGTATAAGGAGTATTAGTTAATAATCATCTATAAATATAAAATTTTAAAATATAAATATAATTAACATCACCTAAATTAAATTTTATAGGTCAAAATTCTTATTTAAACTATGTACTATGCCTTAAAATCAAAGTCACATCTTGTACTTTAAAACTCGTCTACGTGACCCTCTCGTACTAAGATTTCACATCAAAGTCACTCCTATATTTTAAAACTCGTCTAAGTAACCCTCTCGTACTAAGATTTCACATCAAAGTCACCCCTATATTTTAAAACTCGTCTAAGTGACCCCCCATACTATGTATTAAAATCAAAGTCACCACTCGTACTTTAAAACTCATCTAAGTGACTTCCCATACTATGCCTCAAATCAAAGTTATACTTTATACTTTAAAACTTATCTCAATGATCTCTCGTACTATGATTTCACATCAAAGTGGCTCCCTCTATTAAAAATAAGATTACGCTATTAAGTAAAATAATTTAAGAGATTATTTATCAATAAAATAATTTAAAACTCGAAAAAGCATACACATTTTTACTTTTAATTTACTTGCCAATAAAATTATAGAAATCATACATCTCAAGCAAAGAAAAAATAGAAAAACAAAAGATAATAGAAAGACGAACAAACTAACGTCGAAGAAAAAAATAAGAAAGGTAGAAAGATAGCAAAAAGACGAACAAACTAATACGTTGACGAAGAAAGACAAAGATTGGAGTTGCAAAGAAAAATGCCGATAAAGGTTAAAGAAGAAATAAAGAGAGAAAAAAATGGATTAGGGTTTTGGGACTATTTAGTTGTAATCCTAAAATAAAAATAATCGAGGGATCACTTAGATGAGTTTTAAAATAGAGAGGATGAGTTTAATTTTAAGACATAATAAGAAGTATCAATAAAAATGTTGACTAATTTTATAATTACCTATGTCTTTTTTATTATCCCGTCAAATATTTTGTAATATATTTTTTCCAAATTTTTGTCTGCTCTGAGTTGCGCGGCGGCACGCCCTTTTTGGTCCCACTCTGTTTTCATCCCTCACATCTCTTCCGACGCTGCAGCAACTCGCATCTGCTGCAGCAAGCCTTTTTTTTTTTTTTTTTTTGTCCTACAAATTGTTTGCTGCAGCAATCCTTGCAGTAAGCTCCCACATTCCCCAAAGGAGTGCGTTGACTGTCGCCAGCCAACCAAGACCTCCTGCTGAAGCATTTTTTTCACCCTTTTTTTTTTTTTTCTTTCTGTTCGATCCCATCTTTTTCTTTTTCTTTTTCTTTATTCCTTTATTTTCTCCTCTTTTTCATGCACATCCGAGCAAACCACGATGACTTGCTTACTTTACGGAGCGAACCACGGTGGCTAAGCGCGGCAAGCCGTGGACATGATCCCTCTCTTTTATTTTTATTTTGATTTTTCTCTCTCAATCTACGTTACACTAAAAAGTTAGATCAAGATATTAAAAATATATGTTCCTACTACATCATCTAAAACCTAATATAAATTTCTTTAAAAGATCTTAATTATGATATATGAATATACTTAAGATTATCAAATCATGGATCGTTATAAAAATTTTAGGGATTAATTCATATATTTTCAAGACAAAGATAAGATGATAGATGGATTATCTGCATACTTTGAGGATTGACAAAGAATATTTATAGATTATATCACTTAGCAAGTCCTAGGAATTCTTCTTGCATAAAGTTTTTTTATTCTATTTTTTATAAATATATTTTCATAAATCCTATAATTATATTAAGCTCTATAAGTTGAATATGGGGTATTGCATTAACGCTAATCATCAAAATAATAAGGGAAAAAGACCTTGACACCAAACAAATAAAAATAAATAAATTTTCAAAACTAATAAATAGTGAGAAATACATGTCTTAAAATATAGACATAAGTGAGTTCATACATCGCATGTCAACTTTTGCTGCATTGGTTGGTCTCGTAACTGAGCAGCCAACAGAAATGGTTGTAAAACTATGGTTTTGTTTGTTTATCCGCGCTCCTCCAGTTTCTTGGTAAAAAAAACACTTAGCAGTCTATTTGTTTTTATAGACATCTAAATTTTTGAAAGGATATTTAAGTTCTTTTGAATTATAAGGGTAAAAGACAAAAAAAAAAAAAAGTTACTACTATCTATATTATTTGCCCTTTCACCTTCTCAATCTATTTAATCTCTTGTCGTTACTCCTACTATCGTTTTTTTTTTTTTTGTTATTCCTCTATATTCAATTATCTTATTGTTATTATTATTATTTTTTATCAAGTAGAAAACTTGAAACAGGACCAATTGACCCTACTTGACTCAACTAATAATCCAGTGATACGGTACCCCGAATCGACGTCGGATTAGGTTCTAGGAACTCTCGCCCGCGCCCGCGCCCGCGCCCTCGCCCTCGCCCTCGCCCTCGCGGACCACCGCCAAGAATCGATCCACCATCCATTCCGGCTTTGTTCGGTATGTCAGCAGGCAATGGGGTTTGCCCCTCCCTCGCTGCCACTCCCTGCTGGCCCATTAAATCCCAAAGTGCTGCGGCTACCGTTGCTTCTCCTGGGAACTGCTGCTGCTGCTGCTGCTGCTGCTTCCGGACTGCTTGGTGGATAAGACATCAACCCCATTCTCAAGCCTTTCTGCCTTCCTCCTCCTCTACCTGCGGCCTTGCGCACATGTTATCTGTCGAGGTAAAAGGCTGATGAGTGTCTCGTTGCAGAAGGAGAAGGTTCGTGCATGAGCATGTGTTTTGAGGGAGGACGAGGTTACTTGCTAGAGTGAGAAAACCAAAAGAAAAGAATTCTAAAGAATTATTTGCTCACCTTTCTTCGGATTCAGGACGACATCTCCACCCAAAGATGGCTCTGAAAAACGCTTTAGTTGAAGGATTGATGATGGGAGTATGTTTCGGCTTCGAGCAACAAACAGGAAAGAGACAGAGACATACATTCATGCAACGCAGGTCATGTGAGCCATACACTGTTCTCATCAACTCCACTGCAAGGGGGGAAGATATCAAGAGAGAAGGACCGGTGTCAGTTTAGCAGACATACCCAATCCATCAATCAACCCCACTCTACCTATTACTGCAAAAGTTACTTGTGATTCATCATGGCGTTAACATCTTTTATCTAAACATTCCCTCCTCAATAACCTGGGTGAGTTAGCATCAATGTAGTGTCGAATTAAGAAGAAGAATAAGAATAATAATAATAATAATAATAATAATAATAATAATAATAATAATAAGATCGTCTACATTAGCATTCTCAAATTTTGTATTGTAAATGGTTTGATAAATTTGTTGATGTATAATCAAAATAATGTGTTCAAAGTTGACATTGGTCCACAAAGATGACACAACCCATGATTTAATCATAAATATAATAACTTCCTGATCCCCGATTCACTTTACTAGAGAAGTTACTTGGCTTAGTAAATAATTATACTCTAAATAAAATTAGTTTAAATTAATTATTATCGAAATCAGACTACATAAAGATTTTACATTTCACGAGTTTGGAAGAATATCTTTTATATAATAATGCCTTGTGAAAAAAACAATGCTCAAACCTGGATAAAAAAAATGATGTGGAGCTGAAGTTCAATTCGAATTTGATGCTCAATATATTACAAGATCTGATGAATCGTGGAAAGGCTTTTTTTTTTTTTTTTTTAGTACTCATTGATACACTGATCAACCAATTCTATTAATATGATCTAAATCTACATTAGCCCACAGCTAAATCATCACATAATGTCTTGTATGCTGCACTCCAGTGCTTGAATTTCTCCGCTGCCACCCGCTCACGCCTCGAAGGAAGGTTATGGTGGCATGTTACTAACTTTAAAAAAAAAAAAAAAAAATACTGACTCCATATAACTATACCTTGGAACAAGGGAAAGCACATGCAAAAATCAAAATAAAAATTGTAGATAGCAAATATAAGAGTGTTTTGTTGTTAGGAAAGAACCAAGAGCTGAACTAAATTGTACCGCGTTGGAGTTTCCACCTATGGGGTGTAACCAAGACCTATTTCCACAAAGTGCATACCATTCAATTTCAAGATTTCTTAAACATGGAGCAACTAGATTAAGTTGATGATCTTTAAATAAATTACACTTCATGGAACATAAGACTATTCTTTAAATAATGCTAAATCACTAAAAACACAAATTTATAAGCACACAACATAAAACCCACTCAACATTTAAAAAATCTTTAAATTTCATAAATATCAATGCTCCAACATAATAAAAGGAACAATATTTAGCACTCTCAGATATTAATTCTTTGCATACAACTATCAGAACTCAGGAGACTTCTATTCTCCGCTTCTTCTTATAATATTATATGATCCTTTATTAATTGAATAAGATATATTATATATTATTTTAGATTCTGATAAAATATATTATTTAATATTAAATAAAGTCTATATTATATTAGGATATTTTAGGGGATGTTCTTGATGGAAAGAACTCTCCTAATAACTTACCCTCTACTCTCGCCTATAAATAGATAGGACCTACTATAAATCTAATGCACGAAAAGTCACAGAACGAAAATATATAATAGAGTCAGAGAGATTACGGTTATTCTCTCGATCTTCCCAAAACTATTAATTACAGTGGTCCTGTGAAAGGATAAGAAGAGAGAAGGGGTCTAGATCTATTCTAGTTCTCCATGTAGATTGATATTCGGCGTTATTCAGATCCGACAAGCAGTGCTCTTGATTTCAAATCCCGACATAATAGTTTTCTACATAATAATTTACATAATTATAATTTTTGTGTCAACAATTGGTATCAAAGCCTAGGTTTTGAGATCAAAAATATTAGATCTATTATTTTGTTTATGATGCGTTGATATGATATATGATCGATCTATATTCCTATCTGTTAAATTCAATCATTTGCTTGCGAACGATTTTTGATGGTTGTTGTGCATCGTGGAAAAGACGCAGTAATCTTGCTGCGTTTTTTGTTGAATCTGCCTGCGGCAATGCTGCACTCAACAACATGTTCGCACAGGGCAGAGACGGCGACGGTCATCCGTCGACATCCATGCGCGATGCCGATTAGGCGATGGCGCATGCGAGGCAACCGTGTGAAGGTCAGCGGTTTGCCATAAAGCGGTGACCACAACCGCATGGCAAGCGACCACGCGCAAAGGTCGACGACCTCACACGCCACCGGTCCAGATGCAATGGCGCCTTCCGATGGTGTGTAACACGCAATCGCATTGCATCGTGTAGCGAATCGCAACCTACGGCGCAAGATAAGTCGCTTAGCGGCACAAGCGATGGCGGCGGGAAGAAGTTAGGGTTTTTTCTTAAAAAAAATTACAGTTTTACCATTAAGTGAAAATTATAGTTTTACCATTAAGTAAAAAATTATAATTTTGCCATTAGGCTTAAATTACAGTTTTACCATTGATCGAAATTATAGTTTTATCCTTTGATTGAATAGGATTATTTATAGTTTTACCATTTCTGTGTTTTATTAATCCTACAGTCTTTTATAAAATTTATACTTCTTTTAATTATAATTTTGCCATTGTAAAATTGAGAAATTATGGTTTATTTTCTTAATTATAAAATTGATCAAAATATAATCTAATAAAAGTTAATCATGATTATATTTTGATTATTTATTTATTATATTTATTTTGATCAATTTATTTAACTGGACTTATGAGCTTCTCCAATTAAATAAAATTAATTAATTTAATTTAAAATATATAAATTATTATTTCTTTATAGTTTTTCATATGAATTATTAATTACATATGTTAAATCCAATTATTAGTTTTTAGATATTTATGAAGTTATTCACATACAAATGTTATTAATTATGAAATAATATTTATTTTTCACATTAATGTATGATTTATGTATTATCATGATTATAATTATCATATCAGTTTTTTTTGTGTTGATTAAGTGTTCAATAATTATTATGGTTATTATTCTATTATTGAACTATTTCAGCATAAATTAGTTCAAATGAGTATGATGAATATTATTTATATTTTATCTCCTTAAATTATACCTGATCGGTAGCTACCAAAGTAGCCTGGGATGATAGGGTTATAAGATATGAAAGATAATTAAAGTCTTATCATTCATAGGATAATTTAATTTATATTTTATATTACTGGATTTATCTTGTAGTCACCAAAGTGGCATAGATCAATGATTTTTAAAATTACATCAAGGAACAAGTCCTTAATGACATTAAGGAAATAATATTCAAAATTACATGTATAATTAGGAGATTTAGATAATCCTAAAGGATAATCTATTTTAAGATGAGGTAGGATGATACTGTTTTGGATATCCTTGCAGTTTAGAGTTGTATACCCAAAGGTAACGAAACTATTCCATAGATGGTATCAGTCCTCCATAAATGATCTTGAGTGAACACTAGATATGTCAATATTTTTACCCAAAGGTTAAATATTGATGATATCAATAGTTCATCATATTTTGATAAAACTAAAAGTATTAATATTATTTTATATTATACAGTGGTAATTCTATCTATACATTCTCATGCTTCTAGTGTCCTTGTACTCTCTAGATCAAATTATTCAGAATGGTTAGAGTATATGCAATTTACATTAGGTGTATTAGATTTTGATTTGACATTGCTTGTTGAAAAGCCCGCAGAATTAATTGACAAAAGTATTGTGCAATAAGTCAATGAAATGAAGGCTTGGGAAAGATGTGATAGACTCAGTTTAATGTTCATAAAGATGACAATTGTAAATAATATAAAGACTTCATTACCAGTTGCAACTAGCGTACGTGAATATTTAAAGGTTATTGAAGACATATTTAAATCTGATGATAAGTCATTAGTTGGCACATTAAAGAAAGAACTAACTACAGCTCAGTATGATGGTACTCGAGGAGTTCAAGATCACATCCTCAATATGGCTGACAAAGTTACAAAATTTAAGGCGTTGGGAATGAATGTTGATGAATCTTTTCTTATACAATTCATTCTTGATTGTCTTCCTTCTCAATTTGGCCCATTTAAGATTCACTATGATACAAATAAGGATAAGTGGAACTTGAATGAGTTAACTAGTATGTGTGTTCAGGAAGAATTAAGATTAAGGCAGGAAAGTTTATATAATGTACTGACTACTATTCAATGAGTTAGTAACAAGAAAAAAAAATTGAAGCATCATCTATCGAAGAAATTTGCCGGGTCTAGAAGTGTTATACAAACTATTGAAAAGAAAGTTATTTCAGTAAAATGCTTATTTTGTGGTAAGAAAGGACATATAAAAAAGGACCGCATTAAACGTAGGACTTGGTTCGAAAAGAAAGGTATAAACTTAACCTTTATATGTTTTGAATTAAACATTACAGAAGTTCCTTCTAATATATGGTGGATTGATTCTAACGCTTCAACTCATGTTACTAATAATATGTAGGGATTCTTTTCAATTCAGAAACCAAAAGAACATGAAAGATTCATAATTATAGGAAATCGTTTCAAAGCAAAAGTGGTATCAGTAGGGACTTATCGCTTACGCCTAGAGACGAGTTATTTGATAGATCTGAATGACACATATTTTGTTCCTATAATTTCTAGAAATTTAATTTCTCTACCTAGAATTGATGAGTTAGGATACTGTATTTCATTTGGTAATGCTAAACTCAGCATATTTTATGATTCAATAAAAGTTGGTTCTGGAATTCTATGTGATGGTTTGTACAGAATTAATTTAAATCTTGAGTTTGTAAATAGATTATTAACCCTACAATCAAGTATTGGAATGAAACACAATTTCAATAATGAAAGATCTTCTATATTGTGACATAGACGTTTGGGGCATATCTCCAAGGAAAGAATTGAAAGATTAGTGAAGGATAATAGTTTATAAAATTTAGACTTCACTTATTTTGTTATTTGCATAGATTGCATTAAAGGAAAGTAAACTAAGCATACAAAGAAAAATACCACAAGAAGTAAAGGATTTTTTGAAATTATTCATACTGATATTTGTGGACCACTCCATATTTCCTATTTTATTGGAGAAAGGTATTTCACCACATTTATAGATTACCTATCCAGATATGACTATATTTATCTAACACATGAAAAGTCTTAGGCCATTGACATTTTTTAAGTGTACATAAATGAGGTCGAGACACAATTAGATAGAAAAGTTAAAATTGTCAAATATGATAGGGGTAGTGAATTTTATGGTAGATATAATGAATCCGATTAGAATATTGGTCTTTTTGCTAGATTCCTAGAATAATGGAGTATTTATACTCAATATGCATTACCAGGTGTGCCACAGTAGAACGATATTACTGAAAGGTGAAATCGTACTCTTATGGATATGATTAGGAGCATGATGAGTTATTCTTTTATACCCGAGTCAATGTGGGGTGATGCTCTTAGGACAACTATGTATATCCTGAACAGAGTTCCTAGTAAGTCAGTTTCATCAACTCCATTTGTATTATGGACTGGTAGGAAACTCAGTTTGAGACATTTACATATTTAGGGTTGTCCTGCAGAAATAAGAGTATTCAATCTATATGAAAAGAAATTGGATCTAAGAATAATTTCTTGAAATTTTATTAGTTACCCAAAAAGATCTAAGGGATACAGATCTTATTGCCCTAATCATGAGGATAATAGAATATGGTAATGCAAAATTCTTAGAAAATGACAAAATCAGTGGGAGTCAAAAGTCTCGAAGGATTAATTTTGATATTAAGGAGATTCAGACTTCTTTTCCTATATTATCCCCTATTCGAGAAATTGTTGTTCCTCAAATCAATGAGAGAATTGATGAGGGTGAATAACAAAATAATATTGATGAATTCTCACATGATGTTGATGTTGTTGCTGATAGTCTATAACAATTGGTAGATTTGAGAAGATCTCAAAGAAAAAGGAAACATGCAATTTCTGATTATTATATAGTATATTTGTAAGAATTATATTTTGATATAAGAATGAAAAGAGACCTCTTATCATTTTCACAAGCTATAGAAAGTAATGATTCTAAAAAATGGTATGATGTAATGAAAGATGAGTTAAAATCAATGGACTAGAATGGTTTTTGGGAACTTGTTGAATTGCCTAATAATTGTAAAAGAGTCAGCTGTAAATAAATCTTTAAGACTAAACGCGATTCGGTGGGCAATATCGAACGATATAAAGCTAGACTTGTGGCCAAAGGCTTTTCTCAAAAAGAAGACATTGACTACCATGAGACCTTTTCTCCAATTTCTCGAAAGGACTCATTATGAAGAATATTCCTTATGAGTGCACAATTGAAAGTCTATTATTATATACTCAAATCTGTACAAGGCCAGATATTAGTTTTGCAGTGGTAATACTGGGTACATACCAGAGTAACCCAGGAATGGAATATTAGAAAGCTGTAAAGAAAGTAATGAGATATCTGCAAGGGACAAAAGATTATATGCTCACATATAGGAGATCAGATTAGCTTGAAGTAACGAGATATTCAGATACTAATTTTGCAAATTACCTCGATGCTAAGAAATCCACTTCAAGATTTGTGTTCATGCTAGCTGGTGGGGCAATTTCTTAGAAAAGTGTAAAATAATCACTTATTGCATCGTCTACGATGGAAGCTGAATTTGTGGCATGCTTTGAGGCCACAAATCAAGCTTTATAGCTGCAGAATTTTATCTTAGGACTTGGTGTGATCGACTCAATTACCAAGCCGCTGAAGATATTTTGTGATAATACTGTAGCAGTTTTCTTCTCTAAGAATAACAAGCACTCTAGTGGTTCCAAGCACATTGAGATAAAGTACTTGGTGGTTAGAGAAAGAATCCAGAAACAATAAGTGTCAATTGAAAATTTGAGCACCACTATGATGATTGCTGATCAATTTACTAAAGCTTTGTAGTGCAAAATATTTAAAGAACATATTCTTAGAATGAGGTCTGTGAGCAAGCCATAAAAGATATGGTGATGTATGTTTAAGTGGATGTTATTATTGATATTTCTTTTATATAATTAAAGTTATTTGCTTCTGCTATCCTGTTTGTGTTTATGATTATGAATGGAAGAAATAAGATTGTCTTGACAAGACAAATTACAGGGGTCATTATAGACTATATAGGGAAAGACTAACATTGTTATAGTACATAGAAGAAAGTGTGACATTGATGACATACAACAGCTATGACTCACATTGATAGTTGGACTGGATATAATATTATTATGCTTATTGGACTTATTGATTTATTTTTAAAATCATGGCCATGTATAAAATGATTTTCAAAAATTTTAAAATCTAATTATATATAATTATTTTAAAATAAATTTTCTTTTGTTTATTTTGATTTTAGATATCTTTTATATCTTATCAATTAATGGGCCAAGTGGGAGAATGTAAGATTATGTGACTCTTTATTAATTGAATAAGATATATTATGGATTATTTTGAAGTATGATAAAATATACTAGTCAATATTAAATAAAGTCCATATTATATTAGGATATTTAAGGGGATGCCCTTTGATGGGAGGAACTATCCTAATAACTTATCCTAAACCCTCTGCTTTCGCTTATAAATAGACAGGACCTACTATAAACCTAATGCACGGAAAGATACAGAACGACAATAGGAAATAAAGTTAGAGAGATTATGATTATTCTCTCAATCTCCCCAAAACCATCAGTTACAATGGTCTTTTGAAAGGATAAGAAGAGAGAAGAAGGGGTCTAGATCTATTCTAGTTCTCCTTACAGATCGATATTCGACGTTATTCAAATTCGACAGGCGGTGCTCTTGAAAATCTAATTAGATCTCGATTAGATGATATCTAAAGATACGCATCGTAAACAGATCTTGTATTATTTGATTTCAAATCATGACATAATAATTTTTTACATAATAATTTACATAATTATAATTTTTATGTCAACACTTTTAACTTTAAGGGATTAGATGCCTACAACCCAAAATCCAACCACCTGCTGAGTAAAGAATATCAGTTTCATCATCTATTCCATATGTCTAACTCCAAAAGCTTTTCTGAGAAGCATGGCCAGCAGAACTCCGCCAAAAATCTTGAAACTTTATAATACCATTAATAGCATGACGCCCCTCTAGATGCAGAAAGAAATATAGTGTCAAAATCATCATTGTCATTTGTATATAATTTCAAAAGCTCCATTCCCTATCAATATATATCAATAAAACAAAAAAAAAATCTGAGTTTACTTTAAATAAATAAAACTGCAAGATCCACAAATTAATCAAATAGTCCTTTTTGTTACCTGAACTAATTTAGCTTGTGAATTTTACAAACCTATAACTCGCACCATGTATTTGTAGCTCAAAACAAAAGAAGCAGACTGAAAACTGAAATTTGACAACTTCATCTCGAAAGTGTGCCACAAGATGAACTTCAACAGCAACACATAAAAGTCTCAGTGATCTTCCTAGTGGAATAATAACAAGCATATAGAATTGTATCTTTCATAAACATCTCATTTGTTCTGACAAATAATTATGATACTTGAGCTTACGAACAAAAGATTATTCAATTATCCATTGCTTTAAAATAAACATCACCCAGTAGCACATTGTCATTTTCCTTCTTGGTGATTCCAATGTCTAGAAAATTTTGGAGCACTGAATGGATTGATTTAAGTTTTCCTTCTACTAACCGAGATGTCCCTCAGGTATGTGCGAGTTCACTGTTGTGTTTGATTTGGCATGACCAGGGATTCAGATTTCAGATATCAGGTTTGGGAAACCAACAATTTTTAAATTATCTACAGAGGCTTCTCAAGTTTGATGAAGTTGACTGTTCATAATATAAAACATTGCACAAATAACACAGATATCCTTACTTTTATTCCTCCTATATGATTCCCATTTTGGTTTATGAAAACCATTCTTCTTTACTCCCTTACTTAACAACCCTGATGTGTCATGAATTGATGAGTTCTGTTCATCTTCATTAAGCCAGCTCTGGGATCTCAAAGAAAAATGAAGAAAGAAAGTCCACAGAATAAAACAATGTCCTCTGGAAAATTAAAAAAAAAAATCAGCACCAAAATCATGACAAATCAATAGTGCATCAACTGTACAATAGAAAAACAAAAACTTATACAAGTAATTCAAATGTATCACTTATTCTATAATGTAGAACGTTTCAGTCAAGTGCCCTGAGAAGATGTTCAGATCACTAGGTTATCACAAGTAGTTCAGTAAAAGCAGTAGCCAACCTTCAGTGGCATGCTTAACTTACATAGCCAAAGGAAGACGTAGGAACATAGTAGCTTGGAACCCAGAAAGCTCTACTATGAAAACAGTAATTACACCTACTCTCAAAGTTTCCTAGATCTTAATCACAGTTCCTATGGAGAGGATAAGGGACCTGAATGAAATTGTTAAAAGCTAGCACTCGTTCTCCTAATCATTAGATTATCATCTTTCTGGAATGACTTTGCTCTTCTTAATGTAGAACTCAAATATTACCTAAAATAGGAATAAAATCCTTAAACTCAATGACGAGGTGGCCATGGATTCAGAAACATTATCCATGAAAAGCATGAGGGGATGAAGCTAGCACACTACAAGACTGATCAATCCTATTGGCCTAGGTGGAATGTTTGAAAGCAAGTTTTTTGAACAATGCATAGAACATCATATCCAAATCCTCCAGCTTAATTGCTTAGATTAAAAAAAGGGAGAGAGAATACTATCCAAGAACAGTCTAAGATACTTGTTTCTTAAACTCTTCCATGTTTTGTCTATGACGAAAATAAAGCTGAATCAACCTTGCTTCAGACAGATACCAAACACTTAAGAGATAACAAGGTATATGATTTTCTTAATGTTGGAAAAAGAATCATGCTAGTCATCAACCAATTGATACTGAAGTGCTTGGAACACCAAGTTGAACTCTGAATCCTAAACCTTAGAGCTTTTCCAATTTGAACACAGAGAAGCAAGAACATACATTTACGTTCTGCACATGTCCAAGAAACTAGCTCCCACTTTGTGATAGTAACCATGGATGAGAAACAAGAATCATGTTGTTGGTTCAATGCTTTGCATAATAAACAGAAGTTTAGTCTTAGATTTAATCATGAACAACAACCAACTTCTACAAAACAATACGTATCATAAAAAAAAAAAACTGTTAGCATTGCTTCAGACGTCCAGTTTCCTATCCCTAATCTGTACAGACCATATATAACATAATCTGTTCTACATCAAAAGGTGAAAAAAGAAGGGAAAATTTCTGGAGCTCAAAGTATGCTGCATTTCAAATAATGGCAACATAAACTCCTAGAGAACTGTTCCAAATTATGCGGCCAACGAATCAAAGCTCAGCTTTTAAGCTTGGCTCTCATATGACACCTCGTGCAATATGTTTAAAAGGTGGACATTGCACTTGTTGCATATTGAAAAATGAGAGACTGAGTTTCATATCGGACAATTATCATTATATCCTCCTATAGCTATGGATACAGCAAGCGTTGGAGACAGGGAATATACAAGGTTGCTTAGGCAAATACAGCTCAGGTTGGTTATGGAGAGTTTTCTTGAACACAGGGGCAATATTGGGAGGGAATTGTGGCTGGGTTGGTTGGTGTATAAGACATCCATTGAGAAACAAGGCTATGGAAAAAGGAAAATATTCACTTTAGACAATTTAATGTAGTTGATAGAATCTAAGAAGTGTGAGCAGATATGGAGGAAGGAAAATGTTTGACTTCAAACAGCTCAATTTAGTTGATGCAACCTCAGAAATGCAAAGGAAATTATGTGTTGCAAAGATTGTGTGTAGAGTGCACAATGGACGTAATGCGAAATGAAGACAATAAACATCGGTATGGAAATGTTTTCAGTTAAACATGTAAACAAGAATGGCCAGGCAAAGAGAAAACAACAGCCAACAGCTTAGTAGTTCTAAACTTCTAATAATATCTTTGAAAAGACTAATAGCCTTACAACATAATATATAAACAGCCTTGCAAGTCACAGGTAGATAAATGTCAAGTAGAATACACAAAACCAACTAGGCTAGCAGAAAGAAAAGTTCTCATATATTAAAGTCAAACCTGAAAGAGGTGCTCGGCATAGTCTGAGAGGCTGTAGACCACTATCCTTTTAAATTCCATCTCTCTATTCCATTTTGCATAGTAGTTGAGTCGCCCAAAATATTAATCATGGAGAACATTATGCTCTCTGACAATAAATATATTGACTTTAATTAGAACCAAGAAAAAGTAGTACGCTTTAATATGTAAGAAGAATCCACTTCAAGTTTTCACATAAAGTAAGAAACAAAGGCAAATGTAAGACTAACCATATAGCATGCTCATAATAAAGTTTTTTTGCTACCATGTGAAATAAAAATAGTCTTAGACACAAATGGTTGGAGTTGCTTGTCCATTAAAAAGTTAGTTATTGAGGTATTTCAAACTAACAAAGAGAGAAAAAAAAAAATACAACACAGGATATTATTTGGAGGAACGAAAGAAGAAAGAAGCGGAAAAAAAAAAAAAGTCCTAATTTAATTGAAAAGGAATGTGCTTTCTAAAGCAGAGATATAAGAAATGAATAGAAGCAAGGATGCTCAACTGATCAGAAAGTTCTGCAAGCCAAGAGGTGAACCATGACATACCGTTCGAAGTGAACCATCTTCCTGAAGTAGTTCTCAACAAAGGCAAACTTGCGTTTCAAAAGTAATGTAGGTGGACACCACAATTTCGCATAGCAGCATCCGTGGAGGCAAATAATTCCCAACACGCTTAGCCTATGAAGTTTCAGAGGGTCATCGAATTACAGATTTCGATCCTCCCTTCATCACTTACCCTTTTAAATAAATATAATATAATATAATATAATATAATATAAAATCGATCAGAACTCATGAAAGTACCAAAACTTCTCTTGCGCTGCAAGACGGGGGTGGATGGAATGGAAGAAGGAGATGGGCACTGCCCAGGGGAGGGGGAGCGGGAGCGGGAGTAGCGCGGGGGGCCGACGAGGGCGGATCGCAGCGACCACGACGTTCATCTTGATGCCGCCGGCTCGCTTCGGCTACCTTCCTGCTCTTGGATCGGGAGGTCATTTTGAAAATGGGCTTACTAAGCCCAGGGCTCGGTTCTAAGCCCCAACCCGATCCGCACTTTTGATTTATGTATGCAGTCAGTAGCATTAGTGATACATTTCTAATCCGCGTCCAATGAAATCAACAACCACCTACTTGAAGAGGCTCAAGCTACATGGAAAGGGATATATATATTTGGAAGCAGATATGTAGAGCTTATTGGCCATCTCTACTCGTCAACTGGCCCACCTTCCAACTTGATGTCTCTTGCCAACATGGCACGAGTAAGTTGCTGGGTCAAACACCTTCCCGCATTTGAAGTACTTGAACTAATTTTGCTTGCATGCGTTGTTGGAATGCTCAATACAAAGTTTCTATTCAATACAAAGTTTCTACATCCAAAATAGCAAATATATGTCACATTGTTTTGCATCAGCAACTCAAATCTCAAGATCGAGAAAATGAGTGTTGATGGTGAGATAAAGTTGCTCCTCTACGGTCTGATCTGATCTTATCCTAGTGATTCAAATTTGAATTAACAAAATCGATGTATATTGGTCCATCTTAAGTTCTACATTATTGATGAGACAGCCCCGCGTATTGGACCACCATTGACGTGGACGTAACAATGAATGCGTTATGACACATATACACACACACAAAAAGGCATAAAAAAAATTAAATTACCTTATGATTAAATTAAATATTATTTAATTTCAATCATAATTATTATGACCAGGTCCCCAATATACTCTGTAGTAGAGAGAAGATTTGAAGTTAAAATCCTTTATGATAATTCATCAAAATCTTTATCAATTAAATTAATCACTACTTTTTAATATACTGGATGAATAAGATCTTAAACTTTTAATATTTGATAAATGAATCTAATACATCACTTGGAGCTACCAAGGAAATCCACACGATGCTAATCACTTATCTATCCATTTCACACAAATAAATATTTTTCAATAAACTTTTCTAATAGTCATCTGTCTAAATGAACATTCAAAAGACTCCATTTCAAACAAATAAATATTTTTCAACAAACTTTGGTAATAGTTTTCTGTCTAAATGAACATTCAAAATACTTTGCAAGTCTTGCACAATATTTTAAGATTGAGCAGCAGTGAACTATGTTTTCTCCAGTGAAGTGAGCTGGTCAAATAGGTGGGTGCATGTACCTTGCTCTTTCTCTTCGCTTTTTGAAGGTACAGATTTGTAATTCGACATTGACCGATTCGTCAAGACATTGGATTCCGGGAACGCATCATTCTTATCAAGTCACAAAAAGCTCTAATTTTATATTGGATTCATGATTCATCTGTCAATTATTTTGACAACTTTGGAACATGAAACTTACATAGACTCACGTGCATGGTTTACCAGTAAGATAGGACACATTGCATCTCCTTCCCAAGCCATCATTGTCTGCTAAAGTTTATTCATGGGGCCGACCTTTCTGCTCTACCTTTTCATGGAGCCTTTGTTTCTTCCATCCAACTCTTCCGGTACACCATGCTTAAATGCCACCACCAACAACAATGGTAGTCCTGCTGATAACACCATGAAGGAAGAATCTACATCATTTGAAGTGGCAGCAAGCAGCTGGAAGAAAAGCTGGGAAGAGATGAGGATTACGCAAACGAAGAAAAAGATGAGACTCGACAAGGCTTTTGTGGCAGCCGGAAGAAAAGATGGGAGAAGAAAATGATTAGGCAAAGTAAGGGAATGTTGAGACCTGCATCATGATGGAAGAAGACGATACTTTCCATCGTTAGATCATCATCATCTTTCTTCTTTCTGAAAAGACAACTATTCTTTCCCTTGATTTAGTACCGATCCACCTACTCAATTCTGATTGATATCAAATATACTCTTATTATTATTATTATTATTATTATTATTTACTACTACTATTACTATTACTACTACTATTACTACTACTACTACTATGAAATTTGCTTTCATTGGAAGTGCGTATTACTGCCAAAAATAAGTTGTTCTTTCTGTGCAGATTTTAATTCGTAAGAAATAATCAACCACTTCTCAGCAAGTTGCATAAACAAGATGCACGCGCAAGATGAAGGTAGCAAAATACTACTACTACTACTACTACTACTACTATTACTATTACTATTATTACTATGAAATTTGCTTTCATTCCAACTGCGTATTACTGCCAAAAATAAGTTTTTCTTTCTGCGCAGATTTTAATTCGTACGAAATAATCAACCACTTCTCATCACGTTGCATAAACAAGATCCAAATGCAAGATGAAGGTAGCAAAACATACTCTTGATTGCAGCGGTTTCAAGTTTGCAACGCTGAAGTAGGTTAGAGTAGTAATTGTAAGTGAAGTCAAGCTCTTGAGATGAATGTTGGAAATCAACATCGATAAGCATCTACAAAAGACCTAATAATAATAATAAAGTATGCATGATTACAACCCTTAGACCCATAATATGCAACTCTTCTCTCTTCCTCTAATGGGATTTGTTTCTCTCATAGGGGAAGATCATACTTCTCTTTATATTCCAGACTCAGGACACTAGGACTTATCACAATCCTCTCAATCCTTATTTGATTAAACTATTAGCTTAGCGTCTCCTAAATCAATTAGATAATTATCTTATTATTTCTAAATTAATTAAACTTTTATTAGCAATGTTTTAACACTTCTCCATAATATTAATATCCAAGTTTGTCCCTTCAAAATTAAAATAAAAAAATCTAATGGCGAATATTTAGCGAAAATATTTTGTAAGGTGTTCTCCTTTGTTATAGCAATTGAACTTATCATTCTTTCAACAACTATGGCGAATAGATTGAGCTCTTAGGGGGCAATAACTATAGTCTTGTCAAAAGAACTTTTTGTGTTTTTATGAGACTGTTGCTTGAGTGTTAATCGGATCCATCAATACCTCTTATTGGATAATAAAGATTCATCATCCTTAATTTCTTCGAATCAGTTGTATGTTTTGATTCTTTCTCAAATTTAATAGGTTCTTCAATTTGAGCAAACTTATATCTTTCAAAAGTTTCAACTAAAGATTATACTTTTTCTCAGTGGAGTTTCTTCTGATGAACTAGGTAGAGTCTAAGATGACGAATAACTACTACTCGAGAATTTTCTTTAGAAACATTAATGTTCGACATTGAAGTAGAGCACATGTTCTCTAGTTTCAACTAACCCAACCATTAGCATTCAATGTGCAACTGAATGTTGATTTGAAAAGATTCAAACATTGGTTAATAACTATATCATGCAGCTCACCATATTCGTCCAATGTTATAATATCACCATCTTCATCAACATAACTAACAACAATATCAACTTCTCGACTAAATTTAAAAGGTCAAAGATCTCCCTTCTCAATCTAGTTATATTATGATCTATGTCCTTGTAGGCATTAAACCACTTAAATGTATCATTGTACCTTATCTTAATCACAAAATCTCACTTATTAATAGACTAACATGTCAAAAGTAAGGGATGTTGGTTACAGGTGCCTTATAAGCTAATCACGTGAGTGATGACATGTGTGACACGCTATGTGATCTTTTTATTTATGATTAATATTGGTATATTCTCATATTATATTATCTGTAGAATATATATATATATATATATATATATATATATATATATATATATATATATATATATATATATATATATATATTGTGATGTCCTTAGTTCTGTGCAATGAGAATTATATCGTGATGACATCACGATAATGAGATCAATTCACCTTTAAACACAAATCCTAAATAATCTGGTCATAGGTTACTCGAGATGGACATCGAGATAACTAGATAAACCGGTATACTATATACCCGTCCATATTATGGAGGCGGTTGGTCTCATAGCCACTTGTGTGGAGACACTAAGGATATAGTACATGTGCTTATTGGAGAATGAGTTCACTGATTGATCCGCTTATGAAATATTGTATGGTTAATGATACATAATATCAGACAACGATTTCATAGTCCCAGTTGTGTATCTGATCCTTTGACTTGAGACACCAATAATGTCTTGTATGAGTACTTCTTTCCTTGACGCTAGACATACAAGTTTGGAAAGTTCTAGATATAGTACAATTGGTTATCGAGATTGGTAGCCAACCTTACGAAGACAATTGAGTGTCAATAGAGGATCATCCACTCTTGGTATCATGAGAGAAATATCTCTTATGTGCTTGCTCAGACAAATCCCTAGCCAGGATTATTTGGATTAAGAGAGAATGAGTTCTCTAAGAGAATCCAATTAGAGTGAGACTATGATAGATTATGTATGTGACATGATAGTACCATGTCCAATATACGATCTCTGGGATATTAGTTAAATGAGAGATTATAGATACATTGTAACTATAGACAAACAGGTCTGATGGATTTGATCCCCCCTGTAACATCTAGGGACTATGACTTAGTCTCATAGTACGTCCATAGTCGATGAGTCGAGTAAATTATTATGGAGATAATAATTCACTATATCAGAAGGAGTTCTGATGGGAGTGAATTACAGCCAGCTCGGTATCGGGTCTAGAAGGTCACACACATATGGTGGATGTTTCAGCGAATAGAGGATTGGATGAAGATCCAATTAGACTCTATTCTCATTAGATGAGATCCTATGCTAATAGGTTTCTTGGTTGAGGCCCAATTAGAGGTCTAAAGAGATTATTAGATAAAGATCAAATAATGCTAGGTTAGTGGATAATTGGATGGAGATCCAATATCTACCAAGGTAGGAGCCCTAGGATTTTTTGGTGGCTCTCTATAAATAGGAGGGAGACTCATAATTGATCGGCTACAGCTTTGGCCTCCCCTCCCTATTCTCCTCCCTCTCTCTGCACAAAGAGTTGCGAGATTAGATCGGAGGAGTTTCACTATAGAGATCCATTGTGTCGATACCACTAGAGGGGAAGACGCTTAACTTCCTTCATCCTCTCCATCCAGATCTGGATCACAGGGTTATATGATCTCCCTAGGTAAATCAATCTATCATATAATGCAGTTCTTTTTCAGTTTTTGTAGCTTTCTCGAGATCCCAATCTTTTGTACAATGATTTGATCTACGTGGGAAACTAGTTTTTTATTTTTGATTTTTGCTTCATATGTAATGCTCCCGCTGAGGTTTCCCAACAGGAGATTTGTGAGCAACATATTTCTGACAAATAAGATATAACATAAATAAATAATATATAGATTTTATGAAAAAATTAATTAAGATATGGACTTTTATCTTAATGTGCTCCTACTATTTTTCTTGTAAATCACGCAACACCCTTGGCACATGAAACAAAAATCTCCGATAGACTTCTAGTGGGGATCGTAATCCAATCGACGTCTTAATGCAACCTCAAGTGACTTGACCAATTACACTAAGCCTAAAAGGTAGGTAACTCTTACCAATCACAACTTCTTGTGATTCCCGTCATGTTCAGCCTCCGAATCATCAGGGTCTCGATTGCTCGACGAACTATAAAGTTCAGTTAAGTCATCACTATCGCTACAAGATGAGTCTGATTCGATGATATACTCTCGAATGACTCGACTAAGCATACTATATCCTCAGGTCACTTGTGACAACTCTAAATCATATGCAAGATCTCGATCACATAAATTGGTGAGCCTCGAGTGACTCGACTAATTCAACCTATGTCGTGATATAATTTCTTCCTATAATAATGGAAGGCCACATGAGTCAATTTTATTGCCTTATGCTCTCCAACTTAATATTATCATAGGAGAGGTTTTTGTTTTGTATTAGTCTCTTAATACGTCGTGTCACACATATACATATTCAATATATATTTATATATATGTATATATAAATATAAATATAAATATAAATAAATAAATAAATATATATATATATATATATTAGATGTATAACATATATCACATATACAAGTCACATCGGATGATCATGAGCCATCACTATTAGGATCAATTGACACTATAAGAGGGGCGGGATGTATGAATTAGTGCAAGTGTAAATTGACATTTTAATGAAATCTTTTCGTTTGGAGTAAAACCATAAATCAGAAGCATAACTTGAACTTGAAGGTGAGTAGGTAGATGTTTTAAAAACTTAATCGAAAGATGATGCTCTTACTTTTCTAATTACGAATAATTGTAAGTAGTAAATGAAGCAAATAAGGAACATTTACAATTTATAATGGTTCGACCTTAACCTTGGTCTATGTATACTTCCCAAGTCCTCATCCTTGAGGCACACCGACGTTCACTATCAATCTCTTTTGGGTGAAGATAAACCCTTACAACTTGAGCTTAGAAGGGAGATTCTTTATAATAATTTTATAACTCTTAGCTCACTCCCTTCCCCTTTTCTTTTTCTTACAATTCACATAAGTTTTTCACAAAATTTTAATCACAGAAATTGTTGTATAGAATGCAAGAAAACTTATAGTATTTATAGGCCTTGAAATACCGGTTACGGTTATTTGGAGTCAAAATTTAAACATATTCAAAATATTCGGTTATGGGTGGTTCACCCACTGACGCTAACGGTGCAATCGTCGAAAGCACCCCAAAAATAGGGTATAGGCAGTTCAGTCACCGTCTTGGGTAGTTCAGCCACCATCAGCCACCTGAAAACCTAGGTGGTGATGGTACAATCGCTGGTCACTAATAGTTCAACCACCAAAATTTTTGAAAAAGTGGTTCCCTTCACTTTTCCAATCCCAACTTGAACCATCAATTGACTACTTCCCTGGTCAACTAATTGAGCTCGACCTGAGCTCAATCCAACCTCATAGTGGACCCGATTGCCATTTTGAGTTGATTTGGATTCCTTTCAAATCACACTCAATTCGAACTCAAAATTAACAAATGACTTAAGGATTACAACCATATATTACCACCAAGCTTAATTAACAACCTTACTCCTGCAATCTGGCAACCTCCGGCATTCCCTACGGTGAGTCTCATGGTCTTCCTTTGGCGATCTCCCGGCGTATTCCTAGCGATCTTCCCGACACCTTCGGCGAAGTCCTAGCGAACTCCTCGAGAGCTTCCACCGCATCGTCCAAACCTTGCCCTGATTCCTAAGCTTGATCCTGGGTCCATGTCTGGTCTGTAACTCCTTTTCATCGTCGCGGTTAATATGCATAATGCTAACTATGACTTAATTAATTACAATCATGACCAATAAATCTACTTAAAAACCTTCCCAACTCCTGACAAGCTTTTTGGCTATCCCCGATAATCTTCCGATTAGTCTCGGTCTTCTTTCGATAAACTCCCTTGTGCCATCCTGGCAAGCTCTCGATGCACTCCAAGCGAGTTCCGAACTACATCGTCCTCACTCCAGTTCGATAACTGGACTTGACTTTAGCTAATCCTTTGATTGTAATATATCGTAGTTAATCTTGCATTAATCAACTTCAACAACCTTGTTATATTAACCCATTAATTGATTTCATCATCAAAAATTGAGATTCAACAGTCACCTAATATGATTAAGCCTGAGCCAATGGGCCTAATCACTCACAATAAGATCTACGTGTGTATCGGTGCATCTTCATACCTTATGATTATTGATCTCGTCATCATTCATTTCGTCGGATCCTCGCCGCATCACCATGCGTTGTGATCTCCTGCTAGGACAACGTGGGTCCTATTATCACCTCTATGCTTCCACCGTGTATCTCCATGTAATTGCAACATAATCACAAGCATGTAGGCTTGATAATAAATGAGAAAAACAGAGTCTCGTAGGGCCCAATTATAATAATAATCATATGTACATACATCACATCACATGGCTCATGATCATCCATCCATATCATACATCACATGTACACATCACCATATTGGATTAAATACTAGATAATAAATAATTAATTAAATTATTTATTTAATTATTTTTTTGAAAATCATTATATGTTAGAAATTTTTAAAATTATCAAAAGTATTTTCAGAATTTTAGATAAAAGGACAGGTCTAGGAATTTCTTAAATTTCGAGAGATAAAATCATCATTTTTGAAAAGAAGGCCTAGCCCTTTCTATGCACCTTTAGCGAGCCACCGTCGTTACCCTTGTGCAGGTGGGAGGTTGCCCTTGGCTGTAGGCGATGCCTCTACCCATAGGCGGCCTGCCTGCGGGCATTACGCCCATAGCTGTCCGCTCCTACAGGCGACATGGCCACTGGAGGGCGCCATCGTTATTGCACGCGGCCACCTGGCTCGCAGGCGACCGCACCTGCTAGCGCCCTTAACTTCAAGTGGTCACCCCTGTTGGCGATAGCCCTGGCCGCAGGCGACTACTCCTTGCGGCCTGACGCCCTTGCAAAAGGCCTGGCCGTAAGCGGTTGCCCTTGCCAGTAGCCCTAGCCTAATGCAGCCACCCCTATAGGTTGCCTGGCTGTGGGTGGTCTCCCCTATAGGCAACCTACCCGTAGGTGGCTACCCCCATCCTCGCTGTCTTTACTATGAATCGTAGCAAGAATGTGTAGAATAGTTCTATGCGATTCAATCTCATTACGTATAGTTTAAAAACCAATTTTTTTTGCACGAATAACCTATCTTTGATACCACTATTGGGAAATCTCAGCGGGAGTATAGATCAAAATTTTTTGTGCAGTAGAAGATCAAAAGAAAATCAGCTTCCCATATAGATCAAAATCAACATGCAAAGATTGGTGCCAAAAACTACAAAATAAAAAATATTGTCTTGTGAGAGATTGTTTACTTAGAGTGATCATATATCTTTGTTTTTTCAGATTCAGATAGAGAGGATAAACAAGGTCAAATGTCCTCCTCTCTAGCGGTATTCATACGATAGATCACTACAATGATACTCCTCCAATCACAGTCATAAATCTCGCAACTCTTATGCAAAGGGAGGGAGGAGAATAGGAGGGGGCGGCCAGAGGTGCAACATATTATATAAGAGCCACCATTGCCTCCTATTTATAGAAAGCCATAAAAATCCTAGGGATCCTGCCTTAGTGGGTATTGGATCTCCATCCATTTACCCACTAACCTTGGATTATTGGATCTCTATCCAATAATCTCCTTTGACCTATAATTGGGTCTCTTGCAGGAAGCTCATTAATGTCAGATCTCATCTTATAAGAATAGGGGTTAATTAGATCTCTATATAATCTTCTATTCACTGAATCATCCACCATATATGTATGACCCCTTAGGCCCAATACCAAGCTGGTCATGAATCCTCCCTATCAGAACTTCTTCTGACTCAGTAAATTATTATTTCATAATAATTCACTCGACTCATCAACTATGGATATACTAGGCCATTACACCATAGTCCCCAAATGGTATAGGGGATCTTATCCATTGGACCTGTCTGTCCTCGGTTACCATGTATCTAGAGTCTCTCATCCATCTAATATCTTAGAGATTATATATCGGGCATGGTATTATCATATCATATATGAAATTCATCTAAGTCTTGCTATAATCGGATTCTCATGGAGAACTCTTCTCTTAATCTAACCAACCTGATTAGGGATTTACCTGAGCGAGAGCATATGAGATATTCCTCTCATGATACAAGAGTATATGTTCCTCTATTAACACTCAATAGCCTTCGTAAGGTTGGCTACCAATCCCGATAGCTAATTGTACAAGATCTGAAACTTTTTAGATCTATAAGTCCGATATCAAAGAAATGATTACTCAGAAAAGGCATCCTTAGAATCTCAAGTCTAAAGACCAGAAACAGAATTGGGACTATGAAATCACTGTTTGACATTAGGTATTATTAACCATACAATATTCCATAAGCGAATCAATTAATGAACTCAGTCTCTAATGACCATTTGTACTGTATCCTTAGTGTCTCCATACAAGTAGCTATGAGACCAGTCGCCTCTATCGTATGGATGGGTATACAGTATACTGATTTATTTGGTTGTCTTGATGTCCCTCTCGAGCAAGCTATAACCAGAATATTTAGAATCTGTGTTTAAAAGTGAATCAGTCTTATTATCGTGATCTCATCACGATTCGATTCCCATTGCACAGAACCAAAGATATCACAATATACATATATATATATATATATACATACATATATATATAATATAATATAATATAAGAATATAATAATAATAATAATTTAAAAAGACTGTGCAGCATTTCACACGTGCCATCACTCACGTGATTGGCTTGCAGGGTACCTTGTAACCAACACTGCTAGCAATCGATGGTACCACCGCCTAAAATTTCTAATAAAGTACTTTTTAATACATTTTGTACCTGAGCTATACCATCTCTTGACCTTGCTATACCTCCTTCTAGGTCAACAAAATGAGCTTCCTAATGGGCTCAAATCAACCTTAATTAGGGCTTAATCAAGGACCAAAAGACCCTTAATTGATTTGGTATGGTTACACCTAAAACTAACTCAATTACGATCACAACTACTTCACTCTAGACATAATAAATTATAAACAAGATACTAAGTTGTCAGGCATGTCATTGGTTTATCCGGTGCTTCATCCAAACCTTCGACGCATTGTCCTCTCTTGTGACATATTGCCCAATCGGCATATTGACCTCTGCAATATCTGATTTATTGGAAAATCTCAGCTAGAGCATCACATAAAGATTGAGCCACGAGAAAATCTCAAAAATAAAAAAAATCACATCGTGTGAGAGATAATTTTATATAGGGAGATCGTATATCCCAGTTTTTCCATATTTGAATGGAGAGGATGAAGAAGGTCAAGCGTCCTCCTCTCTAGCTGTATTCACACGATGGATTTCTGTAGTAAAACTTCTTTAATCAGATCTCGTAACTCTTGCATAGAGGGAAGGAGGAGAATAAGAGGGGGTGGCCAAAGCTGCAGCCTATCAACTATGAGCCTCCTCTCATATTTATAGAGAGCCACCAAAAACCCTAGGGGTCCTGCCTTAGTGGGTATTGGATCTCTATCCAATTGCCCACTAACCTTGCATTATTGGATCTCTATCCAATAATCTCTTTTGGCCTCTAATTAGGCCTTATGAAAGGAGCCCATTAGTGTAGGTTCTTATCTAATGAGAATATGGTCTAATTGGATCTTCATCTAATCCTCTATTTGCTGAAGCATCCACCATATGTGTGTGACCCTCTAGACTCGATACCGAGCTGGTCGTGAGTTGCTCCTATCAGAACTCCTTCCAATATAGTGAATTATTATCTCCATAATAATTCACTCGACTCATCGACTATGGACGTACTAGGCCACTACACCATGTCACCAGATGGTAAGGGGGATCAAATCTATCGGACCTGTCTATCCATAGTTATCATGTATCTATAATTCCTCATCCAACTAATATCCCAGAGACCATATATTAGACATGGTACTATTAAGTTACATACGAAATCCATCTAAGACTCACTCTAATCAGATTTTCCCGGAGAACCCCTTCTCTCTCAATCCGAATAACCCTGGTCAGGGATTTGTTTGAGCAAGCATATATGAGATATTCTTCTCATGATACTGAGAGTAGATGATCCTCTATTGATATTTAATTACCTTCGTAAGGTTAGCTACCAATCTCGATAACCAGTTGTACCATATTTAGAACTTTCCAACTTGTAAGTCTAGCGTCAAAGAAATGAGTACTCATATAAGACATCATTGGTGTCTCAAGTCAAAAGACCAGATACACAACTGGGACTATGAAATTGCTGTCTGACATTAGGTATCATTAACCATATAGCATTCCATAAGCGTATCAATCAGTAAACTCATTCTCCAATAAGCACCTGTACTATATCCTTAGTGTCTCCACACAAGTGGCTATGAGACCAATCGCCTCCATAATATGGACAGGTATATAGTATACTGGTCTATCCGGTTATCTCGATGTCCATCTCGAGTAACCTATGACCAGATTATTTAGGATCTATGTTTAAATGTGAATCAATCTTATTATCATGGTATCATCACGATCTGATTCCCATTGCACAGAACCAATGATATCACAATATATATATTCTATAGATAATATAATGTGAGAATATGCCAATAATAATCATCAGCAAAAAGATCACACAGTGTGTCACATGTACAATCACATCACGAGATTGGCTTGCAGGGCACTTATAACCAGCATGATCTCCTTGGTGCAATGTTTGATTCTTCTAGCTCATTGCTCAAACTCATGCCATGAAGTCCTTCTGTTGACACATCGACCATTCCTCCAGCCCGACGTCCAATCTTCTAACATGTTCAATTCCGGCTCGACATTTGATTCCACTATTTTAATCGATTTGTCTCTCCTTGATCGAAACTAGTCCTGCACCACTCAAATGCATATTAGATCGTAATATTATCAATTGTTTTCATCATCAAAATCTAAGATTTAATAACATTCCAAGTCAAAACATATTTCTGAAATGGGTTTGATTAAATAATTTATTAAATTGATGTAATTTTTTGATAGCACTAATTCATCCTCCTATGTTCAGAGTCAAGTTTCTCTCATTTGGTTTAACACCCAAGGGATTAAATGACTTTTTTGGCCATCAAGAGGGTTACTATCACTCATCCTCCTATGTTCAATGGGATAGAATACAAATATTAGAAAACACGAATGAGGATCTTTTTAATTTCTATAGATTTTAATTTATAGAATATCAATTGAATGTAGTTTTCAAAAATCCTCTAAACCGAATGGAATGATTTTGAGTAGAAATCATTCTTGTCACATGCTAAAGCTATGAATGCTTTGTTTTGTGCCTTGGACATAAATGAGTTTAATCATATTTCGACTTATTGCATATGATATTTGGCATACACTTGAAGTTACATATGAAAGCATAAGTAGAGTTAAAGAATTTATGCTTACTCTCTAGCTACATAGTTTTAAGTTATTTCGAATGAAGCTAGGAGAAAATATTGGTGACACATACACCTATTTTACAGATGTTGTTAGTGGTTTAAAAGCTCTTGGTAAATTTTTTATTAATTTTAAACTTGCTAATAAAATTTTAAGATCCCTTCCAAAAAATTGGGATCTAAAAGTAACTACAATTCAAGAAGCAAAGGAAAAGGACTTAAAATTATTTTCTGCTTGAAAAACTTATCGGGTCATTAATGATCTATGAGATAACTTGTATGACACATGATGAACATAAGAATAATCTTCCAAAGTGTTAGGATCAATTAGCACTAAGTAAGATAGTGCAAGTGTAAATTTAAGTTTTAACAAAAAACTTTTTGCTTTAAGCAAGATAGACAAATTAAAGCTTTTCATAACAAGTGAATGATTCAAAAAAAATTGCTAAGTTAATTACTTAAAAATAACTTAAGCAGAAACAAGCAAATCTCAATAAAAGATAATTAACATCGAAGGGAAGTGCTTGACTTAGAACTTTACGTTCAAAAAATAAGTAAAAATCGAAAGTGTCTATTCAGTTGAAGTGAGTAATAAATGTAAGAATTAAGAAACACTCACAATTGTAGTGGTTCGGCACCAATGAGCCTATGTCTACTGCCGAGTCCTCTTTCTTGAGACACACCGACATCCACTACCGATCTTCTTTGGGTGAAGACCAAACCCTTACACTTCGAATACAAGGGAGACTTCAAGAATTTTTTAACTCTAACCTCTCTCCCTTCCCCTTTTCTTTTACTTATAATTCATATATAATTTTTTTTCACAGAATGTAATCCCCAAAATTATTGTATGGAATGTAAGAAAACTTAGGGTATTTATAAGCCCCAAATGACTTTAGAAATTGTAGCCAAAATTTAAATATACCTAAAAATCTGAGTACGAGTGGTTCATCTATAGGCCTGGGCAGTTCAACCGCACAAAAACCTGGTACGAGCGATTTACCCACTGATCCTAGGTAGTTTATATGCATGAAAACCTGGTACAAGCGGTTTACCCACCCATCTTGAGTAGTTCAATCATTAACAGTGTTGACAATCGCCCTATTTCCAGGGTACGAGCGGTCTAACTGCCACTCACCGACGGTTTACTCGCCACAATCGCTGGAAAAGTGGTTCCCTCCACTTTTCAAATTATAGCTTGAACCTGATATTGACCAATTCTTTGGGTAACTAATTGAACTCAACCTGAGCTTAATCAAACCTCATAGTAGATCCGGTTGCCTCACTGAGTTGATTTAGACTTTTTTCAAATCCAACTCAATTAGGAATCAATCCCTAACCTACGACTTAAAGATTACAATCAAGCATGACCACCAAGCTTATGACCTTACTCCCGTAATCCGACAACCTCTAGTATTTCCTACGTCCCAACATCTGATTGTACTGCCTTTTACTATCGTTGTTAATCCTGCATCATTTTCTTTAACACACAAGTTAGATCATAAAACCCATAAATTGATTTCATCATCAAAATCCTAGATTCAGCAATCTCCCCATTTTTGATGATAATAACTAATTGATGACAAAGTTAACTTTATATCCCCCTATATATATGCCATAGGATAAATACAACAAACTTGAATTCAAAAGAACCCATCACTTTTGAATTCAAGTATAGTATTTTCATAATTAAACTATTCATGATACCATACATTATAAAATTTTTAAAGCATTCATTTTCTTGGTATCACATAAAAATTTCAATCATTATATTCACAATATAATCATGTCATCAATTATGATATAACATTCATTTAAACTATTTCAAAGATGTCAAAATATCTCTCTTATATCATCAATTATATCATTTCTCCCCCTTTGTCATCAACAAAAAAAAGAAATGCTCAATTCATATTTGAATATTTATCACAAATATCTATTTATCATTTGTCATAAATATACTATCTCTCCCCCTTTTATCATCAAAAAGGAAAAAATGTTCAACATAACTTTTCTAAATAATTGATCAAAACAAATATTTATTATATGATAAAATTTCAAATACAATATTTATTATATGTCATCAATCATGACGTCTCTCCTTGTTATCAAAAAAGAGAAATATTCATCACACATTTGAATACTAGGTGTTCAATACATATGTCAACACATTTAATATAAATATTTATTACACAAAAAAAGAAATCTAGTCCATTCTCCCCCTTAGTTAAAAAAATAGAGTTTATCCATTTCATTTTAAATTATTTTCTTCCCCTTTGTAAATAAAATAGAAGAAGAAGAAGAAGGGAAGGGGGTGTCAAAGATCCAAAAATCAAGTATCCAAAAATAAAATAAATTATTAAGAGGAGGGATACATTTGAAAATATTTATGAATCCAGGAATCAAGATATTGAAAGAGACCTCATGAGTCTTATCACAAGAGAATTTTAACATACATTTTTTCTTTTGTAAATATTAAAAAGAAAGAATCAAGTAAAACCATTTCAAAGGATAGCTCAAAAAATTAAAAAATCTGAGAAAAATATAAGAACTACTCATATGATCTCATATAAATATCAAGAAATCCTCAAAGCCATAATAGCAAATCATGCATTTAGAAGGTTTTTCATATCTAATTTTTTTCAAGCAAATTGTTCCTCATTTAATGATTCAATTTTATCTCCCCCTTGGTCATTGTTACTAATAAAAATGAATCAAAGGAGAGTAAATAATCATGATTTGTTCAAGGTAAATCTTAATACATATAATTCATTTAAATAATTATTCTTAATATAATGGAAGAATGATCTTGATTAAAAATATCAAATTATAGTTGTTAAGATTATAAATCTCTTTTTCTATTAAAAAGAAGAAATCATAGAGGTTATAGATAATTTTCATAAAGGATAAGTCAAGTGAAGAATTCAACGATAAGTTTAAAAAAAATCATTCAATTTTTAACTAATCATAAATTTAAGAAATATTAATTTGGTGATATACCATATATGAATATAAGGAAGTCATAAATGAATTATATTATAAAGTATATTAATATCAAATCATGAATACCGAAAGATATAATTTAATTTGACAAGTTTGTTTTAGGTCAAAAAGAAATTTTATGAGATAAAATAATAAGAAGGATCTTGTTTCATATAGATAATTTTCTTTAATAAAACAAAACAAGTCCTAGTAAACAATCTTGATTTATATAAAGTTCTCAAATTATGATTTTCAGACCCTTTTTATGGTACATTGCATAGGAGAAAAGAAATTTTTTTTATTTATATATAGAAAATTTCAAGTTATCAAGATCATAGTTCTTAATGAAAATATCAAGTTATAAGATCATAAGTCTCCTCTTTGTTAAAAAGAAAATTATAGAAGTAAACAAAAAATAATTCCCATATAAGATGCCTCAAGTCAAAAATCATGAGAAAGTTCATGATTTGGTCGAAAAAAAAATCTCATTTAAATTTCAATTATCAATATCACTTTTGTAGTTCAAGAGATTCAATAATAATTATAATACTTTATCTCTTACTAAAAACTTGATTGAGAAATTTTCAAAGAAATTTTTTTCTCTTTTTAGTTATTTCAGTCAATGTGATTTGTTTCATACAAAAATTTCTTTACCTTTTATGTCAAATCCATGCATTGATTGTCATTTAAATTCTAGTTTCATCTAAAAGAAATAATTCAAGATTATTAAAATAAATAAAATATATTTAATCTTTTAAAACTGAAAATCAAGTATCATTTTCAAAAGAAATCATAAAATATTTTTAAACAAAAACTTTGATTTTTCCAATTCCAATGATTTTTAGAGTGAGTTACCATGCTCATTTTATTCTCATTAAATATATTTTTAATTTTTAAAAATACTAGACAATGAAGCATAATTTTTTATTTCCTTTTTTATAATGTTCTATGCTCAAATTCTATCATTCAATAATATCCATTTAATCATACAACCCATATTTCAAATTACTTTTTCAACATTATCAAGGTCATTACAATAACATATCAAAATAATAAAATATCTTGAAAGCAAAAATTCAACCAATCACAATTCCAACATGTAAATGAGTCAAACTTTTTACACATAGTGCAAGGAGTTGAGAAACTCATTTCAAAATTTTTTATTTATTTCAAGTCTATCTAATATAACATTTAAATCATACAACTATTCAACCATCAATCATTCATAATATTTAGGTCATTCAACAATAACCCTTTCAAATATTCAAATCAATGATTTTAAACTTATTATTCAATCATTATCAAAATCTTATTTATGTAAATTTTCAACATATTTTTCAATAACTATAGTTCTTTGGTTCTAGTTCATAATCATACTTATATGTTCTAGCTATGCATCATCAAGATTAATTGTATAATGATAACTATTTTCAATAAAAAGATTTGTTATAATAGAAACAAGGATTATTAAGCTTTAAATTATTGAATCTTGGATTTTGATGATGGAATCAATTGATGAGTTATTGATCTAATAGAATTGTTAGAATTGATTGATGCAAGATTAATTATGATAGAATGATTACTACAATCAGGATTGGCCAATGTCAAGTCCATGCATCGGGTCGATGCAGTTAGGAACTCGCTAGGAGTGTGTCGAGAGCTCACTGAGGGTATTGGGAGTTTGCCAGGATAACACAAGGAAAGTCGCCAGAAAAAAGCTGAGACTGGCTAGAAGATTGACGGGGGTAGTCGAAAAGCTTACTGAGAGTTAGGATGGTATTGTAATGGATGTTTGGTAATTATGATTATATTTAATTAAATCATAATTAGCATCATATAAGTTTAATTATGACAAGAGCAATGAAGTTACCACTAGATAATAGGCTAAGATCAAGCTTAGGCATCAGGCCGGGTATGGACGATGCAGTGGGACCTCACGGGGAGTTCGCTGAGAGATTCGCCAAAGGGATCGGGAAGCTCGCTGGGAGAACGTCGGGAGATCACCGAAAGAAGATTGGATGATTTACTGTAAGAATACCGAAGGTTACCGGATTAGTGGAAGTTGTCTTAGTTTAAGCTTATAGTTTTTAAACATTATAATCGTTGAGTCATAGTTAGAAGTGAGTCATAATTGAGTTAAATTTGGATGAAATTTAAATCAACTTAATAAGGCAACTAGGTCCATTATTAAGGTTTGATTGAGCTCAGGTTGAGCTCAATTGGTTGACTAAAGGGTTGGTCAACATCAGTTTTAAGTCAGAATTCAAGAAGTGAAGGGAACCACTTTTATGAAAATTTTGATGGGTAAACCATCGGTAAGCAACTAATGTACTGCCACCACCTAGGCTTTCGAGCATCTGACAACGGCTGACCCAACCAGGCTGGGCGGTTGAACCGCTTGTACCCAGAAATCTTGGTACTTTCGGTAGTTGACCTGCCTAGGACCGATAGGTAAGCCACCCATACCCTAGTGTTCGGGCGACGATAAACTGTCCATACCCAGTTTTTTCGGGTATGTTTAATTTTTGGATCCAAAAATCTGAAGCCATTTGGGGCCTATAAATACCAAAGTTTTCTTACATTCTAGACAATAAATTTTAGAGATTATATTCTAAGAAAATATTATGTTAGAATTGTAAGAAAAAGAAAGGGGTAAGGGAGTGATCAAAGAATACAATCATGTCTCCCTTGTAAGCAAAATGTAAGAGTTTTGTCTTTACTTAAAGAAGATCGGTAGTGGACGTCGGTGTGCCTCAAGAAGGAGGACTCGAGAGTAGACGTAAGTCGTTGGCGCCAAACCACTATAAAAATTATGAGTATTTTCTTGCTTACATATTTTTGTATTGACGCTTCCGATTTAACACAATCTTTAAAAGTAAAGTTTTCACGATAAGTTCTTTCCTTCAAACGTTGCTTATCTTTTCGATTTGATTATTAACTTAGCAACTTTCTTTTAATCACTCATTCATTTCACTAAGAACGAAAAGATTCAGATTTCCTATCTTGATTTAAAGTAAAGTTTTCACGATAAGTTCTTTCTTTTAATCACTCACTCGTTTCACGTAGATTCCCTCCCACCAAATACATGAAGTAACACTATCACACAATACATGCACTAAACATGAAACCTTGCATGATACTTTACCATAACACAATTTTTGCTTTAAATGTGAAATGTTAGATGATGTTAAAAAGAAAAATACCATGCTTAAACAAATATTAGAAAATTTTAAAATATGAAATAAATTCCTAAATATGATCCTTGCCAATAAGGATCATATTAATAGAAGAAATGATATAGGTTTTGTTGATAACATTTAACAAAAGTCAACCATGTTTGTGAAAGGACCTACATTAAATTTGTCACCTAAAAACAAATATAATATTTATGATAGATTATGACATAAAGCCTACAAATGTCCATTTAAAAATTATAGTCAACATAAATTAATTTAGAACCATAAATAATCTTAAGCCATTAGAAAAAATGGGAAGAACATACCATGAAGGACCCAAACTCAAATGGGTACCTAAATCAAAACCTCCCATAATATAAAGTTGCATCCTAATAAGGCTAGGAGCACTAAGTAATATTTTGAAACTAGATGCTCAAGGTACATGACTTGAGATCTAATACTCTTTTAAATCTCACTAGCCAAAGCAAATAATAAGAAAATTTATTAAAAATAAAATTATTGGTAGTGAATCTTAAGGATGATTCATTGTTATAATTAATCTTGATTGCTTTCAATGATGCATAATCTTTGTATAGCTAGAGCATGCTAGAATTAGAAAGAAGAAAATTTAGCTATCTTAAATAAAAGTTATATGTATAAAATAAAGATTTTGATGATGATTAATGTATTGATTTGTGTGCTGGAATTTATGTACATTGTCTTGAGATTAAATAACCAAATTTTGAATTTGAATTTGAAGGTCATATACAAAATTATTTTTCTTTAAAGGAAAAACTTCTTGATAATATGATAGAAATTTTCAACATATAAAAATCATTAGATTTAAAATGAATGGAAGCTTTTGTTTGAAAATATTTTATTATAATTTTGCTTTTGGACTTTAAATGACATTGCTTTCTAGAAATAAATTTCAGAAGGATAATTATTCATGAAAGAATATTTTTTTCCTATGAATCCTTCAACAAGATAAAATGGTACATTTATTATTAAATCTCTTTAACTATAAAAATGAATTAGAAAACTTTAACTTTTTTTTAAAACAATCTATGTTGATTTTATTGAAATTTTCTTAAAAAGTGATTTTTGATGATGATTTTGGATAAGTTTACAAATGATTTTATTTTAAAATGAGATTGATGAATCTACCCAATGTTATTGATATTTTGAAGATTTTATCAGAATCTTAATAAGTTGAAAAAAAAATTACACTTTAAAATCCTTATACAAATTCGTTCAAAGAAAGTCATATGAATGAATCATAATTTGTCTCTTCGGATCTATTACTTGAAAATCTTCTTATGAACCATATTATTGAAAACTTGACGTTTCATATATATAAATCAAGGTCTTCTATTTTTTTCTTCCTTAAAATTAACTCATAATCTTGGTATCTATAATATGATATCTTTATTAGATGAAGACTCTTATTTGTTCTCTTATGGTTCTATTGTATCATCTAAAAAGAGATTTATTAAATTAAATCATGTCTTTAATATTCATGAATGTCTTTTGATATCAATATTTATCTTAACATGATTTATTTTAAAACTCATGAATGACATAACTTATCACCAAAATTAGTTTTTCTTAAATTTGTGATAAGTTAAAATTGAAAGAGATTTGTATTATCATGAATATTCTCTTAATTTCTTGACTTAACTTTTACGTTATGAGAATCATGTTATTGATCTCTATAATTTTCTCTTTTTAATAAAAAGGAAATTTATGATCTTAACAATAATAATTAAATTTTTTATTAAGATTATTATTCTTTTTTATTAAAAAATTATCTTGGATGAATTGAGATTATCCCCTAAGACTCATTGTTATTATTCACAAAAAAGGGGTAATCAATGAAATTATATTTTTTGATATTCAAAAATTTAATTTTATCTTTAATGACATGATCTTCTTGTACTTTTTGGCGTAATTTGAATATGAATACTAATAAGAAATTATGCTATCATATTTCGTTCTTGACATTGACCAAAATAGGGGAGAGATAAAATTATTAATATGATTAGAATTAAATTTGGATATGATAACATTGAATGAGGAATAATTGATTAGAACAAAATTAGGACTTTTTAAATGCATGCAAAATACTTGATTTACAATTTGAGCTTGATCTACTATCATGCCTTCTTATGAAATTCTTGATGTTTTTTATCAAAATTTATAATAAATAATTTTTTTGATATACTTGAAATTACATAAGATGATTTTAAATGCATGAGTAGCTCTTAAACTTTTGAATCTCCTTGAATATCTTGAAGTTTTGAGCTTAATTTCAAAATTCACATCTATACAATTTACGTCTTTAAAATTGAACATTCTTGTGATATGATATTTTTCATTTCTCTACATTGATTCTACCTTTTTACTCACACAAAGTGGAGAAAGGAAATCACTAGCATTTCAAGAGACTAATAAGTTTATTAATTATATTTTGAATCTCTTGAAAGTAATTTTGATGATTTTGAAATTGAATGAGTGATTTACCTATATCATGGTTTTGATTTGTTGGAATTACAACTTGAAATCTTTTATGAATCAAAATCTTTTGTTATGTGTTTTCGTATTATTTAAAAGAAAATTTTTATATAAATCATAAACTTGACAATTTGAAATTTCTTATGAATGAATCAAGAGAATTTATTTTATTTATTTCTCTTATAATTTATCTCTTGATAGTCATAATTTATCTTCATGAATTGTGCATCTTATCACTATATTAATTTTTCTTGATATATTTCATGTGATGATTTGAAAAATGATATAATGGGAAGAGTTTTGCATTATCTCTTCTTTTTGACAATGATAAAGTGAGAGCAAAACTTGTTTGCTTGCATAATGTAAATTGCTAGCTTGAATATTATAAAGAAAGCACAAATTTGCTAGCTTGCACTTCTCAAAAGAGAAGAAAGAACTTACTAGCTTGCATGTTCTAAAGTGATAAAAAATTTGCTAAATTGCTAAGCTCTCATATATCAGAAACTTGCTAATTGCACTTCTCCTTTTTGTTGATGACAAAGGGGGAGAAGATATGATGATGTGAAATCATGTATGTTGATAATGCACGTTGATTTTTGAAAATATACATGATGACTTGAAATAATAATCATAATTTTATAATATAATGTATTGTATATGATGTGGTTAAAATAATTTTAACTTAGACTTTTGAGTTCATCTTAATATTTTTTTAAAAATTTATTAAGAGCTCTTCTTAATGATATTTTACAACTCCTCTCTTATTTTCTTTTCTTTTTTTTTACAAGAGGAAGAAAATTATTTATGACTCATGTCATATTTTACAAAGGGAGAACAAAGACTCATGTGTCTTAAAATTCTTAGCCCTATATTTCACCTTTTTGTTGATGATAAAAGGGGTGAAATATACATTGATGACATATGATATTGATTGATGACTCATGATATTGATGATATATAATGATAACACATGATATGGATATGGATTGGACATCTTGAATATGGATATGAGTGCATAATTATTATTATGATTTGATGACTTAATGAAATTCATGATTTGATGACTTGATATAAATTTATGTTAAAATTTACATAAAATATTGATTGCTTAAATTTAAGAGTGCGTGATTCTCTTAAATTTTAAGTGGCATGGATTTAGGGGGAGTTAGGATTAACTCATGTCATCAATTGATTGTCATCATCAAAAAGGGGGAGATTGTTGAATCTCAAGTTTTGATAATAAAATCAATTAATATGTTATTGATCTAACAAGATTATTATAATTGATTGATGCAAGATTAATTATGATAAAATAATTATTACAATCAGGATTAGCCAGCGTCAAGTCCATGCATCGGGTCGATGCAATTAGAAACTCGCTAGGAGTGCGTCGGGAGCTCACCAAGGGTATTAAGAGTTTATAAGGATAGCATAAGAAAGTTCGCCAGAAGAAGATCGAAACTCGTCGGAAGATTATCGGAGGTAGCCAAAAAGCTTATCGGGAGTTATGATGCTCTTGTAATGGATATTTAGCAATTATGATTATATTTAATAAGTCATAATTAGCATCATGCAGATCTAACTATAACAGGAGCAATGAAGTTACAACCAGATAATGGGCTAAGATCAAGCTTAGGCATTGAGCCGGGTTTGGACGATGCAGTGGGACCTCGCCGGGAGTTCACTAGGAGATTCGTCAAAGGGATCGAAAAGCTCGCTGGGAGCAAGCCGAGAGATCAACGGAAGAAGACTGAACGACTTGCCACAAGAATGCTGGAGGTTACCGAATTAGCAGAAGTCGGGTCTTAGTTTAAGCTTGTGGTCTTTAAGCATTGTAATTATTGAGTCATAGTTAGAAATGAGTCCTAATTGAACTGGATTTAGATGAAATCCAAATCAACTCAAAAAGGCAATCGGATCCACTATTAGGGTTTGATTGAGCTCAGGTTGAGCTCAATTGGTTGACTAGAGGGTTGATCAACATCAAGTTTAAGCCGGAATTTAAAAAGTGGAGGGAACTATTTTTGTGGAAATTCTAATGGGTAAACTGCTGGTGAGCGGTGGGTGTATCACCATCGCCTAGACTTTCAGGTGGCTGACGATATCTGACCCACCCAAGGTGGGCGGTTGACCCGCCTAGGGCCGGCGAGTAAACCGCCTATACCCTGGTGTTCAGGCGGCTGAGCCACTTAAGTCGGTGGGTAAACCGCTCGTACACGATTTTTCCAGGTATGTTTGATTTTTGGCTCCAAAAATCAGAAGCCACTTGGGGCCTATAAATATCCCAAGTTTTCTTGTATTCGAGACAAAAAAATTTGGGGATTATATTCTAAGAAAATATTGTGTAAGAATTTTAAGAAAAAGAAAAGGGGTAAGAGAGTGATCAAAGAGTGTAATCTTATTTTCTTTGTAAGCAAAGTGTAAGGGTTTAGTCTTCACCAAAAGAAGATCGATAGTGGATGCTGGTATACCTCAAGAAGGACTTAAGAGTGGACATAGGCTGTTGGTACCGAACCACTATAAAAATTACGAGTGTTTCTTTGCTTACATATTTTTGTATTGATGCTTCCGATTTAACTCAACTCTTTTAAAGCAAAATTTTCACGATAAGTTCTTTCCTTTAAACATTGCTTATCTTTCCAGTTTACTTACTAACTTAGCAACTTTCTTTTAATTACTCACTTGTTTTAGTAAGAATGAAAAGCTTTATATTTCCTATCTTGGTTTAATAACGATAATATAATTTCTATTACTCACACTAATTTCACAACACTTAATTCAAATATTAACATTTTTATACTTGATGATGTTTTATGTGCACCTCACATTAGAAGGAATCTTATTTATGTTTCTTAACTCTGTAAACAAAATAACTAAGTTTTCTCTTGACTTATTTCTTATCAAGAATTTGAATACAAGGTATCGTTGGTCTAAGGATAAAATAAAGATAATATCTACGAGTGACCGTCAGCTTCACAAGTCACCCAGCCAATCGCTCTTACTTCAGTTGCTACCCCAATTAATATGTGACATTATCGCCTTGGTCATCCATCATCCATTCAACAATAGCAACTTTCTCATTACTCTCTTCTAATTTTTAAATCAAATAGAATTATGACTCATTGTGATACTTCTTTACACTTGTGATGATTTGGAAATTAGACTTGTAACTCATATACCTCATTCTTAGGTATACTTATGTTAGAAGTACTTGAGAAGACAGTAAAGGTTCTCTCGTAAGCCTAGTAAAAGGAGAAGTGTTGTAAGGGTAATTGATTTTTGCTTATTGGAAAGAACATCGATAGTGGAAGCCGGTAGCCTCAAGTGAAGAGGAATTGAGAGTGGATATAGGTCAAAGGACTGAACCACTATAAATCCAATGTGCACTTCTTCTTTTGCTTTTTCTTCTTATTGCTTAGTGATTTGGTTGCTCACTACAATTTACTCACTTTCTAAGTCAAAAACACTAATTCAAACCCAAACCCCCCCCCCCCCCCCCTCTTAGTGTCATTTACGATCCTAATAGTTGGTATCAGAACTAAGTTTACTCAGTTGGATTAACACTCAAGTGAGTTTCAATAGTTTTTTCTAGCAATCACGAGGGTCACTCTATCACTCATCCTCTTATGTTTATTGGGACGAACTATACTTACTAGAAAGCATGAATGAGATTTTTTTTATTTATATGGATTTTCAGCTATGTAACATTATTGAAAATGACTTTAAAAAATCTGTCAATCCAATGAATGACTGGAATGATTTAAGAAAAATAAACTTAATTATGTTTTAATGTATGTGCACATGATATTTGGCATACACTAGAAATCACACATGAAGGCACAAGTAGAGTAAAAAATCTAAGATTAATCTCTTGCTACATAGATTTGAGTTATTTTAAATGAAGCCAAGCGAAACTATTAGTGACATGTATACCCATTTTATGGATGTTATCAATAATTTGAAAGCTCTTAGTAAATCTTTTACTAATCTTAAAATTACATGTATACCCATTGGTGAAATGTGATTCATATTATTGAATCTTGGATCTTGATAATGAAATTAATTGATGGGTTATTGATCTAACATATATGTTAGAAAAAATGATACATGATTAACTATAATAAGGTCATACAATCAGACATTGGGTCGAAGTCAAGTTCGGGTATCGGGCCGAGGTTTGGACAATGTAGTGGGAACTCATCGGGAGATCGTCAGAAGCTCGCCGAATGTATTGGGGCTTGCCGGGAGTTCGCTGGAAGTTTGTCGAAGGTATCAGGGGCTTGCTGGGAGTTCATTGAGAGCTCACCAAGGGTGATTGGGGACTTGCTAGGAGTTCACTAGGAGCTCACCGAAGGTGACCAAGAGATTTCTGGGAATGCACCGGGGACTAACCAAAAATGACTGAGACTCGTTAGAATTTGCTGGAGGTTACCAGGAATATTGCCGAGAGTTAGAAAGATCACTTGACACGTTAGTCAAATAATTGGATTTGTATGTCTTCGTATGTCGTAGTGAGCATCAGTTTGGTTTTAGAGTCCAAATTTAGTTAGATTTGGAAGAAATCCAAATTAACTCAATGTGAGGCAACCAAGTCCACTTTGGGTTAGATTTAAGCTCAAGTTGAGCTCATTTTATTGATCTGAAAAGGGATCAACATGAGATATGAGTTAGGTATGCAAAAGTACAAAAAAAGTGGCTTTTGCCAGATTCTTAGTGGCCAATAATGGGCAGTGGTGGTACCGCCATCGCTCGTGTTTTAGTGGTGCTTTTTGTTGTAGTATTGTCGACTTCGACGGTAGTATTGCCAATATCCAAATTTTATGGGATTGGTTAGATTTTGGCTTGATTTTTGAAGCCAATTGGAGTATATAAATATCCCAAATTTTCTTATTTGGAGATAGCAAGGGCGGTGAATGAAAAAATGAGATAAAATTTTGTTAAAGAGTTGTAAAATTTAAGAGCTTCCCTTAAGTGTTTCAAAGTGTAAAGTGAGTCTAAGGGAAGTGAGAAACTCTTGTAAAAGGTTCCTCTCCTGAACCTATGAAAAGGAGAAAGTGTAAGTTATTTGGTCTTCACTTGTGGAGAAAGATCATTTAGTGGACTCTGGTGGGCCTCGATGAAGGACTCTGAAAAGTGGACGTAGGTCAAGTTTTAGTCGAACCACTATGAAATCTGTGAGCATCTCTACTGTTGCTTTTTCTATTGCATTTGAATTTAATTATTCTTAATCAGTTTGAAGAAAGGCATGAGCATCATCTTTCGACTTTATTTTAAATCACTCACTTATTCGCTTTCAATGAAATCCAAGTAATGCTTCCGATTTCTTCTTTACTTCAAGCAAGTTTTTCAAATTAAGTATTTTTATACTTGCACAAATTCACCCTCCCCCTCTTAGTGTCAACTTGATCCTAACAGTTGGTATCGTAGCCACGTTGTACTTATTGGATTAACACCCAAGTGAGTAAATGACTTATTATGACATTAATGAGAGTCAATGAATCATAAGTCCTCTTATGTTCAATGAAACAGACTACACCTCTTGAAAAATGCAAATACGAATTTTCTTAATTTCGCTATATGTTGATTTATTGTGTATTACCAAAAATGGTTTTCAGAAGTCATCCAATCAAATAAATGATTGAAATGATCATGAAAAACATATGTTTTCTTTAAACGCTAAAGCTATGAATGTTTTATTTTCTACTTTAAACAAAGATGAGTTTGATCAGGTTTCTATATGTGATTCGACTTTTGAGATTTGACATAAATTAGAAATGATACATAAAAGCATGATTAGACTAAATAAATTATTAAATAAAAAGATTTGTAAAAATAAATTTGAAGAACTCATTCTAAAGAACAACAAGGAAATTACTTTGAGAACATAAGAATAAGATCTTCTAAATAACAAGGATATTAAACTAAGAAACAGAAGAAAATCACCTTCCAATAGACAAGAAGGAACTAGAACTGAGAACAACAGATGACTCCTTGAGTAAATCCTTGAGTGATGAGAACTTTGAACTTTTGACAAATGAATCAGAAAAATTAGTAAACAAAAGTCATAAAAATAAACTTAAATTTGATAAAACCTCTTGCTATGAACACAAAAAGCTAAGACACTTCAAAGATGAGGAGCACAACTAAGAAGTAGAAAATCTCGCGCTTATGGCTATCAATAATGAGGTAAATGATTCTTCCAAGGTCTCTTTTACTTTTAATGAATTATTAAATATCTTTCATGAATTATTTGATGAGTATAAAAAGGTTAGCAAAACTTATAAATCACTTAAAAAAGATCATGCATGACTTTCTTATAAACATGAAACTTTGAATGATGCATCCACATCATGTATTTCTCGTTCTAAATATGAATCACTAGAGGTAATTAAATAAGAAAATGACATACTACAACAAACTCTAAAAAAGCTTAAGATAGACAATAGGTCTCTAAACATGATCCTTATTAATAAGGGTCATGTTCATAATGAAGATATTAGTATTGTGAGCAATATTCATCAAAAGCCAACTACCCTTATTGGAAGACCCACATTACACTCTTTACCTAAAAGCAGATATAATTTTTATGGTAGATGTAGATACTTTATCTATAGATGTTTATTTAGAAAGTATAATCCATATAAATTAATTTGGGTTCCTAAATGAATCATAAATGACCTAAAGCCATTAATAGAAATTGGGAAGAATGATTCATGAGGGACCCAAACTCAAATGGGTACCTAAATTAAAACCTCTCATATTATAAAGTTGTCTCCTAAAAAAAGGCTAGGAGCACTAAATAATGTTTTGAAAGTTGATGCTCAAGGTATATGACTTGAGATTTAACACTCTTTCAAGCTCAGTAACCTAAGTTATAACAAGAAAACTTATTGAAAATAAAATTATTGGTAATGAATCTTTGGATGATTCATTATTATAATTAATCTTAATCGCTTTAACTTTAGCGTGTTAGTATAAAAATGAATTAGAATAATAATATAAAAAAGGAGGAGACTTTAGCTATTTTTAATGAAAAGTTATATAATTTATGAAAGAGAGATTTTGATATGATTATGCTTATACGCTTATATTGACTTGTAATGGTTAAATGAGTATCTGTTATCTTGAGATAAAATGAAATTATTAAATGATGAATTTGATCTTAAAATATAAAAATTATATATATGAAATCATGCTTTATTTTCTAATGTGGTTGAAAAATTATTATTTTTTAAATGAGACAAAAATTTTCTTAGTAACATATTAGACTCATTTAATAAAGAAAAATCATTAGATTGAAAATAAACTAAAAGATTTTGTTTGAAAATATCTTGTTAATAATCGTAATGACTTTGTTTGAAAATGTTTTACTCATTTGAAAATTTTATATTGTAATAACCTTGATGACATTATATTAATGTTAGTGTTGAATAAGTGACTTGAAATATAATTAAATGGTCATTGTTGAATGTTAAATGATTAAATATTAGATTATTCATAAATTTGAGTATAGAATAAAATAATAAAAAAGGGGAGAGAAAAATCATGCTTTATTTTCTAGAATTTTTGAAAAATTAAAAATATTTTTTTTAATTGAGCAAGCCAAATGCATGTCAACTCCTTATACTAAATGTAAAGAGTTAGACTCACTTAAATGTTGGAATTAAAATAAATCAGATTTTTTGTTTGAAAATATTTTATTATTTTAATGGGTTATATTAATGATCTTATTGATTTATTTTGAAATGATACTTAATTTTTGGTTTAAAATGACCATGCATAGATTGGAAAACCATTCTTGAAGCATATCATATAAAGTGAAACAACTAAAAAGAAAAAGAAAAGTATTCTTCTTGAAAATATCTTTATCCTATGAAACCTTAGATGAGAGATGAAGTGATTTTATTATTATTGAATCTCTTAAACTACAAAAATGATTTGATAATTTAAAATTAAAAAAAGTTAATATCTAAATCATGATCTTGACATACTGAAAATTATAACTTGAGATCTTCATATAAATCAAGATCGTTTACCATGGTTCTTACATTTTATTAAAGAAAATTATCTAAATGAATCATGATTTATCTTTTTAATTTTTTAAAATTAGAAATTTTTTTTATAAATTATTATCTTGATAACTTGAAATTTTCTATACATGAATTAAGATCTTTTATCTTTTCTCGTATGCAACTTATCCCAGAAGAGTTCTACTCATGATTTTGTCTTTTCGATATTTCTAACTTGATATGAGTAAGTTCTTTTATTTATTTGACAGCATAAAATTATTTTTTATCATCTAAGAGGAGATTTGTTAAAATTAAATCATCTCTTTTGGCATTCATGATTTGATATTAATATATTTCTTGACATTATTTGTTTATGACTTCATTTCATGAATGGTATACTTCATCACCAAATTAATATTTCTTAAATTTATAATGAGTTGAAAATTGAGTGAGATTTTCTTGACTACTTGACTTGACTTATCCTTTATGAAAATTATTTTTTAAATCTTTATGATTTCCTCTTTTTAATAAAAAGGAGATTTATGATCTTAACAATTATAATTGAAATTTTTTTCAAGATCATTCTTCTATTTTATTAAAAAATATATCTAAATGAATTAGGTGTCTTAAGATTTATCTTAGATGAATCAAGATTATTTAATCCCCTAAGATTCATTTTCATTATTCACAAAAAAATTGAGAGAGATTTCTTAAAAGAAATCATGTCTTTTGGTACTTCCAATTTGATCTTTCATCCTTAATGACATGATCCCTTTGTACTTATGATCGTAACTAGGATATGGATGTAAAAAAAAAAATAAACTATTATATTTGACAATAGTAAAGGGAGAGACAAAATTCTTAATTTGGTTAAAAGAAATTTGGATATTAAAAATCTTCTAACATTGGATGACGAATAATTTAATTAGAAGAAAATCCAAAATAATTTTAAATCTTCCAAATGCATGATTTGCTGTCATTTTATTTGAACTTTTTAATTCTTCATCTTAAGAATTTTATATAAGATGAATGCATAAGTAGATCTTAGATTTGTTAGATTTTTTAGCTCATATTTGAAATAACCTTTTCAGAATTTATATTTATAAGATTGAGATTAAAATACTTTCATTGCGATGTGATCATTGTTTTCACACCCCCCTCTTTTTCTTCTTCTTCTATTCTATTTATAAAGGAGAAGAAATAAATTTTGATGAGAAAATTCTATCCTTCATCTTATTTTATTAAGGGGGAGTAATGAAATAAATTCTTTATGTACCGAATGTTTGTGTTAAACATTTAGTATTAAAAAATATGATCAATATTTCTCTTTTTTTGTTGATAAACAAAGGGGGAAAATTTTGAATTATGATGAACATTTGTCTTGAACGTTTGCTTAGAAATTGTATACTAAACATTTTACTTTTTTGTTGATAACAAAAGGGGGAGAAATGACATGACATAATATTTTTATTTAAAATGTAATGAACATTTGATTAAAAATGATATACTAAATATTTTACCTTTTTGTTGATGATAAAAGGGAAGAAATGGTATATTGATGACAAATATTGAATATTAATGAGAAATATTAAAATGAGTATTTTTTTTTGTAGATGATAAATTGGGAGAATTGATTGATAATTTAAAAGGGAGAAATGATTTATTATTTTAAAATTTTAAAATATCTGAAATTGATGTTTTATTATGAATGTATGATTTATACTAAATTTTTTAGCTGAAATATGAATATTTGAAAATTTTATCATGAATAGTATCATGCTTGAATTCAAAATTGTTGAGTTCTTTGAATGCAAGTTTGTTTTATCCTATGACATTTACAAAGAGGGAGTTAAGGTTAACTCCATCATCAATTGGTTATTATCATCAAGAAGGGGGAGATTGTTGAATCTCAGACTTGGTGATGAAATCAATTGATGAGTTATTGATCTAGTATATGTATTAGAGAAAATGATGCAGGACTACTTACGACAAGGCAATACAATCAAACATTGGGCAAATGTTAAGTTCAAGCATCGGGCCGAGGTTCAAACAATGTAGTGGGAACTCACCAGGAGATCGTTGAAAGCTTGTCGAATGTATCGAGGGCTTGCCGGGAGTTCGCTGAAATCTAGTGGAAGGTATTGGGGGCTTGTCGAGAGTTTGCCGGGAGTTCACTGAGGGTGATTGGGGGCTTGCCATGAGTTCTTTGGAAGTTCGCCAAAGGTAATCGAGAGTTCATCGGGAGCTCGTCGAAGATGATTGGGAGCTTGCTGGGAATGCACCGGGGATTCGCCAGAAGATGACCGAGACTCGTCAAAAGTTCACCAGAGGTTATCAAGAAGATCATCTGGAGTTAGGAAGGTACACATTGATCAAATGATTGTATTTGTATACATTCGTATGGTTTGCTTTAGAGTCCAAATTGAATTAGATTTGGAAGGAATCCAAATTAACTCAATGTGAGTCAACTGGGTTCACTTTAGGTTGAATTTGATCTCAGGTTGAGCTCATTTCATTGACCTAAAAAGGGGTCAACAGGAGGTATGAGTCGGGAACATAAAAGTACAAAAAAAGTAGTTTTTGTAGGATTCTTGGTGGTGTACCACCGGTGGGCAACGGTGGTACCACCACCGCCCTATTTTAATGGTACTTTCAGTGGTAGTGACATCGGCACCGGTGGTAGTACTGTTGGTACCTAGATTTTTTAGGATTGGTTAGATTTTGGTTCAATTTTTGAAGTCAATTAGAGTCTATAAATACCCTAAGTTTTCTTGCTTGGAGAAGACAAGAGTGGTGAATGAAAAAGTGGGATAAAATTTTGTTCAAGAGTTGTAAAATTTGAGAGTTTCTCTTCGGTGCTTTAAAGTGTAAAGTGGGTCTAAAGGAAGTGAGAAACTCTTGTAAAGGGTTCCTCTCCTAAACCTGTGGAAAAGAGAAAGTGTAAGAAGTTTTATCTTTACTTATGGAAGAAGATTATTTAGTGGACTTCGTTGGGCCTAAATGAAGGAGGACCCCAAAAAGTGGATGTAGGTCAAGTTTTGACCGAACCACTATAAAATCTATGAGCATTTCTACTCTTGCCTTTTCTATTCTATTTTAATTTAATTGTTCTTAATCAGCTTGAAAAAAGGCATAAGTATTATCTTTTGACTTTGTTTTAAATCACTCACTTATTCGCTTTGAACAAAGTCCAAAAGATGATTCTGATTTCTTCTTTACTTTAAGCAAGTTTTTTAAATTGAGTATATATATAGACTTGCACTAATTCACCGCACCTGCCCCCAAACCCCCCTTCTCTTAATGCTAACTTGATTGTAACAGATATGTATACCTATTTTATGGATGTTGTCAATAGTTTGAAAGCTCTTAGTAAATCTTTTACTAATCTTGAACTTGTTAATAAAATTCTAAGACTCCTTTTAAAAAGTTAGGATTTAAAGGTAACTACACTTCAAGAAGCAAAGGACTTGAACTATTTTATGCTTAAAGAACTTATCGGGTCATTAATGACCTATGAGATGATTTGTATGACACATGATAAATATAAGAACAATCTTCCAAAGAACAAGAAGGATATTGCACTTAGAACGAAAGAAAACTACTCGAGTAAAAGCTCAAGTGATGATAATGACCTTGATCTCCTCATAATAAAATTTAAAAAGTTCATAAAATAAGAATCTAAGAATAAAAACGAACTTAAAAAGAACACAATAACTTGCTATGAATTCAAAAGGCCAGGACACTCCAAAAGTGAATGTCTACAACTAAAAAAGAGGATGTTGGCACAAAAGAAGAAGAAATCACTCAAAGCAACTTTGGATGAATTAAGGACATCAAAAGACAAAGAGCAAACCAATGAAGACGAAGTGGCGAACTACGCTTTGATGGCTCACAACGATGAGGTTTGTGACTCAAGAAAACCCCTTTACCTTACAATGAAATTCTTGATGTATTTTTTGATTTATTTGATAAATTTAAATTAGTTGGTAAAAAATATAAATTATTAAAAAAGGATCATGCTTCTCTCTCTAGTAAATTTGAAAAATTAAAAATGAGCATGACAATTACATGCTAACTCCTTACACTAAATATGAAGAATTAGAGTCATTTAAAAAGAAAAATATATTATTACAATAAATATTAGAAAATTTTAAAATAGGTAACAAATCATTAAACATGATTCATGGCAATAAGAGCCATGTATGTAAAAAATGAAGGAATCTACTTTGTAAGTAGCAACACTCAATAAAAGCTGACTATATTTGTTAAAGGACCCACATTGTATGTTTCCTGTAAAATTAAATATAATTTTTATGACAGATGTGGTCATTATGCTTATAAATGTTCATACAAAAAATATAACTCAGATAAATTAGTTTGGGTTCCTAAAGGAACCATAAATAATTTAATACCAATAGTCAAGATGGGTAGATTTATTCATGAGGAACCTATAGTTAAATGGGTGCCTAAAAGTAAATCTCATTTCTTATAGATGTGTCTACAATTGAAAATAATAGTGGATGCTTAAGGCATATGACCGGAGATCCAACACACTTCATAAAGCTCATTAGCTGAAACAATAATAATAAAGGAAAAATAATTTGAAATAAAATAATTGAAACTTTATGGTTTTTGGTGTGGTTATAATAAATCTTTTAATTGAAAATTGTTTATGGTTATACTATTGATCTTGATGATTTTTGTGATGAAATTTATTTTTTGATTTTAAATGATGATATAATTTGGCAGAAAAGACTAGGGCATGCTTGTATGATATCAATCACATAAATTGAAATTAAAAAGGGGAATACGTTTTTCTTGAAAATTTCTCTATCCTCGAAGCTTGTCAAGGTTTCTAATAAGAAACCCTTAATCATTGATAAATCTAGTTTTGAATCTCTTGAACTAAAAAAATAATTTTGATCATGATTTTAAATTTTATAATTTGATTTTTTTTCCCCAAAACAACTTAGATATCTAATTCCAAATAATCTTTACCTAAGGAATGAAATTATTTAGATGTACATCCTAATGAGCTAATCATTTGAGATAAATCAAAATTTATTCAAACTCACTCTTCATTGAAAAGTTTTTGTTCAAATGCATAAATCAAGAACTTCTATTCTCGTATGATTCTTTTGTTTTATTAATGAGAATATTTATCAACATGAATCATGATTTTTTACTTGATATTTAATATTTACTATTTGTTCACCTATGTTTCTTTTTACCATTCACTAAAGAGGAGAATTATCCAAATGAATCATGAATTTTCTTTTGATTTCTTAGAATTATAACTTGAAATCTTTTTATAAATCAAGATCTCTTATTATTTGTTCTCATATTTTACTAAAGATGATATTTATCAAAATGAGTCTTGATCTTTTAGTATTCACAATTTAACCCTTCATGATCTTTAATATCTTTCATATCATGATTTTCATATGACTCATATTTATAAAATGTATACCCTATCACCAAATTAATTTTTGATAATATCTTTTATATGATAATTTGAACATGGATGTAAAAGCAAAAGAATTGCACCATTATATTCTTACCTTCTTTTTGACCATGACAAAGAGAGAGAAAAAGAAGTGCTATCTTGCTCATCTCAAGAGAAGCAAAAACTTACAAACTTACACATCCAAAAAAGAAGCAAAATCTGCTAGCTTGCATAGCTCAAGAGAAGCAAAATTACTAACTCGTATATCTAAAAAAAGAATTGCTAGCTTACATGTTTTAAAAACTTGCTAGTTGCACTTTCTCATTTTTGTTGATGACAAAGGGGGAGAAGTTATGAAATTTGAATCATACATAGTATGATGTACCTTGATGTTTTGAAATTTATGATAATTTGAAATTATACATGCAATACTTATGATTTTATGATGCATGCTATGATGTGAAAGTCATTGTTTCGACTTAAATTCAAAAGTTATCAATATTTTTGAATTCAAGTTTTCTTTATTTCGATATAGCATATGTTGAATCTTGAATTTTGATAATAAAATCAATTGATGGGTTTATGATATAACCTGTACGTTAGAGATTAGTGATATAAGATTAACTACGATGGTAAAATGTAATACAATCTAGTGTTGGGTTGGAGTCAAGTTAGGGCATCGGGCCGAGGTTCAAACGATGCAGTGAGAACTCGCCAGGAGAATGTCGGAAGCTCGCAGAAGGTGATCAAGGGCTTGTCGTGAATTCGTCGGGAGCTCGCCGAAGGTGATAGAGAGTTTGTCGGGAGTTCATCGGGAGCTTGCCAAGAACAACGTTGGGAGTCTACCGGAAGATGATCAAGAGCTCACCGGGAGTTCGCCAGAGGATGCTGCTAGGATGTTCACTGGGAGTTCGAATGTTGGATAACAAGAATGATTATATTTATATGCCTTAGAGTGTCATAGTTAGCATCATGTGTTTTGAGTCCTAATTAAGTTAGATTTAGAAGAAATCCAAATTAACTCAATGTGAGGCAACTAGGTCCACTTTGGGTAGGATTTGATCTCGGATTGAGCTTATATGGTTGACTTGGAAAGGGGTCAACATGAAGTACAAGTCAAGAATGAAATAGTATGGGAAAAGTACTATTCTAGGATTCTCGACGATAGTACCACTCAAGTAGCGGTGGTACCACCTAAGCGATGGTAGTACCATCACTGCCTAGATTTTCAAGCGACTGCCTGTGATGGTACCACTAGAGCCAGTGGTAGTACCGCCCGTAGTCGATTTTAAAAGAAAAGGGTGAATTTTGGTTTTATTTTTTGAAACTAATAGGGTCTATAAATACCCCAAGTATTCTTATATTAGATAACAAGAATGTGAAAAAAAAAGGGTGAAAATCTTTGGAAAATTTCTATAAAATTTGAGTGCTTCAAAGTGTAAAGTGAGTCTAAGGGAAGAGAGAAAATTTTGTAAAGGTTTCTCTTCTGAACCTGTGAAAAGGAGAGAAGTGTAAGGGTTTTGATCTTCACCCATGGAAGAAGATTATAGTGGAGACCCACGGGCCTTGACGAAGGAGGACCCCAAAAGTGGACATAAGTTAAGCTTTTAGTTGAACCACTATAAATTGTGACCCTTCTTTCCTTGTCTTTTACTTTAGCATTCCTCAGTTAGATCGAGATTTTTTTTGGTCTTAAGTTTAAATCGCTCATGTATTTGATTCCAATGAATTCCAAAAGAAACACTTCTGATTTCAATTTTTTATTTCAAGCAATAGTTTTTCAAATTAAGTTTATTTGACACTTGCACTAATTCACTCCTCCCCTCCCCTACTCTCTTAGTGTCAACTTGATCGTAATAGTTAGTATCAGAGTATGTTATACTCAATTGGATTAATACCCAAGTGAGTAAATGGTCTCTTTTGATATTAACGAGGGTCAATGCGTTACACGTCCTCCTATATTCAATGGGACGAACTACACCTTTTGGAAAACTAGAATACGTATCTTTTTTATTTTGTTAGATTTTGATTTATAAAATATTATTAAAAATATTTTTTAGAAGTCATCCAATCCGATAAATGATTGGAATGATCATAAAAAATAAATATCTTCCTTAAATGCTAAAGCTATGAATGCTTTGTTTTACATTTTAGATAAAAATAAATTTAATTAGGTTTCTACTTGTAATTGGACTTTTGATATATGACATACTTTAAAAGTCATACATGAAAGCATGACTAAATGAAAAGAATTAAAAATAAAAAAAATAACTAGCGATGATGAACTTGAAGAATACCTTCCAAAGAACATGAAGGACATTGCTTTGAGAACTAAAGATGAATACATTTCAAAGAACAGGAAGGATACTGAATAGAGAATACAAGAACAACACATTCCAAAGAATAAGAAGGAAATTGAACTAAGAACAATAGATGACTCCTTGAGTGAAACCTTGAGTAATGAGGACCATGAATTTTAACTTATGACAAAAGAACCAATAAATTAATAAAAATAAATATAAAATATAAAATAAACTTAAAATAGATAAAACTTCTTGCTGTGAACATAAGAAGTCGATGCACTCCGAAGATAAAGAGTATAACCAAAAAGAAGTGGAGAATCTCGTTCTTATGGCCATCAATGATAAGGTAAGTAACTCGCCTTCTTGTACTATTAATGAATTGTTAAATACATTTTATGAACTATTTAATGAATTTAAGAAGATTAGCAAAAGTTATAAATTACTTAAGAAGAAACATGCATTACTTGTTAGTAAAATTGAAAACATGCATGAAGCATCAACATCATTTTTACTCTAGATGTGTCATTAGAGGAAATTAAAAAGGAAAATATTATACTATAATAAACTTTATAAAAGTTTAAAATATATAATAAATCTCTAAACATGATTCTTGCTAATAAGGGTCATGTTTATAGGAAAGAAGGTATTGGCTTTGTGGATAATACTCATCAAAAACCAACTATTTTTATTAAAGGACCCATATTACATTATTCACTAAAAAATAAATATATCTTTGTGGTAGATATAGACACTTTGCCTATAGATGCCTGTTTAGAAAGTATAGTCCACCATAAGTTGATTTTGGTTTCTAAAGGAACCATAAACAACTAAATACCTTTAGTTAAATTAGATAAAACTTTTCATGAGAGACCCAAAGTCAAATAAGTACTTAAACCAAGACCCCCTCCACTCTCTTGTAGGTTTGTCTCCTTATAAAGAGTGTACTAAATGGTGTCTTGAAAGTGAATGTGCAAGGTAAGTGACTTCAGATCTAACACTCCTTTCAAGCTCACTAGCCTAAACAACAATAATAAGAAAATTTATTAGAATTAAAATTATTGGCAATAAATCTTTTGATGATTCATAGTTATATAATTAATCTTGATTGCTTTTCGATGATGAAAAGATTTTGTCTGCAAAACTAAAGCATGTACATATAAAATTAAAACTTAAAATCTTAAGCTATTTTTAATGAAAAATTATCTATATTAAAATTTATAAAAAAAGAATTTTGATGATGATTAAATATTAGGCTTGTATTTTGGTATTGACTTAAATTTTTATTATCTTGTAAAGGTTGAATGATGATTGATTTTAAATGATAAATGAGTTGTATGTTGACTTTATATAAGATTGATCGCTTAAATAAAAATTATTGATGTGTATGCTTAATGATTGATTTGAATGTTATATTAGATGGTTTGAATGATTCCATGTTGACTTAAATAGGTTGTATATTATATGATTTAATTTTAGACCATTCTTGAATTGGGGCTTGAAATAAAATAAAAGAAATTATGCTTCACTTTTTAGTATTTTTGGATAACTATAAAAATTTAAAAAATGAGAATGAAAATTTCATGATAACTTATTGGACTAAGTCTAAAGAAGGAAAAATCATCACATGCCTGATAAAGTGATACTATTATAAAGTGATACTAGAAGGCAAGAAAGTTTTTCTTTAAAATTTTCTCAATCTAAGTTTTTAATAAGAGATAAAGTGATACCATTATTATTGAATATCTCAAACTACAAAAATAATTTGATGATTTCAACTTTAAAAAGTTATTGTCCAAATCATGACTTTGACATCTTAAAAGTTATAATTTGATATATTCATATAAATTAAGATCGTTCCCCTTCCTTTTATTAAAAATAATTATCTAAATGAATCATAATTTATCTTTTAAAAATTATAACTTGATTTTTTATGAATTATGATCTTGATAATTTGAAATCTTTTATATATGAATTAAGATATTTCATTCTTCAATGTCTCTTTTTATAACTTACTAAAGAAAAGTTTTCATCATAATCATGATCTTAACTTCTCAATATTTATAACTTGATATGTTTATATGAATCAAGATCCACTTATTATTTGATCTCCCAAAATTCATTTTATCATCTAAAAGGAGATTTATCAAAATTTAATCATGTCTTTTGGTACTTATGAATTGATATTAATATCCTTCATGACATGATTTGTTTGACTTCCTTATAACTCATAAATAGTATACCTTATTACTAAATTAATATTTCTTAAATTTAAGATGAGTTGAAAATTGAATGTTTGTTTTATTATGAATATTTCCTTGATTTGTTAACCTGACTTATCTTTTATAGGAATCAATTTTAATCTCTTTCTTCTTTTTAATAAAAAGGATATTTATGATCTTAATAATTATAATTTAAGATTTTTAATCGTTCTTCTATTTTATTAAGAAGATTTATCTAAATGAATTAGATATCTTAATATTTATTTTGGATGAATCAAGATAATTTAATCTTCTAAGACTTATTTTCATTATTTATAAAAGAAGGGAGAGAGATTTATTAAAAGAAATTATATCCTTTGGTACTTAGCATTTGATATTTAATTTTTAATGACATGATCCCTTTATACTTACGGTTGTAATTAGAACCTGTATATAACAAAAAAGATTATACTATCATAGTCATTTTTTATAATGACCAAAGGGGGAGATAGAATTATCTATTTGACTAGAATAAAATTAGATATGATGAATCTGATTATACTAAATGAGAAATAATTTTTTCAGAAGAAAATTATGAATTTCTAAATGCATGAGAAATGTATAATTTGTAAATTGAGCTTCTTATTAAAATCTATGTGAGATGATAATCCAAATACATGATTTGCTATCATGTTATTTGAATTTCTTGAGCTTCTTCTTCTTGATATTTATAGGAAATAATCTCTTAAATAAAATGAGTAGCTCTTTTTTAAGATTTTACTTGATTCTTTCTTCTTGACATTTAAAAAAAATATGGCTCAAAATTTTCTTGTGATGAGACTCTTGAGCTCTTTGTCAATATTTTGATTCTTGATTTTATGAATATTCTCAAATGTATCCTCCTCCCCCACCCCGCGCAACCCCCCCCCCTCCCTCTCCCGGCTCTTAGTGTCAACTTGATCCTAACAGCATATAGATAGAAAATTTGAGAGATTCCCTTGAGTGCTTTAAAGTGTAAAGTACATTTTTAGGAAAATTTTATAATTTGAGAGCTTCCTTTGAGTGCTTCAAAGTGTAAAGTGAGATTATGGGAAGAGAGAAAATTTTGTAAAGGTTCCTCTCCTAAACTTATAAAAGGAGAGAAGTATAAAGGGGTTTAATCTTCATCCATAGAAAAAGATCATTAGTGGACACCAAGGGCCTCAATGAAGGACTCCAAAAGTGGGCGTAGGTCAAACTTATGGCCAAACCACTATAAATTATGAGCCTTCTTTTCTTATCTTTTACTTTAGCATTCCTCAGCTAGATCAAGATTTTTTTTGGTCTAAAGTTTAAATCACTAACGTATTTGATTTCAATGAATTCTAAAAGAAATATTTCAGAAGATTAATTAATATGCCAGACTAACAAGAATGATTGTATTTATGTGCTTTAATGTATCATAGTTAGCATCATATATTTTAAGTCCTAATTAAGTTAGATTTGGAAGAAATCTAAATTAACTCAATATAGGCAACTGGGTCTACTTTGAGATGAATTTGAGCTAAGGTTGAGCTCATTTTATTGACCCAAAAAGGGGCTAACAGAAGATACAATTCGAGTACAAAATAGTATGGGAAAGTATTGTTCTGGGATTCTCGGAGGTGGTACTGCCGGTGCCGACAGTAGTACCGCTCGTAGTCGATTTTTCCAAAAAGGGTGAATTTTGGCTTCATTTTTTGAAACCAATTAGGGTTTATAAATACTCCAATTATTCTTGCATTGGATAGCAAGAATGTGAAAAAAAAGAGATGAAAATCTTTGGAAAAATTTTATAAAATTTGATAGATTCCCTTGAGTGCTTCAAAGTGTAAAAGTGAGTTTATGGGAAGAGAGAAAATTTTGTAAATGTTCCTCTCCTAAACCTATGAAAAAGAGAGAAGTATAAAGGGGTTTAATCTTCACTTATAGAATAAGATTATTAGTGGACACCGGGGGCCTCGATGAAGGACTCCAAAAGTGGACATAGGTCAAGCTTTTGGTCGAACCACTATAAGTTACAAGCCTCTTTTCTTGTATTTTACTTTAGCATTCCTTACCTTGATGGAGATTTTTTTTAGTCTAAAGTTTAAATCGCTAACATATTTGATTTCAATGAATTTCAAAAGAAACACTTCTGATTTTGATTTTTACTTCGAGCATCAAATTAAGTTCATTTACCACTTGCATTAATTCCATCCCATACATCACCACCACATCCTCCCCCCCCCCGCTCTTAGTGCCAACTTGATCCTAATAGCATATAGGTAGGGGGAGTTTAGTTAAAACTTCATCATCAGTTGGTTGTCATCATAAAAAAAGGAGAATTTTGATGATGAAATCAATTGATGAAGTTATGATCTAATAAACATTTAAGTGACATAGAAAATACTTCAATCACGAACACGAATCATCACATACAAATTATCGAAGTAGGAGAATTAGATGTCGGGTCATTGGAGTATCATGTCAAAGATTGGACGATGAGTTAGAGGATTGGTTGACATGTGGTAGGATAGACTTTGTACAAAGTTTGGGCATCAGGCCAAAAGGATTAGGTATTGTACAAAAAGATCATATGTTACAAAAAATCAATATGCCAATAAATAGTGTGATACGCCGAAGGAAAGGACGATGCGTCGAAGGTTCATACGAAGTGTCGGATAATCAAAGGACATGTCAGAATGCTGGACAACATATTGAATGCTTCATGATTGTTCTGGATATATGATTGAGTGGTTAGGTCTTGTACTGGTTATAAGTGCCCTACAAGCCAATCATGTGAGTGATGGCATATGTGACATGTTGTGTAATCTTTTTGCTTATGATTAATATTGGTATATTCTCATATTATATTATTTATAGCATATATACTGTGATCTCCTTGGTTCTGTGCAATGGGAATCGAATCGTGATGAGATCACGATAATGAGATCGACTCACCTTTAAACATAAATCCTAAATAATCCTGGTCATAGGTTACTCGAGAGGGACATCGAGATAACCGGACATACCGATGTACTATATACCCGTCCATATAATGGAGGCGGTTGGTCTCATAATCACTTATGTAGAGACACTAAGGATATAGTATAGGTGCTCATTAGAGAATGAGTTCACTAATTGATCCGCTTATGAAATGCTATATGATTAATAATACCTAATATCATACAGCGATTCTATAGTCTTAGTTGTGTATCTGGTCCTTAGACTTGAGACACCAAGGATGCCTTGTATGAGTACTCCTTTCTTTGACGCCAGACTTACAGGTTTGGAAAGTTCTAGATCTGGTACAACTGGTTATCGAGATTGCTAGCCAACCTTGCAAAAGCAATGGAGTATCAATAGAGGATCATCCACTCTCGGTATCACAAGAGGAATATCTCATATGTGCTTGCTCAGACAAATCACTGGCCAGGGTCATTCAGATTAGGAGAGAAAGAGTACTCCGGAAGAATCCTATTAGAGCGAGACTATGACGGATTCCATATGTGACCTAACAGTACCATGTCCAATATATGGTCTCTGGGATATTAGTTGGATGAGAGATTATAGATACATGGTAACTGTGGATAAATAGGTCTGATAGATTCGATCCCCCTATACCGTTTGGGGACTATGGCATAGTGGCCTAGTACATCCATAGTCGATAAGTCGAGTGAAGTATTATGGGGATAATAATTTACTATATCAGAAGGTGTTATAATGGGAGTGACTCACGGCCAACTCGATATCGGGCCTAGAGGGTCACACACATGGTGGATGCTTCAATGAATAGAGGATTGGATGAAGATCCAATTAGCCCCTATTATCATTAGATGAGACCCTATACTGATCGGCTCCTTGATTAATGCCTAATTAGAGGCCTAAGGAGATTATTGGATAGAGATCCAATAATGCAAGGTTAGTGGATTATTGGATAGAGATCCAATACCCACTAAGGAAGGAGCCCTAGGGTTTTGGTGGCTCTTTATAAATAGGAGAGGAGACTCCTGGTTTATAGGCTACAGCTTTGGCCTCCCCCTCCTCTTCTCCTCCCTCCCTCTGTGCAAGAGTTGCGAGATCAGATTGGAGGAGTTTCACTGCAGAGATCCATCGTGTGGATACTGATAGAGAGGAGGACGCTTGACCTCCTTCATCTTCTCCATCCGGATCTGGAATACAGAGATATACGATCTCCCTAGGTAAAATTAATCTCTCACACATCGTGGTTTTTCAAGTTTTGCTGTTTTTCTCATGACCCTAATATTTTGCACGACGATTTGATCTGCATGGAAAACTAGTTTTTTCTTTTTTAATTTCTGCTACGCATATGATGCTCCTACTAAGGTTTCCTAACAGTGGCATCAGAGCCAAGGTTTTTGTGTGAGAGATTAGTTTTAAACTACATATGATGAGATTGAATCATGTAGAATCGTTATACGCATTCTTCATATTAACGAAGGTAGTGAGCGAGAGCGCCCACCACCCGCCGCGCCAAGGTCCCTGCAAGGCGCGGGAGCCGCCCACCCACGGCCAGCCGGCCAAGGTCCCCGCAAGGAGCGCCGAGGTCCGCAGGGCGCCATGCCACCATAGAACTGGCGCGCTACCGCGAGCACGGTTGTGTCCATCCCGTAGGGCGGCGGTAGTCGACGCCCGCAAGTGGGCCGACGTAGGGCGCCCGCAAGGGGTGTCGATAGGGCGACAGGGCATGGGGCCATGGGCAAGGGAAGTCGCTACTACGCAGGGCAACATGGGCGAAGAGGGGGCAAGGGGAAAGCTAGGGCTTCCTTTTATTAAAAGGACTATTTTACCCCTTTGAATTTGAAAAATTCTAAGGAATGTCCTCGTGTATAGAATTCTGAAAATGCCCTCAACAATTTTAAAATTTCTGAGGATTGTCCTCTCGTCCAGAATTATAAAAATACCCTTGATAATTCTATAAATTCCCAACATGACCTGATTTTTAGAAAAATAATTAATTAAATAGTTTAATTATTTATTAAATATATCTAGTAATCCTACATATGATGTGATGTATATGTGATGTATGATGTGGATAGATGATTATGAGCCATGTGTGTGATGTGTGTAATTGTGATTATTATTATTATTATTGGGGTATGTGAGTCTCCGTTTTTCTCGTTTATTATCAGGCCTGTGTGCCTGTGATTATTTGTAATTATATGGAGAGGCACGACGGGAGCGTGGAGGTGACAGCGGGACCCACGATGTCGTGGCGGGAGATTACGACGCATGGTGATGTGACGATCCGACGGAACCGATGATGACGAGATCAACAATCACAGGGCATGGAGATGCGCTGATTTACATATAGATCCTATTATGAGTGATTAGGCCCAATGGCTCGGGCTTAATCATATTAGGTGATAACTCATGATTATCTGGTGTGGCTTGTACGTGTGATGTGTTATACACCTATTATATATATGTATATATATATATATATATATATATATATATATATATATATATATATATATATATATATATATATATATATATATATATATATATTTGCATACGATGTAGATATATATTAAATATGTATATGTATGACATGACATATTAGGAGACCGATAAAAAACAAAAACCCCTCCTATGATAATATTAAGTCGGTAAGTATAAGACAATAAGATTAACCCATGTGACCTTTTATCATTATAGGAAGAAATTGAATCCTAACATAGGTTGAGTTGGTTGAGTCACTCAAGGCTCACCAGTGACTTGAGGACATGATATGACTTGGTCGAGCAGTCGAGAGCATATCCATCGAATTAAACTCATCTTATAACGATGGTGATGACTTAACTGAACTTCATGGTTGGCCAAGCAGTCGAGACCATGATGATTCAGAGGCCGAACATGACAAGGTGTTATGATTGACAAGAGTTATCTACCTTTTGGGCTTAGTGTAATTGGTCAAGTCCCTCGAGGTTGCACTAAGACACCAATTGGATCCCGATCCCCACTAGAAGTCTGCTAGAGATTTTCGTCTCACGTGTCGAGGGTGTCGCATTATTCTCTTGAAAAATAATGGGAGTACATTAAGATAGAAGTCCATATCTTAATTAGTATTTTCTATAAAATCTATAGGTTATTTAATTTATGCTATATCTTGCTTATCGCTTGCAAAACCCCTACATGGCATACTTGATGCCAACCGTCTTATTAGTCCAAAAGCTCTACATTTTGAGAATTGTTCTCGTGGGAGATAAAATCATATATGTCCTTAATATGATTATGCCTACGCTGGAAGAAAGGATAAGCAAGGATGAGATCGCTCGCTTTGTGAAGTATATAGATAGTCCTAGAGGATAACTTGTGTGTTGATATTATACTTCAATCCCTATCGGATTCCTTTTCATAGTTCATTATTAACTTTAATATGAATAAGTTTGAGGTGACTCTCTCGGAGCTCCTTAATATGTTGAGGGAAGCTGAGAGTGCCATCAAGAAGGAGAAGCCAGTTCTCTATATTGGTGAGACCAAAAAGAAAGGAAGGCCAGGAATACCCTTAAGAAGGACAAGGGCAAAGAAAGACCAGGTAAGACAAAGGTTGCTAAGAGACACTCGACAAAAGACAAAGGACAGTGCTTCCACTTAAGAAGGACAAGGGCAAAGAAAGACCAAAAAGAAAGGAAGGCCAGGAATACCCTTAAGAAGGACAATGGCAAAGAAAGACCAGGTAAGGCAAAGGTTGCTAAGAGAGACTCGGCAAAAGACAAAGGACAGTGCTTCCACTGTGGCCAAGATGGGCATTGAAAGAAGAACTGTAATGACTACCTTGTAGATAAGGCGAAACAAAAGTTTAGAGAAGCTTTAGGTATATTCATGATCAGTCTTCACTTGTCATATTTTTATAATAACACATGGGTATTAGATACTGGGAGTACTTATCATATCTGTAATTTGTTGCAAGTTCCGACAAGACCTAGGAGACTGGTCAGAGGCAAGATGGAACTCAAGATGGGCAATGGAGCAAGAATTACTATAGTTGCCATTGAGGAGGTCACCCTACATCTACTTGATGGAGCTATCATTGCATTTGATACATGATATTTTGTTTTCTCTATTATCAAAAACATTATATTCATCTCTTGTTTGACAATTAGTGGATATAAATTAGTTTTTACGAATAATAGTTATTCAATAATTATGGATGATGAAATCATCACTAAAGAGAACCTTGTAAATGGCTTATATATGTTAGACACTTCTCTACACATCATGAATATAAATACGTCTAAGAGGAAAAGAGATGAGGTGAATAATGCAAATCTATAGATTATAGGCTAGGTCATATATATGAGGAAAGAATTCAAAAGTTACTGAAAGATGGATACTTAGATCCATTTGACTATGAGTCATATGCAACTTGTGAACCTTGCATTCATGGGAAGATGACCAACTCTCCTTTTAGTAGAATTAGAGAAAGAGCCACCGAGTTATTGGAACTCATACATAATGATGTATATGGTTCTATGTCAGCTCAGGCTATAGGTGGTTACTCATATTTCATTACATTCACTGATGATTTCTCTAGGTATTGATACGTGTACTTAATAAAGTACAAATTTGAGGCCTTTGAGAAATTCAGGAAATATAAGAATGTGATCGAAAACCAAATTGGAAAGAGTGTTAAGCGATCAAATCGAGGAGGATAGTACTTGAGTACGGAGTTCACTTATTTCTTCTGGGATAATGGGATTTTATCCCAGTGGACACCTCCTTATACACCTCAGCTCAATGGTGTATCAGAATGGAGGAATCGTACGCTATTAGACATGATGCGATCCATGATGAGTTTCATTGACCTACTCGTCTCATTTTGGGGGTACGCTTTAGAGACCGTAACTTACTTTCTAAACAGAGTTCCATCAGAGTCGATAGTGTTTACGCCATATGAGATATGGAAAGGAAAGCAGCCCGATCTTAAGATTGTTAAGATTTGGGGCTGTCCTGCCCATATTAGAAGATACAACCTCGATAAGTTGGAATCAAGGACAGAATGGTGCACATTCATGGGATACCCAAAGGAAACTTATGGGTATTATTTCTATCACCCCGAGGACCGAAAGGTCTTTGTTGCCAAGAGAGTCGTGTTCCTTGAGAAGGAACATATTCTTGGTAGAAATAGTGGGAGCAAGATAGAATTGAGCAAGGTTGGAGAACCTAGCTCAAGCACCATTCCAGAGCCCGAGTCTATTCAGGTACCTAACACACAAGTTTCAACTTTGCGTAGGTCTAGTAGAGTATCTCACTCTCCTGAAAGATATATGGGATATATCGGTAGAGATGAATCTCAGGATGTTGATCCTCAGACCTACGAGGAGGCTATTATGAGTATAGACTCTGGGAAATAGCAAGAAGTCATGAATTTTGAGATGGATTTCATGTACTCTAACAAGGTTTGGAATCTTGTGGATGCACTTGAGGTTATTGTACCCATCAATTGCAAATAGATCTTTAAGAATAATATTGGAGTGGATGAAAACGTAAAAACCTATAAAGCAAGACTAGTAGCTAAAAGATATCGTCAAAGACAACGAGTTGACTATCACAAAACTTTTTCACCTGTAGCTATGCTTAAGTCCATTAGAATTATTTTAGCCATTGCAGCACACTATGACTGAGATCTGGCAGATTGATGTTAAAATGGTATTCCTCAATGGCAACCTCGAGAAGGAGGTGTATATGATACAGCAAGAGGGATTCATATCCAAATAGAGTCTAGATAAAGTATGCAGGTTATTTAGATCCATTTATGGATTAAAGTAAGCTTGCCGAAATTGAAACATAAGATTTGATGAGGTGATAAGATCATATGACTTCGTTAAGAACGAAGATGAGCCTTGTGTATACAGGAAAGTAAGTGGGAGTGCTGTCACCTTCTTGGTGCTATATGTGGATGATATCCTAATCATTGGGAATGATGTAGGAATGCTCTCCATAGAAAAGACTTGGCTATAAAAAAATTTCTCCATGAAAGACTTAGGGGAAGCATCATATATTTTGAGGATCCAGATCTATAGAGATAGATCGAAGAGGATGTTTGGCTTGTCTCAGTCCAGGTACATAACTCCATTGTCAAAAGGTTTGGTATAAAGAATTCCAAGAGAAGCTTTATACTGATGAGACATGGACTATCACTTTATAGGAGTATGTCCCCAAAGACTCCTAAAGAAATGACAGACATGGATAAAATACCTTATGCCTCAGTGATAGGGTCTATCATGTATATGATGCTATATACCAGGCCTGATATAGCACATGCTCTGAGTGTCACGAGCAAGTATCAGGCAGATCCAGGTTTAGAATACTGGAAGGTAGTAAAGTGTATTCTTAAGTACTTGAGAAGGACTAAGGATCTTTTACTAGTATATGGAGGAGGTGGCCTTCATGTTGAGGGCTATATAGACTCGAGTTTTCAGTCCGACATTAATGATAGTAAATCAAATTCAGGATATATTTTTACCATAAATGGAGGAGCAGCAAGCTGAAAGAGTTTCCAGCAAGATACTACTTTTGACTCGATCATAAAGGCGGAATACATTGCTACAGCAGAAGTAGTAAAGGAAGGGGGGTGGATGAAGAAGTTCATCAAGGATTTGGGAGTTATACCAAGCAACGTGGAGCTGACTCCCATATATTGTGACAGCAATAGGGTTCTAACAAGGGAACCTAGGTCTCATCAGAATTGTTCTAAGGAGGTTCCATCTGATTAAAGCGATCATGACCCGAAAAAATATAACAATGGAAAGAATTTTATCCAAAGATAACATTGCAGATCCACTGACGAAGCCGTTGGCTCAGATTGTATTTAAGTGTCATAGGGGTCTGATGGGGATCAGACACATAGGTGATTGGCTTTTGGTCAAGTGGGAGATTACTGGTTATAAGTGTCCTGCAAGTCAATCACATGAGTGATGGCATGTGTGACACGCTATATAATCTTTTTACTTATGATTAATATTGATATATTCTCATATTATATTATCTATAGCATATATACTATTATATTCTTGGTTCTATGCAAAGGGAATCAGATTGTGATGAGATCACGATAATGAAATTGATTCACCTTTAAACACAGATCCTAAATAATCTCGGTCATAGGTTACTCGAGAGAGACATCGAGATAACCTGATAGATCGATGTACTATATACCCGTTCATATGATGGAGGCTGTTGGTCTCAAAGTCACTTGTATAGAAGTGCATGTGCTTATTGGAGAATGAGTTCATTGATTGATCCGCTTATGGAATGTTATATGGTTAATGATACCTAATGTCAGATAATGATTTCATAATCTCTGTTGTATATTTGGTCCGTAAACTTGGGACACCAAGGATGCCTTATATGAGTACTCCTTTCTTTGATGTCAGACTTACATGTTTGAAAAGTTCTAGATCTGGTATACCTGGTTATCGGGATATGTAGCCAAACTTACGAAGGCAATTGAGTATTAATAGAGGATCATCCACTCTCGGTATCACGAGAGAAATATCCCATATGTGCTTGCTCACCCTGGCCAGGGTCATTCGAATTGAGAGAAAAAAAGTTCTCTGGGAGAATCTGATTAGAGCGAGAGTATGACAGATTTCATATGTGACATGATAGTACCATGTCTAATATAAGGTCTCTAGGATATTAGTTGGATGAGAGATTATAGATACATGGTAACTGTGGACAAACAGGTCCGACGGATTTGATCCACATGTACCGTCTGGGGACTATGGCATAGTGACCTAGTATGTCCATAGTTGATGATCGAGTGAATTATTATTGGAATAATAATTCATTATATCAGAAGGAGTTATAATGGGAGTGATTCACGGCCAGCTCGGTATTGGGCCTAGAGGGTCACACACATATAGTGGATGCTTCAGCTAATACAGGATTGGATGAAGATCAAATTAGCCCTTATTCTCATTAGATGAGACTCTATGCTGATGGGCTCCTTGATTAAGGTCCAATTAGAGACCTAAGGAGATTATTAGATAGAGATCTAATAATACAAGGTTAGTGGGTTATTGGATAGAGATCCAATACCTACTGAGGAAGGAGCCTTAGGGTTTTAGTGGCTCTCTATAAATAAGAGGGGAGACTCATGATTGATAAGTTGTAGCTTTGGCCTCCTCTTCCTATTCTCCTCCCTCCCTCTATGCAAGAGTTGCGAGATCAGATTGGAGGAGTTTCGCTGCAGAGATCCATCGTGTGGATACCGCTAGAGAGGAGGACGCTTGACCTCCTTCATCTTCTCCATCCGGATATGGAGTACCGGGATATACGATCTCCCTAGGTAAAATCATTCTCTCACACATCGTGGTTTTTCGGTTTTTGTTATTTTTCTCGTGACCTCAATCTTTTGCATGATGATTTAATCTGCGTAGGAAACCAAATTTTTTTGTTTTGATTTCCACTGCATATGTGATGCTCTTGCTAAGGTTTCCTAACATCTTGATCGCGGTTGTCTAGAATCGAGTTAAGCTGGTATTGGGTCGTAACCAAATCAACTTAATTTAAGGTCTATTAAGCTTGAACCACCACTGAGTTGGGCCTAGTAAATGGTTAGATCAATATCTTGAAAATGACTTGGGCAATGGTACCACTAGGTCCAGGCGGTGGCATTGCCCAGGTTACAAAAAGCACTATTTAGTGCTTTTTCAAGAATCCAAGAGGTGGTATCGCTAGGTACCGGCGATACCACCAGGCGATGGTGGTATCATATATTCCGATGGTAGTACTACTAGACCCTAAGATTTCGGGCTCTATTCGATGGTAGTACCGCCCAATACAGTAGGTGGTACCATTAGTACCTCGAAAACCCGAGGATTTAAAATTTTAGCTCCAAATTTGAAGCCATTGGGGATCTATAAATACCTCACCCATTCTTCCTTGACGAAGCATGAATAGGGGTGAAAAGAGAGAGAATTCTCAAGGAAAAAATATTGTAAACTCTTAGTGTTTGAGTCTCGTCCTCCTCAAGTTTATTGGTCATTCTAAGGAGGGTTGAAGTCTTATGAGAAAGAGTTTGTTAAGGTTCTCTCCTGAGATTGGTAAAAGAGAAGTGTTGTAATGGTAATTGATTTTCTCTCATTAGGAAGAAGATCGGTAGTGAAAACCGGTGGCCTTAAGTGAAGAGGAAACGGGAGTGGACGTAGGTCAGAAGACTGAACCACTATAAACCCAGTGTGCATTTCTTCTTTTATTTTTTCTTCTTATTGCTCTTAATTTTGCTGGTCACTACACTTACTGAACCACTACGAACCCAGTGTGCATTTCTTCTTTTATTTTTTCTTCTTATTGCTCTTAATTTTGCTGGTCACTACACTTTACTCACTTTCAAAGTTTAAAATGCATTTTCGATATGGTTTCCTCGAATGATTATTTTAAATCATTATAATTTTTTGAAAGTGCCAATTCACCCCTTCTTAGTGTTATTTACGTTCCTAATAGTGTTACACAAAGATATTAGTGGTGATATGGGTCTAATGACTAAAGTTTGCATTACTTGTAAAATAATATGATCTTGTCATAACCATAGCTTATTATCATGATTTGTTACTAGGTTGGGTTATCCTATTATTTGGATATTTTCTGGTGGACAACTGAAAGAGCTATCGATGTAGCTCAATAGATCATATCCAAAAATGAGATTAGATAATTATACTCACCATGATGCATAGTTGTCGCCCTTGGATATTTTAAAGGAAATCAGAGTTACAACATTAATAAATATAAGTCCTATGTGTTGAGAAGAACTATTATTTCTTATAGGAACAATAATTGGAGCATTAGTTATAGATGAGAAAGAAATACTGAGAGTGAAGTAATCTAATAGATCAAATTACATAAGAGGGGAGGTTGTTGTCTATCTCGATCTCTACTACTTCAACTTGTACAACTGAGGAAGATAACACATGGTCAATAATTGAATAAGAGATCTGCAGGTAGATGTAAAGGAGCAAGAGAAGGTGGAGGGGTGACCATAGTTGGTTATGATGTGCACCCTTGAGGATGATGAGGCCGAGAGGAGGCGATAGATGCTTGGCTTACTATTGTGTAAACACTGAGAAGACGTACCGAGCATTCAACCTACTACTATACAATTGATAGAGATAGAGGTAAGTAACAAAAGAGATACTTTATTCATTGTTACAATACTTATTTATACAGGGTTTAGGGAGGATTTTCCTCACTTGATGAACAAGATCTTCTCATTCAGTTATAAAAGTTGTTCAGCTAATATGCCCCCACAAGATCGAGTTTCTGTCAAGGACGCCGATCTTGGATCGATGCAAGAGAAAGAGTTTACGAGCCAAAGCCTTCATGAGGGAGTCTGCAAGTTGATCGACTGTATGGATATAAGAAACATGGAGCTGCTGGCGGATGACTTGATCACGCATAAAATAAAAATCAATAGCAATATGCTTCATGCGAGAGTGGAAACCTAGATTAGCACAAAGATAAGTAGCACCAATGTTGTCACAATAAATAACAGTTATAGAAGTAAAGTGAATGTGAAGCTCTATAAGTAAGTTAGTGATCCAATTAAGTTCGGTAGCAATAGTGGCAATAGCATGATATTCAACTTCAGTAGTAGACCTGGCAACTATCTTTTGTTTCTTAGAACTCTAGCTAATCGGATTAGTACCAAGAAAAATAATATACCCTGATATATAAGTTATATCATCAATGTTACTGGCCTAGTCTGCATCGGCAAAGGCATGAATCTGAGAGGGAGAGTGCTTGCGAAGAAAAATGTCATGATCGATGGTCCCCTTAAGATAACGTAAAATACTTTTAACAACAGTTCAGTATAAAGTAGCCGGTTGGTGCATAAACTAGGATAACTTATTAATTGCAAAGGAGATATATGAACGGGTAAGAGCGAGATATTGTAAGGAGCCAATCACCTATCAATATTGAATAAGATCTATAGCAAGAGTGTCATCACATAACTTCAGTGGTTCACTAGCAAATAGAGAATTGGTGACCTCGTTTGCATCTTGCATGTTCCTCTTCAATAGCCAATCATGAATGTACTTTCTCTGTGAAAGGAAGAGGCCAAAGGATGTAAACGTAGCTTCAACATCGAGAAAATAACTCAAATTGTCGAGATCTTTAAGAGAGAATCGGTCAGCCAATTGCATGATAAACACCTGAACTTCGATAGGATTGTCACCTATGATAATAATATCATCAACATAGACTAGAAGATAGATAGTGCCCCTAAGTTGTTGACGTAAAAATAGGGAGACATCAGACTTGGAGTTGATGAAGCCAATTGAAGATAAGTAAAGACCAAGCTCAATATACCAAGCTTGTGGAGCTTGACGGAGTCTATAAATGGCTTTGCGAAGTTTACAGATATGCCGTGGATATTGAGGATGTATAAATCCTAGAGGTTGCTTCATGAATACATCTTCAATGAGAGTCCCTTATAAAAATATATTGTTAATATCTAATTAGCGTAAGCACTAGCCTTTGGAGATTGCCAGACAGGATAATCCGGATTGTAGTGGGCCTTATAATGGGACTAAATGTCTCAGTGTAATCAACACCAGGTTGTTGATGAAATTATTTGGCCACAAGTCGTGCTTTATAATGAGCAATCAAACCATCAGGATTCTACTTAATTCAAAAGACTCATTTACACCCGATAATATTTTGTATGGAGTGAGAAGGAGTAAGGGTCCATATAGCATTATGAAGGAAAGCATCATACTCCTTACATATGACTTTATGCCAATGTAGAGATTTTTTGGCCTGAGAAAAAGAAATTGGTTCAACAGAGTCAAAGGAAGACTCAGTACTAGTATGTAAGTCAAGAATCTGACGTGGTTTAAAGACACCGCTCTTAGAATGAGTTTACATAGGATGTCGAGAAGCCGTAATAGGATTGGGGATACAGAAAGAGGATTATTACTATTTGAGTTAGGCTGAAGAACTACAGAAGTTTCCTGACAAGGTGAAGATAAAGGATGCGGTTATAGAGGCAATTGTACAAGAAGAGGTGGAGCCGGAGGTGAGGAGAGAGAAAACTACTGAATAGAGATAATAAGAGAGTATGGATCCAATGGAGATATGTGAGAGGATGAAAAGGTGTTGTAAGACTCCAATGGGATAACAAAGTGCTTGTGATCCCGAAAGAGAAAGACAGACTCTAAAAAAGTAACATGTCTGGAAACAAAGATTTTAGTAGTGTGAGAGTCATAACAGCGGTATGTATTATGTTCTAGAGAGTATCCAATGAAAATGCAAGGGCGAACAACTTTTCAAATGGTGATTGATATTATAAAATTGGAGTAGGCATCCGATTAATAACGTAGACAGCAATTTGAAATGCTACAGACCAAAAAGTGGATGGTATGGAAGCCTGATGAAGTACCGTTAGGCATGTTTCGACAATATGTTGATGTTTATCAGCCGAGGAGATGCTGCTATGGCTAGGGCGATCGATAGATCTGAAGGGCAGTGAGAGAAGCGCTGCGGTCATAGATTTACTATCGTTTGATAGCGAGAAAGAATTTGTTGTGCCCTCTCTGCAGAGCACTGAAAGACAATAAGCGATGGCCCGTACAGGTACTCTCGGCAAAGAGAACAGAGCAATAGAGACTGCAGGAGGGATGACACCGATGAGTAGGTGTAGAAGTCATCATCTACTGTAAATGGAGTAGGGAAGGTGCCTTGCCGCTGCTTGTTGGAGCTGATGTGACTGTGGTGATGCATGAGAAAAATGACATCATGTAAACGGACACCTCGGTAGAGGAATGGGAAAGCCGACGGGGTCCAGCGGGGGAAAAGAAAGCTGACACACCAGAAGTTTCAAGCTTTGAAATCGATGAGAGGCTATCGTTTGACAACAAAAAAAGATAAAAACTATCATTGGACAGTGAATAAAAGAAAGATAATCTCTCTTATAGAGAGAGGGGCTCTGATACCATGATAGAGATAGAGGTAAGGAACAAAAGAGATGCTTCATTTGTTGTTACAATACTTATTTATACTAGGTTGAGAGAGGATTTTTCTCAACTAATGAATGAGATCTTCTCGTTCAGTTACAAAAGTTGTTCAGCAAATAGCAATAACTAAGAGGAGGCAGTGGGTGCTCGACTTACTGTTATGCAACCACTGAGAGGAGGCAGTGGGCGCTAGGCTTGCTATTGTGCAACCACTGAGAGGAGGCGACGGGTGCTTGGTGAGCCTCCTGCTGTCTGAAAGCTTGCGGGAGGCTACAACGAATTGAAGGGACAAAAGGTGTAGTCGTGGAGGAGATGGGGAAGCAGAAAGAGGGAGCGCTCGATAGTGGGTGAGGAGTGATCGTAGTCAGTACCATTGGCGATGCTGGTCAGGGCGCTACTAGCGGCGATGCGGTATGTAGCTGTGAGCAACAATGAAGACCTATGGTGAAACCCACACGAGTGGATGAAGAAGGATGATTAGGTCCTTTGTGAAACACCTCCATCTGTCTTTGATGTTGCGATAAAGAGGATGGCTCGGGGTGGGCAGTATACGTCAGGCAAGAGTGCCAACAATTCATGAACCGACCTAGTTCCTAAACCTGTCAATGTTCGCCACTCGACTTGAGGTCTACCAGTTTGAAGTCTATCAATCAGATCAGTAGTGGCTGAGAGTAGAGTATGTCGTTGAGTAGAGTATGTTGTCAAGTAGAGGAAATTGATTGATAGGCAAGAGTTATTGTTGTAGACTTATGATGGTAACGAGGCAAGCGCTCGGTGCAAAGGTTGCTACAGTGACTGTAGGCTGATTAATATAGAAATTATTGCCGACTGAAGAGATAACTGAGGAAGGGAGAAAACTGGTAGCAAAGAAAGAATAGATTGTTGTCATCAAACACTAATGAGGGAAGGCTTGCTCAAGACAAGAGAAGCTCTGATACTATGTTGAATTGAGAAATAGATTGTGAAAGAGATATTCATTATTCATTTAGGTGATGAGTATTTATACAAATTTTGTGAGAGAACATTCTCTCAATCAATCACGTCAGATCATCTACTCAAATCTATGATTGATCCTTATGAGGATATAAGAAACTAGGAAATCCTTAATCAGATGAACTACTTATCATGATCTTCTATCGGACTTCTCATAATTTTATCCAGATTAGGTACTCTTTTTTAATTTAATTATGATGTTTACGTCAATTAAACCAACTAAACTATTATCTTAATATTTATAAATTAATTAAGTTCTTATTAGCATTATCTTAATGATTGGTTTGCTTGCATCCATGCATCAAGAAATCAATCTAGAAAGAAAATTTTAATAACAAAATGCGAAGTGTAAGCAACTCTTTACGTCATATTTTGTTAGACTAAAAACAGTTGATTATCTTCAACATGAGTACAGCGTAAGTTTAGTACAATTCATAACATCAGATAATTTTAGTACTCATATAATTCCTAACATCAACATTTTCATCGGAACATGCAATCCTGGGTTCCACTATACATAACAATGTTAGGTGTAGATACATATATCAAGAATAAATTTAGTTTTGCGTGTGGGGCGGGCGGTACATGCAATCATAGTATAAAAAGTTGTTAAAAGTTGTTTGTTGATATGTCATGTTGATGACTGATAAAAATTCCTGCAGCGAAGTTACGTACGCGCCCTGAGATAACATTCAGAACACACATATTCTCTCTCTCGCTCTCGCTCTCGCTCATTGTTGTGGGATTCTTTCCGTTGTAGTGTAGTAAACCGGAGTCATCGACGACTGGCCCGTGAACTATTTCTCTTTTGTCTGGGCATTTTTGATCGTCATCCAATTTTCAGTCTCAGATGAAAATTACCTGTCCTCAGCACTCAGCCAAGAGCCAAATAAAGTCTTCTCTTTTCCCTTTGCTCTTTTGTTCTTTCTCTTTCTTTTTCTCTCTCTTTTTCTCTTTCTCTCAATATATATATATATATATATATATATATATATATATATATATATATATATATATATATGCTGAGTCAGTGAGATCACCCTGGCTTTTTTGAGGCTGCTGCACTGAACTTTTGCTGCTTGATTGCCAGTAATATATAATATACATATATAGCTATTGCTACTGGACATCATCACGTGTCGTCGTGATTGGGGAATTTTGCAGGCCTTGCTATATCATTCATTCTCCCTGAAATGCGCCTTTAGGAGAGTGTGGCAAGCAGTGTCGAAAAAGATGGGATGAAAAGGTCAATCATGCATGCTCTGAAGCTCTGAAATGGAATATAAAATGCATCAAGTGAATCATACCAAGTGAGGAGTAAAGACAAACAGATATGGTTATGGTTAAATCCATGGAACCCTAAGGTCCTTCAAAGTCAATGATAGAGGGAAGTGCAACTGAGAAGAAGTTCAGCAGGAAAGGCATATTCTTTTGAGGGCAGGTTGAATTAACAGGAAAAGATCGAGAAGCAAAAGCCAGGTTTACTGATTCACGCTATAACCTAATCTGGTTCACCAATCTAATAAGCTATGCTCAAGTTGCAATTCAAAATACAACAGTTGGATTAGGTGGCATTCATGCATGCTGCGTTCTACTTAACCACATTATCTATCATACACATCATAATAAAGAACTCAGCAACAAAAGTTTGGTACCTGAAAACTGCATTAGAAAAAGCAGATGGGTAAACCAAGTAATGCAACGAAGGAATCCTATAAAAACCCTAATAGCTATTATATATTGCTCTCCTCTTCTAACCGTAAGGAAGGTTTTGTTTTATCTGGTGTCTGCTTTCTGCATGGAGTTGACAAGAATTATCCAAACCCCAATAACCGGAATATATGCGAACCAAAAGCGTCCATATGCTAGCGGACAAGAACTGGAGTACTACTTGTTTCCTTCGGTTTCTGTGCTTCACAGTTGGGTTTGGCTGTTTGTTTTGCATCCCACTTTGTTATTATTTTTTACTTATATTAAAGCATCCTCTTTTATGAGAGTTTTCTTTAAAGAGATATCATTTACTGGAAATGACAATGACATATTAGAGAATAAGAATATGCTCCCTTACAGTGCAGGATTAGAGTCAATGCGACTCTAGCTTTAATCCTCTTAACAAAAAATGTGAGTTTTCCAGCTCATGGTAACAATCAAAACCTCTATTCTTATATATTATAGTGATCAGTTTTCTTTCTCTTTGATTCAAATATCTTTTGACGAAGCTGCATTTGATGATGTACGATAAAATGATGAGTTAATAAACCATGCGTTCAAAGCTTAAGCTACCAACGGGATGAAGGATTAATGAGTCTAATATATGGACACAAGTGAACAATCGTGTGCAAGTCAAAAGATCAAGGATTTTCACAAGTATTTTATATGATATCGGACAATTTCTAAAGGAAACTTTTTTTTGCTTTAAGATTCAAACATTGGTACCATGGTAAAATGATCAGCCGGATAACAGTTTTCTTGATGTTTTAACTGGTCTAACATGGATAAAAAATGAATGCATATTTTTGACCTCCTGTTTGTTCTATCTCACATGCTTAGAAGTGACAAATTATTGTAGCAAGCCAAGAACACCATGAAGGTCACACACTCGTCCATTTCTTGGAAGACAATTAACCACCAACATTTATCTTGTTCCAGAACAAAGGTCATGATGATATGTGGTCCAATAAGCATAACTATGTCTCCTAGATTTCAAAGGAAAATCCATGTGACCTGCCACCCACTTAATCTGAACAAATCCTAGATGGTAGTGTTTGACTTGATCCTACTTCTGTGGGAGTGAGTTATCATTAAACTGCTATAATCGCAATAAATTTAGTTGTCATATCAAGCTATCAGGTACCTAATGAAGTTTGTTTTGCCAACAAATCGCCAACCTATCATATTTATATTAGACTTTATTTTGTTGAATAGGATGGAGATGACTGATTTCCTTAACCCAGAACCAAATTGAGACTTAGTTTCTACTCTACAGCATATAAACCAGTTGGATAAATCAGCTCATGTTTCCTCTTTGTCTCTCTCTCTCTCTCTCTCTCTCTCTCTCCCCCTCCCCCCCATGAGGGTGAATGTTTCTTGAGAAGCTCATCACACTTGTCAGACCAGACCAAAGGTTGGAGTTCGACCACTCAGCTTTCAGCCTCCTCCATTAATCTTGTGCTCTGAGCTTCTATATATCTCAGCTGCCAACTCAAAGACAAAACCCTTCCCTTGGGGACACCCTATCATCCATGTCCAATACCAATCATCTCACTGTATCCATACACTCCACAAGCGTAGATATCTCTGTACACAGTTAAACATTACACAAACACAAGAAAAACTCAAACACCAACATGAGGTAGCATCTTGTGATATATTTGGATATGCAAGCTAATAAAATTCTAAATTAATGTGGTCATGATCCATAGTTTATTTGTATCGGTGAAAACTCAGGTTCTCATTTGCTAACTAGCACTATATGGTGAAAAAAATGATAAATATATGCATTTTTTAAAAAGATATATATTTCATTATCGGCAGTATCAACAGGCAGGTCTATTCGATTCAATCGGGCCATCACAGGAGACATGGTAGATGCCACAACATTTGAGGGACTCGAACATTAATCACTATAATAAACTGTATGCTATTGCTTGCAGTTTAATTCCTAGTGAAACACAGAAACTAAGGACACAAAAAACCTGATAAGTTGGGAGAACAGTGTTTAGAGTGCAACCTCACTCTCCACAAACATGGCCATTATTTGAATTATATTACAGTGGTATACAAGGATATATATTTGATAGTATCGACTAGTTTTGAGGAGGAAGAAAGTAAACATGACAAATGAAAAAAGAAACTTAGACATCAATAATAAAAAATATATTAGAAAGTTGACATATGATTTAACGTGGTTCAGTAACCCCCTATCTACGTTCACGGAGAAGATCAAATTATTCACTATAAAGAAAAACTAATACAAGTAATCACTCTTCCTTAAATCAACTCAAATCCAAACCTAAAATCCCTTATGCACATTCTCATATGAAACTCCAAAGACTCTTCTCTTAATCCTCTCTAAATCTACTAGTGAATACCCTTGGGAGTACCCAAAATATTTCTTAGGAGCACGCAAATTATTTTATAAAAAATTAATTTGTATCAAAATTAGGTGCTTGTTTATCTTACTTGCACTAATAAAGCAAGAAATGGGAGAGAACTATCTTTTCCCTCTCCATGCTTGTGATTCCAGGTCCATTTTTCTACGCTTTTGATTAAGTTATATTACCTATTTTTTTATTTTTAATATATTTATTGAGTTAGACTTTTAGCCATTAAATTAGTTATCCTTAACCCAAATCGAAATACAACTTAAACATAAAAATGTTTGATAAATTTTACTAAACTAAATTTAATCGATTATGATGAATGAAGAAGATAATGCCTAACATATAGTTATTGTTTCAAGTTATTTTTTATAGTCACCTTAATTAATGGAGACACATGATCGTGTAGTTATCATGAAGAGATTAATTTCAATAGAAGACAGGTTTATTTATTCAAGAGAAAATATAAAGAGTTTATTGAAAGAAAGATTCATTCTTACTGCATCAATCTGCATAAATGTAATGTATCTTGGGGAACTATATAAACCCCATATGTTGAGTCATGAAAAATATAGAGTTTGTGAAATTATAAAAATATTGAGAGAAATACAGAAGATTTAGGCTTCTCCTACTCTTCCTTAGTGTGCTAACTCTATCCTTTCTTCCTATCAACTTCAACAATTGGTATCAGAGCTATGGCTTCATCCTCAATCACCTTTCAACTCCAAATCCCTAGATTGACAAAAGAAAATTATGACATAAGGTGCATCCAAATGAAGGTTCTTCTAGGCTCCCAAGATGTATGGGAGTTTGTAGAAGATGGATTTGTTGAACCAAGTCTAGCAGAAGAAGGAGCGATAAATGCAAAAGCAAAAGAGCAACTTAAAGATAGAAGAAAGAAGGAGAAAAAGGCTTTGTTCACAATCTACCAAGGGCTTGATGATACGATATTCAAGATTATCGCTCCAGCAAATACTTCAACAGAGGCTTGGGAAATACTTCAAAAAGCATTTGGTAGTGTTGATAAGGTACAAAAACTCCGTCTACAAGTTTTACGAGCCGATTTTGAAAAATTACAACAAGGTATCTCTGAAACTATTTCTGATTATTTCATAAAATTTATTTCTACTGTTCATCAAATGAGAAGAAATGGTGAACAAATAAGTGATCAAAGAGTGATAGAAAAGATACTAAGATCACTAGATTCAAAATTTGATTTTATTACTGTTGCGATTGAAGAGTCTAAAGATTTGGAAGAAATATCTTTAGAACAACTTATGGGTTCCCTTCAAGTTCATGAACAAAGGATTACAAAAAGAGCAGAAGAAAGAACTATGGAATAAGCACTACAGACCAAGCTTACTCTTGAAAATAAAGGTGAATCAAATTTTCAAAGAGGAAGAGGTCGTGGACAAAGAGGAAGAGGTGGCAGACCTATCAAGAATCTCCAAACAATGAAAGAGATAGAGAAAATTCTAGCTAAAAGGTCTGAAATACAATGCTATATTTGCAAAAGGTATGGGCATTACTCCTTTCAAAGCTATTATAATCCTAACAATCAAGGTGATAAGGTAAATTTTATTGAAAAGGAAGAGAAGAATGAAAATCAAGTTTTATTAATGACTTATGATAATTTGAAGGAAGATCAGTCTATGACATGGTATCTAGATACAGGAGCTTCAAATCATATGTGTGGCATTAAAGAATTATGTTTAGAAATTGATACAAGCTATTCTGGAAATATTACATTTGGTGATCTATCTCAAAGACCAGTAAAAGGTAAAGGTAAATTTGTTCTTGGACTCCATAATGACAAAGAGTTATGCATTTCAGATGTTTATTATGTGCCTGATATGAAAAATAATATTCTTAGCTTGGGACAATTATTTGAAAAAGGTTATAATATTGAGACGAAAGATATGACTCTTTCAATTTATGATAAGACTAAGACATTAATCTCACATGTGAAAATAGCGAAGAATAGAATGTTTCCTCGACATTTATGCATATTTGATTGATCAAGTTGTTTTAAGACTGATATTGAGGACATTTCTACATTATGGCATCTTAGATATGCACATTTAAATTTTAAAGCTTTAAAACTTCTAGAGAAGTTTAATATGGTGATAGGAATGCCAAGAATTGATCGTCCATCAAAATTATGTGAAGTATGTGTTATGGGTAAGCAAGAAAGAAAGCCTTTCAAAATCAGCAGAACAAAAAGAGCATGGCATCGACTTGATTTGGTACACTCGGATGTTTGTGGCCTTATTAGCCCAGTATCACTTGGAGGAAGCAAGTATTTTCTTACCTTCACTAATGATCATAGTGGCAAAACTTGGGTCTATATTTTAAAGGAAAAGAAAGAAGTGTTAAACAAATTCAAAGAATTTAAAGACTTAGTTGAAAGACAAAGTAGTTGTAAGATTAAATGTTTACGAACAGATAGAGGTGGTGAATATACATCAAATGAATTTGAAAGTTTTTATAAAAATAATGGAATTTTACATCAATTTACTATGCCATACACAACTCAACAAAATAGTGTTTCAGAAAGGAAAAATAGGACTATACTTAATATGGTCTGATGCATGTTAAAGGAAAGAAATATTCCTAAAGAATTTTGGGGGGATGTTGTTGCTTGTGCAATTTATTTACTTAACAAGTTTCCAACAAAGTGAATTGGTAATTCTACACCAGAAGAAGTATAGAGCCTGCAGAAACCAAGAGTTGATCATTTAAGAATTTTTGGAAGTGGTGCATTTGCCAAGATACTAGAAGAAAAGAGAACAAAACTTGAAGATAAAAGTCAGAAATGCATTTTATTAGGTTATGCTGAAAATTCCAGTGGATACAAACTCTGCAATCCTATTACAAATAAAGTTGTGATGTCAAGAGATGTTGAGTTTAATGAACAACAGATTTTGGACTGCAAAAGTAATGAACAACATAGGAAAGCTATATCATCAGAAGAGGATGATATAATACAAACAAGCATAGAAGAGGCTTTACTAGAATCATCACCGAGATCAGCTAGGTCACATGATTTAAGAAGTCTGATTATAAGAAGGACAAGACCGATCGAGGAGCTATATGATGTGACTCAGAGAATTGATACTAACAATGATGAACTTTCTTTATTTTATCTTTTTGCAGGATATGATCCATTAACTTTTGAAGAAGCTTGTAAAGAAGAAAAATGGAGGCAAGCTATGAAGGAGGAGATTAATGTAATAAATAAAAATGATACATGGGAGCTTACTACACTTCCAGAAGACCACCAAGGGATCGGTGTTAAGTGGATCTTCAAAACAAAAAAAAATGCACAAGGATAGGTGGAAAAATATAAAGCACGATTGGTTGCAAAGGGATATAAACAACAATATGGGATCGACTATGAAGAAGTGTTCGCACCAATTGCTCGATTAGAGACAGTAAGATTACTTATCTCCTTAGCAGCTCAAATGAAATGAAAAATTTTACAAATGAATGTCAAATCAGCATTCCTTAATGGAGTTCTTGAAGAAGAGGTATATGTTCAACAACCCCCTGGTTTTATTATTTATGAACAAGAAGATAAAGTATACAAGTTAAAGAGAGCTCTTTATAGGCTTAAACAAGCCCCATGAGTATGGAATAAAGATCATGTCAAAAATAAAGAAATGGAGTTACATTATGTCAAGACAAGTGAACAAGTGGCTGACATTTTTACAAAACCTCTCAAAATTGAAACATTTCAACATCTTCCAAGAAAACTTGGCATGTTGGATAGAACAAGTTTAAGGGGGGAGAATGTTGGAATTAAACTTGTGCAGTTATCATGAAGAGATTAATTTCATCACTAGACATGTTCATTTATTCAAGAGAAAATATTTATGGAAGGACAAGTCAAATTAGTTATTGATTCTTGAAAGAGTTTATTAAAATAAAGATTCATTCTTACTGCATAAATCTGCATAAATGTAATATATCATGAAAAATATAGAGTTTGTGAAATTATAAAAATATTGAGAGAAATATAGAAGATTTAGGCTTCTCCTACTCTTCCTTAGTATGCTAACTCTATCCTTTCTTCCTATCAACTTCAACATGCTCTAGGAGAAAGAAAATCATCACATTTCTCATATACTTCATATAGGGATTTGATCCACACTACATATCAATGGCCAAGACTACAACTCAAGAATTAGAAGCTTTGAGGTGATTGCCATTCATATCTTCGAGAAAGTAAAGACACCAGACAACTTGGAAATTAATAACATATTCATGTGTGTCTCTTTCATGGTCTTAGCTGAAGTCAAAATGAACTATTTTGTTGATACAATTGGCAATCATTTGCACATTTTAATCTAGCCTGGATTTTTCTTTTTGTGTTTCCTAGATTTCCCTAAGTTGTCAATACCAGTATATCGAGGTCATTGATGTGCTTGCAAATTGCTTAAGCTTAGATAAGTCTTTGGAAATCAATCTTTATTAACCAATAGTCACAAAAGTAACTACCAATTCTCTAGCACATATTTTTCTCTATATATGGGTTATTCTTTTGGATAAATCTACCAACTTATTCATGTATACATAAAGATTGAAAGATAACTAAGAGAATAATCTCATATTTCAACGGGTTAAAAGACTTAGATTACATATAAAAGATTTTATCTATAATATGATAAGCTTAAGTTTTGACGTGTATGTTAACCCCAATAAGTTGACTCGTTATCATCAATGTTAGCATAGTATCAAACTAAAGGTTCATTGAAAAAAAAAAGAGTGAATAAAGCATAGCTAATTATTGGTCATAGTCAGACGGAAAAAATAGGTCCAAATAATAAGTTGATCATTAAGTCACACATGAATAGTCCCTAAGGATTAAAAGAATAGGATTACATATACTGAGTATATTAGGTTTGACCTATGATCAAATAGATTAAAGTTTTTAGATTATATATATATATATATATATATATATACACACACACACATATATATATATATATATACATGTATAAATATACATATAATATATATATATATACATGTATATATACAAATATATACATGGAGAACCGGTATACATGGAGCCTTTGAATGACAAGTGCCATGTAACCCTGATCAAAGAGTTATACATGTGATTTATCAGTAAAATATTTAGAGAACCAGCGTGAAGTCTTGTGTATCATTGTATGACAAGTGCCAGTTAGTTTTTATCAAAATGAATTTAATGTCGGGTGAGAAAAATGTCATCTGTTCATTTGTCCTCAGATTACTACTGGAATCAACCAGTACGTCTCCCCAGATTAGCTGATTTTGGAGCAGAACATGGATTTACGTTTTAAGTGGTTAAACAGATGATAATGATGATGATGATGACATTAATGTCTTAAAATATTTCACAAACAGGAGATCGAACATGCAGTACCTCGATAAGGTCGTCAATTAAGTAGTGAAACAGAAGTAATATAAGCAAATGAACATATCAGTATCAGCTTTCCTTCTAACAATGCAAGACTAGAAAAATATCTCTCCAATCTTTAATCTTCCTTGTGTTTGTATGTTCTTGTTTTTGACTCGCGTGAAACAAGAGAGGATGAAAGAGAGATGTAGGTAGTTCTTTTGCCCAGACATGGGAGGAAGGTGATGCAGAATAAGAGGAGATGTATGAGAAAAATGCCTACAGTCGGTGGACCATCCTTGGCCACATAACGACACGCTTTGCCTGCTCTACACCATCCTTCCTCCGTAATCTCTCTCTATCATATTTATTTTGGTACTTCTTTTAGTTTGGAGAGAAGGAGTGAAAAGGGCAGAAACTGAGTGTGGAAGAAGAGCGAGGGAAAGTGGCAAAGAAGTGAATGAAATTACACAAGCAGTAGGTTCCATCCTTGCATCGCTCCAGTCCTATCATCACCTAAGACAGAAGAGCTGAAGGAGAAAGGAGGAGATCCTTGATTTTATTCCACACCTTATGTTATACAACCTGGTCTTTGTTCTGTATCTCTGTTCCACTGCTTGCTCCCACAGATCTAGGAAGAGCAAGAGATGGAGGTGCTTGGGAAGGTTTTCTTCTAAGAGCTCTGAATCAGTGAGTATACACTGGAATATCAGGGTTTCTTCATATCTTCCCTTTCTTTTAGGCTCCAATGTTTGTTGTCTCTAAGGATTGAGTGGAAAGAATGGTGGGAAGCATGGGCAGATGGATGCATAGTTAGATTGAGAGAACAAAACAAGGGGATCAGATTTCGTGGTTGCAAGCTGGCTACTGGGAATTGTTTATGTTGGTTTGATTTGCAGCTGTTCGGTGTTGCTACCAGGGAGAGGGAGAGGGAGAGTGAGGAAGAAGAGACAAGAAGAACACCACCCGTAGAAATTTGATCTTAGTTCTTGTTGTAGCTGTTTGGAGGTAGGAAATGGCATCAGCTTCGTCGTCGTCACCCTTCGTTGGAGTCAGAGGTGAGGAGCTCCAAAGTGAGATGAAACAACAGCAGAAGCAGCCCTCTACGGCGCCACCGCCCCCTACCATGAAGAAGAGAAGGAACCAACCAGGAAATCCAAGCAAGTATCTGAAACGCTCGAACATATATATCATGCAACACAATTCATCCATGCATATTCGTATGCTCCCGCTTTATAATTTGATTTCATGAAAACCCTAATCCGTGGCACAGGTTCAAGCTTGGGATTTCTCTTGCTGCGTTCCCAGTTAGCTTTTTTTCTCAGTTTCTCGACATGGCCGCTCATGAGTTAATGGATTAGACCACAGAATTATGTACTTAATGTCTGTGGGTTAATTGTTCCTCTTTTTCTTGTGGTTTTGCTGAATTGTAGTACCAAATTTCCTCCAACACATACTTTCTCCCTCTATTTTGTGTTGATTACATACTTCCTGTTTGCTCCTCAATCCAAGTGCACGTCATAATATATTAAACAGATCAAGTTATTCTATTCTTATCTTGATGAATGATTGATGGATTAAATAATGGCAACGACAACCATATCCACATGTGTGTAGCAGATCCGGACGCCGAGGTGATTGCGCTGTCGCCGAAGACGCTGCTGGCGACGAACCGCTTCATCTGCGAGGTCTGCAACAAGGGGTTCCAGCGGGAGCAGAACCTGCAGCTCCACCGCCGTGGCCACAACCTGCCGTGGAAGCTCCGGCTGAAGAGCAGCAAGGAGGTACGCCGCCGGGTATACCTCTGCCCCGAACCGACGTGCGTCCACCACGACCCCTCCCGCGCCCTCGGCGACCTCACCGGCATCAAGAAGCATTTCTGCCGCAAACACGGCGAGAAGAAGTGGAAGTGCGACAAGTGCTCCAAGCGCTACGCCGTGCAGTCGGACCTCAAGGCTCATTCCAAGACCTGCGGCACCCGCGAGTACCGCTGCGACTGCGGCACGCTCTTCTCCAGGTTAGTAGCATGGTGTAGGCTTTCATCCAGCTGGAGCTCTACCTACATGCACACCTCCATCGATCATGTGCATCTACATATCCTCAATGAATTCAGTTTCTTGATTTAAAATGGGCCGCTTTGGGTTTGTTGATGATTAGCCTTCTCTTCTCCATGCTTTCTGATCTTAACCGTGCACTCTGTTCTAGGGTTAGTTTTTTTTTTCTTTTTTAGGTTTGTTATGGTTGGATTCCCTAGAAGGAGAGGGAAAGGAACGTACGTGTTGGGAAACGTCTGTAGGGAACTGCTCTCACGTGAATTGGTCTGTAGAATTGCCATGGTCATAGAGGTTTCAACTCCATCAAAAGGTCTCAATCTTTTTTCACCTCATTGGAACCATCGCCACCCTTCTTCTGATCTCCTTTAATATATATATATATATATATATATATATATATATATATATATATCGTTCACGTGCTGCCAAGTAAGCATCGTTGCAGGTCTGTTCTCTAGTGGTTTGTCTAAATGTGTGTGCAGGCAGGTCCTGCGGCAGTGGCAGGTCAGCCTTTTCATGAAAACGTTAGGGTTGACACAGGGAAGGAACTCCTTCAAATGCAGATGTCTCCCTCTCTTCATTCATTTCAAACATTAGAACGCTATGTTTTTTTTTTTTTGTCCAAAAGAGGAGAAGAAATGGGAATGCGAAGAGCTGCTAGTTTATTTGCATTCGATATCAGCGGTTGGCTGTCATGGTTTGGGGAAAAATTCTCCGGGTGGGTCCAGGATGATGATGATGATGATGTGCTCACAGGAGTTAGAATTGTCGATGGGGAATGGGTGACTTCCATGCTTCTAGCCTCTCGTTGTCTTCATTGGCAAGCTGAGTCTGGGATTGGGCTTTTCCTGGTCACGGGAAGATCATTTTTTACTCGTTGAACGAGAGGAATTTTCTTCTCTCATGATCTTGATATGGGTATACGTTGTCCTTTTGATAATTATTATTTCTGTCTTGCATGTCTTTAGTGTATAAAAACGCTTTTAATTCTAATTCCTAGTAACATGACATAGATTAACTATTGGTAATTACTCACAGGTACATGTTCCCTCTTCCATTTCAGAATCCTTTAGGAAAAAATTAGCGATTTATATAGTGTAAGCGTATTCCAAATAATGCCAGAGTAGATGATTGAACACACTGAGGTTTTCCTGTTACAGCACTCTTATTCGAACTCATGAACCAAGTTCGTGCAATAACTCTTGTTGTGATTCATGTAGGCGTGACAGCTTCATCACCCATCGGGCCTTCTGTAATGCCTTGGCGCAAGAGAGGTCGAGAATTCCGACCGTTGGTCTGAACAATCTTGGCAGCCACCTGTATGGGAACAACACCATGGCTCTCAGCCTGTCTCAAGTGAGCGCTCAACTCAGCTCATTGCCGGACCACAGAGGCAGTGGATCCCAGTTCGAACACCTCGTCAGCGCTGGGAACCCCTCGCCGTTCTCACCACCGCAGCCCCCTCCACAGGCCGCTTTCTACCCTGGCAACAATGGCTCCAACCAAGGCTTCAGTGAGGAGCACCAGCTTCACAACTCTTTGCTTCAGAGCAAAGCATTCCATGGTCTGATGCAACTCCCTGATCTCCAAGGCAACACCGATGCTTCTTCCAGTACTGCGGCCGCCAGTTTGTTCAATCTTAGCTTCTTCTCCAACAACAGCAGCGCGAGAAGCATCGGTGACAGCAACAACGAGGGTAATCAGAACAATCAGATACTGATAGCCAACGAATTCAATGGTGCCAATGGAAGCAGTGAGCCCACCACGCTCTTCAACGGGGACCTTATCGGCGATCACGTCGGGGGAGAAATGAACTCTCTATACAACACCTCGATGCAAAGCGAATCTATCCTCCCACGGATGTCCGCTACTGCATTGCTTCAGAAGGCAGCTCAAATGGGCTTGACGACCTGCGGCGGATCCTCGTTATGGAGAGGGTTTGGCAGCTCCACTTCAGGCAGCCTGAAGCCTCCTAGCCTAGGCGGTGGCATGGGTGGGGGTGGCGGCAATGGCGGAGATGGCCTGCAGGCTCAAATGGAGAACGAAGCTCACCTCCAGAATCTGATGAACTCGCTCGCGAACGGAAGCAGCAGCCTATTTGTCGGCGCCGGAGGGGTGGCGGCTCTTGGTGGCAACTGCACGACCGGGGGCTTGGGTTCCTTCGCTACGCGATTGCGGGATGGGGACGAGACCAAGTTTAGTTTATCGAGCACCGGAAACCTCAGGGGTTCCGACCGCCTGACGAGGGACTTCCTAGGTGTAGGCGGCATGGTGAGGAGCATCAGCAGCGACATGTCAGGGCGAGAACAGAATCACGGCATCGGCTTGAACGCCTCGGATCCCAAGTGAAGACGCGGTCCTCGAGCCAGTCCTTTGCCTTCTTGCAACGAGGAAGAAATAGGATGAACCAAAAGCTAAGAGAAGAAGAGTGTATCTTAACTCGAAGTTGATGAACTACGTTGAGATATATATATATATATATATATATATATATATCCCCTTTATGCTATCCGGAACATGTGGTGCTCATGGAAGATCTGAAGTCATGAATCTTCAAACCATCATGCATTCCGAGTCTGGATAGTACGCCTTTGGGCATCAATCCAGTGCTCACCGCCATGCCTAGCTAAACCTATGCAGTATTGTGTCCTCTGCCATCTATTTCAGTGTTGATTTGTTGTGTTGTTGTTCGCCGTAGGTACATCCCTTAATGTGTGTTTTGTACGTGCGTCGTCTGCATGCGACGGCCACAGAAGATGATGCGTTTGCATTGACATCCGAAGACAGATTTTCTAAACTAATTTTCAAGAGTGATATCTCTCAAATTCTGCATCCTAAAGAGCACTTACAGTACTATTTAATTTATTGCATGCTCTGTCTCTCTCTCTCTCTCTCTCTCTCTCTCTCTCTCTCTCTTCAGTTTTAGTTCGCTTTCAGATTGTATATATCTATCACTCTAAATGAGGCTTGTCCAAGAAATGAGTTTCCGCATATAAATAAATAGAGTACTCTAAGGACATCCTCTCAATTGTTGGGATGTTTTATATACCATTATACCACAGCTACATTCAGTAATTAATCATATACGTTGTCGAAACCACTTGGCTCTGTTTTCAGTTTGTCTCTATCAGTCAGTCAGTAAACGTGTCAGATGAGTTCTTATGAGTTGCAACATCAAGCTATGCTGTCATGGAATAGGTTTTTGTGTGAAGCATGTCCAGTGTGTACTTCGACCAACTAGCCATTGTGTCACCCATTTTGACACTTGTGACAGGGGGTCCAGGATTGTTTCCGTTGGAACAATTTATAAACAATTATGATAGAATAATAGTAATAATTTTAAGAGAGAAGAAAGAGAAGACCGAAATTTTCAATTCATTCTTTTTTAGTGTCATACATAGAGTTTGACATGGTTGTAAATGAATTGTTAATCCCATTATTTATATGATTGGTTCATGATTAATTAATTCATCATTGTTTAATTATGTATAATATTTATAATCTGAATTCAACTTTCGATTTGTATTTTTCGGATTTATATTAATGAGTTCTTACTGTATTCCTTCTTAATCTATACTCATAAAATTCATAGAAAAGAGAAAACAAATTTGTTACTACTTACACCCTGTTTATTCTCCTTTTTATTTATTTATATAAGCTTATATTATAATACATTTATGTTGATCAATAAATTATATATATATATATATATATATATATATACACACTCTTAGGCGAGTCTCACAACCGTCCATCGTACCATAAAAAAAACTCTAGATCATCATGAGAGATCATGGTTAATTTTTAATAAATTTGATATTTCATCGAATCCTTTCGATTTACTTATTAATTTAAATATAAAAAAATTAATGGGTATGCCCTCTATGTACTTTTGTAGAGTCTCAAATTGGTAATTTAATGTGACCCTACATGAGAGAGAGGGAGGGGAGGTCACTTTTGACTTATGATTTTGATCAAAATAAAAAACATATAAAATTATGATTAATAAAAAATTAATAACAAATAAAATAAATGATGAAAACTAAGCAATCATATATAAATATAATAAAAGAAGGAATGACAAAATGAACTCTTAATTCTTCTGTCTTCAAGATCATTGATTTCTACCATCAATTTTCTTTTCAGTAGTTAAAAATTAATTATTTTTGTTATAACTTTCTTCTTTTTGACTTAGAAAAAAACTTTCATACTTAATCTTTTATAAGAGACCTCTCTCTTCCTATCATTTAATATCAATAACTTAAAAAATCTTATAAAAAAGGTTAAATTTTAAAATTTTAAGATTTTAAGGTATAGATAGTACTATTACTATAATCTTTAAAATAGATCCATAATTTTGGACTTTAATGATCCTGTTGTCATCATAGTTGGTTCCACCATAGCTATAGATAATACTAAAACATTCGTATGTAATACCAACACCAGAAGGAATAAAAAAACAAAAATAAAATTTTTGAACTAACTTAGATATTACTACTACTTGCGTCTAGTAGTTCCACCATCCCTAACTACTTTAGGCTATGTGTTTGACCTTTTAAGGGCCTAAATTCAACTTAACTTTTAAGTTCATTGACTTTTATGATAAGTGACATTTTAACTCACTATCATCTCAAATTAGTCTAAAATGATATCGATCAAGATATTGATTTATCAACTATTCATTCGATATATTTTTAAATCTTTTGGCAAATTATACACTCTTCTAGCATGTATCCATATTAAATGTGACACAACATCTAATTTTCTGATATTTTATCCAAATCTTTGGTATATCATCTATCCTCCAACACATCTTATATTCTCCACCATATTAAATGTGATACAACATCTAATTTTTTGATATAATATCCAATTTTTTTAGCATGGTATTTGAACCTCTATTACGAAGTTTATTTTTTGGTACGTTGACTAATCTTCTGACTTAACATCTAATTTTCATCACGATAATTATCCTACACAATGTCTAATTTTGTGGCTCAACATTTGGCCCTTCAGTGGTCTTAGTCTATGGTCAAAATATTTCTTATATCATTTATCTCAATAATATATTAGTCCATCAGATTCATCAATTAATTTTATCAGTAAAATATGAGATTCAATGATTTTTTTCTTTTTGATGATGGCAACTAATTAATGATGGATTCTTTATATAGCTCCCTTTATCTATATGTCATCTTAAACTTGAACTTAAAATAAAAAGAGCATAAATCCTTCTAAATGCTTGTCTTATTGTAAACTTTAAGAAACTTCAAAATTCTGATCAAGTAAAGAGATAATGTTTAACCTAAGAATAAACACAAACAAGAGAATAAGTGACAATAGAGAGAAATCAATTTTGTGATGGTTCAATCTTCTTGATCTACCTCCACTATAGATTTCTCTTTCTTAAGTTTATCGATTTTTACTATCAATCTTATTTTTAATGGATGAAGATTGACAATCATTTATAACCATTATCTTTTCCAGACTTAGGAGAAAACCTTTACCTTTAATCACTTTCAAGAATCTCAAATATGGTAACACAACTAGAAACTCAAAAAGATAAAATTTAAGCAAGATTAAGAGAAGATTACGCTTTGAAAGCTCAAGAATGATGCTCCTCATTCATGCTTGAAGTAAAGTATTTATAGGACCTAAAGAGCCTTAGAAAATAGAGTAAATCATAAAAAATTATCCAAATTCAAGGGTACTGACATTATTACCATTGACACTACAAAAGGTGCTACCCAACCCATTTGCCATCTTGGGCGATATCACTGCATAAACTAGGGTATACTACCACCTTTGGGTAGTATCATTATTGCTTAGGCGGTGCCATCTCTTTCTTTGGGTGGTACCATCACTCGTATACAAATTTGACCCAATAAGGGCTCAATCTAACCTGAATTTAGTCCACTTCGATCTTAACCTGACAGAAGACAAATTTAGCTTAATTGAAGCCTAATTGTAGCCTAATCATCTTCAAATAAAGCTTTAAATAAGCAACAACTTCTTCTAGCATATAACAAAGTCTTTTTTACAAGTCATGCATTCTTTTGGTACATTGTTATTCTTTTAACACATCTTTCCATCCTTTCGTGAATCATTATAAATTTCAACATATAGATTTATCATTTTTTGATATCTGATGTCCAATCTTTCGATACAATATTTGATCCTTTATCACACTAATCTTTTGACATGATTTTAATCTTTTATTATGCTAACTAATCTTTCTACGATTCGAGCCATTGGTTAAAGTGCATCTATATCACTTAACTTATCACAAGATTAGTTCTTTAAACTTATCATTTGATTTCATCATAAAAATTCAAGACTTAGCACAATCAAATTTTAAATTTTAAGGTATAATATTTGATCATTATTAATGTATTATGTTAATCAAGGGATAAACTAATTTAGCCATTTGAATAAAATAAGTCAAATATGAGCTATGTAACCATTAAAAAAATCGTAAGTTCAAACATAAAATATTTCTCCCTATTCAACATATAAATTAAAGTGAAAAAAAGTAATAGCAAAGTAAAAGCATAAGTTACTTTTTATCCTCCTTTATTATTAATAAAAAATATATATTTAATAACAACTCAAACGAGTAATGATAATCCAAAATATTGAAATAAAATGTGACAATGTATATCAGAAGTGTTAAAACACTGATAAAGATGTTGTATCTTAGTCAAAATTTGATCTTGATGATGTTGAAAGTAATCAAATTGAGCTGCTATAAAATTAGAAGATGCCGTGGAAGCTAGATCTGTTGATGATTCGACTTCAAAGGGACTAATAAAATGAGAATGACTACCCATACATATATATGTATATATAAAATTGGCTCAAGTGGAGAAGGATCAGCTCTCTTAGGTGATCTAGTCTATATTTTATTAATTACAAAACATCTCAATTTTCTTAATAAACTCTTATTATTTATATTGAATGTCTCTTATTTAACTATTTCTTTATTTCTTGATTATATTGAATATATCTTATTTAACTATTAATCTAGTCTATTTCATGAGCATTTACAATTCTTATAATTAGGCCTCTAACTGGTTTAGACATATACAATTCTTATAAATCACGATATCCATGATAGAAATATGATAGCTTAAAACATGCATATATGACATATCATTTTTATCTATATGCACAATATTATAAAACATCTTAACTGGTTATTGGTTTATTTTTTTGGGGAATGAGAGATACATCTAGGGTAGTAAACCATTGATAGTCTCTATATCTTCTATGTCTTCTAAATCAATATATTTTCTTTTGTGAACTATTCTAGACTCAAATTTAGATAATTTTTTGATATGTTCAAAGAATCAAATAAAGTGAAATCATAGGTTTTGTTTATTCTTCTTTTTCCTTTGTCTCTTGAAGATCTTTTAAGCATCATAAGGACTATAATATGTATTATATAAGGACAAGAGTAAACTACAAATTTGAAAATAAGAGGAGGATTGAGAGATTACTCATGTGGTCTTAACCCTTGAACTTATTAAGGCTTCTTTCTTTAATCATAAAAAAGAATAGTTGAACTCTTAATTTTATCGTTAGTGTTGTAGAAAGAGGGATGAGTATCCTAGATTCGGGGAGAGAAGTGAGGATTGAAGGTTAAAAAAAGGTTTAGGAGAGAGGAGGTGAACAAGGGGTCATATAATATGTTTAGAGGGAGAAAGAAGGGGTTTTAGGTAGTGGAAGGATGACTAGGGTGGGGCTTGGGAGAAGGGAGAAGATATTTGAGGGTTTAGGAGGCAATGGTACCATTAGCCCTAGAGCTTAGCGACTTGGGTTTGGGTCTCTAGTAGCGATTTTGCTAGCCCTAGGCATTGTTACCGCTACTAGATAGTAAGAAATCTAGTGGTGGTAACGCAAGATCCAACAAGGCTACCACTAGATGCTTTTTCTTTTTTTTGTTGGATCAGTGTCTAAATACGCCATAAATAGGTTTAATAGGCCTATTCCATTTAATATAATCAAATTTGTCTTTACTAAAAGATTTCGTAAAGATATCTATTAATTGATGTTTATTATCAATGGATTCACATAATGTGATCTCTAATAAAATAAAATTTAATATTAATATGCTTGGCCTGAAAGTATTATAATTTTTTATCAAGAAAATTACACTATTATTATCATAATTTATATAGATATATTATAAGCAAAGTTTATATCCTTCTAAAGTGTAATTCATCATAATTACCTAATATATTCATCTTCAGCTATTTATAGTTCAATAGAAGAAGTGTATGACCTAGAGTTTGATGAGTTCCAGAGGTATCCTTTTTTAAAATCTATTTTATATCTTTAAAAGTAGGCATTAGCATAAATAAGCAAATCAAAATTATGAGATTTGGGATACCATAGTTCTAAAAATTATTGAATCCTAGATTTTAATAATAAAATTAATTGATAAATTTATGGATTAATATGCTTTTGAGATAAATGATGTAGGAAATACGTCAATCATGGACTCGAACCATCAAATGACAATTTATCGAAGTATGAGAATCAAACGTTGTGCTAGGAAAAGTATCATGTTAGATATTGGATGTCGAGCCAAAGGATTGGTCGACATGCTGAAGATTGGAATTCGTCTTATAAGTTTAGGCATCATGTTGAAAGGATAAGGTATTATATTAAAAGATCGAATGTTGTGAGAAAGTCAATATGTTGATAGATCAGGCGATATGCTGAAGGAAATGATGATGCATCGAATGTTCGAACGAAGTGTCAAAAGATCAAACGACATGTCGGAATGACATATAACATGCTGAAAGCTTTATAATTATGCTGAATATATGGTTAAATTATTAAAGTCTAAATTGATGCCTTTCTAAGTAAAATTGTATAAGTATTGGTCTGAAACTATGCTAACTTATTGAGAAAGTCAATGGGCTTACACTTGAGTCGAATTGTGACCATTAGAAGGTCAAAACAGTGGCCTTGAGCTGGCCTGGGTAGTGGTACTGCTAAGCCCTAGCTGTGGTATTGCCTGAGTCGGTCGAACAACATAAAGAATACTTATTAGCACTTCCTATAGTGGTACCACCTATGTAGGCGATAATACCACCTAGAGCAGTAGTGGTACGACCTAGAATTTATTATGGTGTCAAAAATTATAACGATAGTACCACTATGTGTTAGTGGTAGGAGTATCCGCACCTTGACATTTTAGGGATTTAAGTTTTTTTTCTTCATTTTTGAAGTCTCTTGAGGCCTATAAATACCATGTAAAGACTTGGTTGATAGAGCATCAAATTCTAAATTAGTGAAGGGTTGTAGCTCTTTCTTTAGACATTGTTTGAGTCTATTCCTCCTTGAGTTTAGATGTGATTCTAAATTGTAGGAGATAAGAGATCTTGTAAAAAATTAAGTGTGGATGTTCATTCCTAAGCCTTTAAGAATAGAAAAGTTATAACAAGGGTAGTTGATCTTCGTCTATTAAAAAGAAGATCGATATTGAAAGTTAATGACTTTGACGGAAGAGGAATCAAGAGTTGATGTAGGTCAAGAAAACCAAATCATTATAAATCCATTTCAATTGCTTTTGATTTGTTGTTGCTTACTCATTTACTTTACTCATAATCCTTACTCACATTTTTGGTTAATCACGTTTCTGATACATATTTATTAAACAAACTTTAAAATTAGTTAAATTTGCTACAACACTAACTAATTCCCCTCCTCTCCCCTCTTTAATGCCATTAGGATCTCAATAATTGGTATCAAAGCCCAGTTCTCTTAGTTGGATTAACACCTAAGAGAGATATAATAGCTTTTTCAAGCAATCAAAAGGATATTTCATCACTCGTCCTCTTATGTTCAATGTGATGGACCACTTATTAAAAAACTAGAATAAAAATTATCTACTTTATATGAATTTTGATTTATGGAACTTCATCGAGATTAGTTTGTAAAAATCTTCTAAACCAATAAATGAGTGGAATAATTTTGAAAAAAATATATTTTTTAATATTAAGGCTATGAATGTTTTATTTTGTGCTTTAGATAAAAATGAGTTCAATCGAGTTTCTACTTATGACACCGCACATGGATATTTAACATACACTCGAAGTTATTCATGAAGGCATAAATAAAGTAAAATAATCTAAAATTAATCTTTTTATTCATAGTTATGTATTATTTAATATAAAATCAAGCAAATCTATTAGTGATATATACACTCATTTTATGGATGTTATTAATGATTTAAAAGCTCGTGATAAAAAATATACTAATCTTAAATTGATGAGTAAGATTTTAAGATCTCTTTCTAAAAGATAGGATCCAAAGGTAATGATAACTCAAGAAGCTAAAGTTTTGAATAACTTTCCTCTTGAAGAACTCATAGAATCTTTAATAACCTATGAAATGATCTATAAAGCACATGATAAAGAAGAGAAAAACCTCCCAAAGGAAAGAAAGCATATTGCCCTTAAATCTAAAGAATATTACTCGAGCGAAAGCTAAAGTAATGATGATGATGACATAGCTCTTATAAGAAGAATTAAAAAGTTTATTAGAAGAAACAAGACAAATCCTACAAGACGAGAAGGTAAGAATAAAAGTAAGCCTAAGAAAGATCTACTGATATGCTATGAGTATAAAAAGCTAAGACACTTCAAAAATGAATATCCACAATTGAAAAAAAAATCATCAATCCAAAAGAAGAAGAAAGTACTCAAAGCAATGTAGAATGAGTTAAGTAAGTCAAAAGTCGAAGATCAAATCAATAAAGAAGAAGTGGCAAGTTATATATTAACAGTCTTCAATAAGGAGCTATTTGACTCTCCTAAAATATTTTTATCGTATAATGAATTACTTGAAAGGTTTCATGATTTATATGAAGAACTTAAAAAGATTGATAAAAAATATAATTTGCTAAAAAAGGATTATATCCCTCTCATTAATGAATTTGATGAATTATAAAATAAGTATGACAACTATATGTCGATATCTTACTTTAAATTTGAAGCATTAGAGTCACTTAAAAAAGTCACTGAATATGATAAATATTAAAAAAATAAATTTAAAAATAAGTCACCGAGTATGATTCTTTCTAACTAAGATTTTGTATCATGAAAAAAATGAATTGACTTTGTGAGTGGTAACACTCATCAAAAGCTAATAAAATTCATAAAATGACCTACACTATATATTCCTCTTAAAGTTAAATATATTTTTTTGTAAAAAAATATAGATACTATACATACACATGCTCTCTTAACAAATATAGTTATTATAAAATAACTTGGGTTCATAAGGGAACTATAATTATTTTGATGCTAAAAGTCAAGAAAGTTAGATCTTACCATAAATGATCCAAAGTTAAAGAGGTACCTAAAGCAAACCCATCTTTCTTATAAGAACTAAGAGTAAAAGATAATATCTTAATAATAGATACTCAAGGCACATAATACTAGTTATAGGTGCTTAACAAGTCAATCATGTGAGTGATGACATATGTGACACACTACACAATCTTTTTGGTTATTATTATTTTAATATTTTTTTACTTTATATTGTTTGATAAATATATTTTGATGTGCAATATGAATTGGATCATAATAAGATCATGATAATAAGATTAACTTAACTTTAAATACAAACCTAAATAATTTTCGATTATAGGTTACTCGAGAGAGACGTCGAGATATCAGAATGACTAGTATGCTATATACCCATCCATATGATAGAGGCAGATGGTCTCATAGCTACTTATGTAGGAACACTAGGGATATAATATATGTGCTAATTAGAGAATGAGTTCACTAATTGATCTGCTTACGGAATGCTAGATAGTCAAATGATACCTTATTGCCAGATAGTGATTTAGTAGTCATAGTTATATATTTTGTCCTTAAACTCGAGACACTAAGGATGTTTTATTTAAATACTCTATTCTCTGATATCAAACTTATGAGTCTAGAAGTTTCATATCTCGTATAGTCGGTTATTGGGAATAATAGCTAATCTTACGAAGATAATTGAGTATCAATAGAGAATCATCCACCCTCAATATCAAGAGAGGAATATCTCATGTGTTCTCGCTCAAGCAAATCTCTGGCCAAGGTTATTTAGATTGAGAGAAAAGAAGTTCTTTAGGAGAATCCAATTAGAGTAAGTCTCAGATAGATTCCAAATGGGCCTAACAATACCATGCCCAATATATGATCTCTAGGGTATTAGATGGATGAGGGACTATAGATACACAATAACTAAGGGTAGATGAGTCCAATGGATTGAATCCCCCTATATCATCAAAGGAGCATGACATAGTGGCCTAGTACGTACATAATCGATGAGTTGGGTAAATTATTATGAGATAATAATTCACTAAGTCAGAAGGAATTCTAAAATGTGCAACTCACCATCAGCTTAGTATTGGGTCATACACATATGGTGGATGATGCGACAAATAGAGGATTGGATATGAGATATCCAATAAGACCTTATTTTATTGGATCCATTGTGTAAAACCTAGTAAGAGCGTAGACTGTACATTTAGATAGAGATCCAATTTCTATTAAGGTTAGGATAATTAGATAAATATCTAATATCCATTATATTAGGATAATTGGATGAAGATCCAATATCCAATAAGGTCGATCCATTAGGGCTAAGTTGATAGGGCTTTCTATAAATAAGAGAGGGGCCAAAGCATCACACACTAGACTCTTTTAGCCGCTTACCTACTATTCTCCTTCCTCCTTTTCCTCCCTTGTTGTCAACCCCTATTTGGGGTGTGAGGATAACAAGAAGGGCCAACCCCTTCTTGTTTTTTCTATTGCGTGGTGGTGTGAAAAAGCAAGGAAAGAATATGTTGCAAGAGGAGGTGTATCACCACCTCATCTATTATGTGGATCACCGCTTAAGAGGAGTTCACAAGAGCCCCTTCATCTATGGACTTGGTTTTCTATTCTTTAGGGATATACAAGTTCTCCTAGGTGAGATTATCTCACAATTCTTTACACAGTTTTTGGTTTCTCAAATTTTTCACTCCCAATCATCATACGAAGATCTGATATTGTTCTTTTGGGAAATCTATTCTGTTTTTATTTTCTCGCTACGCACTCTCGAAAGTTTTTCACCATATAACTAGAGATCTAACATACTTCTCAAAACTCATTAGTCGAGATAAAGAATGTTAGCTTTGGAGACAATAATAAAGGAAAAATCATCAACATTAGAAATATTGATAACAAATTGAATCTTCTAATTGAAGACGTGCTTATGGTATATGCTCTAAAATATAACTTAATAAACATCAATCAATTTAAATGACTAATAAAAACATATTAGTAGGTTCAACTTGGGCGGTACAACCATCACCCCCTGATAGTACAACCACCAGGAATCCCAAAAAAGTGATTCCTTTCACTTTTTAAATCCTGACTTGTACCTTCTATTGACCAGTTCTCAAGTCAACCAATTGAGCTCAATCCATCCACATAGTAGACCCAGTTTACCTCACTTAAGTTAATTTAGATTCTTTCCAAAATTAACTCAAATGGACTCAAACCTAACTATGACTCACTTGATTACAACTATACATGGCCAACAAGTTTAACAATTGACCTAACTCTCGGCAATCCGGCAACCTCTGATATTCTTCAGGTGATTCTTACGATCTTCTTATGGCGATGTTCCGGCGTGTTCCTAGCAAGCTTCCCGATCCCTTTGGTGAACTCTTAGCAAATTCCTGGCGAGCTTCCATAGCATCGTCCGAACCTTGGCCCGATGCCCAAATTTAATCCTGGCCCAACATCTGATTGTAACTCTTTTTCTCCATCATAGTTAAACTTGCATTACTTCCTCTAACACATATTTTAAATTAAATACTCATCAATTGATTTTATTATCAAAATTTAAGATTTAATAATTTTTCTCTTTTTAATAATGACAATCAATTGATGACGAGAGTTAACCTTAACTCCCCTTATTTTTATGTCATAAACTAAATAAATTAAACTTAAATTCAAGAGAACCACACACTATTAAATTCAAGTATCATAAATAATTTTTTAAGTAATTTTCATGAATATTTAAATGAGACACTCATACATCAATTTCAGAAATGATATGATATCAATTTCAACAAAAAATTTACTTTAAGTCATCAATTCATCAAAGATTTTCAAAGTATATAATATAAATTTCAAAATTATACATTAGTCATACATTTAAAAATCTCACCTTAAGACATTAATCATTTCTCCTTCATCAAAATTTTTATTACATGTGTTATCAATATCTATTTCTTCTCCTTTGTCATCAACAAAAAGGTGAAATATAGAGCTAATGATTTCGAGGCACATATGTTATCGCTTCCCCTTAGTATAATAGGATATGAGCTATAAAAATTTCCTCTTCTTTGTGAGCAAGAAAAAAGAAACATGGGAGGAGTGTGAACATATTACATCATTAAAAAGAACTCTCAATCTTATAGAAGTGAAGTTCGAAAAGAATATTTTAAAGATAAGCTAAAAAATCTATAAAATATAGGAAGATTCAAAAATCTAAGAGCTACTCATGCATTTAAATTCATCCTATGCAAATTCTAAGCAAAATTAGTAAATAAATCTGAAAAATAGTAAATCATGTATTTTGATGGTTTAGCATTCAAATAGTAAATCATGTATTTTGATGGTTTAGCATTCCTAGCTCTCTTCTAACGAAGTCAAATTACTCTTCATTTAATGGCTTAGTAAAAATATCTACTAATTGATGCTTTGTATTAATAAATTCCAAAGATATATCTAGATTATTCACATGATATCTAATAAAGTGATGCATAATATCAATATGTTTAGGTCTTGAGTGTTGAACGAGATTTTTAGTTAGACATATTGCACTTATTTTGTCATATTTTATAGGGATATTTTAAATAAATTACATAATATTTTAATGTATTTTTCATCTAAATGACTTGGGTACAACATGCACTAGTTGTAATATATTCGGCTTCAATTATAGATATAAAATCAAATTTTGTTTCTTGGAAGACCAAGAAACAAGAGTATGTCCTAAAAATTAACATGTCCCGATAGTACTTTTTCTGTCTATTCTACATTCTCCAAACTCGGCATCCATATAAGCAAGTAAATTAAAGTTTTTAAATTTTGGATCCCATAACCCTAAGTTATAGGTTCATTTTAAATATCTAAATATCCATTTAACTGCTTTAAGGTGAGAAAATTTAGGATTGGATTGAAATCTTACACATAATCCAACAATAAACATCATATCCGGTCTAGTAGCAATTAAATATAACAAGCTACCTATCATTCCTTTATATGTTCTTTGATAAAAAAAATTTCTCCCTTATTATATAAGTCTAATTTTGTAGAAGTGCTCATGGGTATGTTTATAGCCTTAGCATTTTCTATACCAAAACGTTTTAACAAGTCTAAGGTATATTTTGTAGAAGTGCTCATTCAACATTTTATTTATAATTCTAAGAAAAAGGTTACTTCACCCATTAGACTTATATGAAATTCTTGATTCATACTCTTAGCAAAAGATTCATACAAAGATTTATTTGTTGATCCAAAAATAATATCATCAACATAAATTTAAATAACAAAAAAATTATTTTTAAAATATTTAAAAAATAATATGGTATCAACCTTGTCTTTAAAATATTATTTAAAATAAAAAAAGAACTAAGTCTTTCAGACCAAGCTCTAGGGGCTTGTTTTAATCCATAAAGAGTTTTAAAAAGTTTGAAAACATGATTTAGAAGAAGACTATTTTCAAAACCAGGGATTGTTCAAAATACACTTTTTCAAAAATAAAACTATTAAAAAAATACTTTTAATATCTATTTGAAATAACTTAAAATCTTTAAAAGATGCAAAGGCAAGGAGCATCCTTATGGCTTCAAGTCTAGCCACTAATCAATTTCTTCCTATTGGTTGAAATCTTTGGCCACTGAACTAGCATTGTTTCTAACCATGATACTATTTTCATCTTACTTGTTCTAAAAATTCATTTAGTACCAATCACTAAGCGGTTATTAGGTCTAGGAACAAGCTCCCAAACCTCATTTCTCTTGAATTAATTTAATTCTTTATGCATTGGAATAACCCAAGAGTCATCTTTTAGGGTTCCATCAATGTATTTTGGTTCAATTTGATAAAGAAATACGGCATTATTGATGTATCTCCTATTATAAGCTCCTTAGAATGAGTATTTATATACTTCCATTTCTCGAGTAAGGATTTAAAAGTAGATTCATCCAAGTTACTTTTAGGAGAGTTATCATTTAAATTCAAAGCGCCAAAATAAAATTCATCATCAAAATCAATTTTCTTAGGTTCAAAAATCTCATTGAAAACAACATGAATAGATTCTTTAATTATTAAAGTTCTTTTATTAAATACACAATAAGCTTTTGAAGTAGAAAAATAACCATCAAATTTTCCTAAGGCATCCTTTTCATTCAAAATGAAACATTTATAACCAAATACTTTAAAATAAGAAATATTGGGTTTTTTTTACCATTCCATAATTTATAAGGAGTTTTAGTGAGTAATGGTCTTACAAGAATCCTATTTAAAATATAGCATGTCGTGTTAATGGCTTTAGCCCAAAAATATTTGGGCAGGCTATATTCGTTTAACATGATTCTAGCCATTTCTTGTAAGCTCATATTTTTTCTTTCTATTACTCAATTTTGTTGTGAATTTCTAGGAGTAGAGAAGTTGTGAACATACCCATTTGACTCACAAAAATTTTGAAACTCATTGTTTTAAAATTCACCACCGTGATCACTACGTATTAATGAAATCATAAAACTTTTTTATTTTGAATAATTTTATAAAATTTTGAAAAATATTTAAAAGAATCACTTTTGTGTACCAAGAAATAAGTCCGAGTATATTTACTATAATTATCTACTAAGACAAATGCATATTTGCTACCTTCTAAACTTGTAGTATCAACTGGTCCAAATAAATCCAAATGGATCAATTGTAGTGGCCTAAAGATACTTATTTGAATTTTTTTTAACTTAAAGTTACTTTTTATTTACTTTCCTAATTGGCAAGTATCACATATTTTATCCTTAACGAACTTAAGACTAGGTAATCCTCTTACTAAGTCTTCAGTTGAAAATTGGTTTATTTTTATTTTTATGATTTTTGTTCTTTTTCATAATTTTTTTATTTTTCTTCTCAATAGTTGTTATTGTTCTTATCACTCGAGGTTTCGCTCGAGGAGTTATCAATAGTTCTCAGTGTTGAATCCTTCCTATTCTTTGGAAGGGGTTCTTCAAGTTCGTCATGAGCTTTATAGTTCAGTTCATAAGTCATAAGAGATCCAATAAGTTCTTCAAGAGGGAGATTATTTAGATATTTAGCCTATTGAATTGTAGTTACTTTAGGATCCCAACATTTTGGAAGAGATCTTAATATTTTACTAACAAGTTTAAAATTAAAAAAATATTTACCAAGAGTTTTAAGACCATTAACGATATCCGTGGGTGTACATGTCTCCAATGATCTCACTTGGTTTCATTCGAAACAATTCATAACTATAAACTAAAATGTTAATTTTGGACTCTTTAACATGACTAGTGCCTTCATGTGTAATTTTAAGAGTGTGCCAAATTTTATTAGTTTCATAAACAAAAACCTGATAAAATTCATTCTTATCAAGTGCACAAAATAAAGCATTCATTACTTTATATTTAATGAAAAATTCTTCATTTCTAATTCATTCCATTCATCCATTGGTTTGGAAGATTTTTCAAAGCCATTCTCATCAATGTGCCATAAATCAAAATCCATAGAAATAAGAAAAATATATATCCTTATTTTTCAATATATATAATTCACCACATTGAATATGGGAGGACGTGAAAGAGAATATCCCTCATTTATACCAAACAAAGATATTTACTTAAGTGGGTATTAGTTCAATGAGTACGACATTGCTCTGATACCAATTGTTAGGATCAATTGGCACTAAAGGGAAGGATGAATTGGTACAAGTGCTGAAATCTTGGTTTAAAAAATATTTTTCATTCAAATAAAATTGAGATCGAAAGCATTTCTTAGAATTTTAAATACGTGAGTGATTCAAACTAAAGATCGAGAAACTTGAATTTAGCTAATAAATACTGAAAATAAATAGGAGAGAAATACTCATAATTTACAATGGTTCGACCGTAATCTTGACCTACATCCACTTCCCGAGTCCTTTTCATCGAGGCTCATCGGTGTCCACTAGTGATCTTCTTTAGGTGAAGACTAAACCCTTGCAAGCTTTCAACTTACAAGGGAGACGTTTTACAAGAATTACAATATTTGATTCACTCCCTTCTCCATTTTCTTTTTCTTACATACTTTTAGTGCACTTTTTTCATAGATTTTTGCCTAATAACTTGTGTGAATTCTTGTGCTAAATGGAAGAAGACTTGGGGTATTTATAGACCCCAATTGGCTTCAGAAGAATAAAGTTAAAGTTTAAACATATTCAGAAAATCCGAGTACGGGCAGTATAACACTCGGCACCGACGGTACTACTGCCAAAAGGTACTCGAGAAACTGGGCGATTGTGGTACAACTGCCAGCCTTGGTAGTACAATCGTCACGAATCCCAAAAAAATAATTTTCTTCACTTTTTGAATCTCGACTTGTACCTTCTGTTGACCAATTTTTAGGTTAACTAATTGAGCTCAACCTAAGCTTAACCCATCCCCATAGTAGACTCGGTTTGTCTCACTTGAGTTAATTTGGATTTCTTCCAGAATTAACTCAAATGAACTCAAACCTAACTATGACTTGCTGGTTACAAGTGCCCTGCAAGCCAATCACGTGAGTGATGGCACGTGTGACACACTGTATGATTTTTTTTGCTTATGATTAATATTGACATATTCTCACATTATCTATTACATATATATTGTGATGTCCTTGGTTCTATGCAATAGGAGTCGGATCGCGATAAGATCACGATAATGAGATCAATTCACCTTTAAATACAGATCCTAAATAATCCTGGTCATAGATTACTCAAGAGGACATTGAGATAATCGGACAGATCGATGTACTATATACCCATCCATATGATGGAGGCGGCCGGTCTCATAGCCACTTGTGTGGAGACACTAAGGATATAGTACAGGTGCTCATTGGAGAATGAGTTCACTGATTGATCCGCTTATGGAATACTGTATGGTTAATGACACCTAAGGTCAAAAAATGATTCCATAGTCCCAGTTGTGTATTTGATCCTTAGACTTGAGATACCAAGGATGTCTTGTATGAGTACTCCTTTCTTTGATGCCAGACTTACAGGTTTAGAAAGTTTCAGATCTGGTACAATTGGTTATCGGGATCGGAAGCTAACCTTACGAAGGCAATTGAGTGTCAATAGAGATAATATACTCTCGGTATCACAAGAGGAATATCCCATGTGTGCTTACTTAGACAAATCCCTAGCCAGGGTCATTCAGATTGAAAGAGAAAGAGTTCTCTGGTAGAATTCGAATAGAGCAAGATACACTGATTTCGTATGTGACATGACAGTACCATGTCCAATATACAGTCTCTGGGATATTATTTAGATGAAGGATTATAGATACATGGTAATTGTGGACAGACAGGTCCGACGGATTTGATTCCCCTTGTACAGTTCGGGGACTATGGCGTAGTGGCCTAGTACGTCCATAGTCGATGAGTCAAGTGAATTCTTATTGGGATAATAATTCACTATATCAGAAGGAGTTCTTATGGGAGTGACTCACTAGCAACTCGATATCGGGCCATAGGGTCACACATATATGGTGGATGCTTTAGTGAATAGAGGATTGGATAAAGATTCAATTATCCCATATTCTCATTAGATGAGACCCTATGTTGATGGGCTCCTTGATTAAGACCCAATTATAGGCCTAAGGAGATTATTGGAGAGAGATCCAATAATATAAGATTAGTAGGTTATTGGATGGAGATTCAATACCCACTAAGGAAGGAGCCCTAGGGTTTTGGCGGCTCTCTATAAATAAGAGGGGAGACTCATGGTTGATAGGCTGCAACTTTAGCCACCACCTCCTATTCTCCTCCCTTCCTTTGAGCAAGAGTTACAAGATCAAATTGGAGGAGTTTCGCTGCAGAGATCCATCATGTGGATACTGCTAGAGAGGAAGACGCTTGACCTTCTTCATCTTCTCCATCCGGATCTGAAATATAGGGATATATGATCTCCCTAGGTAAAATCAATCTCTCACACATCATGGTTTTATCGATTTTTGTATTTTTCCCACGACCCTAATCTTTTGCATGATGATTTGATTTGCGTGGGAAACTGATATTTCGTGTTGATTTTCGCTGCACATGTGATGCACCAACTGAGATTCAAAGCCAACGTTTTCGTATGAAAAATTAGTTTTAAACTGCGTGCGATGAGATTGAATCATGTAGAACTGTTCTATGCGATTGTTGCAGTGATTGGCAGTGAAAGTAGGCGTTGCCTATGGGGGTGGCCACATGCATGTTGTGCATGCGGTGGTCGCCATGGCTGGCCCAACAGTGCACCATAGCAGCTACTTGCAGGCGATCACCGGTCACTGCAAGGGTTGCCACCGTGGGACACGCCACCGGGGGAGGCGGTGTTGGCGCAGGGTGGCCCAGGCGGCGATTGCCGCAGGCGATTCCGCGCGGGGCAACAACTGATGATGAGGGTGAAGGAGGGCTAGGGCATCTTTTTGAGAAAAAGATAATTATGCCCCTCAGAATTTGAGAAATTCTAGCTCTGTCCCTTTTATATAAAATTTCAAAAATACCCTCAATAATTTTAAAAATTTTGAGGACTGTCCTTATGTATATAATTTCAAAAATACCCTTGATAATTTTAGAAATTTTGAGGACTATCCTCTCATATAGAATTATGAAAATGCCCTTGACAATTCTGAAAATTTCATGCATGTCCTAATTTTCAAAAAATAATTAATTAAATAGTTTAATTAATTATTATATATCTAGTAATCCTATATATGATGTGATGTACATGTGATATATGATGTGGATGGATGATTATGAGTCATGTGTTATGATGTATGTAATTATGATTATTATTATTATTGGGGCCTGTGAGCCTCCATTTTTCTCGTTTATTGTCAGGCCTACGTGCTTGTGATTATTTGTAATTATATATAAAGGCGCGCGGGAATACGAAGGTGACAGTGGGACCCACGATGTCGTGGTGGGAGATTATGACGCATGGTGATGCGACGATCCGACGAAACAGATGATGACGAGATCAACAATCACAGGGCATGAAGATGCACCGATGCACACATAGATCCTATTGTGAGTGATTAGGCCCATTAGCTCGGGCTTAATCATATTAGGTGACGGCTCATGATCATCCAGTGTGGCTTGTATGTGTGATGTGTTATACACCTACTAGATATATGTATTTATATTTGCATGCGATGTAGATATATATTAAATATGTATGTGTGTGACATGATATATTAGGAGACCAATAGAAAATAAAAACCCCTCCTACGATAATATTAAGTCGATAAGCATGAGGTAATAAGATTGACCCACGTGGCCTTCCATCGTTATAGGAAGAAATTGAATCCTGACATAGGTTGAGTTGGTCAAGTCACTCAAGGCTCACCTATCTACGTGATTGAGTTATTGCCTACAACATATACATGTCACCGGTGACCTGAGGACATGATATGACTTGGTTGAGCAGTCGAGAGCATATCCATCGAATAAAACTCATCTTGTAATGATGGTGATGACTTAATTGAACTTCATGGTTAGTCGAGTAGTCGAGACCATGATGATTTAGAGGCCGAACATGATAGGAATCACAATGAGTTGTGATTGACAAGAGTTGTCTACCTTTTGGGCTTAGTGTAGTTAGTCGAGTCCCTCAAGATTGCACTAGGATGTCAATTGGATCCCGATCCCCACTAGGAGTCTGCCGGAGACTTTTGTTTCATGTGTCGAGGGTGTCACGTGATTCGCTAGGAAAATAGTGAGAGTATATTAAGATAGAAGTCCATATCTTAATTAGTATTTGCTACAAAATCTATATGTTATTTATTGTCACTATATCTTATTTGTCGCTTGCAAAACCCTTATGTGGCATACTTGATGTCAACCGCCTCATTGGTCTAAAGGCTCCATAATTTGAGGATTGTTCTCATAAAGGAGAAAATCCTAAATGTCCTTAACATGATTGTGCCCACACCGAAAGAAAGGATAAGCGAGGATGATATCAGTCGCTTTATGAAGTATATAGATAGTCCTAGAGGATAACATAAGAGGATAACCTCTGTATAATCTTATACTTCAGTCCCTATCAAATTCTTTTTCATAGTTTATTATTAACCTTAATATGAACAAGCTTGAGGTGACTTTATCTGAGCTCCTCAATATATTGAGGGAAGCTGAGAGCACCATCAAGAAAGAGAAGCTAGTTCTCTATATTAGTGAGACCAATAAGAAAAGGAAGGTTAGTAAGACCCTTAAGAAGGACAAGGGCAAAGAAAGACTGAGTAAGGCAAAGGTTGCCTAGAAAGACCCAATAAAGGACAAAGGACAAAGGACAATGCTTCCACTATGGCCAAGACGGGCATTAGAAGAGGAACTGTAAGGACTACCTTACAGAGAAGGCAAAATAGAAGCTTAGAGAAGCTTCAGGTATATTCATGATCAGTCTTTATTTGTCAGATTTTCGTGATAACACATGGGTATTAGATATCGGGAGTATTTATTATATCTGTAATTTATTACATTTTTTTGCAAGACTTAAAAGATTGACTAGAGGTGAGATAGACCTCAAGATGGGCAATAGAGTAAGAGTTGTTGCAGTTGTTATTGGGGAGGTCATCCTACATCTGCCTAGTGGAGTTATTATTATATTAGATGCATGCTATTTTATTCCCTCTATTATCGAAAATATTATATCCATCTCTTGTTTGATAATAAGTGCATATAAATTAGTTTTTGAGAACAATAGTTGTTCAATAATTATGGATGATGAGATTATCACTAGAGGGACCCTTATAAATAGCTTATATATATTAGACACTTCTCCACATATCATGAATATAAATATGTCTAAGAGGAAAAGAGATGAGGTGAACAATGCATACCTGTGGCGTTATAGGCTAGGTCATATACATGAGGGAAGGATTCAAAAGTTGCTGAAAAATGGATACTTAGATCAATTTGACTGTGAGTCAAATGCAACTTGCGAACCTTGCTTTCGTGGGAAAATGACCAACTCTCCTTTTAGTGGAACTGGAGAGAGAGCCATCGAGTTATTGGAACTCATACATATTGATGTATGTGGTCCCATATCGACTCAGGCTATAGGTGGTTACTCATACTTCATTACATTCATTGATAATTTCTCTAGGTATGGACACATGTACTTAATGAAGTACAAATCTGAGGCCTTCGAGAAATTCAGAAAATATAAGAATGAGGTAGAGAACCAAATTGGAAAGAGTATTAAGACTCTTCGATCAGATCAAGGAGGAGAGTACTTGAGTATGGAGTTCACCTATTTCCCCTGGGATAATGGGATTCTATCCTAGTGGACACCTCCTTATACACCTCAACTCAATGGTGTGTCAGAAAGGAGGAATCGCACGTTGTTAGACATGGTATGGTTCATGATGAGTTTCGTTGACCTACCCGTTTCATTTTGGGGTACGCCCTAGAGACTGCGACTTATCTTCTGAACAGGGTTCCATCAAAGTTAGTAGTGTCTACACCATATGAGATATGGAAAGGAAAGAAGACCGATCTTAAGATTGTTAAGATTTGGGGCTGTCCTGCCTATGTTAGAAAACACAACCTCAATAAGTTGGAATCAAGGATAGAATGGTGCACATTTGTGGGATACCCAAAGGAAACTTGTGGGTATTATTTCTATCATCTTGAGGACCAAAAGGTCTTTATTGCCAAGAGAGCTGTATTCCTTGAGAAGGAACACATTCTTGGTGGAAACAGTGGGAGTAAGATAGAATTGAGCGAGGCTGGAGAACCTAGCTCAAGCGTCATTCTAGAGCCCAAGTCTATTCACGTACCTAACACACAAGTTCCAACTTTACATAGGTTTAATAGAGTATCTCACACTCCTGAAAGATATGTGGGATATATCAGTAGAGATGACTCTTAGGATGTTGATCCTTAGACCTACGAGGAGGCTATTATGAGTATAGACTCTGGGAAGTAGCAAGAAGCTATGAATTCTGAGATGGATTCTATGTACTCTAACAAGGTTTGAAACCTTATGGATGGACCTGAGGGTATTGTACCCATCAGCTGCAAATGGATCTTCAAAAAGAAGATCGAAGTGGATAAAAAGGTATAGACCTATAAAGCAAGGCTGGCAGCTAAAGGATATCATTAAAGACAAGGAGTTGACTATGACGAAACTTTTTCATTTATAGCCATGCTTAAATCCATTAGAATTATTTTGGCCATTGCAGCACACTATGACTATGATATCTTGCAAATGGATGTCAAAATGACATTTCTCAATGGCAACCTCGAGGAGGAGACATATATGATACAGCTAGAGGATTCGTATCCAAAGAGAGTCCAAATAAAGTGTGCAGGTTGCTTAGATCCATTTATGGGTTGAAGCAAGCTTCCCGAAGTTAGAACATAAGATTTGATGAGGTGATCAGATCTTATGACTTCGTTAAGAACGAAGATGAGCCTTGTGTGTACAGGAAGGTAAGTGAAAGCGCTATCACCTTCTTGGTGCTATATGTAGATGACATCCTAATTATTGGAAATGATATATGAATGCTCTCCATAGTAAAGGCTTGGCTATCCAGAAACTTCTCTATGAAAAACTTAAGGGAAGCATACTATATTTTGGGGATCGAGATCTATAGAGATAGATCCAAAAGGATGCTTGGCTTATTCCAGTCTAGGTACATGGACTCCATTGCCAAAAGGTTTGGCATGGAGAATTTCAAGAGAGGTCTTATACTGATGAGACATAAAATATTACTTTTTAGGAGTATGTCCCCAAAGATTCCTAAATAAAGGGCAAACATGGATAAGATACATTATACTTCAGCAAAGGGTCTATCATATATGCAATGCCATGTACCAGGCCTGATATAGCATATGCTCTGAGTGTCACGAGCAAGTATCAGGCAAATCCAGGTTTAGAATACTAGAAGGCAGTAAAGTGTATTATTAAGTACTTGAGAAGGACTAAGGATCTTTTACTGATATATGGAGGAGGTCGCCTCCAGGCTAAGGGCTATACAAACTCAAGTTTTCAGTCCGATATTAATGATAGCAAGTCAAATTCAGAGTATATTTTTACTATGAATGGAGGAGCAGTAAGCTGGAAGAGTTCCAAGCAAGATACTACTGCTAACTCGACCACAGAGGCGGAATACATTGTTGTAGTAGAAGCAGTAAGATGAAGGGGTGGATGAAGAAGTTCATCAAGGATTTGGGAGTCATACCGAGCAGCATGGAGTTGACTCCCATATATTGTGATAGAGATAAGGCGATAACTCTAGCAAGGGAACCCAAGTCTCATTATAATTGTTCTAAGGAGATTCCATCTGAGTAGAGCGACCATAACCCGAAAAGATATAGTAATGGAAAGAGTTCCATCCAAAGATAACATTGCAGATCCATTAATGAAGCTGCTGGATCAAATTGTATTTTAGAGTCACAGGGGTCTGATGGGGATCAGACACATAGGTGATTGGCTTTTAGTCAAGTGGGAGATTGCTGGTTACAGGTGCCCTGCAAGCTAATCACATGAGTGATGGCACGTGTGATACACTGTATGATCTTTTTTGCTTATAATTAATATTGGCATATTCTCATATTATCTGTTACATATATATTGTGATATCCTTGGTTCTATGTAATGGGAGTCGGATCGTAATGGGATCACGATAATGAGATCGATTCACCTTTAAATACAGATCCTAAATAATCCTGGTCATAGGTTATTCAAGAGTGATATTGAGATAATTGGATAGATCGGTATACTATATACTCATCCATATGATGGAGGTAGTTGGTCTCATAGCCACTTGTGTGGAGACACTAACGATATAGTACAGGTGCTCATTAGATAATGAGTTCACTGATTGATCTGCTTGTGGAATATTGTATGGTTAATGATACCTAATGTTAGACAGCGATTCCATAGTGCCAGTTGTGTATCTGGTCCTTAGACTTGAGACACCAAGGATACCTTGTATGAGTACTCCTTTCTTTGACGCCAGACTTACAGGTTTATAAAGTTTCAGATCTGGTACAACTGATTATCGAGATCGGTAGCCAACCTTACGAAGGCAATTGAGTATTAATAGAGGATAATCCACTTTCAGTATCATGAGAGGAATATCACATATGTGCTCGCTTAGACAAATCCCTGGCCAGGGTCATTCGGATTGAGAGAGAAGTTCTCTAGTAGAATCCGAATAGAGTAAGACAAACTAATTCTGTATGTGACCTGACAGTACCATGTCCAATATACAGTCTTTGGGATATTATTTGGATGAGGGATTAAAGATACATGATAATTATGGACAGATAGGTCCAATGAATTTGATCCCCCCTATACCGTTTGGGGACTATAGAATAGTGACCTAGTACGTCTATAGTCGATGAGTCGAGTGAATTATTATGGGGATAATAGTTTAGTATATCAGAAGGAGTTATTATGGGAGTGACTCACGATCAGCTCGGTATCGGGCCTAGAGGGTCACACATATATGGTGGATGCTTCAGCGAATAAAGGATTGGATCAAGATCCAATTAGCCGATATTCTCATTAGATGAGATCCTATGTTAATGGGCTCCTTGGTTAAGGCCCAATTATAGGCTTAAGGAGATTATTGGAGAGAGATCCAATAATTCAAGGTTAGTGGGTTATTGGATGGAGATCCAATACCCACTAAGGAAGGAGCCCTAGGGTTTTGGTGGCTCTCTATAAATATGAGGGGAGACTCATGGTTGATAGGCTGTAACTTTAGCCACCACCTCCTATTCTCCTCCCTCCCTCTGAATAAGAGTTGCAAGATCAGATTGGAGGAGTTTCGCAATAGAGATCCATCATGTGGATACCGCTAGAGAGGAGGATGCTTGACCTCCTTTATCTTCTCCATCCGGATCTGGAATACAGGGATATACGATCTTCCTAGGTAAAATCAATCTCTCACACATCACGGTTTTATCGATTTTTACATTTTTCTCGCGACCCCAATCTTTTGCACGATGATTTAATCTGCGTAGGAAACCAGTATTTTGTTTTGATTTTCGTTATTTATGTGATGCACCCGCTGAGGTTTCCCAACATGACTAACTTGATTACAACTATACATAACCATCAATTTTAATAATTAATCTAACTCCTAATAATCCGGTAATGTCCGGCATTCTTATGGTGAATCCTATGGTCTTCTTACAATGATCTCCTAATATGTTCCTAGCGAGCTTCCCGATCCCTTCGGCGAACTCCTAGCGAACTCCCAGCGAGCTCCCACAGCATTGTCCGAACCTTGGCCCGATCCCCAAACTTGATCCTAGCCTAACATATGATTGTAACTCCTTTTCTCCATCATAGTTAAACATACATTACTTCCTCTAACACACATGTTAGGTTAAACACTCATTAATTAATTTAATCATTAAAATTTGAGATTGAATAGGGTATAAGACCTTAAGTATCTAAAACTCTCTACAAATTATGGAATAATCAAGTCCCAACATTTTATATTTCAAAGTTTTTGGATGTAAATATTTTATTTTAAATGAAGAGGATGCCTTAAGAAAATTTGATGTAAAATCTGATAAAGATATTTTTCTTGGATATTCCTCTATTTCTTAAGCTTATCAAGTTTTTAATAAAAGATCCTTAGTTGTTAAGAAATCTATTTATGTTGTTTATAATAAATCTCTAAAAGTTAAGAAAAATAATTTTGGTGATGATTCTGAATTTGATAAATTGTATTTGAATGAGAATTCTCCTCTATAAGGTAACTTGGATACATCTACTTCTAAAATAATATTACCAAAGGAATAGAAATATGTAGATGAATATCCTAAGGAGCTAATTATTGAAGGTATATCAAATGTTATTTAAACTCATTCTTTGTTAAAAAATATTTATGCAAATGACACCTTTTTATTTCAAATTGAGTCTAAATGCATAGTTGATGCTCTAAAAAATGACTCATAAGCCTTTACAATGCATAATGAGTTAAATCAATTTAAAAGAAATAAAGTTTGGATGCTTATTCCTAGACTTAGTGATCATCTCGTGATTAACACCAATTGAGTCTCTAGAAATAAACAAGATGAATAAGATATCCTAGTTTGAAATAAGACTAGATTAATAATCAAAAATTTTAACTAAGAAGAAGGTATATATTATGAATAAACCTCTGCTCTTGTGGTAAGACTTAAAGTAATAAGGATACTTTTTATCATGCATATTTTAAAAAATTTAAATTATTTTAAACATATGTCAAAAATATTTCTCTTAATAGTTTTATTTTCGATGAAGTGTTTATTGAGTAACCATCTAGATTTGAAAATAATTTTTTTCTAAATTATAGTTATAAATTATCTAAGACTCTCCATGGGTTGAAACAAGCTCCTAGGGCTTGGTATAAAAGACTTAGCTCCTTTTTTATTCAAAATAATTTTTTAAAAAGTAAGGTAGACATTATATTATTTATTAAATATTTTAAAAATATTTTTTATTATTTTAATTTATATTGATGATATTATTTTTAGTTCTATAAATAAATTTTTATGTTAATCATTTGCCATGAATATGAGCCAAGAATTTAAAATAAGTTTAATGAGTGAATTGATATTTTTCTTAGGATTATAAATGAAACAACTAAACGATAGAATTTTCATTAGTCAAACCAAGCATACTTTAAATTTATTAAAATGGTTTCACATGAATAATACTAAAGCTATTAACACACAATTGAGTATTTTTATTAAATTAGATATGAATATGAAGGAGAATACTTTAATCAAAAGACTTATAGAGGTATAATAGATGGTTTGTTATACCTTACTGCAACTAGACCTATTATAATATTTAATGTTAGGCTTTATGTAAGATTTTAATCTAATCCTAAATAATCTCATTATAAAGTAATTAAAATAATTTTTAGATATCTAAAAGGAACTCCTAATCGAGGATTATGATATCCTAAATCTAAAAAGTACATTTGAAACTTATCAATTTTTAGGATGCACTTGTTTCTTAGTCATCTAAGAAATAAAATTCTATCGCATTATCTATAGGTGAAGCTAAATATATTGTGATAGATACATGTTACGTATCGGTAATTTGAATAAAAAACACTTTAGAAATTATAGACTTTGCTTGAAAAACATCCATATATAGTGTGACAACACTAGTTATTTACCAACCAAGTATATTGATATTAGATATCATTTTATTAGGGATCATATAAGCAATCATGATATATCATTGGATTTTATTGATACAAAATATCAGCTAGCATACATTTTTACTAAACTACTGAGTGAAAAATAATTTTAGTATATTAGAAGGGAATTATACATATTAAACTTAAACGAATGAATCTTGATAAGCTTAAAACAAAATTTAGATGTCATGCCCATTCTTCAAAAAATAGTGAACCTATCTATCCTAGACTAGTTAGATTATATAATGACAATTTGCATGTAGATGAAAATGATAGGTTATCCATTTATCTTCTAGGGCATCATATACTTATCACATATGACATAATTTATGACATTATAAGAATTACTAAAAAAGAGGAGGCTACTATTTTAGAGGACAATGAGACATTGAATCAATTAGAGTCACATATTTTTAAGGCAATTGATACTATTTTTGAAAACCCTAACCTATTATTGCTCTAAAGAGTTTTGAGCATCTTTTACCATTTAATACAAAATTACTTCATCACATAATGATTAGTATTCTACTTCCTAAACAAGACCATGTTGATAAAGTTAATACTCTAAAAAGAAGCATCTTGCATTAGATTATGATAGACGTGATTGTTGCTTTAGATATCTAATATATTAAAATATGATTGATATATCTAAGAAGAAATTGTTGAATCTCAAATAAAAATTTATTTTTTAATTTTGAATAATAATGTATGACTTTGGCAAAGGAGACTAGTACATGTTAGTATGAAATTAATCTCACAAATTATAACTAAAAAACTTATAAGAGAAATAACTAAAATTAAATTTAGACCATTACAACTAATTTATATGAATTTATTTAGACATATTGATATGATAAATCTATGAGATAACAAATATACTTTTGTGATTATTGATGATTATAATAGATATACTTGGATATACTTCTTGGCACATAAAAATAATTATTTTAATTATTTTATCAAATTTTATAAACAAGTTCAAAACAAAAAAGTTTTTATGATTTTTTTCTATTTGTAGTGATCATGGTGGTAAATTTTAAAATCATAATTTTTAAGAATTTTATGATCTGAATAGGTGTGACCATAATATCTCCACTCCAAGAAGTCTGCAACAAACTGAAGTTACTGAGAGAAAGAAAGAATAAAAACTTATAAGAGATGATAAGAATCATGCTTAATGAATATAACCTACCCAAATACTTTTGGGTCGAAGTTATTAATACAGCATATTATATTATGAATGTTAGGATCAATTAGCACTAAGAGGGGGGTGGTTTTAATTAGTGCAAGTGCTGAAATCTCGGTTTAAAGAATACTTTTCGTTCAAATAAAATTAAGATCGGAAGCGTTTCTTAAAAATTTTAAATACGTGTGCGATTCAAACTAAAGATTAAGAAACTCCAATTTAGCTAATGAATGCTAAAAAGAAACAAGAGAGAAACATTCATAATTTATAATGGTTAGATTGCAATCTTGGCTTACATCCACTTCGAGAGTTATCTTTGTTGAGGCCCATCAGTGTCCATTACCGATCCTCTTTGGGTAAAGACCAAACCCTCACAGGCTTTCAACTTACAAGGGAGACTTTTTACAAGGATTGCAACACTTAGTTCACTCACTTCCCTTCTCTTTTTCTTACACACTTTTAGCAAACTTTTTTCACATATTTTTGCACAATGATTTATGTAAATTCTTATGCTAAATGCAAGAAGACTTGGGGTATTTATAGAGCCCAATTGGCTTCAAAAGAATGGAGCCAAAATTTAAATATATTCAAAAAATTCAGATATGGGTGGTACAACCTTCAGCATCGACAGTATTGCCGTCGAAAGCTGCCCAAAAAATTAGGTGACTGCGGTACAACCAAAAGAACCTGAGCCTAAATAAATTCAACATTATTAATAAAAATATATTATAAAGATTAAGGAACATTGTAATGAATGAATATGAACTAGTTACCTAGAAGAACTAATCCTCCTCAACTTGAGCCTAAACCAGAAACACCTATTCATAGGGATAGTCTTTCTCCTCCTACTAGTCTTTTTAAGGTGAGACATTTAAATGATCTACCTCCTGCTTCATCTTCTAATTACATAGTAGCCCGTTTGGATCATACTGAGCTTCACAAAGACCAGATTTTGATTGAGATGCAGCATATTCATTAGCGTCTTTATACTTTTGATACATATTTTTATATTCTTTTTATGTATTTTATATTGCCACAACCTGGGTAACTTTACTTTTTAATGACTTATAAAAATCATGATATTTTAACTTATAATGATGATGATGTTTAAGATTTTAACTAAAATTATGATGATGTTTAAGACTAATTAAAAATCAATAAAATTTATGATCCAATTATTTCTAACTTGAATTTAATATAAGCATTTAAAATAATATATGATCATTTGAATTCAACTTTATCATAAACTCTCAAAATATCATATAGATAGGGGGAGCATAGTTAAAACTTTATCATTAATTCGTTATCATCATTAAAAAGGGAGAGATTATTGAATCTTAGATTTTGATAATGAAATCAATTGATGCTTTTGTAGACTAATATGCTTTTGAGATAAGTGACGTAGGAAATACTTCGATCACGAACTTAAATCATAAAGAACAAATTATCAAAGTAAAAAAAATTGGACTTTGTGTTATAAGATTGGGCATTGGGTCAGAAGGATTAGGTCTTGCGCTAAAAGATTATATGTTAAGGACACATTGACATGTCGATAGATTAGATGATATGTTGAAGGAAATGATGATGTATCGAAGGTTCAGACAAAGTTCTAAAAGATCGAATGACATGGCAAAATAGCATACAACATGCTGAAAGCTTAGTAATTGTGTCGGATATGTGGTTGAATTGTTAATAAAAGTAATTAAATGAGGAAGTGATAAATTATGCCTTGATGACTTTTAATATTAAAGTATTTAACTCTCTTGAAACCTCCTTATCTCATGAATAATTACTTGAAGCATTTTATGAATTACATAATGAACTCAAAAAGATAAATAAAAAATTATTAATAAAAAGAATCATGCCTTATTTACTAATGAGTTTGATACATGAAAAATATGTATGCCAAATATATGTCAACATCTTATACTCCTTACATTAAATGTGAAAATTTACGATCATCTTAAATTTAAAAAGGTTGCATGCTTTAAAAAATACCAAAAAAGAATTTAATTCCAATGAATAAAAAACTTAAACACTACTTAAAAGAGTCAATTGATAGTGATGATATAATAATTTTTTAAAAGGAAAATATATTTTTGTGATAAATAATAAAAAATTAAAATAAAAAATAAGTCATTTCATATGATTTTTGCTAAATAAGGTATTATATTTAGAAAAGATGGTTTTGAAATTACTAATGTTAACATTCAAAAAGCCAATTAAATTTATGAAAATACTCATACATCTCCTAAAATTAAATATAACTTTTATGAATGATTTGGATATTATGCTTACTCATGCTTTCTTAAGAAGAATGATTATTTCAAATTAGTTTGAATTTCTAAAGGAACTATAAATGATTTAAAACCAAAAATAAAAAATGATAGATGTAACTATAAAGTAGTCAAAGTTAAATATGTATCTAAATCAATCCTCTCTCTTTTGTAGATAGGTCTCCGAATAAGAGTTAGAAGCAAAATATAGTATTTTGATAATGGATGCTCAATGTGTATGACCGAAGACTCTATAAACTTCTCAAGGCTCACTAGTTAAGATGGAAGATACATTATTTTTTGAGATAATAATAAAAAAATATTGACATTGGAACTTTAGTAATAAATCATGTCTTATAATTAACGATAAACTTTTGCTAGATGATTTTAAATATAAGTATTAATGACCTTTGTGACAAAGGATGCAAGGTTAAATTTAAATTTTATACTTTCATCATAGATATACCAAATAAGATTAAATATATGATTGCTTTAAGGAGTAATAATATTTATACTATTGATCTTGATAACTTTCATGGTGTAGCTTATTTTTTGGCTTTACATAATGATTCATGGATGTGGCATAAGAGACTATGACATGTTAGTATGAAATTGATTACTTAAATTGGAACTAATGAACTTATAAGAAATATATCTAAAATTAAATGTATTTAAGATAAGATTTACGATATATGTTAATTGAAAAAATATATTAGTAGTAGTTTTAAACCTAAAAATTAAGTACCTATAGACCACTATAATTAATTCATAAGGAATTATTTAATATCATAAGTCTAGAAGGTGATAAATATGTATTTATGATTTTTAATGACTATAATAGATACACTTGGAGATATTTCTTGGCATATAAAATGATTCTTTTAGATTTTTTACTAGGTTTTATAAATAAGTCCAAAGTAAAAAGGGTCTCATGATTTTATCTATTCGATGCAACGATGGTAGTGAATTCAAAAATGATTTAAATAGATATACACAACTATTTCACTCCAAAAAATCTATAATAAAATAAAGTTGTTAAGAGAAAGAATAAAAGTTTATAAGAAATTTCTAGGACTATACTCAATGAGAATAGTTTATCCAAATAATTTTTGAGCCAAAACCATTAACATGGTTTGGTATATCATGAATAAAGTTCTTATAAGGTCGTATTTATCTAAAACTAATTATCAATTATGTAACAACAAAAGATCGTATATGTTTATCTTAAATTTTTTAGTATAAATATTTTATTTGAATGATAAAGATTTTTTAGAAAAATTTGATACTAAATCTGATGAAGTTATTTTTTTATATTTTCTTATATTTCTAAAGCCTATAGAGTTTCAACAAAATATATTTTGTTATTAAATAAATATTCATGTTATTTTTTAATAAATCTTCTCAAGATATAAAAATTAATTTTGATAATGATTGCTTCAAATTTAGAAAACTAGATTTAAATAATGATTCTGCTCCTTAAAGTAACTTAGATTTATGCACATTTTGATGCACATTTTAAGGAATTTAAGATACAATATTTAAATTTGTTATTCTTTTAAGAATATTTATATAATTATTATTATTTATCTCAAATTAAGCCTATATATATTGATGATGCTCTTAAAGATGATTCATGGGTCTTAACAATGCATGAAAAACTATATAAAATTAAAAAATATAAACTTTAGACATTTATTTCTAAACTTAGTGATCATCTTATAATTCATACTAAATAAATCTTCAGGAATAAGCAAGATAAACAAGGTGTCATGATTCAAAATAAAGTTAAATTCGTGATAAAAAATTTTAACTAAAAAGAATGTATTGACAATGAAGAAATATTTACTCTTATTGTTATACATAAAGCCATAAGATACTTCTTACGTATGCTTACTTTGAAAATTAAAAACTATTTTAAATGACTTGTAAGAATATTTTTCATAATAGTTTTATTCCAAAAGAAGCTTACGTCAATTTGAGGTTTTAAAAGGCTAAACACAGCCTAAACTACTTAGGCTAGTAGTGGTACTACCTATGGTTGTGGTATTTTGAAATGTTAGGATTTAAATTTTTAACCTTATTTTTAAAACCTTTTGAGGGGTTATAAATAACCCACTCAACTTTTGTTGTTGGAATATCTATTTTTGAGTTTATGAAGTATTGTAACTTTCTCTTTAATAAATGTTTGAGTTTATTTCTCCCTCTTGAGTTTAGTTATGATATTAAGTGGTAGGAGATGAGAAGTTTCTTATAAAAGAGTGAGTATAAAGATTCTCTATTAAGCTTAGAAAAAAAGAAAGGTTATAAAGGATTATTGATCTTCATTCGTTGGAAGCAAAGTTAGTAGTGAAAGATGATGACATCGAGATAAGAGAAATCGAGATTAAACATAAGTTAGAAAAGATTAAACTACTATAACTTTGTTTATATTCATTCTCTTTCTTGTGATTTTTATTTATGATTACTAAATTATTATCATTCACTTTATTTTTAACTCTTGTTCATACTTATTATCATTCACTTTGTTTTCAACCCTTGCTTATACTTAATATATGATTAGTTGTATATTTGGTACTTATTTTTAATTAAATTTTAAAGTTAATTAAAATTTACTATACTACTAATTCATCCCCTCTTAATAGCGTTAATATACTAATAATAACCTGAGAAATGCAATAGTGTACCATGATTTAAATATATTAATTTATTCTTATATCTTCAAAGAGGGAAAGATGATTTGATTTTATTGGTTAAAATATTTAAGCTATAAGTTAATAGCGAGGATCGTGGGCCAACAAACACAATGGGAAAATGTTCATGATGACATATGATTCGATTGTCCTCCATAGATAATTCTTGTCCATAAGCATCAAATTTTCTCTCTCTCTCTCTCTCTCTCTCTCTCTCTCTCTCTCTCTCTCTCTCTATATATATATATATATATATATATATAGGCCATAATTTTTTTTGTAAGGATACATTTATTTATTTATTTAAATAAAAAGGATGTATTCACTTGTGAATAAATATTAAAAGAGTAAGAATGATAAATTTATTATATAATATTCAGTAAACTTTTGAAATATAATTTTACCAAACAGCTCATACATCAATACATATTTAAAATGTAATTTCTATCTATTGTTTATCAAATACTCATACATCAATACAAGTCATTCCACAACTATATATTTAATTAAACCTATTTTTTATATGTATATTAAAAATATAAATATATTCCCAAATACAACCTGTATGATAAGAGAGATTCTAGATGTCCTACAAATTTGCTTGGATTGCCTCCTATAGGCAAATTAAGTTCATTAACTATTAGACAAGTAAAATGATCTCAATTGAACTAGAGTAGTTGAAAAGATAGATCCACGAACTATTAGACAAGTATTTTATTCGACCTAACTAATGAATCTTTAGGATTCTCCTATCCGATTTATATTGAAGAATGATGAGTCGATGATTGACTATAAACAATTTAAGGAGACAACCATCAAAAACAAATATTCCCTTCCCTAGATAGATAGTTTATTTAATCAACTTTAGGGCATATAAGTATATTCAAATATTGATTTAAGATATGAATATCATTAACCAAAGATAAAAAAGAAAAGGATATACAAAAGATTTTATTTAGAAGAAGATATAATCATGATGTTGGGATAATGAGGGATGAAATTTAAAAGGTTGATAGTTGAATTTGCTAAAAATAATTTTGGAATGGAGAAAAATTAGATTCACCAAGTTTAAAATCATAAAGGGATACAAAAATTTACTATTCTATGGATAATTAAATAAGAAAATAGAATTTAAGAAAATGACTCATCACTCAAGAAAATATCCAAGAGATACAGTGATGAAACACACTACTCTATGATAAACCAAATATATACATAGTCAAAAGATAGAACTCAAAGAATTTCTATCAATATAATCATATTTCAAATTGTATTACCAAAATAAATACTAGTGCATGAAACAACCCACATGCATAGAGGATTATGAAATTTATTGCTTTGCTACTAATGTCTAAGCACTTTAATGCAATCCTTATCATGAAGATAAGTTGAATTAACTCTCCTTTTGAAACAACTTTAACTTTTTGCCTGCTAGACTATCTATTAATAAAACAACTTTAACTTTTTGTCCACGAGACCATCTATTAATGAAATAGTTTTAACTTTCTTTAGGAAAATGCTTATGAGCTATCGAATTAAAGACTATGTGACAAGTATTATGGGCTATAGAGAACACCATAAGATCAATAAAATTTACACGAGCTGATTGTAGCAAATTAGGTACTCTCGTATCAATCTCTCTTGGTTGAAAATGACTTGTCCTCAAGTCCTCATTTGTTCTATCAACATAACAAGGACTTAAACTAGTCATATTGAATGTTAGGAACATTATATAATCTCCAAGTAGCTCGATCTTATAAGTATTCTTACCAATTCTCTTAAGCACCTTGAATGGACTATCAATCTTTGACTTCAATTTTTTTAATTTGCATGGTGGAAATCTCTCCTTAGATAAATCCAAATCACTCGTATTAAACTTCACATGCATTCTATGTTTGTTAGCAACTTGCACGTATCTCTTATTTTGCTTCTCAATGGTTGCTTTAACACTCTCATGTTACTTCTTTATTTGGTTAGTCTCTCATCAGCAACTCTAATAAATTGTTTAATTATAAAATGAGGAACTAAATCCAAAGGATAGTAATATTAGCATCATAAATAACCTCAAAAGGACTCTTACCAATGTTATGATGCATGGAATGATTTTAAGTAAACTCAATTTGTGAAAAAAATGAGATCTCATTGCTTGATATTCTTGCCAACATGACTTCTAAGCATGTTTCTCAAGCTTCTATTCATTATCTTTATTTGCCCATCGATTTTATGAATGATAAGGGTTACTGAAATTCAAAGATATACTTAGCTTCCTCTATAAAGTTCTCCAAAAAATAGTTAAAAAATTTTGAATCTCGATAAGCCACCATAGTTCTTCGAATGCCATTCAATTTCATAATTTCTTTGAAGTACAAATTAGTAATATAAGATGCATCATTTGATTTGTTACATAGAATAAAGTGAAGCATCTTCGAGAATCTATCAACAACAACCTGAGAAGACCCTAATAGGATATGGTCTATATCTATTAATTCATGCTCTATTGAGTAATGTTGGTTGGCCTAGACAAGTCAATTATGAGTTTATTTGATTAGGAGTCCTAGTAGGAGTTGGAGTCTATTTGATTAGAAGTCCTAGAAGGAGTTGGAGTTTATTTGATTAGGAGTTCTAGTAGGAGCTTTTTAATACACTCAATCATTTTTAGGATATGATTATGAACCAATGTTCCCTTAGTTATCCTTGCGTGAAAGAGACTCTTGGATATCTCATATCGTTGAGTCCTTCCCTGTTCCTCAAACAATTTACAAAGATGAAGGAGGATGGATCTGGTATCCATATTTTCATACTACCTCTGTAGCTCGGGAGTCGTAGAGCCTAACATGTAACACTAAGCAAGAGTGGAATCGTCTATGTATTTCACGTAGCAAGCAATCTCATCATCACTTATGCCTTCTTCTAGCGTAGGCATTATTATATTAAGGATATATGCGATTTTCTCCATCATGAAAAAGATTTTCAGATCATAGAGCCAATCCATATAGTTTAAATCATTAAGGTAGTTGACGTCAAGTATGTCATATAAGGGATTTGTAAGCGACAGTTTTCTTAAAAGTAAAAATGTAGCAAAAAGCAAATAACATGTATAGCACCGTCATAGATATGACCACCAATAGCAACACTGAGCTGTTGGTGCCTAGCAAGACGTTGTATGCATGTAGCCTCTCTTGTGCTGACGATGAGTTCAAGAGCTTTCGGTCTTGCCTTAGGTGGATATACATCGACCAGCCCAACGCTCGACATATAATGATCTCTTGGGCCTTCTTCCTCCTCCTGGGCATCTTCGTCCTATCACCAACCACTTCATCCTCTTCTGTGCCCCCAACCACTGCACCTATGTTGTGATAGTCTAGCTCTCCACCACCTCCACCTCCAGCCGCTCTTACCTCTATCTCTTCATCTTCGTCCATCGCTACGGCCTTCATCGCTACCTCTTCCTTAACAAGAGAGATCTTTTTTTTAATTTAAATTATATATGTCTTATATTAATGGTCTATTATGAGTCAGCATACCATGTAAGTAGATTATAATGTCTCTTAACTCAAACTTGATATGAGAGACTTATATATTATATTTTTAAAAATATAAGGGTTATTTCAGACATGAGAGAAATCATAGGAACTTAGGTGATCCATAGTCAAAATCATAAGGGCTAAAATGAAATTTTCAAAATAAACTTAAATTATACATGTCATTAAAGTTTATAGTTTATTGTGATTTAGTATGTCATATAAGCAATCTCTAACATATGTTAACTAAGACTTGATGGGAGAGACTTATATGCTATATTTTCAAAAATATATGAGTTATTTTATACACGAGTAAATCATAAGAGCATAAGTGATATATGATCAAAACTATAGGACTAAAATAGATATTAACCCTAAATTAAAAAGAAATTGGCCAGTGCCTTATTTTAGTTGTTCATTTTAGTGGTAGGATTTGTGAAATATACTACAATGTGTTATGTGTTAATAGAAACTGAGAGAGTGATAATTTAAGCATCTAGACAATTAAAGACACAAGAAAAGAATGATCTTGGACGTGTTGACAGTTATAACAACAATAATAACAAAGTCATAAGTCTCATCTATTTAGGGTTACATTCAGATAGGTATAGAGTCATATGCTAAGTTTAGAATACCTAAAACTTTATTTATAGTTTATATTAGAGTATTTTTAGGTATGTCTTTTTTTTCTTACACCACTAAGATTAATTATTTCACCTTTCTAATTACTATATCTAGAGGTCTCCAAAGCCCATGCTTATATTATTTTAAATGATTTTTTTCTCATCTTATCCTCTATTAAAGTGATTGATAATTGTTCACAAATAAAAATATTTTTTTTCTTATCTTTCTTACTCTATCTACACATTAATCTCAATATTCATATCTTGACAATATAATTGTTTTATATATATTATATTTTAATTACCTAATACTTAGATTCATAAAATATTATTGGTCTACCAATTATCTTATATATTTTTTTAATCTTAAAGAATCTAATGATCGTATAAGATTTTTGATATCTATCATCATTTTAGCCATTCTATTTTTACTCTATAAATAATATATTTATCAATCTCTTCATCTTATTAAAAAATTGATCCAAGATACCGAAAAATTTTATTTGAAGAATCTCGTTCATGGAACTTAATTATATTATCTGAATTATTAAGACTACATCTTATATATTTAGTTTTAAACTAATTTATATAAACCTTTATAATGATTACCTTTATAGCTTAAGTTTATAATTAATAATACTTAGATCCTGGTCAACTAAAACAATAACAACAGCAAATAATATTCAGTAGAGAGGATATAAATATATTATCTTCATATCCTTTAGTTGGTAACAAAGACAATCTAAAACGTTTAGTTGGTAGCTAATATCTTTATTTTGAAAATATGAAGATATTATATTCATCGATAAGCTTTTGAGTTTTTTACTAATCATAAAAGTATTAAATATCTATGCACATAAAAATAATTGAATATGAGACAACATAAAGGATTATAATTTCAATATTAATTATCATCTAGAAAAGACTAATATGATAGCTAATGCTTTGAGGAGGAAGATATCTAGTCTTATGACTTATTTAAATATTTAAAAAAACTTCGATGATTTTAGATATGATGAATTTAAAATTTGGATGATTGACTAAAACACCTGGAGGTTTCTTAGCTTATATGATGACATAATTATTCTTGATGAAAAAATAAAAATAATGAAAAAAAGAAGAAGAATACCTCTATACCATAGCGAAAGAGATTGTTGATTAGGGTTGGAGGATAGAATTTCACCAAGATCAAATTTCAGTAAAGGTTATGCGTCGGTAAGAGTCATTTTGTTAAGACCCAATTGTTAGAGGAAACATATAGATCAAAACTTACTCACCCTGTGAGTACTAAAATATATCAAGATCTACGAGATGATTATTGATGGAGAGATATGAAAAAGGATATAATTGAATTTATACTTAAGTGTGTAATATCATCTCATCAAGTGAAAGTTGAGGACCATATACCTGCTAGTAAATTACAAAAGATGCCAGCCAGCTCTTAAGTGGAAGCGAGGGTAAGTGATTATAAATTTTGTTTCAGAATTACCTGATACTTTCATCTAAGTGATTATTGATCGTATTATTAAAAATTCTTATTTTCTCCTTATTAATAAAAGATATTTATTGGATAAGCGAAAGTTTACAAATAACTCTGGGGGACTCAACTGAAATTTAATATAATTTTTTTATCTTTCAAGGGAGGAATAACATGAAATAATAATTTAAATCTTAAAATATCTTCTTTCGACCGTGAAGATAGCTGAGATAAACATGTGTATCTTACTAAATTGGGTAATAGTTATCACTACTATTCACATGTTTTCTTTTCGAGGTTTCTATGTAAGAAAGTGTTAAGAGTTTATTGGGATAATGTATGGGAACGTAAAGTTCTTGAATCACAGATACAGAAATTGTTAAATGGGTCCGTCAGAAGTTCGTCAATTATAGTGTTTTCAATTAACTCATTTATAATGCTTTTCAATAGTGTATATAATAGTTTTGTTGAAGTCTTATATTTTATTTGGTTGAGATTAAGAGTCTATTTGAGTTATTTACTACGTTTTTAAGTATGTATTGTCGTATTTTTGTTATGATGACAAAAATAAATTAAATTTTTATTTTTATTTGGGTAATATTTTATTTAAACTATTATAAGTATATATTTGAATCATAGTATAATATACCAAATCGTTTCTAGTGTGTTTTAATTTTATTTAGCTTACAGTATGTTTTTCAATAGTTATTATAGTATTTTTATTGAGGTGTTGAAAACACTATAAGGCTATTGATTAAAAATATTATAAACGACATAATATTATGTTTTTTTTCATCGTCATTGCTCATAGACCATAGTATGAAATTTAAAATTTTTAAAACTTAAAGTTGGTCAAGGTTATGAGTTCATTTGTATCATTTATAGTATTATCAAATAGGCTTCACAATATTTTTGTTATAGTGACCAAAACATTAGAAAGGAAGAAACTAAACGTGAGCTCCATTTAGCAAAAACAAAAAAAAGAGGCATCTTTTAGAGAGAGAGAGAGAGAGAGAGAGAGCGAAGTTTCTGAGGAAAATCGCCCTAGAATTTTCATCAAAATAACCATATGTTTCACAAAAGTACAATAATCTACCATGTCACACCTTGCAATATAACATAAACCTCTTAAAATGATGCATCTCGACGGATTAACACGATCGAAGTGAAGGAACATAGGCGTGTCTAATTTGGTAGCTGGACGTGGCATTAAAAATATAACAATAAAAAGAAGGAAAAAGTTCAAAAAGTCATTTATCGAACTTGTGACACCTAATTCTTCAAGCAAACTGCAGCACTGCAGAATATAATAATCCTGCATCCAAATTTATAACAAGAAAAAATAAAGCCAAATCAGAAAAAGGAGGAACATGGCAGATAACCTTGAATGATGCTCTCTCTCTCTCTCTCTCTCTCTCTCTCTCTCTCTCTCTCTCTTCTCTCTTTATAGGCTTCTGGCTTCCATTGAAATAAAATACTAGTTCAAGTAAGATGACTTTGAACCTTGATAGTTTTCTTCTTTCTGTAACGTAAATGAAAGAAGCACAGAGTTGCATAAGTTGAAAAGCATTTACAAGAGGCATTGAGAACTAACGACAAAAGGAGGTTAGTGATTTAGATAATGCAAGTCCTACCAAAATATATTCAAAATTTGCCTTTCGGAAGCGCGTGGTGACGACTTACAAATTGCAGGAATCTACATCAGATGTTAAACGCTAGGGGTGTCTCACATATCATAGATCCTTTCCCATAATCTAGTTTTTGAGGTTAATATCACAATGGGTTCTCATCTGTCCTCCATTTATATTACTTTGGGAGGATCCACATGCAGCTCAAAATCATCAGCGGTAGGCAGTACGTTGAATTGCGTGATGCCATAATGGTGGTTTCACATCGTGAAGACGCGCTTTGCATCAGCCCAAAGAAAGGTCTCTTGATAGGTCCATATGCTCCACAAGCCCACACATACACCTCAATCTCCAATTAACCAAACAAGAAATCACATCTTGAAAGAGTCATTTACTCTTTTGGAGCAAATGATGACCAATAATCATCTCAAGTGGGATTAACTAAGTCTAAATGTTCCCCATCTTTCAGTAAATAGTTTGGACCTCATCTCTAAATAGTAAATACTGTGGGATGGGTAGGAATCCTACCCCCACTGCAATCTGCAACCGTGACTTCTCCATGTTTTGGCTCCAACTGTAAGACCATTCTCAAGAGAAGGAACACATTTGATAAAAGCAGGTATTCTTTTGCAAAAGAATAAAAAACTTCATTCCCTGAAATTCCAAAGGACCTCGTGGAGGAAAACTTTAGTATCAAACTCAAAAATTTCAAGTCGTTTCACTAACTTTTCTGGTCATACTTTAATGAGATGAGCAATATATAGGATGGTGAACAAAAACAAAAAAAATGTATGGTTCATCCTATCATGCCCTTCTGGTGTAGTATGGCATCATATTGATAGGAAACAAAGTAAGAACTGTCTTGAATGCTATGTGTACAATTTTGAAAAATGACAGAGCAGAAAGGACTATTTCCATTAGGCTTTGTTCTACAACAAAGAAGCCTATCTGGTGGTTTTAACGGATAAGTTGTAACATGCTCTTACTCCAAGAATAACCCAGATGTATATGGAAAAAAAAATATATCATCTGTTGTTGAGAATTTTGACTAGGGCAGGTCAGGATTTTCGCCTTCAGTTGCCAAGACAAGGAACATCCAGAACTAGGTTGCTGTTCTGAGACATGAGTATTCGCTTTAGAACAAAGTTCTGAGATGCGGGTTTGTATCGGTCAGAAACAAGATTCGCATCCTTTCGATAGACCTGCAACAATAGAGAATCAAATAATACTAATCACAGGAATCTAAATTTTAGAAACATAATCAGAGATGGCATTCCTTCCAAAATATATGATACAGTACATGCTCTTACGAAGCATCCAATGTATGAGAGCAATTAGTGATTTTAAACAAAAGAAAATAACATATTCATTGATGTCACATTCCTAGTAAATTTACTCTTTTGTTTATCTTCCATTTTCCAAATTTTGACAATTCCTTGACTGCTAAAGTATATATACACACATATCTCAACAACAAAAAACAAATGAACACTCAAGATAGTCACACGCATTAACACTAAAACTCTATCTAACTGTAATCGAATTTAGAAATCACATCTCACCTCTTACAGAAAGTACGAGACAAAGACACCAATAAACTGAAATGAAATTTTACTGTATAACAGAAGACCAAGAAAAAAAAAAAAAAAGAGATACAGAAAATTTGTAAATCTAGAACAATGTCGCTGAAGTTCCCAACCAAGGCAGCCCTACCTAACTTGAGTCACTCTCCTGAGAAAGCAATACTATCAGTCCAACAAATGGACCCAAGAGATCTTACTCCTCAACCATCTCATCCAAAAGTTGGGGAGCCACTCGCAAAAGTGTCACTGGATCCAAATCAACCAGACTGAATAGTCAAGGTTGGCATTGTTATGCCAGTAGAAAGAAGGAGCAAGCTTGGAAGTCTTCACTTATGTCAACTTCCTATGCCACAACTTGGAAGTATTTACTTGGGCGCGAGTGGCATGTCGGGCATTGCCTGTGCTGTGGCACAACATTGGCTCAACATCGACCTATCCAATAGAAGCCAAGGAGATTTGCCCCAGATCATCAGTCAACAATTGTAGAAGTAGATAGATTGTAAGACGCTGACTTTAGTTGTGAGGTCTTATCCTGAATGGCTTGTAAATGTAGTTCTTGTAAAGAATAGTAATGAAAAATGATAAATGTATTGATTACACTTGATCTAACAAAACTTGCCAAATGACAACTTCCCTTGGGCTCAAATCGACATGTTGGTCGACTCCAGTTCTGGACATGAACGATTAACCTTTATGGGTGCATTATCAGGGTATAACCAAATCAAGATGGCTTTAAAAGATGAAAAGCACACCTTATTGATCACCAATAGGGGCTTGTATAGCTACAAGGTTATGTCCTTCGGGTTAAAAACTGCTGGTCTCACTATCAAAGAATGATAACAAGATGTTTAAACACTAGATAGGTAGGAACATGAATGCTTCTGTGGATGTCATACTCTTGAAAAGCCGAGTAGCCAACACCCATTTGGGTGATTTAAAAGAGGCATTCAACAACAAAAATAAATAAATGCAGCTGAAACCATCCAAGCATGCCTTTGGTGTTGGCTTTGGGAGGTTCCTCGAATTCATGATCCATCGAGGGGGAATTGATGCCAATATGTAGAAGGTCGAGGCCATATAGACAAGAAGCCTTCGATATCGATCGAGGAAGTTTAGTAATTGACCGGTTAAATCACTACTTTGAGATGGTTCCTCCTTTCTTCCAGACCTTGTAGGTGTCTTTCTTCCAATCCTTAAAAGTGATAGAAGGAAATTCAATGGATTGAATAGTGCCAAATGGATTTCGAACAGTTGGAGTATCTTAGCACACTTCAATAACTTTCAAGCCCACAACCTGCCGAAGAATTACATGCTTATCTGTCAGTGATGCCCCTGGTGGCTAGCTCCATGCTAATCCACAAAGAAAGCAAAATCCAGAAGTCGATTTATTACACAAGCCACATATTAAAAGACATTGAACACCACTATCCCAACTTTAAAAAGTTGGCATATGCTTTAATCTTGGCAGCCAGAAAACTCCATCCTTACTTCCAAGCCAAAATGCGGAGGACTTCCCTAACATGCCCTAAGTTAGAAATGCTAATGCACGAATCAAGGTTAGGATCCTATTGAGGACTATAGGACTCCACTGCCCGAAGGATTTGCCTCCAAAGGGGCAGCCTCCCTTTTAGTAGCAACTTCGACCCCTTCGAAGGAGGAAATCTTCACAGCCAACACCAAAGGTGGTGATGCGACCGACTAGGGGTGTTCAAACTGGTTTGAATCAAACAGTTAAGGGCTGAAACGAGAAACGAATTGAACTGTTCTTTTGGCTTGGTTCAGTTATATTAAGGTCGTTTGAACCAAAACCAATCTGGACCTACCTACTCAAACCGATTCAAAACCGGTTAATCCAATTCAGTTAATCGGTTTGTAATTTTAAGTAATTTAAAAAATATATATTCTTCAAGTGAACCGGTTTAATTCAATTGAACAGAACCAAAATCTTGATCCAATTGGATCGACATGACAAGATTTATGAAATTGAGCCCACATTATTTTTAAAATTAGGCTTTTGGGTCGGTTTGATTAATCGATTTGGACTGGCTAAGGGCTTAGGGTAATAAACTTAATCGTACTGATATCTTTGAAATGAAAATCGGTTCGGTTTGATTCGAACTTGTTAACCAAACCAAAGAAATGTACCCCCAAACCAGAATTGTTTATAGCTTTCAAAACCGAACCATTGGTGAACCAATTATGATCGAACTAGTTTTGGATCAATTCCATTCAAGTTTGATTCTGATTCGGTTCAGTTTTCCGATTTGTTTTTAACAACCCTAGGATCAACAACTCGTCCAAGTCCCAACTGGATGATGAGGAAGAGGAGAAAGACATTCAAACCTTCAGAGATTGGTTTTGAATCCTCTGAAGTGTTCTTAGCTTGAGTTGTTTAAAATGGTTAGAATGCCATGAAAGTGTGAGGAGACCAAATGAAAGGGGCCTTTATTTGTAGGGCTTGGGTGACCCTTGCGTTCCATCGCCAGCCCGTTTGTTTGCCCGATGGTCCACCTGGACAAGCGACATGGAGGCACGCTGTTGGTCAGAGAAGATTGATCATATGGATTGTGATCCCTACAAATCCTAGATGATTCGACTGATAGTAACATGGGACTCACCCATTGGGTCAGGTATCAGGTTGACAAGTAATCATTCATTGCAGAATATCAAGGCTCACATCAGATCATATTATGCACAACAACCAAAGCAACATACCAGAGGGTAATCAAGGTGACAATGATGGTTCACATGAGCATGTATGACACTTTGACATGTCTATCACATAACCTGGAATCCAAAGCAACAAAGGCACATAGCGTGTGCTGCATGAAAGCCGAAGAAGAGAGTGCCAACCTAATTTAGGTGGTTCTGCATAAAAGTGGCATCGAACCACCTAAACTGAATGATTCTTGACGCCCAGATCTATTGAAGAAAAGAGTGCTGATATAGCATAAAGTGCTATGCTATGATGACTATGCGATTGAACCAACCATGAAGCGATATGCTACGATGACTGTGTGCCCAAATCAGCCATTAAGAGCTGCTATACAATGACAGGGAGCTAATTGACTGTGAAGCACTATTCTGGGATGATAGAGCACCAATTTGACTGTGAAGTGCTGCGTCACAACGACAACAGTCGAATCAAACATGAAGCGCTATGCTACAATGATAGTGTGACCAAATCAGCTAAGAAGCATCCCATCAGTGATAATACAACTAAATCCATCACCAGAAACTCTGCATGATCCGCACTTCCACAGTCCATCAGAACTGACATCATGTCTCGATCTGGCTCCAGATGTCAAAACAGGATGGGGATAATGATATGACTAAGTAGACGCCTGTCAACACCTTACATCCGAAGAACACTAGGCCAACATGTCATTTCTCTGATGCTTCATCTTTACTTGGCCAACACCTCAACCCCATTCGATCAACATGGCATCCAACAAGGAGGCTGACTCCGCCTACGAAGTTGGCTATGTAACCATCCCTGACACTAACTACAATCTCGAACCCAATGGTCATATACCACACTCTTAAAGGGCCCCCTGGTACGCCATAAGGCATCTGATTTGTTGTAGCACTATTACATTCCTATATATTCGACACTTGACCGAATCCTCCAAACAAGAAACTAACTTGAGCATCGGAGGCTCTTGCCGGGCACATCACATCACCAACACAGTTATGCAAGGTTTCAGCTTAGATCCCATCTTCACCCACACCACTCTCTCCCATGACGAACACAAAAAAGGACCTTGATTCTAAATCAACACCCACATTGAACAACTAGAATCTGAATTACACATGTATAATTAATTTAAAATTCATTCTTATCATATATTCATTAATTGGTGACCGATAATGCTTGAGATTTGTATTAGTGATCTATCAGTAGTAAATTCTACTTCATCAGACAGTAATGGCAATGCAAGTGATTCAGAATCTGAGAACTTTGGAAAGCCTAGGTTTTTCATAATTCGAACACTTAATGATGTACCAACTAACAATACATCATTGAAGAGAATAAGTCAATTTAAAACAAATGATATAAGAGAATCTATTAACAATGACCTATCTGCAGGGAAATAAAATTTAATGCACAAAACCTACTAGCACTACTTGATCATATACAGGCATAACTGTAATATAAAGTTACCAGTATCAAACATCAAATTATCAGTTTCACCAATAATCATTACCATAATGCATGAATTTTCATAAGACACACTGGAATAAATGATTGGGTAAATGAAAAGAAATTTTCCATTTCATACCAACCTTAACAAAGATGATCTTTTGGAACATCATGAAGTACATGCAAACTAAATTTGAAAAAGAATCCATTAATCTTCCACAAAGCATGTATCCACCAATCATCATGAGCCTAGAGGAGCAAGACTGAACAGAAGGATGAGATCATCATGTTAAACAAGAATCTGAGGTCAAAACCAACAATATAGCTTAAGCTAGGGAATCATCCTTTAATGCATGCTTTTAAATCTTTCACCTGCAATTCTGTGGTACCCTCCATGAGAATGCCCTAGATCTTTTTACCTTCCATGGAAGAGACATGTATGTCCTCCAGTCATCAAGCATAACTCTTAAATCATGAATCTTTCTGCTTAAGCCAATACAGCAATTTGCATGCATTGTACAAACCTTACTAAAATCTCTGCTGGGCTCACAAAGACCACCAAAATAAGCAGTGCTCAGGAATCTAACTCTTATTCCCATTTCCAAGAGATACGGATCATGCTTAATAAAGTTAAATACATCCTGGTCATGATGTCCTGGAAATTTCTCCCTTGATGCATGCCAAAACTTGTAGAATTCTATGGTCCGATTGTTAGACTTAACATAGTTGAATCCGCCATTAGGAATGTTCTGTAAATCAAAGGCATCACCCATGAAGTGATCACAAGCTATCTGGAAATCGACCTCTGGATAGAATTGTGGTAAAGGATTCCGGAACCACAAGATATCTACATCCTGCAATTAATCCAACAACAGATATTCAGAAAGTTGTTTCCTACAGAAGATAGATCCATATCTGCGTCACTTTGCTTTTGATTAAATACCAAATTACAAAAAAAATGGTATGAAAGAAAGTGAAGCACCATTTTGTCCACACCAAGAATGTCGATCTCTCATGCATGAATGATGAGCATAAGCTTCATATTAATGTTTGGTAAAAGAACATCAAACAATATGGATTTACAGATCTCTTTCACATGATCATTCATAAGAAAAGAGAATAGTTTACCGAAAAAATGAAGTTGTATCCCTTTTCAAGAACTAAACGCAAAAACTCTATCCTTGTCCACATCATCGACAGATATCCAGCAGACATGAACAGCTTCTCATCAGAGAAATCCGCTCCCTCAGTAATAAGTGGAAAACAATGGACGTGTATAGACAAACACCGTACATATGCTGCCTTGTCCAATGCAATGATAACCAAATGGTCCAGAAGTTTGCGTGTTCCATCACCAATTTGGAAGCTTTCAATGAATAAATCTATGATGGATCCAGGAGTTGCCCATGCCGCATTCAATGTGGTCAATATTACTGTTTTGTTTTCCATTGCTGCTTCCTCCAGAACCTTCTCAAGTCTAACGTCCTCACTTTCCTGCAAATGCAGATGTATGGGGCTATTTATAAACCCAATGTGCAAAATTCTCCAAAATCTTGTTAGAGGCAAGTAAAACAATATAAAGTATCAAGAAAATGTTGGAAAATTTCAAATACAATGTATTGTTCTGATAAGAAAACTCCTAATAAATGGTTCCTGCATGAAGTATTGTGATTGTAGCAGAAAAGAATCAGTCTAAAATGTCAAAGACAACAATTTTCATTAAATAGCATGGAAAAAAGTTCATGTATCATGCATTAAGACTTAAGAGTTAGCATAGTTGAGCAGTAATAGATTAGTAGCACTTGAAAAGCAACAAAAGAAAGTAATAGCGGAGGTTGGCATGACTGGCAGCTCTTTTCATTACAAATGCTCATAATGCTGAAAAAATAGTTGTAATTGATCCCATTAATTACATATGTGAGTTCTTTAAAGGTGCATAGTTCGATATCTAGTATGCATATGCAATTTAGAATTCAGAGTTTAACAAGATACGAGCACCTAACTACAACAAGAACAATTTTTTTACATAACGGCTGCAGCAACTAACAAATAAATAGCTATGGATTAATTGCACAAAAATGTATATAATGGTGGAAAAATAAAGTGTCATGACTTAACAGAATTGGGTACATCTAGTAACATATATATGGTGAGATGTGATTCATATTAGATAGTAGATACATCAAGTGAGAAGGCTCGGCTTCAAGACACTTACAACAAGACGAACATGGTGTATCCCCATCTTCATGGAACTTTACCACATAAGTTATACTCCTGATCAAGGTTCACAATGTCGCACCATACCAATGTATCGATCAGCTGTTAGTATGGTATGTACCAAGTTATACCGAGCATACTGACACATAGTACACTACAGTACCGAACTATACCAAACATATTGGTCCTCTATCGGACTGGTACGTACCAAGCGATATGCTACGGTATTGCAAACCATGCTCCTGATCCTGGAGGTAAACACCTCAGACTATTCATAGGCAATTTCATCATAAGATCTTTTACAATACAGTGCAACCACAGCAATGTTTTCTTCTTTTCTAGTTGCATCTTCAAGAGCAGTTCAATTTTTGACTTTTATCATGAGAGGAAGGGGGAGGGAGGAAGATATGGAGAGAAAGATTCAATCATTCTAGCAACAACAAATAAAACAGCCCAGACCAGAAACCAGCAAGGTGAACAGAATCAGTTAGGTCCAACTCCAGCTACAGTAGATGAACCAAAAGACGAGTTGAAACTCGTTATAAAACAAAATCACAATCATATTTATCCATTTTAACTTGAGTCTAGAATATATGTGTTTGTCAATTCTAAAAACTTGCAGGCATATCTTTGTAATTAATCTCTATTAGCATAAACACAAATTAATATAAGTGCTCCTTAAAAACTTCTGATGAAAAGAACATTAAGTTCATTTTATAACTTTTATGTTTTTAAACTGAAACAAAGAACTGGTATACTCTTAACCTTTTGGTTAAACTGAGTTTATTTGGATGGATGCCTATAGAAGGATATATGTGGAGAATTAATAATTAGAGCGATTTTATGCTATGTAAAAATCTGCAAATACAAGTAAATTAACTCTAAACTCTGCAAAGATACATGTAAAAATCAGAATAGAATACAAACGCTATCGTCTAATTTATTAATTAGTCGTCCTAATTCGCCACCATAAAATACAACTCGAGCTAAACAGAAATAAAATCCAGGGGCATTAACGTCGCTCCGTGGAGAAACGTCGCAAATGCACCGAGCTTTGCCATCGGATCAAGGGGAGAAGGAGGAGAAAGAGCAACGGATAATCAATTACGAGTTTCTAAGACGGTGAAACGATCACATTCTTCAAACCGTCGCACGCTTTCGAGCGTGCTCACTGGAAGATCCTCAATGATGATGATGAGGAAGAGGAGGAGAAGGAGAATAGCTCACCAATTGAGTGGGGATCGGAGAGGTGTCGGGGATCGCAGGGCCCGGCCGCCACGATGGGGGCGAGGCGGGCGCGGCGGCGCGGTAGAGCACGGCGCAGGGCAAGATCACCGCCGCAATGAGGAGAAGAGAAGAGAGACAGCGACCCGGGATGGCGGTTCTGGGGCTAGGGGGTCGCATCAGGGACCGCGGCGTGAGGCGAACCCTCGCACCCTGCGGCTTCCTCATGTGCTGGTTTAACCTGTGGGGGAATGGAGGGGAGAGAGAGACCGGCGCGGGTGGGGGAAGGATGTGAGGCCACGGAGAGAGAGAGAGAGAGCGAGACAGGCGTGAATACCTGGGTCCGGTTTCGGAAGTGAGCGGAATCGAACCGGGTCGATTCAGAGCTCCCGGCCCTGTGAGACGCTGACGACGTCGGTGAGACGAAACAACGTACGTGTTCTTGAGTCTGCCACGTGCTCATCTAACTTACCTCAATTGGCTAAGTAGCCGCACTGGATCAGGATAGTAAAACAGCACCTTGCGGTCGTGGAAATTAAGCACCTTTAACAGCTGAGGACGATCTCACACTGTCATTCCCCTCGTGACCTTTAAGTAAGTTCAAAATAATCGTACATGATTTTACGTCAAAGGATTTTAGCCCATTGCAAGTAAATATATTACAGTAGATCTTGCACAAGATGATCTTTAAATATGATAACCATCGGTCATAAAATCTATCGACTATGCAATAGTGCTCAGTGAAAACGAAATCAAATGATGTCTCGACAAAGGCGTAATATGTTCTTTTGAATGTGCACGGAGATTGGTGGATTACGGATTGGAATAGACTTGATTCCAAGTTTATGATATGATAGATAATAGGTCACCCAATCTATCGATGCCCATACCAGTTTAACGGTCACGTCTACATTCGAGTCAGATAAGAACCCGTGCCAACGCCATTGTCATGTCGACATTCGAGGTAAAACCGATCGGACGCTACGACAGCCGAGCTACCACTGCACACCATTAATGCTGCATGGTGCGTTACACCCTCACACCATACCTCTACGCCGACTGGCTCACCGTACGAATCGGCTACACTCGAGGTAACAGTGGAGGTAAGACCAAGCATACATACAACCTCCCTCCCAGTGAGTATAAAGCCCCCTCATGGCGGCACCAGGAGGGGGCTCCTCTCTCGAACAAAAAATATATAAATACCTCCCAAAATGAAAGTCGGGACACTGACTTAAGCATCGGAGGGGTCATGTTGGGTACTCTCATCTCGACGAGGCCTTTGTGCAAGTCCTCGGCAGAAACCGATTCCAGCAGTTCCCGAGAAAATCCACCTGAGGTGCCAGGTCCCAAGACGCCAAACCGAACCAAACCGAGTGCCCCCACCATCGACTGACATGGACGAGCTTGTGCACTTAGCAGGGACCAGGCAGTGCTGACTCCTCGACTGCAGCACCAAAATCCTATAACATTTTTTATGCTAGAAGGAGGGCCAATGTCGCAAGAACGCCCATCAACCAACCCTAACCTGGAGCACCTCGGTGGTCAGGCACACATCCCCCCATCGACTCTGCAGACAGGGGGATCGATCCCTCTCCTTCCTACTGAAGAAGTAGGCCGAGATGACCCAGGGTTCTCTCCCCTGACAACGAATCTCGGGCCTCCCCCCATATTAGTCGAAGCCTTCATCCACTTTACCCATCATGTACAAGCGTTAACTGAGATGATGCAAGTCATCGTCTTGCATATTCCCTAATTGATTCAAATGTTGGCGTCCCAACAACCGAGCACTCCTTGACAGGCACCACAACAGAGAGTCCCCCAATTGACGCTAATTCGAGGAGAGCAATAAGATAATGAGGGGCCACATTGTCCCCCGACCAAGGATACGTCAGAAAACCCGAATGCCTTACAGCACAACCGACAAGCCATTCCCAAGATGTTGCTCGAGTGCCCCCCGAGTCAGACGTCATCTCCTCGAACTCAACTAACTTAGTAAGAGAACAACTGCGCCAGGTCAACCAAAGGCTCGCTGAGGTCCGAAGAGAGTTCGTCAAGTCCAAGGAAGAAGTCGACGAAAGTTCTAAGGGCAGATCTTCGTTTGTCCTAGAAATACAGGATGAGCCAATCCTACCCGATTTCCGACTACCAGTGCTGGAACATTATGATGGCAACTCAAATCCGTCATAACACATTGTAGTCTTTCGAGCCCAGATGGCCCTCTACGACATCTCGAACTCTTTGATGTGCAGAGCCTTCCCTACTACTTTAAGGGGCCCGGCCCAAATGTGGTACAGCCGATTCAGGCCGTCATCCATTGCCTCCTTCGACTCTCTTACGAAGGAGTTCGAACTCAATTTTATGGCAAGCTCCCACTCGAGGCCAACTGCCACGTAGCTCCTCGGCTTGACATAGGGAAGTGACGAGCCCCTTGCTCAGTTCGTTGGATGATTTGCAGCCAAGGTCCGAGGAATGCCCGATTCCCACCCCTCATCGGCAATTCAAGCATTCCTAATGGGGCTTTGACCCTCCCGGTTCTTTTGGTCATTAATCGAATGACCACCGTCAATAGTGCTTGAGATGCTACAATGACCAAACCAGTATATAAAATAGGTGCCGAGACGCTAGTGGCCGGGAAATGAGATGATTAAAAGCGCTCTCGAGTTGAACAATCCTAAGGACAGCCCTCGAGAGCCCCCAGGAGGAGAGCAGATAGACCAGAACTCCTCCCATCAAGGTTGCCCCCGATCCCCCTCAACTCGACTCGGACAGAGATTTTCCTCCAAATCCGAGATAAAGGTCTCCTTTGACTCCCCAACAAGATCAGAACAAAGATTGAAGGATGTGACAAGAGAAGATAGTATCGCTTTCATCGGGATTATGGACACGATATAGAGGAGTGCCACCACTTGAAGAATCAAATTGAAGATCTCATTCGACAAGGGTGCCTCCACCGGTACGTCCGAGACCAACAAGTACTTCCTGATGAAAGTCATCACTGAGACAGGGAACCTTCACCCCGGCCAAGAGGATCAATTGAGAAACAGATAGATGTCATCATTGGTGGTCCAGCATCCGGAGTTAATAGTTCTTCGACCTAAAAAGCTTATGCATGGTCTGTAGTCAAGAAAAGGCCAAGGAGCAATCGTGACCCCAAGATCACATTTAGGTCGGGGAACAAGGAGTACCCAGACCATGACGATGCCTTAGTAATCTCAGCTTGAGTCGCCAATGCCCGAGTCAAAAGAATCATGGTCGACACAGGAAGTTTAGTCGATATCTTATATTTTGATGCTTTTCAGAAACTATGGTTAACTAACAAAGACCTCCTCCTCTCTATAACATCAACATTAACAGGATTCACAGGAGACTTAGTCTCCCCTATCGGGATGATAACCCTCCTGGTCATCGTCGGAGAGGAGCCAAGGTCAAAGATGTTAATGGCGTCATTCATCGTGGTCGGGCTCCCCTCGATGTACAACCATCCAACCAACGCTCAATAAGCTCAGAGCGATTGTCTCAACATACCACCTAGCCATGAAGTTCCCGACCAGAGCTAGAGTCGAAGAAGTGAGAAGCAATCCTCAGGAGTCAAGTGTTACCTGATGGCTGCCCAAAAATTCAAAACCTCAACTCCTATACTCGATCCCCGAGACGCGGACAAGATGGTGCCAAAGCCCGAACCAGCGAGAAAGTGGTCGAGGCCCCCCTCGACCCCAAGAACCCTAATAGGACTATCAAGGTTGGCTCAGTGCTTTTAGAGGAACAATGAATCAAGCTAGTAGAATTCTTCGGCAAGAATGCCAATGTCTTCGCCTGGTCCTTGAAAGATATGCCTGGCATCAGTCCTGAAGTGGCCCAACATCGACTCAACATAGAGCCTGACACCTGACCAATGAAACAATGATTAAGGAAGTTCGCCCCTGACCGATAAAAAGCCATCGAGGATAAAGTCGCCCGCTTGCTAGATGTAGGGCTCATCACGGAAGTCAAGTATCCGACCTAGTTATCTAATGTTGTATTAATAAAAAAATCTAATAGAATATGGAGAATGTGCATAGTCTCAATCGGGCCTGCTCAAAGGATTGTGACCCCCTCCCGAGGATCGACTAGCTAGTCGACGTAACCTCAGGATATGAGCTGCTCTCATTCATGGATGCCTTCTCGGGCTATAATCAAATTGAAATGGCACTAGAAGATCGGGAGAGCATAGCCTTCATCACACACCATGGCACATACTGCTACAAAGCCATGTCGTTTGGGCTAAAGAATGTCAGGGCAACCTACCAGATGATGGTCAATCGACTGTTTGCAAACTAGATCAGACAAAACATGGAAGTATATGTCGACGATATGATAGTCAAAAGTCGGGAAGCTACTGCTCACCTTATGAACTTAGCTGAGATGTTTCAAATGTTAAGACAATACAAGATGCGACTTAACCCAACCAAGTGCCTATTTGGTGTCGGGTCTGAGAATTTTGTTGGGTTCGACATCCACTAGAAGGGGATTGATGTGAACCCAGACATGGTGGATGTTATCCTACGCATGCAATCTACCCGGATAGTGAAGGATGTCTGGCGACTCACCAGGAGACTAGCAGCATTGAGTCGATTCATTTCCTGAGCTAGAGATAGAGTTTTTTCTTTTTTCCGAGCCCTAAAGCTAGCAAAGGACTTCAAGTGGGTTATCCAATGGGAAGACGCATTCCAGCAATTGAAGGAGCATGTTGCCCACCTGGCATGGCTCACATCGACCACCCCTGGGGAGCTCCTCAGGATTTATTTAGCGATGTCGGAAGCTGCGATCAGCTTGGTCCTAGTGAAACTAAAAAAAGATGAGCAGAAGCCGGTGTACTATTGCAGCCACGTCTTGAGTGGTCCCGAGGTGCGATACCCACCAATTGAAAGACTCGCCCTGGTGCTAATCTTGGCATCAAGAAAGTTAAGGCCCTACTTCCAAACCCATCCCATCAAGGTGATCACCAACCAACCCTTGCATCAAATACTTTCAAAGTTCGATGTTGCAGATTGGATGCTCAAATGGTTGATCGAGCTTGGAGAGTTCAACCTGGAATACATTCTGAGGACTACAATTAAAGCCCAAGCCTTAGTTAATTTCATATCAGAATTGACAAATCCCGAGAACCCACCACCGACCCCGAGGTGGACCTTGTATGTGGATGGTTCTGCCAATTCAGAGTGCGGGGGCGCTAGGCTCATCCTCAAGGGCCCTACCAACCAAGTCTTCGAGCATGCCCTTCGGCTCGAGTTCAAGGTCAGCAACAATGAGGCTGAATACGAGGAATTGTTGTTTGGCTTAAAGCTCATCGATGAGTTACTTGTTGAAGACATTGAAGTCTTCACCGACTCCTAGCTCGTCGCCGGCCAAGTCAACGAAGAATTCAAGGTTCGGGAGGAGTCGATGGCCAGGTACCTCATCGAGGTACGATGTCGTGTCAAATGGTTCAACCACTTCGTCATCACCAAAATACCTCGATTGGATAACGCGCAAGCCGACGCCCTCACAAGACTAGCCTCCACACATGGGTCGGATGGATGCCCGACCTGGATGGCCAAGATCTTAAAACCTTCCATAGGATCCACCAACATAGCCGTGATTGAAGTTGAGCATGATTGGGTCAAGGAGATGCTCAGGTTTAAGAGCAATGGCTTGTTGCCCGAAGACCGCAGTGCAGCTCGGCGGGTGAGAAGAATAAGCCCATGGTACTGTGTCCTCAATGGACGTCTATACTGATGAGGTTTCGCTCAGCCATTGTTCCGATGCTTGTGCCCAATTGAGGCATAAACCACATTGGCCGAGGTACATGAAGGAATTTGTGGCGAGCACATCGACGCTCGAACCCTGGCCCACAGGGTCCTCAAGCAGGGGTACTACTGGCCGACCATGCACTGAGATGCCTAAGCTTATGTGCAGAAATGTGAGCGATGCCAGAGGCATGCCAGAATCCAACACCAACATGTAGTGTCGTTATCCACCTCACATTGTGCTTGGCCATTCGCCCAATAGGGAATGGACCTACTTGGCCCATTTCCCCCAGCGTCGAGACAACGAAGATTTCTCATAGTCAGAGTCGACTACTTTTATAAATGAGTCGAGGTCAAGCTATTCGCATCTATCACCAAGAAGCAAGTTGAGGGGTTCATCTAGAAGAACATTATCATAAGATTTGACATCCTAAGGGTGATCATCACTAACAATGGTACCCAATTCAACAATCTTAAATTTAAGACATTCTGTCAAAGTTATAAACTCCAGTTAAGGTTCAGCTCGGTCGCCCACCCCCAAGCTATGGACTTACCGAAGTTACAAATTGAGCCATCCTCGATAGATTAAAGAGGAGGGTCTAAGGTGCACGTGGGACATGGGTAGATGAGCTCCCGAGCATCCTATGGATGTCTCGAACAACCCCAGAAGGCCCGACCGAGGAGTCCCTGTTCAGCCTGACCTTTGGGACCGAAACATTCCTTCCACCCAAGGTGATCTATCCCACTCTATAGGTCAAACTTTACAAAGAATCCTCTTCAGTCGATCGGCTAAGAGAGAATCTCGACCTTTTTAAGGAGTGAAAGGCTACTACGCATCTACAAACCCTTGAGTATAAGAAAGTTGTAGCAAGGTTTTACAATTGTAAAGTATGCCCTCGGTAAATCAAAGTGGGTGACCTGGGTTACGGAAGGTCGAGGTCAGTGATCCTACTCGATCTCGAGGTAAATTGGCCCCGAATTGGGAAGGGCCTTACCGAGTAGAAAGCATGGCCCGAGAAGGAACTTATACGCTAGTTATGATGGAAGGAAATATTGGTTACAAGTGCCCTGCAAGCCAATCACGTGAGTGATGGCATGTGTGATATGCTATGTGATCCTTTTGCTTATAATTAATATTGGTATATTCTCACATTATATTATCTATAGCACATATACTATGATATCCTTGGTTCTGTGCAATGGGAATCAGATCATGATGAGATCACAATAATGAGATTGATTCACCTTTAAATATAGATCTTAAATAATCCTGGTCATAGGTTACTTGAGAGGGACATCGAGATAACCAGATAGACTGGTGAACTATATACTCGTCCATATGATAGTGGTAGCTGGTCTCATAGCCACTTATATGGAGACACTAAGGATATAGTATAGGTGCTCATTGGAGAATGAGTTCATTGATTGATCTGCTTATAGAATGCTATATAGTTAATGATACCTAATATGAGACAATGATTCTATAGTCCTAGTTGTATATCTGGTCCTTAGACTTGAGACACCAATGATGTCTTTTATGAGTACTCCTTTCTTTGACGCCAGACTTACAGGTTTGAAAAGTTTCAGATCTGGTATAATTGATTATCGGGATTGGTAGCTAATCTTTTGAAGGCAATTGAGTATCAATAGAGGACCATCCACTCTCGGTATCATGAGAGGAATATCCCATATATGCTTTCTCAGACAAATTCCTGGCTAGAGTCATTCGGATTGAGAGAGAAAGAGTTCTCCGAAGAATCAGATTAGAGCGAGACTATGATAGATTCCGTATGTGACCTGATAGTACCATGTCCAATATACAGTTTCTGAGATATTAGTTGGATGAGTGATTATAGATACATGGTAATTGTGGACAGACAAGTCCGATGGATTCAATCCCCCTATACCGTCTAGGGACTATGGCGTAGTGGCCTAGTACATCCATAGTCGATGAGTCGAGTAAATTATTATGGGGATAATAATTCAATATATCAGAAGGAGTTTTGATGGGAGCGACTCACGGTCAACTCAGTGTCGGGCCTAGAGGGTCACACACATATGGTGGATGCTTCAGTGAATAGAGGATTGGATGGAGATCCAATTAGCTCATATTCTCATTAGATGAGACCCTATACTGATGGGCTCATTGCTTAAGGCCCAATTATAGGTCTAAGGAGATTATTGGATAGAGATCCAATAATGCAAGGTTAGTGGGTTATTGGATGAAGATCCAATACCCACTAAGGCAAGAGCCCTAGGGGTTTTGGTGGCTCTCTATAACTAGGAGGGTAGACTAATGATTGATAGGCTACAGTTTTGGCCTCACCCTCTTATTCTGCGTGTGATGAGATTAAATCGTGTAGAATCGTTCTACACGTTCTTGTTGCATTTTCACAACGAAAGTAGCAAGGAGGAGGGGTGGCCAACCATGACCAGCCCCCATGTAGGGCCGACCATCCACGGCCAGGCTACAACCAAGACCCCTTACAAGGGGCTACTGACTAGGGCCACCAGGGGAGGCCAACACCAAGAGGGCAACCACAGGGCAATAGCTCGAGGGGCGGCTACAAGAGGGGCTAAATGCAGACTCAGGGTGGCGTTGACCGGCCAGCCAGGCGCCGATCATAGGGTAACCGCCTTGGTAGGGCTGTCGCAAAGGAAGTCGTCACTTGCACAAGCACAGTGGTGGCGGCGCAGACGGGGCAATAGGGTTAGGGCATCCTTTTTAAAAAAGGACAATCTTGCCCCTATAAATTCTAAAAATTTGGAGGATTATCCTCTCATCTAGAATTATAAAAATATCCTCAAACAATTCTGAAAATTCTTAAGACTGTCCTCTCATCCATAATTATGAAAATACCCTTGACAATTCTAAAAATTTCGAGCATGTCCTAATTTTCAAAAAATAATTAATTAAATAATTTAATTAATTATTATATATATCTAGTAATCCTATATATGATGTGATGTACATGTGATGTATGATATGGATGGATGATCATGAGCCATATGGTGTGATGTGTGTAATTATGATTATTATTATTATTATTATTATTATTATTATTATTATTATTATTATTATTATTATTATTATTATTATTATTGGGGCATGCGAACCTCTGTTTTTCTTGCTTATTGTCAGGCCTGCATGCTTGTGATTATTTGTAATTATATGGAGATGTACAACGGGAGCGTGGAGGTGACAACGGGACCCACGATGTCGTGGTGGGATATTACGCCGCATGATGATACGACGATCTGACGGAACCAATGATGACGAGATCAATAATCATAGGGCATGAAGATGTGCCAATGCACACATAGATCCTATTGTGAGTGATTAGGCCCATTGGCTCGAGCTTAACCTCAGCAGGTACATCACATTCACAACAAAAATCAAAACAAAAACTAGTTTCTTACTAGATCAAATCATCGTGTAAAATATTGGGGTCACGAGAAAAATATAAAAACTGATAAAACCGTGATGTGTGAGAGATTGATTTTATCTAGGGAGATCATATATCCCTATATTCCAGATCCGAATGGAGAAGATGAAGGAGGTCAAGTGTCCTCCTCTCTAGCGGTATCCACTCGATGGATCTCTGCAAAAAAACTTCTCCAATCTGATCTTGTAACTCTTGCACAGAGGGAAGGAGGAGAATAGGAGGTAGTGGCTAAAGCTATAGTCTATCAACCATGAGTCTCCCCTCCTATTTATAGAGAGCCACTAGAAACTCTAGGGCTCCTGCCTCAGTGGATATTGGATCTCCATCCAACTACCCGCTAACCTTGTATTATCGGATCTCTATCCAATAATCTCTTTAGGCCTCTAATTGGGCCTTAATCAAGGGAGCCTATCAGCATAGAGTCTCATCTTATAAGAATAGGGGCTAATTAGATCTTCATCTAATCCTCTATTCACTGAAGCATCCACCATATGTGTATGACCCTCTAGGCCCGATACCGAGCTAGCCATGAGTCACTCCCATTGAAACTCCTTCTGATATAGTGAATTATTATCCCTATAATAATTCACTCGAATCATAAACTATAGACCTACTATGCCACTATGTCATAGTCCCCAGGCGGTACAGGGGGAATCAAATCTATCAGACCCGTCTATCCACAGTTACCGTGTATCTATAATCCCTCATCTAACTAATATCCCAGAGACCATATATTGGACATGGTACTGTTAGGCTACATACAGAATCCGTCATAGTCTTGCTCTAATCGGATTCTCTCATAGAACTCTTTTCTCTCTCAATCCGAATGACCCTAGCCAAGGATTTTTCTGAGCAAACACATATGAGATATTCTTCTCATAATATCGAGAGTGGATGATACTCTATTGACACCCAATTGCCTTCGTAAGGTTGGCTACCAATCCCGATAACCAATTGTACCATATTTAAAATTTTTCAAACCTGTAAGTCTAGCGTCAAAGAAATGAGTACTCATATAAGATATCCTTAGTGTCTCAAGTCAAAGGACCAGATATATAACTAAGACTGTGGAATCACTGTCTGATATTAGGTATCATTAATCATATAGCATTCCATAAGTAGATCAATCAGTGAACTCATTCTCTAATGAGCACCTATACTATATCCTTAGTGTCTCAACAAAAGTGGCTGTGAGACCAATCACCTCCATTATATGGATAGGTATATAGTACATCGGTCTGTCCGGTTATCTTGATGTCCCTCTCGAGTAACCTATGATCGGGATTATTTAGGATTTGTGTTTAAAGGTGAATCAATCTCACTATCGTGATCTCATCATGATCTGATTCTCATTACACAGAACCAAGGACATCATAGTATATATGCTACAGATAATATAATGTAAGAATATGTCAATATTAATCATAAGTAAAAAGATCACCCACGTGATTGGATTACAAGGCACTTGTAACCAGTAATCTCCCACTTGATTAAAAGCCAATCACCTATGTGTCTGATCCCCATTGGACCCCTATGCCGCTCAAATACAATTTGAGCTAGCGGCTTCATTAGTGGATTTGCAATATTATCTTTAGATGAAACTTTTTCCATTGCTATATCTTTTCGGGTCATGATCATTCTAATCATATAGAACCTCCTCAGAACAATTCTGATGAGACCTGAATTCCCTTATTAGAGTTATTGCTTTGTCGCTATCACAATATATGGGAGTCATCTCCACGTTGCTTGGTATAACTCCCAAATCCTTGATGAATTTTTTCATTCACACCCCTTCCTTTGCTGCTTCTAATGCAATAATATATTCCTCCTTTATGGTCGAGTCAGTAGTAGTATCTTGCTTGAACTATTCTAGCTTACTGCTTCTCCATTTATGGTGAAAATATATCTTGAATTTAACTTGCTATCATCAATGCTAGACTAAAAACTCGAGTCCATGTAGCCCTCAACTTGGAGGCTACCTCCTCCATATACTAGTAAAAGATTCTTAGTCCTTCTCAAGTACTTAAGGATACATTTTATTGCCTTTCAGTATTCTAAATCTGGATCTGCCTAATACTTGCTCGTGACACTCAGAGTATGTGTTATATCAGGCCTGGTATATAGCATCATATACATGATAGATCCTATCACTGAGGCATAAGATATTTTATCGATGTCTGCTCTTTCTTCAGGAATCTTTGGGGACATATTCCTAGAAAGTGATATTCCATGTCTCATCACTATGAGACCTCTCTTTGAATTCTTCATGCCAAACCTTTTGACAATGGAGTCTATGTACCTAGACTGAGACAAGCCAAGCATCCTTTTGGATCTATCTCTATAGATCCGGATCCCCAAAATATAGGATGCTTCTCCTAAATTTTTCATGGAGAAGCTTCTGGATAGCTAAGCCTTTACTGTGGAGAGCATTCCTACATCATTCCCAATGATTAGGATGTCATCCACATATAGCACCAAGAAGTTGATAGCGCTTTCACTTACCTTCCTTTACACACAAGGCTTATCTTCATTCTTAACGAAGTCATAAGATCTTATCATCTCATCAAATCTTATGTTCCAACTTTAGAAAGCTTGCTTCAATTCATAAATAAATCTAAGCAACCTGCACACTTTATCTGGACTCTCTTTGGATACAAAACTCTCTGACTGTATTATATACACCTCATCCTTGAGGTTACCATTGAGGAATGTCGTTTTGACGTCCATCTGTCAGATCTCATAGTCATAGTGTGCTACAATATCCAAAACAATTCTAATGGAATTAAGCATGGATACGGGTGAAAAGGTTTCGTCATAGTCAACTCCTTATCTTTGATGATATCCTTTAGCTACCAACCTTGCTTTATAGGTCTCTACCTTTCCATCCATTTTGATCTTCTTTTTGAAGATTTATTTGCATAAATTTGAGCATGATTGGCTAATAATAATAATAATAATAATAATAATAATAATAATAATAATAATAATAATAATAATAATAATAATTTTATCATATTCATACATTAAAATATTTCATTAACAAAAATTTACAAGTAGCCAAATAGAATGGGAGACAGGTAGCCGTGCCTAACCAATAAATCATCAGGTTTAAGATCAAATTAGATGAAATTTCTCGGTTTACATTCTTTATTTATCATGATAAAAGAAAAAATATGATTCTGGGAGTAATCTTCTGAAACATTTCATATTGATATCGGATTGGAACAACGAAGTTAAGTAATAAATCTGTAATCCTTGGTAGAACGACAACAATTTTCCGGTGCTCTCACCGACTAGTCCTTTGTACATCTGATTCGAGAGCAACCATGCGCTGGGCAAATCAGCTAGGTCCGTGGTTATCGGACGTGGCTAATGTACTGATGGTTTGGAATCAATGGAAGGGATTGCGACGAGGTGATGGAGATCAGAGTCCTGGCTTTATCTCCTCCTTCGAGGAAAGAATGGCAAGCAGTAAGTTCATATTCAATCATCCGGAGGAAAGGCTCATCACCCGCACCATTACTATTCACACAATCCACACAACATACAGAACGAAAGAAGATGAAAATGATGGAGGAATCGGGGATCAGAACTGCTGGCTTGAATTCTTAGCTCTCCACGAATTAGGGGAGAACAAGAAGAAAGGAGACGCGGTGAATTCATCGTCGATCATGTGGGGAAAGGTTCATCACGTCCCCAAAATACACCTCCGCCAATCTTCTTCAAATTGAGACCGAAAAAGAGAGAGAAATAAATAACTAGTCAAACCAACAAAGAGAAACCAGATAGAAAACCCAACATCTGCGATCGGACCGAAATCAAGGCCAACTCGCGAAAGCGGAGCAGATGGCGGAAGGGTTGCCTGCATGTGGCGTTGACTCGTACACGGCGGTCATTGCAGAGATCCGCGGGTAATCATTTTTTTAAGACGCACAGAGAAACGGAAACCCCAAATACAAGCTTCGACGAGGGCGGCAGCCGCAGAGGGGGAGCTATTTATAGGGAGGGAGGGAGGGAGGACATGGATAAAACCCCTGATATCCATCGAGAAGGTAATCCATATCAGAATACATTTGTTGGGTCACCTTCAATCCATTTCTTCATACACGACAATTGCAAGTTAAAAGGTTACAAGTAGACGAGAGAAACAAGACGTCACCACTGTCAGTTGTGGACAATTAATTGGATGGTCCCACTGATTCGATGAAGCTATCGAGATCCTTGGAGATGAGCATGTCGGATTCGATGTCCCGGTCCGTGGACATGGATTCGATCGCCTGCTCCGGGACGAGGCATCGCCCTTCGCCTGACAGCTTCTCTTGGACGACGGTAGATGCAAGAAGAAGTCGAAGCTTTTGCTCCACCAGGTGTGGCACATTCCAGCCCTGCATATGAAGGCCAATGAATCCAATCGCTGGCAAAGCTTTGAGCTTGGATCTACTGAAGACGATTCTTTTTGTACCTTAACTGAGGCAATGAGCTCGAGAATCCCAACCTGTGCCTGCAAGAACTTGACATACTTGTAGGCAGCCTGAAACATTTCAGCTGTGTTCATCTTGTTGCCGCCAGGGATCAGCCTTCCAAGCGCCTGAGTCTTCTCACTGATCCTCTTCCTCCGCGCCCTCGCTGCCACGCTCTGCGCAGACAAGCACCCGCCACCCGCCTTCCTCTCTCCGTCGCATGCCGGTGTCACGACTGCTGGTAGAGGAGGGACCAGGAACTCCGTCGAGAGCTCAGGTACCTGACAACCAGCCACCGCTGGTGCAGGCATGGCCACATTGCAGGAGTTGGCCTCGGGCGTGAGTTCCCACGGGCGACACAGATCGTTGCAGCTCCTGGGCCGCTTCGGACGGTGGTAGAGATCGAATTCGTCGCTTGGTGCGTAAATGTCGGGAGGGAGGGACACCACGGAGGGATGTGGAACGAGTGAGGGGAGCAGGGTGGAGCCTGCGTCGGTGTAGGCATCGCCCGGTCGATCGAAGAGGGAGTCGATGGGAAGGCGAGCAGCCTCGACAGGGTCGGAGAAGAAACCAAGGAGCGCATCGGCTACTTCGGATTGGCTTTCATGGAAAGGGCCTAGGTCGGGGATCAGATGTTCTGCTGCTTCCCAGCTGCCGTCCAAGCTCAGCGCCATGGCCGTAGCAGATCGTTGTCTGTAGTGCAACACTGACGTCAGACCTATTAAGCTAACAAGGAAAAATAGGTGGTGTGAGATGCAAGAAGATTGATGCAAGAACTTCAAATACTCGAGATATATAAGAGCACCACTGGATGGCATGTGCATGCATGATTGGAACGGTGGCCATGAGAATTCTAAATGATCGTCTTCAACTACCAAAAAAAAAAAAGAAAAACTTGTGATGTATCGCAAAACTAGAGAGGAGGAGCGTTTAATGTAAAGTTCAGTGAAACAGTAGGGAGTTGAAAAGACAGGAGGAATACAAGGAGACAAAAGACAAGAGAAAGATTAAGGATTTACCTGTGGGGGTTGGATACTGCGTCGTCAAAGGCGACTCAACAGAAGAGAGATCTTAGAGAGGATCTACTACCAACCATCAAAAGCAGAGACGGGGGAGACTTCCTTGGATGTTGGCGGTTTATCCCCTATAACTCTCACGTTACTATAACTGATCCCTCCATTCTCGGCATCTCGCTCGCCCAGTTCTTTCGCTTATCTCAGTCTCTGACGCAGTCATCTAATTCTCTTCTTACCTTCCAACGGTGGATTCTCACGGTAACTCCCTTAAAAAAAAAAATGCACGCTTTTGTGATTCCCATAGCTGCAAACTAAGAATGCGAATAATGAAAATTTATTCTTATTTTTTATTTTATTTTTGTACATCCTAGCGAACTATCTGTGGTAACATTCATACCATTGATTGGGCGTGCAATTAACTTCTTTTGATATGCTATCTATCATATGAGAAGTTTAGGACAGTCCCAAGATTATATTCATGCAATATGTATTTGTCCTCTTCTATTTCACCCATAAATAGATATTTATGTAAGATTTGTGTCTCGCTTTGAGTTATGTCTTTGTAGTCACGGTCACATGTTTTGATAGATTGTAATTATTTAATATGTCAAAGATGTAGCATCCAAAAGAAGGGGTGCAGGAGTATTTCGTAGCTAATAATAAGAGGGGAGTAAAGTAAGAAGAAAAACTTCAACTCCACTTGAAGAATCATAGTCAGTCAACGGTTCAATGACATTCTAAACTTCAAGGAGAGGTCGGGGTCGCTAAGTGAGGTTGAGTTGTAAATTTGGTATTATAAGAAAAAAAATGCATTGTAAATTTGGTATCAAAAGATGAATAGATTCGACAATAAAAAAAAAAAAACTATATCTAAAGTTATATCATACAAAAACCTCTCTGATTATTTAAGGAAGTAGGAGGATTTTCAGAGAGATCGAGCACACATGATGTTTTTTTTTTTTATAGGAAGCTCAATATAATTAAAGTTAAAATGGAAATTAATCTAGGGATAATTATGTAGAACTATCAATAATCATTATTGAAGGCATTTGATTGATGAACGGTTCAGTGTTAATGTTACCACACATAGGCTCATATTAATGAGGTGAGAGGATCTCAACTGATGTGTAAGGATGACCGAGTATTCACTATAATATCGAGTGGGCATTCATACGTGTATAACGTTTGATTGTTGTGTTGAATTGATGGGGGTGACAAAAGGGATATGACATATAGTATATATATGATATGATACGATGTAGTTTTGTTTTAAATAATTTATAATTATGAAAAAAATAATTTAAAATTATTTTATTTTATTTATGTTTTCGTGAGTGACTTTAATTATTTGTCATGTATCATGTCACAAGTGAAAACTTGATTAAGCTTATTTTTATCTAAAGTATAAAAATAAATTATTCCCAAATTTGATATTTAAAAAAAATATATTTTTTAAAATCGTCATTCAGATTTTTGAAAACTAACATCGGTAATATTTCATAAATTAAAATCCATATAAAATAAGAAAATTATCATTCTAGTTTTTTTAATAAGTGTACTTCGTTCTATTAAACATAGCAGAACGTGTGATGAAGTGATTCTCTTGATTATATGAAAAACATTATTAGATCTCTCTTCGGTGTTAATCTAACTAAGAAAACTTTGCTTGATATCAATTATCAGGATTTTAATGACACTAAGAGTAGAGGTGAACTAGTGCTATGGAAAATTTTAATCTACTTTAAAATTTGATCAAAAAATTAGTATCAAAAATATGATTGACCAAATGTTAAGTACGAGTAAAGTTTGTGATTAAAGTGAATAATAATAAGTAAACAATCACAAACAAAAATCACTCTCGATTTCTCTTCCTTAATCTATCAACTTTAATATCGGTTCTTTTTCTAATAGGTAACTTTTTTATAATCTTAGGAGAGAACCTCTATACTCATTCTTTTATAAGAGATCTCTGGCTTCCTACAAATTAGTATCACAACTAAACTTAAGAAGGAGGAAGAGACTTAAATAATACTTAAGAGAGAGCTATAATACTTCACAAACTCAAGAATGGTTGTTCAATCAACCAAACCTAAGTGAAATATTTATAGGCCCCAAAAAGCTTTACGAATAAAGTCAAAAAATTTAAATCATTGATATTTTAGGGTACGAGCATTACTACCATCAACACTGGGTGTGCTACAAATTTTAACATCTCAATTCTATACTTTGATGATACTATCATTACTAAGTTTGAATTATGTATGGTACTATCATCGAAAAGGTTAACAAGCACAAATAGTGCTTGTTGGTTGACTCAAGTAGTGCTATCGCCTAGGCCTAGTAGTACAATCACCTAGGCCTGCTTTAGGTCACTAGTTTCACCTTCTAACAGACCCAAATCAACTCAGCTTCAAGCCTAATGACCTTCTTAGATAAGTTGGTATTGTTTTGACCTAATATCAGCTTAAGTTGATCCAAAATGATCTTGATCAAGATTTGATAAATCAACCACACATTTGACAAATTTATGAAGCTTTCAAAATATTGTATGCTCTTTCCGCATATTATTCGACATTTGATATTTCATCATAATCTCCTACATATCATCCTTTTCTTTAGCATTTCAATCATTCCATCGACATGTTGACTTTCCTATGACTTCTAATCTTTTGGTGCAATATCCGATCCTTTTAACACAATGTCCAAACTTATAACATGAAGTCTGATCATTGACACAATGACCAATCCTTTGGCTCAATATCCAATTTTTGATATGATAATTTTTCAACATAACTTTCGACTCTCATACTCGATAGTTAGTAAGGTGGTCCAAGTATGCGATTGAAGTATTTCCTATATCACATATCTCAAAAGTATATTAATCTAATAAACTTATTAATTGATTTTATCATCAAAATTTAATATTTAATAATTGATTGATTTGTTGGGTTGGGAAGATTATGTGGGAATAGGGTGAAACCAAGACCATGTATGTGGAATCGTTACTTAATTCAGGATTCCTCACTTTTCTTCTCTTTATTGACGGTAAAGGAGAGATGGAGGAGTCTTTTGAAGGGTTTCATCGGAAGACAAAGGGACATCATCGAAAGGATCAAGGTAGATGTCCCATCCTTCCTATAGTTCAATCTCATTATCATCGCTGAGAGATTGATCTCGCATATTACATCGCCAATTTAACTTACAAATGTTATCTATATATCATGTTTATGTTTCCTCTTGAATTTAAATTCATTAACCTATATCAATTGATATGATGTATATATTCACTATATAAACTATTTATTTATTCTGGAAATTCATCCTTCCTTCTAACGATGGGATTTATATTATATTATGCAAGTCAAATAGAAATTTTATATAATTTTTCATTTAGCAATGGAGAGAGAGGTAGGACCCAAATAGAGTCCACTTACGATTGGAAATTAGGTGCGTGTAACAGTGGAGCCATGAGAAGGTGTTGTTATTGTTGAAGGAAGAGATATTTTATTTTATTTAATTGAATCAAATAGTTTTTAATTGGATTATAATTGATTTAATCGAGGTTCATCTAGTCTAATACGAATAATGAAAACATAGCCCATCTAATGTTTGAACTTAATATCTCAGCTTATAGATTAATGAGTCTTGTAATGCATGGGGTGGGGAGTGCTCTACCCATCTTTTGCCTTATATTTTTTTAGGGTAATATTTTTTAGGGTTATTGTTCATGATTATCTATACCCACAGGGTATAATTGACATCCTAGCTTTTTATCATTATTGAATTTGGGTTATTGTCATGGCAATGATCCATATCACTATCACGTCAACATTGACCACTACCACATAAGTCAGTAGTGCCTAGTCTGTACAAAATTTGCCCCCGTCATCACTGATAGTGTCATGTTAGCTTAAGTATATCAGCGACAAGGGCAAGTAAATAATCTAAGATTTACAATGCATAATAAAACATAATGCAATTGATCTGTCTACTTTTTCAAATTACATCCATCGTTATATTATATTGATCTCTTTGACTAAACTTGACCTATGACACATCCTGCCTTGTATATTATATTATACATATGCATATGCATATGGATGCATGATTTGATGCAGAATGATTATGAAGCAAAAGGGAACATGAGTTCTTATTGAGGCAAGTAGATTATTACTGGTAGGGGGTGATTGATTCTCTTGGCTTGATGCATTCTCGTGCTGAGCAATTTCTTACGTAGGGGGGGGGTGCAAACAATTAAATAATACACCTACCACATCTATGGGCTTTATGAATCAAGTTTTCCAGAGTAGTAAGATAAATTCACAATTGTATTTATGGATGATATACTGATTTATTCCAAAAGCCTAGAAGAACATAATGAGCACTAGAGAACTACTTTAGGCATCCTGCGGGAGGACATATGCTAAGTTGAATAAATGTGGACTTTGACTTAAGCAAGTTATATTCCTTGGCTATGTAATTCTAGAAGATTTCTCCAAGATAGCTACTCCCCTAACTCATCTTACTCAGAAGAATCTTAAGTTCGTTTGGAATGATAAGTGTGAAATGAGTTTTCAAGAGTTGGAAATCCAAACTCTCACTAGTGAATGTGTATTTATGATACCTTCTGGCGGAGATGGATTCGTTGTCTTTTGTGATGCTTCTGTTAATGGTGGGTTGTGTGCTGATGTAACATGGTGGTAGGGTGGTGCTTATGGCTCTAAACAACTGAAAACTCATGAACGAATCACCCTTCCTAAGATAATCGTTTTTGCTCGAAAGATACGGAGACACTCTCTTTATGGTCAGACCTTCGATATTTTTATTGATTTTCAAGTATCTATTCACATCACATACAAGGCAGGCGCTCAACACGAGACATCAAAGATGGATAGACTTCCTCGAGGATTATGATTGCAGCATCAAAGTATCGTCGTCTATTGGAAAACTAAAAGAGAGTATCATATATGCAGCAAAAAAATAAAACAAAACTAGTTTATCATATCGTCGTACAATGTTTAGTGCGCGGAAGACTGTAAAACCAAAAACTACGAGCCATGCGAGATTTATTATCTAGGGAGAACGTATATCTCTAAAACTTTCAAATCATATGGAAGAGGATTAATGAGATTATATGTCTTCTCTCTAGTGGTATCTACATGGTGGATCGATGCAACGATGCTCTTTTAATCACATCCAAAAGTCCATAACTCTTGCACACATTCTTATAGCAAATATGAAAGAAAATCTCCTATCTTCTTTGCTTTTCTCTCAGAGTAGGGAGAGGGTGGTCGGCTAATATGTAGCATATCACCTTGTTGGCTACCCTTGCCTTCTATTTATAGAGAACCATCAAAAACCCTAATGAATCATGCCTTAGTGGGTATTGGATCTATATCCAATTACCCTTACTTCTTAGATTATTGGATCTCTTTCCAATAATTTCAATTGGCTTCTGATTAAGCATCATGCGAGGAGTCCACTAATGCTGGGTCTCATCTAATAAGAACATAGACCTACTGGATAACTCATATCTAATCCTCTACTCGCTGTAACATTCCCCATATGTGTATGACCCTCTAGGGCCAATACCAAGCTGGTTATGAGTTTCACATGTTAGAACTCCCTCTGACTCAATGAATTGTTATCTCATAATAATTCACTTAACTCATCGATTATGGACATATTAGGCCACTACGCCATAGTTCTTAGATAGTACAATAGATCTAATACATTCGACCTGTCTGTCCTTAGTTACCGTGTATCTATAGTTTCTCATCTATCTAATATCTTAGAGATCGTATATTAAGCATGATACTATCAAGCTATATATGAAATCCGTCTAAGTCTCGCTCTAATCAAATTCTCCTAGAGAACTCCTTATCTCTCAATCAGAATAACCCTAGCAAGAGATTTGCTTGGTGAGAGTACACGAGATATTTCTCTTGTGATACTGAGAGTGGATGATCTTCTATTAACATTCAATTACCTTCGTAAGTTTATCTACCAATTCTGATAACCGATTATACTAGATCAGTAACTTTCCAGAACTATAAGTTCGACATCAAAGAAAGGAGTACTCAAATAAGACATCCTTAGTGTTTCAAGTCTAAAGACCAGACACACAACTAGGACAAACATGTGTTAGGATCAATTGACACCAATAGGGTGGGGGTGTAAGGTGGGTGGTGTGGTGGTGGGGTTCTAGAGAAATAGTGCTCGTTTAAAAACTCTATTTCGTAAAGCAAAGAGTGGACAACAGAAGCTTTTTTTCTATATTTCGACAAAAATGATTTAAAGCCGATTTAAAAGAAGTAGATAGATTGAGGCTCACATCTAAACAGAGAGTGATTAAGGGCAATCAAATATAATAGGTAAAGCAATTAAAACACACTTATATTTATAGTGGTTTGGTCTTAACCGGCCTACGTCCACTCCTAGTCCTCCTCCTTGAGGCACATCAGTGTCTACTATCGATCTCTTTTGGGTGAAGACTAAACCCTTACAACCTTATAAGGAAGACAAGATTACAACACTTGGATCACTCCCTTACCCTTTTTCTTTTTCTTATAATTTTCACACATAATTTATCATAGAATTCTACCCTAAAAATTATTATTGTAGAATGCAAGAAAACTTGGGGTATTTATAGGCCCCAAATAGCTTTAAAATTTAGAGTCAAAATTCAAAGTATCCGAACATTTCAGGTACAGGCAGTTCACCCGTCGATGATGCAGTAGCCGAAAGCACCCTGAAAATAGGGTATGGGTGGTTCAATCGCCGTCAGTTGCCCGAAAACCTAGGCAATGATGGTCCACCGCTCATCGACGGTTCAACCGTCAGAATTTTCGAAAAAGTGGTTCCCTCCATTTTTCAAATTTTAACTTAAACCTTATGTTGATCAATTCTCTGGTCAACTAATTGAGCTCAACCTGAACTAGATCTAACCCCATAGTGGACTCAATTGCCCCTTTGAGTTGATTTGGATTCCTTCCAAATTACACTCAATTCAGACTCAAATTTAACCTATGACTTAAGGATTACAACATACATGACCACTAAGCTTAATTAACGACCTTACTCCCATAATTCGGCAACCTCCGGCATTCCCTGTGATAAATCTCACAGTCTTCCTCTGGCTATCTCCCGAGATGTTCCTAGTGATCTTCTTGATACTTTCGGTGAAGTCCTAGTGAACTCTTAGCGAGCTCCCACCGTATCGTCCAAATCATGACTAACAAATCTACTTAAAAACCTTCCTAACTCTTAGCAAGCTTTTCAGTTACCCCCGATAATCTTCCGACGAGTCTCAGTCTTTTTTCAACGAACTCCCTTGTGCTATCTTGGTAAGATCCCGATACCCTTGGTGAGCTTCCGACACACTCCACGCAAGTTCCCAACCGCATCGTCCTTAGTCCTCTGATTGTAATTGTCGTAGTTAATCCTGTATCAATCAACTCTAACAACCTTGTTAGATCAATAACCCATCAATTGATTTCATCATCAAAATTTGAGATTCAATAATCTCTCCCTTTTTGATAATGACATTCAATTGATGACAGGAGTTAATCCTAACTCCCCCTAAATCTATGCCACACTTTAAATAAGAAAAACTTAAATTCAAAAGAACTAACAACTCTTGAATTCAAGTATCTTGAGGCAATCAATATTCCCAGCAAATAAATTATGCATCAATATCTATGTGTCATCCATATGTCATTAATGTCCATTTCTCCCCCTTTGTTACCAACAAAAAGGTAAAATATATAGCTAACAATTTTAAAGCACATGATATCCATTGCTCCCCCTTAGTAAAATAGAATATGCGTTATAGAATTTTCATCCCCATTGTGAATAATGAGGAGAGAAACAAGGGAGGAGTTGTAAAAATATTATATCACTAAGAAGAGCTCTCAGTGAATTTTAAAAAGAATATTAAGATGAGCTCAAAAGCCTAAGAGATTTAAAGACAACTTATATATTTCAAATATAGCAAAAATAATCTCTTGATACCAAAAATCGTCTCTTATAAATTTTAAATGTAGTAATTCATAATTTTCATGCAATTTTTCTCTCATTTTTTTTGTAAACAACAAGATAAAAACATGGAGAGAGTTTTCAAAAACATCAAGATCATCTTTTTGTAAATTTCAAATGTAACAGTTCATCATCTTCATCTAATTTTTCTCCAATTTTGTAAACAATAAAATAAAATCAAGGAGGGGTTTTTGAAAAGCATCTAATTTTTCTCCAATTTTGTAATTTTTCTCCATTTTTGTCACCTTAATTTCTAAATGACATAAATATATTTTAGAAATTATAATAAATTTAGGAATATTTTATGCATTGATGAATCTTTTAAGCCTAACTAACTAATGTTTACAATAGTTAGACATCATTATTCTGAAATTTTAGATCAATATCAATTGGAGGTATAAATGCAAAGGTTCTTAATATTTAAAGGGTTAATATATGAAGGGATATATACAGTACACAAAGAAATAATGGATTTCCATCAAAAGAGGATATAAATTTTCAAAATTTTCTTTTTAATTAAGTTACGTGGGATAAATGGCACAAACTCATACTAAGATTAATCAGTTTTTTTTTTTCAACTGTTCAATTTTTTTCTGAGGCAACAAAAGAAAGATCTAATCATTTACAGAGCAAATTGCTTTTTGTTATAAATGTTTAAAATGATGTAGTTTAGTCATATATTAAGTTCTAACCTTCAATTAGAAGAGGGTGGAAGGAGAATCAATTAATGAATGACCTAAAACATTAAAAGTGAAGGTAATCAGTTGAGTGGTGATCGATGTTGGGCATAAATCACTAACGACCTTTTGGTGCTGATGCATATTCAACCAAAAGAAGTTGACTATTTTCTGTACTGAGTCACACAAAAATCATGCATGTATTCCTTTGAGGATAAATTCTGCAATGCCAAATACAAGTTTGAAAGAACAATTGATATGCCAAATTGCTTCTACACAGTCCCCTCAATGCATGAGATGACACTCTTGTAGCGCAGAATTTTCTTTTCACGTTCAGAAGAGAAGGATAAGTGCATGACTGACATAGTAAACTAAACCGATTTCTAATCCCTTATTTGCAGCCGAAGGGAATGGAAATGAAGAAAATTGAATGTGAGAACCATAGGAGATCAAATCCTAAGCCCTGCAGATATTGTAGAAGGGATGATGATGACACACTTATGATTTGATTTCCTCTGGTATCTCATGTTCATCAGTCTTCTTCAGTTGAGGTATAGATTGAAACTGGTTAATCAATCCACTGTGCTTAGAGGAGAACCTTGAAAATGAAGGATTAAGCAACCTGCTTGGTTGCTTGCTCGCCAACAAATGCGGTCCGTTCCTGGACGTCAAAGAAACTCCCTTGGCTACACTTGCACATATATGATCGCCCGCGTCACGTCTCCTCCCGCAGCTTCCATCAGTCCCACCATCCTTTTTCCTCTAATGAAACGTTCCTTGCCGTCTTCATCCATCAATTCTGCAACTTCTGCCGATCACAGACTGCCCACGCCATTACTTCATGCCTCTACAAATAGCCGCTAGCTTCCTCCACATTAATGCTGACTCATAGATAAGCAATTGGGCATCCATCATGGGCGGCTGCATCGGCAGGAGCCGCAGCGTGCACCCGGCGGAACCCCACGATGGTCGGCGAACCCCTAGGATAGTCTGCCGGGTGAAGGTTCGGATGGCGGCAAGGGAGTTCCAGGAGCTGCTCCTTCGCACGAATCCGGCGGAGATCGGGCCACTCATCGTGGAAGAGTGCCTGAGAGGAAGGTGGCCGGCCAGGGATGGCAGTCTCCCCGCCAGGAGTTTGGAGACGGTCTTTGAGGAGATAGCTTGATCGTGTTATGAGCTTATATCTACCCAATCAAGATACTTACGCATGTTGATCTTCCCATGAACTATGCATGAATGAGATTAATGGAGTAGAGCTTCCCCCCTTTTTTTTTTTTGTTCTTTTCCCCCTCTCTCTTTCTCCTATTAAATGTGATGCTCATGTTGCTGACTATAATTGTATCGGATGAATCAAGTTATTACATATTTGGTGAATAGATATACGTCTAGCTTTTGCAAATACTTATTCAGATCTTTAAAATTCCAAATACATCCATGTCACCAGAGTTAAACACTATCTTTATGCGTGGCTTTAATCTTAATCAAGGTACATTATGTGATTTGAGCAATAAAAAATCATCGGCAGTTCAATTGAAAACAGATACACTAATACTATATATGATAATGTATAGCCTCTATTATAATCTTTTGTCTTATATTAATTAATACAATTGTATGCCGAGCTAGCGTGTAACACATGTGTGAAGAAAATCTTAATTGGAAACTTAAAAAGTCTCAATATCAATGCTGAAACGAAAGAATTAAAGAAAGAAACATGATTCTGACCGTTGTTTTAATCCACATCAAATCTTGATTCTGACTTAGTTTTCTTCGTATCCATTGATGTTGCCAACAATCAAGCATAAATCAAATAAAGACCACACAAAATTGTAACTCAGAACATTTTCTCATATCACCCTTATAAATATAATAATCATTTCCTATTTTTTAGAATTTCTTATCCTCCAAACACATCGGTTCTAAAAATCTAAAAATTCTACCCATCTCATCAACATATATAGAATACTATATTTTTGTAAGAATATTCTTGATGTCTACATTTCTTTAGAAAGATACCTTCTTTTTATATATCTAAAATAATAAACATATTATAAAAGAAAGGGATACATATAAAAGTATAAAATTACTTTTTGAATTTCTACATATCTATCCCTGCAAAGTCTGAAAAACACCTATTTGTCCTTATAAATATCAAATGCCATCTCTACAAACATTAAGATTTAAGATCCTTCGTATATGCCCGTCTTTTTAATGTTCATTAACAGTTGTAGTACTAATTATGTTGACCGATTACTAGTTTGAATCAAATAATAAAATACTTAATATCAATTAGAGTTTCAACTGACAGTCAGAGATTAATTAATAATGGATTATGTATAGGTAACTTTGTAGATTTTTACACAGATGTATTTATATTAAACTTAATTTATATATAAAGTATTAATTAATGAATCAAGGTAGCAGCTGATTACGAAAGGATGAGGCAGGGAGTGATCTCTCACCATACAACAGGGAGATCACTTCCCGTCTTATCCTTTTATAATCACCTCTCGTGATCAATAAATAATACTTAATATTTTAAAAAATTAAATAAAAAATCATATATATATATATATATATACACTTTTTGACAGTCAATCCTTTGCCTTTCCATCTGACAGCAGAAATATTAAAGTGCACCAGGCAATGGGTAATGGGGGCGGAGGCTCGTAAAAAATAGCAATTCTTTCTTTTGATGTAAAGAATAACCCCATTCCCCAAGCAGTTCATATTTAATGCGGAAACCTAGGTCAAGCCAACCCAAGCCAAAGCAAAGCATCTACTACTTTCACTCCTCTTCCTCTTCTTTGAGATCCGATCACTGCCTTAAGACCGGTATCGATTACACTCCTCCCGCTCCGATCTAGACCCTCGCCCTCCTCCCATCGTCCCTCCTCCCTTGATCTGCTCTAATTTGCCTGCTTAGATGGCGGCCGACGATGCCGGTTCGGCCGGAGGTGCGGAGAAGCTAGCGGCGGGGGCTCCATCACCACCACCTCCTTCTCCTCCCAAGAAGCAGCGGAGGGGGTTCGTGGCGCGGCTGTGGCACGGGATCTTGGGGGGGAGGAACGAGGACTATGAGAAACGGCTTCAGCACTTGTCCAAGGAGGAGGCGACAGTTCATGCGCGGATGAAGCGCCGGGCGCAATCATCCCGGCGGATCGTCCGCGATCTCATCGTCCTCTCAGTCATCCTCGAGGTGGCTCCTTCTTCTAGCCGATCTTTGAGTTGTTATGAACCTATCTGATGTTTTTTTAGGAGTGTCTACTTTCGGATCTTGATCGGAACGACTGATTTAGTAGCCTATCGATCTTTAAGGCTTAGCCGATGGCTGTTGCAATCCTATCATGGATACTTAGCTGTAGTTAGCGGGCGTTGATTCATAGATTGGAGTAGGATACGCAGATTACCTCTTAAATCTGGGTTCTAGAAGCGCCAAAAATTGCAGACTGTGGGTTTTCCCGATGACTAATACGAGGAAGTACCCCTTTCTGTTCCTCCTATTCAATGAAATGATAGCTAGAATCAAATCAATTATATTCCTCGAATTGATGGATTCTTTTTCCAAGTTTATTACTGGAGATACTTGTCCATTTGTTTGACTTTTTAACTTTTTTTTTTTTTTTTTGTTTTTAGTCCCAAGTCCAAACTACATGGGAGGGTAATGTCATGCTTTGGAATACAGTGTCAGTGAATTGCTTTAGGCAATTCAGCGTGTTACTTCACTTCAGCCTTTTGGATTGTTTTTAAAATTTTGCGGAGTTTGTTTCACAATGATCCTTGTGACCTGTGCAGGCAGTCTACGTCTGTTCATGAGATGACATCATAGTGGGCAACAAAATTGCCTTCCATCCTTTTGAGTGTTTGATGTGGAGTTGCTGTTCTTACTAAGATATGTTTCCACATTTTGTCAACTATTCTTTTGTTTAAAAATGAAGGGAGAACCATATTGAGACCTACACTTCCCAGTATTCGGTCACCATCCTCTCTTTAAAAGATTAAGGCCATTGCTATTGCTGTTGACTCCAACTAAGATATGTATCATTTGGTAATTTCTGTTTGTTAAACTGAACAGACAGATCACGGTAATGTGCAAGGTGGTGTTAGCCCAGTAAGTAGCAATTGGCATGGGCAGCGCTATTCAAACTAGTGCAATATTGGCAGGCCCTATAAGGATTGACCCTCACGGTGATAGGTTTGGACATAGACCCACTACAATCTGGTGTGGACCAGCGTGGACTGAAATTCAAATTCTTTATTACTGTACTTTCTCAGAAAATGTTTGAGGCCATTGCTAGGATCCAGCTTCAGATAGTGGATCTTTTATTAGAAGCATATTAATTGTATTCTTTTAATTTATAAGCATTGTAAGAGACATTTCATTGACCCCACCAAACTTACATGTTATTGTTTATTCCATTTCTTGGTTTTTTAATGCCATTTTAATGCTTGTAGTGGGGTTATAGTAATATTTCAAATTCTGTCATTCGTTTTTATTCATTTTTTTATTGCCTATTTGAATCAGTAAATTAATTGTAGCAAGCATTTTAATTCCAAGGGATTAGTTTTCTTGGTATGTCCTGAGAGTTCTTTTATGAATGCTTTTATGTTTTGTAATATATTTTTCATTCATACATAAATATCTTGGTTTCTGTTTTGCATTAATATTTGGGAATTTTTCATATTAAAGAAACACATAATGTTCAAATAAATCGTAGTGGCTGATTTACTGCACAAGTTGCAGTATTTTGTCTTTTTTTATTTCAATCTAATTTCGTCTTTGATGAAAGCTACATGGTTTAGTTTTTGAGAATTATCTCAGTTTCTCCCGGAAATTATAAGAATGGCACAAAAAATGGTTTGGTAAAATGTATGGAAGCCATGGAGGTAGAAAATTTTGTGGTTAGTGATTCATAATTCTGTCATCAAGTATGGGGAGAAGGCTTTTTGGTTATGTTCATGTTCCTTATCTCTTTAAGCAGAAGCCAAAATGTGATGCTGTCAGGTTCACAGCAACGTGTTGAACCTTTGGAGCGGCATAGATTGGATGGAGTGTGGGAAAAGGTTGATTTTAAGATTCATTCTGTTCCTTAAAATTATACAATATTCAAATTATCGTGCCCAAAAGTTAAAAATCCTTTCACTTGACAGTCCCATGGATAATGAAAATCATCATTGCAAACAAAACCTGATGGAATGATTGATCATTTTAAGATATTATCTTGCATTTTTAGCCTGTTGATCTCATGTTCTAGTGGCTCCTTTGCATTATGATCAGTAGGAGTCAGAAAAACCATTTCTTTGTTTATAAGGGTAAGACTGTCCATTGACCTCCTTAACCCCACATTGCATGGAACCTTGTGCATTGAGCCACCCTAGTGTTAGGTTGCATTTTTCAGTCTCTTGCTTTATTATGATTAAGAAACCTCTCATATTTATAATCTTATATATATCCAATTAATAATATAATATGACATTTGACTTTTATTTTTAAATATGTTATAACTGCAGTTGCAGTTGACACAGTCTTATATTTCATTCTTTTTATTCCTGGGTTCAATTGATGCCCCCGAGATCCTATCTGGAGAATATGTCATTCTCAAAAATGAAAAATAAAAAATTTCAATTGGTTAATTAGAAGTCATAAGTTCAGGTTAAACTTTAAAGTTCCTATGCATTGTATTGCATGTGATGTGCCCCATGTTTTTCTTCACTAGTCCTGATCCAACGATCGAATCTTTATTGTTTAGGAGCATCTTGATCTGAATCCAAAGTGCTTGATCCAGTATGATAATCAACAGTAACATTGGTGACAGATATGAAGGATAATAGGCATTTTAGTTTTGAAGTTTTGATGTGAAGCCTTAGATTATTGATTGTTGTATTACTGTCTTCTCAAGTCACCAAAATGAATACGAGGAGAATTGACTAAATGTTGCAACGAACAGAAAAATGATTTTGAAAAATCAGAATATGATTCAAAGTGTGCTCTTTGGGTTAGTTCTGACATTTTAATAATTGAAATGATCAAGGTTTGCAATTTCGATATTTACCGCCCGCTACGGGCGGTAGATACCGGTCCGTCAGGTTGTTGGTACGCGGACCGCCCGCTATCGGGCGGTTCCACCAAAAATCGATCGCCGAGGGTCGATTGAGGGAGAAATCGACCGTCGGTGGTCGATTGAGCGAGAAAAAGTGAAGAAGAAGAAGAAGAGGAAAAAGAAGTAAAAAAAAAAAAAAGAGGAGAAAAAGAATACCTATCGCCCGTGCGCCGTCGCCGCCCGCGGGTCGCGGGCACTTTTTCTCCCCCGCGGGGAGAAAGATCGAGGCGACGTCACCCCCCTTTTTCTTTTTTTTAATATTTTTAATATAATATATTATATTATAAAATTATATTATTTTAATATACCAGGCGGTATGCACTGTGTACCACCTGGTCGAGATGAACTTGGTACACCGGTATGGATCGGTAAGTCAAACCTAGGAAATGATATCCACTTTGATCTTTGAGAAATTCATATGTATCTGCTATTGAAGTAATGATAACTATGTTGGAAAAACTATTTATTTTATATGTTGAACAATTAACTTTGGTTACATTTAAGAAATTATCACGTGTTATTTAATTTGGATAAAAGTTTATGTTTATAATGTTGGTTAATATTATCATTTTTATCATATTCAATCGACTGAAGGTTTGTTTTCATTTGTTTAATATTTTTTAATTAATTTTGATATTTTATATTTTTACTACATATAATTTTGAATTATTTATATATTTAAAATATTTTAAACTAGGTATGTGGTCTGACCAGTGACCTAGTGATTATCGGGTCGCTTTTTGATTCAGTTCTGATAGCTATGCTCTAAAGTCTATAATAAAATTTAATTATGCATTTTGCTAACGTATTGTGTTTTTTTGTGGTTCTTGATATTTCTACTAGGTGGCAGCAGTGGTGTATGCTATCATGACAACCAGATCACCAGATATGAGCTGGCAGATGAGAGCTATACGAGTTCTTCCTATGTTTGTTTTACCTGGCTTATCTTCTATGATTTATTCAGCACTTGTAAGCTTCATGAGGATGCGTAAATATCTCAATCTCTACACTTGGACCTATTTTGTTTTTAGATCATATATACACACATATATCATGTCTTTTTGATTCCCATAACATATTCGAGCATTAATATACTTTCATTGGCCCGATTTTAGAGCCTTGCTTACCTGTTATCATAAGTTTTTAGATGGTTTTCTGTTAATTAAATTGCCATATATTTTTTTTTGCACTTAGAAGATTTTGTTACAGTGTTATTTTTGTAACATGCAAACATGAAGTGGATATCACTAGAGCAGATTTATCTTGGATTTTGGATGACTAGGGACATCCTCATCTGATTGTGCAGTTATTTCAAAAATTTACTACTTAGAATAAAATTAGCAATAATTTTATTGGTGAAATTGGTCATGCATTTTGAAGGACCACTCAGATTGTTTTGATTTAACCTGAAGAAAATGCTAATTCATGTTTTTTACATTTTAAATTCTGTTTATATCATCTTCAATATCATTTGCAGCACCTTTCATTTAAAGGTAACATGTTTGTGTTGCATCTCATAATACATTTGATATTCAAACCAATATTTTTAATTTCGGGTATCAGACCCATACAAGCCCTGGCGTAGACTGATACTGGTCCAAACTGTACTGGTACATAACAAGTTTCAGAAAAAAAAACTGAAAGAAGGCTAAAAAATAAAAAAAAGTTACTGCCTGTTACAAGCCCTGTACTTGGCGGTACAAGCCTGTATCACGCAATTGGTACAAGCCTTGTATTGGATGTAATGTCAGTTTACCTTGGTCCAACCGCCCATACCGAAATCTATTGGGGGATATTTGCAAACCTTGATTTAAACTATAAAGCCAGTTGAATAGTCAACACAAATAACAAGGAGAAATTAAACTTAGTGTTTGTACCAAGGTTTGACTTATCGGTCCGTACCGGTGTACCAATATATTGTCGATACCGGTACGGGACCCGTACCAGGCAGTATGCATAGTAAAAAAAAAAGGGGGCTACGTCGCCTCGCCTCGATTTGTCTCCCTGCGCGGGGAGACGCTCCGTTTCCTCGCGGGAGAAAAGGCCGCGGCCGCAGGTGGCGACGGTAGACGGGCGAGGTATTTTTTGTTCCCTTCTTTTTTTTTTCTTTTCTTTTCCTCTTCTTCTTCTCTTTTTCTTCCTCAATCGACCACCGACGGTCGATTTCTCTTTCAATCGACCGCTAATGGTCGATTTCTTCTTTAATCAGCCGCCGACGGCCGAAATCGACCGTCGACGGTCGATTTATAACCAGAACATGGCGGTCCCGTATCGAACTGGCGGACGGTATGTACCGCTCAAGCGACAGTAAATTGCAAACCTTGGTTTGTACTATTATATCTTGTTTTGTCTCTAATTATGCCACTTATATTTCTTTAATGCTATATTTTTCCCAAAATAAAAATATATTAAACTTCCCAAGAAATGATTTGCAAAGGTCCATACAAAAAATGGACTTTAAATCCGGAGGAATTCTCTCCTTCCAAAATGCATTCACCTTGGTTACCCTTTTCTTAATCAGCAGCCCAATTGGCTATTTGGTTATCTTCTCTATAGCAGTGAGCACATGAAAATTAAACAAAAGTCAATTACATTCCATATCACCCACAGAGGGAGTTTTGCACTTGTAGCAATCTCTATAATTATCTAAAAGTCAATATCCAACTGCACCCTATAAACACCTTCCTGTCAAGGCAACTTAATTGCTAGAGCCTCAGATTGGAAATGTGAGTAGCCTGACATACATTTGTGCACAGACAATAGACACATCCTTGCATTATCTCACACCACAAAGCTTAGTCACCTGTCCTGCAAGAGAACAGAGCCATGAGTATTTATCTTGATCACTCCTTTGGATGATTTTTCCCATTTAAGAGAACTGAGATTCACTACTTAATCCCTACAAAATTAAATTTTCTAGCAGAATTACTAATGGTTGCGGTGGACTGAGCCCGGATACCTCTAACATTAGGCTTCTACTGATAAATTTTTTTAGCATTTCTACCTTTCCAAATAAACAAAAAACATATCGGCTATTATCGCCATCAACAGGATCCCTTGCGGTGCTCTCCTCCCTTAGTCCAGGCAGTATCACTCCAAGACCCCCACAAAATGAAACATGCTACCTTGTTTCCTAGCAACCAACTCCTAACCCTCAGAGAGAAATCACACTGAAATGAACAGGTGACTCACATGCTCAGAAGCCATCTTACATGTAGGACATCTCAACATTGAAATTCAGCTAGCTAATCTATAAGTAGTTGAAAGACACTTATGAAGAAGATTCCAACGAAAAATTTATATTATAAGAGAAATAGGAATTCCCATGGCCTTTCTAACCCTCCCATATGACAGAATCAGGCTTCATATCCCTCAGGTTTATGGAGCCGGATTTAGCAGTAGCTAAGCTTCTTGAATCTAGCTCCCAAATCCATTTGTCCTTATGACATATTGCAATCTCTATTCTACTCAATCTGTGCATGACCTTGAGGTATTTTGAGGCAGATTTAGCTGTAGCTAAACCTCTCTACCCTTTGCAGTAGAGACATTTAAAGCTGACATCACAAGAATGCCACTGGTGTTACCCTCATATTGCGTGAGCATAAGGACTGTTTGATCAACACCAGCTCCCTCCCTTGACATGTGTTCCTCACTTGTCTTGTTGTCAACCCTGTTACCCATCTTCTTTGATGCTAGCAACATCCCAAAAGAAGCCACAGAGGACTTAGAAGGTTTTTTCCTGCCGCCGAGCTCTGCTCCAGGTGCCTAACCATTGATTTGAGTCACTCCTTGCCCACCTCACTCTCCATTCGAGTCACCTCTTCCAAAGGTGTGGCAGCTCCATCTGGGAGAACCTTAAGGGGACAAAGCTCTTTCTTATGACCTAAATTGCCACAACTAAAACACAAAATATGAATACTTTCATAGGCTAGATTTGGAACACCCCAAAATTGGGTTCACCTATCCAAACCCTTTAGAGGCAATTTGTTGGTATCTGTCTCCACATATACCCTAATAAAGCTCCCCTTTCTAACCTTAGTGACCTGATATCCACCTTAAGCTGTAATCAATGAGACTAATTGGAAGATTCATTCCTGGTTGCAATACTCCATCGGCAAGCCTGGAAGTTGAATCCAAATCGGAGTGGTACCAATTTTCTTCATGAATGGTTGAAAATTATGTTTATAGGGTATGAGTTGTAGGACATCTCCCCTAAAATATGTAAACAGCTTAAGAGCATCTGACTCATTCTGAAATTAGAACAAGAAAGAACCCCACTTTATTAGAGAAATAGACAGTCCAAATATTAGGAAGAAAGTTTCTGAGCATAGAGGGGAGGGGGTCGGCGGAAAAACTTATCTATGAAGCAAGTAGCCCAAGGGTGCCACTGCTTTAGGTTCGCTTCCTTGAACTTGAGGGAGTTCCTAGTTGAAGCTTTTTGGAACTTTTGTTGAAGGGTTTTTTCTACTTCAGCACATTTTTGTTAAAGTATGTTTTGTGTAGGAAAGGTCAACATCTTGTTATGTGCTTTGATTTAGTTACATCTTCAAGCAAGGAGTAGAATATTTGGGTGTTCTTGTAGTAGTTTTATAGTGGTACATGTTTGAAGGTTAATAAAGGAAATGATTGGTGTTAAAAATGAATTAGGAATAATAAATAAATCTAGAAAATTTGATGAATAAATATATTGTGGCACTGATGGTGCTGTCGATGGTGATGGTGACATCGGTGGCATCAGTGGTGGCAACCATTGTTGTGATAGTGATGGTCAGAGATGATTATAGTGGTGTCTGTGAAAATTGTGGCAATGCTGATGCTGACCGTGATGATGGTGTCATTAATGGTATTAATGGGGTGTAAGGACAATAGTGATGACGACAATGATCGATAAGACAAATGGTGATGACGACAATGATCAGTAAAGTTGTAGACACAACGAAGTTGAAATTTTTTGCGAAATATTTGGTAGGTCTTCAAATTCTATTCAAAATCAGAAAACTGGATGTGTAATTTTCTAAGGAGTTTTCAATTTATATTTGGTAAACATGTTTTCATGTGGTTTTCAGCGTTCTTAGAAATTTTATTAAAAACTAAAAAGATTTATGATGCATTGTTATTTTCCTTGGAATCTGCAAAGTTTTCCTGAATTTTTAATTTTTTTTAACAATGTTAACATTGTGAAAGGAATTCTCATGGAAAATCAATTCTCATGGAATCTTTCTGCAACCCAAGTGCACCCTACTGTAGGGCACAACAACATGGATAAGTTTAACATCCATTTAATTTATTAGATATGGATTAAATATCTCTTACAAGTAGAGAACATGTGATAATTTGTCTTGGGAATCTCCAACGATATCACACTCTTTTTACTCGAACCTGTATTTTCTTTGAAAGGGAGACATCTGTCTATTTATTTGTCAAAAAGGTAGTTTGGTACATAGGCCATGCATTACACAAATCATCTCCCCATCCAAAGTGAATTAGTATTAATGCATCGAACCATAATAGTTTCTTGTTTCCCCTGGTCAGGCATTTCTTCAAGCTAAGCACCATTTAATTAATTGTCAAAGTGTCTGAAACAAGAGTTTAAATGTGATTGAATTACATTCCAGTCAGCAGAAGCAAAGGAGCATTTTGAAAAGACATGTGAATTAGAGTCAGTGAGCATTTTACAGACAGCACAAGGGTTAACTTGAGTGGAATATTCGATCAAATAGAACAGAACATAGGAGTCTATTCCAGAGTAATTTCCATAGGAAAAGTTAAGGCTCCACATCATCTTCCAACCAAACCAAGCTTCCTTCCTATGATCAAAACCCTCCTTGAAGATCCCTGCATGAAGTAGAGATAAGCCAGTTTAGCTATTAGCCTTCCAAAAGGAAAAGGTGTCCAAACCCAAAGGTCATTATTGGCGTATGAGGAACATAAATATCATATATTTTCTCCAAAAAAAAGGAATGAAAGAGACTGTTAATCACACTATGATTCCTTGAGTAGTTTGATCATCAGGGATAATATTGATGTGGTTGGGTCTAACCGATTTGAGCTTGGTTGATGTTTGACTCGAACCCAATGGCCGTATAGGGAGTCATCTTCCCTAGGGGTTCTTAGGAGAAACCTTAGCAGTACATTCCTGTATGCCAGGAGCGGTGGTCTTTTTGGCCAAGGAGCACAAGTTCGTTCTATGGCAGACCATCCCACAAGAGAAGCAGAGGTTGGGGAGGTTTATAAAAGCCATGGATTGGAAAATCTTTAAGGAGCTTACTCTTATCCAAAGTCCTTGAAGGATAGGGTCAGAGAAGGCCATTAGAGTGTAGACCCTAGTGAATTTATCTCTTCTACTAGTGAGGATGTCCTATCTATTTTTAGGGGTTTTTCTAGATGGGAGGCTATCTATTGCATCAGTTCAAGGGAAAGGCCTAGGAATTAAATTTATGTAGGTGCTGAGACAATCTTCTCTCAAAGAAGTTAGAAGAAAGTTCTCTGTAGCAAAAGAGTGAGGGCTCTTCCTTTGTCAAACCAAGGGCCTCCTGTGAGGACCCTTAACATTTCTTCTTCTGTGGAGAAACGGAAACAAAAAAAACACTATTTGCAAGATCTATGATGATTACCTTTGATTGAAAGCCCCCAAAGGTAGGTTTGGTTGTACTTGTTTTTGATATATATAAGATAGGTACAATCTTCTTTCTCTCAATTAAAATTGAAGCAATTTGATGTCTGATCCAGGCCCATATGACATGATCGACTAATTGAAGAGACAAACAATAGAGGTTAGAGATAGCTAAATAAATGTCTAAGGATTGCCCTTCAGATTATGTGAGAATTACCCAACTTAAGCTATGAGTATGAATGAAATTTCTTTTATTTTAAGGAAGAACAAAATAATGACTCAAATCATAGTCTAATTTGTTATTTTATGTTTACTAATTGACATTATGTATAGAAAGATAAACCAAAAGTAAAATCATTTTTTTCTCAAGCTCAAGCCATTCAAGGAGAAAAACCCCCTAGAAATAGAATTTTGCAAAGAGTGGTTAATGTATGATATTCATATAAAAATTCTATTTTCTTTTTGTTTAAAACCTTGGTGAAGATTAGTTTGGGAAGGAGAGGGTGAAGAGCAAGAAGAGGAGGTAGAGGTGATTATTAAGGATTTGGACCAGTATCGACGGGGTTGGGGGGTTCACTGGGAGTCGGGAGTGGGGAGGGAGAAGGAGATGAAGCATCGGGGGAAGGGGAGGAGGAAGAGGCCATCGCCATTGGAAAAAAGTCAAACCTGTACATTTTTGTTATATCCTCTAGATAATACATCATAAATAGACTTGCACTCACATAGATATCACAAACCCCATATGAAAAGACGATATATTTAGATGGAAAATATGGATCTCACCAATATAACTGAAAGTTTTTAACAACAACAACCACAACCTAGAGGAAAGAATACATTCCTGACAAAGATTCCTTTTCCTATATTTTGAAGTCCTTAATATAAACTTTAAACTCTACTTGTTTATACTGATCGATGTTTATAAAGAGTACACACAGATCCACAATATATATATATATATATATATATATATAAGGATTAAAATTTCATATGGTACTAGTGTATTGAGCAGTACGTTAGGGCATTTCGAACAATATGCCTAATTTAGGTGTAAAATCCTCCGAAAATACCTAAAAATAGAAAAAAGTTAGGATAGGGTTTTTAAGTTAGAAATAATATACATTTAGTATAGGTTTAGCAAAACCAATGTAAATTAGGTAAAAATAGTGTCACATATCTTTTTTGGGCTATGAGGAATAGCCTTAAGCAAGGTTCGTAATTTCGGTCAGTTAAGGATTATCCTTTGGTTAATATTGAATTAACAGATCAGTACAAATCATTGCTTTGTAGAGTTTAGGAGAGCATAAATGTGAGAACAAGAAAGAGAATGTGAGAAAAAATAAGTGTGAGATAGCTTAAGAGAGTATGAGAGTGAAATGGAGTGAAATAAGAGGGAGGATGGGTTTAAAAACCCATGAGAAAGGGCTCCAACAATCAAATTTGACTGTTGGAACATTGTTATAGGTCGGTAACGGTTGACTTTTGACTGATACCGACCCATATCGGACAGTAACGGTTGAAATTTTGACTGTTTCCGTCTGTACTGGGCGGTAATAGTCAAAATTTTGATTGTTACTGCTTGATACAACCTCGTATCGTCTAATACGGGATTATATGAAGCGTACCGCCCAGTAAGAGGTGGTCTATGTACCGGTCTGCTAATCGACCGATACGTACCACCCAATACGGGCAGTACGATTTGAAATTTAAAACCCTATATATATATATATATATATATATCTGTGTGTGTGTTCTGAATAGATAAGTCAGTCCATGTTGAGGTAAGCTAGTTACTTCCAATGAAGGTTGCAAGTACATGTTACATCCTAAATAGTCACATGTTTCTGCCAAAGTGGTTATTGAATTAGTAACATATTTAATCTGTTCCATTTCCTATGAAATTTACATTGACATCCTTTGGCTTTTGTTGGAAAGTTAACATCTTTTGTTTGGTTCATGATTCACCTCAGCAGTAGTTTCTTTGTTGTGTTGTATGTGGATTTTCTCAAGTTATTTACATTTGTTTGATCATTGTTTTTCCTAGATGCCAATGTGCACTTCAACTAATTCCAAAATTGCTATATGTAGTTGATCGCAAGGACCAGAAGACACTTGAAAGACTACGAGCTGAGAGGAAAGCGAAGATCGATGAGCTTAAAGAGAGAACAAACTATTACACCACACAACAACTAATTCAGGTGATTAGCTAATAATAGTCATATAATGATTCTGTTAGATACTGTGATACTACATGTGCATGTTATTGCACACACATATATAGAAGGTTTTGCAAATCTGACTGGAGCTTGAGCATCTCAGATGTACATCTTACACGTGTACATGTACATTCCAAACTTTCACCCCATTAGTTTGTTAGAACCCTTGCGGATTCTAAGCTTAGGGTGATCTCTATAGGGGATCGGCCTCCTTGGAACTTTATAAGGGTTCCTCCCTCATTGGTTTTCTGCATATAGGTTGAAAAATAATTAATTTATTGATGATGAAAAGAGGGAAGAATACAAGTTATTTATAGGGCTTCTAAACCCTAACTCCTAATAGGACTCCTACTCAAGACTCCTACTTTTAGCAACTCCAACACCAACTCTAAGAAGCAACTCCTACTTCCAATAACTCCAACTCCAACTCTAATAAGCAACTCCTACTCCAAGTAAACTAAGACTCCAACTCCTAATTTAACTCCTAATCAACCCTTGAGAGAGTCATAACTGAATGGAGCTCTTCCCCTCATCAAAGTGGGTAGCCAATTGGGTTGGTTACAAGCTTGACTTAGTTAACTCCGACCCGTATCCAACTCCAACTCCTAACCAGACTCCAGTTCAGTCGAATCCTAATCCTACTAGGATTTGGGCTGATTTATTACAATGGACTAAAATTTCCTTATAGCTGACCTAATGTCAGGTCTATGATGGCCAACAAGGCCCAATCTAAGAACTCGACTCAACTAGGGTCCTAATAAACTCGCCCTTTTCAAATCAGCCTTGTGCTCAAGGCTGGGGCTCCATGAACTTTGAGTCTTGATCTGCAATTCTCCTTGAAGCTTCGTTGTGGTATCTACGGTAGGCGCACTGTGGTTGGGCGGTCCAACATTGTCTTGTATCTCTCCATCAAGGGTAGTAGTATCTGGATGGTGGTGCATCACAATCCTGCGATCCCACATGACCATTAGCTGAACTTGAACCTCCTCATCAGTCGAGATGTCAAGTGGATGGATCTGGGCTGAGTCGTCCTCTTTAAACTTCCATTTGCGGTGAGATACTCGGAGGATTAATTTTATTTTGGTGCACTGATCTGATCCATAAGTCATGGCTCCATTGTGATCTCCAATTTTGCAAGGGCCAAAGTAGCAAGGGGACCACTTCCTTGAGGCTCGAATTTCTTGTTGGTAGGGTTGGAGATGAAGCGAAACTATGCTTTGGTATTTGTCGGGGGGCTGTTTTTTTCTTACATGGGCTATCAACTGGTTCTTTAAATAGTAACCGAGCCTTCTTTTGGAATAATGGCTGGCCTTTGATAAGGTTCCCAGTAGTGTGAGCCCATTCTGAGTGAGGTGGACAGGAGCTACAATTTTACTGAGCCTATTTTCATCTCTCCTTCATGTTGTTGACCTCCAAACTTCGAATTCAGTAGCAATTAGTATTCCTTTACAGATCAGAAGCATCGTGTGAAGTGTAGGGAGAGTCTTAGTGCATTTTAGGGGTCGGCCATCTTGCATGTGGATAACATAAATTCTAGCTTTCGATACTTTAATCACAAATACTTTGTTGAAGTTGGGTAAAGCTAGCACCGGCGAAGAGTAGGGGCTGCAACTTGGTCGGATAACTCCTGTTTCAAGCATCTCCTTTTCAATCCTCTACTTCATCTTTTTGGAGGTGAGGATAACGAAATGGCCGAGTGTTTGCTGCTGGTTTGCCCGGTAGAATCAGAATTTGATGGTCATGCCGTCGGGTAGAAGGTAGGCTGTGCAATTCGGCGAAGACATCGAAAAATTCAGCAATCAATTGGAGAATGTTTGGGTCTTCAATTTTTGTTGGCTCCCTCGTAAGTTGCTGTTGGAGTTACATTAAGAAGCCGTTGTTCACTTTGTGAAAGACTTTCTTCATTCGTTGCGTTGAAACCATCGTCACGTTGCTTCCGCGTTTCCCATATAGGATCACCTATTTCCCATGGTTGAAAATTTTTATTATAAATTTGAAAAAATTTCAGGGAACATCACCTAATGTCGTCAACCATTGGGTGCCAAGCATGGCCTCATAAACATCGATAGGAAGGAGGAAGCAATCAACAAGTATCTCTTGGTCCTGTCGCAACAATTTTACCCGTTGGTATCTTTAGTCGCACTTCAAAATTTGGCCGTTGGCGATCTTAACGTCAAACCTGCTGCATTCCTTGATATGTAGAGCCATCTGAGCAGTAACCTTATTGTTCATTAAATTATTAGTGCTCCCGGTATCAACAATGATTGGTTGCTACTTAAGTAGTCCTAGTTTCATCGTCTTCGGGTTCGCGTAGATGGCAAGAGCATGCATTGTACAATCGGTCGTCTGCTATTCTTCATCCATGACCTTCCTCATGCTCCTGGACCTCCTCCTCCATATCTTTAATGGGTTCAATCAGTAGGAGGCGCCCCTTTTTGCAGCGATGATTGCGGCTCCACGGTTCGACGCAATGGCAACAAAGATCCTTCGCGGATCTGTTGCGTAGTTCTTCTCTTGTTAATTTCTTTTGTAGCGAAGGATGGTTGGGGATAGAGGGTACTGGAGGTTTATGTGCTGCTGGTCTAGGAGTGGTTCTCATCCTCCGAGCATCTTGGTTGAGCCGTTCCTCTTAGATTCGGGCGAAAGAGATTGCGGTCGTCATGGTGTCGTGCTGCCGCGCTTTAACCTCTCCTTTAATTTCTGGCTTAAGTCCTTCGATAAATGTCCCCAGTAATTGTCCGTCAGACCAATCACGCAAGGCAATATAATTCCTCAAACCTGGTCTGGTATTCTTGGATTGTGGAGGTTTGTCGGATCTTGGCAAGTTGTTCGTTGATATTCTCGTATTTGGTCGGCCTAAAGCGGTTCAACAATGCTTTCTTGAATTGTATCCACGTCGGAGCCCCATGGGTGTATTCAAGACGATTATACCACTGAATTGCATCTCCTTCGAGGTGGATGACAGCGGTGTTCACCGTAGAATCCTCTGGTGTTCGGTAATAGTGGAAGTAATGTTCGGCGCGCGAAATCCATCCTGTCGCGTCTCCTTCCCATCATGGGAAGTCCACCCTCATGCGTGGTTGTATCATGTCTGAGGGTTGTCCCTCCTTCTTTGAAGGCCTCTCTAAACTTTCTCCTTGCTGGAATTTTGTTGGGCTCGAAGATCGGCCCAATCTGAATTCAGCTAATAAGGCGCGCAATCTGTCCTCCATGTGTGATTCAAGCCGTGATTCAAGCGCCTCCAACTTGGCTCCTAATATATCTCCTGATGACATGATGTAAAACTCCAAATTTGTTGTGATAATGTCTTTCTCTTGCTATTGAATCACTGGTATGGATTGGTGTCCGAAATGGGTAGATGGCTCAAGGCAAAAGGCTGCGGTAGGCTGTAGTTTGCTGCAGTTGCTGCTGCTGTTTGGGATGGCTGCGGATTCTGGAAATAGGTTATGATGACTGCGTCTTAAGGCAAGAGGGGTGGCTTAGGGTTGCTGTTGATAGCAACAACCGGTTTGGTAGGGATTGGTGTCCAAAACGGTGGTGGATCAAGGTTGCGGTTTTAGGGTGTTGTTTGGGCTGCAGTTTTTGGGGGCTGTTAGGGTTGGCTGTGGATAATGGAAATAGGCTACGATGGCTGCATCTTAAGGCTAGAGGGGTGCCCTAAAGATGACGTGAGTGGCAGCAACAATTTCGGTAAGAATCAGATATGGGTGCAGCAAAAAGCAACGGAAGGTAGTGCTGCAGAATTCTGTGTCGATAGGCTGCGATAGGTCGCTATTTTCGGCTGCAGTTTTGGGTGCTGTTTGGGTTCTGGAAATAGGCTATGATGGCAGCTTCATAAGGCTAGAGGGGTGCCCTAGAGACGTGCGGTTGGTAGCAGCAAGATGGTTAGGGTTTGGTAGGTTTAGAGACGAAGAAAGACAAAGGCACAGCAGCAGATTTTTTCGTCGAAAAAATTTTCAGCAGTATAGATGCAATTTTTCCTAGCAATTTGAAACAAGAATTCGAGTAAAACTCAAGGGGAATCCACTGGTAAGGGAGAGGTAATGCCGTCAAAAGATTTGTGAAAAATTATGATAGTAAAAGATTCGGCAAGATAAAATATTATAAGAAGGTGCTTCAGCAGAATTTTTTCGTCGAAAGATTTCAGCTATATAGATGAGATTTTTTTCCAACAGTTCGAAACAAGGATTCGAGTAAAACTCAAGGAGAATCTGCTGGTAAGGGAAAGGTAATGTCGACAAAAAAATTCGTGGAAAAGGTTTGGCAAAATCAAGGATCACAGGTATGAATTGCGGTAGAATTTTGCGTCCAAAGTGCGACAGTTTGGACATAAAAGATCAGCGGTCTATATTGATAATTTTTCGACGAAACCAAAAGGAAATCCACTGTTAGGAAGTGCCAAAGCCGTCGTGAAAATTTCGCAGAGATTTGGACAGAAAAAACGCAGTAGCAAGATCAAATAAACAGTGTATGCTTGAAATTCTGCAGTGCAACTTTCATCATGGAGATAAAAACTTTGCGACGAAAAGTTTGTGTAGCAAGATAGGAATGATTTTTTTTGGGTTTTTTGAATAAGGATAACTAAATTGCAATAGCAATAAGGTAGGAAACCAAAACCTAGTGCAATTCATGGGGAGATCAAGGATGATCTATGATAGTGGAGATGACGGCGGAATTCGGCGACGATCTAAACAATTGTAGGAATTGCTTTGGGTGACTGTGGATGGCTGATGGGCGGCTGTGGAAGGGCAGCGAAACGCCAAGAACGCTGCTCTGATACCAAGTGTTAGAACCCTTGCGGATTCTACGCTTGGGGTGATCTCTATAGGGGATCGGCCTCCTTGGAACTCTATACTGGTTCGTCCCTCCTTGGTTTTCTGCACATAGGCTGAAAAATAATTGATCTATTGATCATGAAAGAGGGGAGAATACAACCTATTTATAGGGCTTCTAAACCCTTACTCCTAATAGGACTCCTACTTCTAACAACTCCAACTCCAACTCTAAGAAGCAACTCCTACTTCCAACAACTCCAACTCCAACTCTAAGAAGCAACTCCTACTCCAAGTAAACTAAGACTCCAACTCCTAATTTAACTCCTAATCAACCCTTGAGAGAGTCCTAACTGAATGGAGCTCTTCCCCTCATCAAAGTGGGTAGCCAGTTGGGTTGGTTATATGCTTAGCTTAGTTAACTCCAACTCGTATCCAACTCCGACTCCTAACCAGACTCTAGTTCATCCAAATCCTAAGCCTACTAGGATTTGAGATGATTTATTAGAATCTCCTAGCCGACCTAATGTCAGGTCTAGGTTGGCCAACAAGGCCCATTCTAAGGATTCGACTCAACTAGGGTCCTAACATAGTTCTTGGACAATACGGAATAAAAGCCTTGAAAATCCATAGTAGAAATAAACATGGCACAATTCAATCGCAAACCCTTGATGGTATTATGCTTCTTTTCTTTTGTTTTCTTTTTAGTCTTGTTAAATTAAATTCTGGCCTTTCATCTCCAGAAATATGACCTTGATCCTGCTGCAAAGGCTGCAGCAGCAACAGTTCTGGCATCTAAGTTGGGGGCGGACTCTCGTTTGAAAGTTTATGTTGGAGATGAACCAAATACAAGTACAGTGGCAAAAGGCAGTGACGCTGACCCTGTCATAACCACTGGGCTTAGGAACAGGAAACAATCACATGCAAGAAGCAATAGCACTGGGAGCACTATTGTAGCTCAAATGGTCAATGAAACTTTGGACGAGCTTGGGGTCGATGACCAAGAAATTTCTGCTCAGACTCAGAAGGTTGTTGAACATTACAAAGCCTCTAGTGCTAATGATGGTCGTTGGATTGCTCGTATAGCTGCCTTGCTTGTGGGTGAGGATCCATCGCAGAGCTATGCGCTCATATGTGGCAACTGCCGTATGCATAATGGTTTGTGGAATGGACATTCATGTTCCCTTTTTTATAAGTAGCAACAAATCACTTGGTGCTATATCTATAGAAAGCAAACTAGTCATTTGACTTTGTTTTTACAGGACTGGCAAGGAAAGAAGATTTTCCTCACATATCTTACTACTGTCCTCATTGTCATGTGTTGAATACATCTCGGCAATCAGGAGAGCCTGATTCAGGTTCCAGTTTGGGCAGGGGCATTTCATATGCTTCAGTTGATGCGAAATATGATAACAATGCTGTAAAGAGTGAAGTAGCAAGTAAGATGGCAGAAGTTCCTAAGCTGCCGACTGGTGAAAAGGATGATAAAGAAGATGCCCTAGAGGTTAGTTGATGATTATGGATTACAGATTCTTGTGATTTTTTCTTCTTTTGTTCTATCCATTGTGGCACTTGTGTTTGGAATAGTATAAGCTCTCTCTCTCTCTCTCTCTCTTGCCGTGTAACATAATGACACCACATAATTGCATATTTTAGAGGGTTATGACTCGGTTGCTTAGGATATATGTTAATTGTTGGAAGGTTGTTTTAGCTGTCAAGTTATCCTCAACATATCAAGTTTGGGAACTTAAAAAGAGCTTTTCAGCTTTTGGGATCCTCGAGTCACTTCTAGTGTTGCTTGAATCAGATTCTGCTTCGAGACATTTGTGTTATGGAATGAAGAATTAGTCAAACCAAGGATTCTGATTTGAACAAATCTGTAGGACTTGAATGATCACTCAACTAATTCCTACATCCATCCGCTAGGTGAACGGAGACTTGCTAAGGACCCAAGGAATGATTTTCTTTTTCCTTTTTTTTCAAAAAAAAATATGCTTTTTACATGTGAATAATTTAGAGGCGTATTTCCAATGGACAACACCAGCTGATGTTATTTCGTAGACAAGAAGGGTCTTCATAATATGTATGGTCAACGGTTAAACAAATCATCCAGGCAAGGTTTGGTTTGGTAAACCATGTTATTTTAGAAGAGCAGCGAGCTGCACTTTTGTCCCTTCTTATTCGGGACATGGGGTTACAGATGTTATTTCGTAGACAAGAAGGGTCTTCATAATATATATGGTCAACGGTTAAACAAATCATCCAGGCAAGGTTTGGTTTGGTAAACCATGTTATTTTAGAAGAGCAGCGAGCTGCACTTTTGTCCCTTCTTATTCGGGACATGGGGTTGCAGATGTTATTTCGTAGATAAGAAGGGTCTTCATAATATGTATGGTCAACGGTTAAACAAATCATCCAGGCAAGGTTTGGTTTGGTAAACCATGTTATTTTAGAAGAGCAGCGAGCTGCACTTTTGTCCCTTCTTATTCGGGACATGGGGTTGCAGTTGGAAATCTTCTTCTACTGGTGAGCGCTAACCATTTTTATCCGTGCATGTGGCTACCCTGTTTGCCTTCGCAAGGAAGGCACAACTTTTGCGGCTGCTCTCATTCCATCTTGGTGTTAGTAGTTGGAATTAACGCGAGGTAAAACAAATTAAACTTGAGGAGCGTGATGGTCATTCAATTCGAACGTGGCTTTGCTACTCCAGAATCTGACGGGCGCTAGGACGAGCTCAAGGATTAGCTAATCTCTCAACCCATTTGAAAATAAGCATATAAAAAATACACTGATTTGCTTACCCGCTTTACTCATCTTACATGGATTGTTCAAAAATTTAATCTTATAAATTTATACCTCTATTGGTGACTGAACTCAAACTCACCTAACATTTTCTAAAAAAAAAAATAAATCCTCCATCACTTACCCTTTGCAAAATAAAAGCACAGTCCATAATCACATTCATCATAATCTCCATCGCTCAAATCACAGTTAGAATTTACATCTAATGGGCGGCACACCTTACAGTCCCTCTCGGACAGGTGGAAGGATAAACCCATACTTTGATTCTAGCTGGCACTAGTCACCCGACCCCACCGAGTTGATGTGCTCTCTCTTACAACATCGTTACTATTAAATTCCCTCTAATATCAGTTGTCGTTACCTACCCTTATGATATGTCATACAATGTTATATTCTCTCCAATTTTTGCAATGATTCCAACTTAGAACCCTCTTCTATAACGTGAGTCGATCAAGACACACGCGGGTGTTAAAGGCCTAAATGGAAACAAATTGAGACTGTTCATAGACAGAAAAACACATTTGGTTCTTGCTCCCGGTTAGCAATATACAACTCCCAAGATTTGAAGAAAAAGAGAGCTCCATATAACAGTGCAGTTCGTCTATGTTGGGATTATATTGCTGTCACGATCAGTAGCTGGGAGAGGCAGACTGCACTCACAAGCTACAACTCACCTTTCCTGATTTGCACACATAAGAAATCAGTTTTCTTTGTGAATACTACGTGTATCTCTGCTTGTTGGATTGCCATCTTCCTTTGGACTTGTTTCATCATGAACTGCAGCCTCAACCTCCATTTTAGTTTTAGCATCGCCTTCGGCTTCACCTTCAGCTTCAGATTGGCCAGCCTCATGGCCAGAGTCCATATCAGGGCTCTGCTTCTGACCTTCTCCAGCTGTAGCATCAGAGTCCATAGGAGCCACTCCATCTTCAAGCTCAGCTCCACTACCAACACCATCAGTTTCAACTGCAGCTGATGCAATCTAAACATAGAAAAATAGTTTACATCTTCAGCACCTCTTGCCATGAGGAATGAGTTTGAGATATTCTGAAGAAAGGATGTTCATTCCAAACTCAAATGCATCCGTATAATCAATGTTGATGTTGGTTCTGAATTAATGGTTTGTAGTATAGCAAAAGAAAAAAAGGAACACCACTTCAACAACGTGCAAGCAGTTAAAAGATTTTGAAATTCTTCAGAATACAGATTATACTAGAATAAATCAACGTGTTTGGTGTTTACCATAGGTTATCAAAGGATTTGCAACTACCTGACTATCTTCAGGTTGCGCTGCGGCACCTTTTGCTTCTTCCTTTTTAGCTCGTTTTGCCTTGTCACCAGGTTTTGTATGAAACTTGGACCGAACCTCCAGTGGTAGAAGTTCTGGAGGTACAACTCCTTCGATGCCATGATCAGTAAACTACATCAAACAAATAATTGCGATTGTATCCAGTCAAAGAAAAGATAATTGTGATCCTCTTGTAGATATTCATATGCTCTTTAGAAAGTGAACCATACTCGAGAAAATCCTTCCAAGTCCTGTCGAGCTGAAAATCGTAGGCCTTTCCAACAGTAAACCTGGCATATCAAAACCATAAATAGCAGATAATTTTTGGATCATAAAGAAATTTTCATCTAAAAAATTTAAGCTAGTAAGGTTCCTCAAAAAACAATTAACTTGAAAATGAGACATTCATTTGAATAACTCCTGTATTGTATTGTCCACTAACACTCCAAGATGCATGATCATTCTGTGGCAGTTAAATAGTCAAAACCAAAAAATATCACCAAAACCTGACTTACACGATCGTTTTTATGATGATATTCAGCTTCAATTCCAGCAGAAACATCCATCTGCAATAGTTGAAGACACATGTGCTTAAGACATCCAATAAAAGGATCCAACAGTGTATAGAGAGGAAAATAATTTCACTACTCAGACAATACTATTTTAAACCTTGCCTGTTTTAGTTGAACAGAAAACAGAGTTGTGTGTAAGCACCATATTTTGAATTCACTACCAAAAATAGGTGATAAAATGCTTACATCCTCTCCGAGAGGTTTCCAATACTCAGTGACTGAGGGCATTCGAACACGCTGAGGATCAGTCAAAGCATTCTGAATTTGGAAGACAACAAAATTAGAACAGGCTATAGAAATCTAATAGTGAAGTTGTGAAGTTAAGCAATGTGATACAAAACCATCATGTACACACATGTATGCAAACTAGTCTTATCAAAGACTAGTGGGCATATTTATAAGGAAAAGTTTGACAGTAAGTTTAGGTACTTTCTTAACCGGAACTCTGGGAAGGGGATGACTTGGTCAAGGCTAGGTCTTTCACCCCTTATGACGCCTGCTTGCCTATAGCCTCTGGATGATCTGAAAGGCCCATAATGATCTATGCTTCAACAATGTCAGGACAAGTCCCTTGATTATTTCCTATAATGTGGTGGGGTTGGTAATTCACTGCAACCCCCTTTCTGAATGAGGGAACCCAAAATGAGATATATGTCACAATCTAATGCATTGGACTAAACCTAGTTTAAACATAATACATATCGTGCCTACGGTGTCCAGATTAAGGAGGGAGGAGCCAGTTTCCTGATTCGCTCAAGTGAAGGGAGCTGTAGGATCACAGGCTGCAAATTCTTATATGGAGGTAGCAGATACAATGAAGACCATTCAAGAAGGTGTCCTCATTGCAATGCAAGAAGGAACCTAGAAACTGAAACTTGAAGTAGCTGATGCTGAGCTGGTTAAAATTTTGAATGAGGGATCTCCCTGCTTACAAAATCCTCCATGCATATAGGGAAGCTAATTGTTGTACTCATTGGTTAGCTTCCCATGCTAAATCCTCTAAAACTTCTCAACTCTGGAGGCACCATTGACAGTTGATGTAATATATTTTTTTTCATTTGGAAAAAAAAAGTGAACTTGGATAGAGGAGGTCAGAAGAAGGGTTCAGGTACTATACACATGCATATCTGCTTCATTAAACATCAGCTATAACTCTCCTAGTTATGCAATTAAACCTAGGGGAAAAGAAGCATGGAACAACCATGATCTTAACATGTGAATAGAAGAGCAACAGCAACTTATTCCAGAATATCCACAAATATTAAATAATTATTAAAATTAAGAATACAAATAACAAATAATGTTCATTACATACAGGATTTTGTTCTGCCCATTTCCATAGTTGAGATAGCTCTTTGTTTCCTAGCCTCCACCTTGGTTTGCTATAACAGTGAAGTGGATGACATTAATCAGTTTGGTTAAACAAATAAAACCTTTTACACATAAGTAGCTTGGTTCTAATTGGAAGACTTGAGAACAATCCAACATGTCCTACAGATCTTTCTCTGTTGCATTAACATTTTCATTCAAGACTACCTGCAGAAATTTGACTAGCATTGCTCATTATAGAAAACAAAAACACTCTTAACATCCATGTAGTTACTGAAACGAAAATTATTACAAAATATTCTGAAAACTTTCAGCAAGATAAATAACTAAGCAATATGTAGCAAATAATTTGGTCATGGTGAAGCACTTCCATGATGAATAGGCAAAATATTGCATGATAAGACCAAAAAGCCAAGTGCAAAATTCAAATTACTACAATAAGAAGCTAAAAGGTAAAATGGCTTAAGCTGATTAAAGTAAGGTTATTTGCTTATCACAGTGCAGAAGAGCAGATGAACTGTACCCTTACCCAGCAATTGGTCAATTGTAATTATCTAAGTAGACAAGCAAAAAACACAAATAGCAAAGTGATCAAGAGGATAGGCTGTCTCCCACTGCACACTATCCGCAGGGATGTAAATCTATATAATCAGTGTCTAAAGAGTTTGGGAAGTGAAGACCCACTCTTGTTAGTGATTATCATGCAAGAAAATACACATGCATGGGTTAAGTGCCAATCACCACTGTCATAACATGACACACATAATATTGACACCAAGGTTTTACATACCGGTCCGTACCAATGTACCGACATTTTGTCGGTACCAGTATGGTACCAGTACCGGGCGGTATGCACTGTGCAAACCGCCCGGTATAATAAATATTTTATAATATTTTTATAATATAATATAATATAATATAATATTAAAATATTAAATATACTAAAAATATCAAATAAAGGGCAACATCGCCGAGGCAACGTCGCCTCGATCTTTCTCCCTGGAGACATTCCGTCTCCCGAGCGGGAGAAAAGTTGCCCATGGTGGCGAGGACTCGGCGACAAGAGCGGCGAGGGCTTGCGCAAGAGCGAGGGCAGCGTCTCCGCGTGGGAGAAAAGCCGCTGCGGCGAGGGCTCAAGGCGGCAAGGCGGCGGCGGTATTTCTTCTCCTTTTCTTCTTTCTTCTTTTCCTCTTCTTCTTCTTCCTCTTCCCTTTTTCTTCCTCAATTGATCGCCGACGGTCTATTTCTCCCTTAATCGACCGTCGACGACCGATTTTAGCAATACCTGCTTGTGGGTCCATATATCAGTCACGTCGATGCAGACCGCTCGGTAAGGAAAACCTTGATTGACACAAATCCATGCTGGCCAATAAGAGTATCTTGCATACAGATAGGTACAACACAAGTACATGACAACCACTTGCAGGCACCAAGCTTGCTATATAATAATGAGTTTGACAGTGACTTGAAATGTGCAGGGGCATAGCACATGATAGTTTGATCCTTTCAAGAGTTTGTATGAGAATCATTAATTTAGTAATAATCTTAAGAAGGGATGATCGGTTAACTACAAACTTATATAGGGAAGACTTGTACTAGTTCTAACGGAGCAACTTATAAACTGCTCCTACTGGGAAAGATCAATATTGGAACACTAGGTACAAAGGAAAAAATATATCGCTCAGACAGTCTGTACCAATCAGAACAGGATGCAGAACGAACAATTACTGCCTGGTTTTAGTACTTATAATTGGAAAGGTGTATTAGTCAGACCATAGGGTATACCTCAAAAAGGATGTCATATCGTGTACCAAACCCATACCGATCGCAGAAAGGTACATAACAGTCGGTACTAGTGTATCAACACATTTACATATAAATGTTTTGAAGATGAAGAAGGAGAAGAGGATGGCACAATAGAGGAGAAAAGAGGAAGAAAAGGAAAGAGGAAGGAAGAACTAAGAGGAGCAATGGAGGAAGAGGAGGAACAAGAGGAAGCGGTGGACGAAGGAAGGAGGAAGAAGTAGTGGTGGAAGAAGAAAGAACAAGTATAGAAGAGGACGAAGCATACCAGAGAGGTAGGTCTCAACGAATGGCAATGGCGATGGCATCGAACGCCACTAGTGATGACATCGATTCCATGTGCCCAACAAGAAGAGGCCTCATGTACATGAGCCCTAATCAGTGTTTTAATTTTTTTTTTGTTTTTATATTAAGTTGGGACTGTACCATCTGAAACAGGGCAGTCCATGAACCGATCCATGCTCGGACCGGTGCATATTACCCGTTTCATACAGATCTGAGTGAAACAGATTTCCTTGCTCCTTGGCGCACCAATTAAGATAAATAAAAGATCATTTAACATGTTTGTACCAAGGTTTAACATATCACCCAAAATGGTATAAAACAGGCGATACATACTAGTTTGCTGGCTGGCTGATCAATACCTGAACCAGCCTATCCCGAGCAATACTTAGAAAACAAGCCTAGTATCGGCTGGATGATACGATCAAAATGCAACCATTATCAACTGTCGATTATCGGGTTTTGACCGTTGCAACCCATAACAGCTCAAATCTAGCCCTAATTGTCAAATTGACCATTGGGGTCTCTTTTGGGATTTAAATCCTCGCCCCCAACCCCCCATCCTCCTCCTCATTCTCACCCTTTTTCGCACTTGTAATTAGAATTCCTAATCAGCGATTAATAGTAATTAAGCTCTAGATTAGTGACTAAAGTTCCTATTCTAAAAGATACAAAGATAAATTCAGCTTTGCCTCCTTATAACTTAGATTTCAATTCATTTATGACTTGGATACATTTTATTTTTATTTAAATATAATTTATATACCAATAAATTAGGAGGAAAAATCGAAAAGGGGGCTTTCTTGAATTTCTGACCATTTTTCGGGACAACATATTGACACTACCGGTACATAGTGGCCTGCCCAATGATCAATAAGCCCAGTCGGTATGTGGCGTTCCTTGACTGTTACATCAATATACTGGTACAATATGGTATATATAGCTTGTATGTAAAATGAAGACCATGCATGATTATAATTAAGGCAATCAATTTTGCAAAATACCTAAACAAGGTAATATCACATATAAGACTTATTTAGACAGCAATTCTGCTGCATTTTATAGAAAGGATCCATAGAAAATCAAAATATCCACAATATTCAACTTGATAAATAGATTACATGAATGATTTTGCTATCCAAAATGTTTTTTGTACCTTATTTAATATCTATATGTAGCTTCTTACACTGCATAGTTTGTCAATCGTATGTCACAAACCCAAGGCGCTCTATGTTTTAGCCTAGTGCTTATTCTACAAGACTACAATGATAAAAAACAGAGAAGAAGGGTCATTGAACCAAATTCATCCATCTCTTACAGCTGACACAGTGGCATATTGATTCAGGTATTCCACCTAAACACACAAAAAAGAGAAGAAATATGATACTACCGAAACAGAAATAATATGAAAAATATAAGGGTGGTCCTGATGCATGAGGCTCTTGCCAATATGAGGTTTGATAGAGTCAATGTACATAACCTTTCCCTAATAAGATATTATTTCATGATTCAAATTCTAATCATATGGTCGCGAAGAGTCAACCTTCCATGACAACAAGGCTCCTTCTCATGCAAAAAGAATATATATCTCAATTCTCAAATTCAATGTTCAAAGCTTCTTTCCCATTGCTAATGAATGCATATTTCTTATGATCATGCCCTCTAAAAATCACAATGCAGTTGCAGCCCCACGAAAAGCCTAAAAATCTTTGAGAAATCGGACAACAGACTCATGGTTCCCAGTAGTACTATTTGTCGTCATGGAAGGGGCAAAAAGAAGGCAGTGACAAATGTGGGCTCTCGTAACTTACCTGCTCGCATCTCAAATTCTCAGAGATACTAGTTAAACACCAATTCAAAGAGTGAACAAAAGAAAAAAGAGAAACAGTAACAAAATCCTAGTATGCAAATTAATTATCATTTGCTACTCCCACATGAGCTCAGTGACAAGATATATGGCAATGCCATCCCGAGTTTCCAGTGTATTATCTATCGAAATAATTCTTAACTAACAATCTCAACAAAAGCAACCGATGGCTTACGAGGCACTCTATTCCTACTATGTATATCATAGATTTTTCTGGTATTATTCATTAGTTTTCTTTTCATATAAACTGGAATATGCACATACGATATTTCCGAGACACTCATCCTATAAAGAAAGTTTTTGTTGCCCAATACTTTCACAAAGCATGGTACCATATTGAGCTGTGAAACTCTTCATACTTTTGTCTTAAGGTGGATCTCAACAAAGCTAGCTGAGGACATTGCTTATTTTAGTCAATATAACCAAATGAAATTTGAAACAGCCAGCAACTTAGACAAAGAATCTTATATTAGTCAATTATAGTAAGTAGTGTTCATGTTACTAAATTATTTTCCTAACAATTTAAGGATATCTTTTACTCAAAATTTCCCCATTTCTTAGCCATTTACAAAGCCCAGCATAATAGATCATGTTGGATAATTATATATAATCTATTTTTCCTGCATCCTTTGATAAATATGTTTAGACACTAGTATCAATATCAATAGTTGTTCCATTAATACAGGTAGTACAAAATTTATGTTTTACTTCTCCAATTATACAGCCTATGCAATTCAACAAACACCTTCTAGGCCTTTCTTTTCCCCGAAAATCACTGAGCCTGGAGTTTACAGCAAGGTTTGCAACCGCCCGATACAAGTGGTACATACCGGTCCGTCAGGTTACTGGTACGCGGACCTCCCGCTACCAGGCGGTACCATCAAAAATTGACCGTCGGTGGCCGATTGAGGAAGAAATCGACCGTCGGCGGTCGATTGAGGGAGAAAAAGGGAAGAAGAAGAAGAAGAAGAAGAAGAAGAGGAAAAGAAAAAAAAAGAAGAGGTGAAGAAGAACCTACTTTCCACGTGACGTCCTCGCCCGCGCGCCATCGCCGCCCTCGCCCGCGGGCGCTTTTACTCCCGCGAGAGTTGACGGAATGTCTCCCCGCGTGGGGAGAAAGATTGAGGCGACACAGCCCCTTTTCTTTTTTTTATTAATATATTAATATTTTTAATATTATATTATATTATAAAAATATTATATTATATTTTAATATACCGGGCGGTATGCACTTTGCATACCACCCGGTACCGGTACCATACCGGTACCAAGATAATCTCAGTACACCGGTATGGACTGGTAAGTCAAACCTTGGTTTACAAACATGTTGCTTCTTTCATGTTCACATCTGAGGACAACTTTCTTCTGTAAGCACTTATAAGCCTCACAATCACACATTATGTGCCATGCATAACCACTTCGGAGAGTTTTGAGATTTAACCACATGCCGCACATGCCGTAAAGCTCTAGAATTCAAATCATTGACACATGCACAAGTCAAGAGAGGCGGATCATATGACCGAATGTTGCTTTTGGAAATATGTATAACCAAACTACATTATGTGCATGAGTTTGCTGGAAGCCTGGAAATATAACTCGTCTTCTACATTGTTTCCATGTAGTAAATGAGAACCCCTCCTCCAGACCAAGTACAAGCAAAATATAGTGGGAAAACCTTAATACCAGGTAAATGGCAGTTATATTAATCATTATAATCATAATGTACTTTAAGGTTTAATACCAGGTCGAGCAATAACAAAGTATAATGAGATAACAAGTACCGGGTGGAAAAAGACTTATAAGTTGTAAATTAAGATAGTAATTTATATAGCGAAGATTGCAAAGCATTGTTTGTAACAATCAGGAAAATTGTGAGAATAAGCATGTGTACCGTTTCTTGGCTCCATCTTGACCAATCTTTCTTTCAGTAGGTTGTTTCTCAAGTGCCAGGCAACCATCTCGTTTCCACCAAACCTTGGGGTACAATGTCAAATGAACAAGCACAAATCAAAATTAATCTCACCTCAAAGGAATAATCTTAGCAATGAGCTCATACAAAAAATATTACCATTTCGAAGGTAAACAATCTCTCATAATAAAAGAACCAAGAAATAATTTGAAGATATTACTCACCCAATTCTTTTCACGTTCCAATATATGCTCTATGCTTTGAAGGAACTCCTTCCCCTTTGGAGGAATGACCTCTAGAAGTTTCTTAACACGCTCTTCACAAGATTTAATTTCTTCTTTCTGAATATATGAAGACCAAAATATTATTTAGTAGCTCAGCAAAGAAAACAAAGCTAAAACTCTAAAGGTAATAAATTAATAATATATCAGGAATGAACTTCTGAAGGTGCCCGACAAAGCAAACGCTTAACTGAGAGAACAATAACTAGGCTAGCACTATGAGAAAGTGTAGCTAGTTTATAGAACTTGTAGAACATACACAAACTTTTATTTGAGAGAATTTTGTAATACATGACGCAAAATCATTTGTACTAAGGAGAATAATGCATCATGTACCAGCAAATTTAAGTGAGCTTCTATCTACATTTCTGATATCCAAATCCTTACTGAGTGAAACCACCGTTAGATTTTTTTTATTTTTTGGCATAGTGTGCTTAAGAGACGAGAACATAATAATGACGATTAATTAGGATGTCCTATTACCTAAATGATTATATATGAAATATAGAGAAAAGCACCAACAAAAATAGAGGTACTGACCATGCTTTCAGAGGGCCCATCTTTGTCATTCTTGCCAGGGGTCTATATATCACAAAAAGAAAAGACAGCAAAAATATTAACTCATAGGTATGATAATACAAGTACTGTGGTTAGTGCTAGAACATAACCATCACAAGCAAGGATTTGAATCCTGGGTAGTAGTGCCATAAGCCCATGCCAAACCAATGACATTGCAAAGGTTGTGTGGTCATCCTTTGGGAACATCTATGAAGCACTAGATGATATGTAAATCATAGCATTTTAGTACGAGAATCATGTCATATGCAACAACTTAGGAAGATCCACTCTAACTACTCTAAAATTATAACATAAGATGCATAAACCACATGGGACAAATGTCCATCAAAAATGTAAGATGCTGATATATTATGTTATAGTTGAAGTCTAATTCTCCATTCTCTGGCTAATTGAATGTAGGTGACTGAAACATATCAGCTAGTTAGATCTAAACTACCACTCTACGAAGAGCTAAGAACCAATAGCTTGTATCATTAGAGCAACTACATTAAGATTACAATAGAAAGCATCTATGCCATGGCCAAATGTCAGTCCAAAATGAAGGACGCTAAAGTAACTTCTCCATTTAGTTTAATCTTCACCACTAGAAGTTTGCCCATATTTTTTGTTCCATGTCAAGCCCTTGTTCTGTACATAAGAATCTAGGTGATGGAAACATATCAGCTAGCTTGGAGAAGAACCACCTGGAGATCGCTATTAGAAAACCACTAAGAACACGAAATTAGGTTAAGACAAATTAAACTAAAATTGACCATAAAAATGTATTCAGGATAGATATAATTCATGGACGTGATGATAGGTGAGAAATCCTTTAATCACGCAGAACCTGTATGGATTTCAAAGTGTCATAGTCATCATAACCCCTTGCCACGAATTCCTAGAGACATAAAAGGGAAAAAATGGATGATCAAGCTAGATGTTGATTGCAAAGTTGAGAACATCTAATCCCACAAGCTCACGAAGACACTTCTTCCAAATACTAAGAAGCTAAAGATAAAACTATTCAGAGCATGGTTTAATGTACCAACCAATATAGTGCGAAACGAGCAATATTGTTAGGACCCTAGCTTGGATGGTTCCTAAGCCTAATAATTCAGGGAGTCAATAAGGCCTTGAGTCATGTAATATCTCCTAATCTAGCCATCATCCCCCTTGATTAAGGAGTCGGCTAAGGTTTGAGGAGGAGTCCTCACTAGGTTAGGAATTCCAAGCCGCCGCCCCCTTTCCTTCTTGGGTTGGTCGGCTAGGGTAGAGGGGTGAAAGAGGTATTTCACTTGAGATAAGAGTCTCTAGAGGGTTAGGGTTTGGAGTCCTATATAAAGCATGTAGCCACCACCACTTTTAATCAATCAGAGATCTCTTTTATTTCAGCCTTGTGGCCGACTACCTAGGAGGGTGGAACCCCTAGCGTTCCAAAGGAGTTGATCCCCTTCAGGCGATCAAACTGCGATAGAATTCTGCGGGGTTCTATCATTTGGTATTAGAGCAGCGATCTTGGTGCCTCACTGCCCTTCCAACCACCCACCATCATCCAAGCAATTCCCACAATTGCTATCTTCATCGCTGACTCCACCGTCATCGTCTTTTACAGCAGATCCACCATCTGTTGCCACTACTACAAATTGCATCAGGATCTGGTATTGCCTCTATCGCAAAAACCTTACTACTACTGCAATTTCATATCCAAAAACCCAAAAAAAAAGAGCTTTCATCTATTCCCTCGCTGCAAATACTCATCGTCGTAAAGTCGCTATCTTTATGAACAAAAGTATGCAGCAAGAGTTTTCAGCTGCACACTTGCTGCCAAAAACCGACCTGGCTGCCATCTTTTTCTGAAGAAAACTTTTACATACTTTTTGCATCGTTTCAGCTTTTATCTACATCAGATTTTTCGTTGAAATTATCGCTGAAAACGTCCATAAACTGCTGCAACTTTTCGTCGCAAAACTGCCGAATTTTTTCGACGAGAATTCTGCTGCCAAAATATTTGTCGCTATTCTTCTGCATTGCTGCCGAGATTTCCTTCTATATTTTCATCATCTTTGCTGTCATCAGCACCGAATTCTTGCCATCAGTTCCCTCCACAAAACATCAGTTTACTGCTGGAACTTTCGTCGAGAAACTGCTGTCTCTTCGACGAAAAATTCTGCTTCCATATTTCAGCATCTATTCGCTACATACCCTACCGATCCTTTTCAAACTTGTTGCCGCCATCAACAGCAGTTCTAAACCACCTCTCTGACCTTAAGCCACTGCCATCATAACCTCCATAACACCTCCAAACAGCAGCACAATCCGCATCTTAAGCCTACTAAACCCAAACCGCAGCCTTCAACCTTCAGTCCACCAATCTTTTGGCCACCAAATTTCCGTTTTCTCTTCAACCGCATGCATCGGCTGCCGTAGCAAGACAATCTCTCACCGCCATCCGCCTTGGTCACGGCGGCGATCTCTCGCGTCGCCTTGCTCGGGCGGCGATTTGGTCGTGACCATCGGTGATCTCTCGCCAATACTCGGCGATCTCTCACGGTGAGCTCTCTTGTGGCGGCAATCTCCTGCGGCCAGCAGCGATTTGGTAGGGGCCAGCAGCGATCCCTCGCTCCACAACATAGCCAGCAGCGATCTCTCGCTACACAACATTGCCAGCAGTGATCTCTCGGCACCTGGCGTGGCAGTGATCTCTCGCGCACGCCGCCGGAATCTCTCGCGGCGATCCCTCGCCTGAGTTGCCGATAACACTGCGCCACCGCCATCTCGCTTCGCTCTGCGGCAATCTTCTAGCCGCTACCCTTCCTTCAGCCTCATCTTCTTCCAGCTACCAAGCCGCGTCGCCAGCGCCCACCATCTCCGCCTGCATTCCACGCAATCGCACCGCAGCCGCAGCCGGCGTTGCTGCTGCCTTCTTCTTCCTCCACCATTGCTGCCGCCATGTCACAGACAAAAATGTAAACAAGGTGTTCGATGAAATGTTCATGTTTGTCCGTGTCCTTCGGTGTACATACCTTGTACAACAAGTAGCGGGCTTGCAGTAAGCTTGACAGCCCTAGTTTGGTTTGCTTTGTGTCGATTTTAGCTTATAAATACGAGTGTGTCTTGTAAGCACTTGTGGGGACTTAGGTCTGTAGTCGACCTGGATCCTTTGTGTGCAACCTTTCAGAGCTTGTAAAATCTATGGTTGTAATTTGTTGTGGCTATATAACGTGCTTTTTAAAGTGTCTGTTTGTGGATCCCGTGGGAAGTGCTTCCTCTAACCCGTTTTCTCTTTTATAGGCCCTAAGGGACCCTATGAGGTTTCGGGGAGGCTGACCTTTGCGGATGGACACGCAAGGGTGCAGCACGACTTAGGCAAAACTACCTAAGGTCGTGACATTTTGGTATCAGAGCGGGATAAGCACACGTAGAAACACTTGTCATGCAAACGTGGGGGACTTAGCTGGGCTACGTGGCGAGTAACTAGCACGCACAACCATTTAACGGAAATCGACATTGAGATGTAGGGAAAGGAGCCACTCAAAGGAGCAGGCATCCAGGTTTGGCATTCAGAGGAATGGTCAACCCTTTATGCAAGAGGCACCATGAGGACAAGCAAGCTAAGAAGAATGCGTAGCGCACAAAGGTTGGGATGGTTGAGTTCGAGCTACGGCTCGACGTTGGCAACCAAACTTGACGGTGCTTAAGGCAAGTGTGGCGCTTGGTAAAAGATGAGACCATGCAAAAGTGGGATGTGTTGTACAACAACCGAAAGAGTTGTGTAAAGCTCACAGAGATTAGGAAAATTGCTAACTCAAAGAATTCGGTACTCATGCAAGGGCTTGTATGCGAATGATGGAGTGTTCGTGGCCATCCCAAGGTGACCAGGACTTGGTGCCATGGAGCACTGAAACTTTTTTTTCGACATGGAATGGATACGTCCGCAGGAGACTGAAGTGTAAAACAAGTTCAACACATTGCTAGGCCTTGAAGGGTGTAGCGGGGGCTGTATTGGGGAAGAGTCGCAATCCAGCAAGCGCATTTGCTGGGGTAGAGCCATACACAGATTGTTTAGTAAGACGGAGTAGTCTAAGGGGATGGTGGTCTCCGAGACTTCCAGAGGGAAGAATGCAAAGAGGAAAGTTGCTCCAATTGGATAGATATCCAAGAGGCATAAGTCCTGGTTCTCCAGAGTGTCACAGACTTAGCTGAATTTGCCCAAGCCGTGCGACACCCTAGCGGCACTCTCGAAGACTTAGCTGAAATTGCCCAAGTCGTGGAGCAATCTTGCCCACTGTTTCGGACTTAGCTGAGATTGCCTAAGTCGCATGGCGTTATCGCAAATGGTTAGCCCACTTGCAACCTCGTGCGGTCCCGTAGGACCTGCAAAGAAGAAGTTGATTAGCTTAGAAACGAGCGACAAACAAGTCCCGACATCTCGCAAAACGGGAAGGTATACAAGCAATTCGTCGAACATCTTGAGTGCAGTAGAGAAAAGAGAGAGAGAACAAACGGTTGTAAGAACGCAGAGTCCACAAAGCGGTTCCCAAGGTATCGGACGAAAACAAGTTCAATTGTTGATGAAAGCCTCGCGACATATACGAAATCCCATCCAGTGCTACGGGGTTCCAGTCTTGAAATGGTGACATTTCGCCTTCGGTAGTGACACGAAAAAGACCTAAAAACAAGGTTGTTTTGGCTTCGCGTAGCGAGCGATCGTTTTGCAGCCTTCTACAATACTTTCGCTCACATTTCTTAGCTAAAAACACAAACTCAAGGCAAAACAAGTTGCCAAACATCATCAAACAAGCGATGAGCGGTTGAGCAAAGATGTTGCGGTTGACGATGATTGACATTCTCCTCACTTAAATTGTCGACACTTGTTAGTAGGCTTTGGCGGCTTCGTGTAGGGCGTCTTCTGGCTCCCAACTGGCTTCGCTCGAGGAAGCTTTTGCCACTTCACCAAGTACTCGATTTGCTGCGCTCCATTAGGTAGCTTTGTCTTGCGATCCGCTATAATGGTTTCAACTCGCTTCTCGTAAGAGGCTCTGGTGGGAGGTAGTCAAGTTGGAACATTTCGAGAATCGTCTTACGGATCTGAGTGGTAGGCTTTCAATTTGCTCGCATGAAAGACGTTATGAATTCTGAACCAAGCTGGCAGTTGCAACTTGTATGAGACATTGCTTACCCTGCTAATGATTGGGAAAGGCCCTTCATACTTGCATACCAATCCTTTGTGCACTTTGTGCCTAAATAATTGGAGTGATGCTGGTTAAAGCTTCACCAACACCAAGTCGCCAACTTTAAACTCTTGTGGTCGCCTTCCCAAGTCTGCCCACTTCTTCATCTTTTTGGCCGCCTTCTCCAAGTAAGCCCGGGCAATATCTACATTGCGATGTCCTTCCTTTGCGAAGTGATATGCTGATGGGCTACTCCCTATAAAACTAATAACCAAGGTGTGAGGAGTCGATGGTTGTTGTCTCGTAATAATCTCGAATGGGCTCTTGTTGGATACAGATCTCCACTACAAGTTGTAGGAGAATTGGGCTATGTCCAGCATCTTCACCCAATCTCGTTGGTTGGCACTCACGTAGTGCCAGAGATATTGCTCCAAGAGCGAGTTGATTCTTTCTGTTTGGCCATCCGTTTGAGGGTGGAGGCTTGTGGAGAAGTATAATTTAGATCCCAATAGCTTGAACAACTCAGTCCAGAATCGTCGCAAGAACCGAGAATCTCGATCACTAATGATGTTGTGTGGGACTCCCCAATACTTCATCACATTCTTCATCATCAACTTAGTTGCCTCCTTTGCTGAGCAATGTAGGGGTGCAGCAATGAATGTTGCATACTTCGAAAACCGATCGACTACCACGAGTATCGATCCAAGTCCCCCTACTGCGGGCAAGCTTGATATGAAGTCCAAGGAAATGCTCTCCCATGGCCTTTCTGGTATGGGCAGCGGCTCCAAAAGTCCCACTAGCTTCTGCTGCTCTACCTTGTCCTGTTGACAAGTAAGGCATGTTCGAACATATTCCTCCACATATGTCCCCATCTTCGGCCAATAGAAGGTCCTCTCTATGAGAGTCATTGTTCGATGAATGCCCGGATGTCCTGCCCAAAGGGAATTGTGACACTCTCTCAAGAGTTCACAACTCAAGTTGTCCACTCGTGGAATATAAACTCTATTCCCTTTGGTGTATATGAGTCCCTTCTGGACCCAAAATCGTCGTGCCTTGCCCTCTTTGATAAGTTGCATCAGGGTTACTGCTTGAGGATCACGGTATAGTCCATCCCTGATCCTGGAAAGGAAGTTGGAGTGTAATTGATTTGCTTGGCCTCCGCCCTCCAACTGTACAACATTCACTAGTTCCACTTTCCGGCTCAATGCATCGGCCACAACGTTTGCTTTTCCGGGTTTATACTCCATTACCATGTCGAACTCAACCAAGAAGTCCTACCATCATGCTTGCTTTGGAGAGAGTTTCTTTTGAGTTTGGAAGTAACTCAATGCGACATTGGCTGTTCTTAGCATGAATGGTGCTCCCAAAAGGTGGTATTGCCACACTCGTAGACAGTGGATCACCGCTATCATCTCCTCCTCATGCACAGGATATCGCCGCTCGGTCTCGTTGAGATTGCGACTCTCGTAAGCCACTGGATGACCCTCTTGCATAAGAACTCTCCCAATAGCAAAGTCAGAAGCATCCGTATGGACTTCAAAAGACTTTCCATAGTCTAGTAGTCTGAGTACAGGTTCCTCCAACACAGCAGTCTTTAGGTCTTGAAATGCCACCTCACATTTGTCCGACCATCTCCAAGGCTGCTCCTTCTTTAGCAACTCCGTCAACAGAGCTGTGCGCTTCGAATATCCAACTATGAAGCGCCGATAATAATTGACGAACCCAAGGAAGGATCTCAACTTTGGCACCTTCTTTGGTGTTCGCCAGTTCGCCACAGCTTGCACCTTAGACTTGTCCATTCGGATGGAACCATTGCCGATTCGATGCCCCAAGAATAAAATTTATGTTTAGGCGAAGTAGCATTTTTCCCTCTTCACGAACAAGGTGTTCTCCCTGAGAACTTTGAAAATTGTTCGGAGGTGCTTAACATGTTCCTCAAGTGTTTGACTATAGATGACAATATCGTCTAAGTAGACGACCACAAACTTGTCCTACTCCTTGAACAGTTGGTTCATTAGAGTGCAGAATATGGTCGGAGCATTGGTTAAGCCAAAAGGCATCACCAAGAACTCGAATGCTCCAAACCTGGTCACACAGGTAGTCTTTGCATCATCACCTTCTGCAATGCGCACCTGCTAATACCCTGACCGAAGTTTGAGTTTGGAGAAGTACTTTGTCTTGCCCAATTGATTGAACAAGTCTGCAATGAGTGGGATGGGCTACTTGTTCTTCACCATCATCTTGTTGACGGCTCGATAATCAATGCATAATCAGAGGCTCCCATCTTGTTTCTTCTGGAAGAAGACTGGAGCTCCGAAAGGTGCTTTTGAGCTGCGGATGAGACCACCGCTTAGTAGTTCATCTAACTGCTTCCTCAGTTCTGCCAACTTTGGAGGGGCCATGCGGTATGGCAGTCTCGCTGGAGGCTTAACTCTCGGCTCCAGCTCAATCCGATGATCTACGCCTCTGCGTGGTGGTAGAGTTCTCGGCAACTCCGTTGGCATCACATTTGAGAACTCCTTCAGGATGTTCGCCATAACAACAAGTTCTTGAATGGCCTCCCCGTCAAGTGTCCCTAGCTTCATAGCAGCTACAAAGGTTAATTCACCTTTTCGTACCCCTTTCTTCAATTGTAAAGCCGAGATTTATTGTGGGTCCTTGGTTCCTCCTCGAGAACCGGAACCACGCAGGATCGTCGCCTCCCATTAGACAAAGGAAGTTCGGAAGCGGCATTGGCACCAACCGCGTCATGAACTCCATTCAGAATCACTTGGAAGTTGTCCATGGTCCATCAAGTTTGTGCTCTCGCTCCATGTTACGATCTTGATGGGGACCCCTTTGCTCGTCCGGAGATCTGCTTGGCCTCCGAGTTCACAGCCTTCATACGACTTGGGCTCTTCTCCAAGATTAATCCAAGTCGCTTAGTTTCACGATCGGCAATAAAATTATGGGCAGCGCTCGTGTCCACCATTGCACGGGTTGTACGACTATTAAGCTTGATGTCCATATGCATCAACTCGCTGCTTCCTGCCTTTGGTGGCTTTGTCTTTGTGTTCTCCCCCACTTGACCCTGCAATGCATTCAACAATCCTACGTCCTTGCGACGCCTCACTGTCACTACTGGATTCAGAACTGCTCGAATTAAGGGCAACGGCTTTGCCCTTGTCTGACTTACGAGGTTGTATCGATGCACTTAAAGCATTGAGTGTCTGCTTTTGCGGGCACTCCCTCACCATGTGCGGTCCTCCGCACAAGAAGCATTCGCCAGATTTTGGGGCTTTGCGTTTCGAGCTTGGTCCCTTGTGGAATCTATTCGCCCCCAGACTCCTTCGCTGGAGAGTATTTAGCTGGGCGATTTCCCGAGGATTGTTTCTTCTTTCCCGAGTCCTTTGAAGAAACAAAATCAGTTAGCCTTTCTGCGGTTGCAATTGCCCTGGCCATTTCGGTGACATTCCTCCGATGCAGTTTTTGTTGTGCCCATGGCTTCAAACCATCGAGGAAGCTGAATAGCTTATCTTTCTGGGACATGTCCTGTATATCCAACATCAGTACCAAAAATTGCTTCACATAGTGTCGAATGGATGTGCTCTGGTGGAGTTGTCTCAATTTCCTTCTTGCGACAGACTTTGTGTTCTCGGGCAAGAACAGAGTTCTCAACTCTCGCTTCAAGTCTCCCCATGTATCCACTCGACATCGGCCTTGCTGGATCTCTTCCCAACAGGTTCGCCATCAAAGTTTTGCATCCCCATTCAGATACATTATTGCTATAGCAACTTTGGTTTCTTCAGGTTCGAGCCTCGTAACACGAAAATATTGTTCCATATCGAACAGAAAATTTTCAAGCTCTTTAGCATCCCTGGCACCCCCATAGGAATGCGGCTCGGGTGCCCTGAAGCTTGGTAGCGACGCCGCGCGGGTATTATTCTCTCCCGCATTAAGAGTCCTAGTGAGCAATGTCATTTTGGCCGTGAGTTCTGCCACAACTTCGTGCAGATGTCGTACGGAGTCTTTGGTGTCCTCCGTTAGTTGGTCGACTAGAGACTCATCTCTCTCAATCCGAGATTTAGCTTCTTCTTGCGAGCTCTCTACCCCAAGTAGCCTTCGTTGGCCTTGGTAAAGTTCCTCCAAGCTCGCTTCAAGAACATCAAGGCGGGTTTCCGCCATTGTAAGTCTTTCCTTGTGGCTCTTTTTCCCGGTTAGCGCTTCAGATGCCGCCTCCTCCACTCGTGGAGAATACCCAACTTCACACTCGTCTTGGTCACTGTTGCGCTCCTCATGAGCGGCTCAAACAGTTTGCGAGAGAGTTTGCACTTGCAGCCCACCTGCGGCTGCTTGGAGCAAGGGTCCAACTTGCCCTATCTTGCTCGATTCACCACGATGTTTCACCTTGGCGAGATTATGAATCTTCTTCGTTGTTCATTTGCACGCTCGATACCACCGTCACGAACTTAGAATTTGCTTAAGCTGCGGCACCTAAGCACTCTCAAAGACTTAGGAAATTGCCTAAGTCGTGGAGCAACCTTACCCATTGTTGGGACTTAGGGATTGCCTAAGTCATGAAGCGCAGTGTTATCTGTCGAAGGGTCGGTGACTTGACCTCGTGCGGTCCGTGGGACTGCGAAGAAGTTGATTAGCTTAAAACGAGCGGAACAAGTCCCGACATCTCAAAGCGGGAAGCTATACAAGCAATTCGTGAACACCTTGAGTGCGGAGAAAAGAGAAGAGAGCGAAACAAGACTTTAGGCGGTTGTAGAGCATGAGTCCACAAGCGATTCTCAAGGTATCGGACGTAAGACAAGTTCAATTGTTGATGAAAGCCTCGTCCAACAAAACCCCATCCGGCCGGTGCCACGGGTTCCAAGGTGCTAAAATGATGACATTTCGCACCACTCGAGTTGTCACCACCGAAAAAGACCCAAAATGAAATTTGTTTTGTTTTGGCTCCAATGAGATCGTTTTGCAGCCTTCTACACTACTTTCGCTCACATTTCTTAGGTAAAAACACAAACTCAAGGCAAAACAAGTTGCCAAACATCTATACAAACAAGAAAAAGTGATGAACGGTTCGTTGAGCGAAGATGTTGCGGTTGAGCGATGACTGTTCGTGACAAGAGGGAGAATCATGTACAACGGCTCGTACATATTGAGGTGAAGTACATCAAGACAACAACTCTACAAAGCTCAATGGACCGAGCAAGCAACGAGGAGTCGTTGTATGATCTCGAATGAGGTAATGCATTGGTGAATACATTGCGAGATCAAGTGGGGGAGCGACAATGGCAACATCATACGAAGGCACACTTAGAGTCGATGTGGAAATCGAACTCAACAAAGGGCTGACCCGGGGAATGGTGGGCGTGAGGGCCACCATCAACTCAATGCAAATCGAGGAGCATAACAACTTGGGTGGAACTTAGTGAAGTACCCAAGCCGCATGAAGGGACTTGACGTAGAAAAGGGAACTTGGAGCGGAGGCACGGAGCTTTCCTTAGATAGAGGTCAAGAACATAAACTCTTGTAGAGGCAAGAATGGGATTATGTCGTTCCATGGGTTCTTCATTCTGATGGAGCGAACTCATCTTGTATGGTGCCAAAGATTAAGAGAGCTTCGTGGCACATGCACCTTATTTCCAAGATGCATTTGATAGAGGAACTAAGGTGACTTCACTTGCAGAGGTGAAGTTGGGATCAGAAGGCCTTAGCACGGGGCAAGGCCTTAGTAGTCTTGAAGAATATGCCACAGTGCTGCCATCTGAGTTGTCATGAAGAAAGTAGTGCGCAACGGAGATTGTCTGGTGGGGGATAGAGGCCCAGGATCCAAACAATGTCTGCACCAATTTTATCGAAGTCAAGGGACTTGAGAGCTACTAGGCGATGGATTGTCCTAGAGCTATGCTTCGTCCAGGTGTGACCCAAGAATGGGTAAGCGAAGGTGAATTGCCAAGGGAGCAAATAAAAATCGGAGATGGCGGAGGTCCTACAATGTGTTGGCATAGGCCATACATCGAGAGATCGTAGTCCGAGTTCATCACACTGGAATCTGAATGCAATGGAGATGTCACCAAGAGGCGACATGGTGCAGTAGATCGTGGTGGAATAGTTCGCGGCAATACAACTCATGCGGAGATGTCCCGTGAGGAACATGATCATGCAGAGGTATGATTAGGAGCTACTAGGAGCTCCACTTCAGTGAACAACACAAACGGCAAGAAGAACTATGGATTCAAGGAGTGAATGTCATAGTACCGCAGAGGTGAGTCTTCCATGTGAGTACATCGGATGAAAGCCTTGGGCATTAGCATATGGGGGCTATGTACCACCGAGGGAGAAGTCAGATTGCAGGTACCAATGAGTCCCATGGAGGGGATTTGATCATACAGAGGTATAGTTAGAGTTCTTGGAGAGTTGGACTGCTTCAGTGCTCACATTCGCTTAAGGGAACCCGGCAAGTTAGAGGATAAGGCCGAGTAAGCGAACATTGCTACCAACGAAGCTAAGGAGAACAGAATCGACGCGAGCCCTATAATAAGATGGAGGAGGCCAAGAGAGTTGCAGTCTGTCTTTCCATCGACCAAGGAGAATTGCTTGGAGAACATAGAGGTGTTAAAGCAGGTGGTCGAAAGGGCCGAGAAAGCAACGACGAACTCGGAGGGGCTCAGCTACCCAAAAGCAGAGTGTCGGTTAGAAAGGAGGTGGACTCGGAGGAGTGTCACAGTGCCGTAGAGGCGAACCTACCAATTGCGAAGAAAGGGATGCAGATGCAAGTCAATGGATAGTAGGGCCATGGGCTCGACAACACCATAGTACCGCAGAGGCGGGACTTCCGTGGAGTCATCAATCTCTTGCTCTTATGGAGGGAGAGCATTGGTCGTGAAAGGGGCCGAGGAGGTGGAGAATGTAGAGGCAAACTCCAAGTACCAGGACAAGGCAGAAGGGCAAAGGCCAAGGAACTTCATAAGACCGGTATCAACGAGCTTCTCGTGAAATAACCGAAAATGAGGGACTTGAGGTTTATACAAGAGCTCGACCAAGGAAGTAGGCGATGCGTGGTGCTGTACCTTTTCTACTCAAAGGAGTACGCAACAAAGATGATGGAGGAGATGGTACAATCCCAGAGGCGACCAGAACTATCAAAGACTTACTCTAAGTTGGGGGTAACTTTTGCTATTTTCGAGCAAAACTTCTTGCATTCCAGAAGTTCAATGGCAATAGGAAGGCGAATCATAGTAGCTAACTCAATGCAAGGAGTGCAAACACTTCAAGTGCTTGAGTATGAGCAAAGAGCTGACGAATGCTAGTAACCAGCTCAATGCATGAAGTACAACCTCGATGAGGCGAAATTGAGTAACCTTTGCCTTCTCAACTCCTAAGAGAATAGATGAATTCGAGTATCCTAGTTCTCTTACTTATCCAGCAGAGGAGCTTTGCATAAGTTTAGTGACCCTTCGAAGAAAGCTTATAGAAGACAATAGTTGTCAAATCCTCACCATTGGTAATCAATACTACTGAGAGTAGATTGTCCGCTTCATTTCCCAATTGAATGTCAATCGAAAGCAGGAGTGATATGAACCTACTTAGAAGTGATAATTAAAGTTGAAGAAGGATCAATAAGTAAATCTTGTGGAGGAAGGATCTCAAAAACTTCAAAGTCTGCGAAGCGATGCTCGTTAAAGCTCCAACAAGCATCCATCTAGTTTAAGCAACATAAGACTATTGCAATATTGGCGCATAACAAGAAAGGTCTTTTTCTTCACCAGAAGGATCCGCAGAAGTCAACAAGGATCAGCACAGCTCAGCCGACCCCACACTAGAGTTAGTCACTGCGAGTTGAAGCAGTATGGCAGATCGGAGTTCGATTACTCAACAACAACAACGGAAAGTAGTTGGGAGCCAAGAGGCGTGTTGCAACTAGAGCAGAAGATTGAAGATTTAGCAAAAGGCGAGGAGATGCACGTCTACAGCGGCTTCGATGAGGGCATCGAAGGAATAAGTGAAGGAGAATGTCACGGACAAAAATGTAAATAAGGTGTTCGATGAAATGCTCATGTTTGTCCGTGTCTATCGGTTTGTGTACATACCTTGTACAGCAAGTAGCGGGCTTGCAGTAAGCTTAACAGCCCTAGTTTGGTTTGCTTTGTGGCTAATTTCGGCTTGTAAATACGAGTGTGTCTTGTAAGCACTTGTGGAGACTTCGGTCTGTAGTGGACCTGGATCCTTTGTGTGCAACCTTTCAAAACTTGTAAAGTCTATGGTTGTAATTTGTTGTGGCTATATAAAGTGCTTTCTAAAGTGTCTGCTTGTGGATCCCGTGGGAAGTGCTTACTCTAACCCGTTTTCTCTTTTGTAGGTCCTAAGGGACCCTAGGAGGTTTTGGGGAGGCTGACCTTTGCGGACGGACACGTAAGGGTGTCGCACGACTTAGGCAAAACCAGCTAAGGCCATGACAGCCTCCCGATCCAGATTCCCTCAGCTGCCATCCTCCAACAACACAGCAACCACTAAGAATCTGCAGCATCGCTCCTTCGTGTCCGCTGCAACCTCGAGGATCTTGTAGCATCACCGCAGCTACCCCCTTTCATCACCATATTGCCGCTGCTGCCATCAATCAAAAGATCGCAACCGCCCTTTTCTCATCCTCTTATTGTCACTACTATCATCAACCTCAAGATTGCAGCCACCATCTCCAACCAGTCTATTCGACAGATTGGTGATCCTTACGTCATGGCATCGGTAGATTTGATTGGTGTCAAGTTAGAGGCTTTCGAGACGTGTATCGAAGACAAAAACTACGCGCTCTCTTCGTAGAATTCAGATTGTGCTAATCACCGAGCCCAACGAGATCACAGCAGAGGAGAGTTCAGATCGTAAAGAGAACCCGCTAGAGAAAGAGAAACAAGTGACGGACTCGTATCCATGCATAAGGATAGACTTCCCTCGATGAGAAGGCGGAGACCCGATAGAATGGATTTCACGTGCGGAGTGATATTTCCATCATCACAAGACCCCAGAAGCTTCTATGGTTACCATTACGGCCATCTATCTAGGAAGAGAAGCTACTCAATAGTACGATTAGTATAAGCACACCTATGGAATCCCAACATAGAGGCAATTCAAGAGCGGGCTGCTAATCCGCTTTGGACCGTCCGAGTACGAGGACATCAACGGTCAACTCGCAAAGATCCGACAAACCTTGACAGTTCAGGAATACCATACCAGGTTCGAAAGATTATCAAAACAAACCAATGAATGGTTTAAGAAACAATTGCTAGGGACCTTTATCGAAGGACTAAAGCCAGATATAAGAGAAGTTAAGGCACGACAACAATCTCCTTCGCACAATTTCAAGAGTAGCTCAATCAAGATGCTCAGAGCATGAGAACCACATCACAACCAGTAGCATATAAACCTCTAGCACCATCCACTTCCAACCGTCTACCTCAGCCGAAGAAATTAATAAGAGAAAAGCTTCATGATAGATCAGCAAAGGGCCTATGTTGGCATTGCTATAAACTGTGGAGCCGAGACCACCGTTGTGAAAAGGAGAGACCTCCGATGATTAAGCTCACTAAAGAACCCATACTCGAAGATGCGGCTCTCGAGTCCAAGGAGAAGGATACAGAGGAAAATTCACAATCGACCGCCCGCACCTTTCATGCTTCATTTGGCTACGCGAAACCGCAGATAATGAACGTTGATGGCCTCATCAAGCATCAACCCATCACCATCCTCACCGACACCAGGAGCCCCAACGACCTTATGAATGGCAAAGGAAAACAGGTAACCATATACAGGAAGCGAGGGAGCAAAGAAAAGACGATCTCAACACAGCGCTTGGAGAAGCTTGCTGAAATTTCAAGCACCTCCGCCGAACCTAGTCGAGTCCTTCCTACCAGATTACACGACCCCCGTATGCTAATCTTGCAGGAGGAACCATCAGCACATATTCGGCCATATTATTGCCCGCATCTTCAAAGGGCCGAAGCTAAAAAGATCGTCCAGGAAACACGGGAAACACGAATCATTCGACCACGACACTCCCTTGCAACGATACTTTATCTCCAAAAGCTTTGTCTCTTTATCTGCAAAGATAAGCTCTTCCTGAAGTGCCACATCCAGCTAAATCAGCTATGGGTTCTGATGCAATGCTCCCAAATCTCAAGCTACTTCTACTACCTCTCCCAAGAGCAAACCATGCTGCTCAAAGTCTTCCCTATAGACGACCTTCGTTCCACTACCAACAACCTCAAGAAGATCGAATCCCTCTAGCAACAGTACCAACATGGAATATGTGACTAGAAGGAGATCAAAATTCTGCAGGAATAGGAGGAAGGGATACATTTACTATTTATAAGGCCCTCACAGCCACGATGTCATCCATATCGGTCCTAGCATTACCAGATCGTGATGTGGTGTTCGAAATTGAAGCAGACAAAATAGGAGTTGAGATCGACACCACCCTCTTGCAAGTTGGCCAATCCCTAATCCGCACCAAGGCTCACCCTATACTTCAAACGAGGCTTTTAATCTATAAGGGAATACTAATTGCTACTGAAGTTTGGCATGATACAGAGCAACAGCACAAAGGAGAAGTGAAAATGAGCTCGGGAAAATGTTAGGACCCTAGCTAAGTCGGGTTCATTTATTCAAGTTGAGTCATGTTAGCCAGAGTCAGTTATAGGTCGGGTAAATCTTATCGAGTCGGTTATGAGTAGATTGAGTGGTTTTTATCTTCAGTTAGGATGGAGTCCGTTATTATTTTTAGTTAGGATGGAGTCCATTATTATTTTCAGTTAGGAGTCTATCAAGAGTCAAAGATTAGTGAAACTCTTGGTAAAGTCTTATAAATAAGGTTGTAAAACTCTTTATGGAGATCGATCAATGAGAAATTAGTTTTAGTCAAAAGGCAAAACCCAAGGAGGCAGATCCCCTTGAAGTGATCTAGGAGGCCCGATCCCCTCGAAGAGATCGTTTATCCCCCTTTTGCACCCTCTTCCCCACAATAGAACCATAAGGTTTTATCAATTGGTATCAGAGCAGCGATCCTCGGCGTTCTTAATGTGATTCCGCGGCCGCTCCTTTAGTCATCGTCATCGCCGCCGCCATCATCGTCACCATCATCATCGCCACCATCATCGTCATATTGACCACTTTATTGCAATAAAAAAAAAGAAAGAAAGAGAAAAGAAAAAAAAAAGGAAGCCGCAGCCACCCTTCTTTCTCTTCATCTCCTAAAAAAAAAAAAAGCACAGCCACCCCTCCTTTCTCCTCGTATTCCAAAAAAAAAAAGAGAGAGAAAAAAAAAGGAGAAAGAAAAAAGAAAGAGGGAAGAAGAAGAAGGGGCCCCCCGCACCTTCCCCCCTTCTTCCTCCCCTGCTCCTGCCGCCGCCTAGCGCGGCCACCGCAGCTGCCTCCCTTGCTCTCAACTGCAACAACCGTTGGGCGCTCCTCACGCTGACGCCACAGCCTCCTTCCTCTCCCACTATCGCAACCCTCGCCGGACTGCCCTCTTCCTTTCCTCCTTTACTCCGCTCGACCCCGCCTCGTTCCATCTCCTCGCCTCGCGGCCGGCTAGCGACACCTCTGCCGCTTGCCGGCTAGTGCCGCCTCTCTGTTCCCATCTCTGCTCGCGGCTAGCGCCGCCGCCGCCCATCTACCGCTCCGCCGCCCAGCGCCGCTCTCGCCCATCTTCCTCGCTCGTTGCCGGCCACGCGCCTGCCGCCTTCCTCTCCTCATCTCGCTAGCCACCGCTGCGTGGCAATCGCTCAACCGCCTTCTTCACCGCCTACCACCGCAGATCTCGCCTCCTGCCACCCACCACCGCTTCACCATTGCCCTCTCCCTCGGCTACTTCTTCCTCCGCCGGCCACCGCAGTTCCTCCCCTCTTCTTCATCACCGCCGGCCATTCCTGCCATCTCCCACGATAGCCGCTGCAACCCACTACCGCAACCTCCTTCTCACAACCGCCTGTAGCCCTCGGTCGCACACACCCACACGGTCATCACCTCTTCCTTGCTTTTCCCTTCCTCCCTGCTCCTCACCTACCACCGCCGCCACCCGTTGCCGCCGCCACTCTTCCCCGCCGCCACCTCGCTGCAGTGCCGCCTCCTTCTTCCCCGCCGGCGACGTGGCGCCGCCTTCCGCCGCCGCAGATCCGTGCTCGTTGCTGCCGCCGCCGCCCCGCCTTCCGCCCCGCCGCTCCCACTTCTTCCTCGCCGGAACCCGCTGCCCCTCTTTGTTGTCAACATCTCCACAACCATTGCCCCCCCTCCACGACGCAAACTCATGCCCCTGACTCGACAGCAGAAAAAAGAATTGAACATCACTGATCTACAATCCTACACAATGACTACATATGAGATACTTGATGCAAGGTTTAAAGCCTTCGAGGCTCGCATGGAAGACAGATTTTAAGAACTCCGCGAAATTAGAAGAAGCCAATCACAGAGTCCCAAGAAAACTCAACATAGTGAAAGTTCCAAAGGGAGTCGATCTGAAAAATATGATCAAGGGCATGACACAGGATACACACGCATAAGGGTGGAATTTCCCAAATGGGAAGATAAAAACCCGATTGTTTGGATTTCACGTGCTGAAAGATTTTTTCGTTTTCACAGGACTCAGGAGGAATCCAAGGTGGAGATCGCCTCCATTCAACTTGAAGGAGACGCGATCCAGTGGTACGATTGGTACGAGCATACTCATAGAGAACCATCTTGGGAGCAATTCAAAAGCGGACTTTTGATTCGCTTCGGACCATCGAAGTACGAAAACATGGATGGACAACTTGCTAAAATCCGTCAGACCTCTACCGTACAAGAGTACCAAAGAAGATTTGAGCACCTCTCAAACCAAACCCAAGACTTATCCGAAAAACAACTGTTGGGAACATTTGTTGAAGGGCTCAATCCAGAGATTCGGTGCGAAGTTAAGGCTCGACAACCTCGTACCGTGACGACTGCCATATCATTCGCTCGGATACAAGAAGAAAAGCTCAATAAAAACAATCGCAGAAATAAAAGCATAAATCAACCAATAGCAAGCAAGCCGACAGCCCCACCTCCCTCCACTCCAACCCCTCGAAGACTTACCAGAGAAGAGCTCCAAGAAAGGTCAACAAAAGGGTTATGTTGGCATTGTGATGAAAAATGGAGTATAAGGCATCGATGCAAACAGGGACATCTCCTGATGATAGAACCAATTAAAGAGGAACCGGAGAATGATGATATGGACTTTGACCGAGAAGGTACAGATTCGAACAACGCTATTGGACCTTTCGTACATACAGTACATGCAATCGTAAAATACTCTAACCCGCAAACCATGAAAATCGAGGGAATTTTGAAATAACAGCCTGTTACTGTTTTAATTGATACTGGTAGCACTCACAATTTCACGGATGTATTAATCGATTGGCCTATCAAATTGAAGATTGTGATTTGAAGTTAAGGTTGCTGATGGTCGAATTCTAATTTATAATAGTAAGTGCTGGTGGTACAGGGCCAAGAACTACGGGTGAATTTCTTTTTGATACCCCTGGAAGGCATCGAGATAGTGCTTGGAATTGAATAGCTGTCAACCCTGGGTGATGTCACCTGGAATCTTTCTAAACTAATTATGAAGTTCCTTATTAATGGAAAGCAAGTGATCCTCAAAGGAAGACGTGGAAGCAAGATCACAACCGCTAGTAACCATCGAATAGAGAGGCTTCCTCACAAGACTTCAATGACGGCTGCACTAAAAGGCCGACCTATTGCCTACACGAAGTGGAGACCTTATTTGATTAATCAAAATATTGTGACACATGGCAAATATCCTGAACCGAAGTACCCCCGAAGTTCGATATAACTCAGCCTTGAGGACAAGGCTGATTTGAAGAGGGTGGGTCTATTAGGACCCTAGCTAAGTCGGGTCCATTTATTCAGGTTGAGTCATGTTAGCCAGAGTCAGTTATGGGTCAGGTGAATCTTATCGAGTCGGTTATGAGTAGATTGAGTGGTTTTATCTTCAGTTAGGATAGAGTCTGTTATTATTTTCAGTTAAGAGTCTATCAAGAGTCAAAGATTAGTGAGACTCTTGGTAAAGCCTTATAAATAAGGTTGTAAAACTCTTTATGGAGATCAATCATTGAGAAATTAGTTTTAGCCAAAAGGCAAAACCCTAGGAGGCAGATCCCCTCAAAGTGATCTAGGAGGCCCGATCCCCTCGAAGAGATCGTTTATCCCCCTTTTCCACCCTCTTCCCCACGATAGAACCCTAGGGTTTTCTCAGAAAATCACGGCTCCTACCTACCTCAGACTCGGATCGGGCTCACACCACCGGGGTCCTTATCAAAGGGCAACCCTCATTCCAAAAGAAGGCCCGACTACTATAAAAGAATAATTACATGGCAGCCCATGTAAGAACAAAACATTCCCCCGACAAACACCGGAGCAGAAGAAAGTTTATTGTTGAAGATCAAGTTTCCCTTCAACCCAAGCCCCACCAGCAGGAAATTCGAGCCTCAAGTGGTCTCCCTGCTACTTTGGACCTTGGAAAATTGGGGATCACATTGGGGTCCTAACCTAGAGATCCGATCTACGAACCAAATCAGAAATACAGCTGATCCTCCAAGTATCCCACCTCAAATGGAAGTTTAAAATGGACTACTCAACCCAGATACATCCAACCGACACCCACGATGAAGAGGAGGCCCAAGTTCAACTGATGATCGCATGGAACACAGGATCGTGGCACATCACCGTCCAGTCACTACTGTTGATGCTGGACCGCAGGAGCAAGATGCGCCTACTACAGGGGCCACGAGGGAGCCTCATAAGGAGTTGTAAATCAGAACCCGGAGACATGAAATCTCAGTCTTGAGGATAAGGCTGATTTGAAGAGGGCGGGTCTGTTAAGACCCTAGCTTGGATGGGTCATAAGCCCAATAAGTTAGGGAGTCAATAAGGCCATAAGTCATGTAATATTCCCCTAATCTAGCCATCATCCCCCTTGATTAAGGAATCGGCTAGGGTTTAAGGGAAGAGTCCTCACTAGGTTAGGAATTCCTAACCGCCGCCCCCTTTCCTTCTTAGGTTAGTCAGCTAGGGTAGAGGGGTGAAAGAGGTATTTTACTTGGTATGAGTCTCTCTAAGGTTAGGGTTTGGAGTCCTATATTAAGCATGTAACCACAAACACTTTTAATCAATCAAAGATCTCTTTTATTTCAGCCTTGTGGCCAATTACCTAGGAGGCTGGAACCCCTATAGCGTTCCAAAGGAGTTGATCCCCTTCAAGCGATCAAACTATGATAGAATTCTACGGGGTTCTGTCAAATACGTATATGTCCGTCAATTAACCGATACATATATCAGTATGTTTCTAACATTGTAAGGGAGGGGCATACCGATTTCTAGCCGATAACCAACTGATATTTAGAGCATTGTTTCTAGCCTGTTACTGATTGATATGGGTTAACAATCAGATACTGATCAAAATCAGGTCAAATCATGTCCCAACCAATGGGCCTATTTTGACCTTTACATCTTCCTCCCTCCCTCTCACTCACTCATACTCTTGTCAGATTCTCAATTGTCTAATCTTCATAATTGACGATTAGTATAAATCAACCTCTTGATTTGGATAAAAGACGGATTGGAAGTCCATATTGAATTTCTCTCTAAATTAAAGGTATTTAGCTTCTTTCTATATTTTATTTATCATTTCATATAATTAGAAGCTTATTAATGCACATTAGGAAAATTAATAGTAATAAAGATCATTCTCTTACATTTAGGCCCAAATTCTCTTATATTTAGGCCCAAATTGAAGGTCCGCCAGTTCTGCGTGCGGACCGCCACTCGGCGATTTCGAAAAATCGACGATCGATTTCGACCGTCGACGGTCGATTTCGGCCGTCGGCGGCCGATTGAAGAAGAAACCGACCGTCGGCGATCGATTGAGAGATAAATCGACCATTGGCGATCGATTGAGAGAGAAATCGATCGTCGACGATCGATTGAGGAAGAAAAAGGGAAGAAGAAGAGGAAAAGAAAACAAAAGAGAAGAAAGAATACCTCGCCCGCGCGCCATCCTCGCTCGCCTGCCGTCGCCACTTGCGGGCAACGGACCGTGCAGATGGCGTCGCCCACCATTTTTTTAATATTTTTAATATTTTAATATTATATTATATTATAAAAATATTATATTATATTTTAATACCAAGCAGTATGCATTGTGTATACCGCCCGGTACAGGTACCGACAATATGTCAGTACATCGATACGGACCGGTAAGTCAACCCTTTCATAATAGTATAGGGGTAGTGTCGATGATGTTAACTCAAGCCTTTAGGCTAGCATCCATATATCATTGGAGCATCAACACGTGGACAAGGAGGTCACTACTTTGCAACAAACTTCATTGCTTTGAAACAAGGTTCGCCATACCGGTCCATACCAGCATACCGAGCTCAGCTTGGTATGGTATGGTATGTCGATTCTGAGCAGTATGCACAGGCATACCGCTCGGTATATATATAATATAATATAATATAATATAATATAATATAATATAATATAAGTTAAAAAATAAAAAAAAGGCAATGTCGCCTCGTTCCTTCTCCCCATGCGGGGAGACGTTTCTTCTCCCCACGCGGGGAGAAGAAATCTCCCGCGGGCAACGGACCGTGCAGGCGAAGAGCCGCGCCGAACTCTAGGTTTTTCTTCTCCCTCTTCTTTTTCTCCCTCTTCTTCTTTCTCCCTCCCTTGGCTAATATCCCGAAATCTGACGGTACCATTACCACCACAACAACGTGACGATCGAAATCGATCTCGATCAATTTCGGTGGTAACGGAAATAACCAATCGACGGTCGAGATGGCGGGCAATCCATGTTGGTCAAACCAGTATGTACCACCCGGTACAAGCGGTATCGATGGGTATTCAATTCCTTGCTTTGAAATCCATTCAACAAAAAAACTTAGACTAGAGTCAATGTTCACATCATCAGAATAGGTCAATTCTCAATATTCAAATTCATTGGATGAAAAAAAATTGGAGAAGTACATCAGGTCTAATGGATTATGGGGGTTGCCTTCGAGATTCTTAGAGCAATCAAATGACTTTACGTCATCCTTTAAAAAGTTAACATGGAGAGGATGCCATAGATGGGCTAAAACCAAGGAGGAGATCCAAAAAAATTAAACGATAAGCGGATGATCAATCAATATATCAAGAACGTTGGTTGTAGGTGTAGCGCCCATATGGATCATATTCTTAATACAGGTAAAAGAAAATCCAAATTCATACTTAAAAATCATACTGGTCCCATGCCAAACCAATACATATGGTCAATACTAGCGTATTGACACTGCTAGGGTAGAAAAAGGAGGAAAGGAAGAAAGATGAAAAAGAACGAAGAGGAAAAAGAAAAAGAAAAAAGAGGTTCAAGAAAAAGGAAGAGAGAAAAATGAAAAAGAGGAGGTGGTAGAGGAAGAAGGAAGAGGGAATAGGCATACCGAAAAGATATGGATGACCAAAGGAGAAGAAGAAAGAGATGGATGCCGCATGATAAGCGACAAGTGGTGCACATAGGAGGATCACAACTCACGAAAGAGGATAAGAGGGTAGCGGTCTCAAAAGATATGAGGGTGATGAGCTCAAAAGAGAAGATGGTGTGTACTAATTCATGCTTGGACCATTAAACACTCACCATTACAAAATCACAGCCTATGCACCCAACTATACAAGTACCACATCAATCTGATCGGCAATGGACCGAGACATGCAATTTTGCCCGCCATTATTTGTTTCTCTACACCATTCCATGAGCAAGTTTTAAAATCTCACTCATGTTGATATTGTTTGTCAGTATGATTCCAGTAGTACAAACCTGGGGTACCAACACTATATACGTATCAATGGGTCTGTAGACCTTGTACCACTCGGACTAGAGGAGAGAAGAGCAGCGGAAGAAAAAGAGGAAGAGGAGAAACGGAGGAGGTTGAGTGGCAAAGGAAGAGGAGGTACAGGGGGTAAAAGGGGAGTAGGACATGGAGGTATACTGGAGGACAAGGAGGAAGTAACAAATCTTATAAGGATGTGACAATAAGCTATAGGGTGGTAGAGGAGACCATAGCAATAGTGATAAATGCATGAAAGAGAGAGAAAGGAGAAGAGTATGAGAGAAGAGAAAGAAAAAACATTAAAGAAATAGTCGCTTATCAAAAGTTATCCAAAACATAATGCATTGGTGGTTACATAAAGTACTCCGTCCAAAAGATAATGGTGGTACCAGATGGTACTCCTGGACTAGTAATTTGCATACCGATCATATAAGTAAATATTGATTAGTACCAATTTGTATGGTGGGGATTTTCTGCCTTGTTCATATCTCACAAAACTTGTCGTGACACCACATTTTGACCCAAAACAGCAATCTTAGACCAGTAAGCATAATAAAGAGGAAGGAATGAACATGGTCGTTTTAAGACTTGAACAGGGCATTTTATGTCCTAACCAAATTGGTTGGGGTCGATAACTCACTTATTCCTAAATGGTCATAGTTTCAAGTTTTGTGAATGTATTGGAATTTTCACTTATGTCCATCTCACCTTTGCATTATTAGAGGTGACACTCTATATAGCTCTCATTATTCTCTTTTTTTTTTTTCCTTTGTTATGCTTCTAGCACCCTTGCGTGAACACCACAAGTTACCACATTGTACTAGCAACATATCTAGGGCCATGTAAGAGCTGAAATTGGACAATTGGACCATACAAAAATAACTCATTTCAAGGTTTGACTTACTGGTCTATACCGGTGTACCGACATATTGTTGGTACTGGTACGATACCGATACCGAGTGGTATGCACAATGTGTACCACCCAATATATTAAAATATAATATATTTTTTATAATATAATATTAATATATTAAATATATTTTAAAAAAAAGAAAAAGGGCGACGTCGCCTCGATCTTTTCTCCCCGCTATCTTGGTGAAACATTTAACGAAGGAAGCGGTGCGCAACAAGATTATGCTAGGGGTATAGGCCCAAGATTCAGACAAAGGCACATCAATTTCAACGAGATCAGTGAACTTTGAGAGCTGCTAGGCAACAAACTATCCTAGCGTTGTGCTTCGAACGAGTGTGACCCGAGAGAGATGAAGGTTGATTGTCAAAGGAGCAAACACAATTAGATATTATGGAGGCCCTATGATGTCCTAGTAGAGGCCACATATAGAGAGAGCATAGTTTGAGTTCATCCCATAAATATCAGAATGCAATGAAAATGTCACTAGGAGGCGATGTAATACAACGGATCGTGGTGGAACAGTTCGAGACAGTACGACACACGGGATAAGTCTCACATGGACTTGATCATATGAAGATACGATTGGGAGCTCCACTTCGATGAATAACATGACAACAAGAAAGGCTACAGACTTAAGGAGTGAATGTCATAGTACTATTGAGGTAATTCTTTCATGCATGCATCAAATTTTATATTGGATAAAAGCCTTAATCGGCCGCTAACGGCCGAAATCGACCGCCGACGATCAATTTTTGGTGGTACCGCCCGGTAGCGAGCGGTTCGCGTACCGGCAACCTGGCGAACCGGTATGTATCGCCCATACCGAGCGGTACAAGTCGAAATTGCAAACTTTGACTCATTTATTCTTTCTCGGTGGAAAAAGAATAATCCAACACATAAGGCTCCCACTGATGCCAGGTTTAGAAAAGGTCAATACATGCAGTCTTATGCTTACTAGCAAATATGATGCATCTGTGATATGAAACTTAGTCACCTAGATCACAAAGAAGCAACAATAAACTTACACCAACAATTGCACTCTTTTGAAGCTCCAAATAGTAAAATAATACTTTAATTAACAAGGGAAAAAAAAGAGTTCCCTGAATTAAATGAAAGAATTTACATCAAAACATATGCAGTCACCTAGCTAAACCAGCTGATATTTAGCAGACTAAGCAACATACCTTTAGAAAATCAAACAATATGAGACATTGAACAAGGATATGGCGGCGAAAACTGGGATCTTTCAGCTAGAAAAGGGAAATGGTTAACCAATGAGATCAAACTAACAATTTAAAATAGAAGATACATTGGAAAAAAAAACAAGATACACTTCTGACATCACTTGGTCAAACACCCATCTGTGGGATGAGACCAAATACTCTTCCCAACACCAAAACAACTGTGCCAAACTAAGTGCATGTCATTATCATCTACCTTATTAATTTTGTAGGTTTTTGACACGGTGTTTGACCAAGTGAGCACCAGAAGAATTTATCTTAACAGTACATCCCAATAAAATTTGCTCCAACATATCACCTCTAGTCCCATTAATTTACTGCTTGTCAAGTACTTGATGTTGAAAACAGCATCCTCCTGTTCTTGCTCAAGATTATTCACATTTCCATCATCATCATTAAGAGGCTGAGCTTCAAATGTGTCCAACACAACCTAAAAACTCAAAACATAAATCACTAAAGAGTTCATAGTTATGCTGTCTTGCAATTGAATACATTTTTGCCAAAAATGTGAGAGGCGATGTAAAGACAGATAATCATTAAAAAGAGGCAAAAAGTATACCATCAAGTTAAATGCGAATTTTTGCCATTTGGATGGTGCAAGGGTTGTTGAAGTTGGATTACTAAAATGCTCCTGGTTAGAAAAGGAAGGAAAATAACATGGTTAACTCAGTTCATTATTGGCCATACAATCCTTTAAGTCTTAGAATAGTACAATAAGAAAAAGTGAAAATGCTCTTACTAGCAAGAAGAGAAATCTGATGGACATATTAATTGTTTAGATAGTCTAAATATCATTGAAGGTTTCTTATTTTAATATGGTAAATTCCAATTTCAGCATACATTGGCAAAATTATATTTTGATTAAGGTTTTAGGAGTATCAATACTCAAGTGACAACCAAGTTGATGAGAATATTTAGGAATCCATTTACTAATAGACAAAGTCAACAAACTACAAAGGCATATTATATGATGCAATATCCACTTTAATTAAATTTAATGGGCGCCAAAAATTATTTTTGACAGGTGCATAGTGGGGTCTCCCACTTTTCCAAACTTCAATTATGAATAAACAAAGAAATCCACTATTTTTCATACAACCAATTGATAAATAAGTATTTCAAAAGGATACACCATGCCAAACTGAAATAATGTGGTGCAACCCAACATTCGAGGTACCCGCAATGTACCATGGGATCTACGATGGGGAGGTGTCTAAGGTAATGCTTGTAAAAAAACCATGGATCTTGGGGAAAATCATTGTAGTATCAAAGGCAACCTAAATTAGAAAGGCTAATAATTATAATTAAGATCAGCATATCATTTACAGACACTCCAATTTTCCATCTCTACATACTTGGCAAACTATATAGTTGCTAACATGGTTTACCTCACTAGTTCGTACTAGTGTACCGATCGGCCATCGATATGATATGTACCGAACCATACTGATATACCGACATATGGTGGGGCATACCAACAAACCGATATGTACCGCGCAAACCAATCCCTTATCGAACCAATATGTACCACCCATACTGGGTGGTACGCCACAGTACAGTGAACCTTGGTTGCTAATATCAACAAAGTCCAAAGAGAAGAAATTGGAAATGCCCACAAAAGCACCCTCATACTAGATATTACTAAAATGCTAATCCAAAGCCAAATAATGTAATGTGCAAAATTCCTAGTCTACATAACTAAACCCTCAATCTTTTATTAGGCTTTTACCTTATTAATATATTGGCAGAAACCAACTGCTTGACAACTTTATTCACTTCAAAAAGTTCAAGCAGAATGAAAAGGTTTATGCCACAGTGTTCATCAAATATTGAATCAAGACATTTAAAAAGGCTATCAATGAGTCCTTTATTATATTTGATCAGATCTAAGGTTTGCATTACCGACGCATACTGCTCAATATGGGTGGTATGTATCGGTCCAAGAGGATAACGGTACGCAAACCGCCCTCTATCGGTCAATACTGATGTCTTGACTCTGTATCAAGTGATACAGGGTCTATACCAGACAATAATGGTCAAAATCTGACCGTTACCAACCTGTACCGATCGGTAATGCTCCGATTTTGATCCTTACTGATCAAGGGCTGAGATTGCCCTATTTCAAACAGTCAATTTGACTGTATGAGTCTTAGAAAAGGATTTTTTAAATCCTTTCCTCCCTTTTCTTTCAACTCATTTCACTCTCTCAATCTTTTAAACTCTCATACTCTTTTTCACTCACATCTCTCTCTTATTCTCGTATTTTCACTCTCCTAAACTCAACAAAGCTATAATTTGTGGATTGGATCAAATTTAGAAGGTTAATTTGGGAGGACTAAGAGTAAGAACACTCTGATCAAAAGGCATGTATTCTCTTTCTAGATTTTTAATGATTTATGAAATGATTAAGCCTATTTTATGTGGTGTATGATTTAATGTCTAATATGTTATTTGATATGTTTTTGATTGTAGAATAGTGTCAATTAGGGAGTAGTTAAGGTCTTTAATGTTGTGATTAGCATGTTTAATACTGAGTTTTTTGAAATTATACACTTAATAGGTCAAAACTTTATATTTCATGCATATTAAGCATTGGATCATATGTTTGTGATGGTATAATAGGTTTAATTAGGTTTTAATTAAGTTTTTTAATGCTGTGATTAGTAATTTTAATGATGATTGAATCGAAATTTGATCGATATTGGGTCAATTTAATATCTTTAATACCTCTTAGGTTGTTTGACATGTTTATAGAGATAAAAGAGGATTAATTACAAATTAATTTTGTTAAATATTGTAATTAGTGTATTTATTTATGATGATATCCACTATTTAATTCAGATAGTTCAATATTAACGAAAGGACGATCCGGAACGAACCACAAAGCTACTCCTCAAAACCCGAAAAAGATATGTGACACTATTCTTTCCTAATTTACATTATTTTTGCTAAAATGATACTAAATTTATATTTATTTCTAACATGATTTGCTTACCAATCCGTACCGGTGTACCAACCAACTGCCTGTAAGGCAAGGTTTTCCTTACCGAGCGGTAAGGCCCCATACCGCCCGATACATACCGATCTGGCAGCTGACTGGTACGCGAACCGACCGCTACCGGGCGGTATCGCTAAAATCGGCCGTCAGCTGTTGATTTCGGCCATCGACGGTCGATTTCGACTGTCGACGATCGATTTCGACCGTCGGCGGTCGATTGACGGAGAAATCGACCGTCGACGATCAATTGAAGAAGAAAAAGGGAAAAGAAGAAGAGGAAAAGAAGAAAGAAGAAGTACCTGGCCGTCGTCCTCGCCTATGTGTTGCCGTGACGCCACCCTCATGACCATGGGCAACTATCGTCCCTACGGGAGAGAGGCCGGCGTCACCCATTTATTTTTATAATATTATGTTATATAATATTATAATAATTTAATAATACTGGGCGGTATACACTATGCATACCGCCACAGTACCGATACCAACAAAATGTCGGTATGTCGGTATGGACCAGTAAGTAAAACGTTGCTGTAATATATATACTGAGTTGTACCGAGCATATCGACACATGATACAATAGGGTGTACTAATGTACTACCTGTACCGGCCCTCTATCGAACTGGTACATATCGCTCGTACCGAGTGATACGCTTCGGTACGCCAAACCTTGATTTGTAACTTAAAAACCTATTCTAACTTTTTTTCTATTTTTTCATGTGTTTTTAGAGGCTTTTTAGCTTATTTTGGATGTACCATTGGTACGCCTCAATACATACCAAACCAAGCAAGGCTCTGTACACCGATACGAACCGAAATTGCAAACCTTGATCAAATCTGCATAGAAATTTCCACCTAGCTTTAGTAACCTATCACTAGAAGTAGCTAAAGATAAAACCTTGATTATCCATCAACTTGAGAATGCTAAAATATTCATAAGGTTTCGATTTACTTCAAAAGTACCTCTAGCGATTGCTTAATATACATGGCTTTTATTTAATAGATTAGTCTACGTAATTACTTTCAGATTATCTAGTTCAGATGTCAATACTAGTATCACAATGTTCAGCCGATTTAAACAATAGAAGGCACAACATGCTAAACACATAGAGAGGTGAAGATATGCCCAGAAGAGGGAAAATTGAAAACCTAACCTGTAAACTCCAAAAGGTTTTGTAGAAATTGAAATCAACAGTAATTCCTGTAACATTTAATGAAAATTACACTGATAATGAGCCAAATAAAGGACATAAAACATGTTTAAGTGAAAAGGAAAGAAAAAATCAAAAGAAACAACCAACACTTTGTTTCTATGTGCATACCATCAGGAGCATCTTTCTCATACTTCGTTTCATTTGATGTGTTGAAAACTCCCTTAATATTTACAGCTGTAAAATATTGTTCGAAAAAAACCATGTTACAAACAAAAAAAAAAAGTAAATTAATTGTGGTTGGTATTGGTGAAGTTACCTGAGCGCTCTGATAGTGGGAAAAAATGGGCAAGAAACATAAGAATACGTCCACAGAATACAACATCATTTGCCTGGAAACTCTAATTATTAGTAAATCAACGAGATAACGGTGCAATAACGTTAGATTATAATGAAGAATGCTCTGACTTATCATAAACATTCCAAGAAGTCCTGAAGCCTAATGACTACTTATGAAAGTTTAAGTTATCACGTGGCTTGCTTGCATCAGTTGTGGCGTGGCATGACATGAGATGCACCATGTCAAACAATGCCATACTATGATGGCACTCACACAATGATGTGCCAAGATATGTTATTGGATCCAAGGTTTGCAATATCGTATCGTATCACTTGGTATGCTCAGTATGTACAGTCCGATAGAGGACCGATATGTTCGGTATAGTTTGGTACCTTAGTGTACCATGTGTCAGTATGCTCGATACAGCTCTGTATGATACTAGATTGCGAACCTTGATTGGATCTATTTTATTCATCCCCACGAGGAAGTTTCTTAATGACCAAAGTATCTATGACAAAAAGAAGTCTACCAAGCAAGTATTTATCAACATGGAACATTATTTGTCAAACAAAATTTGAAATTATACTTAGAGAAGGAAACATTAAGTTTTCCTTTCTTTTCTATTGTTCAGGATTTAAAAAAAAGGAGAAAGGGACTATAACCAGGATATCAATTTATGAATAGAGGATTAAATATATTCTTTTTCCCACATTATTTGTGACTGATGTAAGGTGACATTTATTGTAATAATATAATTCCATCGTCAACATATGAAATGTGCACTGATGTGAAGCTTTCGACCCTTGAAGTTAATCCTTGAACAATAGTGGTTCTAGTCAAAGTTTTTAATGACACATGTTATAGTTCATCTTGGATAATATTTACTGGTCCCATAGATGACCAGGGTAAACCGGGTGATATGCATGGTACTGGACCTGTACCAGATTGTACAGGCTCCATACCACCCAATATACCAGGTACAAGGCTGGTGCAGCCTGGTACAGGGTGGTACAGGCTTTATACCAAGTATTTTATTTTTCAGTATTTTTAGTTTTCCTTTAAACTTGATACTACCATTTGGTACACAGGTACGAACTGGTATGTTACCAGTTCGAACTAATTGATATAGTACTGGTACATGAAATTGTGAACCTCGAGTCCAGTATTATCTTTTTTTCATTTTCTATTATTCAAAATATTTTTCTTTTTTCTACATTTACAAGTTCTAGAAAAAATATTTGTAATTTGCCCCCACACAACTGTCCTACATCAAAATGAGATCTACGTGCATATAAATACAACATAATAAGAGAAAGCTGTTTTATATGTCTAAAACCTTTGACAGTCTTCGAAGGAGTTGATTGCATGTTCTGAGCATCACAAGCTTCCCTCTACCAAAAAGCTCTTGCTGCAACAAATTAAACAAGCTACTTAAACAATAGAGTAACAAATCAAGGATTCTAGTCGGATATGTAATCAGCAAAAATTGACCTTTAAACAAAAACTCTAGCTTAAACGTCCAAATTACTCACCTTACCCAAGATATCTTGCTTGCTCTCAATGTATCCAAAAATTTCTTTGCAATCCTTGATGGTCGACATCTCAGTCAAATCTTCTAACAGCTGGAATATCATACCACCTTCCACATGTCCTTTTTCACAGAGATGAAGCACAATATCTACAGGCAGAGGAAAGAAAGGAAAGGTCTCATCATATTATAGAAAATTAGCATGTGTGTCCAACATACGCATATATACAATGCACCAGACTTGGTGTAGCATCATTTTACAAAGCAAAGAATGTTTGCTGCAGTTGTCTACCAACCAAGAAAGCGTGGTATTTGTCCATGGATACTTTCTCCTTCATCAATCGTTTGGCCATATTGCATCATCCTTTCACCTGATTGAACTGCAGATGACTGGAGATGAAGATATAGAATGATGTCATCAACTAAAATGAATCCCAAGACAAATCCATGTAAAACAACTGCAACAACAGTTTTTCCATCAATCTAATCTATTTGGCAATCCACAGGGAGCGGAATCTCATTTCTTCCCCATATAATACTCATTAACATAAAGTTCAGGTGGCACATTCTAACTTAAACTCAATACCTCCTGAGTATACTAAAAATAAATAGATTTCAAAAAGGTCCCTTTGGTTGCAAACTCAAAATGAGAAACAACGGAGAGAGTTCTCCCCTAAGACTCTTTTATCCATGAAAGTGGTTTAGATGTTCTGAAAAAAAAAGAGAGCTTCTTTTCTTTACCCCTTTTGATGTCTGAAATGCAAGAAAAAGTCACTTATTGAAAAAGATACCTTGAAAAGAAGGGGAATAAAATTCAGAAGAATTTCACTTTTTTCCAGCCAGAAAAAAAAAATTATTTTTTCCTAAAAATTTAGAAAATAGTTTTCCAACCAAACAAGCATCTTAAAGAATCTTTCTGAAAGAAAACATTTTCTTCATGAACTTTTCCATGCACCCAGCACATATTAAGGTATTTAACTATTTTCATTAATTTTCAGGCGTGAACCAAAGGTCTACTAGCCCAACCATGCCCCAGTGCCAGTCTAGCATCTGCATAGTATGTGCAAGGGAGCAGGGTAACATGCCAACCAACATGAACTCATATACAATGATTTACATATAGGAAGGTGCCTAATTTAAAACCTTATAGGCATGCTACTTATCTGCTTTGCAGAAGTTGATGTGGCCAAGTGGCAATATATGCCTGTTAGAACTTAGTCAGCCATTAGTTTGCCTCACCTAAGCGGTTCATTGGCCAGGAATTATAAATTAAATGGATCAGGAATTGATACATGAGGTACTCGAAGAAAATCATAAAATCACTTTTTTTCCTTAAATGAAAGTGTAGAACTTGAACAATCAGCTAAATGCATCCTTTAGCCTAATTGTTTTACGTTCAACTAGAATTATGACAGTAATTATTTCAAATGAATTTAAGTTAAATTCAATCAATTGAAACAAGCAAACAATAAATCAGCTCACCACTAATTCCTGAAGTAATGTCCGAAGTGCATTTTCAAGGGACTGGTTCTCATCTTGGACCAGCACAGTTTGTTTCTGCATGAGTTGAAATTACAAACAAATGACTCCTTACTTGTGGCATAATAAGATATAACATAATAACATGCAGCAAATTCTGCAAACTAATAAGAAAATAAGAAATAACAGAATAAAGACATCTTAGCATGCTAGTCCAAGTTTGGCATGAATAGGCAGACATAAAATTCCATCTTAGCGACCTGAGAATCTGAGATTAATGTGTCAATATTTGCTCGATGATAGAATAGTGCAGGTAACTCATGGGCATGGGCCGTTACTTAACCATACAAGTAGTGCTCCTCATATGCCATGGAAATACTACACAGAGCAACTAGACATCCTTGTAGCCCCTTAATTTTTTTTCTAATTCTCTTTTGTTAAACACACAAACTTGGGGTTTCCTTTTGGGTTATGAAATAATTTGATTTATTTGACTTTAAGACCATTAATTTTGTCTCCAATATAAGGTATTTTGATCTATAAGCTCTCATGTACAGAACAAAATACAGAAGATCTAGGCTCAAATGTATATAAAGTGATGTTAAGGGATATATTAAGATTAATTCATAGCATCCTCTAGGACAGATCTAATTTACATGTTTTGCCATATACGACAACCAAAAAATGTAGAAAGTCAAAAGAAGCCAAAAGGGTGAATATAATGTGTACATGTACATGACAGGTTCCTGAACTTGACCCAAAGTTTCTCATCCACAAAGAGTGTTGACAAAAGCCGCTCTAGTGAGGTAAGGCGAGGCCCGAGCGCCTTGCACGACCTCCAAGCGATGTGATTCATTGAAACGCCACCTTGTCACATACTTAATTGGTTTTGCCGAAATTGTAGGGCACTCTTGCATGTCCGTCAGCAAAGGGTTAGTCTCCCCGAAAACTCTTATGATCCCTTAAGAAACTGCAAAAGAGAAGACGAGTTAGAGGAAGTGTTTTACGTAGGATCCCACAAGCAGCCATCTCAACAAACACTTGATAGGCAATGCAAATTACAAACATAGATTTCGCAAATTTTGAACGGTCGCGAGATAAAGGGTCCAAGTTGTTCCGCAGTAATGTCATGTGGGCACTTGGGGGGACCTTTGGTCACAACGGATCACTTTGGACCCTTTGTCGCACGACTATTCAAAACTTGCGAAGTCTATGTTTATAATTTGTATTGTCTATCAAGTGAGATCCCGAGTTAAACATTTCTTCTAACCTATCTTCTCTTTTACAAGTCCTTAAAGGATCATAAGAGGTTTCAAGAAAGCTGACCCTTTGCGGACGAACACATAAGGGTGTCGTATGACTCTAGCAAAACTAGCTAAGTCTGTGGCAGCCTGGGCGCTCACTTGGGTGCAAGTGGCGTAGCACAACAAATTGGAGGAGAAAGGATGAGATTGGAAGAGAAAGGGGTCCAGGTGAAAAGGAGGACACTGACCTTAAGGCGAATACAACAAAATCGATCAGTGCTCGACGCGGATGGGAGGGTAAAAAATGTGATTACATTAGAAGGCAAAAAGCTAGGGTTTTGAAGGCGGGATGGGAGGGCAGAAGTGATCTTGTTGGAAGACAAAAAGATAAGATTTTGAAGGCAACGAATGGAAGGGTAGAAGACTCGCGGGAAGGCATAATCTCTCTCCTACCTTTTTCACTTTCACGATATACCTTTTCTCAAAACGCGATGCATAATGGACGTGAGAAGCAATTAGTGCACTGTGAAAAGCAACAAGCACTGCACTAAGTACTAGTAAGTAGCACACTAGGTATTAAATCGCAATAAATAACACTCTTTCCATTACATCAAGATGCCAATCGACTCATCTATTTCTATATTTGGGTCATAAATCACCCTATCAAATGGGATTGAGCATAAATTATGAGTCAACTTAGGCATAGTGGTCAAAGAATTACATCTCGTAACATATATTTCAAGTCGGCTATGTGATTTTAATTTGATGTGGAATTTTTATTTTTATGATCATATTTATTAATTATAATATATTTTTATATTTTAATATTTTGAAGCACCTCGCTTTACTCGAGTAAGCACCTAGTGCCTCGAGCATTTGGAGACCTTGGCTCCTAGCGTTTTTTAAAATTTTGCCACAAAGGGAGTGAGTATGCTAAAACTAGTGACACATCCTATACTGGTCATTATCAAAGATACAATCATGCAAAACCCAACTAAGATTAAATGTTCGTCCTAGTTCACTCTTTGGCAATAATAAAGTACGATCTGAACCTTCTAGACTCACTCAAATCCTTCCCTACATGGACTACGGACCCCAATTCCCTAATACATAAGCAGCATCCAATACTATCCATGTCCATACATAGAGATTGATTTTGTTACCATGACTCCAGCACATAATTCTGAATCCAGTATGTTGTGCATTCAATTACTGAAGGGGAGATAAACAGTCAAAATCTAAATCCTAGGTCCACTCTTGGTTGTCATCGGTGACTTAAAAAGCGCTAGGCACCAACTTTCCAAAACGCTTGATGTGCTAGGCGCTCGCCTAAGCGAAGAGAGACACTAAAATATAAAAAATATATAATAGAATTAATAAATATAATTATTTAAATAAAAAATAATATTAAATTAAGAAAATATTAACTATAAGATCATAATGTCACATTAACGAAAGTTTCAAAATTCAAAACAATAAAGTTTTACATCATTTTTCCTGAAACCACAAAAATAATTAAAGTTAGTAGTATTAAAATAAAAATAATATATTATTAATCTAATAAATAAATAATACTATTCAAAGTATAATGTTAATATACTGTGAACAATATACTATTTATATATTGTTAACAATATATTGAGTCGAGCATGAGAAGCGTGTGAGAAGAGAAGATACTGAGGCTATTGACTGAGAGCAGCAGTATTGGTAGCGACAAGCAGCAACAACTATAGCGGTGAGAAGTAACCAACAACTATAGCGGTGAGAAGTAACAGTGGCAGCGACAGTGGAGAGCAACGACAATGGCAATGGTAGCGGAGAGAGGCAATGGCAGGGGAGAGAGGCAACGACAGCAGAAACAAATGTCGATGGCGGGAGTCGGGTTAGGGTTGCGAAAGTCACAAGGGGCAACGGAGAGTGGTTGATATTGATGCTTTAGTTGGTTCGATTGAACCAAATAATGCATATCCGACTGAACCAGACCAAATACGTTGGTTCGATCGCTGATTTAACCCAGCACTCGCCCAAAGCACCCAATGCCTAGGCTCAGCGGCGTCTGGCGGCGCCTCTTTGAAGCGCGCCGACTGGATAGTGAACGAGGCGCTTGAGCCTCGCCTCACCTGAGCGCCTTTTGAAATCACTGGATAGTTTGTCTCTTCATAAGTCAACAGTCAAAGCATGAAACTGATCCCTCACACATAAAATGTCAGAATGGTTAAATTACCAGTCAGGGTTTCAAGTTAGCCCAAATGAATATAGGACATAAGAGTGAGATATCACGGTGATTGTCACTAAAAATCCCTCAAGCACTTTCAATTAAAACGTAAAAGAAACACACATGATTCTCAAATCCTCGACATTTTTCCTTGTGGACCATGGGTTAGCATCAATTTCTTCTTTGTAACTCCACGTAAACATACCTAGATTATATAGACCCCTAATCTAGACACATAATTGATAATATTGCCAAAAATATGATGGGCATATCAATATCATAGTTTGAAATATATATCACTCAGAGAATGGCATGTGTTTATCAATTTGTAATTTTCAATTAAGCATTTAGATTTTTAGCAATCAGGCCTAGTTTAACACCAGGTTTGACTATCGGTCTGTATCAGTGTACCGAGTTTATCTCGGTACCGATAGTCCGATACGATACCGATACCGGGTGGTATGCATAGTGCATACCGCCCGATATATTAAAATATAATATAAAATTTTATAAATATAATATTATATAATATAATATTAAATATATTAAAATATTAAAAAAAAAGAAAAGGGGCAACGTCGCCTCGACCTTTCTCCCCGTGCAGGGAAATAGGTACTCCTCTTTTCTTCTTTCCTTCTTTTCCTCTTCTTCTTCTTCCCTTTTTCTCCCTCAATCGACCGCCAACGGTCGATTTCTCCCTCAATTGACTTGTACCGCTGACGGTCGATTTTTGGTGGAACCGCCCGGTAGCGGGCGGTCCATGTACCGGCAACTGATGGACCGTATGTACCGCGGGTGGTACAGGTCGAAATTGCAAACCTTGGTTTAACATCAATTTCACTTTTTACCTTTCTGAAATCAAGAAACAGACTATAATTTTGTCTTTTTCTTTGTTAAACAAAAAGCAAGCTTTGTGATGACAGTAACAAAATGGGGGATTGTTGTTTTATCAATCTCCACCTCTTACAGTATAGGATCACATAAGCTACACTGACCCTTGAGGTGCCATTGCACATTATCAAGCATTTTCTAGTTAGCAATTAGAAATGTACTTCAATAACAAAATTCTTTCACATACCTATCTTATTGGCAAATAAATAAATACAAAGCAACAGACAAAAAAGTAAAATATACTGCATCTTCCATCACAAATAAAAGTAACAAACATTTATAGAAATATTTGTTTGTCATATCAGGAAGCTATCTCAAATAGAGGTAAAAATAAGGCTTACTGAATATTGGCTATGCAATATCAAATACTGAACGGACAATTATTGTTAAATTTTTATACAGACATTTACTTTTGTATATTTATGGTACTTAGTAATTACAAATGCAGTTTAATGACAAAAATTCTGTCACATTCCTGGCTTTTTGCCAAATAAATAAATACAGAGTAACAAAATAAGCATAAATATTGCATCTTCCATCACAAATAAAAGTGCTACAATTTAATTTTATCTACCTGAGGCTTTATAGCTTCTTGAACTGCTTGAAGAGCAAAATTTTCAGGAGGGTCACCTTTCAGTAATAATTTTCTAAATACTTCCTGTCAGAACAAATATGTGACTTTAGTCATAAACACACTCGCACAATGCACTATTCTTCTTTCAAAAAGGCAGATATTAATACTTAGAAAAACAATTTATGATACTACAACAACAACAACAAGCAGAAATATGACAACTACAACAATATGAGTAATGATACTTGACAAAAAGAATGCCATCAAAAATTTAAATCAATCACAATGTATAGCTATTTGCATAACGGAACTGAATCAGAATTATCACTTGCAGGGTCTATTAAAGTAAGCGTTTGATAGTTTTAGTAGTGGTGCATTGGAAAAAAAATGAAAACTCAAAACTGACAAGCTCAGAAAATTTTATCAACTTTTTGACACTATTAAAGTGACAATTAACCATGCCTTCAACTCATTGTATGATCATTGCACTCTCCTCCAAATATGAGATTTAAAAAAATTATTTAGAGTAATTTCTTCCAGTTTTGGGCTAATACCTCCTTTACTGTCATGTGATTGATAAAAGCCCACTTAAAATTGCACATATTCCATCTAGTTAATACAAAAGTTACCTCCTTGCTTTGTCTGGAACAATCATTCTTTTATCTCAATTGAGTCACTTGTAAATTCCTGTGCATCCCTTAGTATCCATCGCAGGTATTCTTAGCTTTCAAAAGCTCATCATTACTTCAATATGCATTTTCACAATAACTTTCAGCAAATCCCTCACAGTTCTTGATTGTAATTTAGGTTAAGACCGTTACAAGCATGCTGCTCAAACTAAGTGCTCAACCTAGAGAGCCTCTTAAAGTGATCAACTTGACTAAATTACAACAGGTAGAATGAGTCTTTGTCAATTTGTTGCTCCACAAGAGAGGGTAAACAACCTAGATGACTTCTCCAAGTGAAGTGATAGAGTTTCTTCAAACACCCACCATCCTCGAGTAACAGTAAAGGTCCCAGAAAACAAAGTCAGAATACCATAATCTAGTTTTACCCAATTAAAAACTTACAACGGACTCTCCAGTACTGCCATCAACCAGCTACCTTTTTCCTTGTCAAGAACTATACAATCTGAAAAAGTTGTCAATGTTGCTGTGACATTTTCTTTTATTCTGTCTAAAATCAAATAATATCCAATGGCACTTAGAGGAAAGGGAACTTTCTTTCTTGCAGGATCTCATCAACCCTCCATCCACTATTTCTTGATTCTATTCATCTGCAAGCACCTCCCTTGATTCATTCAAGAAAAAAAAAAACCCTGATTTCCTGACCGCTTCGACGTGTAACCAAGATTCATTTCCCAAAAACTTAAAAACTATCGTCTTCACCAAGCCCTAAGTATCTCCCGTATATCATCGCTACAAAGGCATCGGTACAGCACGAGAGTCGAGAGACGGAGGGCAAGGAAAGAGTTCGAGCTCGCTTACAATGACTCGGTCCCGATCGGCGTGGCTGGAGACGGAGACGGGACCGCGCTCCTGGCCGTGCCGGTGGAGAAGGATGCGGAGGCCCGACGGAGCTTCCGCCGCCATGAGGAAGCGTCCGCAGCTGCGCTTCCACCCCCGCTTCTTGCCGTCACTTCCGTGAACTTAGTTCGGTCTCTCTCTCTCTTTCTCTCTCTCTCTCTCTCTCTCTCTCTCTCTCAGCCGACGGAGGTGCACTTGCCCTCGGCTCGAAGAGGCGGACGAGTTGCTCAAGGTGGGAACTTTAGCCCGTTACGAACTGGGTCGACTAGTTTGGATCACTTGAGCCGGCATATCGCGGACCGGGTTTGGATGCCCTGGCGGATTCTGCCAACATAATTAGCCACTTTGGACACCAACTCACGTAACTAAATAACTTTCGAGCTTGCAAGAAGATGGCTTTTAGAGTAGCTAGCCAAAATTCCAATTGACTCCATGAGATGGCGTCAACGGAAGACTTTTAACTAATGACCCAAGAACTCTTTAGCCTTCAAGAAGCTGGTTACCAAAGCAGCTAAAATTTTATTCAACTCATCGAATCGAACAAATATAAGATTTACTTATCTATCATGTGTATGAAAAAATTTTAAAACTCACTAATCGTGCAGATTACAGTTGATTAAATGGGACCAAACAAATAGAATATTCGATTATAGCCATGAACATATTTGTTGATAGGTGTCAAGTTTAAAGTATTTTAGGATATCTAATTAGATTCATACTATTTAAAAAGATCCTAGTTAGATTTAAACTATTTGATAGATTAAGATTAGGATTCTAAATTCAGATAGAAAACTGAGTTTTTAGTTAAATAACATTTATTGTTTCAAGTACTCAATATTACTAATATACCTTAATATTTTTTATGAAAGGGAAAGGCTTTTACTAGAAACACTGAGGTTTTTTTTAATGGATATAAAGCGAGTTGAGAAAACAGTTCCTTAGCATTTATACAAAAGTGTGTAGAAATATTCATTTTTTTATTTTTTTTATACAGTAAAACTTAGGTTTTCTCTAGAGAACGAGTATTGAACTACATAAGTTTTCTATTGATTTTTTGGTATGTTATCTTTAAAACTTTTCTTTTAGTTTTAAAACCTTCTCTCTCATAGTTTTTTTAGTTGAATACTGGAGTTACTCAATTAAACCTTTGGTTATTAATTGAATTAATGGATCAATTAGTTGGACCGCATGTTTAACGATAAGGAGAGATTTAGGATAAACTACTTCTAGCGTTTTCTTTGGTTGATCTACGGATGGGTAAGAGTTTAACTTGAGTCTCAGGATAGTTCAAGAGAGATATTTATTATATTCAATTATTTTCATATAGTAAAAAATTATTTTTTTTTTTGGATGTAGGTAACGAGTGTTAAACCACATAAAGTTTCTATCGATCTTTTTTTATATGTTCTTAGATCTCTAGAATTTTTCATTTGGTTTCAAAACTTCTCGAGGAGCAATTCGATCAAGGGTCATTGGTTGAACTACCGGATCAATTGGTCGGATCATATATTTAATTCAAAAATATTAAATATTTTAAGAATTATATACAGTAAAATATCTAAAATATTAAAACTAATTAAAAATAGAGTTATATTATCAATGATAAAAATGATAGTATCAACCAATATAAAGTATTCTTTTTGGACATAACCATCTAATAAGTATAAGTATCCTAAATTCTTGAGTTTATTGACATAAATATTTAAAATATCTAATGTATCTCTCACAAATATAAACATCTCAAGTACTTCATATATCATTCGTTAATATAATCATCTAAACAATTTGATATATCCTTTACAAGCACAAGCATCCCAAGTGTTTAATACATCCTTGATAGACATAAGTATATAAAGCATCCCAAGTATTTAATGCATCATTCATGAACATAAACATTTAAAAAGTCCAAGATATACTTAATGAACATATGCATTTGAAATACTCGGTAAGTCCCTTATAGATATAAGCATCTAAAGTGTTTGTTGTGTCTTAATAGACATAAGTATCTAAAGTGTTCAATGCATCCTTTACAGACACAAGCATCAAACATATTCAATACATCCTTCACGGATAAACACATCTTGACAATCGATACATTTTTCATAGACAAACATTTTTAATACCCAATCTATACTGAATATGATTCAATCCGTCAAACTTGGAGCCAGCTTGCATGATGTGAGTGGGTTGGTACCCTGATCAAATTTTATCCAATGTGAATAGATCAGCCAAGTTGAGAGCCAATTTACCTGACTTAAGTCAACATTTGAGATAAATTATGCTTGAGGTGAGTTCGACATGGTCAAGCTCAATTTAAGTCCAGTCCTGATCGTTGAAGCAAGATGTGGCTCAGCCAAATCACATTCAATCTCAACTGTTGAAGCAAGATACAACTCATCCAAATTATATTCGATCATAGCTATTGAAGAAAAGGTGGCATTCACATTCACTCCACGTCACCACACAACATATTGAAGTCGTAGTCTAAGTAGAACTCAGAGTCAAAGCAATGCCGTCAAGACAAAATCATAAGGATTCGGTGCACATATGCCTCGAAAAAGATAAGGTTCTATCTCCTTGCACTAATCTAATATCGCTAAGGACTTTTCTAACCATAACCTACTTAACCAAGGTGGCAACAACTCCTTAAGAAAGCAGGGAAGAAACTAGAAACAGGAGGAACCTAGGAATCATAGAACCCAAGAAAAACCTTCCTCCCTCGTGCATCTACCCTTAATCAGCTGAAGCAGATGGATCAGTCAATCAAGCTAAGACTCTCCTCCACCCGATGTGAAAAGAGCAAATTACATATTGCTTGATGTGGATGGATCAAGTTATTGCTCGATATAGGTAGATTCAGATTTGTACAACGCAAGCATATTTCTACCCAATGTGGGTAGACTGAGACTAGATAATCTACCCAACGTGGGTAGATTCGAAGCAATTCGTGTTAAACAATATTTACCAATGTGAGCAAATCAAGATGTAGAAGATCAACTGATGTAAATAGATATAGACATAAAATGTCTCTCCTTCAATATGAAAAAATTATTTGATGATAAGGGATATTTTGGTTGATCGATCATTGGTGTGGCACATAAGCATGTGAAAAATTATTCACTTTGAGCAATGGGCATATTCACACGATTTTGCCATTTGTGGAGATTAGGAGCTCCAAAAGGAACCTTTGAGAATAAGAGAGACTGACGGACTTATGAGCTCTTAGCTCCCCTACTTCTCAACCAACATGGGACTAAACGATCTTATCAGTGCTCCCTCTACAAGGAAGTGAAGGGCTCGTGGCCGAAGTGCATGGCTCGGGAGTACTAGTCGACCGAGGTGCACGGCTTGGGACCCTCCTAGCGCCAATATGATAAGGGACATTTTGGTTGATTGACCATTGGTGCGGCCCCTAATGTCATGAACTTAGCTAGTTTTGCCTAAGTCGTGCGACCCCTTTGCGTGTCCATTTTTAAAATTCAACCTCCCCAAAAATTCCTATGACCCCTTAGGATCTACAAAAACGAAAATGAGTTAGAGAAAATATTTCACACGAATCCACAAGCAACCCTTTTAACAAACACTTTATATAGTCAATACAAATTACAACAATAGACTTTACAAGCTCTAAACGATTGCACACAAAGGATCAAGATTCATTATAGACTGAAGTCTCCACAAGTGTTCATATGACATAACTATCATTTACAAGCCGAAACCAGTCATGAAAGCTAACTAAACGAGGGCTGTCAAGCCTACTGCAAGTTCGCTACTTATTGTATAATGCATGTACAAAAATTAAAAGATACGGACAAATATAAGCATTACATCGAATATCTTATTTATATTTTTGTCTGTGACATTCTCCCCCACTTATTCCTTCGACGTCCTAGTCGAAGCCACTGTAGACACTACATCTTCTCGCCTTTTCGCTGAATCTTCAATCTTCTATTGTGGCTGCAATATGCCTCTTAGCTCCTAGCAGCTCTCCATCGCTATTGTTGAGTAGTCAAACTTTGATCCATCATGTTGCTTCAACTCGCTAATGACTGACTCAAATGTTGGGTTGATTGAGTTGTGTTGATCCTTGTTAATTTTTATGGATTATTTTGATAAAGGAAAAGACTTTCCTTATTTTACGCTAGTATCTCAAATGTCTCATGCTACTTAAACTGGATGAAACCTTATTGAGCTACTCTCCTCCGCTGTTATTGAGTAGCCAAACTTTGATCCACCATGTTGCTTCAACTCGCCAATGACTGACTCAGGTGCGGGGTTGGTTGAGTTGTGTTGATCCTTGTTAATTCTTATGGATCCTTTTGATAAAGGAAAAAATCTTTCTTATTTTGTGCTAGTATCTCAAACGTCTCATGCTACTTAAACTAGATAGATACTTATTGGAGCTTTAACGAGCATTATCTCACTTTTGAAGTTTTTGAGGTCTTTCATTCATAAAATTAGTCCATCGATTCTTCTTCAACTTAGTTGTCGCTTCCAAGTAGGTTCATATTACTTATACTTTCGATTGATATTCTGTTAGAAAATGAAGCTGACAATATACTCTCAGTAGCACCGATCATCAATGGTGAGGATTTGATAATGTTATGATCAATTAGCACTAAGAGGTGAATTAGTGCAAGATTAATCGTGCTTGTTTAAAAACCTTTGCTTTCAGAAAGTGAAGAAGGAAAAGCGGAAGCTTCTTTTTATATCTCGACGAAATCAATTTAAAGCCGATTTGAAACAAGTAGAGAGATTGAAGCTTGGTTTTAACTATAAACAAATTGAGAGTAATAAAAAGTAAAAAATCAAAGCAAATAAAGACACAATTATAGCAGTTCGACCTCAACATGGCCTACGTCCACTCATGAATCCGCTTCTTTAAGGTCCACCGGCATCCACTATCAATCTCTTTTGGGTGAAAATCAAACCCTTATAATTTTCTCTCTCCTTTTACTAGGCTTAGAAGATAAACCTTACAACCTTACAAGGGAGATTTATAATTATTACAAGACTTTCCTCACTCCCCTATCCCTTATCTTTTTCTTACAAGTTTAGCACATAATTTTTTCTCTGAATTTCTAACCCAAAATTGTTGTATGAGATATAAGAAAACTTAGAATATTTATAAGCCCCAATTGGCTTCAGAATTTGGAGCCAAAATTTCAAAAGCACCTTAAAAAGCTGGGTACGGGCATTACCACCATCGGCGACAGCAACGCCGTCGCCGAAAGCAGCTCGAAAAATAAGGCGATGGTGGTACAACCGTCGACTTGGGCAGTACAACTGTTAGGAATCTTAAAAAATTGATTCCCTCTCCTTTTTCAATCCCATCTTATACCTTCAATTGATCACTTCCCTAGTCAACTAATTGAGCTCGACCTGAGCTCAATCCACTCCCTAAATTAGACCCGATTTGCCTCACTTGAGTTAATTTGAATCATTTATAAATCTAACTCAAGTAGGACTCAACCTTAACTAATGCTAACTATGACTTAATTAATTATAATCATCATGACCAATAAATCCAATTCAAGACCTTCCTAACTCCCGGCAAGCTTTTCGGTTGCCCTCGATAATCTTCTGGTGAGTCTCGATCTTCTTCCGGTGAACTCTCTTGCGTCATCTTGGCAAACTCCCAATCTTCTTCGACAAGCCTCTAGCGAACCCTTAGTAAGCTTCTGATACCCTCGACAAGCTCCCGACGCACTCTAAGTGAGTTCCTACCATCATCGTCCTAACTCCAACCTTATGCCCAGACTTGACTTTGGCCAAACATCTTATTGTAATTTTCTCTCCATTGTAGTTAATCATACATCAATCATTTCTAACAACATATTAGATTAATAACTCATCAATTGATTTTATCATCAAAATATGAGATTCAACAATCTCCTCTTTTTTATTATGATAATCAATTAATGACGGGAGTTAAAACTTACTCTCCCTAAATCTATGCCATAATTTAAATGAGAAAAACTTAAATTGAAGAGAACCAATCACTCTTGAATTCAAGTATCATAACATCCATTTATCAAATTTTGAAATGATATACCATGAATTTAAAAAATCATCAATTGATCAATGATATGATATAACATTAATCTCAAGTAACAAATCATGAATCATTCAATTTTCAAGAATATTCCAAAAATTTTAAGCAAATGTTTGTGTGCTATTTTTCATTCTTAGTCATATGTGCTATTTCTTCTCCTTTCACATGTATGTATCATTTTGTGTCATCAATATACTACTTTTCTCCTTTTATCATCATTAAAAAGAGATGAAATAACAAGCAAGTAATTTTCATGATACATAAAGTTATAATATGCCAAAATAAATATGATTAAATACTTGAGTACTTTATTGCTTCCCCGGATAAGAGCCTAATATTTCTATGAAAGTTTTTTTCTCTTTTTATAAATAAGAAAGTAGAAATAAGAAAGGGGATTGAAAAATATCATCACAAAAATAGATCTTAATCTCGTAAATTTTGAAATCCAAACTTAAAAATTATTCATGCAATTTTATACATTTCAAAAAGTAAATCAAACAATTTATGTATTCTTATAGTTTAGCATTTCTAGCTATCAAATTCAATCTTATAGATGTAAATTCTAAAATAATTATTTTAAAGATGAGCTAAAAAATTTGAGAAATCCAAGATCCACTTATGCACTCATCATATATAAATTTCAAGCATCTTGAGAAATTTGAAAAGTAGTAAATCATGTATTTGAATATCACCTCATGTAAATTTGATAAAAAGTTTAATTTATAAAGGTCAAGAAATCCAAAAGAAAATATAATAGTAAATCAAGCTCAAATTATAAAATAATACATTTTGCATGTGTTTTAAAATTTTAAACTTTCTTCACACGTGTTTTAATATTCTAAATTTTTTTCTTAGTAAATTATTCCTCATTCAATGCTATAAAATTCATCATATCAATTTTATTCTAATCATATTTATAATTTTATCTCTTGTAATATCCCTCATTCTTGAAAATTATATAATAACCTATTTGTAAATTTCGGGGACCTAATCGTAAATATCAAAAATATAAGGATTAAAGTGCAAAAGAATGAGAAGGGGGCAGCACCTCTGTTTTCCTGCAGAGAAAATAGAGGAGGTGCTGTGCGATGGGGAAGAGAAGGGAAGAAGAGTAGAAGAGAAAGAAGAAGAGGAAGAGAGAAGAAGAGAAGAGAAAGGGAAGAAGAGGGCTGCAGCTATGGCAGCTGCGGCTGGGAAAGAAGAAGGGGGGAGAGAAGAAGAGAAAATAAAAAAACGAGAAGAAGAATAGAGGAAGGAGAAGAGGGAAAAGAGAGGAAAGGAGAGAAAAGGGGGAGAAGGCTGCAGCTAGGGCTGCGGCTGGGAGAGAAGAAAGGAAGAATAGAAGGGGAAAAGTAAAGGGAAAAAAAGGAGAAGGCTGCTGCTGAGGAAAGAAGCAAGGAGAAAAACATAAGGCTGTGATTGCGGGAGAAAGAAAAACATAAGGCTGTGATTGCGGGAGAAAGAAAAAGAGAGAATAAATAAGAGTTGAGTAGGTGATTGTGTTTCTCATACATTCTCCATCAGCTATCATTGTGAACTAAGAAAGAAGATAAGAAAAACAGGGAGAAGAGAATAAAAGAAAGTAAAAAAAAAAGAAAAGAATTTAGGTTTAATAACTTTGGATCAAGATCTTTGAAAGACAAGATTTCAATCATTTTTATTGCAATCTCAATCTTTAAATTCATCTTGATATGATCAATTGAACTATTACAACATTGTAATTGATGTCTTTCCTGCCTAGATGTAAAACATTGAGTCTAGTTTCGAGATTTTGACTATTGTTCACTGAATTATTTATAACTTTAGATTTGAAACTTAGATTTATGTAAAATCTATTTCATGAGAAACTAGACTTGCATACCCTTCTGTCTATACCATCTTGAGTAATTTGGAGCATAATTGATTGTCTAAATATTTCATTCTATATGTCTCTTAAATTTTATTGAAATCATGTATTTATTGATCTTTGCCTATTCTTGTTTATCTTTTGGAAATGAATTCTTCTTAAATTAAGCTTTTAACTCTCAACTCTTATTCCTTGCCTATTCGAATGCTCTATGTGAAAGTTTATGTTTATATCTTACTGTTTCATATTGGCACACATATTTTTCATTGTTCCGCATATGCTTCCGATATATACCCATTTTATTGCACCTATCCTTTTGTAATATGGTGTTTGTGAGATATTATAGACCTTTGCTAGAAATGGTAAAGGGTATGTTATGCTGGAAGTCTGTGATGCTCTATTATATTTGGTGGACAGATAAACTACATTATGTTTGTGATCCCTCATCACCATCTATATTTTTGATATGCCATCAGATTGTATTCTGTCTATGATCCAATTAAAATTTTTTCTTCAATTGAGCCTTACATTATTGTTCTATATTCTTATGCATTCCTATTCTTTATGCCCTGCTTATCTGAATGTAAATTGTAAATGTTTATGTTGACATCGTACTTGCTTCATGTTGGCACATGTATATTTTGTTGTTCCGTATGTGCTTTCGAGATATACCACTTTTATTGCTCATGTCCTTTTGTACTTCGGTGTTTGTAGGATTATGTGAAACTTTGCCAGAAATGGTAAAGGGAGTTATGCTTAAAGCTCGCGTGCTTTGCCGGCCCCCTATGACTTCATTCAGATGTGGGTGGATGGAACTCCCAAACGTGGGAGACTTATGTTTGGTGATCATTTAGCGATAAATGTTCCACATTATGCTTATGGTCCCACTTCACCCTCATTGTCTTTGATATAATATCCAAAGCATTGCTTTTGAATTATTTGTGCGCTTTGGATAAGAATGAAATGAATGTTATGCCTGATATGATATTGAGCTTCTGTTTCTCATTTATGCACTTGATAAGCTTTGATATTATCTATTCACCATTGATATGCTTCGTAATATGTTTACGTCCTTGACATGCTTCGAAATGTTCTATATGCCATTGTTATATTCCGAAATGTTTCAATTGCTATTGATATGTTCCGAAACATTTCACACTCTATTTATATATTCTAAAATATTCCATTTGCCATTGTTATGTTCCGAAAATGTCTTATGTGCCTTGATATGCTTTGAAAATATGTTTACGTTATTGATATGCTCTAATTACTCTCTATTCCGTTTGTTATGAACCAAATATATTTTGAATGAAATAACATTTGAACTCCTGTATCTAATGAGTTGATATTCATAATTTCTTGTATCTCTGCTTTGTATCTTGATACCAACTTATTTGTATGTCATTCGCTCTTATCTTGGATTTGTTAAACGCTTGCTGAGCTTTCTAGCTCACTCCTTTGTTATCAAATCTTTCGGTGACACTCATTGAATGTTAAGATTGTGCTGAGGTAGTGGAGAGCTATATAGATTGTTAGCAAATATTATCGGATGATTTATTGTGGTTCTTGTATAAGTATATTTCATGTATAATAAAATATTATCGATGAATTTAATTGATGTATCATGTAAAAGTTTTAAATGACCTCTTACGTTTAGAGTTAATTTGGAAATGTTGGGTGTTGTCTACGATGAAGTTAATTTGTGGTAAATGGTTAGTTTGATGATTATATAGATTCTTTTGTTGATGAGTCATAAGTGTGGTTAATATCTGTTAAGTTGCTTTTGAGTTTCATAAATGTTTGAGTGATACGATGTTTGACTATAAATTACACAGGTTTTATATATGTGAATTTTGAAGTATGAATGTTTTCTCGATGTCCTCAAATATTTGATTGGATCATGGATGGATTGTGATGATTAAAATTATCAATTTATGACGTGGTTACACCTCTCAAATATGATTTAATTTGGGGGCGTCTCAGAGGTGGTATCAGAGCCTGATTTGAGGATTACCGAGATTTAATATGTTGATATACAGAATATATTGAGGTTTAGTAAATTTTATGGTGATTGGTGAAAATTTTCTTGATGTCTTTTAGGAATCTAGAATGACGAGAACATATAGTCCTCTTGCTTCATCATCTTGAGTGATTATGTGAGATAAAAAGGTTGATCGGGGATATCAAGTTAGAATGGATTGGGAGTTGAATAATTTAAGAAGCTTAGTTTTTTTCTTGTTTCTATGGTGAATTTGATATAATGGTGGCAGAATAATGGATGGTGTGAATGGAGAAAATAATTGATGTCTTAAATTGTCTTGATGTTTAAAAGATTTCTTTTGCATCCTTTATATTGAAAGGAGAAGTTGAGCATTAATGGAAAATAATATAGAGAATTTCTGGAGATCGAGACAAGAATAGCAAAGACAAATTTAGCAATAAGGATACGAGAGGAAATGGATCAGAAAGTGATGACAAGAAAGTCAATACATCTAGATTTGGTAAAGGAAAGTTACTATTGAGAACTAAGTCATGCAATATGTGGATTAATTTATGAAACAAGTAAGTGTGTTTGGGTGACTAGAACCGATTTTGTTTGTGAAAAAGAAAGAGATCATAAAGAAAAATATTGCCAATTAAATATAAAGAAAGTGCTACTGCCTCCTAGATCATCGGCACATACCGGAGTGTAAGTTATCTCTGAACATGATTTTAGAGCTTGTGAAATCAGTAGTCAAAGGTATCATTCATGTTCCTAATTGAAATATAAAAGTTTTGTTTGACTTTGGTACTAATTGATCTTCTGTTGATAATATTTTGAATATCATTTGTGCATTTGACCCTAACCACTAGATTATATACTATGTACGACTATGCCTATTGGGGATTTTTTGACAACAAACTTGATTTGGTCATATTATCTGATTTCTATCAGAGAATACCAATTTCTTATTGATTTGATTCTCTTTGACATCCGAGTTTTTGATATTATACGTGGCATGGATTGACTGCATTCGAATCATGCCAATATAGATTGTTATCCAAAAATGATCACTTTTGTGTATTAGATCAATCATATTTTATTTTGAGAGTATTCAACATGATTCACCTCCTTGTTTGATATTAGCACTTCTGAGTGATTGTCTCATGTAGGAGGATTATTTTTGCTATCTTGTATATATGAAGGAGCACTCGAATCAAAAAAACTAATCTAAATGAAATTCCTGTGTTCGGAGAGTTCCTTGAAATGTTCCTTGATGATTTGCCCGGATCACCTCCAGACAGAAAGGGTGATATTGTTGGTCCTGGAGTTAACCTAGATAGTTGAGCCTCAATATCTAATGACACTACTCAAGTTAGTGGAATTAAAGAAGCTAGTATAAGCACTATTTGATAAGTTTTTCATTCAACCCATGATCTCACCAAGGGATATTAAAAAGGGATGGAATATTGAGACTTTGTATAAGATGTGAATAGTTGAATCAGGTGATAAAAAGGGAAAAGTATCCTTTAATATGAATTGATGATTTGCTTGAATTTTAGGAAACATATGTATTATCTAAGATTGATCTGAGGTTGGGCTATTATCAATTAAAGATCAATAAGGAAGGATAATGATGAGATCCACACTTAGTTTACTTGAGGATTGAAGTCAAGTTTCAAAAGGGTCTAAGGAGATTTGGAGGCATCATTCTGTGGATAAGACAACTTGAGGAACTTCAAGTGATTTGAAAACATCGTTATAGATGAAACAACCTATGAGGTATAGGAGAAAAATGAGAAAGCTTATATGCTCATTGATTAAGATATAACAAATTTAGAGGACTAAATTTTCCTTCAAGGACGGGAGAGTGTAATATCCCTCATTCTTGAAAATTATATAAGGACCTATTTATAAATTTTAGGGATATAATCATAAATATTAAAAATATAAGGACTAAAATATAAAAATCCATAAAACAGAAGGGGGTTGTAGCTGCTAGGGTTGCAGAAAAAAAAAAGAAGAGGAAGAAGGGGATGTTGCTAGAAGAGAGGAAGGAGAAGAGGGAAAAGAGAAGAGAAGAAGAGAAGGAGGCAACAACATGTGTTGCTGTTGTTGGCATAAAAACTATAATCATGCAAACTATTATGCAGAAAAAACTATTATGCCAAGATTGAAATCAAATAATACTAGATCTATTTACGATACATACCTTTAGATGCCATCCGATTGAGATCCAATTAGATCTTCAAGATCACCGTTGGATCCGAATAACGTCGAATATCGATCTGTAAATTAGAATAGATCTAGACCCTTCTCCTCTCTTCCTATCCTTTCACAGACCACCTTAATTGATGGTTTTATGAGATCAAGAGAATAATTGTGATCTCTTGTTCTATTCACCCCTTTTCCGTTCTTTGTGCATTGGGTTTATAGTAGGTCCTGTCTATTTATATACGAGAGTAGAGGGTCTAGGGTAAGTTATTAGGAGAGTTTCTTCCATCAAGGGCATCCCCTAAAATATCCCAATATAATATAAACTTTATTTAATATTGGCTAATATCTTTTATCAGAATCTAAATAATCTATAATATATCTTATTCAATTAATAAAAGACCATATAATCTTACATTATTGCACTTAACCCATTAATTGATAAGATATAAAAGATATCCAAAATCAAAATAAATAAAATAAAATTTATTTGAAAGTAATTTTATATAATTGGATACATGGCCATGATTTTTAAAAATAAGTCAATAATTCCAATAAGCATAATAATACTATATTCAGTCCAACTATCAATGTGAGTCATAGTGGTTGTATGTCATCAATAATATACTTCCTTATATCTACTACAACATTGTTAATATTTCCTTATATAGTCTATAATGACCCCTGTAATTTATCTTGTCAAGACAATCCTGTTTCTTACATTCAACCATAATATGCATAAACATAAATACAAACAGGATAGTAGAAACAAATAACTTTAATTATGCAAAAGAAATGTCAATAATAGCATCTACTTAAACATGCATCACCGTATCCTTTATGACTTGCTCACAAGCCCCATTCTAAGAACATGTTCTTTAAATGTTTTACATTGTAAAGCTTCAGTAAACGGATCAGCAATCATCATAGTAGTGCTTAAATTTTTAATTGACACTTATTGTTTGTGGACTCTTTCTCTAACCACCAAGTACTTTATCTCAATGTGCTTGGAACCACCAGAGTACTTGTCATTCTTAGAGAATAAAACTACTACAGTATTATCACAAAATATCTTCAACGGCTTAGAAATTGAGTCGACCACACCAAGTCCTGAGATAAAATTCCGCAGCCATAAAGCTTGATTTGTGGCCTCAAAGCATACCACAAATTCAGCTTCCATTGTAGATGATGCAATAAGTGATTGTTTTACACTTTTTCAAGAAATTACCCCACCAACATGAACACAAATCAAGTGGATTTCCTACTATCGAGGTAATTTACAAAATCCTGAATATCCCGTTACTTCAAGTTGATTTGACTTCCTATATATGAGCATATAATCTTTTGTCCCTTGTAGATATCTCATTACTTTATTTGCAGCTTTTCAATGTTTCATTCTTGGGTTACTCTAGTATCTACCTAGTATTACCATTGCAAAACTGATATCTGGCCTTGTACATGTTTGAGCATATAATAGACTTCCAATTGTGCACCCATAAGGAATATTCTTCATTTGATCTATTTCTAAGTCATTCTTCGGGCACTTGTTTTGGCTGAATTTTTCAACTCTAGTAATAGGTATATCATTGGCTTTATAAAACTACATATTAAACCTTTCCAAGATATGATTAATATAACCTTTTTGAGACAATCCTAACAAACCTTGAGACCTGTCCTTGAATATCTTAATGCCAATAACATAGGATGCCTTATTTATATCAACCATCTTAAAGTTCTTGTTGAGAAATATCTTGGTTTCGTACAACAAACCAAGATCACTACTAGCAAGCAATATATCATCCACATATAAGACCAATATAATAAACTTACTCCCACTAACCTTCAGATATATACACTGATCAATAGTATTTTCCTTAAATTCGAAGGAAGCAATGGTATCATGAAACTTTATATACAATTGTTTGGAAGCTTGTTTAAGGCCATAAATGAATTTCTTAAGTTTGCAAGCCCAACTTTCCTTTCCCTTTTCTATAAATCCTTCAGGTTGTTTCATATAGATTTCCTCATCTAGATCCTCATTCAGAAATGTTGTTTTCACATCCATTTGATGTAACTCAAGATCATAATGAGCTACTAATGCCATGATGATTCTCAATGATTCCTTTCGAGAAACTAAAGAGAATGTCTAATAGTAGTTAATGTCATCTTTATGAGAAAAACCTTTGACCACAAGTCTGACTTTATATCATTCAATATTGCCCACCTAGTCAAATTTAGTCTTAAAGACCCATTTACAATCGACTCTTTTACAATTATTGGGCAATTCAATAAGTTCCCAAACACCATTCTAGTCCATTGATTTTAACTCGTCTTTCATTACATCATACCATTTTTTAGAATCATTACTTTCTATGGCTTATGAAAATGATAAGGGGTCTCTTTTCATTCCTATATCAAAATCGATTCTTGTAGATATACCACATAATTATCGAAATGATATGTTTTCTTTTCTTTGAGATCTTTTCAAATCTACCAATTGTGATTGTTCTACAAGGCTATCGGTGACATCAACATCATGTGAGAATTCATTAATGTTATTTTGTTATTCACCCTCATCAATTCTCTCATTGATTTGAGGAATAACAATTTCTCGAATAGGGATAATATAGGAGAAGAAGCTGAATCTCTTCAATATCAAAATTAATCCTTTGAGACTTTTGACTCCCATTGATTTCACCATTTTCTAGAAATTTTGCATTACAAGATTCTACTATCATCATATTATGATTAGGGCAATAAAATTTGTATCCTTGGATCTTTTGAGTAACCATTAAAATATCTAAAAATTATTTTTGGATTCAATTTCTTTTCATATGGATTGAATACTCTTATCTCGCAAGACACCCCAAATATGTAAATGTCTCAAATGGGTTTCCTACCACCATAACTCAAATGGAGTTGATGGAACTGATTTACTAAGAACCATATTCGGGATATACATAGTTGTCATAAGAGTATCACCCATATTGATTCGTACAAAAGAATAACTCATCATGCGCTTAACCATATTCATAAGAGTACGATTTCACCTTTCAAAGAACACCGTTCTCTGGTAATGCATACTAAGTATAAATATCCTCGTTTCTAGAAATCTAGCAAAATACCAATATTTTGATGAATGCATATCTCGTCATAAAATTCATCACTCTGTCGGATCGACAATTTTAACTTTTTATCTAATTGTCTCTCGACCTCATTTATGTACACTTTAAGAATGTCAACGACCTGAGACTTTTCATGTATTAGATAAACATAGTCATATTTAGACAGGTTATCTATAAATGTGATGAAATACCTTTCTCCACTAAAATAAGGAATATGGAGTGGTCCGTAGATATCAGTATGAATAAGTTCAAGAAGTTCTTTACTTCTTGTGGCATTTTCTTTGTATCCTTAGTTTACTTTACTTTAATGCAATCTATACAAACATTAAAATCAGTGAAGTCTAAAGTTTCTAAAATATTATCCTTCACTAATCTTTCAATTCTTTCCTTGGAGATATGCCCCAAACGTCTATGCCATAATATAGAAGATCTTTTATTATTGGAATTATGTTTCATTCCAATACTTGATTGCGGTCAATAATGTATTTGCAAACTCAAGATTCAAATTAACATAAAACCATCACACGTAACCAACTTTTATTGAATTATAAAATATCGAGTTTACCATTACCAAAAGAAACACGATCCTAACCTCATCAATTCTAGATAGAAAAATTAAATTTCTATAAATTGTAGAAACAAAATATGTGTCTTTCGGATCCATCGGATGACGTCTCTGGCGTGGCGATAAGTCCCTCGATATCACTTTTTTTAGATTTTTCATAATTATGAATCTTTCATGTTTTTTAGTTTTCAAATTAAAAGGAATCCTGCATATTGTTAGTAATATGAGTTGAAGCGCGAATCAATCTCTGTGTATTAAAAGGAACTTCGCAATGTTTGATTCAAAATATACAAAGGTTGAGTTATACATTTCTTGTCGAACCAAATGCTACGTTTGATGCAATCCTTCTTTACATATCCTTTCTTGCCACAAAAGAAGCACTTTATTGTAATAGCTTTCTTTTCAATAGTCATCTAACACTTTAAATTTCTTCGGTGGATGATGCTTAGATTTTTTTTTCTTGTTACCAACTCCTTGAGTAGTAGTCAGTATATTATATGAACTTTCCTGCTTTAATTTTAATTCTTCCCGAACACACAGACTAGTTAACTCATTCAAGTCCCATTTATCCTTATTTGTATTGTAGTGAATCTTGAATGGGCCAAACTTAGAAGGAAGAGAATTAAGAATGAACGCATAAGAAAAGATTCATCAACATTCATTCCCAACGTCTTAAGTTTTGCGCTTTGTCACCATATTGAGGATGTGATCCGAATTTCTCGAGTACCATCATACTACTAGTCAGTTCTTTCATTAATATGTCAGTCAATAATTTATCAGCAGATTTAAATCTATCTTTAATAACCTTTAAATATTCACGTGCGCTAGATGCAATCAGTAATGAAGTCTTTATATTATTTGCAATTGCCATCCTTTATGAACATTAAACCGAGCCTATTATATCTTTCCGAGGCCTTCATTTCATTAACTTGTTCCACAGACTTTTATCGATTAATTGGGCTTTTCAAAGTAATGCCAAATCAAGATCTAGTACGTCCAATGTAAATTACACGTTCTCTAACCATTCTGAATAATTTGATCTAGAGAGTACAAAGACACTAGAAGCATGAGAATGTATAAATGGGAATACCACTGCAGAATATAAAATAATATTATGCTTTGAGTTTTATTAAAATATGATGAACTATTGATATCATCAATATTTAACCTTTGGGTAAAAATATTGACATATCTAGTGTTCACATAAGATCATTTATGGAGGTGATACCATCCTTGTGGAATAGTTTTGCTACCTTTCGGTATATAATTTTAAAGCGCAAAGATATCCAAAATAGTATCATCCTACCCCATCACATAATTATTTGAAATAGATTATCCTTTAGGATTATCTAAATCTTCTAATTATGTATATAATTTTAAATACTATTTTCTTAATGTCATTGAGGATTTGTTCCTTAATGTAATTTTATAAATCATTGATCTAGACCAATTTAGTGACTACAAGACCAATGTAATAATATAAAATATAAATTAATTTATCCTATGAATGATAAGACTTTAACTGTATTTTATATCCTATAAGCATACCATCCTAGACTACTTTAGCAGCTACTAGTCAGGTATAACTTAAGGAGATGAATTATAAATAATATTCATCAAGTTCATTTAAACTAATTTATGCTGAGACAGTTCAATAATAGGATAACAACCACAATAATTATTGAATACTTAATCAGCAAGAAAAAACTCATATGATAATTGTAATCATGATAATATATAAATCATACATTTATGTGAAAAATAAATATTATTTTATAATTACTAATATTTACATGTAAGTATCTGAATAAATATCCAAAAACTAATAATTGGATTTAACACATGCAATTAATAATTCATATGAGAAAACTATAAAGAATTAATAATTTATAATTTTTTTTAACTAATTAATTTTATTTAATTGAAGAAACCCATAAGTCTAATTAAATAAATTAATCAAAAAAAATATAATCATTAAATAATCAAAAAAATAATCATAATTAAATCTTATTAGATTATATATTGATCAATTTTATAATTAAGAAAATAAACCATAATTTTTCAATTTTATAATGGTAGAACTGTAATTCTAAAGAATAAAAAAGAATTACAAAATTTTTTAAAAAGGTTATAAGATTAATAAATCATAAGGGTAAAATTATAAATAATCATATTCAACCAAAGGGTAAAACTAAAATTTTGACGAATGACAAAACTATAATTTAAGCATAATGGTAAAACTATAATTTTTCACTTAATGATAAAAATGTAATTTTTCATTCAATGGCAAAACTGTACTTTTTTAAGGAAAAAAAACCTAATCTTCCCTTCTGCCATCGCCGCCGTGCGCCCTTGGTATGATTCGACTGGTGTGCGGTCGCTTGTTTAGTCTGGCGTGCGGGCTCTCTTGGCCTCCGCGTGTGGCAGGTGGCTTGCACATGGCCTCTCGTGCCTCGCCGTCGCCGCTTGATCGGTTGCCTTCTTCGCTGATTGGTGTCGATCTATCGATCTGCGCACACTCGGTGCTCGTAGGCGGATCCATCTAAAAAAAAATGCAACAAAATTGCTGCGTCTTTTCCACGATGCACAACAACCATCAAGAATCATTCACAAGCAAATGATTAAAATTAACAGATAGGAAATTAGATCAATAAGATATTCAGATCAATGCATCATAAATAAAATTAATAGATCTAATATTTTTGATCTAAAAACCTATGCTCTAATACCAATTGTTGGTATAAAAATTATAATTATGCAAACTATTATACGAAAAAACTATTATGCCAGGATTGAAATCAAATAATACTAGATCTGTTTACGATGCATACTTTTAGATGCCATCTGATTGAGATCTAATTAGATCTTCAAGAGCACCACCCGTTGGATATGAATAATGTCGAATATCAATCTGCAAGATGAACTAGAATAGATCTAGACCCCTTGTCCTCTCTTCCTATCCTTTTACAGGACCACCTTAATTGATGGTTTTGAGAGATCAAGAGAATAACCGTAATCTCTTATTCTATTCACCCATTTTTTGTTCTTTGTTGTGTCGTGCATTGGGTTTATAGTATGTCATGTCTATTTATAAGCGAGAGCAGAGGGTCTAGGGTAAGTTATTAGGAAAGTTAATTCCATCAAGGACATTTCATAAAATATCTCAATATAATATGAACTTTATTTAATCAAAATAATCTATAATATATTTTATTCAATTAATAAAGTACTATATAATTTTTACACCTGCACCTCTATTTTGTGCAGAGGAAACGGAGGATGTGCAGTGAGTTGGGGAAGAAGAAGGGAATAAGAGGAGAAGAAGAGAAGGGAAAGAAGAGGAAGAAGGGGGGCTGCAGCTAGAAGAGAAGAAGAAGAAGAAAAGGGAAAAGAAAGGGAAGAAGAGGAAGAGAGGAAAGAGGTTGCATCTGTTGTTGCTGCACCTCTGTTTCCTGCAGAGGAAACAGAGGAGGTGAAGTGAGTTGGGGAAGAGAAAGGAAGAGGAGAAGAAGAGAAATGAAGAGGAAGAAGATAAGAAGGGAAAGAAGGGAAAGAAGAGAAAGGGGGTGGCTGTGGCTTTTGCTACAACTGTGGCAGCTGCGGTAAGGAAAGAAGAAGAGGGAAAGAAGAAGTGGGAGGAAGAGGAAGAGAAAGGAAAGAAGGAAGGACGAAAGGGGCCTGCACCTCTGTTTTCCTGTAGAGAAAACAGAGGAGGTGCTGTGCGATGAGGAAGAGAAGGGAAGAAGAGGAGAAGAGAAAGAAGAGAGAAGAAGAGGAAGAGAGAAGAAGAGAAGAGAAAGTGAAGAAGAGGGCTGCAGCTATGGCAGCTGTGGCTGGGAAAGAAGAAGGGGGGAGAGAAGAAGAGAAAATAAAAAGAAGAGAAAATAAAAAGAAGAGAAGAAGAATACAGGAAGGAGAAGAGGGAACAGAGAGGAAAGGAGGGAAAAGGTGGAGAAGGCTGCAGCTAGGAGGGGAAAAGTAAAGGGGAAAAGAAGAGAAGTCTGTTGCTGGGGGAAGAAAAAAAAGAAGGGAAGGAAGCAACGGAGAATAAAAACAAGGCTGTGATTGCGGAATAAAGAAAAAGATAGAAGGAATAGGAGTTAACAGGTGATTATGCCCCTCATATATTTTCTACGAGTTGTCACTGTGAACGAAGAAAGAAGATAAGAAAAACAGGGAGAAGAGAATGAAAGAAAGTGAAAAAGGAAAAGAAATAAGAATTTGGGCCTAATGACATCGGATCAAGATCTTTGAAAGACAAGTTTCCAATCCTTTTTATTACTATCTCAATCTTTGAATTCATCTTGATATGATCAATTGAACTATTACAACCTTGTAATTGATGTCTTTCCTGCCTAGATGTAAAGTATTGATCTAGTTTCGAGAGTTTGACTATTGTTCACTGAATTATTTATAACTTCATATTGAAACTTGATTTATGCAAAATCTATTTCATGAGAAACTAGACTTGCATACCCTTCATACCATCTTAAGTAATTTGGAGTATAATTGATTATCTAAATATTTCATGCTATATGTCTCTTAAATTCTATTTAAATCATGTGTTTATTGATCTTTGCCTATTCTTGTTTATCTTTTGAAAATGAATTATTCTTAAATTAAGCTTTGAACTCTCAACTTTTATTCATTGGCTATCCGAATGCTTTATGTGAAAGTTTATGTTTACATCTTACTATTTCATATTATCACATGTATTTTTTATTGTTCCGCATATGCTTCCGATATATGCCCATTTTATTGCACCTGTCCTTTTGTAATATGGTGTTTGTGGGATATTATGGACCTTTGCTAGAAATGGTAAAGGGTATGTTATGCTGGGAGCCTGTGATGCTCTATTATGTTCGGTGGTCAAATGAACCACATTATGTTTGTGATCCCTCATCACCATCTATATTTTTGATATGCCATCGGATCATATTCTGTCTATGATCCAATTAAAATCATTTCTTCAATTGAGTCTTACATTATTGTTCTACATTCTTATGCATTCCTATTCTTTATGCCTTGCTTATCCAAATGTAAATTGTAAATATTTATATTGACATCGTACTTGCTTCATGTTGGCACATGTATATTTTGTTGTTCCGTATGTGCTTTCGAGATATACCACTTTTATTGCTCATGTCCTTTTGTACTTCGGTGTTTGTAGGATTATGTGAAACTTTGCCAGAAATGGTAAAGGGAGTTATGCTTAAAGCTCGCGTGCTTTGCCGGCCCCCTATGACTTCATTCAGATGTGGGTGGATGGAACTCCCAAACGTGGGAGACTTATGTTTAGTGATCATTTAGCGATAAATGTTCCACATTATGCTTATGGTCCCACTTCACCCTCATTGTCTTTGATATAATATCCAAAGCATTGCTTTTGAATTATTTGTGCGCTTTGGATAAGAATGAAATGAATGTTATGCCTGATATGATATTGAGCTTCTGTTTCTCATTTATGCACTTGATAAGCTTTGATATTATCTATTCACCATTGATATGCTTCGTAATATGTTTACGTCCTTGACATGCTTCGAAATGTTCTATATGCCATTGTTATATTCCGAAATGTTTCAATTGCTATTGATATGTTCCGAAACATTTCACACTCTATTTATATATTCTAAAATATTCCATTTGCCATTGTTATGTTCCGAAAATGTCTTATGTGCCTTGATATGCTTTGAAAATATGTTTACGTTATTGATATGCTCTAATTACTCTCTATTCCGTTTGTTATGAACCAAATATATTTTGAATGAAATAACATTTGAACTCCTGTATCTAATGAGTTGATATTCATAATTTCTTGTATCTCTGCTTTGTATCTTGATACCAACTTATTTGTATGTCATTCGCTCTTATCTTGGATTTGTTAAACGCTTGCTGAGCTTTCTAGCTCACTCCTTTGTTATCAAATCTTTCAGGTCAGCTTGACACTCATTGAATGTTAAGATTGTGCTGAGGTAGTGGAGAGCTATATAGATTGTTAGCAAATATTATCGGATGATTTATTGTGGTTCTTGTATAAGTATATTTCATGTATAATAAAATATTATCGATGAATTTAATTGATGTATCATGTAAAAGTTTTAAATGACCTCTTACGTTTAGAGTTAATTTGGAAATGTTGGGTGTTGTCTACGATGAAGTTAATTTGTGGTAAATGGTTAGTTTGATGATTGTATAGATTCTTTTGTTGATGAGTCATAAGTGTGGTTAATATCTGTTAAGTTGCTTTTGAGTTCCATAAATGTTTGAGTGATACGATGTTTGACTATAAATTACACAGGTTTTATATATGTGAATTTTGAAGTATGAATGTTTTCTCGATGTCCTCAAATATTTGATTGGATCATGGATGGATTGTGATGATTAAAATTATCAATTTATGACGTGGTTACACCTCTCAAATATGATTTAATTTGGGGGCGTCTCAGAGGTGGTATCAGAGCCTGATTTGAGGATTACCGAGATTTAATATGTTGATATACAGAATATATTGAGGTTTAGTAAATTTTATGGTGATTGGTGAAAATTTTCTTGATGTCTTTTAGGAATCTAGAATGACGAGAACATATAGTCCTCTTGCTTCATCATCTTGAGTGATTATGTGAGATAAAAAGGTTGATCGGGGATATCAAGTTAGAATGGATTGGGAGTTGAATAATTTAAGAAGCTTAGTTTTTTTCTTGTTTCTATGGTGAATTTGATATAATGGTGGCAGAATAATGGATGGTGTGAATGGAGAAAATAATTGATGTCTTAAATTGTCTTGATGTTTAAAAGATTTCTTTTGCATCCTTTATATTGAAAGGAGAAGTTGAGCATTAATGGAAAATAATATAGAGAATTTCTGGAGATCAGAGACAAGAATAGCAAAGACAAATTTAGCAATAAGGATACGAGAGGAAATGGATCAGAAAGTGATGACAAGAAAGTCAATACATCTAGATTTGGTAAAGGAAAGTTACTATTGAGAACTAAGTCATGCAATATGTGGATTAATTTATGAAACAAGTAAGTGTGTTTGGGTGACTAGAACCGATTTTGTTTGTGAAAAAGAAAGAGATCATAAAGAAAAATATTGCCAATTAAATATAAAGAAAGTGCTACTGCCTCCTAGATCATCGGCACATACCGGAGTGTAAGTTATCTCTGAACATGATTTTAGAGCTTGTGAAATCAGTAGTCAAAGGTATCATTCATGTTCCTAATTGAAATATAAAAGTTTTGTTTGACTTTGGTACTAATTGATCTTCTGTTGATAATATTTTGAATATCATTTGTGCATTTGACCCTAACCACTAGATTATATACTATGTACGACTATGCCTATTGGGGATTTTTTGACAACAAACTTGATTTGGTCATATTATCTGATTTCTATCAGAGAATACCAATTTCTTATTGATTTGATTCTCTTTGACATCCGAGGTTTTGATATTATACGTGGCATGGATTGACTGCATTCGAATCATGCCAATATAGATTGTTATCCAAAAATGATCACTTTTGTGTATTAGATCAATCATATTTTATTTTGAGAGTATTCAACATGATTCACCTCCTTGTTTGATATTAGCACTTCTGAGTGATTGTCTCATGTAGGAGGATTATTTTTGCTATCTTGTATATATGAAGGAGCACTCGAATCAAAAAAACTAATCTAAATGAAATTCCTGTGTTCGGAGAGTTCCTTGAAATGTTCCTTGATGATTTGCCCGGATCACCTCCAGACAGAAAGGGTGATATTGTTGGTCCTGGAGTTAACCTAGATAGTTGAGCCTCAATATCTAATGACACTACTCAAGTTAGTGGAATTAAAGAAGCTAGTATAAGCACTATTTGATAAGTTTTTCATTCAACCCATGATCTCACCAAGGGATATTAAAAAGGGATGGAATATTGAGACTTTGTATAAGATGTGAATAGTTGAATCAGGTGATAAAAAGGGAAAAGTATCCTTTAATATGAATTGATGATTTGCTTGAATTTTAGGAAACATATGTATTATCTAAGATTGATCTGAGGTTGGGCTATTATCAATTAAAGATCAATAAGGAAGGATAATGATGAGATCCACACTTAGTTTACTTGAGGATTGAAGTCAAGTTTCAAAAGGGTCTAAGGAGATTTGGAGGCATCATTCTGTGGATAAGACAACTTGAGGAACTTCAAGTGATTTGAAAACATCGTTATAGATGAAACAACCTATGAGGTATAGGAGAAAAATGAGAAAGCTTATATGCTCATTGATTAAGATATAACAAATTTAGAGGACTAAATTTTCCTTCAAGGACGGGAGAGTGTAATATCCCTCATTCTTGAAAATTATATAAGGACCTATTTATAAATTTTAGGGATATAATCATAAATATTAAAAATATAAGGACTAAAATATAAAAATCCATAAAACAGAAGGGGGTTGTAGCTGCGGCTAGGGTTGCAGCAGCTGCGGCTGGAAAAAAAAAAAAAAGAAGAGGAAGAAGGGGGATGTTGCTAGAAGAGAGGAAGGAGAAGAGGGAAAAGAGAAGAGAAGGAGAAGAAGAGAAGGAGGCTACAACATGTGTTGCTGTTGTTGGCATAAAAACTATAATCATGCAAACTATTATGCAGAAAAAACTATTATGCCAAGATTGAAATCAAATAATACTAGATCTATTTACGATACATACCTTTAGATGCCATCTGATTGAGATCCAATTAGATCTTCAAGATCACCGCCCGTTGGATCTGAATAACGTCGAATATCGATCTGCAACAGAAATTAGAATAGATCTAGACCCCTTCTCCTCTCTTCCTATCCTTTCACAGGACCACCTTAATTGATGGTTTTATGAGATCAAGAGAATAATTGTGATCTCTTGTTCTATTCACCCCTTTTCCGTTCTTTGTTATGTCGTGCATTGGGTTTATAGTAGGTCCTGTCTATTTATATACGAGAGTAGAGGGTCTAGGGTAAGTTATTAGGAGAGTTTCTTCCATCAAGGGCATCCCCTAAAATATCCCAATATAATATAAACTTTATTTAATATTGGCTAATATCTTTTATCAGAATCTAAATAATCTATAATATATCTTATTCAATTAATAAAGGACCATATAATCTTACATTATTGCACTTAACCCATTAATTGATAAGATATAAAAGATATCCAAAATCAAAATAAATAAAATAAAATTTATTTGAAAGTAATTTTATATAATTGGATACATGGCCATGATTTTTAAAAATAAGTCAATAATTCCAATAAGCATAATAATACTATATTCAGTCCAACTATCAATGTGAGTCATAGTGGTTGTATGTCATCAATAATATACTTCCTTATATCTACTACAACATTGTTAATATTTCCTTATATAGTCTATAATGACCCCTGTAATTTATCTTGTCAAGACAATCCTGTTTCTTACATTCAACCATAATATGCATAAACATAAATACAAACAGGATAGTAGAAACAAATAACTTTAATTATGCAAAAGAAATGTCAATAATAGCATCTACTTAAACATGCATCACCGTATCCTTTATGACTTGCTCACAAGCCCCATTCTAAGAACATGTTCTTTAAATGTTTTACATTGTAAAGCTTCAGTAAACGGATCAGCAATCATCATAGTAGTGCTTAAATTTTTAATTGACACTTATTGTTTGTGGACTCTTTCTCTAACCACCAAGTACTTTATCTCAATGTGCTTGGAACCACCAGAGTACTTGTCATTCTTAGAGAATAAAACTACTACAGTATTATCACAAAATATCTTCAACGGCTTAGAAATTGAGTCGACCACACCAAGTCCTGAGATAAAATTCCGCAGCCATAAAGCTTGATTTGTGGCCTCAAAGCATACCACAAATTCAGCTTCCATTGTAGATGATGCAATAAGTGATTGTTTTACACTTTTTCAAGAAATTACCCCACCAGCCAACATGAACACAAATCCTGAAGTGGATTTCCTACTATCGAGGTAATTTACAAAATCAGCATCTGAATATCCCGTTACTTCAAGTTGATTTGACTTCCTATATATGAGCATATAATCTTTTGTCCCTTGTAGATATCTCATTACTTTATTTGCAGCTTTTCAATGTTTCATTCTTGGGTTACTCTAGTATCTACCTAGTATTACCATTGCAAAACTGATATCTGGCCTTGTACATGTTTGAGCATATAATAGACTTCCAATTGTGCACCCATAAGGAATATTCTTCATTTGATCTATTTCTAAGTCATTCTTCGGGCACTTGTTTTGGCTGAATTTTTCAACTCTAGTAATAGGTATATCATTGGCTTTATAAAACTACATATTAAACCTTTCCAAGATATGATTAATATAACCTTTTTGAGACAATCCTAATAAACCTTGAGACCTGTCCTTGAATATCTTAATGCCAATAACATAGGATGCCTTATTTATATCAACCATCTTAAAGTTCTTGTTGAGAAATATCTTGGTTTCGTACAACAAACCAAGATCACTACTAGCAAGCAATATATCATCCACATATAAGACCAATATAATAAACTTACTCCCACTAACCTTCAGATATATACACTGATCAATAGTATTTTCCTTAAATTCGAAGGAAGCAATGGTATCATGAAACTTTATATACAATTGTTTGGAAGCTTGTTTAAGGCCATAAATGAATTTCTTAAGTTTGCAAGCCCAACTTTCCTTTCCCTTTTCTATAAATCCTTCAGGTTGTTTCATATAGATTTCCTCATCTAGATCCTCATTCAGAAATGTTGTTTTCACATCCATTTGATGTAACTCAAGATCATAATGAGCTACTAATGCCATGATAATTCTCAATGATTCCTTTCGAGAAACTAAAGAGAATGTCTAATAGTAGTTAATGTCATCTTTATGAGAAAAACCTTTGACCACAAGTCTGACTTTATATCATTCAATATTGCCCACCTAGTCAAATTTAGTCTTAAAGACCCATTTACAATCGACTCTTTTACAATTATTGGGCAATTCAATAAGTTCCCAAACACCATTCTAGTCCATTGATTTTAACTCGTCTTTCATTACATCATACCATTTTTTAGAATCATTACTTTCTATGGCTTATGAAAATGATAAGGGGTCTCTTTTCATTCCTATATCAAAATCTGATTCTTGTAGATATACCACATAATTATCAGAAATGATATGTTTTCTTTTTCTTTGAGATCTTTTCAAATCTACCAATTGTGATTGTTCTACAAGGCTATCAGCGGTGACATCAACATCATGTGAGAATTCATTAATGTTATTTTGTTATTCACCCTCATCAATTCTCTCATTGATTTGAGGAATAACAATTTCTCGAATAGGGGATAATATAGGAGAAGAAGCCTGAATCTCTTCAATATCAAAATTAATCCTTTGAGACTTTTGACTCCCATTGATTTCACCATTTTCTAGAAATTTTGCATTACAAGATTCTACTATCATCATATTATGATTAGGGCAATAAAATTTGTATCCTTGGATCTTTTTGAGTAACCATTAAAATATCTAAAAATTATTTTTGGATTCAATTTCTTTTCATATGGATTGAATACTCTTATCTCTGCAAGACACCCCCAAATATGTAAATGTCTCAAACTGGGTTTCCTACCAGTCCATAACTCAAATGGAGTTGATGGAACTGATTTACTAAGAACCATATTCAGGATATACATAGTTGTCATAAGAGTATCACCCCATATTGATTCAGGTACAAAAGAATAACTCATCATGCGCTTAACCATATTCATAAGAGTACGATTTCACCTTTCAGCAACACCGTTCTACTGTGGCACACCTGGTAATGCATACTAAGTATAAATATCCTACTGTTCTAGAAATCTAGCAAAAATACCAATATTTTGACTGAATGCATCATATCTGTCATAAAATTCATCACTCCTGTCAGATCTGACAATTTTAACTTTTTTATCTAATTGTCTCTCGACCTCATTTATGTACACTTTAAGAATGTCAACGACCTGAGACTTTTCATGTATTAGATAAACATAGTCATATTTAGACAGGTTATCTATAAATGTGATGAAATACCTTTCTCCACTAAAATAAAGAATATGGAGTGGTCCGTAGATATCAGTATGAATAAGTTCAAGAAGTTCTTTACTTCTTGTGGCATTTTTCTTTGTATCCTTAGTTTACTTTACTTTAATGCAATCTATACAAACATTAAAATCAGTGAAGTCTAAAGTTTCTAAAATATTATCCTTCACTAATCTTTCAATTCTTTCCTTGGAGATATGCCCCAAACGTCTATGCCATAATATAGAAGATCTTTTATTATTGGAATTATGTTTCATTCCAATACTTGATTGCAGGGTCAATAATGTATTTGCAAACTCAAGATTCAAATTAATTCTGTACAAACCATCACACAGAATTCCAGAACCAACTTTTATTGAATTATAAAATATGCTGAGTTTACCATTACCAAAAGAAACACAGTATCCTAACCTCATCAATTCTAGATAGAAAAATTAAATTTCTATAAATTGTAGAAACAAAATATGTGTCTTTCAGATCCATCAGATGACCCGTCTCTAGGCGTAAGCGATAAGTCCCTACTGATATCACTTTTTTTTTAGACGATTTTTCATAATTATGAATCTTTCATGTTTTTTTAGTTTTCAAATTAAAAGGAATCCCTGCATATTGTTAGTAATATGAGTTGAAGCGCCAGAATCAATCTACTGTGTATTAAAAGGAACTTCTGCAATGTTTGATTCAAAATATACAAAGGTTGAGTTATACATTTCTTGTCGAACCAAATGCTACGTTTGATGCAATCCTTCTTTACATATCCTTTCTTGCCACAAAAGAAGCACTTTATTGTAATAGCTTTCTTTTCAATAGTCTGTCTAACACTTCCAGACCCGGTAAATTTCTTCGGTGGATGATGCTTAGATTTTTTTTTCTTGTTACCAACTCCTTGAGTAGTAGTCAGTATATTATATGAACTTTCCTGCTTTAATTTTAATTCTTCCTGAACACACAGACTAGTTAACTCATTCAAGTCCCATTTATCCTTATTTGTATTGTAGTGAATCTTGAATGGGCCAAACTTAGAAGGAAGAGAATTAAGAATGAACTGCATAAGAAAAGATTCATCAACATTCATTCCCAACGTCTTAAGTTTTGCAGCTTTGTCAGCCATATTGAGGATGTGATCCTGAATTTCTCGAGTACCATCATACTAAGCTGTAGTCAGTTCTTTCATTAATATGTCAGTCAATAATTTATCAGCAGATTTAAATCTATCTTTAATAACCTTTAAATATTCACGTGCGCTAGATGCAATCAGTAATGAAGTCTTTATATTATTTGCAATTGCCATCCTTTATGAACATTAAACTGAGCCTATTATATCTTTCCGAGGCCTTCATTTCATTAACTTGTTCCACAGTACTTTTATCAGTTAATTCTGTGGGCTTTTCAGCAAGTAATGCCAAATCAAGATCTAGTACGTCCAATGTAAATTACACGTTCTCTAACCATTCTGAATAATTTGATCTAGAGAGTACAAAGACACTAGAAGCATGAGAATGTATAAATGGGAATACCACTGCAGAATATAAAATAATATTATGCTTTGAGTTTTATTAAAATATGATGAACTATTGATATCATCAATATTTAACCTTTGGGTAAAAATATTGACATATCTAGTGTTCACATAAGATCATTTATGGAGGACTGATACCATCCTTGTGGAATAGTTTTGCTACCTTTCGGTATATAATTTTAAACTGCAAAGATATCCAAAATAGTATCATCCTACCCCATCACATAATTATTTGAAATAGATTATCCTTTAGGATTATCTAAATCTTCTAATTATGTATATAATTTTAAATACTATTTTCTTAATGTCATTGAGGATTTGTTCCTTAATGTAATTTTATAAATCATTGATCTAGACCAATTTAGTGACTACAAGACCAATGTAATAATATAAAATATAAATTAATTTATCCTATGAATGATAAGACTTTAACTGTATTTTATATCCTATAAGCATACCATCCTAGACTACTTTAGCAGCTACTAGTCAGGTATAACTTAAGGAGATGAATTATAAATAATATTCATCAAGTTCATTTAAACTAATTTATGCTGAGACAGTTCAATAATAGGATAACAACCACAATAATTATTGAATACTTAATCAGCAAGAAAAAACTCATATGATAATTGTAATCATGATAATATATAAATCATACATTTATGTGAAAAATAAATATTATTTTATAATTACTAATATTTACATGTAAGTATCTGAATAAATATCCAAAAACTAATAATTGGATTTAACACATGCAATTAATAATTCATATGAGAAAACTATAAAGAATTAATAATTTATAATTTTTTTTAACTAATTAATTTTATTTAATTGAAGAAACCCATAAGTCTAATTAAATAAATTAATCAAAAAAAATATAATCATTAAATAATCAAAAAAATAATCATAATTAAATCTTATTAGATTATATATTGATCAATTTTATAATTAAGAAAATAAACCATAATTTTTCAATTTTATAATGGTAGAACTGTAATTCTAAAGAATAAAAAAGAATTACAAAATTTTTTAAAAAGGTTATAAGATTAATAAATCATAAGGGTAAAATTATAAATAATCATATTCAACCAAAGGGTAAAACTAAAATTTTGACGAATGACAAAACTATAATTTAAGCATAATGGTAAAACTATAATTTTTCACTTAATGATAAAAATGTAATTTTTCATTCAATGGCAAAACTGTACTTTTTAAGGAAAAACCTAATCTTCCTTCGCCATCGGCCGCTGCGGCGCCATATGTGATTCGCCGCGTGCCGTACGCCTGTGGTCTCGCGTTGGCGTCGGTAGTCGCTTGCGATCTCACCGGGCCTCCGCGTGTGGGTGGCTTCTTGCATGGCCTCTGCCACCGCCCTCCGTGATGCGCTGATCGTTGCCTTCGCTTGATGATTGGTATCGATCTTATCGATCTGTACGCACACTCGGTGCTACCGTAGGCAGATCCATCTAAAAAAAAATGCAACAAAATTGCTGCGTCTTTTCCACGATGCACAACAACCATCAAGAATCATTCACAAGCAAATGATTAAAATTAACAGATAGGAAATTAGATCAATAAGATATTCAGATCAATGCATCATAAATAAAATTAATAGATCTAATATTTTTGATCTAAAAACCTATGCTCTAATACCAATTGTTGGTATAAAAATTATAATTATGCAAACTATTATACGAAAAAACTATTATGCCAGGATTGAAATCAAATAATACTAGATCTGTTTACGATGCATACTTTTAGATGCCATCTGATTGAGATCTAATTAGATCTTCAAGAGCACCACCCGTTGGATATGAATAATGTCGAATATCAATCTGCAAGATGAACTAGAATAGATCTAGACCCCTTGTCCTCTCTTCCTATCCTTTTACAGGACCACCTTAATTGATGGTTTTGAGAGATCAAGAGAATAACCGTAATCTCTTATTCTATTCACCCATTTTTTGTTCTTTGTTGTGTCGTGCATTGGGTTTATAGTATGTCATGTCTATTTATAAGCGAGAGCAGAGGGTCTAGGGTAAGTTATTAGGAAAGTTAATTCCATCAAGGACATTTCATAAAATATCTCAATATAATATGAACTTTATTTAATCAAAATAATCTATAATATATTTTATTCAATTAATAAAGTACTATATAATTTTTACACCTGCACCTCTATTTTGTGCAGAGGAAACGGAGGATGTGCAGTGAGTTGGGGAAGAAGAAGGGAATAAGAGGAGAAGAAGAGAAGGGAAAGAAGAGGAAGAAGGGGGGCTGCAGCTAGAAGAGAAGAAGAAGAAGAAAAGGGAAAAGAAAGGGAAGAAGAGGAAGAGAGGAAAGAGGTTGCATCTGTTGTTGCTGCACCTCTGTTTCCTGCAGAGGAAACAGAGGAGGTGAAGTGAGTTGGGGAAGAGAAAGGAAGAGGAGAAGAAGAGAAATGAAGAGGAAGAAGATAAGAAGGGAAAGAAGGGAAAGAAGAGAAAGGGGGTGGCTGTGGCTTTTGCTACAACTGTGGCAGCTGCGGTAAGGAAAGAAGAAGAGGGAAAGAAGAAGTGGGAGGAAGAGGAAGAGAAAGGAAAGAAGGAAGGACGAAAGGGGCCTGCACCTCTGTTTTCCTGTAGAGAAAACAGAGGAGGTGCTGTGCGATGAGGAAGAGAAGGGAAGAAGAGGAGAAGAGAAAGAAGAGAGAAGAAGAGGAAGAGAGAAGAAGAGAAGAGAAAGTGAAGAAGAGGGCTGCAGCTATGGCAGCTGTGGCTGGGAAAGAAGAAGGGGGGAGAGAAGAAGAGAAAATAAAAAGAAGAGAAGAAGAATACAGGAAGGAGAAGAGGGAACAGAGAGGAAAGGAGGGAAAAGGTGGAGAAGGCTGCAGCTAGGAGGGGAAAAGTAAAGGGGAAAAGAAGAGAAGTCTGTTGCTGGGGGAAGAAAAAAAAGAAGGGAAGGAAGCAACGGAGAATAAAAACAAGGCTGTGATTGCGGAATAAAGAAAAAGATAGAAGGAATAGGAGTTAACAGGTGATTATGCCCCTCATATATTTTCTACGAGTTGTCACTGTGAACGAAGAAAGAAGATAAGAAAAACAGGGAGAAGAGAATGAAAGAAAGTGAAAAAGGAAAAGAAATAAGAATTTGGGCCTAATGACATCGGATCAAGATCTTTGAAAGACAAGTTTCCAATCCTTTTTATTACTATCTCAATCTTTGAATTCATCTTGATATGATCAATTGAACTATTACAACCTTGTAATTGATGTCTTTCCTGCCTAGATGTAAAGTATTGATCTAGTTTCGAGAGTTTGACTATTGTTCACTGAATTATTTATAACTTCATATTGGAAACTTCGATTTATGCAAAATCTATTTCATGAGAAACTAGACTTGCATACCCTTCTGTCTGTACCATCTTAAGTAATTTGGAGTATAATTGATTATCTAAATATTTCATGCTATATGTCTCTTAAATTCTATTTAAATCATGTGTTTATTGATCTTTGCCTATTCTTGTTTATCTTTTGAAAATGAATTATTCTTAAATTAAGCTTTGAACTCTCAACTTTTATTCATTGGCTATCCGAATGCTTTATGTGAAAGTTTATGTTTACATCTTACTATTTCATATTATCACATGTATTTTTTATTGTTCCGCATATGCTTCCGATATATGCCCATTTTATTGCACCTGTCCTTTTGTAATATGGTGTTTGTGGGATATTATGGACCTTTGCTAGAAATGGTAAAGGGTATGTTATGCTGGGAGCCTGTGATGCTCTATTATGTTCGGTGGTCAAATGAACCACATTATGTTTGTGATCCCTCATCACCATCTATATTTTTGATATGCCATCGGATCATATTCTGTCTATGATCCAATTAAAATCATTTCTTCAATTGAGTCTTACATTATTGTTCTACATTCTTATGCATTCCTATTCTTTATGCCTTGCTTATCCAAATGTAAATTGTAAATATTTATATTGACACCGTAATTGCTTCATGTTGGCACATGTATATTTCGTTGTTCTGCATATGCTTCTATGATATGCCACTTTTATTGCTCATGTCCTTTTGTACTCAGGTGTTTGTGGGATAATATGAACCTTTGTCAGAAATGATAACGGAAGTCATGCTTAGAGCCCGTGATGCTCTACCAGCCCCCTATGACTTCATTCAGATGTGGGTGGATGAAGCTCCCAAATGTGGGAGACTTATGTTTGGTAGTCATTCAGTAATGGATGTTCCACATTATGCTTATGGTCCCACTTTACCCTCATTATCTTTGATATGATATCCAAAGCATTGCTTTTGAATTATTTATGCGCTTTGGATAAGAATGAAATGAATATTATGCCTGATATGATATTGAGCTTCTGTTTCTCATTTATGCACTTGATAAGCTTTGATATTATCCATTCACTATTGATATGCTTCGTAATATATTTACGTCCTTAACATGCTTCGAAATGTTCTATATGCCATTGTTATATTCCGAAATGTTTCAATTGCTATTGATATGTTCCGAAACATTTCACACTCTATTTATATGTTCTGAAATATTCCATTTGCCATTGATATGTTTCGAAAATGTCTTATGTGCCTTGATATACTTCGAAAATATGTTTACGTTATTGATTTGCTCTAATTACTCTATATTTCATTTGTTATAAACCAAATATGTTTTGAATGAAATGACATTTGAACTCCTATATCTAATAAGTTGATATTCATAATTTCTTGTATCTCTACTTTGTATCTTGATACCAACTTGTTTGTATGTCATTCACTCTTATCTTGGACTTGTTAAACGCTTGCTAAACTTTCTAGTTCACTCCTTTGTTATCAAATCTTTCAGGTCAGCTTGACACTCATTGAATGTTAAGATTGTACTGAGGTAGTGGAGAGCTATACAGATTGTCAGCAAATATGATCGAATGATTTATTATGGTTCTTGTATAAGTATATTTCATGTATAATGAAATGTTATCGATGAATTTGATTGATAATATAATTTTTTCTTTTTTTAATTCATATCTTTATTAATGACCATAACTACAAAGGGATTATGTCATTAAGGATGAAAAATCAAAAAGTAAGTACTAAAAGACATTATTCCTTTTAAGAATTATATTTCTTTTTTTCTTATAAATAAGGAAAATGAGTCCTAGGGGAATAAATACTCTTGATTCACTCAAGATAAATCTTAAGACACTCAATTTATTTAGATAAGTCTTTTTAATAAAATAGAAGAATAATTTTGATAAAATATTAATTATAATTATTAATATCATAAATCTTCTTTTTATTAAAAATTAAAAATCATAATAATTTAAATATGATTCTAATAAAGAATATGTCATGTCAAGTCAAGAAATCAAGAAAATATTCATAATAAAACAAATCTCATTTAATCTTCAACTTATCATAATTTTTTAAGAAATATTAATTTTGGTGATAAGATATACTGAGAAGGAAGTCATAAATAATTATATCATGAAGGATATTATTATCAAATCATGAATGTTAAATATCATAATTTATTTTGACAAATCTTGTCTTAGATAAGATTCAAAGTTTATAAAACTAAGGAAATTAAATAAGAGTCTTCATTTATAAAAATATCAAATTATAAATATCAAGATCATAAGTTAATTTCAATGGAGAAAAAATAGAATATCTTGATTTGTATATATGAAAATTCAAGTTGTCAAGAATATGGTTCATAAGAAGATTTTTAAGTTATAGATCCGAAGAGACAAATTATGATTCATTTATATGATTTTCTTTTAACAAACTTGATTTATATAAAGATTTTAAGTTGTAATTTTTTAACTTATCAAGATCATGATAAAATCATCAAAATATCAATAAAGTTGGATAGATTCATCAATCTCTTTTTAAAAAATCATTTAAAAATATATCCAATATCATCATCAAAAATTACTTTTCGAAAAATTCTAATAAAGGCAACATAGATTGTTTTTCAAAAGAAAATAGCTAAAGTTATCTTATTTATTTTTGTAGTTTAGGAGATTTAATAATAATGATATCATTTTATCTTTCTCTGAAGGATTGAAAGAATATGAATATTTTTAAGAAGAATTATATGCTTTTTAGTTATTTCATATGATTTATTTCAAGAATTATTTTTAAATTAATAAATTATCATTTAAGATCAAAAACCAAATTTCATTCTAGAATACATCATAAATTTCATCACTGTAACACATCAAAATAATAAAACATCTTCTAACAAAAAAATTCAATATTTAACTTTTAACTTTTAAATGACTTTTAACTCTTTACACATAATGTAAGGAGTTGATAAACTCATTTCTAAATTTTTATTTATTTCATATTCAAATTCAAAATTAATCTATCATTTAACAACATACATTCAATCTTAACATATAACTATTCAACCATTTAAATTAATCATTCAACAATGATATTTGTAAGCTAACTTAGTCAAAAACACTATAACATTTAAGTTATTCAGCAATAGCTTTTGCATTTAGATCAATAAATATTCAAGCCAATGATTTTGAACCATTGATATCATTAAAAATAAAATTATAACTTTCCATTGAAAATAGTTTCTTTTTTATTATTTATTTTTGTACTAGCATGCTCTAATTATGCATCATCATTCATAATCAAAATACAATTAAGATTAATGAACCATCATGAAATTTCTTGTCAATAAACTTAATTCCATTATTTTTCTATTATTGTTACTTAGGCTAGTGAGCTTGAATGGAGTGTTAGATCTCAAGTCATGTGGCTTGAGCATCTACTTTAAATATACTATTTAGTGCTCCTAGCCTTTTTAAGAGGCAACTTTATAATATGTGAAGTTTTGGTTTAGGTACTCATTGGAGTTTTAGTCCCTCATGAAATATTTTTTTTATTTTCTCTAATGGCTTGAGGTTGTTAATTGTTCTTTTAGGAACCCAAATTAGTTTATGTGGACTATAATTTCTAAATGAACACTTATAAGCAAAGTGTCCACATCTATCACAAAATTACATCTATTTTTGGGCAAAGAGTGTAATATGAGTCTTATAATAAGGGCAGTTGGCTTTTGATGAGTATTGCTTACAATATCAATACCTTCCTTATGAACATAACCCTTATCAACAGTCTTGATCATGTTTAGAGACTTAATGTTTATCTTAAGACTTTTTTTGAGTTTGTTGTAATATGTCATTTTCTTATTTAAGTACCTCTAGTTACTTACACTTAGAATAAAAAATATAAGATATTGATGCATCATTCAAAGTTTAATATTTAGTGTATGAATTGTGTGATGATACTACTTCATGTATTTCTTCAAGTTTACTAACTAGTGATGCATGCTCTTTTTTAAGTAATTTATAGGATTTACTAATCTTTCTAAAATCATCGTAAATCTTATGAAAAAACTTAATAAATTATTAAAAGTAAAAGAGCTTTGAGATGGATTATTTACCTCACTGTGGTTGGCCGTGAGCATGAGATTTTCAACTTCCTGGTTGTGCTCCTCATTGTTGAAGTATCTTGGCTTCTTACATTCATAACAAGAGTTTTTGTCTATTTGAAGATAATTTTTATGGTTTATGTTCATTAATTTTTCTAATTCATTTGTCAAATATTCAAATTCAAGGTTCTCATCACTCGAGGTTTCACTTGAAGAGTCATATGTCATTCTCAGTTCACAAACCTTCCTATTCTTTGGAAGGTGTTCTTGGGTTCTCAATGTCAAATCATTCTTATTCTTTGGAAGGTATTCTTCTTATTTATTTTTGTAAGACATTACATTTAATGATTCATTTAGATTAGGTGTGATTTTATGTGTCAATTTTAATATATGCCAAATCTCAAAAGCCGAATCACAAGAGGAAATCTAATCAAATTCATTCTTATTAATTGCACAAAATAAGATATTCATAGCCTTCGCATCTAATGAAAAAGCCTTCTTTTCAAATTCGTTCCATTCATTCATCTAACGAAAAAGCCTTTTTCTCAAATTCGTTCCATTCATTCATTGGCTTAGAAGATTTTTCAAAATCATTTTCTACTATATGCTATGAATCAAAATTTATAAAAATCAAGAAAATACGTAAAATAGTTTTTCATTAAGTGTAATCTGTCCTATTGTATATTGGCGGACATATAATAGAATATCCCTCGTTTATGCCAAACGAAGTCATTTACACTAAGAGGGAGGGAAGGGATATAAGAGGTGAGTTAGTACAAGATTAATCGTGTTCGTTTAAAAACCTTTGCTTTCAAAAAGTGAAGAAGGAAAATCGAAAGCTTCTTTTTATATTTCAACAAAATCGATTTAAAGCTGATTTGAAAGAAGTAGAGAGATTGAAGCCCTATTTTAACTATAAGCAAATTGAGAGCAACAAAGAGTAAAAAGCAAAGTAAATAAAGACAATCACAATTATAGTGGTTCGGCCTCAACCTAGCCTATGTTCACTCCCGAGTCCTCCTCTCTAAGGCCCACCGGTGTCCATTATTAATCTTCTTTGGGTGAATATTAAACCCTTATAGTTTTCTCTCTCCGTTTACAAGGCTTAGGAGATGAACCTTACAACCTTACAAGGGAGATTTACAAGTATTACAAGACTTTCCTTACTCTCATACCTCTTTTTTTTCTTATAAGTTTGGCACATAATTTTTTTCTCAAAATTTCTAGCTCAAAATTGTTGTATGAAATGTAAAAAAATTTGATATATTTATAGGCCCCAATTGGCTTTAGAATTTGGAGCCAAAATTTTAAACGCACTAGGAAAAGCCGGATACGAGTAGTACCACCATCGGCACCAACGACATCGCCACTGAAAGCAACCCGGAAAATAAGATGGTGGTAGTACAACCACCGACCTGGGTGGTACAACTGCCAGGAATATGAGAAAAGTGATTTTCTCCACTTTTTCAATCTCATATTGTACCTTTAGTTGACCACTTCCCTGGTCAACTAATTGAGCTCAATCTGAGCTCAATCCACTCCCTAAAGTGGATCCGGTTTGTCTCACTTAAGTTAATTTGAATCCCTTCCAAATATAACTCAAGTAGGACTCAACCTTAACCGATGCTAACTATGACTTAATTAATTATAATCACTATGGCTAACAAATCTAATTCAAGATATTCCCAACTCCCGACAAGCTTTTTGGCTACCCTCGATAATCTTTCAGTGAGTCTCTTGGTCTTCTTCCAGTGAACTCCCTTGCATCATCTTGGCAAGCTCTTGATCTTCTTCGATAAGTTTCTGACGAACCCGTGGCAAGCTTCTGATACCCTCGGTGAGCTCTCGATGCACCCCAAGCGCATTCTCAACAGCATCATCCTAACTCCGGCCCGATGCTTGGAGTTGACTTTGGTCGAACCTTTGATTGTAATTTTCTCTCCATTGTAGTTAATCCAGTATCAATCATCTCTAATACATATTAGATCAATAACCCATCAATGGATTTTATCATTAAAATTTGATATTTAATAGACAACTATTATCTTCCATTAGGTTTCTTCGAAGGGTCTTTGAACTTGTATAGAGCTTCTCTACTGGATAAATAAGAGAACAAAGATACTTAATTTCACCTATGCTCTTAGGAGTTAAGAAGACGAGGTTACGTGACGTTGTCTACCTCTTCTAGGTTATACTTAATGCATTGAGCTGGTTACTAGTCTTCGCCCACTCTTTGCTCACACAACTAAAGCACCCGAAGTGTTTGCACTCCTTGTGTTGAGTTAGCTACAATGATTCTGTTGGGAAATCTTAGTGGGAGTATCATATGTATAGCGGAAGATCAAAACAAAAATAGGTTTCCCACATAGATCAAATCATTGTATAAAAGATTGGATTGTAAGAAAGCCACAAAAGTTGAAAAACTACATCGTATGAGAGATTATTTTACCTAGGGAGATCGTATATCCTTATTTTCCAGATCCGGATAGAGAGGACAAATAAGGTCAAGCTTCCTCCTCTCTAGCGGTATCCACATGATGGATCTCTACATGAAACACCTCTAATTAGATCTCGCAACTCTTGCATAGAGGGAGGAAGGAGAATATGAGAGGGTGGCCAAAGCTGTAGCCTATCAACCATGAGTCTCCCCTCCTATTTATAGAGAGCCACCAAAAATCATAGGGGTCCTATCGTAGTGGGTATTGGATCTCCAACCAATTACTTACTACCCTTACATTATTGGATCTCTATCCAATAATCCCCTTTGGACTCTAATTGGGCATCATACAAAGAGCCCATCAATGCATGATCTCATCTAATGAGAATAGGGGCTAATTGTATCTATATCCAATCCTCTATTCGCTGAAGTATCTACTATATATGTGTAACCCTCTAGGCTCAATACCGAACTGGCCATGAGTCGCTCATATTAGAACTCTTTCTAAGATAGTGAAGAATTATCCCCATAATAATTCACTCGACTCATCGACTATGGATATACTAGGCCACTGTGCCATAGTCCCCACACGGTATATGAAGATCAAATTCATCGGACCTGTGTATCCATAGTTACTGTGTATATATAATCCCTAATCTAACTAATATCTCAGAGATCGTATATTGGACATGGTACTGTCAAGCCACATATGAAATTTGTTTGAGACTTACTCTAATCAGATTCTCCTGAAGAACTCCTTACCTCTCAATCTAAATAAACCTAGTCAGAGATTTGTTTGAGCAAGCATATCTAAGATATTCCTCTCGCAATACTGAGAGTGGATGATCCTATATTTATACTCAATTATCTTCGTAAGGTTGGCTACCAATCTCGATAATCGGCTATACAAGATCTGAAACTTTCCAAACCTATAAGTTCGGTGTCAAAGAAAGGAGTACTCAAACAAGATATCTTTAGTGTCTTAAGTCTAAGGATAAGATGCACAACTATGACTATAGAATCACTATCTGACATTAGGTATAATTAACCGTACAATATTCCACAAGCGGATCAATCAGTAAACTCATTCTCCAATGAGCACTTGTATTATATACTTAGTGTCTCCACACAAGTGGCTATGAGACCAGCCATCTCTATTATATGGATGAGCATATAGTACACCGGTATATCCGATTATCTCGATGTCCCTCTTGAGTAACCTATGACCAGGATTATTTAGGATCTGTATTTAAATGTAAATCGATCTCATTATCGTGATCTCATCATGATCCAATTCTCATTACACAAAACCAAGGACATCACAATATATATATACAATATATATTATAATGTGAGAATATACCAATAATAATCATAAGTAAAAAGATTATGCAGTGTGTCACATATGCTATCACTCATGTGATTGGCTTGTAGGGCACCTATAACCAACAATCTCTCACTTGACCAAAAATCAATCACCTATGTATCTGATCTCCATCAGATCCCTATAACACTCAAATACAATTTGAGATAGTGACTTTGTCAATGGATTTACAATGTTATCTTCGGATATAACTCTTTTTATTGCTATATCTTTACCGGCTATGATCTCTTTAATTAAGTGGAACCTCCTTAGAATAATTTTGATGAGACCTGGATTCCCTTGCTAGAGCTATCACCCTGTCACTATCGCAGTATATGAGAATCAACTTCATATTGCTCGGTACGACTCCCAAATCCATGATGAACTTCTTCATCTATACTCCCTTTTGCTGCTTCTACTGCAGCATTGTATTCCACCTCTATGGTTGAGTCAGCAGTAGTATCTTACTTGGAACTCTTCCAGCTTACTGCTTCTATATTCAGGGTGAAAATATATCATGAGTTTGACTTGCTATCATCGATATTGGACTGAAAACTCGAGTCCATGTATCCCTCAACCTGGAGGCTACCTTCTCCATATACTAGTAAAAGATCCTTAGTCCTTCTAAAGTGCTTAAGAATATACTTTACTACTTCCAGTATTCTAAACCTGGATCTACCTGATACTTGCTCATGATACTGAGAACATGCACTATATTAGGCCAGATACATAGCATAGTAAACATGATAGACCATATCACTGAGGCATAGGGTATCATATCCATGTCTACACTTTTTTCAGGAGTCTTTAAGGACATACTCGTAGAAAGTGATATTCCATATCTCATCGGAATGAGACATCTCTTAGAATTCTCCATGCCAAACCATTTGACAATATACTATATATACTTGGACTGGGACAAGCCAAGTATCCTCTTGGATCTATCTCTATAAATCTGGATCCTCAAAATATAGGATGCTTCCTTTAAGTCTTTCATGGATAAGTTCCTAGTAGCTAAGTCTTTATTATGGAGAGTATTCATATATCATTCCCAATGATTAAGATGTCATCCACAAAGAACACTAAGAAGGTGATAGCACTCTCGCTTGACTTCCTGTATACACAAGGCTCATCTTCGTTCTTAACAAAGTCATAATATCTGATCGCCTCATCAAATCTTATATTCTTACTTCGGGAAGCTTACTTTAGTCTATAAATGGACCTGAGCAACTTGCACACTTTATCTATACTCTCTTTGGATACGAATCCCTCTGGTTATATCATATACATCTCCTCCTCGAGGTTGCCATTGAGGAATACTATTTTCATATCCATTTACTAGATCTCATAGTCATAATGTGCTACAATGACTAAAAGAATTCTAATAGATTTAAGCATGACTATAGGTGGAAAAGTTTTGTTATAGTCAACTCCTTGCCTTTGATGATGTCCTTTAGTTACAAACCTTACCTTATAGGTCTCTACCTTTTCATCTACTCCAATCTTCTTCTTGAAGATCCATTTGCAACCGATAGGTACTATACTCTCAAGTGCATTCATAAGGTTCTAAACCTTATTAGAGAGTACATGGAATCTATATCAGAATTCATAGCTTCTTGCCACTTCTCAGAGTCCATGCTCAAAAGAGCCTCCTCGTAGGTCTAAAGATCAACATCCTAAGAGTCATCTCTACTGATATGTCCCACATATCTTTCAGGAGGGTGAGATACTCTGTTAGGCCTATGCAAAGTTGGAACTTGTGTGCTATGTACCTGAACAAACTTGGACTCTGGAATGGTGCTTGAGCTAAGTTCTCTAACCTCGCTCAACTCTATCTCACTCTCACTATTTCTACCAAGAATTTGTTTCTTCTCAAAAAACACAGCTCTCTTGGTAACAAAGATATTTCGGTCCTCAAGATGATAGAAATAATACTCACAAGTTTCCTTTGGGATATCCTATGAACTTGCACCATTCTGTCCTCAATTCCAACTTGTCGAGATTATATCTTTTAACGTGGGTAGGACAATATTAGGGCTCTAGCTAAGGGAGTCCTAATTTAGTTTCATTGAAGAGAGCAAACATATAAATCCTAAGGGTATTTATATAAATCTTATCTAGCTGACCCCTATTAAAGAGGTGAGGAGGCTGGCTAGGTTAGGATTAGTTTGGAGGAAGATATTTTAAGGGAAGAATAAGATATATGTTACCCTAATTAACCACCCCTTATCCTAGTTAAAGAGGGGTTTGTTGAGGAGGGGTTAAGTTACAATAGGATTAAGATTAGTTTGGAGGTTGCTTCTTAGAGTTAGAGTTAGAGTTGTTGGAAGTAGGAGCTACTTCTTAGAGTTGGAGTGTAAGTTATTATGAGTTGTTAGGAGGAGGAGTCTTAAGTAGGAATTATATTGGGAGTTGTGGTTTAGAAGCCCTATAAATTACCTTGTATTCTCCCCTCTTTCATCATCAATAGATCAATTATTTTTTTAGCCATTGTACAGAAAACCAAGGAGGGAGGAACCCCTATAGAGTTCCATGGAGGTCGATCCCCTATAGAGATCAGCTTAAGCTTAGAATCTGTAAGGGTTATAACACTTTGTATTAAAGCAGCATTCTTGGTGTCTTGCTACCCTTCCACAACCATCCATCAGCCCCCATAGCTGTCCAAAGTAATTCCCATAATTGCTTGAAGATAGTCACAGATCCACCATCATCTCCACTACCATAGATCATCCTTTGATCTCCCTGTAAATTATAACAGGTTCTGGTTTCCTACATTACTGCTATTAAAATACAAAAAAAAATTATTCCTATTTGCTACACAAATATTTCGTCACAAAGTTTTCATCTTTACGACAAAAGTTATGTCATAGAATTCCAGCCGCACACCCCTTACTGTTTGATTTGCTGCTATGTTTTTACTAATCAAATTTCTACAAAATTTCTACCATGGCTTTATAACTTCCTATCCTTAGATCTCCCTTTAGTTTTGTCAAAAAATCATCAAGATAACCTACTTATATTTTATGTCCAACTGCTATAGTTTAGATGTAAAAATCTACTATAGTACCTTCCCGTAATCTTTAATTTTGCTAAACCTTTTGCTATTATTTTCTTCCATAAATTTTTTGTCAGTATTACCTTTCTCTTACTAGCAGATTCTCCTTGAGCTTTACATGAATCCTTATTTCAAACCATTAGAAAAAATCTCATCTATACTGTTAAAATCTTTCGACGAAATTTTTTTGCCATAGTACATTCTTATATTCCTTGATCTTGCCAAAACTTTTTCTGTCGATTTCTTCCACAAATTTTTTGACAATATTATCTTTCCCTTACTAATGGATTTCTATTGAGTTTTACTCGATTCCTTATTATAAACTGCTACAAAAATTTTTGACTATACTACTGAAATCTTTTGTTGAAAAAATTCTACAGCAACACCTTCTTGCAGCCATGTATGAGGGTGGACTTCCCTCGATGGGAAGAAGGAGACCCGATGGGATGGATTTTGTACGTTGAACGTTACTTCCATTATCACCAAACACTGGAGGATTCCATGGTGGACACTACTGTCATCCACCTTGAAGGAGATGCTATACGGTGGTATAATTGGCTTAAAGACAACTATGGGATTCTGACGTGGATACAATTTAAGTATGTGCTACTGAAATGCTTTGGGCTAACCAAGTATGAGAATATTAATAGATAACTTGTCAAGATCCGACAAACCTCCACGATCCAAGAATACCAGTCCAGGTTTGAGGAATTATCTTGCTTTGCTCATGATTGGTCTGATAGACAATTATTAGGGACGTTTATCGAAGGACTCAAGCCGAAAATTAAAGGAGAGATTAAAGCGAGGCAGCCCCCACCATGAAGGCCATAATCTCTTTCGCCCGAATCCAAGAGGAACGACTAAACCAAGATGCTCAGAGGATGAGAACTACTCTTAGACCAGCAGCATATAAACCTCCCTCTGCTCCAAGCTATTCTTCGCAACCAAAAAAATTAACGAGAGAAGAGCTACGTGACAGATCAACGAAGGGCCTTTGTTGGCATTGCAACAAACTTTGGAGCTACAACCATCGCTACAAAAAAGGGGAGCTTTCCATGATAAATTCTATTAAAGAATCTGAAGAAGAGTTCTAGGAACCTGAGGAGGAGAACATAAAGGAGGACCTGCAGCCGATCGATTGCACAACTCACGCTTTAGCCGGTTAATGGAACTTGCAAGTAGCAAAAGTTAAAGAATCCTTTAAGCAGCAACCCATCACCATCCTCACCAACAATCTTATGAATGGTAAGGGAGAACAAGTGACCTTGTATAAGAAACATGGGAGTGAAGTAATGACGATCTTGACACAATGCTTACAGAAGCTATTAAAATTTTAGGCGCTTATGTCGAACCGAGCCGACTACTTCCTACCAGGCTATACGATCTTCATATGCTGATCTTGCAGAATGAACTACTAACACATATTTTGCCATATTGCTATCCACATCCTCAGAGGGTTGAAGCTAAAAGGATCGTCCAAGAGATGCAGGAGACACAGATCATTCGACCATGACCTTCCCTTGCAATGTCATTTTATCTCCAAAAGCTTTGCCTCTTTGTTTGCCGATATAAACTCTTCCTGAAGTGCCATATCCAGTTAAACCATCTATGACTTCTGAAGCAATACTCCTAGATCTCGAGCTACTTCCATGACTTCTCCAAGGAGTGAGCCATAATGCTCAAAGTCTTATTTGATGATGACCACCGATCCACGGCCCATAACTGCAAGAAGATTAAGTCCCTTCAGCGTCAGTACCACAATGGAATCTATGACACGAAACCTTACTAGATAGAGATCAAAATTCTGAAGGAATAGGAGGAAGACATCCACATATCCACCATCTACAAGATTCTTACAGTCATGATGCCATCTACATCAGTGCTAGATTTACTCGACTTTGATAAAGTGTTTATTATTGATGTATCAGGAGCTAGAAATTATGTTATTCACATATAAGATGGCCAATCCCTAGCCTACATCTGCAAAGCCCTCACTCCAAATCACCTAAAGCTACCAATCAATGATGAGGGAATGCTAATCTTTGCTGACTTTGTGGCTTGGTATGATACAGGACAACAACATAAAGAGGAGATAAAAGTAAGTCCCAAAAAATTACAGCTTCTGCTTCCTCCAAACTCAAATCGAGCTCACCCTATCATGGACTTTACTAGAAGGTAGCTACTATCACAAAGGAAGGCCTGACTATCATTAAAAAACAACTACACTCCAGCTCGCACAAGAAAAAAATAACCGCCTAATAAACACCAGAGTAGAAGGAAGTTTATTAGTAAAGATCAAGTCTTTACCTATATCCATCCCTACCAACAGGAATTTATGAAGACTCGAGCCTTAAAGAAGTGGCCTCCCAGTTTCTTTGGTCCCTACAAAATTGGAGATCACATTGAAGTTGTAACTTGTGAATCAGATCAGTACACTGATTTAAAATTATAATTGATTCTCTAGGAATCTCATTGCAAATGGAAGTTTAGAGAGGATGACTCATCCCAGATCTATCCACCCAACACGTAAGTTGATGAGGAGGCCCAAATTCAACTGATAATTGCATGGGATCATAGGATCATGACACATCACCGTCCAGTCACTATTACTAATGCTGGACCATAGGAGCAGGATGCATATACCATAGGGGCCATAAGAGAGTCTTATAAGGAGTTACAGATTAAGACCCAGAGATGTGGAGCTTAGCCTTGAGGACAAGGCTGATTTGAAGATGACGGGTCTGTTAGGACTCTAGCTAGGGGAGTACTAATTTAGTTTCATTTAAGAGGGCAAACATATAAATCCTAAGGGCGTTCATGTAATTTTTTTTTATATCTAGCCGACCCCTATTAAAGAGGTGAGGAGACTGATTAGGTTAGGATTAGTTTAGAGGAAGATATTTTTAGGAAAGAATAAGATATATGTCACCCTAATTAACCACCCCTTATCCTAGTTAAAGAGGGGTTGGTTGAGGAGGGATTAAGTTAGAATAGGGTTAGATTAGTTTGGAGGTTGCTTCTTAGAGTTAGAGTTGGAGTTGTTGGAAGTAGGAGTTGCTTTTTAGAGTTGGAGTAGGAGTCATTAGGAGTTGTTAGGAGAAGGAGTCTTAAGTAGGAATCCTATTAGGAGTTAGGGTTTAGAAGCCCTATAAATAACTTTATATTCTCCCCTCTTTCATCATCAATAAATTAATTATTTTTTAGTCATTATATAGAAAACTAAGGAGGGAGGAACCCCTATAGAGTTCTATAGAGGTCGATCCCCTATAGAGATCATCCCAAGCTTAGAATCTGCAAGGGTTCTATCAGACAATCCCAAATCTTCATCATCTTAAGATCGAACTTCTTTCCTTTTCATATCTCATATGGTATAGACACTACCGACTTTGATGAAACTCTGTTCAGAAGGTAAATTGTGGTCTCTATGGCGTATCCCCATAATGAGATATGTAGGTCAGCAAAACTCATCATGGATCGCATGATGGCATAGGGTATCTTATCCATGCCTGCTCTTTCTTCAAGAGTTTTTGAGAACATGCTCCTAGAAAGTGATATTTCATGCCTCATCGGTATGAGACCTCTCTTGGAATTCTCCATACCAAACCTTTTAATAATGGAGTCTAAGTACCTAGACTAGGACAAGCCAAACATCCTCTTGTATCTATCTTTATAGATCCGGATCCCCAAATATAGAATGCTTCCCCTAAGTCTTTCATAGAGAAGTTTCTAGATAGCTAAGCCTTTATAGTGGAGAGCATTCCTACATCATTCCTAATGATTAGAATGTCATCCACATATAGCACCAAGAAAGTGATGACACTCCCACTTTCCTTCATGTACACACAAGGCTCATCTTCGTTCTTATCGAAGTCATAAGATCTGATCGTCTCATCAAATCTTATGTTCCAACTTCGGGAAGCTTGCTTCAATCCATAGATCGATCTAAGCAACCTACACACTTTATCTGGATTCTCTCTAGATATGAACCCCTCTAGTTGTATTATATACACCTCCTTCCCAAGGTTGTAATTGAGGAATGCCATTTTCACATCCATTTGCCATATCTTAGAGTCATAGTGTGCTGCAATGGCCAAAAGAATTATGATAGATTTAAGCATATAGGTGAAAATGTTTCATCATAGTCAACCCCTTGCCTTTGTCGATATCCTTTAGCTACCAGCCTTGCCTTATAAGCCTCAATCTTTTCATCCACTCCAATCTCCTTCTTGAAGATCCACTTGCAATCGATGGATACAATACCCTCCGGTGTATCTACAAGGTTCCAAACCTTGTTAGAGTACATGGAATCCATCTCAGAATTCATGGCTTCTTGCCACTTCTCGACATCTATACTCATAATAGCCTCCTCGTAGGTTTGAAGATTAACTTCTCGAGAGTCCTCTCTATTGATATATCCCACATATCTTTCAAGAGGGTGAGATACTTTGACCTACGTAAAGTTGGAACTTGTGTGTTAGGTACCTGAACATACTCGGACTTTAGAATGGTGCTTGAGCTAGGTTCTCGAACCTCGCTTAACTCTATTTTACTCCTATTGTTTTCACCAAGAATGTGTTCATTCTCAAGAAACACACCTCTCTTGGCAACAAAGACCTTTCGGTCCATGGGATGATAGAAATAATACCCCAAAGTCTTCTTAGGGTATCCCACGAATGTGCACCGTTTCATCCTTGATTCCAGGGGTTATGTCTTTTAACGTGGGCAGAATAGCCCCAAATCTTAACCATCTTAAGATCATATTTCTTTTATTTCCTTATCTCATATGGTGTAGACACTACTTACTTTAATGAAACTTTGTTCAGAAGGTAATATGTGGTCTCTAGGGCGTATCCCCAGAATGAGATGAATAGGTCAGCGAAACTCATCATGGACAACACCATGTCTAACAGCATGTGATTCCTCATTTGTGATACATCATTGAGCTGAGGTATATAAAGAGGTGTCTACTGAGATAGAATCCCATTGTCCTTGAGGAAATAGGTGAAATCTGCACTCAAGTATTCTACTCCTCGATCTGATCAAAGAGTCTTAATACTCTTTCTATTTCTCAAAGGCCTTGGACTTATCTTTCATCAAGTACATGTGTTTATACCTAGAGAAATCATTAGTGAATGTAATGAAGTATGAGGAACCACCAATAGCCTGAGTGGACATAGGACCACATATATCAGTATGTGTGAGTTCCAATAACTCAATGGCTCTCTCTCCAGTTCCACTAAAAGGAGAGTTAGTTATTTTCCCACGAAGGCAAAGTTCACAAGTTGCATTTGACTCATAGTCAAATGGATCTAAGTATCCATCTTTTAGCAACTTTTGAATCCTTCCCTCATATATATGACATAGCCTACAATGCCATAGGTATGCATTGTTCTCCTCATCTTTTTTCCTCTTAGATGTCTTTAAATTCATAATATGTGGAGAAGTGTCTAACACATATAAGTCATTTATCAGGGTCCCTCTAGTGATGATCTTATCATTCATAATTATTGAATAATTATTATTCTCAAAAACTAATTTATATCTACTAATTGTCAAACAAGAGATGAAAATAATATTTTTGATAATACAAGGAACAAAATAGCATGAATCTTATATAACAATAGCTCCACTAAGCAGATGTAGGGTGACCTCCCCAATGGTAACTATAGCAACTCTTGCTCCATTGTGCATCTTGAGGTCTATCTCGTCTCTGGCCAATCTCCTAGGTCTTGCTAGAACCTGTAATGAATTATAGATATGATAAGCACTCCCGATATCAAATACCCATGAATTATCATGAAAATCTGACAAGTGGAGACTGATCATGAATATACCTGAAGCTTCTCCAAGCTTCTATTTTGCCTTATCTGCAAGGTAGTCCTTACAATTCCTCTTCCAATGCGTATCTTAGCCACAGTGGAAGTATTGTCTTTTGTCCTTTGTCGGGTATTTCTTAGTAACCTTTACCTTACCCGGTCTTTCTTTGCCCTTGCCCTTCTTAAGGGCCTTACTAGTATTTCATTTTCTTATTGCTCTCACCAACATAGAAAACTAGCTTCTCTTTATTGATGGTGCTCTCAGCTTCCCTTAATATATTAAGGAGCTTAGGGAGAGTCACCTCAAACTTGCTCATGTTAAATTTCATGATTAAGTGAGAAAAGAAATCCGGTAAGGACTGAAGTATAAGATCAACACACATATGATCCTCTAGGACTATCTATATACTTCATATAGCGATCGATCTTATCCTCACTTATCCTTTCCTTCGGCAGACATAATCGTGTTAAGGATGTATATGATTTTTTTACCTTAGAATAATTCTCAAATTACTGAGCCAATATGTGTAGTTTGGTTAGTGAGGGGTTTATAAGCCACAAACAAGATATGACATAAATTAATAACATACATTTTTTATAAAAAACTAATTAAGATATAAAATTTTATTTTAATGTACTCCCACTATTTTCCTAGTGAATCACGCAACACCCTCAACATGTGAGACGTAAGTCTCCGGCAGACTCCTAGTGGGGATCAGGATCCAATTGGCATATTAGTGCAACATTGAGTGACTCTACCAATTACACTAAGCCCAAAAGGTAGACAACTCTTGTCAATTACAACTTCTTATGATTCCCATCATGTTTGGCCTCCGAATCATCATGGTCTTGACTGCTCGACCAACCATGAAGTTTAGTTGAGTCATCACCATTGTTACAAGATGAGTCTGATTCGCTTGATATGCTCTTGCTCGATCAAGTCATACCATGTCCTTAGGTCACCGAGGACATCTATATGCTATAGGTAAGAACTCGATCATGTAGATAGGTGAGCCTCGAGGGACTCAACCAACTCAACCTATGTCGTGATTCAATTTCTTCCTATAACGATGGAAGGCCATGTGGGTCAATCTTATCTCCTCATGCTTACTGACTTAATATTATCGTAGGAGGGGTTTTTGTTTCATATTGGTCTCCTAATACATCGTGTCACACACATATATATTTAATATATATCTACATCATATATATATATATAAGCCACATTGGATGATCATGAGCCATCACCTAATATGATTAAGCCTGAGCCAATGGGCTTAATAACTAATAATAGGATTTATGTGTGCATCGACACATCTCCATGCCCTATGATTGTTGATCTTGTCATCATCGATTTTGTTGGATCCTCGCCGCATCACCCTGCATTGTGATCTCCCGCCATGGTATTGTAGGTCCTGTTGTCACCTCCATGCTCCCGTTATGCCTCTCTATGTAATTAAAAAATAATTATAAACACACAGGTCCAATAATAAATGAGAAAAATAGTGACTCACAAGCCCCAATAATAATAATAATAATAATAATAATAATAATAATAATAATAATAATAATAATAATAATAATAATAATCACAATTACACACATCACAATATATGGCTCATGATCATCCATCCACATTAGACATCACATGTAGGATTACTATATATATAATAATTAATTAAATTATTTAATTAATTATGTTTTTGAAAATCAGGACATGTTGGGAATTTTAAAATTATTAAAGGTATATTCAGAATTTTGGATAAAAAGGACAATCCTTTTAATTTTTAGAATTGTCAATGATATTTTTGATATTCTGGGCATAGGATAGACACTGAAATTTCTCAAATTTTGAGGTGCAGAAACATCCATTCACCGAAAAGAAACCCTCACCCTAGCCCTTGCCCTTACTACGCCACCGTCACCCCCCGTGGGTAGGCACCATGCTTGGAGGTGGCACCTCCACGGGCATCGCCCCTATGGGCATTGCCCTTGCTATCGACCGCTCTTGCTAGCGGCATCCCTTGCAGGCGGTGTCTCTGCCCATAGGCGGCATTCTTGCGGGTGCCACCCCCATAGCAGTTGCCACTTTCGGGCTACTGCCCCAACGGGTGGTCGCCCCTTGCGGGCTGGCCGCGGGCGGCTACCCGCACCTACTGCAACCTGGCCGCACCTTATAGGGGGCCTTGGTAATAACCGACCACCTGTACAGGGGCCTGGTTACAACCGGCCACCCCTGTAAGCAGATAGCATGCAAGTGGCCGCCCCTCAGCCCGCAGGCACTGCTACCATCCCTGTCAATCACTACAATAAATACGTAGAATGGTTCTATGCAATTCAATCTCATCATACTTAGTTTAAAACCAATTTTTGCACGAAAAACCTTGACTCTGATACCATTGATGGAAAACCTCAGTGGGAGCATCATATGCAGTAGAAGATCAAAACAAAAATATGTTTTCCATATAGATCAAATCATCGTGCAAAAGATTGAGCCATTAGAAAGCAACAAAAATAAAAAAAACCATATTGTGATAGAGATTATTTTACATAGGGAGACCATATATCCATGTTTTCCAAATCCGAAGGGAGAGGATGAAGAAAGTCAAGCTTCCTCCTCTCTAGCGGTGTCCACATAATGGATCTTTATAGTGAAACTCTTCCAATCAGATCTCACAACTTGTGTAGAGGGAGGGAGAAGAAAAGGAGGGGTTGGCTTGATAGGACTCCAGCAGGGTTGAGTCTTAATCATCTTAGTACTAGTCAATAAAAATCATGTTAGATTATAATAAAATCACTCCTATCTTATAAAGGAGTATGGCTAAGGTCTAGATTAGCCCTTAGGGCTTAGTAGCCGCCACACCCCTTATTGGGTTGGTTGGCTAGGGTTTCCCCCTGCTTAGGTCGGCTATAGAACCACTTAGCTGACTCTTGTTCCTATTAACGTAGGCTGGCTATAGGAGATGCAAAGGAGTAATTCTACTTAGGCAAGCACCCCCTTAGGCTAGGGTTTTGATCTCTATTTAAAGATGTAGCTGCCTCCCTTTTTGAATCAAGCAATTATCAATTTTATTTCAGCCTTGTGCCGAATCTAGGAGGGAGGAACCTTTATAGCGTTCCAAGGGTTGATCCCCTTCAAGGATCAAAATCTATAGAGCTCCTTCTGGGGTTCTATCATATGATATTAGAGCAGTGATGTTGTTGCCTCTGTAGCTGTCATCCATGCCTCCACCTTCCCAAGCAATTCCCACAATTGCTGTGATACGCGCCTCCACTTTCTACCCCAGCCTGTCACGGGCTTAGCTGATTCTGCCTAAGCCGTGCGGCACCCATGCGTGTCCGTCCGCAAAGGTCAGCCCTCCCCGAGATCTCCTAAAAATCTCACAGACTTACAAAAAGAGAAAACGGGCCAGAAGAAGCAACTCCCACGGGATCCACAAGCAACTGCTCAAGAAAAACACTTTATAAAGCCAAAATACAAATTACACCCATGGACATTAAAAGCTCAGAGAGGTTGCACACAAAGGATAATGATCCACTACAGACCGATGTCCCCACAAGTGCTTATAGGACACACTTGTATTTACAAGCCAAACTTGGCCATAAAGCAAATCAAACTAGGGCTTCCAAGCCTACTGCAAGCCCGCTTCTTGTTGTACAAGATATGTACATAAACCGAAGGACACGGACTAACACAAGCATTTCATCGAACACCTTGTTTACATTGTTGTCCGTGACATTCTCCCCCACTTATTCCTTCGACGTCCTCGTCGAAGCCACTGTAGACGCTGCATCTCCTCGCATTCTGCTGAATCTTTAATCTTCTGCTTTGGCTGCAACACGCCCCTTTGGCTCCTAGCCGCTATTGTTGAGTAGTCGAACTCCAATCCGCCATGCTGCTTCAACTCACCAATGACTGAATCTGGTGTGGGGTTGGCTGAGTTGTGCTGATCCTTGTTGGTTCTCGCGGATCCCTCTGATGAAGGAAAAGACCTGCCTTATGATGTGCCAGTATCGCAGTATACTCATATTGCTTGAACTGGGTAGATGCTTGTTGGAGCTTTAACGAGCATCGCCTCACAGACTTTGAAGTTTTTAAGGTCCTTTCTCCATAATTTTTGCCCATTGAACATTCTTCCGCTGTTAGTTGTCACTTCCAATTATGTTCGCATCACTCCCTCTTAGTCAATTGGGAAATGAAGTGGAAAAACTACTCTCAATAGTAGTGATCACCAACGGTGAGGATTTGACAACCATTGTCTTCCTTAAGCTTTCTTTGAAGGGTCACTGAACTTGTGCAGAGCTCCCCTGCTTGGATAAGTAAGAGAACTGGGATATTCGACTTCACCCATTCTCTTCATAGTTGAGAAGGTAAGGTGGCTTCTCTCACCTCCTCGAGTTAAGAGAACTGCGGTTTCGCCCATTCTCTCGAGTTGAGAAGGCAAAGGTTACTCAATTTCGCCTGGCAAAGGTTACTTGATTTCGCCTGCCTCCTCGAGTTTGTACTTCATGCATTAAGCTGGGTACTAACATTCGCCTGCTCTTTGCTCACACTTCTGAAGCACTTGAAGTGGTTGCACTCCTTGCGTTGGGTTAGCTACTGTGATTCGCCTTCCCACGCTATTGAACTCTTGGAATGCAAGAAGTTTTGCCCGAAAAGAGCAAAAAGTTTACTCCAACTTGGAGTCCCCCAACTTGGAGTAAGTCTTTGATAGATCTGGTCGCCTTTGGGCTTGTACCGTGTTCTCCATCACCTTTGCCGCCTACTCCTCTTGAGTAGAAAGGTACAGTACCATGTACTGCCTACTTCGTTCCTTGGTCGAGCACTCCTGCATCAACCCGAAGTCCCTTAATTTCGGCTATCTGGATGAGAAGCACATCGACATCGGTCTTATGAAGTTTCTTGGCCTCTGCCCTTCTGCCTCGTCTTGGTACTTGGAGTTTGCCTCTGCACTCTCCACCTCCTTGGCCCCTTTTACGACCAATGTTGTCCCTTCATGAGAGCAAGGGATCGATGACTTCACGGAAGTCCCGCATCTGTGGTACCATGGCGCTGCCAAGCCCATAGCACTACTATCCGTTACCTTGCATCTTCATCCCTTCCTCCGCGATCGGTAGATCTGCCTCTGTGGCACTGTGGAGCTCCTCCGAGTCCACCTCCTCTCTAACCGACGCTTTTCTTTTGGGTAGCTGAGCCCTGTTGGACTCGTCGTCGCTTCCTCGCCCCTTTCGACCACCTGCTTCGACACCACTGTGTCCTCCTAGCAGTTCTCCTTGGTCGATGGAGAGACAGACTGCAACTCTCATGCATGGCCTCCGCCATCTTGTTGCAGGGCTCGTGCCGATTTTGTTCTCCTTAGCTTCCTTGGTAGCAACGTTCGCTTACTCGGCCTTGTCCTCTGACTTGCCGGGCTCCCTTAAGCGAATGTGAGCACTGAAGCAGTCCAACTCTCCAACTGCTCCGATTAATCAAGTCCCCTCCATGGGACTCACTGGTACTTGCAATCGACTACTCCCTCGGTGGTACACGGCCCCATATCTTGACCAAGGCTTTCATCGATGCAAGTTTCGATGCATACACACGGAAGACCGCCTCTGCATGCGTGGCATTCACTCCTTGAATCCACCCTTCTTGCTGCATCGTTCAAAGTGGAGCTCAGCTCGATCATTCACATGATCATGTCCCCTCCATGGGACTCACTACGTGCACTTGGACTTCTTCCTCGGTGGTATCTGACTCCCATATCGATGACTAAGGCTTTCATCCAATGCAAGCTTTGATGCACACACGAAGACCTCTGCGTACTCGACATTCACTCCTTGAATCCATAGCCCTTCTTCTTGTTGTGTCATACACCAAAGTGGAGCTCGGTAACTCCCGATCATACCTCAAGATGATTTTGTCCCTCACGGGACAAGATTGCCTGTATTACATTGCCACGAACTATCCCACCACGATCCGCTGCACCATGTCGCCTCCTGGTGACATCTCCATTGCATACAGATTCTCGTGTGATGAACTCGGACTACGACTTCTCCACGTGTGGCCTCTGCCAACACATCGTAGGGCCTCTGCCATCTCCGACTTTTAGTTCGCTCCTTGGCAATTCCCTTCGTCCCCTCACTCTGGGTTACTCACGAAGCATAGCTCTAGGACACGTCGCCTAGTAGCTCCAAGTCCCCGACTTGCTAGAGTGGGTGCACCATTGTCGGATCTTGGGCCTCTATCCCTACCAGCACAATCTTGCTATACACCTCTTGTTCCTGACAACTTGAACGGCAACACTGTGGCATATTCTTCAAGAGTACCCGCCTCTGCGTCCTCTTGCCCCGTACTAAGGTCTCATGATCCTAACTTTGCCTCCGCAAATTGAATCACCTTAGTTACTCCATCAAATGCATCTCTGAGGTAGCTTGCATGTGCCTTGAAGCTCCCTTCCTTTTTGGCACCATGCAGAATAAGTCTGTCCCATCAGAATGAAGAACCCATGGAACGACATGATCCCACTCTTGCCTCTACAAGAGTTCATGCCCTTGACCTCTGTCTAAGGAAAGCTTTGTGCCTCCGCTCCATGTTCCATCTTCTATGTCGACTCCCTTCATGCGGCTTGGATACTTCACCGAGTTCCACCCAAGTCGTTCTGCTCCTCGATTTACACTGAGTTGATAGTGGCCCTCACATCCACCATTCCACGGGTCAGCCCTCTGTTGAGTTCGATTTCTGCCTCGACTCTAGGTGTGCCTTCATATGATGTTGCCTTGGATTGCTCCCTCACTTGATCTCGAAATGCATCCACCAATGCATTACCTCCTTCGAGATCATGCGACAACTCTTCGTCGCTCACTCGGTCCGTTGAGCTTTATGAAGATATAACCCTGAGAAACTCTTCCTCAATATGTGCAGTCCGTTGCACATGATTCTCCCACTAGAGAACTAGGACTTATCCCTCCTGGATATCTGTCCTGCTGGAGCAACTTTTCTCTTTACATATTTCCCACTGGAAGTTTCGGAGACCATCATCCCCTTTGGACTACTCCGTCTTGCTGAACTCAAGCTTTGTTCTGCCCCCACAAATGTACTTGCTAGATTGTGACCCTTCTCCAATACAGTCTCCACTGCACCCTTCAAGGTCTAGCAACATGCAGAACTTGTTGCACATTTCAGCCACCTACGGACATATCCTTTCCATGTTGAAGAGAAAGTTCTGATGCTCCATGGCGTCGAGTTCTAATCGCGCCTTGGGATGGCCACGAACTCTGTCATCCGTGTACAAGCCCTTGCATGAGTTCCGAATCCTTCGAGTTAGCAATTCCCCTCACCTCTGTGAGCTTTGCATAACTCTTTCGGTCGTTACACAACACATCCCACCTTGCACGGTCTCATCTTTCACTAAGCACCCTGCTTTTGCCTTAAGCACCGTCAAGTTTAGTTGCCAACGTCGAGCTATAGCTCAAACTCAACCATCCCAATCTTTGTGTGCTACGCATTCTTCTTCGCTTGTTTGTCCTCGTGGTGCCTCTCGCGCAAAGGGGTTGGCTATTCCTTGAATGCCAAACCAGGATGCCCGCTCCTCTGAGTGACTCCTTTCCCTACATCTCAATGTCCGTTTCCCCTAAACGGTTGCACGTGCTAGCTGTCCTCCACACAGCCTAGCTAGGTTCCCCACATTTGTATGGCAAGTGTTTCTGCGTGTGCTTGTCCCGCTCTGATACCACATTATCACGGGCTTAGCTGATTCTGCCTAAGCCATGCGGCACCCATGCGTGTCCGTCCGCAAAGGTCAGCCCTCCCCGAGATCTCCTAAAAATCCCACAGACTTACAAAAAGAGAAAACGGGCCAGAAGAAGCAACTCCCACGGGATCCACAAGCAACTGCTCAAGAAAAACACTTTATAAAGCCAAAATACAAATTACACCCATGGACATTAAAAGCTCAGAGAGGTTGCACACAAAGGATAATGGTCCACTACAGACCGATGTCCCCACAAGTGCTTATAGGACACACTTGTATTTACAAGCCAAACTTGGCCATAAAGCAAATCAAACTAGGGCTTTCAAGCCTACTGCAAGCCCGCTTCTTGTTGTACAAGATATGTACATAAACCGAAGGACACGGACTAACACAAGCATTTCATCGAACACCTTGTTTACATTGTTGTCCGTGACAAGCCGCAGATCAAATCAGTTTGTCATTGCCCCCTACGTTTGATCTAGAAATCTGGTTTTTTTTATCATCTACACCTCTTCAATACTACAAGATTCCTTACTTTACATATTGAAGATTTTTTTCCAAATTTTATCTGCGATAAATCCAAATTTTATCTGCTGCAAATTACATTTGTCGCAAACGTTATCGTTGTTATGAAGGTTGAATGCTGCAGAAATTTTTAGCTATGTTTTTGCCTCTTGAAACTGGCTTATTCTTTCGTCTTTCTGGCCAGAAATTTTATACAATTCTCAAGATCAAGTTGGCTTTCATCTGGATTTGATTTCTTGAAAAAACTCCTTCTAAAATTGGTTTTCTTGTGCAATCTTTGACCATCACATAGTTCTAGAATTTTACAATGAAGGAATTTACCTTTCATCTTTTGCCCAATTTTCCTACTGTTATGCTACCAAAATTTTATCAATCTTTTTACTGGTATTAACAACATCTGAACTAAGAGTTTTTGCATAATTTTCTTAAACTTTCTTTTGGAATTTATGTTGAGAAGTCATCATTTCTCTGACATAAAACCGGTTCAGCAGGACAGCACATCGCAACACTTTTTTTCACCGATATCTATCAGATTTGATTGCTATTTTTTTATGAGATTTTGATTACTATTTTTTATGAATTCTATCAGATTTAGACTCTCTTTTTTGTGAGTTTCCTCTCCTATTTATAGAGAGCCACCAAAAACCTTAGGGGTCCTGCTTTAGTTGGTATTGGATCCCCATCCAATTACCCACTAATCTTGTATTATTGGATCTCTATCCAATAATCTCCTTAGGCTTCTAATTGGGCCTCATGTAAAGAGCCCATTAATGTAGGGTCTCATTTAATGAGAATAGGGGCTAATTGGATCTTCATCCAATTCTCTATTCGCTGAAGCATCGACCAAATGTGAGTGACCTTCTAGGCCCGATACCGAGTTGGCTGTGAGTCGCTCTCATCAGAACTCCTTCTGATATAGTGAATTAATCCTAATTCACTCGACTCATCAACTATATACGTATCAGGCCACTACGCCATAGTCCCCAGATGGTATAAGGGGATCAAATCCATCTGACCTGTCTGTTCATAGTTACCATGTATATATAATCTCTCATCCAACTAATATCCCAGAGATCATATATTTGACATGGTATTGTCAGGTTATATACGGAATCCGTCTGAGACTCGATCTAATCAGATTCTCCCGGAGAACTCATTCTCTCTCAATCTAACTGACCTTGGCTATGGATTTGTTTGAGCAAGCACATATGAGATATTCCTCTCATGATATCGAGTGGATAATCCTTTATTAATACTCAATTGCCTTCATAAAATTGGCTAACAATCCTGATAATTATCTATATCAGATCTAGAACTTTCCAAACCTGTTAATCTGGCATCAAAGAAAGGAGTACTCAAACAAGATATCTTTGGTGTTTCAAGTCTAATGACCAAATACACAATTGGGACTATGAAATCACTATCTGACATTAGGAATCACTAACCATACAACATTCGATAAGCGGATTAACCACTAAACTTATTCTCCAATGAGCATCTATACTATATCCTTAGTGTCTCTACATAAGTGGCTATAAGACCAACTACCTCCATTATATGGACGAGTATATAATACATCAGTCTGTCTAGTTATCTCAATATCCCTCTCGAGTAACCTATGACCGGGATTATTTAGGATCTATGTTTAAAGGTAAATCGATCTCATTATCATGATCTCATCATGATTCGATTCCTATTGCACACAACCAAAGACATCACAATATATATACAACATATAATATAATATGAGAATATGCTAATATTAATCATAAGTAGAAAGATTGCACAGCATGTCACACGTGCCATCATTTACGTGATTGGCTTGCATGACACTTATAACTAATAGTTTCATCGTGCGATAATTGAATATAAACTATGTTGTTGAATCGCGTAGAATCGTTTTATGCATATAATTTCTAACTTTTTATCGTTAATCTGATTTTTGGATAACAACTCTTTATATGATTGAAAGATGTTGTAGACTAATGTTTTGTCATCAAAATTATTGATGTAAAATGTAGGAAGAAGGCTGCTTGCACTAAGGCTATTTAGCTGTTGCCCTCTACTAAGGCCAAAGGTTGCTTGCAGCCTTGGCCGACAGTAATATTTATTTTTTTGACTTGGCTAAATGGCTGAGACCATCAAGCTTTCAGCCGTGGCTGAGCACCCATTGCTATCACAGGCTTAGTTGAATTTACTTAAGTCGTGCAGTACCTTTGTAGCAAACTTAAGGACTTAGCTGAAATTACCTAAGTCATTAAGTATCCTTGAGCCAATGTCTCAGACTTAGCTAGGATTGCCTAAGTCATGAAGTGCCCATGCCTAATTCATCCGCAATGGGTTAGCCTAGATACAACCTCGTGCTGGTCTCGAAGGACCTGCAAAAGAGAAGGCTGATTAGATTAAAAGCGAGTGACAAACAAGTCCCGTCTCACAAAGAAGGAAGCTTTACAAGTTATTCAACAAACATCTTGAGTGTAAGAGAAAAAGGAGAGAAAGGAGTGAAAAAGGACTTTAGAAGGTTGAACAAACAATCACAAGTCCATAAACGATGGTTCACCTGGTGCCGGGCACGAAGACAAGCTCAACTTGTAAAGAATGTTCAACGCCTAACATAATGCCGAAGCCCCATCCAGCCCTGTGCCATCTTGGGGGTTCCAGGATACTGAGATGATTGACATTTCATGCTACATCGACTAGTTACAAGTGCCCTGTAAGCCAATCATGTGAGTGATGACACATGTGATACACTACGTAATCTTTTTTACTTATGATTAATATTGACATATTCTTATATTATATTATTTGTTATATATATATTATGATGTCCTTGGTTATATGCAATAAGAATCAAATCATGATGAGATCACGATAATGAGATCGATTCACCTTTAAACACAGATCCTAAATAATCCAGGTCATAGGTTACTCAAGAGGGATTTTGAGATAATCGGATAGATCGGTGTACTATATACCCATCCATATGATGGAGGTAGCTGGTCTCATAGCCACTAGTATGGAGACACTAAAGATATAGTACAAATGCTCATTAGAGAATGAGTTCACTGATTGATCTGCTTATGAAATACTATATGGTTAATGATACCTAATGTCAGACAGCGATTCCATAGTCCCAGTTGTGCATCTGGTCCTTAGACTTGAGACATCAAGGATGTCTTATATGAGTACTCTTTTCTTTGACGCCAAACTTATAGGTTTGGAAAGTTTTAGATCTGGTACAGTTGGTTATCAAGATTGGTAGCCGACCTTACGAAGGCAATTGAGTGTCAATAGATGATCATCCACTCTCGATATCACGAGAGGAATATCCCATATATACTTACTCAGACAAATCCCTATCCAGGGTCATTCGGATTGAGAGAGGAGTTCTTAGGTAGAATCCAAATAGAGCAAGATAAACTGATTACGTATGTGACCTGACAGTACCATATCCAATATACGGTCTCTGGATATTGATTGGATGAGAGATTATAGATAAATGGTAACTGTGGATAGTCAGGTATGATAGATTTGATCCCTCTTGTCTCATCTGAGGACTATGGTGTAGTGACCTAGTACGTCCATAGTCGATGAGTTGAGTGAATTATTATGGGGATAATAATTCACTATATCAAAAAGAGTTCTGATGGGAGTGACTCACGGCCAACTCGATATCAGGCCTAGAGGGTCATACACATATGGTGGATGCTTCAGCGAATAGAGGATTGGATGAAGATCAAATTAGCCCCTATTATCATTAGATGAGACCCTATGCTGATGAACTCCTTGTCTAAGGCCCAATTAGAGGCCTAAGGAGATTATTGGATAGAGATCCAATAATGTAAGGTTAGTGGGTTATTAGATGGAGATCCAACACCCACTAAGGTAGGAGCCCTAGGGTTTTTGGTGGCTCTCTATAAATAGGAGGGGAGACTCATGGTTGATAGGCTGCAGCTTTAGCCACCACCTCCTATTCTCCTCCCTCCCTCTAAGCAAGAGTTACAAGATCAGATTGGAGGAGTTTCGCTGCAGAGATCCATCATGTGGATACCGCTAGAGAGAAGGACGCTTGACCTCCTTCATCTTCTCCATCCAGATTTGGAATACAAAGGGATATACGATCTTCATTGGTAAAATCAATCTCTCACACATCACGATTTTTTTATTTTTGCAGTTTTTCTCGTGACCCCAATCTTTTGCACGACGATTTGATCTGCACAAAAATCGAATTTTATTTTGATTTCCGCTACGCATGTGATACACCTGCTGAGGTTTTTCAACACATCATGGTCTATAGAAATCAGACCATGGTAAGCGAAAATAGAGTTATTTTGGGCAGTTTTGTCTAGGTGCGGTGAGCGATCACATTACAATATTACAAATTATTTTTACTTATATTTCTAAGGTAAAACCATAAAAAACTAATACAAAATAGGTTGTCAAACATTTGTACAAGTATGCATAAGTGACGAATGGTTTGTTGAGCGAAGATATTATGAGTGTGCGATGACCATTAGTGACATTTTCCCCCAGTTAAACTGTTGACACTCTCGTCGATGCTTGTTGGCAGGTTTTGACACTTGAATCTTCATGTCATAGAGTGTCTTCAGTCCCCCAACTGGCTTCTGTTTGGGTAAGCTTTTGCTACTTCACCAAGTACTCTGTTTGCTCCACTTCGTTGGGTAGCTTTGTCTTACGATCTGCTATAATGGTTTTAACTCGCTTCTCATAGGAGGCTCTGGTGGGGGTAGTCAAGTTAAAATACTTCAAGAATCATCTTGTAGATTTGAGTAGTAGGCTTTCAAGTTGATTATATAGAAAACATTATGAATTTTGAGCCATGCCAGCAGTTGTAACTTGTAGGAGACATTGCATACCCTACTGATAATTGGGAAGGACCCTTCATACTTATGTACCAATCTTTTATGCCCTTTGTGATGTTGGTTGAAGCTTCACCAATATCAAGTTGCCAACTTTAAACTCTTGTGGTTGCCTTCCCAAGTCTATCCACTTATTCATCTTTATGGCTGCCTTCTCCAAGTAAGCTTGTGTAATATCTACATTTCTATGTCATTTCCTTGCAAGGTGATATACTGATCGACTACTCCCTGTATAACCAATAGCCAAAGTATGAGGAGTTGATGGCTATTGTCTTATAATAATTTTGAAGGGACTCTTGTTGGATACAAAGCTCTACTGTAAGATATAGGAGAATTGGGCAATGTCCAACAACTTTACCCAATCTTGTTGGTTGACACTCATGTAGTGCCGAAGGTATTGCTCTAAGAGCAAATTGATTCGTTTGGTTTGACCATCCATTTGAGGGTGAAGGCTTATTGAGAAGTACACCCTAGATCCCAACAGCTTGAATAGCTTGGTCTATAATTATCCCAAGATTGGGGTACCACTATGATTCAACCCTTATACCGCAGGTCTTTTGAGTCCCAACTGTAATGTGGAATAGAGCTGGGAGTCTCCTCCAACCTCCTGATAATCTCTAGAGTTTCTGAGTTATTTGCCTATTCCTTCTTGATGTCTTCTAGAAAGTCACAAACAAGGATGGAGACAGCTACTAATTTGGCATGTTCAGGAAGGTAAGAAAGTGCATCTACAGCTAAGTTATCTTTTCCTTTCTGATACCTAATTTCATAATCAAACCCCAGTAATTTAGTTACCCATTTTTGTTGCTCAAGGGAAGAAATCTTTTGCTCCATAAAGTACTACAAGCTCTTGTGGTCTGTATATATCTTAAACCATCACTCGATCGGTAAGGTCTCCACTTCATGACTGCGTGTATGATAGCTAGCATCTCTTTATCATAGATTGGAAATTTCAGATGAGAAGGGGAGAGAGCTTTGTTGGTGTAAGCTAGTGGTTGGCCTTCCTGCATCAAACAAAACTAATACTTGCACCAGAAGCATCAGATTCAATTACAAAAAGCTTGTGAAAGTCAGGTAGGGCAAGCACTTGGGTAGTGATCATTGCAGCCTTTAAGGAGTTGAAAGATTTTGTTGCCTCATCCGACCATTTAAATGCATCCTTCTTTAGAAGTGCCATCAATAGGGCAATGATCTTGCCATAGTCATTTACAAATTTTTGGTAGTAGCCAGTGAGTCCCAAGAATCCTCACAAGGCCTTAATTGCCATGGGTAGTGGCCAATCCTTCATCACCTGAATTTGGGCCAATTATAACACCTTCTTGGAAGATTATATGTCCAAGGTATTCGACTTCTTTCTGCATAAAGTTACACTTTGATTTCTTGATAAAAAGATAGTGCTCACATAGTACCATTAGAATAGTCCATAAGTGCGATAAATGACTTTCGAAGGAAGGACTATATATCAGAATATCATCAAAGAAAATCAGAACAAACTTATAAAGATAAGCTCAGAATATGCCATTCATCAAACTCTGGAAAGTGGAGGGTGCATTGATTAGGTCAAAAGGTATTACTAAGAATTCATAGTGCCTGTTATGTGTTCTTAATGCTGTCTTTTGGATGTCATCTTTATGTACTCGTATCTGGTGATAGCCTAACAATATGTCCAATTTAGTGAAGATCTGGGCTTCCAATTCATCTAGTAGTTCATCCACCACTGGAATAGGGTTCTTATCCTTGACGGTGATACTATTGAGTGCTTGATAATCTACACACATTCACCACAAGCTGTCTTTCTTACTAGCAGAATCGGTGATGAATACATACTGACACTTAGCCTTATGATTTCGGTCTCATGCATTTTACTGCTAATCTTCTCTATTTTAGCCTTTTGAAACTTATGATATAGATAAGATCGGACATTCATTGGAGCTCTCCCAAGCAGGAGAGGGATACGATGATCACGGAGCTGAATGGGTGGGAGCCCCTACGGTTCTGAAAACACATATGCAAACTTGCTGATTAGAGATATGATATCAGGATTTTGATTGAGTAAAATTGGTTCTCCTTCTAGGCTCTGTAATACCAAAAAGCCAGTGTGTGTCTTTTGGATTACTCTCTCTCCATCCGCTAGCTGGTGATGATGGTAATGTTGCCTTCGTGCTTCCCTCTTAGAATCACCTATTTTCCATTAATAAAAAAACTTTATGATAAGCTTAGAGAAGTTCCAGGAAATGTCACATAGGGTTGTCAACCACTTAGTGTTGATCAATACTTCATATTCTTTTAAGGACAGAAAAAAGAAGTCTACAATTACTTCCTGGTCTTGCATAATCAGTTTGATCCTTGAGCATTTGTTATTGTAGGTTAAAATTCATCCGTCGATAACTTTTACCTCAAATTAGGCACACACCTAAATTCGGTAGGCTAACTGAGCAGCAACCTTCTCATCTATAAAATTATTAGTGCTTCATGTATCGATCAGAATTGTTACTGGTTGGTGCTTCAAAAACCCTCCAACCTTCATTGTTTGCGGGTTGGCATAGCCGGCTAGGGCATATACAGTGCTAGTGACTAGTTCTGCCTCTTCTTCCATATCCTCATCTTCAATGCTTGGATCCATATCTTTGGCTTCTAGTTCCTCTTCAATAGGTTCAATCATTAGGAACTTTCCTTACTTGCAGCGATGATCTCTACTCCAGCATTCATCACAATGCCAACATAGCCCTTTGGCCGATCTTTCGCTGAGTTCCTCTCTAGTAAGTCTTTTTGGTGTAGGGTTTCGGCTAGAAGTAGGTGGGGTTGTCGGCTTGCTTGCTGTTGATTTATTTATATTTTTAGCCTTATGGTTGTCCATGTTGAGCCTTTCTTCATGCATGCGAGCAAATAATATAGCAGCCATCATGGTATGGGATTGGTGAGCTTTAACTTCATCTCGAATCGTTGAATTGAGTCATTCAATGAATGTTCATACTAGTTATTTCTCAAACCAATCTTGGGTTTGGTTTGACAAATACTTAAATCTACTCTGGTACTCCTGTATTATGGAAGTCTAGCAGATTTTGGTAAGTTGTCAATTAACGTTCTTGTACTATGATGGTTCGAATCGAATTAGGAGCCTGCTCTTGAACTACTCCCAGGAGGGTACTCCATAAGTATGTTCATACCAATTGTACTACTAGATTGCATCTCCTTTAAGTTGAATGGAGACTATCTCTACCTTGGATTCCTCCTAGATCTTGTGAAAAATGAAAGAATTTCTTAGCCTGTGAGATCCAGCCGATTGGGTCTCCATCTTCCCATTTAGGGAACTCCACCCTTATGCATGAGTATCTTATGTCTTGCCCTTTATCATATTTTTTGGATTTGTGCCCCTTGAGATTAGAACTTTCACCATATTGAGATTTATTGAGGCTCTCCAATAGTCTTTTTCTGAATTCGCTGAAGAGTTTTTGCAATCTATATTCGATGCAAGCCTCAAAAGCTTCAAACCTTGCATATAGTGCATCATCCATAGCCATCGTGTCGGATTGTAGATCAATAATGTTTAGTTCTTTCTTTTGATGTTAGGTCAGGGGCATCAGTTTGTGATACAAATGCAGTAAGCCTTAGTCGTAATAGGATTGTCGATATGGTGGTCACCAATCTGCCGAGTAGGCTGATTGGAGATGGTGGCTATGATCTTGAAGTTGATGACAGTAGCGACAACAAGAGGATGAGAGGGGGCGACTTTGATCTAGGGTTTGGATGGCAGCAGCAATGACAACAAGGGAGTGAGAGGGGGTGGCTACGATCTAGGGTTAGATGGCAACAACGTGGTTGGCAAGAGTGACAACCACGATTACAGATGGTAAGGGAGTGGCGGTGTTGCAGATGGCGGCATCAGTTACAGATGGCAAGGGCGGCGATGTGGTTGATGAATGGTAGTAGTGAGCGACTACGATCTAGGGTTTGGATGGCAGCAACAACGACAACAAGGGAATGAGAGGGGTGACAGTGACGGCAGCAAAAGGCTGCAGAAGACTGATTTTTCTTGTGGCTGAGGAAGAGGGATGGCAGCACGAAGATGGCTATAAGATCTTTGAGAAGTTATAGCAGAGATCTGTGGAATTGTATTGGGAACGTCGATGATTGCTGCTCTGATACTAAATGATAGGAACCCTTAGGTTTTTATGGAAGAGGAAGAGGGGATAAGCGATTAATGTAGGGAATCAAGCCTCCTTGATTACTATAGGGGATCGACCCTCCTAGGGTTTCAGCTAACAGGCTGAAATCAAAAGTCTTTCATTCATGAAAATAAAAGCGGGTTCTACAAGTCCCACTAAGCTTGGACTCATGATCTAATCAATAGATTCCTAGTTGACTCAACCATCTCCTAATTGACTTGACTGGGCTGACCAACATGATTCAATAAAGAATATGACTCAGTAGATGAGGACCCGATCCTATTAGGGTCCTATTAATGTCCAACACAAAGTGAATCGTGACACTCTCTCAAGAGTTCACGCCTCAAATTGTCTGCCCACATAACATAAGCTATGTTCCCTTTGGTATAGATGAGTCCATCCTGGACCCAAAATCATCGTGTCTTGCTCTCTTTGATGAGTTGCATCAGGATTACTACTTGGGGATCACTATACAGTCCATCCTTGATCTTGGAAAGAAAATTGGAGTGTAAATAACTTACTTGGCCTTCGCCTTCCAAATATATGACATTCACCAACTCTACTTTCTGGCTCAATACATCGGCTATGACATTTGAGTACTGATTTTTCCAATGTAATAGTCTTTATGTCTTGGAATGCTGATTCACGTTTGTCCAACCATCTCTATGACTACTCCTTCAGTAACTCTGTGGAGCTACGCGCTTCAATTATCTAGCTATGAAGTATCGATAATAGTTGACGAAACCAAGGAAGGATCTTAGCTCTGACACCTTCTTTGGTATTCACCATTCTGTTACAATTTGCACCTTAGATTTATCTATTTGAATGAAACTATCACCGATTCGATGCCTAAAGAATAGAATCTCTGTCTGAGCAAAGTGGCAATTCTCCCTCTTCATAAACAAGGTGTTCTACCTGAGAACTTTGCCTTGCCTAATTGATCGAATAAGCCTGCAATGAGCGGGATGAGATACTTATTCATTATCATTACTTTGTTGAGGGTTCGATAATTGACATATAATTCAAAGCTCCCATCTTATTTCTTCTGGAAGAGGACTGGAGTTTCTAGTGGTGCTTTTGAGATGTGGATGAGACCATCGCTTAATAGTTCATCTAATTTCTTCCTGAGTTCTGTTAACTTTGGAGGAGCCATACGCTCTTGTGGTCTCATTAGAGGCTAAACTCCTAGCTCTAGCTCAATATGATGTTTCATGCCTCTACGTGGTGGCAAATATTTCAGCAACTCAGTTGGCATCATGTCTGAGAACTCCTTAAGGATGTTCGTCACCATGGTAGGTTCTTGAATAACCTCCTCGTCAAGAGCCTTTAGCTTTATAGTGGTTACAAAGGTTGATTCTCCTTTTCATACCCCTTCAATTATAATGCTAATAATTGTTATGGATCCTTGGTTCCTCCTTGAGAAACTAAAACCATGCAGGTGTCGTCACCTCGCATTAGGCATAGGAAGTTTAGGAACAACATGGGCACCAACTTTACTGTGTGCATTAACTCTATTCCAAGAATCATTTAGAAGTTGTCCAATAGCATCACCATTATGTTTGTGCTCTCGCTCTATGTTTTGATCTTGGGGACCCCCTTTGCTAGTCTGGAGATCCGCTTGGCCTCCGAGTTCATGGCTTTCATATGACTTGGGTTCTTCTCCAAGATTAGTCCAAGTCATTTTACTTCTCAATTGATAATAAAATTATGGGTAGTGTTTATATCTACCATTGCATGGGTTGTTCGGCCATTTAGCTTAAGGTCCGTATGCATCAACTCGCTACTCCCTGCATTTAGTGGCTTTGCCTTCATGTTCTCTCCCACTTGACCCCGCAACGCATTCAACAAACACATTGCTCCCACTTGGGGCCCTTGCGACTCCTCATCGTCGTTGCTAGATTCTGAATTACTCAAACTATGGGTGATGACTTTGCCCTTGTCCAACTTATGGGGGTGGATTGATGTAGTTAAGGCATTGAATCCCTGCTTTTTTGGGCACTCCATCACCATGGTCAGTCCTTTTGAGCTTGGTCCTTTGTGGAAGTTCTACTTGCTTTGTTTGCCCCTAGGCTCCTTCTCTCAAAATATTTGACTGGGTGATTTTCCGAGGATTGTTTCTTCTTCCTTGAGTCCTCTGAAGAAACCACGTCAGTTAACCTTTCTGTGACCGCAATTGCCCCAACCACATTGGTGACATTCCTTCGATTAAGTTCCTGATGTGCCTATGGCTTCAGGCCATCGAGGAAGCTGAATAGCTTATCCTTCTTAAACATGTCTTGCATGTCCAACATCAGCACATAAAATTACTTCACATAGTCTTGAATGAAAGTACTTTAGTGGAGTTGTCTTAGCTTCTTTCTTGCCACGAACTCTACATTCTCGGGTTGGAACTAAGTTCTCAACTCTCGCTTCAAGTCCTCCCATGTGTCCATTAGATATTGGCCTTACTGGATCTCTTTCCAACGGGTTCACCACCAAAGTTTTGCATATCTATTTAGATACATTGTTGCTAATGAAATATAGTTTCTTTAGAGTTAGGCTTCCTAGCATGAAAATGCCATTCCACATTGAATAGAAAATTTTTGAGCTCTTTGGCATTCCTGACACACCCATAGCAATGCAGCTCGGGCGCCCTCAAACATTATCGCAATGCAACATTGGTGTTGCTCCCTCCTGTATTAAGAGTCCTTATGAGCAACGTCACCTTGGACATACCACCACTGCTGAACTGTCGGTAAGCGGAGGTTGTACCATCGCCACCTAGGTTTTCTGGCTGCTAACGGTGGCTGAACCGCCTATACCTTGGTTTTAGGGAAGCTTTCAGTGATTTGACCACCAACGCTGATGGTTGTACCGCTTGTACCTAAATTTTCTGGATACGTTTGAATTTTAACTCCGAATTCTGAAGCCAATTGGGGCCTATAAATATATTAAGTTTTCTTGCATTTCGCACAACAAATTTTGGGATTAAAATTTTATAAAAAACTTATGTGAATTGTAAGAAAAAGAAAAGGAGAAGGGAGTGAGCTAAGAGTTATAAAATTCTTATAAAGAGTCTCTCTTGTAAGCTAAAATTTGTAAGGGTTTAGTTGTCACCCAAAGAAAATCGGTAGTTGACACCAGTGGGCCTCGAGGAAGAGGACTCGGAAGTGAACGTAGGCCAAGATTGGTACCGAACCACTATAAAATCATAAGTGTTCTCTATTTGGCTTATTCTCTACTTTCAATTGTTCTTAATTACAAAAGCAAGAATATCAGCTTTCGATTGTGATTTTAAATCGTTACTTATTCTTCTTCAAGTTCAAGAAATGCTTTCGATTTTATTTTTTTAAAAACAAAAAGTCTTTATTAAAACATAATTTTACACTTACACTAATTCACCTCTCCCCCTCTTAGTGCCAATTGATCCTAACAATTGATATCAGAATAAGGTCTTACTCTTTGGACTAAACACCCACTTAAGTAAATGACTTTATTTAGCATAAATGAGGGATATTCTAGTTCACATTCTCCTATGTTTAATGGGATAGATTACATGTATTAGAAAATAAGGATGTATATTTTATCATTTCTATGAATTTTAATTTATGGAACATTATAGAGAATGGATTTGAAAATTTTTTTAAACCAATGAATGAGTGGAATGATTTAGAAAGGAAGAATTTTTCTTTGGATGCAAAGGCTATGAATGCCTTGTCTTGTGCTATTGACAAAAATGAGTTTAATCATGTTTCTGTTTGTGAATCAATTTTTGATATTTGACACGCACTAGAAATCACACACAAAGGGACTGGTAGAGTAAAAGAATCTAAGATTAACATTTTAGTTCATAATTATTAGTTATTTTGAATGAAACTAATTGAGTCTATTGGAGATATGTGCACCCATTTTACGAATATTGTCAATGGACTTAAAGCTCTTGGAAAATATTTTTTTAATTTTGAACTTGTCAGTAAAATTTTAAGATCTCTTCCTTAAAGTTGGGATCCTAAAGTAATCGCTATATAAGAGGCCAAAGTTTTAAATAACTTATCTCTTAAAGAACTCATTAGATCATTATTGATATATGAATTAAATTATAAAGCTCATGATGAGCTTGATGAACCCCTTTCAAAGAACAAGAAGGATATAGCACTTCGAACGATAAATGACTCCTCGAGTGAAATCTCAAGTGATGAAGACTATGATATTGCACTATTATCTAGAAAGTTTAAAAACATATGAAAAAAAATAAAAACTATAAAAACAAAAATGAACCGAAGAATGACAATGTCATATGCTATGAATGCAAAAAACTTAGACATTTCAAAAATGAATGTCTTCAATTGAAGAAGGAACCACATAAGAAGAAAGCACTTTCGACAACTTGGGATGACTCAAGCTCATCGGATGAAGAAAACCAACCCAAAGAAGAAGTTGCTAACTATGCTCTAATGGTGATACAAGACGAGGTTAGTGATTCATTGAGCATTTTCCTTTTGGAGATTTTAAATATGTTCCATGAATTATTTGATAAGTTTAGAAAAATTAATAAATCTTATAAGTTACTTAAAAACGAACATGATTTATTAATCGGTAGATTTGATAAAATGCATGATTCATTAGTATCACATAACCCTTGTTCTAAATGCTCTAAATACGAAATGCTAGATAATGTTAAATAAGAAAATGTCTTGGTTAAGATAATATTAGAAAATTTTAAAATTGGAAACAAATCTCTAAATATGATCCTTGCCAATAAGGGTCATATTAATAGAAGAAACGATATAGGCTTTGTTGGTAACATTCAATAAAAGCTAACCATTTTTGTTAAAGGATCTACCTTAAATTTGCCATTTAAAATCAAATGTAATGTTTGTCAAAAATTAGGACAACAGGCAACCAAATGTCTATTTAGAAAATGTAGTTCACACTAATTAGTTTGGGTTCCCAAAGAAACTTCATACAACAAAAAATGATTAGAAACAAAAGACAAAATTTTTTATGAAGGACCAAATGTTAAATAGATACTTAAATAAAAAATATCTTTCTTATAAGTTTGTTTCTAAAATAAAGTTAGGAGCACTAAATAATATATTAGATGCTAAAGACATATAACTTAGAGATCTAACAAGCTCACTAGCCCAAACACTAATAAGATAAATTATTAAAAATAAAAATGACTCTTCATTATGATGGTGCATAACCTTTTCGTTGCATGCTAAAATTGGAAAGAAGAAAGATTAGCTATCTTTAATGAAAAATTATGAACAAGAAAGAGAGATTTTGATGATGATGAATGTATTGATTTATGTGCTTGTATTTGTTTATATTGTCTTGAGATTAAATGACTAAATATTGAATTTGAACTTATAAGTCATATACAAAATCATTTTTCTTTAAAGAAAAAACTTCTAGATAATATGATAGAATCTTCTAACATAAAAAGAAAATCATTGGATTTTGGTTAAAGAATATCTCATAGTAATGACTCCACTTGAAAGTGATTTACTTATTTGGATTTATCTTATCATTACCTTGATTGATGATGCATCATTAGAGAATGTTTGAATCCTCTAAAGAATCACTAAAAGGGACTTTAATAATCAAGGTCAAATTAAATTAAAAAATTGAAGTGGATTATTACCATTTAGTTTAAAAATAAAGAGAGGGAGTACCAGTGGTGGCACTGCTAGTTCAGCGGTTGAACTGGCTGAACCTGCTTGATTGAATTGCTTAGTGTGCAGTTCAATTGACCGAAACCCATACTACAAAAAGCCCCACTTAGGGCCGATGGTGACACCGACCCTGAGCACCCTCACCCCTCTCTAAAATCCCTTACACTCCTTTCTCCTCTAAAACATCAAGGAAGACTCCCTACTCTTCAAAACCAAAGATTTTTGCCTATCTCTAGAAGATCTAACTAAATGTAACTCTTCAAAACTTCTCTCTTAAGCTATTAGGTTTCTCTTACTATCCTTCTTGCAAATCTATGTAGAATGACCCCTAGAAGATCCTCAAGGGATAAGGGAAAGAGGAGATTAGAAAAAACCTATGACACTACACTTTTTGATTCTTACAAACATGCTATGAAATTTCTAATTCTTGAATTTAGGAGTGTCCATAAGGGAAAATATGTTAATCTAGATGACCTAAGAAACATAGAGCCAATCTAATGGTTGGTAAATCTAGATGCCCTACCCATTCTTCAAGTAAATGAACCCATGTACCCGAGATTAGTTAACAACATGCATGTAGGTGACAATGAAATAGCTTCTACATATCTTTTGAGACACCATATAGATATTACAGATAATCTAATTTGCAATCTTATAGTCATTCCTGCGAAAAGAAATGGTTGTTATTTTAGGGGATAATAGGATATGGACTCTATAGGTGTAACATACTCTGAAGCTTTATAAACTGTTTTCGAAAATCCTAATCTAGCTATTGTACTAAAACGTTATGAACACATGCTACCCTTTAATACAAAGTGCTTTGTCATATAGTAATGAGTATCTTATTTCCAAAACAATTCCACCATGATGAACTGGATCAAATGGAACTAGGCACCATGTACTGGAAAATGAAAGGACAAGATTATTGCTTTGGGTACCTCATAAGGCAGAACATGATTGATCTTGCAACTAAGGACATGATGCTAACTTATGATGGATTAATCACTAGACTATTACATTCTTATAACATAGTCATTCCACTAGATGAAGATCATTAAAACTGATAGGTATAATGTAATTAATAAAAATATTTTAAGGAGATTTAAGTGTGTTGAAAGACATGGTACATGTATTAGATTACCTAGAAGGACTGTTTCTCCCCCACCTGAACTTGAACTTGAGACACCTATCCTTAGGAGGAACCTATCTCCTCCTACCAATCCTCTTGAGGTACCGCCCATGATGCAGCCATCACCTTCTTTTTCTGATGAGTCTATTGTGAATCGGCTAGAATGAATTGAGCTATGCCAAGATGAATTAATGACTAAGATTGAATGAATTGATCTATGCCAAAAGCGACGAATGGTTCGTTGAGCCCATGTACCCGAGATTAGTTAACAACATACATGTAGGTGATAATGAAATAGCTTCTACATATCTTTTGGGACACCATATAGATATTACAGATAATCTAATTTGCAATCTTATAGGCATCCCTGCGAAAAGAAATAGTTGTTATTTTAGGGGATAATGGGATATAGACTCTATAGGTGTAACATACTCTAAAGCTTTAGAAACTGTTTTTGAAAATCCTAATCTAGCTATTATACTAAAAAGTTATGAACACATGCTACCCTCTAATACAAAGTGCTTTGTCATATAGTAATGAGTATCTTATTTTCAAAACAATTCCACCATGATGAACTGAATCAAATGAAACTAGGCACCATGTACTGGATAATGAAAGGACAAGATTATTGCTTTGGGTATCTCATAAGGCAGAACATGATTGATCTTGCAATTAAGGACATGATGCTAACTTATGGTGGATTAATCACTAGACTATTACATGCTCATAACATAGTCATTCTACTAGATGAAGATCATTAAAACTGATAGGTATAGTGTAATTAATAAAAATCTTTTAAGAATATTTAAGTGTGTTGAAAGACATGGTATATGTATTAGATTGCATAGAAGGACTGATTCTCCTCCACCTGAATTTGAACTTGAGACACCTATCCTTAGGAGAAACCTATCTCCTCCTACCAATCCTCTTGAGGCACCGCCTATGATGCAGCCAGCACCTTCTTTTTCTGCCGAGTCTATTATGAATCAGCTGGAATGAATTGAGCTACCCCAAGATGAATTAATGACTAAGATTGAGCAGATCCAACGATTAGCTCTACACTTTATCTAGGCATTTTGGTTTACCACTATCTGAGTAATTATAATCAGTGGAACTTAATATTTTATACTAATCACACACTCATGTGTACTACTTTTTGATTTACACCTTCTTGTAGCATGAACTTATTTATAAACTCTTGCTACCTAGAAGTATCTTCTAATGCTTTATGTTGCAAACTTATTGATATTAGAATATATTGACACTAAGCATCAATTAGCAGATCTTTTTACAAAACCTTTAAATGAAGAACAATTTGATTTTCTTAGAAGAGAACTTGGAATGCTAAATCATAAAAATATATAAATTACTAATCTAGATTTCATGAGATTAAGTTTTTTTTTATGATAATGTTTTTGAAAACTCTCTCCATGTTTTTATCTTATTGTTTAGAGAAAATAGAAAAATTGCATAAAGATGATGAATTGCTACATTTGAAATTTACAAAAGATGATTTTAAATACATAAGTAGTCTTTAAATCTCTTGGACTTTTGAACTCATCTTAATATTCGTTTTGAAATTTATTAAGGGCTCTTCTTAATGATATAATGCTTTCATAACTTCTCCCTTGTTTCTCTCCTCATTATTCACAAAGGAGAAGAAAATTTTATAATGCATATTCTATTTTACTAAGGGGAGTAATGTCATCATGTGCTTTGAAATCGTAAGCTATATATTTCTTCTTTTTATTGATGACAAAGGGAGAGAAGTGGACATTGATGGCACATGGATATTAATGCACATACTTGGATATTGATGCATAATTTTTTTAAAAAAATTCATGCTTTAATTACTTGATGCAAATTTTTATTTACTTAAAACATGGATATTGATGCACATACTAGGATATTAATGCATAATTTTTGAAATTCATGCTTTGATGACTTGATGTAAATTTTTATTTGCTTGAAATATTGATTGCCTCAAGATACTTGAATTCAAGAGTGTGTGATTCTCTTGAATTTAAGTCTTCTTTATTGTGGCATGGATTTAGGGGAAGTTAGTATTAACTCTTGTTATCAATTAATTGTCGTCATAAAAAAGGGAGAGATAGTTGAATCTCATATTTTGATGATGAAATTAATTGATGAGTATTTAATCTAACATGTATTGTTAGAGGAAGTGAAACAGGTTTAACCACGAGATCAGGCCGTGGAACATAAAAATGGAGCTGTTTGGGCAATTTTGGCCTGACACAATGAACGATCACACTGTAGTATTACAGATTATTTTTGCTTGTATTTTTCAGGTAAAACCACATAAAATTAAGGCAAATCAGGATATCAAACATTTGTACAAGTATGCAAAAGCGACGAATGGTTTGTTGAGCGAAGATGTTATGGGTGCGCGATAACCATTGGTGACAATGCGACCAAGGAGTCTTAGCCATATGGGGAACCCTGGCGGCTAGGGTTTCCTAGCCGCTTGTGGTAACCCTACGGCTAGGGACTCTTGGCCTCAAGGGCAACTGGACAACCAGGGTTTCCTGGCCCCTGGTCACCCATGGACAACTTGTGGCTAGAGAGTCTTGGCTGCAAAGGAGACCTTGGGAGCTAAGGTTTCTTGGCCACCCAAGGTAGCCCTACGGCCAAGGACTCCTGACTGTAGGGGTATCCCTGATGACCATAGTTTCTTAGCCGCATAGGGTATCCTACCATGAGGATATTACTAATTGTAGGTGTCTTGCAAGCCAATCACGTGAGTGATGGCATGTGTGGTACGCTCCATAATCTTTTTGCTATTATTATTACTAGCATATTCTTACATTATTTTGTATGTTGCATATAATGTGATATCCTTAGATCTGTGTAATGGCAATTGGATCATGATGATATCGTAATAATGAGACCAATTCGTTTTAAACACAGTCTCTGGATAATTCGGGTCATAGGTTACTCGAGAGGGGTGTTGAGATAATCAGATAGATTGGTGTACTGTATACCTATATAGATAATGGAGGTGACTAGCCTCATTGTCACTTGTGTAGGGACATTAAGTGTATAATACAGGTGCTCATTAGAGAATGAGTTCACTTACCGATCCACTTACGGAATGCTAGACAGTTACTGATATTTGTCATTAGACAACGATTTCATAGTCCTAGTTGTGTGTCTAGTCCTTAAACTTAAAACACCAAGGATGTCTTGTTTGAGTACTCCTTTCTTTGACATCGGACTTATAGGCCTGAAAATTTCAAATTTGGTATAGCCAGCTATCGAGATTGGTAGCCAACCTTATGAAAGCAATTGAATATCAATAGAGGACCGTCCACTCGCGAGATCATGAGGAATATCCTGTGTGTTCTTGCTACTTGTTATAGATGTCTTGTAAGCCAATCACATAAGTGAAGACATATAACACGCTACATGATCTTTTTATTTATTATTGTTATTGGCATATGCTCACTTTATGTTGTATGTTGTATATCCTATGATGTCTTTGGAACTGTATAATAGGAATCAGATCATGATGGTATCACGATAATGAGACCGATTCACCTTTAAACATAAAACCTATATAGTACTAGTTATAAAGTACTTGAGAGGGACATCGAGATAACCGGAGAAACTAGTATACTATATACCCATCCATATGATAGAGGTGGCTGGTCTCATAGCCAACCAACCGTATGGGGACACTAAGGATATATTACAAGTACTTAATGGAGAATGGATTTATTGATTGATCCGCTTATGGAATGTTCAATGACTAATGATACCAAACGTCAGACAGTGATTCCGTAGTTCCAATTATGTGTCTAGTTCTTAGATTTGAGACTCCAAGAATGTCTTATTTAAGTACTCCTTTCTTTGACGCCAGACTTATAGGTTTGAAAAGTTTCAGATCTAGTATAGATGGCTATCGGGATTGGTAGCCATCCTTATAAAGGTAATTGAGTGTCAATAGAGTATCATCCATTCTCGATATCATAAGAGGAATATCTCGAGTGTTATCACTCAAGCAAATCCCTGGCTAGGGTTAGTTAGATTAAGGGAGGAGTTTTTTTGGGAGAATTCAATTAGAGCGAGATTCAAATCGATTATGTATATGACTCAATAGTATCATGCCTAATATACAATCTTTGGGATATTAGATAGATGATGGACTATAGATACACAGTAACAGAGGATAGACAAATCTAATGGATTAGATCCCTTGTACCATTTGGGACTATGGCGCAGTGGCCTAGTACATCCATAGTTGATGAGTTAAGTGAATTATTATAGGATAATAATTCACTAAGTTAGAAGGAGTTTTAATGGGTGGAACTCCCAATGAGCTCTGTATTGGGTCTAGAGAGTCACACACGTATGGTGGATGATTGTAGCTAGTAGAGGAATGAATATGAGTTATTTAGTAAGCTCATTTTATCATTAGATAAGACCCAACATTAATTCTTAGATGAGACCCAATTAGAGGTAAATTGAGATTATTGGATAGATATCTAATAATGCAAGAGGTGTAGGTAATTGGATAGAGATCCAATACCCATTAAGGCAAGATCCCTAAGGGTTTATGCGACTCTCTATAAATAAGAGGTAGGGGAGGCTAGGTTCTCTTATTCTCCTCCCTCCCATCTCTTCTCAGCCGACCATCCCTTTCCCGGCTGCAAGAGTATAGTAAAGAAGAAAGGAGTTCTTCCATATTCTCTATAAGATGGTATGCAAAAGCTACAAAGAAGGTGTACAAAAGTTGTAAGCTTTTGGCTGTGATTTGAGGAGCATTGCTGCATCAATCTACCATATGGATACTATTAAAGAAGAGGACATTTAACCACCTTCTTCCTCTCCTATTGGATCTGGATGTTTAGGGATATACGATTTTCTTATATAATAAATCTCATACGATTTGTAGTTTTCAGTTTTACATTTTTTCATGCACCAATCAATGCATAATGATGTGATAACATTGAAAATCTTTTATTTTATTTTTTTGCTGCACATGTAATGCTATTAAGGTTTCCCAAAAGTGGTATCAGAGCTAGGTTGCTTATGCAATAATTGGTTTTTAAACTACATATGTCGTGTTTAATCGTATAATTATTTTACATGTTCTTGCTATGATCTTATCGTAATTTTTGGATCTAGAAAAAGGGGTAACAATTGTTGCTGCCCGGCAACTATGCACAAATGCAGCAGCCACCTACAGCATGGGCGACCACCTCTACATGCTTGTGATGATGATGTAATTATATGAAGAGGCACGACGGGAGTGTGGAGGTGCCAGCAGGACCCACGATGCTGAGACAGACGATCACGACCCATGGTGATGTGCCGAGAAGCCGACAGAACTAATGATCATGAGATGGACAATCGTAGGGCATGGAGATGAGCCAATACACACATAGATCCTGTTGTGAGTTATTGGGCCATTTGGCTCGGGCCTGATCACATTACATGATGATTCATAATCATCCGGTATGAATATGCATATATGATATGTAATTGCTTATGCACCTACTATATATATATACTATATATATATATATATATATATACATTATATATATGTATATATATACATACATATATATATATAATATATATTACATGCGATATAGATATGTGTGTGACACGTCGTATTAGGAGACCGAATCAAAACCCTCTCCAATAATAATATTAAGTCAGTAAGTGTGAGACTATTAGATTGACTCACGTGGCCTTCCATCATTATAAGAAGAAATTGAATCTCAATAAAGGTTGAGTTAGTCGAGTCTCTCGAGGCTCACCTATCTTTGCGATTCGAGATCTTACTTATGATATAGAGATGTCACTATTGACCTAAGGATATAGTATGCTTGGTCGAGTCTCTCAAGGGTATATCATCAAATCAATCTCATATTATAATCATGGTGATGACTTAACTGAACATCATGTTGGTTAAGTCACTCGAGGCCATGATGGTTCGGAGGTTGAATAAGACGAGAATCTGATAGAAACCTTTAGGTTTCTATCATAGAAGTAGATGGATAAATGATAACTATAGGAGATCAAGCCTTCTTGATCTCTATTGGGGATCGACCCTCCTAGGGTTTCGACCAATAGGCTAAAACAAGAGTCCCTTCATTTTTCCCATAAGTGTGTACATCTCAGTTATTTATAGTGGACTCATAACTCATAGCTGGCTTGACCTAGCTAACTTGACTTATAACTGACTCTAATTGAACAGACCAAACATGACTCTACATGAATTAAATGTGAACCCATGGACCCAACCTTGTCAGGGTCCTATCAAGCCTGTCCTCTTCAAATCAGCCTTGTCTTCAAGGCTGAGCATCGATGAACTTTGGATACTTCACTCGTAATGCTTTGTAGGACTCCCATGTAACATCTTCAGTTAGTAAATTGGCCCATCGCACCAACACCTTGGTCATTGGATGTCTTTAGTGCATCACAACCTGGCGGTCCAGTATGGCTTCTGGTTGAACCTGAACTTCACCATCAGTAGAGATGTCTAGTAAGTGATGTTGTACTATGTCATCTTCGCCTAGCTTCATCTTAAGATATGAGACATGAAAGATAGGATGTATCTTGGAACTAGATTTGAGGTCCAAACGGTAGGCAACTGGTCCAATACGCTCCAATACTTTATAAGGCTCAAAAAATCGAGGCAATAATTTAATAAAGGTCTGGGTTTTTAAGGAAGTCTACTTGTAGGGCTGAAGATGAAGTAAAACCCAATCTCCTATAGCGAATTCTCTCTCACTTTGGTGTTTGTCGCCTTACTACTTCATCCTTGCTTGGGCAGCTATGAGATTGTCCTTTAAGAGCTACAGAATTTTATACCGCCATTGTTCCCAAGGAAGCCATTTAGTCCATTCTTTCAGCTTATAACTAGTGAAGCATCTAAGATAGTTTTCCAAACACCTATTCACTACTTCTGTTTGTCCGTTTGTCTAAGGGTGATAAACAAAACTCATATCCAATTATGTACCCTGCATTAAAAAAGTTCTATCTAAAATTTACTAGTAAAGATCTTGTCACAATCACTGACAATAGAGTAGATAATTCCATGCAATTTAGTTATGTTCTCCATAAAAAAATTGGGCAATACTTGCGGTAGTATAGGGGTGTCGCACAATACAAAAATGAGCATACTTCGTAAGACGATCCACAACTACAAAAATAGTATCTTTTCCTTGTGATGATGGAACTCCTTCAATGAAGTCCATAGATACGTTAGTCCAAGCAGCATCCAGAATAGGGAGAGCTTGGAGCAACCCTGGGCTAGCAACTATTTCTCTCCTTTGTGGCGTTGGCACACATCACATTGAGCAACAAACTCCTTAATAATCTTCTTCATACCTCTCCAATAAAAAACCTGATGGACTCATTTGTAAGTGTGGAGAAATCCTCAATGACCAACTACAGGTGATGAATGGAACTCCTTTAAGATTGTTGTCTGGCAAGGGGAATGGGGGACTATAACCATTCAACCCTTATACCATAAACCCTTCGAATCCCAACTATAATATGGAATAGAGCTCGGAGTTTCTTCGTGTCTTTTGAGGATCTCCTGAGTTTTTGAATCACTCACCCATCCTTCCTGATATCCTCCAAAATGTTGCAAGTAGGGAGAGAGATAACTATTAGTTTGACATGCTCAGGAAGACAAGAGAGTGCATCTGCAACCAAGTTATCTCTTCCTTTCTTATAAATAATCTCATAATCAAATCCTAGTAGCTTAGTAACTCATTTCTACTGCTCTAGGGAAGAGATCTTTTGTTTCACAAAGTACTTCAAACTTTTATGATCAATACATATCTAAAACCTTCTATCGATCAAGTATAGTCTCCACTTCATAACTGCATATATAATGGCTAGCATTTCTTTGTCATAGACCAACAGATTCAATTGGGAAGGGGAGAGGGCTTTATTAGTGTAAGCGAGTGGCCGACTTTCCTGCATTAAAATGACACTAGCATCTACTCCAGAAGCATCAAATTCAATTACAAATAATTTATTGAAACCAGGTAAGGCAAGCACCAATGTAGTAATCATTATAGTCTTTAGAGAGTTGAAAGCCTTGGTTGCCTCATTCAACCATTTGAATGCATCCTTTTTGAGAAGTGTTGTTAAGGGGGTACTAATCTTGTCATAATCTTTCATAAACTTTTGGTAATAGCCCGTGAGTCCCAAGAATGAGAGTTAGTTTTACTAAATTAAGAGGTCATTAGGTCTTAATTGAGGCTGGTTTAGATTTATTAGAAAGGTCATTTTAGTAACCGAAGGTTAGGTAAGACACAGTTTTCGAAGATATGATCTCCAAAAAGATAGTCTTCGAAACTATATCAGGCGGTGTTACCACCCAGGCTGGCAGTACTACTGCAAGAACATAGTCTTCAATTTGGAAAGATTGCCAACAGCTCAGAAATCCCCAAAATATAAATTTTGGCTCCACTTTTGAAGCCATTTAGGGCTTATAAATACCTCACCCATTCTTGCTTGAGGATGCAAGAATTTAGAGCAAAAAAACTTGTGAAAATACTATTGTAATTCTTTGAAAGCACCTATAGTTTTTATTTAAGGGAGAGTAAAGAGAGCAGTAAAGGTTGTCTCCTAAACTTATAAAAAAAAGAATAGAGCTATAAGAGGGTAGTTGATCTTCACCCTCATTGTAAGAAGATCAATAGTGGAAGCCGATGAACTCAATAGAGGAGGAATCAGGAGTGGATGTAGGTTACGATGACCAAACCACTATAAAATTGATGTGCCTTCTCTTCTCTTCTCTTCTCTATTGTTTAATTATCTTGCTTATTACTCTATTAATTCTTTATCACCCAACGAACACTTTCAAGTTTAAATGCTTTTCAGTACGAGCTTTATCGAATGAATTCTTGAAATGAAGGAAATATTTCATTAGCACTAATTCATCCCCCCCTCTTAGTGCCAATTTGATCCTAACAATTGGTATCAACATAAGGTTGCTCTCTATTTGGTTTAAAACCCAAGAAAGATGGCTTTTGCCAGTAATCAAGAGGGACTTTCTATCACTCATCCTCCATGTTTAATGTGATGAACTACACGTATTATAAAACTCGAATGAGAATTTTTCTACCTTTTATAGATTTCGATTTATGACATATTATTGAAAGTGGTCTCGAAAAGTCTTTCAAATAAATAAACGAATATAATGATTCAAAAAAAGAAGACTTTCTCTTTGAATATAAAGCAATGAATGCTTTATTTTGTGCTCTTGATAAAAATGAACTTAATCGAGTTTCTATATGCGATACTACACACGAGATTTGACACACACTCAAAGTCACACACGAAGGTACCAGTCAAGTCAGTGGGTCAAAAATTAATCTTTTGATACATAGTTATGAGTTGTTTCTTATGAAATCAAGTGAGACTATTGGAGACATGTACACCCATTTTACGGATGTCATCAATGGTCTAAAAGTGCTTGGGAAAATTTTTTCTAACTTTGAACTTATTAACAAAATACTAAGATCATTTCTAAAAAGTTGGGATCTTAAAGTAATGACAAAACAAGAAGAAAAAGACCTAAATAATTTTTCACTTGAACTACTTATAAGAAAATTTAAGAAATTCTTAAAAATGACTGAAACAAAATAAGATAGTAAGAACAAAAGTGAACTAAAAAAGGACTTAATAACATGCTATGAATGGAAGAAGCTAGGACATTTCAATAAATGTCCTAGAGTGAAGAAAAAGCAACCGAAGAAGAAGAAGACGCTCAAAGCTACTTGGGATGACTTAAGTTCATCTGAATACGAGGAGCTAATCAACAAAGAGAAGTTGCCAATTAAGCATTAATGGCATTTGGTAATGAGGTAAGTAGCTCTAATGAATCTTCCTTAGCTTATGATGAATCATTCAATGTATTTAATGGCCTGTTTGATAATTTTAAATTAGTTAGTAAAAAGTATAAATTGTTAAAAAGGATCATGCTTCTCTTGCTAGTGAATTAAAAAAATAAAAAATGAGTATAATGATTGTATGTTAATTCATTAACTAAGTGTGAAGATTTAGATACACTTAGGAAAGAAAATGTTTCATTGCAATAAATATTAGAAAATTTTAAAATAGGTAATAAATCCTTAAACATAATTCTTGCTAATAAGGGTTATGTTTATAAAAAGAAATGAATTGACTTTGTGAGAAATAGTCAACAAAAACCAACTATCTTCATTAAAGGACCCATATTACATGTTTCATCAAGAAATAAATATAATTTTTATAGTGAATTTGGATATTATGCCTATAGATGTTCATTTAAAAGACATAGTCTACATAAATTGGTTTGGGTTCTAAAAAGAACCATAAATAACTCAATACCCTTAGAAAAATTAGGTAAAGCTTTTCATAAGAGACCTAAAGTCAAATGAGCACCTAAACCAAAACCTCTTTTTTTGTAGGTATATCTGCAAATAAAAGCTAGGAACACAAATTGGTATCTTGATAGTGGAAGCTCAAGGTATATGACCGGAGATCCAACTCATTTCTTTAAGCTTACTAGCTTAGATAAAGGATTTGTTACATTTGGAGACAATAATAAGGGAAAAATCATTATCAAAGGAATTATAAGTAACAAGTTAAACATTTTAATTGATGATGTGTTATTAGTAAATGGTTTAAAATATAATTTACTAAGTATTAGTCAATTATGTGATAAATGATATATTATCAAATTTGAATCTAATGCTTGTACAATTAAAATACCACACAAAAATATATCTGTGACTATCTTAAAAAATAATAATGTGTATACTATTGATATTGATGATTTTTGTAATGAAATATATTTTTCGGCTTTAAATGATGATACATGGCTTTGGCATAAGAGATTAGGTCATATTAGCATGAAACTAATATCTAAGATCTCAACTAGAGAACTTGTAAAAGGTTTACCTAACATCAAGTTTGTCAAAGACAAAATATGTGATGCATGCCAACTAGGAAAACAAGTAAAAAATAGTTTTAAATCAAAGAATCAAATAAGCAACTCTAGACTACTTCAATTAATCCATATAGATTTATTTGGACCAATTGATACAAGTCTAGGAAGTAGCAAATACACTTTTATAATTGTAGATTATTATAATAAATACACTTAGACATACTTGGCATACAAGTGGCTATTTTAAATATTTTTCAAAATTTTGCAAACTTGTTCAAAATAAAAAGGGTTTTATGATTTCATCTATATATAGTGATCATAGTGGTGAGTTTCAAAATTATGAATTTTAAAATTTTTATGAGTCAAATGGGTACAATCATAATTTTTGTATTCTAAGAAATTCACAACAAAAATAGAGTAGTTAAAAGAAAAAATAGAAGCTTATAAGAAATGACAAAAACTATGTTAAATGAACAAAGCCTACCCAAGTATTTTTAGACCAAAGTCGTTAACACAACATGCTATGTAATGAATAGGGTTCTCGTAAGACTAAACATTTCATATTTTAAAGTTTTTAGTTGTAAATATTTTATTTTGAATGAAAAAAATGCCTTAGAAAAGTTTGATGTAAAATTTGATGAATGCATATTTCTTAGTTATTCCTCATGTTCAAAAGCTTATCATGTCTTTGATAAAGAACTCTAGTAATTGAGGAATCCATCTATATTATTTTTAATAAGATTCATGAATTGAGGAAAATTAATTTTGATGATGATTTTGTTTTGGTACTTTAAATTTAAATGATAAGTCTTCTCTCCAAAATAACTTGGATGAATCTGCTTCCAAGGAATCTTTACCCAAGGAATAGAAGTATATAGATACTTATCTTTGACGATATTCTTTAGATACCAGCCTTGCTTTATAGGTCTCTACCTTTCTATCCACTCTGATCTTCTTCTTGAAGATCCATTTGTAGCCTTCCCGGAGTCTATACTCATAATAGCCTCCTCATAGGTCTGAGGATCAATATCCTAAGAGTCATCTCCACTGATATTTCCCACATATCTTTCAGGAGGGTGAGATACTCTACTAGTCCTACGCAAAGTTGGAACTTGTATGTTAGGTACCTACAGAGACTTGGGCTCTAGAATGGTGCTAGGTTCTCTAACCTCGCTCAATTCTATCTTACTCCCACTATTTCCACCAAGAATATATTCCTTCTCAAGGAACATAACTCTCTTGGCAACAAAGACCTTTCGGTCCTCGGAATGATAGAAATAATACCCCAAAATCTCCTTAGGGTATCCCACGAATGTGCATTATTCCATCCTTGATTCCAACTTGTCGGGGTTGTATCTTCTAATGTGGGCATGATAGCCCCAAATCTTAATCACCTTAAGAATGAGCTTCTTTCATTTTCATATCTCATTTGGTATAGACACTACCGACTTTGATGAAACTCTGTTCAGAATGTAAGCTGCAGTCTCTAGGGCGTACCCCAAAACAAAATAGGTAGATCAGCGAAACTCATCATGGACCGCACCATGTCTAACAGTGTGTGATTCCTCCTTTTTGATATACCATTGAGCTGAGGTATATAAGGAGGTGTGCATTGGGATAAAATCTCATTGTCCCTGAGGAAATGGGTGAACTCCGTACTCGATCTAATCAAAGAGTTTTAATACTCTTTCCAATTTGGTTCTCTACCTTATTTTTATATTGCTTGAATTTCTTAAAGGCCTTAGGTTTATACTTCATTAAGTACATGTGTCCATACCTAGAGAAATCATCAGTGAATGTAATGAAGTATGAGTAACTACCTATAGCTTGAGTCGATATGGGACCACATACATCACTATGTATTAGTTCTAATAACTCAGTGGCTCTCTCTCCAGTTCCACTAAAAGGAGAGTTGATCATTTTCCCATGAAGGTATGGTTCGCAAGTTATATATGACTTATAGTCAAATGGATCTAAGTATCCATCTTTCAGCAACTTTTGAATCCTTCCCTCATGTATATGACCTAGCCTACAATGCCATAGGTATGCATTATTCACCTCATCTCTTTTCCTCTTAGACATGTTTATATTTATGATGTGTCGAGAAGTGTCTAACACATATAAGCCATTTTACATCCACTAATTGTCAAACAAGAGATAAAAATAATATTTTTGATAATAGAAGGACCAAAATAGCATGCATCTAATTCAATAATAGCTTAATTAGGTAGATGTTGGTTGCCCCCCCCCCCCCCCCCCCGAATAGCAATTGTAGCAACTCTTGCTCCATTGCTCATTTTGTGGTCTATCTCACCTCTAGCCAATCTCATAGGTCTTTTCAGAACTTACAATGAATTACAGATATGATAAGCACTCCCGGTATCCAATACCCATGTGTTATCATGAAAATCTGACAAGTGAAGACTGATCATGAATATACCTGAAGCTTCTCCAAGCTTCTGTTTTGTCTTATCTACAAGGTAGTCCTTACAGTTCCTCTTCTAATGCCCTCTTGGCTGTAGTGGAAGCACTGTCCTTTGTCCTTTACCGGGTCTTTCTTGGCAACCTTTGCCTTGCCTAATCTTTCTTTGCCCTTGCCCTTCTTAAGGGTCTTGCTGGTCTTCCTTTTCCTTTTGGTCTCACCAATATAGAGAACTGGCTTTTCCTTCTTGATGGCACTCTCAGCTTCCCTCAACATATTGAGAAGCTCAGGGAGAGTCACCTCAAACTTGCTCATGTTAAAATTCATGATGAAGTGAGAAAAGGAATTTGGTAGGGATTGAAGTATAAGATCAATGCATAAGTTATCCTCTAGGACTATTCCTAGACCTGTGAGTTTCTCGATCCACTCTATCATCTTTAGGACATGGTCTCAACCGATGTCCCTTCTATCATCCTGGCTTGGAAGAGTCTCTCAGATATCTCATATCTTTGAGTTCTTCCTTGTTTCTCAAACAGTTGTGGAGATGAAGAAGGATAGAATCTACATCCATACTCTTTTATTGCCTCTGTAACTCAGGAGTCATGGAGGCTAACATATAATATTTTGCCAATGTAGAATCATCTATATACTTCACATAGCGAGCAATCTCATCCTCGCTTGCCCCTTCTTTCGGCGTGGGCATAATTGTATCAAGGACATATACGATTTTCTCAACCGTGAGAACAATTCTTAAATTGCAGAGCCAATCTATCTAGTTTGGACCAATGAGGCGGTTGACATCAAATATGCTACATAGGGGTTTGTGAGTGATATGTTTCTGAAAAATAAGATATAGTAAAAAATAAATAACATGCAGACTTTGTAGAAAATACTAATTAAGATACGGACTTCTATCTTAATATACTCACACTATTTTCCTAGCAAATCACGCGACACCCTCGATGCGTAAGACGAAAGTCTCCGGTAGACTCCTAGTGAGGATCGGGATCCAATTAGCATCTTAGTGTAATCTCGAGGGACTCGACCAACTACACTAAGCTCAAAAGGCAGACAACTCTTGTCAATTACAATTGCTTGTGATTTATGTCATATTCGGCTTCCGAATCATCATGGTCTCGATTGCTCGACCAACCATGAAGTTCAGTTAAGTCATCACCATCATTACAAGATGAGTCTTATTCGATTGATATACTCTTTCTATTTCTCAAAGGCCTCGGACTTATATTTCATCAAGTATATTTGTCCATACCTAGAGAAATCATTAATGAATGTAATGAAGTATGAGTAACCACCTATAACCTGAGTGGACATGGGACCACATATATCAGTATGTGTGAGTTCCAATAACTTAATGGCTCTCTCTCGAGTTCCACTAAAAGGAGAGTTAGTTATTTTCCCACGAAGGTAAGGTTCACAAGTTGCATTTGACTCATAGTCAAATGGATCTAAGTATCCATCTTTTAGCAACTTTTGAATCCTTCCCTCATGTATATGACATAGCCTACAAAGCCATAGGTATGCATTATTCTTCTTATCTCTTTTCCTCTTAGATGTATTTAAATTCATAATATATGGGGAAGTGTCTAACACATATAAGCCATTTATCAGGGTCCCTCTAGTGATGATCTTATCATTCATAGTTATTGAACAACTATTGTTCTCAAAAACTAATTTATATCCACTAATTGTCAAACAAGAGATGAAAATAATGTTTTTGATAATACAGGGAACAAAATAGCATAGCATCTAATATAACAATAGCTCCACTAAGCAGATGTAGGGTGACCTCCCTAATAGTAACTACAATAACTCTTGCTCCATTGTACATCTTGAGGTCCATCTTACCTCTGGCCAATCTCCTAGGTCTTGCTAGAACCTACAATGAATTACAGATATGATAAGCACTCTCGGTATTAAATACCCATGAATTATCATGAAAATCTGACAAGTGGAGACTGATAATGAATATACCTGAAGCTTCTCCAAGCTTCTATTTTGCCTTATTTGCAAGGTAGTCCTTACAGTTCTTTTTCTAGTGCCCATCTTGGCCGTAGTGGAAGTATTGTCCTTTGTCCTTTGTCGGGTATTTCTTAGCAACCTTTGCCTTACCTGGTCTTTCTTTGCCCTTGCCCTTCTTAAGGGCCTTACTAGTATTCTGTTTTCTTATTGGTCTCACCAACATAGAAAACTAGCTTTTCTTTATTGATGGTACTCTCAGCTTCTCTTAACATATTAAGGAGCTTAGGGAGAGTCACCTCAAACTTACTCATGTTAAAATTCATGATGCAGTGAGAAAAGGAATCCGGTAAGGACTGAAGTTTAAGATCAACACGCATATTATCCTCTAGGACTATCTATATGCTTCACAAAGTGAGCGATCTTATCCTCGCTTGCCCTTTCCTTCGGTGGGCACAATCGTGTTAAGGACGTATATAATTTTTTTCGCCATGAGAATAATTCTCAAATTGTTGAGCCAATATATGTAGTTTGGACCAGTGAGGCGGTTGGCATCAAGTATGCCACGTATGGGGTTTATAAGCCATAAACAAGATATAACATAAATTAATAACATGTATATTTTATAAAAAACTAATTAAGATATAAAATTCTATCTTAATATACTCCCACTATTTTCCTAGTGAATCACGTGACACCCTCAACACGTGAGACGAAAGTCTTTGGAAGACTCCTAGTGGGGATCGGGATCTAATCGGCATCTTAGTACAACATCGAGTGACTCTACCAATTACACTAAGCCCGAAAGGTAGACAACTCTTGTCAATCACAACTTCCTATGATTCCCATCATGTTTGGCCTCTGAATCATCGTGGTCTCGACTGCTCGACCAACCATGAAGTTCAGTTGAGTCATCACCATTGTTACAAGATGAGTCTGATTCGCTTGATATGCTCTCGATTGCTCGATCAAGTCATATCATGTCCTTAGGTCACCGGCGACATCTATATGCTGTAGGCAAGAACTAGATCACGTAGATAGGTGAGCCTCGAGGGACTCAACCAACTCAACCTATGTCATGATTTAATTTCTTCCTATAACAATGAAAGGCCACGTGGGTCAATCTTATCACCTCATGCTTACCGACTTAATATTATCATAGGAGTGGTTTTTATTTCGTACTGGTCTCCTAATATATCATGTCACACACATACATATTTAATATATATCTACATCACACACACACACACACACATATATATATATATATATATATAAGTCACATTGGATGATCATGAGCCATCACCTAATATGATTAAGCTTGAGCCAATGGACCTAATAACTAATAATAGGATTTATGTCTACATCGACGCATCTCCATGCCCTGTGATTGTTGATCTTATCATCATCGATTTTCTCGGATCCTCACCGCATCACCATGTATTGTGATCTCCTGCCACAATATTGTGGGTCCCGTTGTCACCTCCATGCTCCCGTCGTGCCTCTCTATGTAATTAAAAAATAATTACAAACACGTAGACCCAACAATAAACGAGAAAAATGGTGACTCACAAGCCCCAATAATAATAATAATAATCACAATTACACACATCACAACATATGGCTCATGATCATCCATCCATATTATACATCACATATATATATAATAATTAATTAAACTTTTTAATTAATTATATTTCTGAAAATCAGGATATGTTGGGAATTTTTAAAATTATTAAAGGTATATTCAGAATTCTGGATAAAACGGACAATCCTTTTAATTTTTAAAATTGTCACTAGTGTTTTTGATATTCTGGGCATAGGATAGACACTAAAATTTCTCAAATTCTGAGGTGCAGAAACATCCATTCACCAAAAAGAAACCCTCACCCTAGCCCTTGCCCTCACTGCGCCATCATCGCCCCCTGCGGGTAGGCACCGTGCTTGTAGGCGGCACCTCCATGATCGTCGCCCCTATGGGCGCTGCCCTTGCTATCGGCAGCTCCTACTAGCGGCAGCCCTTGTAGGCGGTGCCTCTGCCCATAGGCGGCGTTCTTCTGGGTGCCACCCCCATAGCCAATCGCCACTTTTGGGCTACTGCCCTTACGGGTGGTCGCCCCTTGCGGGCTAGCCACGAGCGGTTGCCCGCACCTACTGCAACCTGGCTGCACCTTATAGGGGGCCTTGGTAATAGCCGACCACCTCTACAGGGGCCTGGCTACAACCGACCACCCCTGTAGGTGGCCTGGCCATGGTCGGCCACCCCTGTAAGCAGACAGCACGCAGGTGGCCACCCCTCAGCCCTCAGGCACCTCTACCATCGCTGTCAATCACTACAACAAATATGTAGAATGGTTCTACACAATTCAATCTCATCATACTCAGTTTAAAACCAATTTTTGCACGAAAAACCTTGGCTCTGATACCACTGATGGAAAACCTCAATGGGAGCATCATATGTGCAGTAGAAGACCAAAACAAAAACATGTTTTCCATGTAGATTAAATCATCGTGCAAACGATTGGGTCATTAGAAAGCTGCAAAAATAAGAAAAACCATATTGTGAGAGAGATTATTTTACATAGGGAGATCATATATCTATGTTTTCCAAATCCCAAGGGAGAGGATGAAGAAGGTCAAGCATCCTCCTCTCTGGCGGTGTCCACATAATGGATTTCTATAGTGAAACTCCTCCAATCAGATCTCACAAATTTTGTAGAGGGAGGGAGAAGAAAAGGAGGGGTTGGCTTGATAGGACTCCAGCAGGGTTGAGTCTTAATCATCTTAGTACTAGTCAAGAAAAACCCTGTTAGATTATAATAAAACCACTCCTATCTTATAAAGGAGTATAGCTAGGGTCTAGATTAGCCCTTAGGGCTTAGTACCGCCACACCCCTTACTGGGTTGGTTGGCTAGGGTTTCCCCTTGCTTAGGTCGGCTATAGAGCCACTTAGCCGACTCTCGTTCCTATTAAGATAGGTTGGCTATAGGAGATGCAAAGGGGTAATTCTACTTAGGCAAGCACCCCCTTAGGCTAGGGTTTTGATCCCTATTTAAAGATGTAGCCGCCTCCTCTATTGAATCAAGCAATTATCAATTTTATTTCAGCCTTGTGCCGAATCTAGGAGGGAGGAACCTCTATAGCGTTCCAAGGGTTGATCCCCTTCAAGGATCAAAATCTATAGAGCTCCTTTTGGGGTTCTATCATCTAGTATTAGAGCAATGATGTTGTTGCCTCTGTAGCTGTCATCCATGCCTCCACCTTCCTAAGTAATTCCCATAATTGCTGTGACACACGCCTCCACCTTCCACCCCAACCGCAGATCAAATCAGTTTGCCATTGCCCCTTGCGTTTGATCTAGAAATCTGGTATTTTTTTTTATCATCTACACCTCTTCAATACTACAAGATTCCTTACTTTATATATTGAAGTTTTTTTTACAAATTTTATCTACTACAAATTACATTTGTCGTAAACGTTATCATTGTTACGAAGGCTGAATGCTATAGCAATTTTTAACTGTGTTTTTGCCTCTTGAAACTGGCTTATTCTTTCTCCTTTCTGGCCAAAAATTTTACACAATTCTCAAGATCAAGTTAGCTTTCATTTGGATTTGAATTCTTGAAAAAACTCCTTCTGGAACTGATTTTCTTATGCAATCTTTGACCATCATGCAGTTCTAAAATTTTACGATGAAGGAATTTACCTTTCATCTTTTACCCTATTTTCCTATTGTTATGTTGCTAAAATTTTATCAAACTTTTTACTGGTATTAAAAACATCTGAATTAAGAGTTTTTGCATAATTTTCTTAAATTTTTCTCTAGAATTTATGTTGAGAAGTCATCGTTTCTCCGACATAAAACTGGTTCAGCAGGACGGCATCACAGCACTTTTTTCGTCGATATCTATCAGATTTGATTGCTATTTTTTGTGAGATTTTGATTACTATTTTTTGTGAATTCTATTAGATTTAGACTCTCTTTTTTGTGAGTCTCCCCTCCTATTTATAGAGAGCCACCAAAAACCCTAGGGGTCCTGCTTTAATGGGTATTGGATCTCCATCCAATTATTGACTAATCTTGCACTATTGGATCTCTATCCAATAATCTCCTTAGGCCTCTAATTGGGCCTTATGAAAGGAGCCCATCAGTACAGGGTCTCATCTAATGAGAATATGGGCTAATTGGATCTTCATCCAATCCTCTATTCGCTGAAGAATCGAGCAAATGTGTGTGACCTTCTAGGCCCGATACCGAGTTGGCTGTGAGTCGCTCTCATCATAACTCCTTCTGATATAGTGAATTAATCTCAATTCACTCGACTCATCAACTATATACGTATTAGGCCACTACGACATAGTCCCCAGATAGTACAGGGGGATTGAATCCATCGGACCTGTCTGTTCATAGTTACAATGTATCTATAATATCTCATCTAACTAATATCCCAGAGATCATATATTTGAGATGGTACTGTCAGGTTATATACGGAATCCGTCTGAGACTCGATCTAATCAGATTCTCCCGGAGAACTCATTCTCTCTCAATATAAATGACCCTGGCTAGGGATTTGTTTGAGCAAGCACATATGAGATATTCCTCTCGTGATACCGAGAGTGGATAATCTTTTATTGACACTCAATTGCCTTTATAAGGTTGACTATCAATCTTGATAACCAGCTATATCAGATCTAGAACTTTCCAAACCTGTTAATCTGGCGTCAAAGAAATGAGTACTCAAACAAGACATCTTTGGTGTTTCAAGTCTAATGACCAAATACACAATTGGGATTATGAAATCACTATCTGACATTAGGTATCATTAACCATACAACATTCGATAAGCGGATTAATCAGTGAACTCAGTCTCCAATGAACACCTATACTATATCCTTAGTGTCTTAACATAAGTGGCTATACGACCAACCGCCTCCATAATATGGACGAGTATATAGTACATCGATCTATCTAGTTATCTTGATATCCCTCTCGAGTAACTTATGACTAGGATTATTTAGGATCTATGTTTAAAGGTGAATCGATCTCATTATCGTGATCTCATCACGATCTGATTCATATTGCACACAACCAAAGACATCACAATATATATATAATATAATATAATATGAGAATATATCAATATTAATCATAAGCAAAAAGATCGCACAACATGTCACACATGCCATCATTTACGTAATTGGCTTGCAGGGCACTTATAACCAATAGTTTCATCGTGCGATAATTGGATATAAACTATGTTGTTGAATTACATAGAATCATTTTATGCATATAATTTCTAACTTTTTATCGTTAATTTAATTTTTGGATAATAACTCTTTATATGATTAAAAGATGTTGTAGACTAATGTTTTATCATCAAAATTATTGATGTAAAATGCAGGAAGAAGGCTACTTGCACTAAGGCTGTTTAGTTGTTGCCCTCCACTAAGGCCAAAGTTTGCTTACAGCCTTGGCCGACAGTAATATTTGTTCTTTTGGCTCGGCCAAATGGCTGAGACCATCAAGCTCTCAGCCATGGCTGAGCACCCAATGCTATCACAGGCTTAGTTGAATTTGCCTAAGTCGTGCAACACCTTTATAGCAAACTTAAGGACTTAGCTGAAATTGCCTAAGTTATGAAGCATCCTTGAGCCAATGTCTCAGACTTAGCTAGGATTACCTAAGTCATGAAGTGCCCATGCCTTATTCATCCACAATGGGTCAGCCTAGATGCAACTTCGTGCCGATCTCGAAGGACCTGCAAAAGAGAAGGCTGATTAGATTAAATGCGAGTGACAAACAAGTCCTATCTCACAAAGAAGGAAGCTTTACAAGTAATTCAACAAACATCTTGACTGCAAGAGAAAAAAGAGAGAAAGGAGTGAAAAAGGACTTTAGAAGGTTGAACAAACAATCACAAGTCCATAAACGACGGTTCACCTGGTGCCGGGCATGAAGATAAGCTCAACTTGTGAAGAATGTTCAATGCCTAACATAATGCCGAAGCCCCATCTAGTGCTCTCAGCCATTTGGCCGAGCACCCAATGCTATCACAGGCTTAGTTGAATTTGCCTAGGTCGTGCAACACCTTTATAGCAAACTTAAGGACTTAGCTGAAATTGCCTAAGTCATGAAGCATCCTTGAGCCAATGTCTCAGACTTAGCTAGGATTACCTAAGTCATGAAGTGCCCATGCCTTATTCATCCACAATGGGTCAGCCTAGATGCAACTTCGTGCCGATCTCGAAGGACCTGCAAAAGAGAAGGCTGATTAGATTAAATGCGAGTGACAAACAAGTCCTATCTCACAAAGAAGGAAGCTTTACAAGTAATTCAACAAACATCTTGACTGCAAGAGAAAAAAGAGAGAAAGGAGTGAAAAAGGACTTTAAAAGGTTGAACAAACAATCACAAGTCCATAAACGACGGTTCACCTGGTGTCGGGCACGAAGATAAGCTCAACTTGTGAAGAATGTTCAATGCCTAACATAATGCCGAAGCCCCATCTAGCCTTGTGCCACCTGGGGGGTTCTAGGGTACTGAGATGGCTGACATTTCATGCTACATCTGCTAGTTACAGGTGCCCTGTAAGCTAATCACGTGAGTGATGACACGTGTGACACACTGCGTAATCTTTTTTACTTACGATTAATATTGACATATTCTTATATTATATTATTTGTTGTATATATATTGTGATGTCATTGGTTATATGCAATGGGAATCAAATCGTGATGAGATCATGATAATGAGATTGATTCACCTTTAAACACAGATTCTAAATAATCCAGGTCATAGGTTACTCAAGAGGGACATTGAGATAATCGGATAGATCAGTGTACTATATACCCATCCATATGATGGAGGTGGCTGGTCTCATAGCCACTAGTGTGGAGACACTACAGATATAGTATAGCTGCTCATTAGAGAATGAGTTTACTGATTGATCCGCTTATGGAATGCTATATGGTTAATGATACCTAATGTCAGACAGCGATTCCATAGTCCCAGTTGTGCTTCTAGTCCTTAGACTTGAGACACCAAGGATGTCTTATAAGAGTAATCCTTTCTTTGACGCCAGACTTACAAGTTTGGAAAGTCTCAGATCTGGTACGATTGGTTATTAGGATTGGTAGCCAACCTTACGAAGGCAATTGAGCGTCAATAGAGGATTATCCACTCTCGGTATCATGAGAGGAATATCTCATATATACTTGCTCAGACATATCCCTGGCCAAGGTCATTCAGATTGAAAGAGAAGGAGTTCTCCAGTAGAATCTAAATAGAGCAAGACAAATTGATTCCGTATGTGACCTGACAGTACCATGTCCAATATACGGTTTCTAGGATATTAATTGGATGAGAGATTATAGATAAATGGTAATTGTGGACAGACAGGTCTGATGGATTTGATCCCTCTTGTACCATCTAGGGATTATGGCGTAGTGGCCTTGTACGTCCATAGTCGATGAGTTGAGTGAATTATTATGAGGATAATAATTATTATGGGGATAATAATTCATTATATCAAAAGGAGTTCTAATGGGAGTGACTCACGTCCAATTCAGTATCGGGCCTAGAGGGTCATACACATATGGTGGATGCTTCAGCGAATAGAGGATTGGATGAAGATCAAATTAGCCCCTATATCATTAGATGAGACCCTATGCTGATGGGCTCCTTGTTTAAGGCCCAATTAGAGGCCTAAGGAGATTATTGGATAGAGATCCAATAATGCAAGGTTAGTGGGTTATTGGATGGAGATCCAACACCCACAAAGGCAGGAGCTCTAGGGTTTTTGGTGGCTCTCTATAAATAGGAGGGGAGACTCATGGTTGATAGGCTGCAGCTTTAGCCACCACCTCCTATTCTCCTCTCTCCCTCTGAGCAAGAGTTGCAAGATCATATTGGAGGAGTTTCGCTAACGAGATCCATCATGTGGATACCGCTAGAGAGGAGGATGCTTGACCTCCTTCATCTTCTCCATCCGTATCTAGAATATAGGGATATGCGATCTTCCTTGGTAAAATCAATCTCTCACACATCATGGTTTTTCGATTTTTACAATTTTTCTCATGACCCCAATCTTTTGCATGATGATTTGATCTGTGCGAGAAACCAAATTTTGTTTTGATTTTCACTGCACATGTGATGCACTCGCTAAGGCTCCCCAACAACATCATGGTCTATAGAAATCAGGCCATGGCAAGCGAAAATAGAGCTATTTTGGGCAGTTTTGTCTAAGTGCAGTGAGTGATCATATTACAATATTATAAATTCTTTTTGCTTATATTTCCAAGGTAAAACCATAAAAAACTAATACAAAATTAGTTGTCAAACATTTGTACAAGTATGCATAAGTGACGAATGGTTCGTTGAGCGAAGATATTGCGAGTGTGCGATGACCATTAGTGACATTCTCCCCCAGTTAAACTATTGACACCCTCATCGATGCTTGTTGACAGATTTTGATGCTAGAATCTTCATGTCGTAGGGTGTCTTCAGTCCCTCAGCTGGCTTCTATTTGGGTAAGCTTTTGCTACTTCACCAAGTACTCAGTTTGCTCCACTTCGTTGGGTAGCTTTGTCTTACGATCCGCTAGAATAGTTTTGACTCACTTCTCATAGGAGGCTCTGGTGGGGGTAGTCAATTTGAAATACTTCAGGAAGCATCTTGCAGATTTGAGTAGTAGGCTTTCGAGTTGATTGCATAGAAGACATTATGAATTTTGAGCCATGCCAGCAGTTGCAACTTGTAGGAGACATTGCCTACCCTGCTGATAATTAGGAAGGACACTTCATACTTATGTACCAATATTTTATGCCCTTTGTGATGTTGGTTGAAGCTTCACCAATACCAAGTCACCAACTTTAAACTCTTGTGGTTGCCTTCCCAAGTCTATCCACTTATTCATCTTTATGGCTGCCTTCTCCAAGTAAGGTTGCGCAATATCTATATTTCTATGTCATTCCCTTGCATGGTGATATGTTGATTGACTACTCCCTGTATAACCAATAGCTAAAGTACGAGGAGTTGATGACTATTGTCTTGTAATAATTTTGAAAGGACTCTTGTTGGATACAAAGCTCCACTATAAGTTGTAGGAGAATTGGGCAATATCCAACAACTTTATCCAATCTCGTTGGTTGACACTCATGTAGTGCCGAAGGTATTGCTCTACGAGCAAATTGATTCATTTGGTTTGACCATCCGTTTAAGGGTGGAGGCTTGTTGAGAAGTACAACTTAGATCCCAACAACTTGAATAGCTTGGTCTATAATTATCCTAAGAACCGAGCATCTCGATCACTAATGATGTTGTGTGGGACTCCCCAATGTTTCACCACATTATTCATCATCAACTTGGCTGCCTCCTTTTCTGAATAATATAGGGGGCAATAATGAATGTTGTATACTTCAAAAATCGATCGACTACCATGAGTATCGATCCAAGTTCCATTACTACTGATAAACTTGATATAAAGTCTAAGGAAATGCTCTCCCATGGCCTTTCTAGTATGGGCAGCGGCTCCAAAAGACCCACCGATTTTCACTGCTCCACCTTATCTTATTGACAAGTAAGACATGTTCAAACATATTCCTCTATATTGGTCCCCATCTTCGGCCAATATAAGGCCCTCTCTACGAGACCCATTGTTTGATGAATACCCAAATGTCTAATAGGAACCCTTAGGTTTATATCAAAGAGGAAAAGGGGTAAGCGATCACTATAGGGGATCAACCCTCTTGATCACTATAGGGGATTGACCCTCCTAGGGTTTTGGCCAATAGGTTGAAATCAAAAGTCTTTCATTCATGAAAACAAAAGCGCTACACCATTATTTATAGGGTTCTATCAAGAGTCTCACGAAACTTGGACTCATAATCTAATCAATAGACTCCTAGCCGACGGAACGATCTCCTAATTAACTTGATTGGGCTGACCACATGACTCAATAAAGAATATGACTCAATAAATGAGGGCCCGACCCTATTAGGGTCCTATTAGACATGCCCTCTTCAAATCAGTCTTGTCCTCCAGATTGAGCATCAACGAAATTAGAGTATTTCGCCTATAGTGCTTCATCGGACTCCCATGTAGCATCTCCAATAGGTAAATTAACCCATTGCACCAACACTTCGACGATAGAGCGTCTCTGGCGCATTATAATCCTACAGTCCAGTATAGCCTCTAACCGAACTTGAACTTCTCTATTAGTAGGGATGTCGGGTAAATGACTTTGTGCTATCTCATCTTCCCCCAGCTTCAACTTGAGACAGGAAATATGAAAAACTAGATGTATTTTTTGAACTGGCTGGGAGGTCCAAATGGTAGGCAATGATGCCAATGCTCTCTAATATTATAAGGCATGAAAAAATAAGGAGACAACTTCATAGAGGATCGGGATTTTAAGGATGTCTATTTGTATGGTTGAAGATAAAGAAAAACCCAATCTCTTATAATAAATTCTCTTTCACTTTGGTGTTTGTCAGCTTGTTGCTTCATCCTTGCTTGTCCGGATATGAGATTGTCCTTCAATAGCTACATAATTTTGTCCTGTTAATGAGTTCCTTATCAACTTGATCCACCTTTGATGAACCGACCACATATTTTATAATTGTAGGAGGGGGTCGGCCATAGACTACTTCAAATGGTGTGCATTTAATAGATGAGTAATAGGTTGTGTTATACCATCATTCTGCCCAAGGAAGCCATTTAGTCCATTCTTTCATCCTATCACTAGTGAAAAATCAAAGGTAATTTTTCAGGCACCTGTTCACCACTTTGGTTTGTCCATCAATCTGTAGATGATAAGTAGTACTCATCTTCAACTATGTACCTTGCAATTAGAAGAGTTATGTCCAAAATTTACTAGTGAAGACCCTGTCACGATCACTGACAATAGAGCAGGGAATTTTATGTAGTTTCACTATGTTTTCCACAAAAACTCGAGTAATACTTGCGTAGTGTAGGGATTTCTTACATTACAAAAGTGAGCATATTTCGTAAGACGGTCCACAACACAAAATAGAACCTTTTCCTTGTGAGGATGAAAACCCTTGGATAAAATCCATGGAGATGATGGTCAAAGCTGCATCGGGAATACGTAGGGGTTGGAGCATCCTTGGACTTGCTACAGTTTCTCCTTTGTGGCATTGGCAAATGTCATATTGGGTAACAAACTCACTAATAATCTTTTTCATACTCCTCCAATAAAAATATTGGCGAACACGTTTGTGATTGCAGAGAAATCCAGAGTGTCCACCCATGGGTGATGAGTGGAGATCCTTCAAGATTGCGACTTGGTAAGGGAAATGGGGTACCACTATGATTCAACCCTTATACCGCAGGTCTTTCGAGTCCCAACTGTAATGTGGAATAGAGCTGGGAGTCTCCTCCAACATCCTGATAATTTCTAGAGTTTCTGAGTCATTTGCCTACTCCTTCCTGATGTCTTCTAGAAAGTCACAAACAGGGATGGAGACAGCTACTAATTTGGCATGTTCAGGAAGGTAAGAAAGTGCATCTACAGCTAAGTTATCTTTTCCTTTCTGATACCTAATTTCATAATCAAACCCCAGTAATTTAGTTACCCATTTTTGTTGCTCTAGGGAAGAAATCTTCTGCTCCACAAAGTACTTAAAGCTCTTGTGGTCTGTACATATCTAAAACCATCACTCGATCGGTAAGGTCTCCACTTCATGACTGCGTGTATGATAGCTAGCATCTCTTTATCATAGATTGGAAATTTCAGATGAGAAGGGGAGAGAGCTTTGTTGGTGTAAGTTAGTGGTTGGCCTTCCTGCATCAAACAAAACCAATACTTGCACCAGAAGCATCAGATTCAATTACAAAAAGCTTGTGGAAGTCAGGTAGGGCAAGCACTTGGGTAGTGATCATTGCAGCCTTTAAGGAGTTGAAAGATTTTGTTGCCTCATCTGACCACTTAATGCATCCTTCTTTAGAAGTGCCATCAATAGGGCAATGATCTTGCCATAGTCATTTATAAATTTTTGGTAGTAGCCAGTGAGTCCCAAGAATTCTCACAAGGCCTTAATTACCATGGGTAGTGGCCAATCCTTCATCACCTGAATTTTTGAGGGGCCAATTATAACACCTTCTTGGAAGACTATATGTCCAAGGTATTCGACTTCTTTCTGCATAAAGTTACACTTTAATTTCTTAACAAAAAGATAGTACTCACATAGTACCATTAGAATAGTCCATAAGTGCGATAAATGGCTTTCGAAGGAAGGACTATATATCAGAATATCATCAAAGAAAATCAGAACAAACTTATAAAGATAAGCTCGGAATATACCATTCATCAAACTCTGGAAAGTGGAGGGTGCATTGATTAGGTCGAAAGGTATTACTAAGAATTCATAGTGCCTGTTATGTGTTCTTAATGTTCTCTTTTGGATGTCATCTTCATGTACTCGTATCTGGTGATAACCTAACCATAGGTCCAATTTAGTGAAGATCTAGGCTTCCAATTCATCTAGTAGTTCATCCACCACTGGAATAGGGTTCTTGTCCTTGACGGTGATACTATTGAGTGCTTGATAATCTACACACATTCGCCACAAGCTGTCTTTCTTTCTTACTAGCAGAACCGGTGATGAATATAGACTGACACTTAGCCTTATGATTTCGGTCTCAAGCATTTTACGACTAATCTTCTCTATTTTAGCCTTTTGAAACTGAGGATATGGATAAGGTCAGACATTCATTGGAACTCTCCCAAGCAGGAGAGGGATACGATGATCACGGAGCTGAATGGGTGGGAGCCCCTACGGTTCTAAAAACACATCTTCAAACTTGCTAATTAGAGATATGACATCAGGATTTTGATTGAGTACCATTGGTTCTCCTTCTAGGCTCTGTAATACCAAAAAGCCAGTGTGTGTCTTTTGGATCACTCTCTCTACATCTGCTAGCTGGTGATGATGGTAATGTTGCCTTCGTGCTTCCCTCTTAGAATCACCTATTTTCCATTAATAAAAAAACTTTATGATAAGCTTAGAGAAGTTCCAGGAAATGTCACACAGGGTTGTCAACCACTTAGTGTTGAGCAATACTTCATATTCTTTTAAGGACAGAAAAAAGAAGTCTACAATTACTTCCTGGCCTTGCATAATCAGTTTGATCCTTGAGCATTTGTTATTGTAGGTTAAAATTCATCCATCGATAACTTTTACCTCAAATTAGGCACACACCTCAATTCGGTAGGCTAACTGAGCAGCAACCTTCTCATCTATAAAATTATTAGTGCTTCATATATCGATCAGAATTGTTACTGGTTGGTGCTTCAAAAACCCTCCAACCTTCATTGTTTGCAGGTTGGCATAGCCGGCTAGGGCATATACTGTGCTAGTGACTAGTTCTACCTCTTCTTCCGTATCCTCATCTTCAATGCTTGGATCCATATCTTCGGCTTCTAGTTCCTCTTCAATAGGTTCAATCATTAGAAGCTTTTCTTGCTTGTAGCGATGATCTTTACTCTAGCATTCATCACAATGCCAACATAGCTCTTTAGTCGATCTTTCACTAAGTTCCTCTCTGGTAAGTCTTTTTGGTGTAGGGTTTCAGCTAGAAGTAGGTGGGGTTGTCGGCTTGCTTACTGTTGATTTATTTATGTTTTTAGCCTTATGGTTATTTATGTTGAGCCTTTCTTCATGCATGCGAGCAAATAATATGGCAGTCATCATAGTATGGGGTTGGTGAGCTTTAACTTCACCTCAAATCTTTGAATTGAGCCCTTCAATGAATGTTTCTACTAGTTATTTCTCAGATCAATCTTGGGTTTGGTTTGACAAACACTCAAATCTGCTCTGGTACTCCTATATTATGGAAGTCTAGTGGATTTTGGTAAGTTGTCAATTAACGTTCTTGTACTATGATGGTCCAAATCGAATTAGGAGCTTGCTCTTGAACTACTCCCACTAGGGTACTCCATAAGTGTGTTCATACCAATTGTACTACTGGATTACATCTCCTTTATGTTGAATAGAGACTATCTCTACCTTGGATTCCTCCTAGATCCTATGAAAAATGAAAGAATTTCTTAGCCTGTGAGATCTAGTCAATTGGGTCTCCATCTTCTCATTTGGGGAACTCCACCCTTATGTGTGAGTATCCTGTGTCCTACCCTTTATCATATTTTTTGGATCTGTGCCCCTTGAGATTGAAACTTTCACCATGTTGAGATTTGTTGGGGCTCTCCGATAGTCTTTTTCTGAATTCGCTGAAGAGTTTTTGCAATCTATATTTGATGCAGGCCTCAAAAGCTTCAAACCTTGCATATAGTGCATCATCCATAGCCATCTGTAGGATTGTAGATCAATAATGTTTAGTTCTTTTTTTTGATGTCAGGTCAGGGCAATTAGTTTGACACAGATGCAGTAAGCCTTGGCCGCAATAGGATTGCAGACGTAGTGGTCACCAATTTGCCGAGTAGGCTGATTGGAGATGGTGGCTATGATCTTGAAGTTGATGGCAGTAGCGACAACAAGAGGATGAGAGGGGGCGGCTATGATCTAGGGTTTGGATGGCAGCAGCAATGACAACAAGGGAGTGAGAGGGGGTGGCTACGATCTAGGGTTAGATGGCAACAACGTGGTTGGTAGGAGCGACGACTATGATTACAGATGGCAAGGGAGCAGTGGTGTTGCAGATGGTGGCATTAGTTACAGATGGCAAAGGTGGCGATGAGGTTGATGAATGGTAGTAGTGAGCGACTACGATCTAGGGTTTGGATGGCAGCAGTGACGACAACAAAGGAATGAGAGGGGCGATAGTGACGACAGCAGAAGGCTACAGGAGATTGATTTTTCTTGTGGTTGAGGAAGAGGGATGGCAGTGCGAAGATGGCGGCAAGATCTTTAAGAAGTTATAGTAGAGATCTGTGGAATTGTTGTGGGAACGCCGAGGATTGCTGCTCTGATACCAAATGATAGAAACCCTTAGGTTTCTATCGAAGAGGAAGAGGGGATAAGTGATCAATGTAGGGAATCAAGCCTCCTTGATTACTATAGGGGATCGACCCTCCTAGGGTTTCAGCTAACAGGCTGAAATCAAAAGTCTTTCATTCATGAAAATAAAAGTGGGTTCTATAGGTCCCACTAAGGTTGGACTCATGATCTAATCAATAGATTCCTAGCTGACTCAACCATCTCCTAATTGACTTGATTGGGCTGACTAACATGATTCAATAAAGAATATGACTCAATAGATGAGTACACGACCCTATTAGGGTCCTATTAATGTCTAACACAAAGTGAATCGTGACACTCTCTCAAGAGTTCACACCTTAAATTGTCCGCTCGCATAACATAAGCTATGTTCCTTTTGGTATAGATGAGTTCCTCCTGGACCCAAAATCATCGTGTTTTACTCTCTTTGATGAGTTGCATCAGGATTACTGCTTGGGGATCACTATACAGTCTATCCCTGATCTTGGAAAGAAAATTGGAGTGCAAATAACTTACTTGGCCTTCGGCTTCCAAATATATGGCATTCACCAACTCTACTTTCTGGCTCAACACATCGGCTATGATATTTGAGTATCGATTTTTCTAATGTAATAGTCTTTATGTCTTGGAATGCCGCTTCGCGTTTGTCCAACCATCTCTATGACTACTCCTTCAGTAACTCTGTGGAGCTACGTGCTTCAATTATCTAGCTATGAAATATCGATAATAGTTGACGAAACTAAGGAAGGATCTTAGCTCTGACACCTTCTTTGGTATTTACCGTTTTATCACAATTTGCACCTTAGATTTATCTATTTGAATGGAACTATCACTGATTCGATGCCTCAAGAACAGAATCTCTGTCTGAGCAAAGTAGCACTTCTCCCTCTTCATAAATAAGGTGTTCTACTTGAGAACTTTACCTTGCCCAGTTGATCGAATAAGTCTGCAATGAGCGGGATGAGATACTTATTCATTATCATTACTTTGTTGAGGGTTCGATAATCGACACATAATTCAAAGCTCCCATCTTGTTTCTTTTGGAAGAGGACTGGAGCTTCTAATGGTGCTTTTGAGATGTGGATGAGACCATCGCTTAGTAGTTCATCTAATTTCTTCCTAAGTTCTGTTAACTTTGGAGGGGCCATACGGTATTGTGGTCTCACTAGAGGCTAAACTCCTAGCTCTAGCTCAATATGATGATCTCTGCCTCTACGTGGTTGCAAATATTTTAGCAATTCAGTTGGCATCATGTCTGAGAACTCCTTAAGGATGTTCGTCACCATGGTAGGTTCTTGAATAACCTCCTCATCAAGAGCCTTTAGCTTTATAGTGGTTACAAAGGTTGATTCTCCTTTTCATACCCATTCAATTATAATGTTGATAATTATTATGGATCCTTGGTTTCTCCTTGAGAAACTAAAACCACGCAGGTGTCGTCACCTCGCATTAGGCATAGGGAGTTTAGGAACAACATGGGCACCAACTTTGCTACGCACGTTAACTCTATTCCAAGAATCACTTAGAAGTTGTCCAATGGCATAACCATTATGTTTGTGCTCTCACTCCATGTTCTGATCTTGATGGGGACCCCCATGCTAGTCTGGAGATCCGCTTGGCCTCCGAGTTCATAGCTTTCATACGACTTGGGTTCTTCTCTAAGATTAGTCCAAGTTGTTTTACTTCTCAATCAAAACTTTCTAAACCAATCCCGATAACCAACTATACCAGATTTGAAACTTTCTAAACCTATAAGTCTGATGTCAAAGAAAGGAGTACTCAAACAAGGTATCTTTGGTGTCTCAAGTCTAAGAACTAGATATACAATTGGGACTATGAAATTATTGTCTAACATTAGGTATCATTAACCATACTGCATTTCATAAGTGGATCAATCAGTGAACTTATTCTCCAATGAGCTATGTATTATATCCTTAGTATCTCCACACAAGTGGCTATGAGACCAGCGCCTTCATCGTATGGACGGGTATATAATACACTGATTTATCCAGTTATCTTGATGTCCCTCTTGAGTAACCTATGACTGAGATTATTTAGGATCTGTGTTTAAAGTTGAATCGATCGCATTATCATGATCTCATCATGATCTGATTCTCATTGCATAGAACCAAGGACATCACTATATATATATATGCCAATAATAATCATAAGCAAAAAAATCACACGACGTGTCACACATGTCATCACTCACATAATTAGCTTGCAAAGCACCTATAACCAGCACTATTATTCTCAAAAACTAATTTATATCCACTAATTATCAAACAAGAAATAAAAATAATATTTTTGATAATAAATGAAACAAAATAGTATACATCCAATATAATGATAGCTCCACCAGGCAGATGTAGGGTGACCTCCCAAATGGCAACTACGACAACTCTTACTTCATTGCTCATCTTGAGGTTAATCTCACCTCTGGCTAGTCTCGTAGGTCTTGCCAGAACCTGCAATATATTGCAGATATGATAAGCACTCTCGATACCCAATACCCGTGTTATCATAAAAATCTGACAAATGCAAACTGATCATGAATATACCTAAAGCTTCTCCAAACTTTTGTATCACCTTATCTGTAAGATAATCCTTACAGTTCCTCTTTCATTACCCATCTTTGCCACAATGGAAGCACTGTCCTTTATCCTTTATCAGGTTTTTCTTAGCAACCTTTACCTTACCCAATCTTTTTTTACCCTTACTCTTCTTAAGGGTCTTACTAGTCTTCATTTTCTTTTTGGTCTCACCAATATAGATAACTTGACTTCTCTTTCTTGTTGGCACTTTTAGCTTCCCTGAACATATTATGGAGCTTAGGGAAAGTCACCTCAAACTTTCTCATATTAAAATTTATAATGAAGTGAGAAAAGAAATTTGGTAGGGATTAAAGTATAAGATCAATGCACATGTTATCCTCTAGGACTATTCCTAGACTTGTGAGTTTCTTGATCCACTCTATCATCCTCTAAATATAGTTATGAACCATGCCCTTTCTATCATCCTAGCTCAGAAGAGACTCTTCAATATCTTATATATTTGAGTTCTTCCATGTTCCTCAAATAGTTGATGGAGATGAAGAAAGATAGAATTGGTATCCATGCTCTTATATTGCCTTTGTAACTCTAGAGTCATGGATGCCAACATGTGGTATTTTATCCACGTAGAATTATTTATATACTTCACATAGCATGTGATCTCATCATTGTTAGGATCAATTAGCATTAAGAGGGGGGTGGGTGGTGGTGGTGTGTGTGGGGGGGGGGGGGGGTGGCGCCCCCTCAACCTAGCTTGCGTCCACTCCTGATTCCTCTTCCTTGAGGCCCATCGGCATCCACTATCAACCTTATTTGGTTGAAGGTTAAACCTTTATAGCTTTCTCTCTCCTTTTACTAAGCTTAGGAGATGAACCTTACAACCTTACAAAGGAGAACTATAGGTTTTATAAGACTTTCCTCTCTCCCTTGTCCCTTTTCTTTTTCTTACAATTTTCACACACAATTTATGACAGAATTTCTAGCCCAAAATTGTTATGTGAAATGTAAGAAAACTTAGGCTATTTATAGGCTCCAATTGACTTTATAATTTGGATCCAAAATTTCAAACGTCCCAGAAAAGTTGGGTAGGGCGGTATCACCACTAGCACCAGTAGCGTCACTACTGAAAGCAACCGAGGAAACAGGGCAGTAGTAGTATAATTGCTGACCTGGGTAGTACAATCGTTGCCTACCAGCAATACAACCGTCGGGAATTTTGAAAATGTGATTCCCTCTACTTTTTCAATCTCAACTTGTACCTTTTATTGACCACTTCTTAGGTCAACTAATTGAGCTCGACTTGAGCTCAATCTACTCTCTATAGTGGACCTAGTTACCCTTACTTGAGTTAATTTGGATCCTTCCAAGTCTAACTTAAGGAGGACTCAACCTTAATAATGTTAACTATGACTTAATTAATTATAAACAACATGACCAACAAATCTAATCAAGACCTTCCTAACTCCCGACAAGCATTTCGACTACCCCCGATAATCTTCCGATGAGTCTCGGTCTTCTTCCAACGAACTCCTTTGCACCATCCTAGCAAGCTCCCGATACCCTCGGCGAGTTTCCGATGCATTTCAAGCGAGTTCCCAACCGCATTGTCCTCACTCTGGCTCGATACCTGGATTTGACTTTGGCTAAACCTTTGATTGTAATTTTCTCTCTATTGTAGTTAATCTTGCATTAATCAACTTTAACAACCTTATTAGATCAATAACCTATCAATTGATTTCATCATCAAAATTCAAGATTCAACATTCTCCCCCTTTTTGATGATGATAATCAATTAATGACGGGAGTTAAACCTTACTCTCCCTAAATCCATGTCATAATTCAAGTACTTAAATTTAAGAGAACCAAACGCTTTTGAATTAAAGTATCATATCATCCATTCAAATCTTGAAATGATATACCAAGAATTTCAAAATTATTATATCATACACGAAACATGATATTTAATTTAATCAATCATAAATCATTATATTATCAAGAATCATTCTAAGAATTTTATGCACACTCTAAAATTTTCAAGTAAATTTTTCTTTAAGAGAATGCTATTTCTTCCTTTTGATATGTATGTTTTATTTTTGTATCATCAATTCACTAGTTCTCCTACTTTGTAATCATCAAAAAGAGGTAAAATAATAAACAAGTAATTTTCATGATACATAAAGTCAACGAATGCCAAAATAAATATGATTAAATGCTTGAGTACTTTATTGGTTTCCCTTAATAAAATAGGATAAGAGCTTAATATTCTTCATAAAAAATTTTCTTCCACATTTTTATGTATCATTTTTCATATGTGTTATTAATATATTATTTCTCCCTCTTTGTAATCAACAAAATGAGGTGAAATAATGAGCAAAAAATTTCATGATATATAAACTCATCATGTGTCAATATTTTAATATTTTTATAAAAGATATGTTGATTAAATATTCCTAATTGCTCCTTTGACAATGACTAAGGGAGAGGCAAAAGTGATATTTTGCAATAACAAATTTAAATACTTTGATTATGAAACACCTTTGTTGGATGAGGAGTAATTTGCTAAAGAGAAAATTGTGAATTTTAAATACATGAGATTTGCATGATTGAATTCTATTTTACTTTGAATTTTGAATACATAAGATTTCTTAATTACTTTTGTTAAAATTCATAAATTATAAGGAGGGGCAAATTTATTAATTTAAATAATATCATTTGGTACTTAAAGATTTGATTTTATGATATGATTTCCTTATACTTTTGGGTGTAATTTGAATATGGATGTTAAGAAAAAATTATGCAATTATATTTCTTTATTGACAATGAAAAAAATGAGAGATAAAATTATTAATATGGTTAGAATCAAATTTGATACGATAAGAGAAATAATTTGCTTAGAAGAAAATTTTAAATTTTAAATTTTCTAAATACATGTAAAATGCATGATTTGCTACCATGCTTGAAATTTGCATAGATAAATTAAATTGCATGGGTAGCTCTTGATTTTTTCTTGGATTTTAAAATTTACATCTATAAAATGAGTATTTTTGTAATATTTTTCTATTTGCCACCTTAATTCTACTTACTTGTTCACACAAAGTGGAGAAAGAAAATCACTAGCATTTCAAGAGACCGATAAGTCTATTAATTTCATTTTGAACTCTTGAAAATGATTTTGATGATTTTAAAATTGAATGAGTTCTTTACCTATATCATGCTTTTGATTCTTAGGAATTATAACTTGAAATCCTTTCTGAATCAAAATCTCTTATTATATGTTTTTGTATTATTTAAAAGAAGATTTTTTATATAAATCATGATTTTGACAACTTGAGATTTCTTATGTATGAATCAAGATATTTTATTTGTTTCTCCTATGATTTATCTTTTGAAATATATAATTTATCTTCATGAATTGTATATCTCATCACAATGTTAATTTTTCTTGATATATTTCATGTAATGATTTGAAAAATGATGTAATGAGAAAAGTTTTGCACCATGGTAACCATCCCTTCTTTTTGACAATGACAAAGATGGAGCAAAACTTGCTAGCTTGCTCATCTCAAAAGAGACACAATAAGTGCTATCTCAAGAGAAGCAAAAATTTTGCTTAATCTCATATTTTCAATATATATATATATATATATATATATGCTAAGAGAAGTAACACTTGCCAACTTGTTAGCTTGCATGATATAAAATTACTAGCTCAAATATTATAAAGGCAGTAAAAATTTGCTAACTTGCACTTTTCAAAAGAGAAGAAAGAACTCACTAGCTTGCATGTTCTAAGGTGATGAAAAATTTGCTAAATTGCTAAGTATTCATATCTCAAAAACTTGTTAATTGTACTTCTCCTTTTTTTTCTTGATGACAAAGGGGGAGAATATATGATGATGTGAAATCATATATGATGATCATGCATATAATGATAATTAAGAAAATCTACATAAAGATAATAATTTATTGTTTTTCAGATTTATTTGCTATATTTTTTTGAAATTTACATGAGAATGATTTGTTAAGCTCATATTCAAAAAAAAATTTATATCTACAAGATTGAGGTTAAAAGTTAAGAATGCTAAATCATGAAAATATATGAATTGCTAAACTAGATTTCATAAGATTAAGATTTTATGATAATATTTTTGAAAACTTTCTTCATTTTTTACAATAATAGGGGAGAAAAATTGCATGAAGATAATGAATTATTACATTTGAAATTTACAAGAGATAATTTTTGGTATCAAGAGACGATTTTTTGCTACATTTGAAATACATAAGTAGTCTTTAAATCTCTTAGACTTTTGAGCTCATCTTAATATTCTTTTTAAAATTTATTAAGAGCCCTTCTTAATGATGCTTTTACAACTTCTTCCTTGTTTCTCTCCTTATTAATCATAAAGGGGAAGAAAATTTTATAATGCATATTCTATTTTACTAAGGGAGAGTAATGTCTTCATATGCTTTGAAATTATTTGTTATATATTTCACCTTTTTGTTGATGACAAAGAGGGAGAAATATATATTGATGACACACAATATTAATTATATACATTGATGACATATAATAATGATGATATACTTTGATATCTTAGATATGGATACATAATTCTTTTTGGAATTCATGATTTGATGACTTGATGTAAATTCTTGTTGAAATTTGCTTAGAATATGATTTGTTTCATGATACTTGAATTCAAGAGGGTGTGGTTATCTTGAAATTAAGTTTTTTTTATTGTGGCATAGATTTAGAGGGAGTTAGGATTAACTTATGTCATCAATTAATTGTCATCATCAAAAAGGGGGAGATTGTTGAATCTTAAATTTTGATGATGAAATCAATTGATGTGTGTTTTATCTAACAATGTTGTTAGAGTTGATTGATGCAGGATTAACTATGATAGAGAGATTATTACAATAAGAGGTTTGGCTAGAGTCAAGTCCAAGCATTGGGCCGGGGTTCGGACGATGGGTTGGGAACTCGTCTGGAGTGCGTCGGGAGCTCGCCGAGGGCATCGGGAGCTTGATAGGATGGCGCAAGAGAGTTCACTGAAAGAAGACCGAGACTTATCGAAAGATTATCGGGGATAGCCGAAAAGCTTACCGGGAGTTGGGAAGGTCCTGAAGTGGATTTATGGTCATGTTGATTGTAATTAATTAAGCTATAGTTAGCATCATGTAGGTTTAACGATGACGGTGAAAAGGAGCTATAGATTAGACATAGACCTAGGATCAAGCTTAGGCATCAGGCCAAGGTTTTAATGATATGGTGGGAGCTTACTGGGAGTTCGCTGGGACTTCGCCGAAGGTATCAGGAATATCACTAGAAACACGCCGAGAGATCATCGCAGGAAGACAGTGAGACTCACCATAGGAAATGTCGAAGGTTCTCATATTGCGGTAGTGAGGTCGCAAGCATGGTAGTCATATTTGATTATAATCTTTAAGTCATAGGTTAAAATTGAGTCCTAAATGAGTGTGATTTAGAAGAAAAACTCAAAGAGGCAACAGGGTCCACTATGTGGTATGATTGAGCTCAAGTCGAGCTTAATTAGTTGACCAGGGGATTAGTCAACTGATGGTTCAAATCAGGTTTGGAAAAATAAAGGGAATCACTTTTCCAGGATTCTTGGCGGATGAACCATCGATGAGTGGCAGTTCAACCGATGCCGCCCAAGTTTTCGGGTGGCTAAACCACCCAAGACGGGTGGGTAAATTGCTCGTACCAAGATTTCGGGTGGCTGTCAGTGGTTGAATTGCTCAAGCTAGGGCGGCTGAACCGTAGGTACCCTAAATTCTAGGTACTTTCAGTAGTTAACCCACCCAGGCCTGTGGCTGAACCACTAGTACCCAAATTTTCTAGATATGTTTTAATTTTGGGTCTAATTTTTTAAGTCATTTGGGGCCTATAAATACCCCAAGTTTTCTTGCATTCCATACAATAATTTTGGAGATTACATTCTGTGAAAAAAAATTATGTGTGAATTATAAGGAAAAAAAGGGAATGGAGAGAGTTTAGAGTTAGAAAATTCTTGAAGTCTCCCTTGTAAGCAAAGTGTAAGGGTTTAGTCTTCACCCAAAGAAGATCGATAGTGGATGTCAGTGTGCCTCAAGGAGGAGGACTCGAGAGTGGATGTAGGCCCGTTGGTGCTGAATCACTATAATTGTGAGTGTTTTATTCTTGTTGCATTTACTACTTGTAATTATCGAGTTCTTAATCACTTTAAACTAAATATCAATTAGATGCTTCTGATTTTTACTTGCTCTTTAAAAGTGAAGTTTCAAGTCAAGCATTTCCCTTCGATGTTGCTTATCTTTTGGGTTTGCTTGTTCTTTCTTAAGTAATTTTTAAGCAAGTAATATTTAAGCAAGTAATTTAGTAATATTCTTTTTAATCACTCACTTATTTTACTTGAATGAAAAGCTTTGGATCTTTCTATCTTACTTCAAGCCAAAATCTTTTTATTAAAAACGAGAATTTTAACTTGCACTACCACCCCATCCCTCCCCCCCCCCTCCTCCTCCTCTTAGTGCCAATTGATCCTAATAGTTCATGTCAAATGAAGCCATGTACTTGGTTGGGTGTTTAGGCCAATGAGTAAAACCTCACTCACTCTGATACCAATTGTTAGGATCAATTGGCACTTAGAGGGGAGGGGGGGGAGAGAGGTTGAATTAGTGCAAGAGTGAAAGTGCTTGATTTGAAAACTTTACTTACGAAAAAGAAAGAAAATCAAAAGCACACTTTTATATTTCGTTAGAAATGATTAAGAAAATGATTTAAGAGAAAGTCATGAAATGATGCTCATATCTTACTTTAAACTAGTTAAGAGCAATTAAAAGTAGTAAATAATGCAAGAGTAGAGAACTCACAAATTTATAGTGGTTCGGCCTCAACCTGACCTACGTTCACTCCCGAGTCCTCTTCTCCGAGGTCCACCTGTGTCCACTATCAATTTTCTTTGGGTGAAGATCAATCCCTTACACTTCCTACTCTCCTTTTCATAGACTCAAGAGAGGAACCTTACAAACTCACAAGGGAGACTTTATAAGAATTATAACTCTTTCTCACTCTTTTACTCCTTTTTTTCTTACACAATTTTAGCACATTATTTTTCACAGAATTTATAGCTCAAAGTGTTGTGCTAAATGCAAGAAATCTTGAGATATTTATAGACCCAAATTAGCTTTAGAAATGGAGCAAAAAAATTAAACATATAAAAAAAATCGGGTATGGGCTATACAACCGTTGGCGCCAATGATACTACTGTCGAAAGGTGCTCAGAAAACTAGGTGGCAGTAGTACAACCACTGACCTAGGCAATACAACCGCTTGGGCGATACTATCATCGCCCACCAGTGGTACAACCGTCGGGAATCTCGAAAAAGTGATTCATTCCACTTTTATAATCCCGACTTATACCTTAAGTTGATCCCTTTCCAGGTTAACCAATTAAGCTCAACCTGAGCTCAATCCAATCCCAAATATGGGCCTGATTTGTCTTACTTAAGTTAATTTTAATTTCATCTAAATCTAACTTAAGTAGGACTTAAACCTTAATTGATGCTAACTATGACTATTTAATTATAATCAATGTGATCATCAAGTCTAATCAAGACCCTCATAACTCCTGGTAAGCTTTTCGATAACCCCCGATAATCTTCAAGCAAGTCTCTTGGTCTTCTTCCGACGAACACTCGATGCTATCCTGGCAAGCTCCCGATCATTTTTGGCAAGTCTCAGCGAACTCTCGACAAGCTTCTAATACCTTCGGTAAGCTTCTGGTGAGTCTCTCGATGAGTTCCCACTGCATAATCCGTACCCCGATCCAATGCCCGGACTTGACTCTGGCCTAACATCTAATTGTAATTCTCTCTCTATCGTAGTTAATCTTGTATCAATCATCTCTAACACACATGTTAGATCAATAACCATCAATTAATTTTATCATTAAAATCCAAAATTCAACAACAGGATGAAGAAGGTCATATGTCATTCTCTCTAGCGGTATCCACATGATGGATCATTGCAGCGATGCTTCTCTAATCACAGTCTACAAGCTCGTAACTCTTGCGTAGAGGGAGAGAGGAGAATAAGAGGGGCGGCTAAAGGTTGAGTCTATCACTAATGTGCCGCCCCTACCTCATATTTATAGGGAGCCACCCAAAAACCCTATTGGATACTATCTTAGTGGGTATTAGATCTCCATTCAATTATCCACTAATCTTGGATTATTGGATCTCTATCCAATAATTTCAATTGGCCTCTAACTAGGCCCCATGCAAGGAGCTCATCAATGTTGAGTCTCATCCAATGAGAATAAGGGCTAATTGGATAACTCATCCAATCCTCTACTCGCTGAAACATCCATCATATGTGTATGACCCTCTAGGCCCAATACCGAGTTGGTCGTGAGTCCTATCTATCAAAACTCCTTCTAACTTAGTGAATTACTATCTCATAATAATTCACTCAACTCATCATAATAGGCCACTATGCTATAGTCCCTAGATGGTACAAGGGATCTTATCAATTGGATCTATATGTCCTCGGTTATAGTATATCTATAGTCTCTCATCTAACTAATATCCTAGAGATTGTATATTAGGCATGGTATTATTAGGCCACATACGATATCCGTCCGAGTCTCACCTTAATCAGATTCTCCCAGAGAACTCTCTTAATCTGAATGACCCCAACCGAGAATTTGTCCAAGAAATAACATACGAGATATTCCTCTCGTGATACCGAGAGTGGATGATCCTTTATTGATCCTCAATTGCCTTCGTAAGATTGGCTACCAATCCCGATAACCAATCGTACTAGATCTAGAACTCTCTAAACCTGTAAGTCCGTTGTCAAAGAAATGAGTTCTCAAATAAGACATCCTTAGTATCTCAAGTCTAAGGATAAGACACATAACTAGGACTATAAAATTATTGTCTGATGATAGGTATCATTAACCATCCAGTATTTTATAAGCGAATCAATCAGTGAACACATTCTCTAATAAGCACCTATATTATACCCTTAGTATCTCCACACAAATGGCTATAAGACCAATCGCCTCTATCATATGGATATATATGTAGTACACTGATCTATCCAATTATTTCGATGTCCCTCTCGAGTAACCTATGACTAGGATTATTTAGGATATGTGTTTAAAGGCGAATGGATCTCACTATCATGATTTCATCATGATCTGTTTCCCAATGCATAGAACTAAAGACATCATAATATATATATTCAATAGATAACATAATGTGAGAATATGCCAATAATAATTGTAAGCAAAAAAAATTGCACAGTGTGTCATACATGTTATCACTCATATGATTGACTTACAAGGCACCTATAACTAGTAGTATTACCATCGATATAGGCAGTACTACTACTGAAAATGCATAAATAATATTTTTTAATTGACTTATACAGTACTACCGCGTGGGCCTGGTGGTACCACTACCCAAGCCTGATTTATGCCACTGATTTGGCCTTCTAATAAGTCCAATTCAGTCTTGCTTCAAGCCCAATGAGTTCCCTGACAAGTTGACATAGTTTTAGCCCAATACCAACTTAATTTGTCCGAAAAAGATCTTGATTAAGACTTTAACAATACAACAATATATCCGTCATAATTATGAAGCTTTCAGTATATTGTACACCATTCTAATATGTCGTATAATCTTCGAGCACTTTGTCTAAACCTCCAACACTTTGTTTTTTTCCTTCAGTATATCACCCAATTTATTGGCATGTTCACTTTTCAATGACATTCGATCTTTTAGCACATTGCTTGATCCTTCTGGTACGATGCCAAAACCTATAGCATCAAGTCTAATATTTAACACGTCGACCAATCATCTTGCTTGACATCTAATTTTCAACATGATACTTTTCCCAGCATAATGTCTAATTCTCTTACTTCTTCAATTACCCTTTGATACTTCGAGTCCATGACTGAAGTATTTCTTGCATCACTCATCTCAAAAGTTTATTAATCCATAAAATCATCAATTGATTTCATCAAAATTCGAGATTCAGCAATCTCCTCCTCTTTAATGATGATAACAAATAGATTGTGGTGTTTTAATAAGACTCCCCTATCTATTTGTCATTATGATAAATTGAACTCAAATAATCATATATTATTTTAAACACATATACTGAATTCAAGTTGAAATAAATTTGATCTTGTCGGTATTATGATTCGATCATTCAAGCCCAAAAATTAATATTTAATCAAGTTTTAAATTTCAAGTTATAATCATAATCATTTCAAATTTTAAATTTTAATAATTATCAATATATAATTTTAATAAAAAAGTCATAATTAAAACATCATGATTCCTCCTATTTATGTATGAGTCATCACTTCTCTCCCTTGGTTAATAAAAAAAATATGCTTCTCACCCTTTTTTTAATAAAAAATATAAGTTACAACTATAACGAAGAGAGTGATATCATAATACGACTTCTCTTCCTTTGTATTAATGTTCCAATTGTATAAAAATAAAAATTATTTTGATATCATTGCATATGAAGAATCTCAATATTATGTCATTGAAGATAAGTTTTAAGTTATGGACACCAAAAGGCCAATTGATGATGAGGTCTTAACAAAACTCCTCATATCTATATGTCATCTTAAAAATATGATAAATTTGAATTCAAAACAATACTTTTTCAATTGTAGTTTTGAATTGAAGTTGAGACAAATTCAATCACGTTGATATTATCGTTGCAAGCCTAAATATTCAATCAAGTTTTAAATTTTAAAAATTAAATAACAAAAGCTAGGCATGAGACACTACTACTAAAAAGTTATAAAAGCATCATAAGTCTCCTTGTTTAACACATAAGCTGGGCATGAATCACTACTCCTACTTTATCATCAACAAAAAAATATAAGTTCTTTTCTTTTATCATTAACAAAATGGAGTATATAAGTCATGAAATATAAAAGAGTCATATAAAACTAATCTCAAATCTTGAATACCGAAAGATCATGATTAATTTAGATAAATCTTCTTATTAATCATTAGCAAAAAGAAAGAATCATAAGAGATCAAATCATTAGAAAAAAGAAAGTCATAAGAGATCAAATAGTTAAAAGTCTTTATTTATATAAAAGAAAACTCAAGTCATGATTATCGAAAGATCATGATTCATTTGGTTAAATATCCTTCTTAGTTATTAGCAAAAAGAAAGAATCATAGGAGCTTAAATAGTAAAAGGTCTTAATTCATACAAAAAAAATCTCAAGTCATGAATATCAAAAAGTCAAGTGAAAGATCATGACTCGTTTGATTAAATCTCTTCTTTAGTAATTAGCAAAAGAAAAGGATTATATGAGAGTAAATGGCAAAGGGCCTTTAATCATGTATTGTGGAAACCCATGAGTCATCTTCAAGAGCATTATCAATGCATTTAAGCATAATTTAAGATAAAAAATAGTATTTACACAAGTATTTTTGTAATAAAGAATGAGTTTAGACACCTTCTAATGTATCTCCAATAATTAACTCCTTAATATATGCATCTATATACTTCCAAGGTAAGGTTTCTTTGGAAGTAAATGTATCCAAGTTGCTTTGGGAAGAAGAATCCAATTTCAAATTTAATTTAAAATTAAAATCATCATCAAAATTATTATTATTATTATTTTACGAGAGATTCATCAAAAACAACATGAATAGATTCTTCAATGACTAATGATTCTTATTGAAAACTCGATAAGCTTTAGAAATAGAATAATATCCAAGAAAATAATTTATTGGTCGAATTTTATATCAAATTTTCTTAAGCCATCCTTGTTATTTAAAATAGAGTATTTATAACCAAGAACTTTAAAATACAAGGTATTGGATCTTTTATTATTATATAATTTATGAGGAGTTTTAGATAGATGAGGTCTTATAAGAACCCTATTCATGACATAGCATATCGTGTTAATGGCTTTTGCTTAAAAGTATTTGGGTAAGCTATGTTCATTAAGTATGATCTTTGTCATCTCTTGTAAGCTCCTATTTTTTTCCCAATAATTCTATTTTGTTGTAGATTTCTTAGAGTGGAGAAATTATGATCATACTCATTCAAATCATAAAATTTTTAAAAATTATGATTTTTAAGTTCACCATCATGATCACTATGAATAGAAAAGATCATAAACCTTTTTTATTTTAAACTAGTATATAATATTTGATAAAATATTTTAATTAATTATTTTTATGTGCCAAGAAATGTGTCTAAGCATATCTACTATAATCATCATAAATCATAAAATCATATTTGTTATCTCGTGGACTTATGATATCAATAAGTCCAAATAGATTTATGTGAACTAGCTGTAATGATCTAGAGGTACTCACTTAGTTTTTAGGTTTGAAGTTACTCTTTATATGTTTTCTTATTTGGCACGCATTATACATTTATCTTTAACAAATTTAATTTTAGCCATTCCTCTTATAAGTTTTTTAGTTCTAATTTGTGAAAATAATTTTATACTAGCATGCCCTAGTCTCCTATGCCAAAGCCGTACATCATTATTTAAAATTGAAAGCAAGTTTCATTACGAAAATCATCAAGATCAATAGTATAAATATTATCACTTCTTAAAGTTATCATATATTTATTCTTATTTAATATTTCTATGATGCAAGCATAAGATTCAAATTTCACATTATATCTCTTTTCATAAAATTGGCTATTACTTATTAAGTTATGTTTTATATTATTTACCAAAAGCACATCTTCAATCAAGAGATTTGATTTGTTACCAATATTTCCAATGCCAATAATTTTTCTTTTATTGTTATCTCCAAACATAATATATCCACTATCTCAGTTAATGAGCTTTAAAAAGTTTATAGAATCTTTGATCAAATATTTTGAGTATCCACTATTAAGATACCATTTTTTGCTCCTAGCTTTTGTTTGGAGATATACATACAAGAAAGATATATTTATTTTAGGTACCCATATAAATTGGGCAATTCATAGTTAGACTTATCTTTTTGCATTTGTCTTTTAAATCATTTATGGTTCCTTTATGAACCCAAACTAATGATGACTATATTTCTTAGGAGAGCATGTGTAGATAAAGTGATATTATTTTAGCTTTAGGAGAAATATGTTATATGAGTCTTTTTATAAATTTAGTTGGCTTTTGATATGTGCTATTACTTGTGAAATCAATACATTCCTTTCTAAATCTACAATCTTATTTAGTAAGTTTCGATTTTAAATTTCTCTAATGTTTATCGTAGTGATATGTTATCTTTTTTAAGTGATTCTACTATACCATTACTATCAATATATGCCTTTAAGTAATATTTTAATTTTTCATTCATAGCAAATAAATCATTCTTTGTATTTTTCAACTAATGCAATTCTAGTGATTTTTGAACTAATTCATTTTTAAGTTAAAGGCTAGATGATTCTAAATCTTTACATTTAGTACAAGAAGTAGAAGATGTTGATATATAGTTATCATACTTATTTTTCAATACATCAAATTCATTAGTGAGTGAAATATAATCTTCTTTTAGCAAACGATATTTTTTATCAATCTTTTTAAGTTCATCATATAAATCATGAAATGTTTCAAGTAATTCATCATGTAATAAAGAAGTTTTGGAAGAACCAAATACCTTATTGTTGAACGCCATTAAGGCATAATTTGTCACTTTTTATCATATGCTTTACATGTCATTTCATAGGTTATTAAAGATCTTATGAGTTCTTCAACAGAAAGATTATTCAAGTATTTAGCTTCTTAGATTATCATTATATTTGGATCCTAAATTTTAGGAAGAGGCTTTAAAATCTTATTCACTAATTCAAGATTAGTATAGTTTTTACCACGAGCTTTTAATCCATTGACAATATCCATAAAACGGGTGTACATGTCACCAATAGATTTGTTTAGCTTTATTTTAAATAATTCATAACTATGAATAAGAAGATTAATTTTAAATTCTTTAACTCCATTTGTTCCTTCATATGTGACTTCAAGGATATGCCATATATCATATGCGATGTCACAAATAGAAACTCGATTAAATTTATTTTTATCTAAAGTATAAAATAAAGCATGTATAACTTTAGTATTTAAAGAAAATATTTTGTTTCAAGATCATTCCATTCTTCTATTGGTTTGAAAAATTTTTGAAACCCAAACTTGACAATATTTTATAAATCAAAATTCATAGAAAACAAAAAAATATCTCATTCTAAATTTTTAATAGGTATAATTTATCTCATTGAACATAGAATGATGAGTGATATAGTGACCCTCTTATTGCTCAAAAAAATCATTAGATCTTTCTTAGATGTTAATCCATATAAGAGATTCAGGCTCTGCTATCAATTGTTAGGATAGTAATTGCTGGTTACAGGTGCCCTACAAGCCAATCACATGAGTGATGGCACGTGTGACACGCTGATTAATATTGACATATTCTCATATTATGTTATTTATTTTATATATATATTGTGATGTCTTTGCTTCTGTGAAATGTGAATCGGATTGTGATGAGATCACGATAATAAGATCGATTCACCTTTGAATACAGATCCTAAATAATTTTGGTCATAGGTTATTCAAGAGAGACATTGAGATAACCGGATAGATCGATGTACTATATACCCGTCCATATGATAGAGGTGGCTAGTCTTATAGCCACTTGTATGGAGACACTAAAGATATAGTACAGATGCTCATTAGAGAATAAGTTCACTGATTGATCCGCTTATGGAATATTGTATGGTTAATAATACCTAATGTCAGACAGTGATTCCATAGTTCCAATTGTGTATCTAGTCCTTAGACTTGAGACACCAATGATGCATTATATGAGGACTCTTTTCTTTGATACTAGACTTATAGGTTCGGAAAGTTTTAGATCTGGTATAACTGGTTATCGGGATTGGTAGTCAACCTTATGAAGGCAATTGAGTGTTAATAGAGGATCATCAACTCTCGGTATCATGAGAGAAATATCCCATATGTGCTTGCTCAGACAAATCCCTGGCCAGGGTCATTCGGATTGAGAGAGAAGGAGTTCTCCAGTAGAATCCGAATAGAGCAAGACAAATTGATTCCATTTTTCCTGACAGTACCATGTCCAATATATAATCTCTGGGATATTTTTTGGATGAGGGATTATAGATACATGGTAACTGTGGACAGACAGGTCCATTGGATTTAATCCCCCCTGTACCGTCTGGGGACTATGGTGTAGTGGCCTAGTATGTCCATAGTCGATGAGTCGAGTGAATTATTATGGGGATAATAATTCACTATATCAGAAGGAGTTCTGATGGAAGTGACTCACGACCAGCTCGGTATCGGGCCTAGAGGGTCGTACACATATGGTAGATGCTTCAGTGAATAGAAGATTAGATGAAGATCCAATTAGCCCCTATTCTCATTAGATGAGACCATATATTGATGGGCTCCTTGATTAAGGTTTAATTATAGGCCTAAGAAGATTATTAAATAGAGATCCAATAATGCAAGGTTAGTGGGTTATTGGATGAAGATCCAATACCCACTAAGGAAGGAGCCCTAGGGTTTTAGTGGCTCTCTATAAATAGGAGGGGAGACTCATAGTTGATAGGCTACAGCTTTAGCCACCACCTCCTATTCTCCTCCCTCCCTCTAAGCAAGAGTTGCAAGATCATATTGGAGAAGTTTTGTTACAAAGATCCATCATGTGGATACTACTAACGGTTGACCTCCTTCATCTTCTTCATTCGGATCTGGAATACAGGGATATACAATCTCCATAGATAAAATTAATCTCTTACATATCGTGGTTTTTTTGTTTTTGTGATTTTTCTTGTGACCCCAATCTTTTGCACGATAATTTGATCTATGTGAGAAACTGATTTTTGTTTTGATTTCTACTGTACATGTGATGCACCCGTTGAGGTTTCCCAATAGTGGTATCAGAGCCAAGGTTTTGGTACGAAAGATTAGTTTTAAACTGCGTATGATGAGATTGTATCGCTTAGAATCGTTCTATGCGTTCTTGCTGCATTTTCGTAGTGAAGGTAGCGAGTAGGAGGGGCAGCCAGCCATGGCCAGCCTCCCTGCAGGGTCAGCCACCCAATGCCAGGCCACGACCAAGGCCAACCCATAAGGGGCGGCCGCCTACAGGGGTAGCATCCCGTAGGGGTGAAGCCTACGGGCACGGCGGGCTGCAGCCATCTTACAAGGGTGGTAGCCACCCGTAGTGTGGCACCCACAAAGGGGCTGACGGTGCATGCAAGTGGCGGTCGCCGACCAGAAGAGGCCGCCTGACTGTGCCTACCACCTACTGGGGCGGCGACGGGAGGGGCAAGAGAGGGCTAAGGCATCCTTTTGAGAAAAGGATGATCCTGCCCCTCTAAATTTTAAAATTTTTGAGAACTATCCTCATATACAGAATTTCAAAAATGCCCTCAATAATTCTGAAAATTTCGAGGACTATCCTCTCATCCAAAATTATGAAAATACCCTCAATAATTTTAGAAATTTCAAGAATCATCCTCTCATCCAAAATTATAAAAATACCCTTAATATTTCTAGAAATTTTGATGATTGTCCTCTTATCCAGAATTATGAAAATGCCTTTGACAATATTAAAAATTTCGAGCATATATTGATTTTTAAAAAATAATTAATATTATATATATCTAGTAATCCTATATATGATGTGATGTAAATGTGTTGTATAATGTGGATGGATGATCATGATCCATATGTTGTGATATGTGTAATTGTGATTATTATTATTATTAGGGCCTACGAGCTTGTGTTTTTCTCGTTTATTATTGGGTCTGTGTGCCTGTAATTATTTGTAATTACATAGAGAGGTGCAACAGGAGCGTGGAGGTTACAACGGGACCCACAATACCGTGGCAGGAGATCACGACGTATGGTGATGCAACGATCTGATGGAACCAATGATAACAAGATTAATAATCAGAGGGCATGGAGATGCACCAATGCACATATAGATTCTATTATGAGTGATCCTATTAGCTCAGGCTTAATCATATTAGGTGATGGCTCATAATCATCTAGTGTGGCTTGCATATGTGATGTGTTATACACCTACTAAATATATGTATATATATATTTGCATGTGATGTAGATATATATTAAATATGTATATATGTGACACGATATACTAGGAGACCGATACAAAACAAAAACCTCTCCTACGATAATATTAAGTTGGTAAGTGTGAGGTAATAAGATTGACCCACGTAGCCTTCTATCATTATAGGAAGAAATTGAATCACGACATAGGTTGAGTTGGTCGAGTCCCTCGAGGCTCACCTATCTACGTAATCGAGATCTTGCCTATGACATAGAGATGTCACCGGTGACCTAAGGACATGGTATGCTTGGTCGAGTCCCTTAAGGGCATATCATCGAATCAGACTCATCTTGTAATAATGGTGATGACCTAACTGAACATCATGGTTGGTCGAGTCTCTCGAGACCATGATGATTAGGAGGCCAAATGTGACGGGAATCACAAGAAGTTATGATTGGAAAAAGTTACCTACCTTTTGGGCTTAGTGTAATTGGTCGAGTCCCTCAAGGTTGCACTAAGACGCCAATTGGATCTTGATCCCTACTAGGAGTCTGCTGGAGACTTCCATCTCATGTGTCGAGGGTGTTGCATGATTCGCTAAGAAAATAGTAGGAGTACATTAAGATAGAAGTCCATATCTTAATTAGTATTTTTTATAAAATCTGCATGTTATTTAATTTACGCTATATCTTGCTTGTTGCTTGCAAAACCCCTACGCAGCATACTTGATGCCAACCGCCTCATTAGTTCAAAAAGCTCCGTAATTTAAAAATTATTCTCACGGAAGAGAAAAACATATATGTTGTTAATATGATTATGCCCACGTTGAAGGAAAGGATAGGCAAGAATGAGATCGCTCACTTTGTGAAGTATATAGTCTTAGAGGATAACCTGTGTATTGATCTTATACTTTAGTCCCTACAGGATTCCTTTTCACAGTTCATTATTAACTTTAATATGAACAAGTTTGAGGTGACTCTCCTTGAGCTTCTTAATATGTTGAGGGAAGTTGAGAGTGTCATCAAGAAGGAGAAGTCAGTTATCTATATTAGTGAGACTAAAAAGAAAAAGAAGGCTAGCAAGATCCTTAAGAAGGGCAAGGGCAAAGAAAAATCAGGTAAGGCAAAGGTTGCCAAGAGAAACCCAACAAGGGACAAAGGATAGTGCTTCCACTGCAGCCAAGATGGGCATTGGAAGAGGAACTGTAAGGACCATCTTGTAGATAAGGCGGAATAGAAGCTTAGAGAAGCTTTAGGAATATTCATGATCAATCTTCACTTGTCAGATTTTCATGATAACACATGGGTATTGGATACCAGGAGTGTTTATCCTATCTGTAATTCATTACAAGTTCTGGCAAGACCTAGGAGACTTGCTAGAGGCAAGATGGATCTTAAGATAGGCAATGGAGCAAGAATTGCTATAGTTATCGTTGGGGAGGTCACCCTACATCTACCTGGTGGAACTATCATTGCATTGGGTGCATGCTATTTTGTTCTCTCTATTATCAAAAATATTATTTCTATCTCTTGTTTGACAATTAGTGGATATAAATTAGTTTTTAAGAATAATAGTTGTTCAATAATTATGGATGATGAGATCATCACTAGAGGGACCCTTATAAATGACTTATATATGCTAAACACTTCTCCATATATCATGAATATAAATATGTCTAAGAGGAAAAGAGATGAGGTGAATAATGTATGCGTATAACATTATATGTTATGTCATATATATGAGGGAATGATTCAAAAGTTATTGAAAGATAGATACTTAGATCTATTTGACTATGAGTCATATGCAACTTGCGAACCTGGCCTTCATGGGAACATGACCAACTCTCCTTTTCGTGGAACTGGAGAGAGAGCCACCGAGTTATTGGAACTCATACATAGTGATGTATGTGGTCTCATGTCGACTCAGGCTATAGGTGGTTACTCATACTTCATTACATTCACTGATGATTTCTCTACGTATGGACTATGTACTTAATTAAGTACAAATCTGAGGCCCTTGAGAAATTCAAGGAATATAAGAATAAGGTAGAGAACTTAATTGGAAAGAGTATTAAGACTTCGATCAGATCGAGGAGGAGAGTACTTGAGTATGGAGTTCACTCATTTCCTCAGGGACAATGGGATTCTATCCTAATGGACACCTCCTGATACATCTCAGCTCAATGGTGTATCAGAAAGGAGGAATCACATGCTGTTAGACGTGGTATGGTCTATGATAAGTTTCGCTGACCTACCCGTTTCATTCTTGGGGTACGCCCTAGAGACTGCAGCTTACCTTCTGAACAGAGTTCCATCAAAGGTGGTAGTATCTACACCATATGAGATATAGAAAGGAAAGAAGCTCAATCTTAAAATTATTAAGATTTGAGGTTGTCCTGCCGATGTTAGAAGACACAACCCTGATAAGTTGGAATCAAGAATAGAATGGTGCACATTCGTGGGATACCCAAAGGAAACTTGTGGGTATTATTTCTATCATCCTAAGGATCGAAAGGTCTTTGTTACTAAAAGAACTATATTCCTTGAGAATGAACACATTCTTGGTAGAAACAGTGGGAGTGAGATAGAATTGAACGAGGTTGGAGAACCTAGCTCAAGCACCATTCCAGAGCCCAAGTCTATTCAGGCACATAACACACAAGTTCTAACTTTACGTAGGTCTAATAGAGTATCTCACCCTCCTGAAAGATATGTGGGACATATCAGTGGAGATGGCTTTCGGGATGTTGATCCTCAAACCTATGAGGAGACTATTATGAGTATAGACTCTGGGAAGTGGCAAGAAGCCATGAATTCTGAGATGGATTCTATGTACTCTAACAAGGTTTGGAACCTTATGGATGCACCTGAGGGTATTATACCTATCGACTACAAATGGATCTTCAAGAAGAAGATCGGAGTGGATGGAAAGGTAGAGACCTATAAAGTAAGGCTGGTAGCTAAAGGATATCGTCAAAGACTAGGAGTTGATTATGATGAAACCTTTTCACCTGTAGCCATGCTTAAGTCCATAGAATTATTTTGGTCATTGCTACACACTATGACTATGAGATCTGGCAGATGGATGTCAAAACGGCATTCCTCAATGGTAACCTTGAGGAAGTGGTGTATATGATACAACCTGAGGGATTCGTATCCAAAGAGAGTTCAGATAAAGTGTGCAGGTTGCTTAGATCCATTTATGGATTGAAGTAAGCTTCCCGAAGTTGGAACATAAGATTTGATGAGGTGATCAGATCTTATGACTTCGTTAAGAATGAAGACGAGCCTTGTGTGTACAGGAAGGTAAGTAGAAGCACTATCACCTTCTTGGTGCTATATGTGGATGACATCCTAATCATTGGGAATGATGTAGGAATACTCTCCACAATAAAGGCTTGGCTATCTAGAAACTTCTTCATAAAAGACTTAGGGGAAGCATCCTAGATTTTAGGGATCTAGATCTATAGAGATAGATCCAAAAGGATGTTTAGCTTGTCCTAATCTAGGTACATAGACTCCATTGTCAATAAGTTTGACATGAAAAATTTCAAGAAAGGTCTCATACCGATGAGACATGGAATATCACTTTCTAGGAGTATGTCCCAAAAACTCCTGAAGAAAGGGTAGATATGGATAAGATACTTTATACCTCAACGATAGGGTCTATTATGTATGCAATGTTATGTACTAGGCCTGATATAGCACATGTTATGAGTGTCACAAGCATGTATCAGGCAGATCGAGGTTTAGAAGACTCGAAGGTAGTAAAGTGTATCCTTAAGTACTTGAGAAGGACTAAGGATTTTTTACTGGTATATGGAGGAGGTAGCCTCCATGTTGAGGGCTACATGGACTCAAGTTTTCAGTCTGACATTGATAATAGCAAGTCAAATTCAAGGTATATTTTCACCCTGAATGGAAGAGTAGTAAGCTGGAAGAGTTCCAAGTAAGATACTACTGTCGACTCAACCACAGAGGCAGAATACATTGCTATAGCAGAAGCAACAATGGAAGGGGTGTGGATAAAGAAGTTCATCAAGGATTTGGGAGTCATAGCAAGTAGTATGGAGCTGACTCCCATATATTGTGACAACGACAGGATGATAACTCTAGCAAGGGAATCCAGGTCTCATCATAATTATTATGAGGAGGTTCCATCTAATTAGAGCGATCATGACCCTAAAAGATATAGCAATGGAAATAGTTTCATCCGAAGATAACATTACAGATCCACTGACGAAGCCACTAGCTCAAATTATATTTGAGCATCACAAGGGTCTGATGGGGATTAGACACATAGGTGATTGGCTTTTGGTCAAGTGGGAGATTGCTGGTTACAAGTGTCTTGTAAGCCAATCACGTGAGTGATGGCATATGTGACACGCTGTGTGATCTTTTTACTTATAATTAATATTGGTATATTCTTATATTATATTATTTATTATATATATATTATGATGTCCTTGGTTCTATACAATGTGAATCAGATCGTGATCAGATCATGATAATAATATCGATAAACCTTTAAATACAGATCCTAAATAATCTCGATCATAGATTACTCAAGAGGGACATTGAGATAATTGGATAGATCAGTATACTATATACCCGTCCATATGATGGAGGCAACTGGTCTCATTGCCACTTGTGTGGAGACACTAAGGATATAGTACAGGTGCTCATTAGAGAATGAGTTCACTGATTGGTTCGCTTATGGAATGTTGTATGGTTAATGATACCTAATGTCAGACAGTGGTTCCATAGTCCTAGTTGTGTATCTGGTCCTTAGACTTGAGACACCAAGGATACCTTGTATAAGTATTCCTTTCTTTGACGCCAGATTTACAAGTTTGGAAAGTTCTAGATCTAGTATGACTGGTTATTGAGATTGGTAGCCAAACTTACGAAGACAATTAGGTGTCAATAGAGGATCATCCACTCTCGGTATCATGAGACGAATATCCTATATGTGCTTGCTCAGACAAATCCCTAGCTAGGGTCATTCGGATTGAGAGAAAAGGAGTTCTTCGGTAGAATCTGAATAAAGCAAGACAAACTAATTCCGTATATGACCTGACAGTACTATATCCAATATATGGTCTCTGAGATATTTTTTGGATGAGGGATTATAGATACATGGTAATTGTGGACAGATAGGTCCAATGGATTTGATCCCCCTTATACCGTTTGGGGACTATAGCGTAGTGCCTAGTATATCCATCGTAGATGAGTCGAGTAAATTATTATAGGGATAATAATTCATTATATCAGAAGGAGTTCTAATGTGAGTGACTCACAGCTAGCTCGGTTTCGGTCTTAGAGGGTCACACACATATGGTGGATGTTTCAGCGAATAGAGTGGATGAAGATTCAATTAGCTCCTATTCTCATTAGATAAGACTCTATGTTGATGGGCTCCTTGATTAAGGCCCAATTATAGGCCGAAGGAGATTATTGGATAGAGATCCAATAATACAAGATTAGTGGGTTATTGGATGGAGATCTAATACCCACTAAGGAAGGAGCCCTAGGGTTTTGGTGGCTCTCTATAAATAGGAGAGAAGACTCATGGTTGATAGACTACAGCTTTAGTCATCACCTCCTATTCTCCTCCCTCCCTCTGAGCAAGAGTTGCAAGATCATATTAGAGGAGTTTCGCTATAGAGATCTATCATATAGATACCGCTAAAGAGGATGACACTTGACCTCCTTTATCTTCTTCATCCGGATCTGGAATACAGGGATATACGATCTCCCTGGTAAAACCAATCTCTCACACATCACGATTTTTTAGTTTTTATGATTTTTCTCGCGACCCCAATCTTTTGCATGATAATTTAATCTGCATAGGAAACCGATTTTTGTTTTGATTTTTACTATGCATGTGATGCACCCACTGAGGTTTCCTAATAATAATGATCTCTCACCTCCTACAACTTAAAATTACCTCTAAACTTAAGAAGGAATAGGCTCAAACAATACTTAAAGAGAGAGCTATAACTCTTCAACATCTCAGAATTTGATGCTCCATCAACCAATCCTCAATGGAGTAATTATAGGCCCTAAGAGGCTTCAAAAATAAAGTCAAAAAAATTTAAATCTCTAAAATTTTGGGGTTCGGGTGGTACTACCACTAACACATGGCGGTACTACCATTATATCTTTTAACACCATAATTTTGGACTTTTAAGCAATACTACCATCATAATTTTTGAGTTATGAGTAGTACCACTACCACCCTAGGTGGAATTATCACCTACATAAGTGGTACTATTGCTTATATAGGTTGTGGTACCATAGTCAATAGTGCCGATAACCATTGTTTGTGCTTGTCGACTGACTCAGGTGATGCCTCCTCCCAGCTCAGCTCAAGGCCACTATTTTTTACTTTCTAACGAGCCTAATTTAGCCCAGGTCAAAGCTCATTGGCTTTCTTGACAAGTTAGTATGGTTTTGGCCCAATATCAACATAATTTGACCCAAAAAAACTCTAATCAAGACTTTAACTATCTAATTACATATCCAATATAATTACAAAGCTTTTAGCATGTTGTTCGTCATTCTGATATATCATTTGATCTTTTAACACTAAGTTCAAACTTGTCATTTCTTTTGGCATATTACTTGATCTATTGACATATCCATTTTTCAATGGCATCCGATCTTTTAGTATAACAATTGATCATTCCGGCATGATGCCTAAACTTATAGCATGAAGTCTAATCTTTAACATGTCGATCAATCCTCTAACTCGATGTCTAATTTCTAATTTTCTTGCTTCTACAATTTACTCTTTGATTGTATATATTTGAAATCGAAATATTTCCTACGTCACTTATCTCAAAAACATATTAATTCATAAATTTATTAATTAATTTAATCATCAAAATCAGATATTCAATATTTTAAAAATAAAAAAATTAGAAAAATAGTCTTTCAAGGCTTCATCAAATGTTTACAAGGTTTAGTAGAAACTTTGATTAAAAAGACCTTATAATTTCAGCGTACATTGACCACAAATAGAAAAAAAGTCACATTTTAATAACTAAATTAAATAAAAAATAAGTCTTTTAATGGTCAACAAATAGGAAAAAGATTGGTCAAGTAGGGCTTCATAACATATTTTCAACGTTGTATAAAAAATTGATAATTTTTTATTAAAATAGATCAGAATTATGCTATTTTTGTAACTCATTTAAAAATATTGTCACTGACATATCAATAATTTTTTGTTATCTTAAAAATTGAAGAAAACTTATTGGATGAAATAAAAGAGATTTTGTAGTCAAATTTGTTCCAAATTCACCTTAAATCAGTCGACAAGTAAAAATAAGAAAATCTCATCCTTTTAAGTGTTAATAATTGAAAATAGGTTTCTTAACGGCCTAAAAATATAAAAGTGATCATTTAGTCTTCATAAAATATTTCTAAAGTTTCACGAAACTTTTGACCCAAATAAAGGAATTTCAGTTTAAATTTTATAAAATAAGAAAATTTTAAAGTTTTAAGTGCTTACTTAACTGAAAATAGATACTTTAAAGGCCTAAAAATAGCAGCAATGGTCATTTAAGGTTTCAGTAGATATTTTCATCTTTTAATAAAATTTTTAACTAAAAAACCTTCAAATTTCAGCTTAAATTAGCCATAAATAAAAGAAAATAAAAGGTACTAGAAACGAAAATAAATTTTATGGTGAATTAGTGGTGAGTGAAAAATCTAGATTTGAAAAACTTTTTGTTCAAAAAAATCATTATCGAAAGTGTTTTGAATTGAAACTAGTTAATCAATTAAATCCAAGAGTAATAGTAAAGAAAAGGTAGATAATAGATGCACACCAAATTTTATAGTAGTTTGGTCCACTTGACCTATGTCTACTCCCGATCCCTCTTCACTTGAGGTTATTGACTTCCACTCCTGATCTTTTTTAATGGGCGAAAATCATATAATCCTACAACTCTTTTATTCTTTTCTCATGCTTTAGATAACTCTTATAACTCTCCTTTTCTCTGGGAGATAACCCTTACAACTCTTTTTCAGCCCTCCTTTAAACTGAAATTGCTCTTAACCAAGAGAAGGGAAGCTCTCACAAATTTAATAGAATTTTCACAAGTTTTTCACTTTCTTTCTTGCTTCTCTAAGCAAGAATACCTGGGGTATTTATAAAACCCAATTGGCTTCAAAATTTAGAGCTAAAAATTCAAACTCATCGGAATCTCGGGATATGGGCAGTACCATCGTCGACATCGATGGTACCACTATCAAACAGAGCCTAGGATTTTGGGCACAGGTGGTACCACTGCTCAAAATTGATAGTACTATCGCTGACTAATGATACCACCATTGGCAACTGACGATACCACTGCCTAGAAATCTGAGGAAATACTTTTCACTACTTTTTATACTTGAAGTTATACTCTTTTTTACTTGGCTGTATCTTTTTCTATGTCAATGAAATTAGCTCTAATATGCTCAAATCAACTCTTAAACCTTAATTATGATAATTAATATTAAAATAATTACAAGTAAGCAATCTTCATTATACGACATGATAATTAAACTTTCGGCTTTAGTGAACTCCCGACAACCTTCTAGCGAGCTCCCGAAAACCTTTTGACGAACTCCTAGTAAACTTCTGATGAACTGCCGATGAGCTCTCGACAATCTGCCAATGAACTCCCGGCAAGTTTATGATGAACTTCCAACAAGCTCTTGACAACCTGTCGGCGAACTCTTTGTAAACTTCTAGTGAACTCTCTGTGAGCTCTCGTTGCATCATTCGAAGCTTTGGCGTACCCTCGATTCTTCCGGCCTGATGCCCGAACTTTGGCTTCGGCTCAACGTTAAAATTCTTCTTTAATTGTTTTTACCTTTTTACGATCATAGTTAATTAAAAATAATATTTTAAATATTTAAAAATAATATTTTAGATTGAAAATGATAAAGAGGTGAACTATTTTTTGTTTAGGACCTAAAAATATAACCCCATTCAGAAAAACGTAACTCAGAAGACAAAGTATTTTTTTTTTGTATTAAAACTTAAGGAAAAGCTCTTTGATAAAATAGAAGCGATTTTGTGGCAAAATTAGTTTACCATAAACTGGTCAAAAATAAGAAAATGAGAAACCTTTTGACTTTTAAGAGTTTAAAATATATGTCTAAAAATAGAAAAAAAGGACATTTAGGCCTTCATGATATATTCCTAAGATTTCACGAAATTTTTAGTAAAAAATTATAATTATGTTTAAATTGGTCAAAATATAAATTATCAAATTTCAGCTTTTCAAGTGTTTAATTAACTAAAAATAGTGAAGATGATCACCTAAGGCTTCACTAGATGTTTACAATATTTCATAAAACTTTTGGCAAAAAACTTCAGCTAATATTGGCCAAAAATAGAAATATAAAATTTTGGCCTTTAAGAGTTACATTACATAAAGTAATAGCCCCAAAATAGGAAAATTAGTCAATCATGGCTTCTTTAGACATTTCCAACGTTTAATGAGAATTTTGGTATGTTTAGATAAAAATATTTCTGATTTATACTGCCTTAGTAGAGGACAGTGTGAGCAACGGTAGTTGCATATTTTTATCAAATTAATAAAAAAATATTTAGGGGAGTATCGTTTGATAAAAAAAGTCTAACACTAAAAGACATTTTTTTAAAGGTAAGATGCCATACAATTTTCATTTTAGTGCACAAAAGATAAAAAGGAACTCCGCTCTCGCATGCCATCTGAACTCAAACCAATTACACTGGGAACATCCTTTATCTAGCGGTAAACCACATACCACTTCGATCTCCATCCTTAAATTTCCCGCGCCCCGCCTACCAATCTGTCCACGTCTGCCTTGGGGTTAGGGTTGGAGTCGAGCCTTTTCGGGAGCGGGCGGGGATAGGAGGAGATGTACCCTAGTCAGTTGGATGTTGGATCGGCCTCCCTCTTCTCCGGCGGCGGATTCATGCCTTCACAAGCCACCCAAACCCCCGATTCCGGTTTCGTCAAGGTCCCGAAATCTGTTTAAGAAAGAAGAATAATTCCCTCGCCTCTTTTTTCGGCCTATGTATCCTCTATATCTCACGTCGATCTGGTGGTGGTCGCCATGTTTTCGCTCAGAGTCGCAGCGTCCAGGGTGTGCTCCCTTTCACCGTGAAGCAGATCAGCGAGGCGTACCACTCCAACGACGATAAGTCCAATTTCGTTGTTGATGGTGTTGATGCCGCCAATGTAGTCTACTCTTTCCAGTTTGCATTTGGGAATCCTTAATTTGAACATGGCTCTGATTGTTTCGTTGTTTTTTTGCTCTCCTCTGTGAGGTGCCAGGTGAGGCTATTGGGGCTTGTGATGAACAAGACCGAGAGGGTTACTGATGTCTCCTTCGTCCTCGATGATGGTACGGGGAGAATTGATGTCAATCGCTGGTGAGTTTCTTAAGATGCTATCATCTCTTTGTAGCCACACACACACACACACACACACAGAGAGAGAGAGAGAGAGAGAGAGAGAGAGAGAGAGAGAGAGATTATTTTTGTATCTGAACTTTTATAAGTGTTGTTTTTGCAGGGTCAATGAGACTTCCGACACAAATGAGATGGCTATAATTCAGTGAGCAGCTGATTTTTTTTCTTCCATGCTTTCTTTAGGGATTTTGGCATTTTTCTAATGCTATTGAATTTTAATGTGAGAAATGGGATGTATGTCACTGTCAATGGTAGCTTGAAAGGATTCCAAGGCAAACGACATGTCGTTGCCTTCTCTGTTCGGTAAGATGCCTAAGATTTTTTTTTTCCCTTCATGGATGTTCAATTCTGAGTCATTCTCAAGAATCAACTTTTATGAACATTTTGGCTTAATTATATCTGTGTCCTTTGAGAGTCTATGATTTTTTGTTGAATGTCCTCAAGACACAAAGCAACTTCTAGGTTTTCTTTTTTTGATAGATATTCTCTCCTGCCTTCTGAATCATGTGGTCATTTTGGTTTCAATATCCACCATGACTCAATACTTTGTCGATTTTGTAAAAGTCATGGTTCATATGTCATTCCTTTTGTTGCATCTTTGCTTTTTTGGATTTTTTTCCATAAAGAAAGAAGACCCTGTTACAGCCACCCATTTATAAGCACAAGGAGAGGTGAATATTTGCTGTTTGACATGTCAAGACATTGAAATTCTCATTCTGTACCCATGGGTGTTTGAATGTCTTTTGTGTAGTATTTACTTTAAACTGAGATCAGAATATACTTTCAGGGCCTTTATCTGTTGGAATTGTATGATTGTTTAAGAAAAAAACATATATAATTCATAAGGGGTTGTGTTGAAATAGAATGATCTCGATGCTACATAGCATGCAGATTCTAGTAGCACATGATTGTTGGAAAATTAGGTGGCTAGATGAGATAAAATTATGGGATAAAAGTTCAACCAGATCGTCTAAGTTTCTTGTTTAGGCTCAAGGACATGAACTGGATCTTTGTGTCAGAATTTATAATCATAATTCAAGCTTCTGCATAGACAGTCGGACAGATTTTCTTGAAATGGCTAGAACTATTACTGTGTCAACAATGGGTCTGGACCATGCTGATATTTGTGGATTGATCTATACCCACAAAAACTCAATTTCCTGATAGCTTTATTGAAACTTTCTACATCTATTTGGATCTGAAAATTTCATGATACTGTGCAACATCATTCTGGACTCTTGATAGGGCTGAAAAACTCTTTAATTTTGGAAGGCAGCAAACTAAACCATTCTAATAAGCATGTAGAAGCCAAGGATGATTTTTGTTCAGGGCAATAATTCAATAGGCAGGATAGGTAATGGGATCAGTTATTATTGGAATGATCAATATGATGGTCAAGGGGGAATTATGTGTTAAACTTAGAAGAAACCTATTGGCATCAATCTAGTAGATTGCATGGTTGGGAGGAGACAATAGTCAATAGTGATTATTTTCTCAAATAGTTGATTGTAGAAGTTTGTAAAATGTATAATAACGTCAATTTAGGTGTCTAATATGAAGATTAATAACATTATGGCTTATGTTTTTCCTGGAGTACTACAAGTTCGTACTTTGCAGTGACCTTGCATTTGCCTACTCAGATGTATAGATGACCTTTTCAAAGTACTGGGGGTTTGATATTGAGATCTTGGGAGAAGAGATTATTGAAGATGAATTTTTAGAATCGGCAAGGATAAAATGTCAGCCATGACAGGTTTAATCTAGCTTTCTTCAGAAGTACCTTGATGAAGGAAATGCTAGCTTGAAGGCCTTGTTTGCTTCAAAGAGCTATAGTCATCTTGACTTGCTAGTAGTCTTTTCACAAGATCATTGAGGAGTGTAGTTTGTCAATCGAAATTTATGACAATGAGATGAAATCATTGATGTAATTGAGGAGTTGAAACAGAGAAGAAGCCACCACTGGGAGATATACAATCACAAGATCTATATCTGGATAATAGATTGTTTTTGAGATGATCAAATAGGCAGTGAACCTCAATATGGTTGGCATATATGTTGGTTCAGTTAACTTTTAAATTGTATTAAATGGAATGGACTACTAAGCCAATCTTATTATGGGTTTCTATCTTAGTAAGACTTCTTCATATTAATAAAATATCATAATCAACAGTGACTTACTATGTGGCTATTTGCAATTTGATTGTGGGTGGGGAAGAAATCAAGAATCTCATAGGCACGTTTTCATCCATAAATGAAATAAACCTTATTACTTTGTTGTTTGTCAGACTTAATTTCATCAACTTTTTGTTCTAATTAGTATTTGTATAAAATGAGGATTTCTTCTCCAAGGAGGCATCTCTTTTAGTGGGTCATGCAATTTACCAATATCTCAATGATATATGATGGCACTAACTTGAGAACACATTATTATAGGTCATGCTATTTCTTAACTGGCTCAGTGTACAATAGTAATACTATAAATTGCCATTAGAAAATAGAGGGATAAAAGTTATATTGAATGTATCTTTTTCTTGACTTGGAATTTGCATCTTTTAAATCTAAAAGCCTTAGAGGGAAAGGTGATCATACCTTTACAGCATGAAAAGGTTGCTCTTTAATCAAAGTAGTTCTTTTTTGGCCAAAATTCTTATTGACCCCCCGTACTTTAAAACTCGTCTAAGTGACTTCCCGTACCATGCCTCAAAATCAAAGTCATCCCTCGTACTTTAAAATTTGTCTAAGTGAACCTTTGTACTATGTCTCAAAATCAAAGTCACCCTCCGTACAGGGGAGTACCATGCCTCAAAATCAAAGTCACCTCCTGTATTTTAAAACTCGTCTAAGTGACCCTCTCGTACTATGCCTCAAAATCAAAGTCACCCTCCGTACTTTAAAACTCATCTAAGTGACCCTTCGTACTATGCCTTAAATTCAAAATTACCCCTCGTACTTTAAAACTCGTCTAAGTGACCTCTCGTACTATGATTTCGCATCAAAGTGGCTCCTTCAGTTAGAAATAAGGTTACATCGATAGGTAAAATAATTTAGGGGATTATTTTTAACAAAATAATTTAAAACTTGAAAAAGCACACATTTTTGCCTTTAATTTATTTTTTAATAAAATTATAGAAATCGCAGATCTCAAGTAAAGAAAAAACAGAAAGGCAGAAAGACAGCGGAAAGGCGAAAAACTAACGTTGAAGAAAAAATAAGAAAGGCAGAAAGACAACGGAAAGACGAACAAACTAACGCCGATAGAGGTTGATAAAAAAGACAGAGATCGGAGTTGCAGAAAAGAACACCGATAGAGATTGGAGAAAAAAAAAAAAGAGGGAAAAATGAATTAGGGCTTTGGGACTATTTAGTTGTAATTCTCAAATAAAAATAATCTCCTAAATTATTTTACCTAACAGTGTAACCTTATTTCTAATAGAGGGGGCCAATTTGATGCAAATCATAGTACGGGGGGTCACTTAGATGAGTTTTAAAGTATAAGGGATGACTTTGATTTTGAGGCATAGTATAAGGGGTTACTTTGACGTACGGGGGTGACTTTGATTTTGAGGCATAGTATGGGGGGGTCACTTACATGAGTTTTAAAGTGGGAGGGTGAATTTGATTTTGAGGCGTAGTACGGGGGTCACTTAGACAAGTTTTAAAGTACGTGGGTGACTTTGATTTTGAGGCATAGTACGGGGGGTCAATTGCTAATCTCCTTGATACTTGCTATTTAACTTGAATGATTTCTATGCCTACTTTTTCCCATCTCCTCGTTTCAGTTTGTATCTTATTAATAGTCAACCAAATTTGATAACATAATCACGTGACTTTTCTCTGGACAATCTTTGTGGATTAGTTAGACAATTCCTGAATTTAACAGCAGATGGCATTATACTTATATTTCTATAATTTCCATGAGGTGGCTAACTAATTTGCTTATGACAAACTTAATTTGTTTAAATTTGTGTTCTTTAAGCGTTAATTTGATGAGGCTAGTCAAAATTGTGGAGATTGTCTGGATCTTTTGTTTACTCTACATGTCTTATCAGGTATTCAAATAAATGAGTTTTATTGTGGATGAATAGGAAGAGAAGTTTTGAAATATGCTAGTTGCTCTCTACTTGCTAGTTAGATTTTAGGGACTTTAATAAGACAATGATGAGAATGTCATTTAAATTGTAAATTTCTGTGTGGTATGGAAGCTTTTTCAGCATAACTTTATCATTTTTGTTCTCACGTTTTTACTGTGACTGTTAGAATGTCTAGTTGGTAGTTAAGAATATTTATATGGATCTGTCTCTAGAACAAGGGAAGCTTTGGCACAATGGTAAGGTCGCTTCTTTATTACCAACGGGATCAGGGTTCAAGTTATGGAAACAAACACTACTTATAAGGGGTAGATTGCACACGTTAATCCTTCCCAGACCTTGAATTGGTGGGGGTTATGGTTCTGTCCTAGTGAAACATTTTATTAAGCAATAGTAGAATAACTATGAATCAGTGTTAGTTCCATAAAACTACTAATAAACAGTAGACTGTCTTTTTATTGTTTGTTTGCAATTTCATTATGAGCCCTTGGATCAAGCGGCAAAAGCAATTATGTCAGCCAATGACAAAGGAATTTGGTTTTATATTCTTTCTGCTGTTTCCTGGTTTTGCCAAATGAACATTTCCCTTTGCGTATCCTCAAGTTATAGCTGGATTTTCACCCTCTATGGTTATGCTGACCTTAGCCTATATTTATCAGTAACAGTCTCTTTTATTTATTGTCTCATCAAGTTTAATTGTTTTTTTTCTCTCCAACTGTCCATGGTTAAATTTTGTCTCATATTCATTTTGTTTGTTATGAGATTAGTCTAATCAAGCAATTGAGTAACTTGTGATTATCCCTTGTCTGCCCAGGCCTGTGACTGATTTCAATTACATCACTCTTCACTTCCTTGAGTGCATTCATGTGCATCTGGATAACACCAGACCGAAGGTATTGATGTATTTAAGGAGTGTTTTATTTGTTGATTATGATGTGCATATGTACTTCCATATTTTTTAAGAACGTGCCTTTGTGTTGCATTCATGTTATATGGTGTTTTGCTTCTCATTGGCAAGACATGATTTGGGAGTTACCTATGCTCATTCCAGGTGAATGTGCCTGTGGGAACAGTAGTGACTCCTATTAATAATGATGTAAAAAGATACCAGACTCCTGTTTCGAATCAGGTAAGAAATTAAAAAACAAATTCTACTGTCTTAACAAATATCATCTAGGAGCAACTTCTGTACTGCTTATGCCCTTTTCTTGCTTTCTGCCAGTTCTCCACTCATTCAGGCTTTGGTGGTTCCGAGAGTAATATCTACAAATTGGTCTTGGATGTTTTTCAGGAACCAGCTAGCCTGTAAGTAATGCATGTTTTACTTGGTTTCCTCTCTGGTTGATTTGTGTTTTTTCTTTTTTTTGTTTATATCTATTAGACTGCACCATTATGCTATTTGGGACATACTCATTCTGATTTCAAGGTCATCAGTTTTCTCTCTTTTTTCTTTTTGCTTGTGCTGCCTTCATGACCTCCCATGTTGACTTGGTAATCTTGCATTGGTTAGTTCATCCCATTGTGGACCTCATGCATTCACACGATGATGATCCTTCTTCTTACCAGACAAATTCGTTTTGTACCTTATGATTGCATAAATTATCATGATGTTGGATTACTTTCTTAACAGTGCTCGGGAACATGGACTGCACGTGGATGAAATTGTCCAGCGCTTAGGGCTACCGATTTATAAGATAAAGTCTCTCTTTGTTCTCTCCTTTCACTCTGATATTTCTTTATATATTGTCTTTGTTTGTGTTCCTAATAGATATATATTTTTTTGTAGGGATGCTATTGAGTATCATGTTGATATTGGCAATATTTATTCTACAATTGATGAAAACCACTACAAGTCTGCTTGCAATGGTTGAAATTTTCAATTAATTCTTCAAGCAAACTTTTACAAGACCTAGATTGTCCTTTTAAACTAGTAACTTAACTAATTCGCTGGTAACTAAGTACTCTGGATGTAAGATTTTGTAATTGACTCCTGGAATTTCTCCAAGAATGACCTCTTGAAACTTGTTTAAACTTGGGGATGCTGTGCTGCAAAATTCTCGCACTGATCAGGTATAACCCATTGTTTGTGTCTATGTTAAGTTGATTACATGATGTTTGCTTGTCCAATTTAAGGTAGGTTTTCTATTTCACAAACTAACTTTTCTTTTGAGATTTTAGATATTACATCTTTTCAAAAGAGAGCGAGCTTTGGTACAATGATAAGATTATTTCTTTGTGACCTAAGACATCAGGGTTCGAGTTACGGAAATAGTCTTTATACATATTTAAAGGAAAGACGACATATATTGATCCTCAAACTTTGTATTGGTAGGATCTTTGTGCATTAGTTATCAGCAATTGTCTTCTAAGTAGATTCTTTAGATGTTGCATCTCATATTATCAACGTTTAATAGGTTCTTTGACCAAAATCAAAGATGTCTACCACAGCAAATGTCATTCTGATCGATTTTGTTTAATCCATCCAGTTCTTGGTTTTAATCAAGCTTGATCTAATTCAGGCCTGAGATTTTCATGTGATTAGCTTGATTGTTCATGTAATAATGCCTTCTATGCAATTTATATAAACCTATATGGAACTTTGTTAGGATCCCAACTTAATTGAGTTTTAGTCGATTTAGTCGAGTCCATAGATTAGGTCTTGTTGGCCAATCTAGACCTAATATTAGATTTACTACAAGAAGATTTGAGTCTATTATAATAAATCAGTCCAAATCTTAGTATGATTATGAATTGGTTGAACTTAAGTCTTATTAAGAGAGGGTGTTTGATACGGGTTAGAGTCAATTGAGTCATGAATATAATAAATCATAATCTAGTCGTTACCCTCTATTAAAGAAATAGTTGGCTATGGTTAGAAAGGAGTCATTATGGGGTGAGAGTCTTTTAGTCGTCTCCTCTTAAGAGAGGCCGACTAAGGTAAGAGGGGGAGAGTTTCACTTAGCTTTGATTCTCTTTAGGGTGAAATAAGAATAAAATATTATGAGTTGGAGACCCCTATAGCCACCATCCATAGTAGTCTAAGAGTTAAGAGTTGAGGGTAAAAGGAGTCTTGGTTTAGTAGAAGTTTTGGTTTAATTGTAATAGAAGTTGATTAGAAGTTGGAGTTTGTTGCAGTATAGCTCTTATTAAGAGCTAGGGTATAAAAGCCCTATAAATAGCCGATCTCTTATAAAGATCACCCTAAGCTTAGAATATAGTAACAAACTCTTATCCCAAATTCTGTTTCCCCCTTCTCCTTATCCTTATGACTTAATTTTCTTGCTTCATATCATTTTATAAATCTTCACCATCCTAAATAGTGTACACGTAAGAGAATATATAAAACTCTATAGTGATTGTTATTGGCTACGATTGTATCGTTAAAAAAGACCAAACGAGCATAATTGTCTCAAAATAACTAAACACTCATAATTCCTCAACACCAAATTCACGGGAGTAATATACAGAAGAAATCCAATGATAACAATAGGTGTAAGTGATAAATGAAAAAAAATTAACGAGGGAGAGATATCTAACTCCAGCAAGATGAAAATATATGGACACCTTAGTACAGTTTGGAGAATCTCAAATTGTCTGACCTTAGTAAAGTTTATCTAGAACTAAAGGTAAATTTACTCATATCTATATTTTGATTATTCTCTAAATGTATTCTATAAGGACTGTCGTTTAAGGAGGGATCAATCTAATTCTTTCAAACTATGATCTTTGAGAATATACCAAATAATCATGTTACTCAAAACGTAAAAGGAAGGATTGCTTGGTATCTTTTCGTATGGTATACCAAATATATGGTTGGAGGGGAGGTGATGCCCTCCTCAAATCCTAGTATTTCAAAACAAATAGATTGAGAAGGAAGAAGACCTCCCTAATGTCTTTGGGTTCAAGTTATATAGAGGTCCAGACCAAGATGGTTTGACCCAACCGACTTAGTGGCTGCTTAATTATACCGTTTCAATTACCTCTCTCAGTATTGGAGGCTCCCTTAGGTTCCTACCTTGTGATAGACCTCCTATCTTGTGATGTACCTAATATTGCTTCATCAAGAGGCCTTCACCAAGCTTGATCTAACATGGGGACTCCATCCCACGAAAGGAACCTAAAGGGAGGTTTTGATGCTGAAACATTTAGTCTGAAGGTATGTTCTCATCTAAGCAACATTTAGTCTGAATGATAGGAAGGTATATCCTACTTCTACTTATAGTGGCAGGCCTAGAGGGCTAGGCATATAAGGAACACATGCTGGTAGCAAGGCGTCACGACTATCTCCTATTTACTAGCCACTTAAACTAGCTATTTGGACTCAAAATGTTCTTTATAAAAAGGACCCTAAACCGAAGGGTGTGATCTCCAATAGAGCATGGACTATGAATGCTGAACGCTATGTATCTTTCAAATCCTTTCAACGTCTTGGAAAAAATTAGATGAGTTGTAGATAAAAGAGGAGGTGCAAGTGAGGGATATAAGATTCTTCTACACAGGCCTCTTAGAGTTAAAGTTTTTCTTTGCGTGCTAATAGCAATAACATATTTCATGGTTTGATGAAGTAAATATATATAACTCTCCAAGAATTGAAGTATATGGCTAGATGACTAAAATTTTGAATCATCATTATTATAGAAGACAAAAAAAAAAAATGCAAATCAAGACAGAAGTGTCTTGGAAGTCCCAACCCTTTGTTCCTTATATTAGAGCTCTATTGGGATATACCTAGTTCTTTCTCTATTGGTAATCTAATCTCTAACTCTTAAGTAAGAAAGTCCTCTAATCTCCTTTTTTACTTGTGTAACCCGGCATTTTTATCTTTTTGTTTTCAATTCGGTCAGCCGAGCTAGTAGCAAGCATGTGATAAATCCAGCTTTTTCGCCTTTTATTTACAAGTGAGATTGTCTCTTTTCTTGCATCCCTTTTACATCCAGTTGTAGTTGTTCCGTTCCATGTGGATTGCAGGCCATTTTCTTTTCGCTGAAAAGCCCATTGAAAAAGAAAAGCCCTTTTTGTCGTCCTCCTTCCTGGTGGGTGGGTTACCAAGGAAACGATTTCACGATACAACCGATTAAGCGAATGAGGAAACAACACGAGCTTGGATTTTTCCAGTTTTTGATTTCTAAAGGATAAGTCCGTGTAATCGAGTAAACAAACTAATCTTATCTTCCCTTCCCAAACAGAAATAATACAATGGGAATTTGAGTCGCTTTTCACCTTTTTCAATGCATGATTTTGTTTCTATTAGCATTGTCCCACAGTTGCTAGTTGCATCCTTGGCTTGGTGGAAGGTTAAAAAGCGAGCGGTGTAGCGAGATGACTTGGAGTGGAGCCTAGACCTTTCATAAGGATTGGTTTCTTCCAAACGTCTTTTGGTCCGGTGGTAACAGGGAAGGAATCTTTAAGCGGCTAAGGAGTCACTCGGGAAAGGGAGAATGTATACGATAGACTTTTGAAGGTAAGGTCATTCCCTCCATAAGAGATTTTGACGTTCGTTCCATCACCTCGAGTAGGAGTCAATAGCAATTCATTCATTGGAGAGTTTTCGGTGTTTAAAGGTGAAGAGAGACATTGAATCGAGGTTAGGTTGGATTTACGGGCTAGCTTGTGCTATCAATGAATAATTCCTTTCCCTTACTTAACGAGGAGAGATAACCCTCAAAATAGCTAACGAAAGGAAAAGCCTATTTTATAGGAGCCTTTATTCCGGCAACCACCAAACCGAAGGGGACTAAAAGGCGGTAGGCTAAGCTAAGGAAAAAGACAAAGAAAGTGTCGGAGACCAAACGAAGTAAATAATGAAGACAAAGAGCGAGAAGAATTGAAAGACCAAAACAAAGTATAGAACATTCTTGTCTCCTTTTATTACGATTCTCTGGTTAGGTAAAGAAAAGCTTGTTTGAATCGAGTCGGTGTTCATAAAAGAAAGGATCATTTCACCACACGAAAAGGTGCAGATGTAGCTAGGATTGTTTGCTTGCTTTTTGACAAGCCGGAGGGTGATTTACCTCATAAGAGAAAATACACAAGTGGTTGTGAAAAGAAAGTCTGAGTCCTACCTAGGATCGTAAAGTCGCTACATCATGGATCCCGGAGAGGGAAGGATCGACAAGCGCACTTGCCTATCGGAGATTATACTATCCGTCCGCTATCGGAGATTATACTATCCATTGTCTGCTAGATAGCATTCCCTTGCATCGGAAGACACCCTCACGAGACCACCATATTGGAAAGTGGAATTTTGATCTTTAGCCATGAATGCTAACTTAGTGCCCAACATGAACAAATTAATTGATAGAGGCATCTTTATATGCCACATACGCTATATTATTATAATAGAATAGATAGATAAGCAAAACGTATTCCATAGTATAAGAGAATAGGTATAACTACTATCGAATCGACTACTACTTGTCACATTGATACAAGAAAAGGAGATCCAACGACTACTTGTAAAACCTCCCTAAATGTCAACTACCAATAAACGGAATCAAACCACTAACTATAGGGCTGTTACTCGTAACTCTCCTTCTTACTATACCTTCTCGCATTCCCCGCTCCTCTTTCTAAGTCTAACTACTCTCTTTGATTCTATAGCCATTACAATCATTGGAAGCTCTATTAGGCGCATCAAATGATGTATTGTATACTTTACCACTGTCCACTTCATTCACGCTATTTTGTTACTAACCCTATTGACTACAAATACGGCAGGTTTGATGATCTATCCTTTCCGAGCACCTTACGAGTAGAGCTATAGTTTACTTACATTTTTAATGAAAAGCAAAGCGAGCGAGAGGTTAGAAGCAAGGAAGGTAAGCCTAAAGTAAGTCAAATCAGACTAAAAGCAGCTTTGGAGGTTTGTTGGAATCTCTCTTGTTATTGCTTCAGTCCGCCTTTGTTTTGTTTTGTTGCATCCTTGCTCCTATTAGTTTGATCTCGTTCTCCCTCTTTGATTCAGAAATCCCATTCTTTCGTTCGTTAATAAGTCTTGCTCGGCACTAGTTAATTCTTGGCTTGGGCTCCTTATTCCATTCACGGGTTCGAGTTCCATTCCTATAACGAGAGAGGGGGCGGTTGTCGCTAATCTATTCAAAGACTACTGGATTGAGTTCCACCCAACACAGAGTGAGTTGTTACCCCCTTATGTAATTCTTTGAAAAAGGTGCTTGCATTCTGACTTCGACTTCGGTTAGTCACTACCTATAGGTGCTCCTCCTTTTCGACTTATGAGTTCAATTAGGTATAGGCTACTTAAAAGGAATAGGCTACGGTGGAATTTACTACTTTCGAGCTGGGGTAAGGTTCTTTACCTGGTGAGTAAGGTTCTTTCTTTATAACCCATGCGCCAGTAGTTAGTTAGGCTCTATCAAGTGAGTAATCCCTAATCTAAACCTCTATTAAGTATAACTATAAGTCATTCCCTCTTTTCCGCCCCTAGGATCTTCGAAGTATAGAGTAAGGCTGGCTACGTATGTTCTGTTCTAAACAGCCGCGCTCTAACCTATACCCAGTCTGGAGAGTGAGTCAGCTAACCCAGTAAGGATAGAGTCCGCAAAACATCTAAGCTTGTACCCCACTAGCAAGTAGTTAATAACTAAACCCCGGTCAGGTAAAACAAAGTACAATCAATAGAAGTATGGCAAGAGTTAAAATAAGGTTATAAAACCCAAGAGTAAGAATAAGGTTATAACACCAATGGAGGAGTCAGAATAAGGTTACAAACCAGCTACCCTTCCAGCCAGTCCAGTAAGTCTATACCCTTTTGCCAGAGCTAGAGGAAGCGCGCTATCTAATCACTGGTGTTGGTTCTAGAGCTTTCCATATCTAATCGCTGGTGCTGGTTCTAGAGATTTCCCAGGATAAGGAGTAACCCTGCTTGGTGCTGGAAGTAATCCACTCGTTCGAGTAGTAGTAGTGGGCCAACCTTAAAAAGTATTTTGCGAGAGGAGTAGTTAGATTGTACCCCTTGTCTTCTTGTCTCCTACCTACGTTCCAACCTGTAGGAAGCAACTAATTACTCGTGCAAGAGAGTCCCCGGGAGAGAGAAGGCTTTCGCACCTGAACCCCAGCCAGCAAGGAAGACAGCATTGTAGGACTCAGTCCCTTTGTTCTAATAATATAGACGGTTATTGTCAGTAATATAGATAAGATGGATTGTCAGTAATATAGATGGATATTGTTAGGGTTAGGTTCTAGCATAAGAAAGCAAGCAAGTATACCCTCCTTATGTAGCTACATGTAAGGAAGGCTTGTTAAAGAAGTAAGCGAAACCGGAGCTTCCAGGTTAGAGAGTCGTTCTGAAGTCATTCCCAGGTAAGCAAGTAAGGCAGCAAAAGGGAAAGGACTTGAGAAAAGAAGTATCATTTAGTGCTAGATCTCTCGTAAGTTTGAGAGTAAGTCAGTCCCACGCTCTGCTCTCAAGTAAGGAAGTTCAAAGCAAGCTTAGATGAGAAGTAATTCCCTTTCTTTGGATAGAATTTAATATAGTAAGTTTTGATTAAGCCAACCTTATAATCCATAGATCTAGAGCTAGAGAAATCATAGGGTAGGGTTTATAAACTTCCTTATTGATTTACGGTTAAAGAGTTTTCGGTTTGAGCGTGGAATTACTTATACGAGCACGAGGATTACTTACTTAGGACTCATAAAGAGCAGTGAACTGAACCATTTCGCTATGTGTATGGGGCACGAAGGCTTAATCCTGATTTTATGACTTGTTATCAGCATAGGGTGTACCAACGAAAAGGGTCCTTTCTGGAACCATACTTTTCAAATAAAGTAAGTAGTATTCCCCCGCTTCGCAAGCCCACACATTTCACTCGATAAAATGGACATTGAGACAGATAACGTAATGGAATACTTGAATTTGAGTATCCCGGGTGACAGTTTGATAGTTGGAAGGCTTATAACGAATAGAAAGCATTCTCCTTACTTATACGATAACAGGGACGTTCCCACATATAGATTACGGGACAGACAACTTTAGTCAATTTGACACTGGACAGACAGCTTAATGGACTTATTATGGATTCCAGTTACAGGGGATGGTTCTCTACCTGCAAGCACATCTCCTTGATCTGCCGGGTATAGGTGATATTTCAATGTTAACATGATAAGGAAATTTCCCGTTCGCTTGACTTTACCAACTAAGTATAGAAAACGGGAAGATGCGCCTTAGTCTTAGTAAATCCATATAGAAGTTAGTAAATCAATATATCAGCTGTGTGTGTGATCCGCGGAAGTAAAAGAAAAAAGGCAGACAGTATCACGGACCAAGTGCTGGCGAATAAAGTAACAGTCATCATTTTCGATATGCTTGGTGCGCTCATGAAATAAGGGCCGAAACCAGGCGCACAGATGAAAGAAAGCGATTCCACGACTAGGCACTCAACCAATACAGGAATGCCCCAATAACTTGAATGGATTGATAGACTGGACCCTTGCCCTCCGACTGAACTGATAGGAAATCCACTAAAAGGTCAGCTCAGTCTCGATCCTTAGTATCTCCCATTTCCTGTTTGGTTAGGGTTACCAGATAGAATCTTAACCATTTGGTGTCATCTATTCCAGATAGGTCTGATGCGGGACATGCCATGCGTGTGTCTTCGTGTTCTCCGGATTGGAGTCATGTGGAGCCCTTTGACACCGTCGATGAGGATGCTGACAAATCATCTTTTTTCGGGTTCAATTGTTTGGCTTGGTGGTACAGTACAGGGCTAGAGTTGACTGACCCTTGAGAGTTTCCTTGATCCTACAGCCATGTGTTTGAACGGGGTCTTGAAGAACGAACCTTCTTTCTTCGCTTCGGCCAGAGCCCAGATATGGAACTCGGCAATAAGAGTAATAATCATAAGATAAAGGAGAAGACTAAGTTCTCAAGTCAGCTGCAAGCACTAAGTCAGCAGCAAAAAGAGAATGCCCAGTGATTGTTGTTGGCGACAAGGGAGAAAGAGAATCCGCTGGATCGGGTGAGGAAGTCGGTCAAGAATACAGAGTTTGTAGCCAGGACTTTCTATTTCGACTTTACTTCCCGCCCCTTTTTCTTTTCCGGGCAAGTCCATTAGTTTAGCTACTTTACTTCTACCTATCCTATACTAAGTGCTCAATAATAGAATAAGGACTTGTTAATGGCAACTCGCGTAAGCACCCAACACCCCAAGCTAGACTTGATGAAGACCCGCTTGCAGACAATGCTCTTGCTCGAACTCTTCTATCCTTACACACAAAGTAAGGTTAAGACAATCACCGAACTTAGAACTTAGTAATTACTAAATCAATGCAACAATCCCTATATCCATCAACAACTGGATACTTCCAAAGAACTGGTCCCATTCCTATGCTTACTTTTGAACTGCAATACCAGAGTCCGTTTACACTATTGATATCAAAATGGAGTAGCACCCTCTTGAGCACCTTAGCGCATAATAAGTTAGGGCAATAAGGCTTGAACCATGCCATACATCTTGGGCCGAGTCAACAACTCCTCTGAAAGGAGCACCAGGTAGGTTAGTTACTATTATATAGTATAGTAGACACCCTATGGCTAATGATTATGTTTCCGATCTTTCAACTTTAACTCCACCTTTACTTCAGTACAGAAGCCAAAGTCGAGCTTAAAGTATTCAGTCAACCGTAAACAAAAACCTTATTTCATCTTTTGTTGCGACGAGGAAAACAGTAAAAAAAACTATTCATTGAACTTGCAGCTCCCTTACGCGCTTCAGAAGGAATGGAATCAATCTCTAGCCTCTTGCTCCCATTAGAGCCCGGCCCGAACTCGCTTTCGCGCACCCGGTATTATTTTCCCAATGCCCCCGAAACATCAGTCTATTATTATCTTAAGCGCTCTGTGGGTCTATGTCCATTTTAAGGGTGGCTCCACTCATTTCGTTCTTTATAGAACTATGGCTTCTGGCTCTGTATAAGATTATTCTTGAACTGCTGCCTTATGATCCATCCTTATTCATATTTCCTGTTCTACCTATAACTGCTGTATCAGCTCTAACAGATTCCTTTAATTACTTTAACTATTGGCAAGGAAGCAGAAGCAAGTAGAGAGTCAGGAACAAGCAACGGAATAGGCAAATAAGATAAAGGTAGATCTTTCAACTTATCAATAGGAATATACTTACCCGACCCCCGCTCCCACTGAGTCTTAGTTTTTGTCTGGGCCTGTACATACTGGCAACTGGATATTTTCCTCTATCTCTGGTCTCGCCAACACCCTTTTTCTGAACTCCTTCTTCTAGCACTTATTCTTATGTTGCTTGCTCATAAGCCTACCTAAGCTTGCTCTTTTGTTGTTACTAGCGTTACTTAGTCAGTTGCTAAACCAAAAAACCATTTCTTTTATCATTTTGCCTAAGCTTCCATTCTTTCAACCGGACTTTAACGTTGATGCTTTACTTTCTCCAACACCTTTCGACTTTTCATGCATTAGCTTCAAAGCCAGTAGTAATGAATTCTGCTACTTATAAACTGAAACAATAACAGGAAATACACGATAAGGAGAAGGAGCGACAGGGGAGGGGGACAATCAGTGTCAGCAATAAGTATATGTTTATGCTTCAGTTGAATCAGAAGCTGGTAACTAAGATAAGAGAGTATAAATCAAATGCTAGTGCTGGCAAAATGGAAGCATATGGATAAGAATAGGGAACAAGATAAGATGATACGAGATCTGGTGACGGCGAGGAATAAGGATAAAAAGACGGGTAAGGGCATTTACTTGTTTCTATAGGAGGTGCTCGACTCGATATGAAGGATCTAATTCATTCGTTGTTGACTCGGCTAATGGAAAGGGAGTTTCAGTGAAAGTAGAAGTTTAAGTAGGTGGTCGGTGCTTTAGCTCGGGCAGTTCCAGCTCCAGCAGAAAAGAAAGAATAAGATAAAAAATATGGATCAATAGAATAAGCGCTTGTCAGCTTATGAATTGTAACCCATTTGCTGATTCTTTTCTTTCGCCGGGAAACTCTTTTAAGTAGTAAAAGAGTTTAATAAAAAATATTAAACAAAATAAAGCTATTCAATGGTTGATATATTAGTGGCAAGCCTCTGAATTTCATAATCTATACTCTAGGAATGTCATATTGCTTTTGAGTGAATTTAATTTCATGAAATTGTAAATGTGCTCGCAATAGGAAATGTAAATAAGTTTTGAGTAACATGATTTCGGTCTAATCATTCTCCTTGAAGTTATTTACAAGAGGATCAAAGTGTTTATTTCTCAACAAAGTTAAAAACCTTCTATTCCAACAATGAGCCAGTTTTTATTTCACATAATGAGTGGTATAGAGGAAACTAGTTTGAGGAAAGAAAACATCATGATAAGAAATTTGCCTATTGGATTCATATCTTTTTGCGTATGCATTTTGTAAATCCGAAGGGATATTTGGTAGGCTGAGTAAAAAGTATGAAACAAATGATAAGCTCCACAGATTTTATTTTTTTTAGATTTTCTTATTTTTATGTAGGATATAACTATATAATCAAAAAGACCAATGGAAAGATTTTGCATGTAAGTAGTGGTCTATGAAGATCATATTTCTCCTGCATGGTTGGCCTCAAAATAAATCCTCCAAGGTAACTTAAGAAAAATTTTGATGTGGATAGATGTCAAAACCATCTACTTCTTTTAAAATGAGCATCTTTCATTTCTCAGTTTTTTGAAATCTCCTATTTCAGATACTAGAGTTTATCATTAAAATTCAAAAGAATTAAAATTTTATGTCACAGCCATGCTATGACTTCAAAATGTTCTTGTTTATTTTTCCCTTCAAAATTTTATGTCACAGCCATTTTATGTCACAGCCAGTATAGAAAGATTTTCTAACAAAAGTAATGTCTCATTAAAGATGATGAGTTTAATAACTAATATAATATTCTTTTCACTTCTCATGTCAATTTCATCTAATGTCATCTTATAGAACTTGACTTGCTTCCTTAGTAACTTGTAATTAATTAGTTCAGTTTTATATGATTAAGGTTCTAACACGTAGAAAGTTCAGTCCCTTTTCACCAAAAGTTCCCCCAAGAGGATCCCTCCTTTCCAAAGGTATAGAGAACTTCTAGATATGGTTTTACATGTTGACGGTTAAATCTTTTTTTCCAAGAGAGCTCTTCCCTAAGTATAAATATTATTGATTTTGGTTTGACAACAAAAGTTCGATCCTTAATAACAATCAATATATGTGCACCACATTAATTTTCTTTTTATTGTATCGTCTATTTTACAATCAGTCATAGTAATAATAATAATAATAATAATAATAATAATAATAATAATAATAATAATAATAATAATAATAATAATTAGATACAGTTGTCCGGAGAGAGGTTGGGGTACAAGGTGAAGGTTTCACCACGCATGATACGTCAGAGTAGTCTACCGCATCAAACAGATTTAAAAGAAGTTGGCCAGCTGCAGTTAGCTCCTAACACAGTTATTTTGGTTCTGATCCTGAAATATGTTGAAACTTAGTATAGTTACCATTCTAGTGAGATCATTGCTTATTTATATCATGACTAAAATGAACTGCACACATAATATATCAGAATTATCGTTAACAGCTCAAGTTTTAGTCTGTCAAATAAACTCTGGGCTTCCCAGCCAGTTATAAATTACATATACTTATAGCAATACGAAGGCAGAAAATAAGAACTAGTGGAGAGGTGTAATCTGACTATCATGAATAAGAAAAAGAGATTTTATAATTTAGGTTGTTTGGACTTTAGAGCATAATCAACTAATTAAAATGAGAATTGATAGGGTATATTCAGGCCCATCCAACGACGACTATTATATCACCACAACGAAGTCAATTAGGCATCTCCAACTCAGCCTAAATAGTGATCTCGAGATTGGACATCGTCCTGTCCCACCATCAAAGGGGCATGGGAAGGTGTGTTGTGCCCAGGAAATATCAGCAGACAAGTCGTCAATCCATCCCATCGACCAAGGAACACAACATGTGCCACACAGCGCAGACAACGACAAGGTTTGCTCCAACCACTAACATGCATTACATCCTCATACAGTGGTGCCGACGATCATTAAACACCATCATACGGTGATGTTAGAACTCCACAAGATTCTAAGCTTGGGTTGACTTTTGTAGGGGATCAATCCTCCTTGGAACTCTATAGGGGTTTCTCTCTCCTTGGTAGTCGGCCACAATGGCTGAAAAAAATTGATTAATGAAGAAGATGATTTACATGCTTATTTATAGGGTTCATGAAGAGACCCCCTCAACTAGGACTCCCAATAAGAGTCTTACTATAAATAAAACTTTAACTCTAGCTCCTACTTTAAGTGAAACTCTACTAGAAGAATCATAACTATAGAAGGAACTTAACCCTAGCTGACTTCCCCAACCAAGGTGCGCAGTCAATTAGGGTTGATTACAATTATGACTCAGTTGACTCTGACTCAAATCCAACTCCAACTCCTAACCCGAGTCCAGTTCAGTCGAATCCGAACTCTACTAGGATTTGAGCTAATTTATTACAATGGACTTAAATCTCCTCCTAGTCGACCTAATCTAAGGACTCGACTCAATTGACTAGAATCTGACTTAACTAGGGTCTTAACAAACCCGTCCTCTTTAAATCAACCTTGTTCTCAAGGCTAAGACTCTATGACTCTAGGTTCTGATCTGCAACTCTCCATGAGGCTCCCTTGTGGCCCCCTATAGTGGGCGCATCATGATCCTACAATTTAGCATTATCTTGTATCTTTTTATCAGCAGTAGTGTCTGGACGGTGATGTATCACAATCTCACTATCCTATGCGATCATTAGCTGAACTTGGGCCTCCTCATCAGCCGAGATGTCACATGGGTGGATTTAGGCTGAGTCATCATATATAAACTTCTATTTATAGTGAGATACTTGGAGGATCAGTTATAATTTTGAATTATTACGTTGATCCGATCCATATGTCACAGTTCCAATGTGATCCCAATTTTGTAAGGTCCAAAGTAATGGGGAGACCACTTGAGGTTCAAAGGGTTGGAAGTATAGAAAAGCTCGATCTTCAAGTTTTCTTCCGCTCTAAAGTTTGTTAGGAGGTCATTTCTTCTTTGCATAAGCTGCCATGTGGTTGATCTTTAGTAGTAGCTAGTCTTTCTTCTAAAATGGTGGCTACCCTCTGGTATGGTCCATGATGATGGGAGCTCAATTTGGCATGAGCAAAACTTGTGATTTTTTCGGGCTTACTTCTCTTTTATGTCATGGACTTGTATCAAGCTAAACTTTAAATTCAATAACAATTAGTATTCCCTTACAAATTGGAAGCCTCGAGTTAAGTGTGGGGAAAGTCTCAGTGTGAAACAAGGGTTGGTCATCTTACATGAGGATGACGCCGATCCCAACTCTTGATGTGTCTGCTCCAATCACAAACATTTGACCACAATATGGAAATGCTAGTGTTGGTACAAATAGCATCATGGTTGTGAGGACTATAGTTCCACTCGGCTAAGGAGGGGGCATCTTTCTTCACAATGAGAGGGGCGATGTTCATGTTTCATTGAGTCCTACAAATGATCTCTGTCTTACTCTGATTTTGCCACTAGAGGGACTCAATCTTCTTGCGGTCATGGACCATGGATAGGTCATCATCAAGGAAGACTTCAAGCATCATGGTCCACTCTTAGGGGAAGTCGTGGAAGCCGCTTGAGATCTAGGAGCGTCGTATCATTAACCATGACGGGTTCGGCGGGATATAACACTTCAAAAAAACTAATCCTTAGAGACAAAGATGTAGGGATGAAGTGTCGTAGCGAGAAAAAAGCACGGCCAAATAATCTATGTTTCTATTATCTCTTGGGCGATCCTCTTAGCTTCGATCTTCTAAGGATGTGGGCAGCAATTTGGCCGAGCATTAGTTGGTTACCAGTTCAGCGTAGGGGGGTCGAGCAGCCTGATAAGAGATAGTTGGCTTGGTCTGGTGGGGGCACCTAAAATTTTACAAGTTGTGGGAGAGGGTTCATATCTTCAATCTCCTTCGGCTTCATCTCCTGAAGTCCTTGAATTTGAATTGAGAAGCTGTTGGACTCTTTTTGTGGTACCTTCTCAAAGCGTTATGTTGCAACCATAGTCTTTTTGCTCCTTGTTTCCCTTTGCTGAAAAATTTTATAGTTAGTTTTGAAAAGTTTTATGAAACTTCATATATTGTGGATAACCATTCAATGCTAAGCACTGCTTCATAATCACCAAGTAAGAAGAGGAAAACATCACTAATGATCTTTCACCCACGAGCACTTTTGGTTACACTTCAGGATTCGACCATCAGCTACCTTGATGTCAAATCTATTGCAATCTTCATTTTAGAGCATCAATCGGGCAGCAAGCTTACTGTTCATAAAGTTGTTGGTGCTCCTAGACTCGATGAGGATGGTGACTAGCCGTTGCTTAAGGAATCCTTTAACTTTCATTGTTTACGGGTTCGCATAGCCGGCTAAAGCATGAGTCATGTAATCGATTGGCTGTGGGTCCTCTATCGTGTTCTCCTTGTGCTCGAGGTCCTCCTCTTCATGTTTGAATTCTTTAATGGGTTCAATCATAAGAAGTCTTCCCTTTTTCAACGATGGTCACGGCTCCACAACTCATTGTAATGCTAGCATAAGCCCTTCGTGGATCTATCGTGAAGTTCTTCTCTCAATAACTTCTTCGGCTGAGGTGGCTGATTGGTGGCAGAAGGGGCAAAGGTCTCTATGCTACTAGTAATGTGATTACATTGGTTCTCCAATGTTCTTAGTTCAACCGTTCTTCCTGTAGACTAAAAGAGATAGCCACCATCAGTGTATAGGGCTATCACACTTTGACTTTTCCTCGAATCTCTGGCTTTAGCCCCTCGATGAAAGTTCTGAATATTCTAACTAGTCCCTTGCTTGGTTAGAGAGTCTTTCAAACCTAGTCTGGTACTCCTAAACTGTGGAGGTCTAACGGATTTTTGTAAGTTGACCATTGATGTCATTATACTCGGATGGTCCGAAGCAGCGGAGCAGCTCGCTCTTGAATTGCCTCCATGTACCAATCATATCATTGAATAGCTTCTCTTCCTAGATGGATGGTAGCAACATCGAACATAGAAGTCTCAGGGGTCCACTGATATCGGAAGTATCGCTCCATGCATGAAATCTACCCGATCAGGTCTTTGTCTTCCTATAGAGACAAGTCCACCCTTGTGTGTAGGCATGATGAGTCCGTTGCTTCTTTTTTTTTCTCTGGTGCATTCTCCTTTTAATATGGAGTCTTGCCTTGCTGCAATCTCGTTGGGCTTGGTGATCGTCCCAATCTGAATTCTATGAAGAGAGCGCGTAGTCTGTCCTCTATATACGTCTTGAAGGCCTCCAACTTGACACCGATCAGATCTACTGATGCCATGGTGTAAGACCCTAGATCTATGATGTCAAGATCCTTCTCTTGCTATTTGGTCAATGGTATGAACCAGTCAGATGGATTGGTGGTCAAAAGAGGTGGTGGATCAAGGGTAGATGGCTACAGTTTGAAGCTAATAGGTTGCTATTTTTGGTTGTTGTTGGGGCTGTGGTTTGGAGCTATTGTTGGGGTCATATAGGGGGTACGAAGGCCGAGATTTAAGATTAGTGGGATGACTTAGGGTTGCTATTGATGACAACAATGGATTTGGTAGGGATCGGGTGTGGATGTAGCAGGTAGTACCGAAGGTAGTGCAGAAGAATTTTTCGTCAAAGGGGGTGCTATTGATATTGTTGTTTGGGGCTGTTGTAGAGGCTGTAAGGGGGTTTGGTGATAGAGGTTTGAGGCTGGGAAGGGAGGTTTAGGGTTTCTATTGGGGGTAGCAACCTGTTTGGTGTGGTTATGGCAAGAAGTGCCCGGGAATAAGGTTGCATTAGGCTACTGTTTGGATTACAGTTTATCTGCTATTTAGGCCCACTATAGAGATTAAAATTAGGCTATGCCTTAAGGCTAGAGGCTAGAGGGGTGCCCTAGGGTTGATGTCGATGGCAGCAACAAATTTGATAGAGATTAGACGTGTATACAACAAGAAACATCGAAAAGTATAGTAGCATAATTTTTCATCGAAAGACAATAGTTTTACGATGAAAGTTTTAGCAATATCGCTGCAGTATTTTGAGGAATATGGCAGCACAAAATCATCAAAGATAGTAGCAATATAGATGATAGTGATATGGCAATAACAAATTATGTAAGATTGGTGGTGTATGCGGTGGGAAAAATCGAAAGGATGCATGAGAACCCCTAAGATCTTATCCCGGAACAGAACACCTTTCCATTGCTTATAATGCCTTTTATGAACTTGAACTACTCAGCTCGTCATCAACACGAAGAGACTTCCCTGGGACCTTTTATAAAATTGAGAACTGAACACCTTATGCTTTAGCCTCAACTTGCATTTTAGATCATGTTCCAACGAATTTTACAACAGTTTGACGAAAAGTTTTCAGTAGTTCGTTAAGATTAAAAGAAGAATTTGGGGAGAATCTACAGCCAAGCTGACATAAAATACAAAGATGAATATGATAACAAGATATCAGTAGCAAGATTAAAGATATGATAGCAAATACACGGCTGAAATTTTACAACGCAACTTTCATCATAAAGATGATAACTTTGAGATGAAAAGTTTTTGCAGCAAGCAATTTTTTATAGCAAGACAAGGAGGATGCAATGTATTATAGCAAGAAATAGATGATAATGAAATCCAACCTGATGCAAAAAATGGAGAAGAATATGATAGCAAAATATCAGCAAGAAGGTAGTATATGGCTGAAATTTTACGACAATGTTGAAAGATCGTTGTAGCAGTTTTTATTTTTGTTTTTTTGGCTAACAATTGTTTTTAGCAAGATAGAGAATGGCAAGGATTGTAACAATGGTAGATATAACTTTTTTTTTGGTTTTTGGATAAATAAATTATAACAGCAGTAAGGTAGATACCAAAACCTAATGCAATTTTGGTGGAGGCTGCAGATGATATTTCTGCGGTAGTGGTGATGACAGCAGAGTCGGTGATGATCACAACGATTGTGGAAATTGCTTGGAAGGATAATGAATGATTGGATGGTGTTAGGATCAATTGACACTAAGAGGCTGATAGAACCCCGCAAAATTCTATCATAGATAAAGATGGAAAAAATGGGATAAACGATCACTTCGAAGGGATTAGGCCTCCTTGATCACTTCGAGGGTATTTGCCTCCTTGATCTCTATAGGGGATCAGCCCTCATAGGGTTTTACCTATTAACTAAAACTCATACTTCTTCGTTGATTGCTTAAAAGAGTTTATACCATTATTTATAGGGCTCTGCCAAGAGTCCCTCTAGGTTTGGACTCAAGTCCCACTAAACTTGGACTCCTGACTAACTGATAAAAATCTACTAACTGAAAATAATAACCAACTCCATTCTAACTGAAGATAAAAATTAACTCTAACCAAATCATAACTGACTCGATTAGGTTCACCCGATCCATAATTGACTTTGACTGAATGGACTAACATGACTCATCTTGAATTAATTATGAATAGATGGACTCGACTTGGCTAGGGTCCTAACAGACCCGCCCACTTTAAATCAGCCTTATCCGTAAGACTGAGCAATATCAGATTTTGGGAGCACTTCCATATTTGTCATGCATCACAACTCTTTGATCGATTAAGTAGGGTCTCAACTTGGTGTAAGCAATAGTTTGGTCTTCTCGTGCAATTGCTATTGTAGTCTTCTGAAGAACCTTTTTCATTTGATGGCTAGTGGTAGTACCATATCTTCTTTTGAGGATTGCTACTTCGAAGTCTTTATGGGGCATCAAAAAGAAATCAACAAATAGTTATTTTACCTTTGACCACCTATTATCATAAATTAGGATTTGCCCATTAGTAATCTTATCTTCGGATTTGACACAGCCTTCATGATTAGACTCCACATTATCAATTTTTGATTCCCACTTAGCTAGTTTAATCATTAGAAGTTTATCATGACTTTTATATTTGGGCTCCATATTATTAGTTTTTGTTTTCTCTTTAATTGGCTCAACTGTCAAAAGTTGCTCGTGTTTACGATTGTCTATGTTTTCCACCTTGAAGTCCTGCCAATTAAAGCTTCTGTTTCGATGAGTGTCCATAATGGTTTTTCCTTCATATACACTAGTGAATGATATGGTTGCTATTATGGTGCAGGGATGACGAGTTTTAAAGTCACACCGAATCTCGAGATTAAGTCCCTCAATAAATTTTCTCACCAATTGTATCTTGGAATCTTGGGTTTGGTTTAATATGCACTCAAATCCTCTGGTACTCCTATACTATAAATGTCTGACAAATTTTGGTGAACTATCCATTAATGTTCTTGTATTTCGATAGTCTGAAGCGAATCAGGAGCTCTCTCTTGAACTGTCCCCACGAAGGGACTCGGTGATAGGTCTCGTATAAATTATACCACTGGATCGCGTCACCTTTGAGTTGAGTAGAAGCTATCTCTACCATGGATTCCTCTAGAGTTTTGTGAAAATGAAAATAACTTTTCAGCACTAGAGATCCATTCGATTGGGTCTCCATCTTCCCATCCGAAAAACTCCTTATGTGAGTATCCTGTATTTTGCCCTTGATCATACTTTTCAGATTGTCTCCCCTTAAAATTAGAACTTTCACCATGTTGAGTTTCGTTGGGGCTCTCTGATCGATTTCTTCTAAATTCACGAAAGAGTTCGTGCAATCTGTCTTCTATGCAGGCCTCAGAGGCTTTAAACCTTTCATCTAATGTGTTGGGAAACCTCAACGGGAGTATCACATGCACAACAGAAATCAAAACAAAAAACTAGTTTTCCATGTAGATTAAATTGTCATACAAAAGATTGTGGTCATGAGAAAAATATAAAAATTGATAAAATCGTGATGTGTGAGAGATTTATTTTACTTAGGGAGATCATATATCCCCGTATTCTAGATCCGGATGGAGAAGATAAAAGAGGTCAAGTGTCCTCCTCTCTGGCGGTATCCACACGATAGATTTTTACAACAAAACTCCTCTAATATGATCTCGCAACTCTTACACAGAGGGAGGAAGGATAATAGGAGGTGGTGGCTCAAGTTGCAGCCCATCAACCATGAGTCTCCCCTCTTATTTATAGAGAGCCACCAAAACCCTAGGGCTCCTGCTTTAGTGGGTATTGGATCTCCATCCAATTACTCACTAATCTTACATTATTAGATCTCTATCCAATAATCTCCTTAGGTCTCTAATTGGGCCTTAATCAAAGAGCGCATTAGCTTAAGGTCTCAGCTAATGAGAATAGGGGCTAATTGGATCTCGATCCAATCCTCTATTCACTGAAGCATCCACCATATGTGTGTAACCTTCTAGGCCTGATAATGAGCTGGTCGTGAGTCACTCCCATCAGAACTCCTTCTGATATAGTGAATTATTATCCCCATAATAATTCACTTGACTCATCGGCTATGGAAATACTAGGCCGCTACGCCATAGTCCCTAAACGGTATAGGGGGATCAAATCCATCGGACCTATCTGTTCACATTTATCATGTATCTATAATCCCTCATTCAACTAATATCCCAGAGATCATATATTGGATATAGTATTGTCATGTCATATATAGAATCTGTCATAGTCTCACTCTAATTAGATTCTTTCGGAGAACTCTTTCTCTCTCAATCCGAATGACCCTGGCCAGAGATTTGTTTGAGCAAGCACATATGAGATATTCCTCCCGTGATACCAAGGGTGGATGATCCTTTATTGATACTCAATTACCTTCATAAGGTTGGCTACCAATCCCGATAAATAGTTATACCAGATCTAAAATTTTTCAAACCTATAAGTTTGGTGTCAAAGAAAGGAGTACTAATACAAGACATCCTTGGTGTCTCAAGTCAAAGGACCAGATACACAACTGAGACTATAAAATCGCTATATGACATTAGGTATAATCAACCATACAATATTCCATAAGCGGATCAATTAGTGAACTCATTCTCCACTGAGCACTTGTACTATATCCTTAGTGTCTCCACACAAGTGGCTATAAGACCAGCTGCCTCTATCATATGGACGGGTATATAGTACACCGATTTATCCAGTTATCTCGATGTTCCTCTCGAGTAAACTATGACCGGGATTATTTAGGATCTGTGTTTAAAGGTGAATCGATCTCATTATCATGATCTCATCACGATCCGATTCCCATTGCATAAAACCAAGGATATCATAATATATATGCAATAGATAATATAATGTGAGAATATGCTAATATTAATCATAAGCAAAAAGATCATATAATGTGTTATATGTATCATCAATAATATTAATTATAAGCAAAAAGATCGTACAGTGTGTCACATGTATCATCACTCACGTGATTGGCTTGTAGGGCATCTGTAACCAGCAATCTCTCACTTGACCAAAAGCCAATCACCCATGTGTCGGATCCCCATTAGACCCCTATGATGCTCAAATACAATCTGAGCTAGCGGCTTTGTCAGTAGATCTGCAATGTTATCTCCGGATGGAACTTTTTCTATTGCTATATCCTGTTGGGTCATAATCGCTCTAATCAGATGAAACCTTCTCAGAATAATTTTGATGAGATCTGGGTTCCTTTGCTAGAGTTATCATTTTGTCGCTATCACAATATATCGGAGTCAGCTCCACGTTGCTTGGTATGACTCCCAAATCCTTGATGAATTTCTTCATCCACACCCCTTCCTTTGCTGCTTCTGCTGCAGTAATGTACTTCGCCTCTGTGGTCGAGTCAGCAGTAGTATCTTGCTTGGAACTCTTCCAACTTACTACTCTTCTATTTAGGTTGAAAACATATCCTAAAGTTGACCTGCTATTTTTAAAGTCGGACTGAAAACTCGAGTCTATTGATAGAACCCCAGAAGGTGCTCTATAGATTTTGATTCTTGAGGGGATCAACCCTTGGAACGTTATAGGGGTTCCTCCCTCCTAGACTCGGCACAAGGCTGAAATAAAATTGATAATTGCTTAATTCAAGAGGGGCGGAGGCTACATCTTTAAATAGGGATCAACACTTTAGCCTAAGGGGTTGCTTGCCTAAGTAAAATTATCCCTTTGCCCCTCCTATAGCCAACCTGCCTTAATAGGAATATGAGGCAGCTAGGTTGGCTCTATAGCTAATCTAAGCAGGGGGAAACCCTGGCCGACCAACCCAGTAAGGGAGGTGGCAGCCACTAAGCCCTAAGGACTAATCTAAACCCTAGCCATACTCTTTTATAAGATAGGAGTGACTTTATTACAATCTAGCAGAGTGTTATTGACTACTTCTTAGGGAGATTAGGACTCAACCATACTGGAGTCCTATCAAACTCATTACCTTAAAATCAACCTTGTCCTTAACGCTGAGGTTCTATGAACTCGGGGAACTGGGTCTTCAGCTCCTCATATGATTCCCATGCTATTATCAATTGAACTTTGGCCTCCTCATCAGTTGGGGTGTTAGTTGGAAGGATTTGGGCTGAGTCATCTTCTTTAAATTTCCATTTTAGGTGGGATACCCAGCAGATCAACTGTAGTCTCGATCTAGTGTGTGGATCAGATCTCCATATTAGGGCTCTAATGTGGTCCCCAATTTTATAAGGCCCAAAGAAATAGGGAGACCACTTCCTTAAGGCTCGAGTTTCCTACTGATCGGCTGGAGGTGTAAGAAAACTCGATCTTTAATTTTTCATCCATTCTAAAGTTTGTTGAGAGGCCATTTCTTCTTTGCATATGCTGGCATGAGCATGGATTATAATTCTTTTAGGCTTACTCCTCTTTCGTGCCATGGACTTGTATCCATCCAAATTTTAAATTTAGTAGTAATGAGTATCCCCTTTAAAAATCTCATGTGAAGTATGAGGGAAGCCTCAGCGTGAATTAGGAGTCGATCATCTTGCATAAGAGTGATGCCGATCCTAACCTTGGATGTGTCTACTCCAAGTACGAACATATTGCCACGTTCAGGTAATGTTAGCATCAATATAGATGACATCATGGTTGTGGGGGTCATGTGTATACCTTTCTCCTGTTCCTTTTTGTGATCGTGGGCCATGGGTCTGAGATCATCATCAGGGAAGACTTTTAGCATAATGGTCTACTCCTCGGTGAAGTCATGGAAGTAGCCTGAGATAAGGGAGCACTGCATCAGAACCCATAGCTGGTTCAGTTAAATATAGTACTTAAGGAAGAGCTTATCCCTGCAGATAAAGAGGTAAAGTTTTTGGAGATAAAGTGTCATTGCAAGGGAAGTGATAAGAACCTCAGGGGAGGCCCTATAGATTTTGATCCTTGAGGGGATCAACCCTTGGAACGCTATAGGGGTTCCTCCCTCCTAAGACTCGGCACAAGGCTGAATTAAAAGATCGATCTTGCTTAATGAAAAGAGGTGGAGGTTACATGCTTATATAGGGCTCCAAATCCTAGCCCTAGGGGAGTGCTTTCTAAGTAAATTCTCCCTTTTACCCCTCCTATAGTTGCCATGACTAAATAAAGGGGGCGGCGGCCTATGTGGCTGTACAAGCCACACCACTCTAATAGAAACCCTAGCCAACTAGCCCAATAAGGAGGGTGGTGGCTAGGAAGCCCTAAGGCCCCAGAATAAACTCTAGTCATACTTCTTTATAGGATAGAAGTGACTAGGTGAGATTTTATTACAATCTCACAGGGTTCTTATTGATCACTTCTAAGGTGATTAGGACTCAACCCTGTTGGAGTTCTATCAAGCTTGTCCTTTTTAAATCAGCCTTATCCTCAAGGCTAAGGTTCCATGAAATTAGGGAATCGGGTCTTTTGCTCCTCATATGATTCCCATATTATCATTAACTGAACTTTGGCCTCCTCATTAGCTTAGGTATCAGTTAGAAGAATTTGAGCTGAGTTATCTTCTTTAAATTACTATTTGAGGTGGGATACCCGGAGGATCAACTAAAATCTTGATCTAGTGCGTGGATCTGATCTCCAGGTTAGGGCCCCAATGTGATCTCCAATTTTGTAATGCCCAAAGAAATAGGGAGACCACTTCCTTAAAGTTCGAGTTTCCTACTGATCGGGCTGGAGTGTAAGAAAACTCGATCTTCAATTTTTTGTCCATTCTGAAGTTTGTAGGGAGGCCATTTCTTCTTTGCATATGCTGACGTGAGCATGGATTGTAATTCTTTTAGGCTTACTCCTCTTTCGTGCTATGGATCATCTTGCATAAGGGTGATGCCGATCCCAACTTTGGATGTGTCTACTCCAAGTATGAACACATTGCCATGTTCAGGTAATGCTAGTATCAATATAGATGGCATCATGGTTATGGGGGTCATGTGGATGTCTTTCTCCTATTCCTTCTTGTGATTGTGGGCCGTGGATCCGAGGTCATCATCAGGGAAGACTTTTAGCATCATGGTCCACTCCTCGATGAAGTTGTGGAAGTAGCCCGAGATGTGGGAGCACTGCATCAGAAATCATAGCTGGTTCAACTGAATATGATACTTCAGGAAGAGCTTATCCCTGCAGACAAAGATGTAAAATTTTTAGATATAAAGTGTCATTGCAAGGAAAGGTTGTGACCGAATGATCCGTGTCTCCCGCGTCTCTTGGACGATCTTTTTAGCTTCAGTCCTCTGATAAAGTGTCACTGGTGTCCCCCGTATGTGGACACCAACATACGGTGTTCGTACAGTCTGGTAGGAAGGAGTCGGCTTGGTTCGGCGGATGTGCCTGAGATTTCAGTGAGCTTCTCCAAGCACTGTGTCACGATCATCTTTTCTTCGTTCTCTCCTTTCCTGCATAAGGTCACATATTTTCTTTTGTCATTCATAAGGTCGTTGGAGCTCCTGGTGTCAGCAAGGATGGTGATGGGCTAATGTTTGATAAAGCCATCAATGTCCAATATCTGTGGTGGAGTATGAAAGGTGCAGGCGGCCAATTATAGTTTTTCATTCATATCCTTCTCCTTCGAATCGAGAGCCGTAACTTTGAGTTTGGGTTCTTTAGTGGGCGCAATCATCAGTGATTTCTCCTTTTTACATTTATGTTCTAGGCTCCACAGTTTATCACAACACCTACATAGGCCCTTTGTCGATCCATTATGAAGGTCTTCTCTTGTTAATTTCTGTGGTTGAGGGGGTCAGCTAATAGTAGGAGGAGGTGAAAGCTTTGGTGCTGCTGGTCGGGGAGCAACTCTAGTCTTCCGAGCTTCATAGTTCAATCGCTCCTCTGGATGTCGCACAAAGGAGATGGCTACCTTAAGTGTGTACAGTTGTCGCGCTTTAACTTCTTCCTGAATCTCGAGCTTTAAGCCCTTAATAAAAGTCCTTAATATCTATTTTTTAGATCAATCATAAGTTTAATCAGATAACATTTCAAACCTAGTTTGGTACTCTTGGATGGTGGAAGTTTGACGAATCATCACTAGTTCTTTGCTAAGGTTCTTTTTACAATCCAAATTTGCACCATGTTGTGATCTTATTGGGCTCGATGATTAGCCCAATCTAAACTTCTCAAAGAGAGCGTATAATTTGACATCCATACGTGTCTCAAAAGCCTCCAATTTGGCTTCGAATAAGCCCACCAATGTCATGATGTAAGGATCTCTAACCTATCAAATCAAACCAATTAAAGAGTGTAGCTGCAATCTTCAAGTTGAAGGTAGCAATGGCAGCGATGTTGGGGCTATGGTGGTGAAGTCTCTAAGTGGAGGATGGCAGCCAAGTGTAGCAGCAATGATGGAGGAAGAAAATGGCAGTAGTAACGTCAGCTGCGGTCCTTCGGTGATGCTGTAATGTTGACACTGTAATGTCATCAAGGTTGTGATTTTTTAGGTGGCTGATTTTTATTGAAATATGATAGCCAAGAGGTCTGAGTCGGAAGGCAATAGTGATGGCAGAGGAAGAAGAGGGCAGCAGCAACATCGGCTGCGGCTGCGGTGCGACTTCGTGGCTGTAGGTGGCATCAGTTACAGCAAGGGTGCGACTGTAATAGGAGGAAGACGGGGCAGCGATGTACACGGCTATTGCGGAGGAGGGAAATAGTGGTATAGAGTAAGAGATAGCTATTGTTGTGTTCAATTTGTTGCTAGCCACGATTAAGATAGTTGGTAGTGAACGATTATTGAGGGCTACGATGTAAACAGATTGCAGCGAAAGATCGTTACTGGTAGCTTCTTGCCACAAGGATCATTACAAGTTACGATCAAGGAGGATGGCAGCAAGAGGTCACTGTTGGCAGCGTTGGGCAATAAAAGATGCATGCTGTGGTTGAAGGGATAAGGGAGATTGGGTGGCTAAAAGGTTGGTGGACCAAAGGTTACGGTTTTTAGGTGCGGTTTGTGATTGTTTTGGGTGCAATTTGGGACTACAGTTTTATAGAGTTTAGGCTATTAGGGCTGTGATAGTAGTAGATAAAGGTTAGGGAAATAGATTTTAGATCTGGGATAGATGGCAGCAAAGGTAGATGTATCGGTAAGGAAAGTTGGCTGAAACAATTAGTGGATCGATAAGGAAGTAGGCTACGATTAGGGCTGATTGGGATGGCTGTTTGGCTACGGTTTTGTTAGGGTTTTTTAGGGAGTGATAGTAGGAATTGAAGATGAGAGGGAGGGTCTCAAATCTAGAAAAGATGGCAGCAATATCCAATAAACTTTTGATGAAAGATCGCTGCAGTATACATTGTACTGCCGAACAGAATTCCCGTCGAAGAAGCAGTAGTTTCCCGACATTAATTCTAGCAAAAATTTGAGAAATTTATAGAGAATTTCAATATCAAAATCTTGGTTCAGATGGTGATAGTAGTAGTAATGTGGATCAAGAAAAGTTTGGTAGCATAATGATAAAACAATTATTGCAAACAAGGTCACAGAATTCTCATTGTAAAATTTTAGCACTGCATAATGAAGGATTACAGCACTATAAGTCTAAATTCAGAAGGAGCTTTTTCTAGAAATTAGTCTCAAATGAAAGCTAAGATAATCTATGAATTTGTGTAAAAATTTCAGCCAAAAATGATGAAAAAAAGTTTGGTTTCAAGATGCCAATACACGGAGGGCAGATTCTTCATCGTAAAAATTCTAACATTCCATGATGATGAAAAAAGGCACAATAAAACCAGTTCTAGAAGGAATTTTTTTCTAGAAATCAATCTTAGAGGAAAGCTAAGTTGATCTATAAAATTTTATAAAAATTTTGGCCAAAAAGGATGAATAAAAGTTCAGTTTCAAGAGGCCAAAATGCAGAAGGCAGAATCTTCATTGTAAAATTTCAGCATTGTGTGACGAACAATTGTAGCACTATAATTCCGGTTTCAGGAAGAAGTTTTCCTAGAGATCAATATTAAATGAAAGCTAAGATGATCTACGAAATTATTTACAAGTTTCAGCTAAAAAGAATAAACAAAAGTTTGATTTTAAGAGGCCAACATGCAAAAGGCAGATTTTTCATTGTAAAATTTTAGCACTGCATAATGAATAATTACAGTGCTATAAGTCTAGATCTAGAAGGAATTTTTTCTAGAGAATAATCTTAGATGAAAGCTAAGATGATTTAGGAATTTGTGTAAAAGTTTCAGCCAAAAAGGATGATTAAAAGTTTAGGTTCAAGAAGCAACAATCAACTAAAATTTTTCTGCAGCGTTTCCCCTTCGCAATGATGATAACATTTGCGATGGTAGTATTTTGCAGCAATGAAAGTATGGAAAAACTCTTCAACATATAAGGTAAAGGATTTTATAGTATTGAAGAGGCATGAGTTATAAAAATATACCAAAATTCTAGATCAAACGTAAGGGGCAGCGACAGACTGATTTGATCTGCTGCTGGGGTGGAATGTGGAGGTTCATTTCATAGCAATTGTGGGAATTGCTTAGGAAAGTGGAGGCAGCTGAGATGGCTGTAGGGTAGTAGGAATATGACTCTAATACCAGATGATAAGAACCTTAGGGGAGGCTCTATAGATTTTGATCCTTGAGAGGGATAACCCTTGGAATGCTATAGGGGTTCCTCCCTCCTAGAACTCGGCACAAGGCTGAATTAAAAGATTGATCTTGCTTAATGAAAAGAGGTGAAGGCTACATGCTTACATAGGGCTCCAAACCCTAGCCCTAGAGGGTGCTTCCTAAGTGAATTCTCCCTTTTGCCCCTCCTATAGCTACCATGACTAAATAAAGGGGGCGGTGGCCTAAGTGGCTACACAAGCCACACCACTATACTAGAAACCTAGTCGACCAGCCCAATAAGGGGGGTGGTGGTTAGAAAGCCCTAAGATCCCAAAATAAACCATAATCACACTTCTTTATAGGATAGAAGTGACTAGGTGGGGTTTTATTACAATCTCACAAGGTTCTTATTGATCACTTCTAAGGTGATTAGGACTCAACCCTGCTGGAGTCATATCAATAAGGTTGTGGTCGAATGATCCGTATCTCTGGCATCTCCTAGATGATATTTTTAGCTTCGATCCTCTGAAAATGTGGATAGTAATATGGCCGAATATGTGCTAGTGGTTCCCCTTGTAAGAGCAACACATGGGGGTTGTGCAGTCTGGTAGGAAGGAGTCAACTCGGTTCGACAGACGTGCCTGAGATTTCAGCGCGCTTCTCCAAGCACTATGTCGAGATCATCTTTTCTTCATTCTCTCCTTTCCCACATAAGGTCACCTATTTTCTTTTGTCATTCATAAGGTCGTTGGAGCTCCTGGTGTCGGCAAGGATGGTGCAGGCTAATGCTTGATGAAGCCATCAATGTCCAATATCTGTGGTAGAGCATAAAAGGTATAGGCGGGTGATTATGGTTTTTTCTTCATATCCTTCTCCTCAGACTCAAGAGCTATATCTTTGAGTTTGGGTTCTTCAGTGGGCTCAACCAATAGAGGTCTCTCTTTTTTACGATGGTGGTCTCTGCTCTATAGTTTATTACAATGCCAATATAGGCCCTTTGCCGATCTATCATGAAACTCTTCTCTTGTCTATGTGCTGCTAGTCGTGCAACGACTTTAGTCCTCCGAGCATCTTAGTTTAGCCTATCTTCGTGTAGTCATGCGAAGGAGATGACTACCTTAAGTGTGTACGGTTGTCGCGCTTTAACTTCTTCCTAAATCTCTGGCTTCAAGCCCTCAATAAAAGTCCTCAATATCTATTTTTTAGACTAATTATGAATTTGATTAGTTAACCTTTCAAACCTGATTTGGTACTCTTGGATGGTAGAGGTTTGACGGATCTTCATTAGTTCTTCATCAAGGTTCTTGTAATTGATTGGTGCTGAAGGTTTATATGTTTTTAGTTGGGATATGACTCTCATGCTTTGAGCATCTTGATTGAGGTGCCCTTCTTGAATTTGTACAAAGGAGATCGACATCGTCGAGGTGTAGGGCTGCCATGTCTTATCCTCGCTTCTTATCTCTGATGGGTTCTTTTTATAATCAGAGTTTGCTCCATGTTGTGATCTTCTTGGGCTTGGTGATCAGCCCAATCTAAACTCCTCAAAGAGAGAGCATAATTTAGCATCTATATACATCTTGAAAGCCTCCAATTTGGCTTTGAATAAGCCCAGCGATGTCATGATGTAAGGATCTCTAACCTGTCAAACAAACCGACTGAAAAGTATAGCTACAAGTGAATGACAGCAATGTCGAGACTATGGGGGTGCAGTCTCCAAGTGAGGGTAGCAGCCAAGGGTAGCAGCAATGGTGGAGGAAGAAGAAGGCAGCATCAATGTCAGTTGTGACAGCGTTGCGACTTCGTGGCGGCAAGTGGCTTCGGTTGCAGCAAGGGTGTAGTTACAATAGGAGGAAGATGGGGCAGTGATGTACATGGCTATTGCAGAGGAGGGTAGCAGTGGTATAGAGTGAGAGCCGGCTGCTATTGTGTTCAATTTGTTGCTGGCCATGATCAAGATAATTGGCTGCGAATGATTGTTGCGGGTTACGATGTAAACAAATTATAGCGAAAGATCGCTGCTGGTAGCTTTTTGCCATAAGGATTGATGCTGGCTATGATCAAGTAGGATGGCAACAAGAGGTCACTGTTGGCAGTGTTGGGTAGCAAAAGATGCATGCTGCGGTTGAAGGGATAAGGGAGATTGGGCGGTTGAAAGATTGGTGGACCGAAGGCTTCAGTTTTTGGGTATGGTTTATGGCTATTTTGGGTGGCTGTTTGGTTTTAGTTTAGGGTAAGGTTTTGAAGTATTTTTAGTAAGGATGGTAGGGTTTGATGATGAGGAGAAGAAAGTCCAAAATTCCATAAAAAACAACACTCAAATCCAATAGAATTCAATGAAAAAAGTGCAGCGATGTGTAGTCCTACCGAACAGATTTTAAGTCAGAGAAATGATGACTTCTCGATTTCCAAAAGAAAGTTCAAGATAATTATGCAAAAACCCTTAGTTAGATGTTGGAAATACCAATAAAAAGTTTGGCAAAATTTTGGCAGTATAACAGTAGGGAATTAGGGCAAAAGATGAAAGATAGATCCTTCATCATAAAAATTCTAGAATTGCATGCTGGTGAAAGATTGCATAATAAAACCAGTTCTAGAAGGATTTTTTTTGAGAAATTAATCCCAAATGAAAGACAAGTTGATATTTGAAATTGTTTAAAAATTTTGGCCAAAAAGGATTAACAAAAGTTGTTTCAAGAGGCTAATAAATGGAAGGTAGTTTCTTAGTCATAAAATTTTAGCATTGTGTAATAAAGAATCACAGTGCTATAAGTTTGGATCCAGAAGGATTTTTTTTATGAGATTAGTCTTAAATGAAAGCTAAGATGATCTATAAAATTGTATAAAAGTTTCAGCTAAAAAGGATAATTAAAAGCTTAGTTCTAAGAAGCAACAGTCAGTTGAAAATTTTTGTAGTGTTTCACCTTCGCAACGATGATAACGTTTGCGACGATAAAATTTTGTAGCAAGAAAATTTTGAAAAAACTTCTCCCACATATAAGATAGAGGAATAGCAGTAGCAAGAGGCGTGGGCTTTGGAGTTTTTACAAGATCTTTGATGTTGGCACAAAGGAAGGCAGCAAATTAATGGATTTATGGCTTGGTGGGCGATGATGGAGGCAATGTCAAAAGCAATTGTGGGAATTACTTTGAAAGGTGGAAGCGTAGATGATAGCTACAGGAGTAGCAAGATTGTTGCTCTGATACCAGATGATAGAACCTCAGAAGGAGCTCTATAGATTTTGATCCTTGAGGGGGATCAACCCTTGGAACGCTATAGGGGTTCCTCCCTCCTAGACTCGGCACACGGCTGAAATAAAATTGATAATTACTTGATTGAAGAGGGGGGGCAGCTACATCTTTAAATAGGGATCAAAACCCTAGTCTAAGAGGGTGCTTACCTAAGTAAAATTATCCCTTTGCCTCTCCTATAGTCGACCTGCCTTAATAGGAACATGGGGCGACTAGGTTGGCTCTATAGCTGACATGAGTAAGGGGAAATCTTGGCCGACCAACCCAGTAAGGGAGGTGGTAGCCACTAAGCTCTAAGGTCTAATCTAAACCTTAGTCATATTCCTTTATAAGATATGAGTGACTTTATTACAATCTCGTAGGGTTTTATTGACTACTTCTTAGGAAGATTAAAACTCAACCCTACTGGAGTCCTATCATCCATGTAGCCCTCAACCTGGAGGCTACCTCCTCCATATACCAGGAAAAGATCCTTAGTCCTTCTCAAGTACTTAAGGATATATTTTACTGTTTTCCAATGTTTTAAACCTGAATATGCATGATACATGCTCGTGACACTCAGAGCATGTGCTATATCAAGCCTGGTACATAATATCATATATATGATAGACCCTATCGCTGAGGCATAATGTATCTTATCCATGTTTGCCCTTTCTTCAGGAGTCTTTGAGGACATACTCCTAGAAAGTGATATTCTATGTCTCATCGGTATGAAACCTCTCTTGGAATTCTCCATGCCAAGCCTTTTGACAATGGAGTCTATGTACCTGGATTGGGACAAGCCAAGCATCCTCTTGGATCTATCTCTATAGATCCGAATCCCCAGAATATAGGATGCTTCCCCTAAGTCTTTCATGAAGAAGTTTCTGGATAGCTAAGCCTTTGCTGTGGAGAGCATTCCTACATCATTCTCAATGATTAGGATGTCATCCATATATAGCACCAAGAAGATGATAGTGCTCCCACTTACTTTTTTGTACACACAAGGCTCATCTTCGTTCTTAACGAAGTCATAAGATCTGATCACCTCATCAAATCTTATGTTCCAACTTTGGGAAGCTTGCTTTAATCCATAAATGGATCTACGCAACCTGCATACTTTATCTGGACTCTCTTTAGATAGGAATCCCTCTGGCTGTATCATATACACCTCGTCCTCGAGGTTGCATTGAGGAATATCATTTTGACATCCATCTGCTAGATCTTATAGTCATAGCATGCTGCAATGGCCAAAATAATTCTAATAGAGTAAAGCATGGCTATAGGTGAAAAAGTTTTATCATAGTTAACTCCTTATCTTTGACGATATCCTTTAGCTACCAGCCTTGCTTTATAGGTCTCTACCTTTCTATCCACTTCGATCTTCTTCTTGAAGATCCATTTTTTGTCGCTTCCTTGAGTCTATACTCATAATAGCCTCCTTGTAGGTCTGAGAATCAACATCTTGAAAGACATCTCCACTGATATGTCCCACATATCTTTTAGGAGGGTGAGATACTCTACTAGACCTACGTAAAATTAGAATTTGTGTGTTAGGTACCTGAACAGACTCGAGCTCTAGAATGATGCTTGAGCTAGGTTCTTTAATCTCGCTCAATTCTATATTACTCCCACTGTTTTTACTAAGAATGTATTCCTTCTCAAGGAACACAGTTCTCTTGGCAACAAAGGCCTTTCGGTCCTCGAGATGATAGAAATAATACCCACAAGTTTCCTTTGGATATCCCACGAATGTCCATCATTCTATTCTTGATTCCAACTTATCGGGGTTGTGTCTTCTAACGTGGGCAGGACAGCACCAAATCTTAACAATGTTAAGATCAGACTTATTTCCTTTCCTTATCTCATATGGTGTAGACACTACCGACTTTAATAAAATTCTGTTTAGAAGGTAAGCTGCAGTCTCTAGGACGTACCCCCAGAATGAGATGGGTAGGTCACCGAAACTCATCATGGATCACATCATGTCTAACAGCGTGTGATTCCTCCTTTTTGATACAATATTGAGCTAAGGTGTATAAGGAGGTGTCCACTAGGATAGAATCCCATTATCCCTAAGTAAATGGGTGAACTTTGTACTCAGGTACTCTCCTCCTCGATTTGATCAAAGAGTCTTAATACTCTTTCAAATTCAGTTCTCTACCTCATTCTTATATTCCCTGAATTTCTCGAAGGCCTCAGATTTATACTTCATTAAGTACACGTGTCCATACCTAGAGAAATCATCAGTGAATGTAATGAAGTATGAGTAACCACCTATAGCTTGAGTCGACATGGGACTATATACATCACTATGTATGAGTTCTAATAACTCAGTGGCTCTCTCTCTAGTTCCACTAAAAGGAGAGTTGGTCATCTTCCCACGAAGGCAAGGTTCACAAGTTGCATATAACTCATAGTCAAATGAATCTAAGTATCCATCTTTCAGCAACTTTTGGATCCTTCCATCATGTATATGACCTAGCCTACAATGTCATAGGTATGCATTAATCACCTCATTTATTTTCCTTTTAGACACATTTATATTCATGATATGTGGAGAAGTGTCTAACACATATAAGTCATTTATAAGGGTCCCTTTAGTGATGATCTTATCATCCATAATTATTGAACAACTATTATTCTCAAAAACTAATTTATATCCACTAATTATCAAACAAGAGATAGAAATAATATTTTTGATAATAGAGGGAATAAAATAGCATGTATCTAATGTAATAATAGCTCCACCAAACAGATGTAGGGTGATCTCTCCAACAGCAACTGTAGCAACTCTTGCTCCATTGCCCATCTTTAGGTCCATCTCACCTCTAATCAATCTTTTAGGTCTTGCCAGAAAATACAATAAATTACAGATATAATAAACACTCCCGGGATCCAATATCCATGCGTTATCATGAAAATCTGACAAGTGGAGACTGATCATGAATATATCGGAAGCTTCTCCAAGCTTCTGTCTCGCTTTCTCTATAAGGTAGTCCTTACAGTTCCTCTTCCAATGCCTATCTTGGCTGCAGTGGAAGCACTGTCATTTGTCATTTGTCGGGTCTCTCTTAGCAACTTTTGCCTTACCTGGTCTTTCTTTGCCCTTGCCCTTCTTAAGGATCTTACTGGCCTTCCTTTTCTTTTTGGTCTCACCAATATAGAGAACTGACTTCTCCTTCTTAATGACACTCTCAGCTTCCCTCAACATATTGAGGAGCTTAGGGAGAGTCACCTCAAAATTGTTCATATTAATGTTATTAATGAACTGTGAAAAGGGATCCTATAGGGATTGAATATAAGATCAATACATAAGTTACCCTCTAGGACTATCTATATACTTTATAAAGCAGTTGATCTCATCCTCGCTTATCCTTTCCTCCAGCATCGGCATAATCATGTTAAGGACATATACGATTTCTCTTCAATGAGAGCAATTCTTAAATTGTGGAACTTTTGGACCAATGAGGCAGTTGGTATCAAGTATGCCATATAGGGTTTTTGCAAGCGACAAGCAAGATATAGCGTAAATTAAATAACATACAAATTTTACAGAAAATACTAATTAAGATATGGACTTTTATCTTAATATACTCCCACTATTTTCCTAGCGAATCATACGACACCCTTGACACGTGAGACGAAAGTCTCCGGCAGACTCCTAGTGGGGATCGAGATCCAATTGACATCTTAGTGCAACCTCAAGGGACTCGACCAATTACACTAAACCTAAAAGGTAGACAACTCTTGCTAATTACAGCTCCTTATGATTCTCGTCATGTTCAGCCTATGAATTATTATAGTATTGAGGGACTCGACCAACCATGATGTTCAGTTAAGTCATCACCATCATTACAAGATGAGTCTGATTCGATGATATGCCCTCGAGGGACTCAACCAAGCATACCATGTCCTTAGGTCACCGGTGACATCTCTATATCGTAGGCAAGATCTCGATCATGTAGATAGGTGAGCCTCGAGGGACTCGACTAACTCAACCTATGCCATGATTCAATTTCTTCCTATAACGATGGAAGGCCACGTGGGTCAATCTTATTGCCTCATGCTTACTGACTTAATATTATCTTAGGAGGGACTTTTGTATCGGTCTCCTAATATGTTGTGTCACATATATATATATTTAATATATATCTATGTCGTATGTATATATATATAGTAGGTGTATAATGTATCACATATGCAAGCCACACCGGATGATCATGAGCCATCACCTAATATGATTAAGCCCGAGCCAATGGCCTAATCACTCACAATAGGATCTATGTGTGCATTGGCGCATCTCCATACCCTGTGATTGTTGATCTTGTCATCATCGGTTCCGTCGGATCGTCGTATCACCATGCGTCATGATCTCCAGCCATGGCATCGTGGTCCCATTGTCACCTCCATGCTCCCGCTGCACCTCTCCATGTAATTACAAATAATCACAGGTATGCAGGCCCAACAATAAACGAGAAAAACGTAGGCTTATAAGCCCCAATAATAATAATAATCATAATTACATACATCACAACACTTGGCTCATGATCATCCATCTACATCATACATCACATGTACATCACATCATATGTAAGATTACTAGATATATATAATAATTAATTAAACTATTTAATTAATTAATTTTTTAGAAATAAGGATATGCTCAGAATTTCTAAAATTATTAAGGGTATTTTCATAATTTTGGATGAGAGGATCGTCCTTGGAATTTCTAAAATTGTTGAGGGCATTTTCAAAATTTTGAGCACGAGGATAGTCCTTTGAATTTTTAAAATTTAAAGGGGTAGGATCATCCTTTTCTCAAAAGGATGCCCTAACCCCTCTTGCCCTATCTGCACTACCGTTGCCGTCGCTATTGCTACCCCTTCATAGGCGGTGGCTGCCCTTGCCCGCTGGCGAGCCACCCCTGTGGCCGACGTCGCCGCCCTTGCTAGTGGCAGGGCTAGCTACGGGTGACAACCATTTGTGGGCGCCCTGCAGCTAGCCCCTTTTGCGGGCGTTGCACTGCAAGAGGGTGTGCTCGCGGGAGGTTGCTGCCCCCACAAGCTGTTGCCCTCGTGAGCGATGCTAGCCTCCCTTGCGGGCTGTTGCCCTTGCGAGCTGCGTCGGCCTCCCTTGCGTCTTTGCCCCCTGGTGACCGACCTCCCTTGCAGTGGCCCTAGCGGTTGGTCGCCTTGGGGGCCTTGGTCGCGTGTGGTGGCACCACGCATGAGGCGTGGCTTGGCGCCTTATACTGGTTGCCTTCGTTGCGAAAACGCAACAAGAAAGCATAAAATAATTATACGCGATTCAATCTCATCATACGCAGTTTAAAACCAATCTTTTATATGAAAACCTTGGCTTTGATACCATTGTTGGGAAACCTCAGTGGGAGCCTCACATGTGTAGCGGAAATCAAAATAAAAAATTAGTTTTCCACGCAGATCAAATCATTATGCAAAAGATTGGGGTCATGAGAAAAATATAAAAACTGATAAAACTGTGATATATGAGAGATTGATTTTACCTAGGTAGATCGTATATCCCTATATTCCAGATCCGGATGGAGAAGATGAAGGAGGTCAAACGTCCTCTTCTCTAGCGGTATCCACACGATGGATCTTTGTAGCAAAACTCCTCCAATCTGATCTCATAACTCTTGCATAGAGGGAGGGAGGAGAATAGGAGGTGGTGGCTAAAGCTATAGCTTATCAACCATGAGTCTCCCTTCCTATTTATAGAGAGCCACTAAAAACCTTATGGCTCCTACCTTAGTGGGTATTGGATCTCCATCTAATTACCCACTAACCTTACATTATTGGATCTCTATATAATAATCTCCTTAGGCCTCTAATTGGGCCTTAATCAAGGAGCCCATCAGCTTAGGGTCTCATCTAACGAGAATAGGGGCTAATTTGATCTCCATCCAAGTCTCTATTAGTTGAAGCATCCACCATAGGGGCTCATTAGGGTCTCATCTAATGAGCCCATCAGCCCATCAGCAAAGCTGGTGTCTCGATTGTGGCTGCAAAGCAAGATGGGGGTTGCGACAAGGGGAAGAGTGGCAGCTGCAGAGAAAGGTAGCAACATAGGGGGGAAGATGGTGGCTGGTCAGCGAGGGGAGGAGATGGCAGCGGCAGTGGCCATGGAGGAAGAAGGAGGCTGTAGAGATGTGGCTTGGTGCGGCTAGCAAGGGGAGGAAGATAAGGAAGATGGTAGCTTTGCAGCGAGGGGAGGAGATGGTAGTGGCCGGTGAGGGCTGCGACTATAATAATTGGAGCAGGGGAGTTGGTAGAGGAGGCAGTAGTAGAGGCAGCAGGAAACAGCGGTGGGTGGTAGCAGCGGCTGGTGATGGTTGCAGCAAGGGGAAGAGTGGTAGTGATAGAGGAGATGGCAGCAGCGGTTTATAGTGGCCGTTAAAGAGAAGGCGAGGTTGGGATCGAGGAGAGTGTTGACAGCAAGAGGAGGAGGTAGCAGAGGAAGGCACGACTAAGAGCAAGGGAAGCAGTGGCAGCAAGGGCGATTGGTGTTGTAATAAGTTAGGTTAAGAGCGATGGCGGCTATGGCTGATGTTGAAGAAGGCACGGGTGCACTGTGGCAGTAGGAAGTAGAGGCGACATTGCCATGCGTAGATGGGGGAAGAAGAAGGAGTGGGCGATAACAGTGAGTAGCAGCGACGGTTGGCAGTGGCAGCAGGTGGTGGGGAGGAGAGGAAGAATGGGTGATAGTGGCGGCGGCTTATGTGGCTGCATAGAGGAGCAGAAGGTGATTACAGCGGGTGCTGTAGCTGGCTACAGGGGAGAAAGGGGAGGAGGTAGCAAGTGGTCAGCGACGGGGAGGAGAGGAAGAAGGGGTGATGGTGACAGAGGAGGGTGCGAATGAGGAGGAGATTATGGTAGCAGCAGCGAAGGCTGTAGCAGGGGAGGTGGGCTATGACTATGAGGGGAGGAAGATGGCCACTGATGGCATTGAAGTGGTTGAGGACAACAGCCAAAATAGTGGGTAGTAGTGACGGCTGGTGAGGGAAGTTGACAGGTATGGCAAGCAGCGATGAAGAGGAGGGGAGGAACATAGGTGGCTGGCTGCAGTCCTCCTTTGGGTAGGATGATGCTACCAGCTTCAATTTTCTCCTTTTTCTTCTCTCCTTTTTTTTTTTGATGATGGCTACGTCGAAGATGGTACTGCACCAAGGTGATGCATCATGCATTTGATTAAATTTACTAACTAAAGAATCATACTCTTTCTTAAGTGATTTATAAGACTTATTAATTTTTCTAAACTTATTATAAAACTCATGAAAAGAACATAATAACTCATTAAAAGTAAAAGAGCTTTCAAGTGGGTTAATTACCTTATCGTGGTTTGCTAGAAGTATGAAATTCTCCACTTCTAAATTGTGCACTTCATCTTCGGAGTGCCTCGGCTTCATGTATTTGTTTAAATTTACTAACTATAGAATCATGCTCTTTCTTAAGTAATTTATAAGACTTACTAATTTTTTTAAACTTATCATAAAATTCATAAAAAGAACTTAATAACTCATTAAAAGTAAAAGAGCTTTCAAATGGGTTACTTACCTCATCGTGGTTTACCATAAGTGCGAAATTCTCTACTTCTTGATTGTGCACTTCATCTTTGGAACGCCTCAGCCTTTTGCATTCATAGCAAGAGATTTTATCTAATTTAGGTTCATTTTTATGGTTTTTATTTATTAATTTATCCGGTTCATTTGTCAAAAGTTCGAAGTTCTCATCACTCGAGATTTCACTCGAGGAGTCATATGTTATTCTTAGTTCACAATCCTTCCTGTTCTTTAGAAGGTTTTGTTCTTGTGTTCTCAAAGTTCTTTCCTTTCTGTTCTTCGAAAGATGTTCTTTAAGTTTATTTTTACGGGTCATTTTATTTAATTATTTATTTGATTTAATTGTGCTTTCATATGTGATTTTTAATTTATGCCATATATCAAAAGCTGAATCATAAGAAGAAACCTGATCAAACTCGTTTTTGTTTAAAGCATAAAATAAAGAATTCATAGTTTTGAGATTTAAAGAAAACATATGTTTTTCATGATCATTCCAATCATTTATTTGATTGGATGACTTTTGAAAATTATTTTCAATAATACACCATAAATCAAAGTCTATAGAAATCAAGAAAATATGCATTCAAATTTTTCAAGAGGTGTAGTCTGTCCCATATTATATAGGAGTACTTGTGATGCATTGACCCTCATTCATGCTAAACAAAGTGATTCACTCAAGTGGGTGTTAGTCCAATAAGTAAGACATTACTCTGATACCAATTGTTATAATCAATTAGCACTAAGAGGGAGGGGAGGGGTGGGGCGGTTTATGGTGGGCGAAGAGAATAGTGTAAGTGTAAAAATTACGGTTTTAAGAAAAACTTTTCATTTGGAGCAAAACTGAAAATCAGAAGCATATCGTTGAGTAAGTGAACAATAAGCATATTGAACAAATCTAAGTTATGATCATGCTGAAGGAAAGCTCCGTATAAGAACATGCGTAATAAAAAAGCAAAGTAAAGAGATGCTCACAGATTTACATCCACTTCTCGAGTCCTCTTCTCTGAGGTTCATCGGCGTCCACTATCAATCTTCTTTGGGTGAAGATCAAACCCACACTTCCCACTCTCTTCTTTTCACAGGCTCAGGAGACGAACCTTACAAACTCACAAGGGAAACTTTACAAGAACACAACTCTTTTTCTCACTCCCTTATCCCTTTTCTTTTTCATACAAATTTAGCATAATATTTTTCATAAAATTTCTAGCCCAATATCTTGTGCTAAATGTAAGAAATCATGAGATATTTATAGACTCCAATTGACTTCAAAAATGGAGCCAAAATTCAAATATATCTAGAAAATTTAGGTATGAGCGGTACAACCGTCGATGCTGGCGGTACTATCACCGAAAGCTATAAGAAAAATTGGGCAACGACTGTACAACCACCGATATGGGTGGTACAACCGTCGGCCTAGGCGGTACAATTGCTGCCCACCAGTGGTACAACCATCAAGAATCCCAGGAAAGTGATTCCCTCTATTTTTTCAATCTCGACTTGTACCTTATGTTGACCAATTCTCAGATCAACCAATTGAGCTCAACCTAAGCCCAATCCATCCCCATAGTGGACTAGATTTGCCTCACTTGAGTTAATTTAACTCAAGTGGAACTCAAACCCAAATCGATACTAACTACAACTTAATCAATTATAATCATGTGATCATCAAGTCCAATAAGATCCTTATAACTCCTGGCAAGCTTTTCAACAACCCTCGATGATATTCCGATGAGTCTCTTGGTCTTCTTTCGATGAACTTCTGACGCCATCTTGGCAAGCTCTAGATTATCTTCGACAAGCTCTCGGCAGACTCATAACAAGCTTCTGATATCTTCGGCAAACTTCCAACGAACTCTGAGCAAGTCTCTGATCCCTTCGGCGAGCTCCTGGCAAACTCTTAGCAAGCTTCCGATTCCTTCGGCAAGCTTCCTGTGAGTATCTCGGTGAGTTCTCACTGCATCATCCAAACTCAGGCTCGATGCCCGGACTTGACTCTGGCCCAATATCTGATTATAATTCTCTCTCTGTCATAGTTTATCCTACATCAATCATTTCTAATACACATGTTAGATCAATAACCCATCAATTGACTTCATCATTAAAATCCAAGATTCAATAGATAGCAGCGATGAAGGTGAAAGAGAAGCAAGGTGCCAAGAATGTGACTTTGATACCAAGTGTACCCCATAAGATTCTAAGCTTGGGTTGACCTATGTAGGGATCGACCCTCCTTGAAATTCTATAGGGATTCCTTCATCATTGATAGTCGACCACAATGGCTGAAAAAGATTGATCTATTCATTGAATGAAGAAGATGGTCTATATACTTATTTATAGGGTTCATGAAGAGACCCCCTGAACTAGGACTCCAACTCCAACTCCCACTTTAAGTGAAACTCTACTGAAAGAGTTCTAACTCTAGAAGAAACTCAACCCTAGCCAACTTCCCCTACCAAGGTGGGCGGCCAATTAGGGTTGATTACAATTATGGCTCAGTTGACTCTGACCTGAATGTAACTCTGACTTCTAACCCAACTCCAGTTTAGCCAAATCCTAACCCTACTAAGATTTAGGCTAATTTATTAGAATGAACTCAAATCTCTTACTAGTCGACCTAATGTCAGGTCTAGGTTGACCAACAAAGCCCAATTTAAGGACTCGACTTAATCGACTAGGACCCAACTCAGCTAGGGTCCTAACAGGTGACTCCCCTCGGCAAGAGGTATAAATGTCACTTAGATGAACAATGTAAGGAGAAAAAAAAAGGAGGAAAAGGAAGGACACCTCGAGACCTCTCGCAAAGCTCGGGCTCATGACTAACTTATTCATCAGAAGGGTCGAGCCGAAAGGATCCTCCGCTAGGCTCGGGCCTTTTATGTAGGATGCGATCACAAGGAGGAGGGGATGTGCACCAACCCAGGCTTGGGAATATAGCCTATCGGTCTAGAAGTAGAGGCATCTATCTGATTGCACCTCTCCCCGACACATTCGAGCTGCATAGATGTGCTTGCACACTCGGCATGCAAATAGGAATCTGATTACGAATTGGGGTTTAGAAGCCCTATAAATAGTCTTGTATTCTCTCCTCTTTTATCATTAATAGATCAATTATCTTTCAGCTCATATAGCAGAAACCCCTATAGAGTTCCAAAGAGGTCGATCCCCTATAGAGATCACCCCAAGCTTAGAATCTGCTAGGGTTCTGACAAGGCCCCAGAAGGAGTCCTATAGTTTTGGATCCTTGAGGAGGATCAACCCTTGGAATGCTATAGGGGTTCCTCCTCCCTCCTAGACTTGGCACAAAGGCTGAATTGAAGATGATAATTGCTTTATTAAAAGACGGGGAAGTTACATCTTAAATAGGGATCAAAGTCCTAGCCTAAGGGGGCACTTATCTAAGTGGAGTTGGCTCTTAATAGAAACAAGGGGCGGCTAGGTTAGCTCTATAACCGACCTAAGTAGGGGGAAACCCTGGCTGACTTGCCCAGTAAGGGGGGCAGCAACTACTAAGCCTTAAGGGATAATCTAAACCCTAGCCATGCTCCTTTATAAGATAGTTGTGGCTTTATTACAATCTAATAGAGTTTTTATTGACTGGTACCAAGATGATTAGGACTCAACCTTGCTGGAGTCCTATCAAGTCCTCCCTCTTCAGATCACCCTTGTCCTCAAGGCTGAGGGTCCATAAACTCTGAAAACTGGATTTTCAACTCTTCATGTGACTCCCATGCTATCATTAACTAAACTTTGGCCTCCTCATCAGTTGGGATGTTAGTTGGAAGGATTTGGGCTGAGTCGTCTTCTTTAAATTTCCATTTGAGGTGGGATACCTAGTGGATCAACTGTAATCTTGATCTGGTGCGCTAATTTGATCTTCTAGTTAGGGTCCCAATGTGATCTTCAATTTTATAAGGCCCAAAGAAATAGGAAGACCACTTCATTAAGGCTCGAGTTTCTTGCTAATCGGGCTGGAGGTGTAGAAAAACTCTATCTTTAATTTTTCATCCATTCTAAAGTTTGTTGGGAGGCCGTTTCTTCTTTACATATGCTGTCATATGGTTAGTCTTTAGCGATAGCCAATCTTTCTTCTAGAATGGTGACTGCCCTCTGGTATGGTTCAGAATGATGAGAGCCTAATCTGGCATGAGCATGGATTAAAATTCTTCTAGTTTTACTCCTCTTTCGTGCCATGGACCTATATCCAACCATATTTTAAATTTGATAGTAATTAGTATCTCTTGTAAAAACCTTGTATGAAGTATGGGGGAAGCCTCGGTGTAAAATTAGGAGTTGACCATCTTGCATAAGAATAGCCCTAATTTTAACTCCTGACGTATCGGCCGCAATGACCAAAGTGTGATCGAAATCGAGCAGCGCTAGGACCAACGTCATCGTCATGGCTGCCTTGAGTCGTTCGAAGGCTACGGAGGCTTTATCCGATCATAAGAAGGAGTCTTTCTTCAGCAAGGATATGAGCAGGGCACTGATCTTGCCATAATCGTTCATAAAATTTTGGTACTAGCCCGTGAGTCTAAGGAAACCATGTAATGATTATACGTTTATAGGTCTCGGCCATCCATGTATTTCCTCGATCTTTATTGGGTCAACCGCCACTCCATCCTCTAATATAATGTGCCCAAGATACTCTACTTTATGCTGTAATAAGTTATACTTTGACTGTTTAACATAAGGAGTATTCTCTCGAAGAATCGTTAGAACAGTTCGTAAGTGTTGAAAATGTATATCAAGTGTAGGGCTATAAATGAGAATATCATCAAAGAATACCAATACAAACTTGCATAGAAAACTCTGGAAGATGTTATTCATCAGGCTTTAGAAAGTAGAAGGAGCATTCATAAGTCCAAAAGGCATTACCAGAAACTCGTAGTGGCTGTTATACGTGCAGAATGCAGTTTTTAGAATATCTTTAGTGCATATCAGAATATGATGGTATCCAGATCGGAGATCTAATTTAGTGAAGACTCGGGCTCCTTTTAATTTGTCCAAGAGTTCATCTACGAATGAGATAAGATATTTATCCTTGACGATGATGGCGTTTAGAGCTCAGTAGTCAATGCACATCCACCACATACCATCTTTCTTGAGCACTAGCAACACCGGTGAGGAGTAATGGCTGCAGCTCGATTGAATCACCCCGGTGTCAAGTATCTCTTTAACAATGTTCTCAATCTCATCCTTCTGCAAGTGAGGATAGTGGTACGGTCATAAATTTACTAGAGATTTGCCTGGTAAAATAGGAATGCGATGGTCATGCGACCGGATAGGGGGTAGCTCCTATGGCTCCAAGAAAACATCCGTGAATTCATTCAGGCAAAGGGCAAGCTTAGGATCTGAGTTTTATACGTTCTCCCCTGTAGATGGCTGTTAATTATGCATCAATAATCTACCATGTGCTTTATACGAAACTTTCTCCATTTGTTGCGATGAAACGATGGAAATTTGGCTCCCGCACTTGCCTCGTAACGTGAACTGTCTCCCTTTACAATAAAATTTCATGATTAATTTAGAAAAATCCCAAGAGATATCACCTAGTGTTATGAGCCATTTAATCCTGAGTATGGCTTCATAATAATTGAAGGGTATGAGGAAGAAATTAGCTACCACTTCCTGGTCTTGGAGGAGTAGTTTCACCCGCGAGCACCGTAGGTTGCAATTAAAGATTCGGTTGTCGGTGACCTTTACGTCAAACTTGTTGTGACCTTCAATTTGAAGCGCCAAACATGCAACAACCTTAGTGTTGAGGAAGTTATTGATGCTACCCATGTCAATAAGAACGGTGATGAGTTGCTATTTTAGAAGTCCTCCAGCTTTCATCATTTGTGGGTTGGAATAGCTGGCCAATGTGTGCACTACGTAGTTGGCGAGTTGGGACTCTTCCTCCATGGATTCTTTTTTAGGTTCAAGGGCTTCTTCAGATGTTTCATTGTCCTCATCCTCTGCTAGTTCAATTACGAGGAGCCGATCCTTTTTACAGTGATGTTCGTGTCTCCATGGTTTGTTGCAATGCCAACACAACTCCTTAGCCGATCGTTCGCGAAGCTCATCTCTTGTCTAATTTTTTAGTGCAGGGGCTTGGATGACAGTAGAGAGGATAGTAGGCCTTGGCATGGCTGGTCAGGGAGTGACCCTTGTCCTTCGTACCTCATGGTTCAATTGTTCTTCCTGGATATGCACGAAGGAAATCGCCGCCATAAGAGTGTACGATTGCGTTGTCTTTACTTCTCCTAAGATCTCCAGCTTTAGGCCCTCAATAAAAGTGCCTAAAAGTTATTTTTTAGACTAATTCTTAGTTTGGTTAGATAAACGTATAAACCTTATTTAGTATTCTTGTATTGTAGAGGTTTGACTAATCTTTGCCAATTGTCCATCGATGTTATTAAAATTGATTGGTGCGAAGTGGTCTAGTAGTCCATCTTTGAATTGCTGCCAAGAGATTCCTTCGTGGGTGTGCTTAAACTAATTAAATCACTGAATAGCATCTCCCTCAAGGTGGATGACAGCAATCTCCACCCGTGTGGTGTCGACGGTTTGGTAGAACTGAAAATAGTGCTCCATGTGTGAGATCCACTCGATCGGGTCTCCTTCTTCCCATCTAGGGAAGTCAACCTTCATACATGGATTATTAAGATCAGAGGTGATGTGGCCATGTTCTTGAGGATCATCTCGCCGATCTGAAGTTTTTTCATGTTATGATTTCCTCGGGTTCGACAGTTGGCCAATGCTGAATTCAGCGAAATTGGATTGCATCTTCTCTTCCATGCGGTTTCCAAAGGCTTCAAGCTTTACATCGATAGCCTTCTCTGATGCCATAGTATATATCTCAAGATCTATAATATTGAGATCTTTTTTTCTATTATCGGGTTAATGGCATGGAAATTTTGGAGAAGGGGTGGCTAGTTGGAAGGTGGATCTGTTTTGGTGAAAGTAGACTGCGGCTTAGGGTAGATTTGGGGCTATAGTTTTGTGGAGTTTAGGTAGAAAATTGGTATAGTTTTAGGGCTATGATGATAGTAGATGAAGGTTAGGAAAATAGATTTTAGATCTGGGATAGATGGCAGGAAAAGTATGTGTCTCGATAAGTAAAGTTTTCTAAAAAGTTAAGTGGATCGATAAGGAAGTAGGCTGATTTAGGTGGCTGATTTGGGAGCTGTTTGGATTTAGTTTAGGATAATATTTGGAAAGGTTTTTAGTAAGGATGGTAGGGTTTGGTGATGAGGAAAGGAGAGTCTAAAATCTCACAAAAAATAGCACTCAAATATGATAGAATTCGGTGAAAAGAAGTGCTGCGATGTGCTGTCCTACTGAACCAGTTTTTACATTAAAGAAATGATGATTTCTCAACATAAATTCCAAAAGAGAGTTTAAGAAAATTATGTAAAAACCCTTGTTTTAGATTTTGCCAATACTAGTAGGAATTTTGACAAAATTTTGGCAGCATAACGATAGGAAAATAGGGTAAATCATGCAAGGCTGATTCCTTCATCGTAAAATTCAAGAACTGCATGATGGTGAAAGATCATACAAGAAAACTGATTCTAGAAGGTTTTTTCATAAAATCAAATCTAGATAAAAGCCAACTTGATCTTGAGAATTGTGTAAAGATTTCAGCTAAAAAGGATGAACAAAAGTTTGGTTTCAAGAAGCCAATCGACGGAAGACAGATTCTACATTATAAAATTTTAGTATTGTGCAATGAAGAATCGCAGTGCTATAAGTCCAGATCCAAAAGGAGTATTTTCATAAGATTAGTCTTAGATGAAAGCTAAGATGACCTATGAAATTATATAAAAATTTCAGCCAAAAAGGATAATTAAAAGTTTAGTTTCAAGAAGCAATAATTGGCTGAAAATTTCTGCAGTATTTCGCCTTCACAACGATGAAAACGTTTACGATGGTAAAAAATTACAGCAAGAAAACTTTAAAAAACTTCTTCCATATATAATATGAAGGATCTTATAGTATTGAAGAGGAGTGGGTTATAAAAATATACTAGAATTCTAGATCAAATATAGGGGCACCGACAGATTGATTTGATCTATGACAGGGGTAGAAGGTGGAGGCGCGTGTAGCAGCAATTATTGGAATTGCTTGGGAAGGTGGAGGCATGGATGACGGCTATTGGGGCAGTAAGATTTCTACTATGATACCAGATGATAAGACCCCAGAAGGAGCCGTATAAATTTTAATCCTTGAGGGGGATCAACCCTTAGAACACTATAGGGGTTCCTCCCTCCTAGACTCGGCACAAAGGATGAATTGAAGATGATAATTGCTTTATTAAACGAGGAGGGCAGCTACATCTTAAATAGGGATCAAAGACCTAGCCTAAGGGGGCACTTGTCTAAGTCGAATTATCCTTTTGCCCCTCCTATAGCCATCCTGCCTTAATAGGAACAAGGGGTAGCTAGGTTGGCTCTATAGCTGACCTAAGGAGGGGGAAACCCAGGCCGACTTGCCTAGTAAGGGGGGCGATGACTACTAAGCCGTAAGGGATAATCTAAACCCTAGCCATATTCCTTTATAAGATAGGAGTGGCTTTATTACAATCTAACAGGGTTTTTATTGACTAGTATTAAGATGATTAGGACTCAACCCTACTAGAGTCCTATCAGGTTCTAACACTTGGTATCAGAGCAACATTCTTAGCATCTCCCTACCCTTCCACAGCCATCAATTAGCCTCCTATAGCCATCCAAAGTAATTCCCACAATTGCTTGAAGATCATCTACCAAATTCCACCGTGATCTCTATTACCGTAGATCATCCTTTGATCTCCCTATGAATTGCAATAGGTTCTAGTTTCCTATATTACTAATACTGCAATTTAGTTATCCCTATTCAAAAAATCCAAAAAATTCACTCCTATTTGCTGCATAAACTTTTTATCGAAAAGTTTCCATCTTTTTGATGAAAGTTACACTGTGGAATTCCACCCGCACACCCTTGACTGTTTGATTTGCTGCTGCATTTTAACTGATCCAATCTCTACAAAATTTTTATGATGGCTTTAGCACTTCCAATCTTTGGATTTCCTTTTGGTTTTGTTGAAAAATTCTCATCATAAACTACTGATCTTTTATGACCAAGCTGCCACACTTTAGATGTAAAAATCTGTTATAGTACCTTCCTGTGATATTTGATTTTACCAAAACTTTTGCTGCCATTTTCTTCCATGAATTTTTTGTTAAAATTATCTTTCCCTTACCAGTAGATTCTCCTTGAGTTTTACTCAAATCATTGTTTTAAACTATTGGAAAAAAATCTTGTCTATACTACTGAAATCTTTTTGTAAAAAAATTTTTCTACAGTACCTTCTCGTATTCCTTAATCTTGCTGAAACTTTTGCTGTTGATTTCTTCCATAAATTTTTTGATAATATTATCTTTCCCTTGCCAGTAAATTTTCATTGAGTTTTACTTAATTTCTTGTTATGAACTACTGCAAAATTTTTTGAATATACTACTGAAATCTTTCACCGAAAAAATTCTATAGCAACACCTTCTTGCAATCTTTGATTTTGCTAAAACTTTTGCTATCATTTCTTTCCATAAAATTTTTGACAACATTATCTCTCCCTTTCTAGTAGATTCCCCTTAAGTTTCACTTAAATTTTTATTAAAAATTTTTGGAAAAAATTATAACTTCACTATTGGAATTTTTTCGACGAAAAATCTACTATTGCACCTTTGTCTTTCTTCTTCTTCTTAACTCACCGAAACCCAACCATCTTGCTGCCACCCCCAAGATGTCTTTAGGGCATCCTTTTAGCCTTAAGATTCAACCATCATAACCCTTAGTCGGCTAAATTATAATAAAGCCACTCCTATCTTATAAAGGAGTATGACTAGGGTTTAGATTAACCCTTAGTCGGCTATAGAGCTAACCTAGTTGCCCCCTATTCCTATTAAGGTAGGTTGGCTATAGGAGGGGCAAAGGGATAATTTTACCTAGGTAAGCACCCCCCTTAGGCTTTTGATCCCTATATAATGATGTAGCCACCCCCTCTCTTGAATCAAGCAATTATTAATTTTATTTCAGCCTTATATCAAATCTAGGAGGGAGAAACCCTTATAACGTTCTAAGGGTTGATCCCCCTCAAGAGTCAAAATCTATAGAGCTCCTTCTGGGGTCTTATCACCTACCTTTTTAGCCAAACCTCCTTACTGATCCACCTACCTTTTTAGCCACCTTTGCTCTGAAATCTCTCATCCCAATCAGCCCCAAAAGCCCATAAAACTGATAGAACCCCAAAAGGAGCTCTATAAATTTTGACCCTTGAGGGGGATCAACCATTTGAATGCTGTAGGGGTTCCTCCCTCCTAGACTCAGCACAAGAATGAAATAAAATTTATGATTGCTTAATTCAAGAGGGCAGTAGCTACATCTTTAAATAGGGATCAAAACCCTAGCCTAAGGGGTTGCTTACCTAAGTAAAATTATCCCTTTGCCCCTCATATAGCCGACCTGCCTTAATAGGAACAAGGGGAGGCTATGTTGGCTCTATAGCTAACTTAAGCAGGAGGAAACCCTAACCGACCAATCCAGTAAGGGGGGTAGCGGCCACTATGCCCTAAGTGCTAATCTAAACCATAACCATACTCCTTTATAAGATAGGAGTGACTTTATTACAATATAGCAGAGTTTTATTGACTACTTCTAGGGAGATTAGAACTCAACCCTGCTGGAGTCTTAGCAAACCGGCCTGTTAAAATCAGCCTTGTCCTCCAGGCTGAAGTTCTATGAAGGAACCGGGTCTTCAACTCCTCATCATCTTGGTGTTAGTTGGAAGAACTTAAGTTGAGTCATTATCTTTAAATGACCATTTGAGGTGAGATACCCGGAGGATCAATTGTAATTTTGATCTGGTGCACGGATTTGACCTCTATGTTAGGGCCCCAATGTGATCTCCAATTTTACAAGGCTTAAAGAAATAGGGAGGTCACTTCATTAATGCTCGAGTTACTACTAATTGGGCTGGAGGTGTAGGAAAACTCGATCTTTAATTTCTTGTCCATTTTGAAGTTTATTGGGATGTCGTTTCTTCTTTGCATGTGTTACCATATGGTTAAACTTTAGTAATAGCTAATCTTTCTTCTGGGATAGTGACTTTCCTCTGATATGGTTTAGAAATCTAGAGCCCTGCTGAAGGTGAAGAGTGCAACTCATGCAAAATAATCTGGATGCAAGGGGAAGAAGGAACAGACACAATTCAGCTTTTGTAGCGTAGGTTCTTTAAATCTCGAGTGTAGTGGCCCATGGAACTCGGATCATTCTTCAATTTTTCTATAATGGATCGAGCTTCTGTATCATTATTCCATTCCTCCCTAATATTGTCGAGGAAGACGGTAGAGGGAAGGGAGATGACTGAAATTTTGGCTTGTCCTGGTAGCCGAGATAGGGCATTTGTAATAATATTCTCTTTTCCATTTAAGTAATTTCATAATCAAGGCCAAGGAGTTTAGTTACCCATCATTGCTACTCCAGGAAGGATATTTTCTACTCCAAAAAATATTTAAGGCTTCGGTGGTTAGTCTTAATCTGGAAGCACCGGTCGATCAGGTAGGGTCTCCACTTTGTGACTGTATGTACTCCACTTTGTGATTGTATGTACGATGGCAAGCATTTCTTTATCATACATGGATATTTTAAGATATGAGAGAGAAAAGCTTTGCTAGTGTAGGCAAGGGGTCGGCCATCTTGTATAAGAATAGCCTCAATTCTAACTTCGGACGTGTCGACCTCAATCACGAAAGTTCGACTGAAATCGGGTAGTGCTAGGACCGGTTCATCATCATGGCGACCTTGAGTCTTTCAAAGGCTGTAGAGGCTTGATCCGACCACAAAAAGGAGTCCTTCTTGAGTAGGGATGTGAGTGGGGCACTGATCTTGCCATAATCTCTCACAAACTTCCGGTAGTAGCTCGTGAGTCCAAGGAAGCCGCGTAGTGATTTTATGTTTGTAGGTCTCAGCCATCCTTGCATTGCCTCGATCTTTGTCGAGTCTATCGCCACTCCATCCTTTGATATAATGTGCCCTAGATACTCCACTTTATGATGTAAGAAGCTGTACTTTGACTGTTTAACATAAAGAGTATTCTCTCGACGAACTATTGAATAGTTTGTAAGTGCTCAAAATGTATATCAAATGTAGGGCTATAAATGAGAATATCATCAAAGAATACAAATATGAACTTACATAGAAACCTTCGGAAGATGACATTCATCAAGCTTTGAAAGGTAGACAGAGCATTTGTAAGTTAGATAAGGCATTGCTAAAAACTTGTAGCTATTATGCATGTAGAATATAGTTTTCATAATATCTTTAGTGCATACTCGAATCTGATGGTATCCGGATCGGAGATCTAAGTTAGTGAAAACTCGGGCTCCTTTTAATTCATCCAAGAATTCATCTACGATTGGAATAGGATATTTGTCCTTGATGGTGTGGCGTTTAGAGCCCGATAGTCAACGCACATTCGCCACTAGCAACACCCGCGAGCACCGTTGGTCGTAATTGAGGATTCGACCGTTGGTGACCATTATGTCGAACTTACTGTAACCTTCAATCTGTAGCACAAAATATGCAGCAACCTTACTATTGAGGAAGTTATTTGTACTACCTGTGTCAATGAGAACGGTGATGGGTTGCTATTTTAGAAGTCCTCCAACTTTCATCGTCTGCGGGTTGGAGTAGCCGGCTAATGCGTGCACTGCGTAGTCCGCCGGTTGGGACTCTTCCTCCATGGCTTCTTCTTCGGGTTCAAGGGCTTCTTTAGATGGTTCATTATCCTCATCCTTCACTAGTTCAATCACAAGGAGCCAGCCCTTTTTGTAGCGATGTTCTCGGCTCCATTGTTCATCACAGTGCCAACACAATCCTTTGGCCGATCATTCACGAAGCTTATCCCTCGTCAATTTTTGGTGCTAGTGCTCGGATGGCAATAGAGGGGGCTATACGTCTCGGCATGGCTGGTCGGAGAGTGACCCTTGTCCTTCGTGACTCTTGGTTCAATCGCTCTTCTTGAATATGCATGAAGGAAATCGCTGCCATAAGAGTGTATAGTTGCCGCGCCTTTACTTCTCCCCGACTCTCCGGCTTTAGGCCCTCGATAAAAGTCCCTAAAAGTTATTTTTTAGACCAATTTATAATTTGATTAGATAAATGTACAAATCTTATTTGGTATTCTTGTATTATGGAGGTTTGATGAATCTTTGCCAATTGTCCATCGATATTTTTGAAATCGATTGGTCTGAAGTAGTTTAGTAGTCCTTTCTTGAATCGCTTCCAAGAAAGTCTTCCATGGGTGTACTCAAACCAATTAAACTACTGAATAGCATCTCTATCGAGGTGGATGGCAGCAATCTCCACTCGTGTGGCGTCGACAGTTTGGTAGAATCGAAAATAGCACTTCGCGCATGAGATCCACCCGATCGAGTCTCCTTCTTCCCACCTAGGGAAGTCAACTTGAGGATCGTCTCATTGATCTGATATTTCTCCTTGCTTTGATTTCCGTGGGCTCGACGGTCTGCCAATGCTAAATTCGGTGAAAAGGGATCGCAACTTCTCTTCCATGTGGTTTTCAAAGGCTTCAAGCTTTTCATCGATAGTCTCCTCTAATACCATAGTATAGGCCTTTTGATCTATAATATTGAGGTCTTTTTTTTGTTGTTGGGTTAGTGGCATAAGAATTTTGGAGAAGGGAGTGGCCGGTTGGATGGTGAATCAGTTTGGATGGGAGTAGGCTATGGTTTAGGGATGAGTTGGGTGGCTATTTGGGTTCAGTTTAGGGTAAGGTTTGGGAGGGTTTTTGATGAGGATGGTAGGGTTTAGAAAAGAGAAAAAGAAAGTTTGAAATCCTACAAAAAATAGCACTCAAATCTGATAGAATTTGATGAAAAAAAGTGCTGCGATACGTTATGTTGTCCCACTGAACAGATTTTACATCAGAGAAATGATAACTTCTCGACATAAATTCCAAAGGAAAGTTTAAGAAAATTATATAGAACAACTTGTTTCAGATGTTTTTAATACCAGTGAAAAGTTTGACAAAATTTTGGCAGCATAATAGTAGGGAAATAGGGCAAAAGACGAAAGACAGATCGATCAATGTAAAATTCTAGCACTATATGATGGTGAAAGATTGCACAAGAAAACCGGTTCTAGAAGGAGTTTTTTCCAGAAATCAATCCCAAATGAAAGCCAATTTGATCTTTAGAATTGTGTAAAAATTTTGGCTAGAAAGGAGAAGAAATAAACCAGTTTCAAGAGGCAAAAATGTGACTAAAAATTTCTATAGTGTTTCACCTTCGCAATAATGATAACATTTACGAAAAATAAAATTTGCAGTGGATAAAATTTGAGAAAAATCTTTAACATGTAAAGTAAGGAATCTTACAATATTGAAGAGGCATGGATGATAAAAAATATCAGATTTCTAGATCACACAGGGGGCGATAGCAGATAGATAGATCTGCGGCTTGGTGGGCGACAATGGATGGAGGCGACGTCAAAAGCAATTATAGGAATTGTTTGGAAGATGGAGGTGTGGATGATGGCTACATGATAGTAGGAATTCAGCTCTAATACTAGATAGAACCCTATAAGGAGCTCTATAGATTTTGACCCTTGAGGGGGATCAACCCTTGGAACGCTATAGGGGTTCCTCCCTCCTAGACTTAGCACAAGGCCGAAATAAAATTGATGATTGCTTGATTCAATAGAGGGGACATCTTTAAATAGAGATCAAAACCCTAGCCGAAGGGGTTGCTTGCATAAGTAAAATTATCTCTTTGCCCCTCCTATAGCCGACCTACCTTAATAGGAACATGGGACGACTAAGTTAGCTCTATAGCTGACCTAAGCAGGGGGAAACCCTAGTTGACCAACCTAGTAAGGGCAGCGACGACCATTAAGGCTTAAGGGCTAATACAAACCCTAGTTATACTCCTTTATAAGATAGGAGTGGCTTTATTATAATCTAGTAGAGTTTTATTAACTTTTTTTAGGGAGATTAGGACTCAACCCTGCCGGAGTCCTATAAAAAATCGTAACCCAAACCACATCTAAAACAACAACCTATTAAGCCTAAAATCACAGCCTTCTACAACCATCACTTATTCATAACATACCCCCACCAATCTCTATCAAGCCTCCACTGCCATCTAACTTAGATCTGAAACATTTTTTCTAACCTTCATCCACTACTTTCACAACCCTAAAACTCCACCAAATCACAGCCCCAAACTGCATCCAAAATAGCCACAAAACAAGCCCCAAAAACTGTAGCCTTCCACCTTCGGTCCACCCACCTTTCAGCCACCCAATCTCTCTTATCCCTTCAACTATAGCATGCATCTCTCACTGCACAACACTGCTAGCAACGATGTCTCACTGCCATCATCCAGTAGTGATCCTTTGCAGCAAAAAGCTACAAACAGTGATCTTTTGCTGCAATCGGTCTATATCATAGCCTACAACAATCTTTCATTGCCAACTATCTTGATCGCGGCCAGCATCAAAGTGAACACGACCAATAGTAGTCTCTCACTCTATACCGTTGCTGCTCTCCTCGCAACAGCCATACACACCGCTGCCCCGTCTTCCTCCTATTGTAGCCGCACCCTTACTGCAACCAACGCCACCTACAGCCATGAGGTTGCAGTGCAGCCATAGCCGACATTGTTGTTGGTATCTTCTTCCTCCACTATCACTACTACCTCCCGATTCAAACCTCTCGGCTATTATCTTCCGATAGATATTAGCTACTTGAAAAAATCGCAGCCTCGATGACATTGCAGCATCACCGTAGAATCGTAGTCAACGTTACTGCTACTATCTTCTTCCTCCACCATTGCTGCTACCCTTAGCTGCCATCCTTCGCTTGGAGACTTCACCACCACAGTCCTGACATTGATTCCATTCACTGCCTTTAACCTGAAAATTGTAGGTACACTTTTCAGTCGATTTATTTGATAGGTTGGAGATCCTTATGTCATTACATCGATGATCTTATTCAAAGCCAAATTGGAGACTTTTGAGAAGCATATGGATGCTAAATTATGTGCTCTCTTTGAGGAGTTTAGATTGGTCTGATCACCGAGCCCAAGAAGATCACAACATGGAGCAAATTCTAATTACAAAAAGAACCCACTAGAGATACGAAACGAAGTTAAGACACAACAGCCCTACAACTCACCAACATTGATCTCCTTTGCACAACCTCAAGAAGGGCACCTCAATCAAGATGCTCAGAGTATTAGAGCCACATCCCAACCAAAAGCATATAAACCTTTAGCACCAATCAATTACCAAAACCTTGACAAAGAACTAGTGGAGATCTATCAAACCTCCACTATACACGAGTACCAAAATAGGTTTGAAAGGTTATCTAACCAAACTTATGATTGGTCTGAAAAGCAGATGTTGAGGACTTTTATTGAGGGTTTGAAGTAGAAGATTCAGGAAGAAGTTAAAACATGATAGTCGTACACACTTAAGGCAGTCATCTCCTTCACGCAACATCAAGAGGAGCAATTGAACTATGAAGCCCAGAGAACTAGGGTCGCTCCCCAACTAGTAGCACCAAAGCTTTCACCTCCTCCTATTGTCAGCTGACCCCCTCAGCCAAAGAAATTAACAAGAGAAGACTTTCATGACAGATCGGCAAAGGGCATATGTGGGAATTATGATAAACTATGGAGCCTAGAACATAAATATAAAAAGGAGACAACTAATGATTGCACCCACCGAAGAATCCAAATTTGAAGATATGACTCTCGAGCCCAAGAAGAAGGATACACCACAATCGGCCACCTACATGGTCCCTACCTTAGCCTGCTACACCAACCTATAAAAATTGAAGATCGAAGGGTTTCTCGAGCAATAGTCCGTCATCATCCTCATTGACGCTGGGAGCACACATAACTTCATGAGCAGTAAGGTTGTTGCCTACTTAATGCTCTAAAAAGAAGATTATAGTGAGTTTGAAGTCAAGGTAGCTAATGGCCAAATTATGAAGTACAACCAGCAGTGCCCGCAGGTAAAACTGATTTTACAGGAGTAAGACATAGTTGTTGATGTTTCCTCCTCCCTCTTAATGGTTTTGATATAATGCTCGAATTGATTAGTTTTCCATGATTGGAGATATTTTTTGGAATTTTTCAAAGCTAACTATGAAATTTTTTTGAAATGGAAAATAGGTGGTTCTACGAGGGAGCCTAGCGACTACAACCACAACACAACACTTGGAGGGGATATCAAAAGAAGAATCTAGTGGTTTCCTAATTCAAATTTATGAGTTTCATGAGATTAAAGATAAGAATCCTCTCCCATAGTTTGCTGAAATTTTAGGCGTCTCCACCAAACTGAGCCGACTACCTCCTCTGAAGCTTTTCAACCCCCCTATGTTGAATTGGCCGAAACTTCTACCAATTGTTGCTCGGCCAGATTGCTTCCTTCAACCTCAGAAGGTCAAAGATAAAAGGGTCACCCGAGAGATGACAGAGACAGATTGTTCGGTTGTGCTTATTTCCTGCTACGACATATCCCTATATCATTTTCCCCGGAGATAAGCTACTTCTAAAGTGTTATATCCCGCCGAACTCACTATGGTTGTTGATGCAGCACTATCAGATCTTAGGTGACTTCCACGACTTCCCCAAGGATCAAACTATAATGCTCATAGACCTCCTTGATGATGACCTTCGATCTACTGCCCAAGATGGCAAAAAGATTGAGCCCCTCCAATGGAAAAATCAGAATAAGATGAGGATTATTCGTAGATCTCAACAAAACATCATCCCTTTCACTGTGAAGAAAGATGCACCACCTTGTCCGAGTGGAACTATAGCCCTCACGACCACGATGTTGTCCCCACCAAGTCGTGGCTAGATGTTTATGATTAGAGCAGACACATTTAGAGTTGGGATCGGTATCACCCCTATGCAAGATGGTCGACACCTAATCACACTGAGGTTTCTCCTACACTCCACACGAGGTTTTTAAAGGGGATACTCATTGCTACTAAATTTAAAATTTGGCTGGATACAGGTCCATGGCACGAAAGAGGAGTAAGCCCAAAAGAATTACAATCAATGCTCATGCCAGGTTGGGCTCTTATCATCCTGAACCATACCAGAGGGCAGCAACTATTCCAAAAGAAAGATTAGCCATTACTAAAGATTAACTACATGGCAGCACATGCAAAGAAGAAATGGCTTCTCGATAAACTATAGAATAGATGAAAAATTGAAGATTAAGTTTTCCTACACCTCCAGCCCGACCAGTAGGAAACTCGAGCCTTAAGGAACTGGTCTCCCTATTTCTTTAGGCCTTGCAAAATTGGAGATCACATTGGGGCTCTAACTTGGAGATCAGATCCAAGCACCAGATTAAGATTACAATTGATCCTCCGGGTATCCCAACTCGAATGGAGATTTAAAGAAGACAACCCAAATCCTTCTAACCGACACCCAAGTTGATGAGGAGGCCAAAGTTCAGTTAATAATAGCAGGAGCCCAAATCCTGCTATTTGGGATGGCTCCAGATTTTGGAAATAGGTTATGATGGCTGTATCTTAAGGCTAAAGGGGTAGCTTAGAGTTGTTGATGGCAACAACCGGTTTGGTACGGATTAGTAGTCAAAAGGGTGATGGATCAAGGTTGCGATTTTATGGTGTTGTTTGGGCTGTGATTCTTTTCGGGGCTGTTAGGGTTAGCTATGGATATACCACCTTTTCATATATTATATATCAAGTTTGACGTTTGAGAAATTGAAAAACAAGAGGGTACTTTCATTACATAGTTATCCCTCTTTAAAAATTTATCTACAGCTTTACATGATACAAAGGATATACATGTGCAACAAGAACATATTCTCTAACATAGATAGCCCAAAATCCTCTTATAGTTCCATTGCTCTAACCTGAAGAGGTTTAAATAACAATAGAATGAGCTATGAAGCTCAGCAAGTGTCAAACAGGTCTAAGGCAAGAAATGGTAGATATAAATTGAACTTGATATCAAAATGCATGACAAGGAATATAAAAGTTTTTTAAATATAACAATCAAATTAAATTCAAAACCTCAAGGAGCATCTCGTTCATTGCATACTTTAATCCATAACAAATTAGGAAAAGTAATTGGAGCGTATATGGCAAACGGAAGCATTTCAGAATGTATCAATGACATATGAAGTTTAGGAACATATCAATAATATAGGAAACATTTTTTTTTTGAAATATGTCAAGTGAATCACATCTGAAGTTGAATGTAATTTTTATTTCTATCCAAAGTATAATAGAATACACATAAGCCATACTTTGGATAACATAATCAAACAAACATAAAGGGTGAAGTGAGACCATAAACATAATATGGAACATTCATAGTATCCCATGTCTGGGAGCTCCATCCACCCACGTCGGAGTGAAGTTATAGGGGTTGGCAGAGCAAAGTTGGCTCTAGTATAACTCCCTTTACCATTTTTGACAAAGGTTCACATTATCCCATAAACACCAGAGTACAAAATGACATGAACAAAGAAATTGATATGCATTGGAAGCACATACGGAACAATCAATCATACATACACCATACAGAATAATAATGAGATAAAATCAATTAATACTTAACACATGTTGATGTGTAAGGAAATTAAGGGCAATATCATCAAAGAATTCAGTTTTAAAATGGATAAGTAAGTAGAGGTAAAATTAATACAATTCCCTATTTTGACAAAATTCGAAAGGACAATGTGTAAATTTATTTTGATGATCAAACATACTCTAAATTTAATAAAAAAATAAGTTTTGAAAAGATAAATTAATCTAGTTTTAAATAAAATATTTTCATATAAATTAGAAACCTTTACAAAAAGTTATAGATGATTTAGCAACCAAAGGTCAGGAAATAAGATCCTTGTTTTATAGAATCCATAAGGTCTAACGAAATATAAATTTTGATAGTCATTTGGTCTCCAAATCTTTCAATTCTAGTATCAAATAAAATATGTATGAGTTTATTTTCTAACAAATCTAATATTCCATACATCAAATACTCCAACAAAAAGATATAGATAATATAGTGAAGAATGATCAGGAGGTACCAACTCGTGTTTTAGATTTCGTATGCTTAATTAAAATAAATGTTTGGGCTAGCAAATGAACTCTAAATTTTTCAAACTTTATTTTAAAAGAAAGATATATGAATCTATTTTTTATAAAGCTAAGTTTTATCCAAATTAGAGGTCTATATTAAAAATTACAGGAAGAATAAGATAAATAGGTTATAAGCTTAACAATATTACAGATTTATATTTAGCAACCAAGCAAGGGAGATTTCAGATTTGTTTCTAAATTTTTTCTTAAAATCAAAAGCAAAAATAAGAATAAATTTTAGTATAAGAACGATAGAGAATACTTGTCTTTATACTTTCAAACCAGAAAGTGGATTTAAATAAGAAGCCCTAACTCCCTTCTTATTTCTTCCCCTCTTCCTTCTCTTCTCCTTCTCCTTCTTTCTCTCTTTTCTTTTATTTTTCTCCTACTCTTCTGCTTACTCAACTTTCCTTAATGGAGAAGTAATAGAGGATATATTTTTGTACGTTAGTCCTTGTATTTTTAATATTTATGATTAGGTCCTTCAACTTTTACAAATAAGTCCATAAATTTTATAACTAAGTCTTACAACACCCAAAAACATATTTCTTACCTTCAAATAAATTATTAATTTATATATGAGGGATATTACAAGTGTGCTCAAACCAATTAAACCATTGAATAATATCTCTCTCGAGGTGGATGGTAGCAATCTTCACTCGTGTGGCATCGGTAGCTCGGTAGAACCGAAAATAGTATTGCTTGCATGAGATCCACCTGATCGGGTCTCCTTCTTCCCATCTTGGGAAGTCAACCTTCATGCGTGGATTGTTAGGATCATAGGTGATGTGTCCATGCTCTTGAGGATCGGCTCGCCGATCTGAAGTCTTTTCAAGGTGTGACTTCCTCAGGCTTGATGGTCGGCCTACGCTGAATTCGGTGAATAAGGATCGCATCTTCTCCTCCATGGGACTTTCAAAGGTTTCAAACTTAGCGTCGATGGCCTCCTCTGATGCCATGGTGTATGCCATCTATATCGATGCTAGCATTACCTGAACGTGACAATGTGTTCGTAATTGGAGCAGACACATCCAGAGTTGGGATTGTTGGGAAACCTTAGCGGGTGCATCACATGTGTAGCGAAAATCAAAATAAAATATTGGTTTCTTATGCAGATCAAATCATCATGCAAAAGATTCAGATCATGAGAAAAATGTAAAAACTGATAAAATCATGATGTGTGAGAGATCGTATATCCTTGTATTCCAAATCCGAATGGAGAAGATGAAGGTGGTCAAGCGTCCTCCTCTCTAGCAGTATCCACACGATGGATCTCTACAGCGAAACTCCTCCAATTTGATCTTGCAACTCTTGCACTGAGGGAGGGAGGAGAATAGGAGGTGGTGGCTAAAGCTATAACCTATCAACCATGAGTCTCCCCTCCTATTTATAGAGAGCCACCAAAAAACCCTAGGGCTCCTACCTTAGTGGGTATTAGATCTCTATCCAGTTAGCTGCTAACCTTATATTATTAGATTTCTATCCAATAATCTCCTTAGGCCTCTAATTGGGCCTTAATCAAGGAGCCCATCAGCATAGGGTCTCATCTAATGAGAATAGGGGCTAATTGGATCTCCATCTAATTCTCTATTCACTGAAGCATCTACCATATTGTCACAGACTTAGCTAAAATTTGCCTAAGCCGTGCGGTACCCTCGCGGCACTCCCGAAGACTTAGCTGAAATTGCCTAAGTCATAGAGCAACCTTGCTCACTATTCCGGACTTAGCTGGGATTGCCTAAGTCATGAAACGCCCAACGCATTATCTGTCCGCAAAGGGTCAGCCCTCTTACAACCTCTTAAGGTCCCGTAGGACCCACAGAGAAGGAGTGGATTAATTCAGAAGTGAGCGACGGACACGTCCCGGCGTCTCGCAAAGCGGAAAGCTATACAAGCAATTTATCGAACACCTTGAGTGCAGCAAAGAAAAGAGAGAAAGAGAGTGAAATAGGACTTTGGAGGGTTATAGGAATGGTCGCAAGTCCACAAACGACGGTTCCCAAGGTATCGGACGCAAGACAAGTTCAATTGCTGATGAATGCCTACGCCCGACATATACACGGAACCCCATCCAGCCCGGTGCCACCGGGGTTCCAAGGTGCTGAAATGGCTGACATTTCGCACCGCTCAGAAAGGTTGCCGCGGCACATGAAAAAGACCCAAAAATAGGGTTGTTTTGGGCTGTTTTAGCTCAGCGATGATCGCTGACCTTCTACACTACTTTCACTCACATTTCTTAGGTAAAAACACATAAACTCAAGGCAAAATAAGCTGCCAAACATATGTACAAGTAAGAAAAAGTGACGAATGGTTCCAAGAGCAAAGGCATTACGGTTGAGTGATGACCGTTCGTGACATTCTCCCCACTTAAAGCGCCCTCGTCGACGCTTGTTGGTAGGCTTTGATGCGAGCTTCTTCATGTCGTAGGGCGTCTTTTGGCTCCCAACTGGCTTCTGTTTGAGGAAGCTTTTGCCACTTTACTAAGTACTCTATTTGCTGCGCTCCATTGGGTAGCTTTATTTTACGATCCGCTAGAATAGTTTCAACTTGCTTCTCGTAAGAGGCTTTGGTGGGGGGTAGTCGAGTTAGAACATTTCGGGAATCATCTCGCGGATCTGAGTGGTAGGCTTTCAAGTTGCTCGCATGGAAGACATTGTGAATTCTGAACTATGGTGGCCGTTGCAACTTGTATGAGACATTGCCTACTCTGCTGATGATTGGGAAAGGCCCTTCATACTTGCGTACCAATCCTTTGTGTACTTTGTGTCTAAATAATTGGAGTGATGCTGGTTGGAGCTTCACCAACACCATGTCACCAACTTTAAATTCTTGTGGTCGCCTTCCCAAGTCTGCCCACTTCTTCATCTGTTTGGCCGCCTTCTCCAAGTAAGCCCGCGCAATATCTGCATTACGATGTCATTCCCTTGCAAAGTGATAGGTTGATGGGCTACTCCCTGTATAACCAATAACCAGGGTATGAGGAGTTGATGGCTGTTATCCCGTAATAATCTCAAATGGACTCTTGTTGGATGCAGAGCTCCGCTGCAAGTTATAGGAGAACTGGGCTATGTCCAACAGCTTCACCCAATCTCGTTGGTTGGCACTCACGTAGTGCCGAAGATATTGCTCCAAGAGCGAGTTAATTCTCTCTGTTTGGCCATCCGTTTGAGGGTGGAGGCTTGTGGAGAAGTATAATTTAGACCCCAACAACTTGAACAACTCAGTCCAGAATCGTCCCAAGAACCGAGAATCCCGATCACTAATGATGTTGTGTGGGACTCCGCAATACTTAACCATATTCTTCATCATCAACTTAGCCGCCTCCTCTGTTGAGCAATGTAGGGGTGCAGCAATGAATGTTGCATACTACAAAAATCGGTCAACTACCACGAGTATCGATCCAAGTCCCCCTACTGGGGGCAAGCTTGATATGAAGTCTAAAGAAATGTTCTCCCATGGCCTTTCTGGTACGGGCAGCGGCTCCAAAAGTCCCACTGGCTTCTGCTGCTCTATCTTGTCCTGTTGACAAGTAAGGCATGTTCGAACATATTCCTCCACATCTGTCCCCATCTTCGGCCAATAGAAGGCCCTCTCCACGAGAGCCATTGTTCGGTGGATACCCGGATGTCCAGCCCAAAGGGAATCGTGACACTCTTTCAAGAGTTCACGCCTCAAGTTATCCGCTCGTGGGACATAAACTTTGTTCCCCTTGGTGTAGATGAGTCCCTCCTGGACCCAAAATCGTCGTGCCTTGCCCTCTTTGATGAGTTGAATCAGAGTCACTGCTTGAGGATCTCGGTACAGTCCATCCCTGATCCTGGAAAGAAAGTTGGAGCGCAATTGACTTGCTTGGCCTCCGCCCTCCAACTGTATAGTATTCACTAGCTCCACTTTCCGACTCAATGCATCAACCACGACATTTGCTTTTCCGGGTTTGTACTCCATCACTATGTCGAACTCAGCTAAGAAGTCCTGCCATCGTGCTTGCTTTGGGGAGAGTTTCTTTTGAGTTTGAAAGTAACTCAATACGACATTGTCGGTCCTTAGCACAAATGGCGCTCCCATAAGGTAGTGTCGCCACACTCGTAGACAGTGGACCACCGCTGTTATCTCCTTCTCATGTACAGGATATCGTCGCTCGGTCTCGTTAAGCTTGCGACTCTCGTAGGCCACTGGATAACCCTCCTGCATAAGAACTCCTCCAATAGCAAAGTCAGAAGCGTCGGTATGGACTTCAAAAGACTTTCCATAGTCCGGCAATCTGAGTACCGGTTCTTCTAACATAGCAGTCTTGGTCTTGAAATGCCGCCTCACATTTGTCCGACCATCTCCAGGACTGCTCCTTTTTTAGCAACTCCGTCAGTGGGGTTGCGCGCTTCGAATATCCAGCTATGAAGCGCCGATAATAGTTGACAAACCCAAGGAAGGATCTCAACTCTGGCACCTTCTTTGGTGTTCACCAGTCCACCACAGCTTGCACTTTAGCCTTGTCCATTCGAATGGACCCATTCCCAATTCGATGCCCCAAGAATAAAATCTCTGTTTGGGTGAAGTAGCACTTTTCCCTCTTCACGAATAAGGTGTTCTCCCTGAGAACTTTGAAAATTGTTCGGAGGTGTCTAACATGCTCCTCAAGTGTTTGGTTATAGACGACGATGTCGTCTAAGTAGACGACCACAAACTTATCCAGATATTCTTTGAGCAGCTGATTCATGAGAGTGCAAAATGTGGCCGGAGCGTTGGTTAAGCCGAAAGGCATCACCAAGAACTCGAATGCTCCATACCTGGTCACACAGGTAGTCTTCACCTCATCACCTTTTGCGATGCGCGCCTGCCAATACCCTGATCGAAGGTCGAGTTTGGAGAAGTACTTTGCCTTGCCCAATTGATCGAACAAGTCCGCGATGAGCGGGATAGGGTACTTGTTCTTCACCGTCATCTTGTTGAGGGCTCGATAATCAATGCATAATCGGAGGCTCTCATCTTGTTTCTTCTGAAAGAGGACTAGAGCTCCGAAAGGTGCTTTGGAACTACGGATGAGACCACCACTTAGCACTTCATCTAACTGCTTCCTCAGTTCTACCCACTTTGGAGGGGCCATGCGGTATGGTGGTCTCACTGGAGGCTTAACTCCCGGCTCCAGCTCAATCTGATGATCCATGCCTCTGCGTGGTGGTAGAGTTCTCGGCAACTCTGTTGGCATCACATCTGAGAACTCCTTCAGGATGTTCGCCACAATAGCAGGTTCCTGAATGGCCTCCCCGTCAAGTGTCTCTAGCTTCATAGCAGCTAAAAAGGTTAATTCACCTTTTCGCACCCCTTTCTCAATTGTAAAGCCGATATTTGTTGTAGGTCCTTGGTTCCTACTCGAGAAACTGGAACCATGCAGGGATCATCGCCTCCCATTAGACACAAGAAGTTCAGGAATGGTATTGGCACCAACTTTGCTGCGTGCATAAACTCCATTCCGAGAATCACTTGGAAGTCGTCCAATGGCACCGCCATCAAGTCTGTGCTCCCGCTCCATGTCCCGATCTTGATGGGGACCCCCTTTGCTTGTCCGGAGATCCGTTTGGCCTCCGAGTTCACCGCCTTCATATGACTTGGGTTCTTCTCCAAGATTAGTCCCAGTCGCTTAGCTTCACGATCGGCAATAAAATTGTGGGTCGCGCCCGTGTCCACCATGGCACGGGTTGTTCGGCCATTGAGCTTGATGTCCACATACATCAACTCGCTGCTTCCTGCCTTTGGTGGCTTTGCCTTTGTATTCTCCCCCACTTGACCCTGCAATGCATTCAACAAACGTATTGCTCCCATCCTGGGTCCTTGCGACGCCTCACTATCGCTACTGGAGTCAGAACTACTCGAACTAAGGGCGATAGCTTTGCCCTTGTCTGACTTACGGGGTAGAATCGATGACGTCAAAGCATTGAGTGCCTGGTTTTGTGGGCAATCCCTCACCATGTGCGGTCCTCCACACAAGAAGCATCCAGTAGGCTTTGGGACTCTACCTCTTGAGCCCGGTCCCTTGTGGAAATTCTTCTTCTTTTGCTCGCCCCCAGACTCCTTCGCTCGAGAGTATTTAGATGGGCGATTTCCCGAAGATTGTTTCTTCTTTCTCAAATCCTCCGAAGAAACAAAGTCAGTTAGCCTTTCCGCGGCTGCAATTACCCCGACTACATCAGTGACATTCCTTTGATGTAGTTCTTATTGTGCCCATGGCTTCAAGCCATCGAGGAAGCTAAATAGTCTGTCTTTCTCAGACATGTCCCGTATATCCAGCATCAGTGCTGAAAATTATTTCGCATAGTCTCGGATTGTTGTACTTTGGCGGAGTTGTCTCAGTTTCCTTCTTGCGACAAACTCTGTGTTCTCTGGTAAGAACTGAGTTCTCAACTCTTGCTTCAAGTCTCCCCATGTATCCACTTGACATTGGCCTTATTGGATCTCTTCCCAACGGGTTCGCCACCAAAGTTTTGCATCCCCATTCAGATACATTGTTGCTATAGCAACTTTGGTTTCTTCAGAATCAAGCCTTGTAGCACGAAAATACTGTTCCATGTCGAACAAGAAATTTTCAAGCTCTTTGGCATCTCTAGCACCTCCGTAGCACTGTGGCTCTGGTGCCCTGAAGTTTTATGGTGGTGCAGCACGGGTGTTGTTCCCTCCCGCATCAAGAGTCCTTGTTAACACCATCACCTTAGCCGTGAATTCCGCCACAACTTCATGTAGGTGTCGTACGAAATCTTTGGTGTCCTCTGTCAGTTAATCCATCATAGATTCAACTTTCTCGATCCGAGATTCAGCTTCTTCTAGTGAGCTCTCTACCCTAAGTAGCCCTCACTGGCCTTGGTAGAGTGCCTCCATGCTCACTTCAAGAACATCAAGGCGGGTCTCTGCCGCTATAATTCTCTCCTTGTGACTCTTTTTCCCGATTGGCGCTCCAGATGGCGCCTCCTCCCCTCATGGAGAATACCCAACTTCACGCTCGTCTTGTTCATTGTAGAGCTCCTCATGAGTAACTCCCATAGTTTGCGAGCGAGTTTGCACTTACAGCCCACCTGCGATTGCTTGGAGCAAGGGTCCGGCTTGCCCCATCTTACTCGATTCACCACGATGTTTCACCATGGTGAGATTGCGAATCTTCTTCACTGTTCATATGAATTGCTTGCCTGCTCTGATACCACACTGTCACAGACTTAGCTGAAATTTGCCTAAGCCGTGCGGCACCCTCACGGCACTCCCGAAGACTTAGCTGAAATTGCCTAAGTCGTAGAGCAACCTTGCTCACTATTCCGGACTTAGCTGGGATTGCCTAAGTCATGAAACGCCCAACGCGTTATCTGTCCGCAAAGGGTCAGCCCTCTTACAACCTCTTAAGGTCCCATAGGACCTACAAAGAAGGAGTGGATTAATTCAGAAGCGAGCGACGGACACGTCCCGGTGTCTCGCAAATCGGAAAGCTATACAAGCAATTTATCGAACACCTTGAGTGCAGTAAAGAAAAGAGAGAAAGAGAGTGAAATAGGACTTTGGAGGGTTGTAGGAATAGTCGCAATTCCACAAACGACGGTTCCCAAGGTATCAGACGCAAGACAAGTTCAATTGCTGATGAATGCCTACGCCCGATATATACCCGGAACCCCATCCAGCCCGGTGCCACCCGGGGGGTTCCAAGGTGCTGAAATGGCTGACATTTCGCACCGCTCAGAAAGGTTGCTGCGACACATGAAAAAGACCCAAAAACAGGGCTGTTTTGGCTCCACGCAGTGAGCGATCATTCTGCAGCCTTCTACACTACTTTGGCTCACATTTCTTAAGTAAAAACACATAAACTCAAGGCAAAATAAGCTGCCAAACATATATACAAGTAAGAAAAAGTGACAAACGGTTCCAGGAGCAAAGGCATTACGGTTGAGCGACGACCGTTCGTGACAATATGTGTGTGACCCTCTAGGCCCGACATCAAGCTGACTATGAGTCTCTCCCATCAGAATTCTTTATGATATAGTGAATTATTATCCCCATAATAATTCACTCGACTCATTAACTATGGACGTACTATGCCACTACGCCATAGTCCCTAGACGGTACAGGAGGGATCAAATCCATCGGACCTTTCTGTCTATAGTTATTATGTATCTATAATCCGTCATCTAATTAATATCCCAGAGACTATATATTGGATATGGTACTGTCAGGTTACATACGGAATCTATTTGTCTTGCTCTATTTGGATTCTATCGGAGAAGTTCTCTCTCAATCCGAATGACCTTGGCCAAGGATTTGTCTGAGCAAGAACATATAAGATATTTCTCTCATGATACTGAGAGTGGATGATCTTCCATTGACACTCAATTTTCTTCGTAAGGTTGGCTACCAATCCCGATAACTAGCTATACCAGATCTGGAACTTTCCAAACCTGTAAGTCTAGTGTCAAAGAAAGGAGTACTCATACAAGGCATCCTTGATGTCTCAAGTCCAAGGACCAGATACACAACCGAGACTATGGAATCGTTGTCTGATATTAGGTATCATTAACTATATAACATTCCATAAGCGGATCAATCAGTGAACTCATTCTCCAATGAGCACCTGTACTATATCCTTAATGTCTCCACACAAGTGGCTATGAGACCAACCGCCTCTATCATATGGACAGGTATATAGTACACCGTTCTATCCAGTTATCTTGATGTCCCTCTTGAGTAATCTATGACTGGGATTATTTAGGATCTGTGTTTAAAGATGAATCGATCTCATTATCGTGATCTCATCACGATCCGATTCCTATTGCACAGAACTAAGGACATCACAATATATATGCTACATATAATATAATGTGAGAATATGTCAATATTAATCATAAGCAAAAAGATTACGGAGTATGCCACACGTGCCATCACTTGCGTGATTGGCTTGTAGGGCACCTGTAACTAGAAGCGACTCCACGGTTCGTCGCAATGCCAACACAATCCTTTGGCCGATCATTCGCAAAGCTCGTCTCTTGTTAATTTTTTTAGTGTGGGGCTCAGATGGCAGTAGAGGGGGTAGTAGGCCTCATCATGGCTAGTCAGGGAGCGACCCTTGTCCTTCGTGCCTCATGGTTCAATTGTTCTTCTTGGATATACGCGAAGGAAATTACTACTAAAAGAGTGTACTGTTGTCGTGCTTTTACTTCTCAAATTTCTGACTTTAGGCCCTCAATGAAAGTACCTAAAAGTTGATTCTCAGAGCAATCTTCAATTTGGTTGGATAAATGCTCAAACATTATTTGGTAATCTTGTATTGTAGAGGTTTGATGAATCTTTGCTAATTGTCCATTAATGTTATCGAAATCGGTTGGACTGAAGTGGTTTATAAGCCCTTCATTGAACCGCTACCAAGAGAGTCCTCCATGGGTGTGTTCAAACCAATTAAACTACTGAATAGCATCTTCCTCGAGGTGTATGGTTGCAATCTCTACCCGTGTGATATCGACGATTCGCTAGAACCGAAAATAGCGCTCCGTACGTGAGATCCATCCGATCGGGTCTCCTTCTTCACATCTTGGAAGTCAATCTTCATACATGGATTATTGGGATCAGAGGTGATATGTCCATGCTTTTGAGGATCATCTTGCTGATCTAAAGTCTCTCCATGGTATGACTTCCTTGGGCTTGATGGTCGGCCTATGCTGAATTCAACGAATAAGAATCGCATCTTCTCCTCTATACGGCTTTCAAAGGCTTCAAACTTGGCGTTGATGGCCTCCTCTGATGCCATGGTGTATACCTCTGGATCTGTAATATTAAGATTTTTCTTTTATTGTTAGGATACTGGCATGAGAGTTTTGGGAAAGGGGGTGGCCGGTTGGAAGGTGAATTTGTTCGGATAGGAATAGGCTGATTTGGGTGGCTAATTTGGGGGACTGTTTGGATTTGATTTAGGGTAAAATTTGGAAGGGTTTTTTGATGAGGATGGTAGGGTTTGTAGATGAGGAAAAGAGAGTCCAAAATCTCATAAAAAATAGCACTCAAATCTGAAAGAATTCGGTGAAAAGAAGTGCTGCAATGTGCTGTCCTGCTGAATCAATTTTTACATCAAAGAATTGATGACTTCTCAACATAATTTCCAAAGGAAAGTTTAAGAAAATTATGTAGAAACCCTTGGTTTAGATGTTTTCAATACCAGTAGAGATTTTGACAAAATTTTGGCAGCATAACAGTAGGAAAATAGGGCAAAAGATGCAAGGCAGATTCCTTCATTATAAAATTCCAAAACTGCATGATGGTGAAATATTATACAAGAAAACCAATTCCAGAAGGAGTTTTTCCATGAAATCAAATCCAGATGAAATCCAACTTAATCTTGAGAATTGTGTAAAAATGTCGCCCAGAAAGGATGAACAAAAGTTTAGTTTCAAGTAGCAACAATCGGATAAAAATTTCTATAGTGTTTCGCCTTCGCAACGATGATAATGCTTGCAATGGTAAAAATTTGCAGTAAGGAAACTTTGGAAAACTTCTCTCATATATAATATAAAGGATCTTACAGTATTGAAGAGGCATGGGTTATAAAAATATACTAGAATTTCAGATCAAACGCAGTGGGTAGCGGAGCGGCATACTGATTTGATCTGCTGCTAGGGTGGAAGGTGGAGGTGCGTGTCATAGCAATTATGAGAATTGCTTGGGAAGGTGGAGGTGACTGAGATGGCTATAGGGCAACAGGAATGCACCTCTGATATCAGATGATAAGACCCCAAAAGGAGCCCTATAGATTTTGATCGCTGAGGGGGATCAACCCTTGGAATGCTATAGGGGTTCTACTCTCCTAGACTTGGCATAAAGGCTGAATAAAATATAATAATTACTTTATTAAAAGAGGGGGGAAGATACATCTTAAGTAGGTATCAAAACCCTAGCCTAGGGGGGCGCTTCCTAAGTAGAATTACTCTTTTGTCCCTCTTATAGCCATCTTGCCTTAATTGGAATAAGGGGCAGCTAGGTTGGCTCTATAGCCTATCTAAGTAGAGGGAAATCCATCCGACTTTCCCAGTAAGTGGGATGATGAGTACTAAGCTCTAAGGGCTAATCCAAACCCTAGCCATACTCCTTTATAAGATAGGAGAGGCTTTATTATAATATAGCAGAGTTTTTATTGACTTCTATTGAAATGATTAGGACTCAACCCTGCTGGAGTCCTCTCAAATTGGCTTGAATATGACTATAGGACTTCGACATGGATACAATTCAAGTATGTGCAACTGAACTGCTTTGGGCCGACCAAATACGAGAATATCAATGAACAACTTGCCAAGATCCAATAAACCTCTATGATCCAATAATACTAGACGAAGTTTGAGGAATTATCTTACTTTACTTATAATTAGTCTAACAGAACTAATTAAATTAGAGGTTAAAGTGCGGCAGCCCCCCATCGTGAAGGCCGCAATCTCTTTCGCCCGAATCTAAGAGGAACAACTGAACCAAGATGCTTAGAGGATGAGAACCACTCCTAGACCCATGGTATATGAACCTCCTTATGCTTCCAGCCATCCTTTGCTATCAAAAAAATTGATAAGAGAAGAACTACACGACCGATCGATAAAGGCTCCTTATTGGCATTGCAACAAACTTTGGAGTCGTAACCATCATTGCAAAAAGGGATGCCTCCTACTGATTGAACCTTTTGAAGACATGGAGGAGGAGGTCCAAAAGCATGAGGAAGAGGTCACTAATGAATAACAGCAGCCGGTTGATTTTATGATGCATACTCTTGCCAGCTATGCGAACCTTCAAACGGTGAAAATGGGAGGACTTCTAAAGCAATAACCGATCACCATTCTTATTGACACCACGAGTACCAACAACTTTATGAACATTAAGGTTGTTGCCCAATTAATACTCTAAAATGAAGATTACAGTAGGTTAAATGTTGAGGTCACCTATAGCTAAATTTTGAAGTGCGACGAAAGATGTCCACAGGTGAAATTATTGCGATAAGACCAAGAGAAACTTATTGATTTCTTCCACCTTCCTCTTGATAATGATGAGGTTGTGCTCGACATCAAATAGCTGACACTAGCTAATATTCCTTAGAATTTTTCTAAATTTATTATAAAATTTTTTAGCTATAAGAAATAGGAGATCCTACGCGGGAAACGTGGGAGCGACGTAACGATGACTTGTACACAACAAACGGAGAAAGTTATGAAGAAAGAAAATAACAGCTTCTTGATACAACTTTAGTAGCACTCTATGAGGGAGCCAACAAAATTTAAAGACCCAAATATCCTCTAATTGTTTGCTAAATTTTTAGATATTTTCATCGAACCACGTAGCCTACTTTCTAACCGTCGACATGACCACTCAATTCTGATTATCCCGAGCAAACTAGTAGTAAACTCTTGGCCATATCATTATCCTTACTTCTAGAAAGCTGAAATAGAGAGAATTGAAGATAATATGCTTAAAACTTGGGTGATATAGTGAAGTTGCAGCCCCTAATCTTCGTTGGTGCTAGCTTTACCCGACTTCGATAAAGTACTTATTATTGATACATCGGGAGCTAGAAATTATGTTATCCAAAGCCCTCACTCCAAATCACCTAAAGCTACTAATCAATGACAAGGGAATGGTAACCTTTGCTGAATTTGTTGCTTGATATGATACAAGACAATAGCATAAAGAGGAGATGAAAGTAAGTCTTGAAAAATTGCAGCTTCTGTTCTTTCCAAACTTAGATCAACCTCACCTTACCATAGACTTTACTAGAAGGTAGCTACCATCATAGAGGAAGGCTTGGCTATCAATAAAGAATAACCACATGTCAGCCCTCACAAGAAAGAAATAGTTGCCCGACAAACGCTAGAGTAGAAGGAACTTTGTTATTAAAGATCAAGTCTTTCTCCATATTCATCCTTACAAGAAAGAATTTATGAAGACTCAAGCCTTACGGAAGTGGTCTCCTAGTTACTTTGGACACTACAAAATTGAAGATCATATTGGAGCTGTAAATTTTGGATCAGACTTGCACACTAATTCAAAATGACAACTCATCCTCCATGAATCTCATCGCAAATGAAAATTTAGAGAGGAAAACTTAGCCCCAACTTATCCACCTGACACCTAAGTTAATGAGGAGGCCAAATTTAGCTGATGATTGCATGGGATCACGGGATCACAACACATTATCGTCCAGTCACTACTACTGATGCTGGAACCCAAGAACAGGATGTGCTTACTATAGGACTAAGAGGGACCCTCGTGAGGAGTTACAAATCATCACCTAAAGGCATGGAGCTCAGCCTTGAGGATAAGGTTGATTTGAATGGGTCTATTAGGACTATAGCTAGGAGAGTCCTAATTTAGTTTCATTGAAAAGGGCAAATATGTAAATCCTAAGGGCATTCATGTAAATCATATATAGCAGACCCCTAATAAAGAAGCAAGGAGGCTGGCTAGGTTAGGATTAGATGGGAGGAAGATATTTTGAGGGAAGAATAAGATACATGTCACCATAATTAACCACCCCTTATCCTAGTTGAAGAGGGCTTGGTTGAGGAGGGATTAAGTTAGAATAGGATTAGCATTAGCTTGAAGGTTGCTTCTTAGAGTTGGAGTTGGAGTTGTTGGCTTAGAGTTGGAGTAGGAGTTGTTAGGAGTTGTTAAGTAGGAATCCTATTAGGAGTTGGGGTTTAGAAACCCTATAAATAGCCTTGTATTCTCCCCTCTTTCATCATCAATAGATCAATTATATTTCAGCTCATGTAGCAAAAAACCAAGTAAGGAGGAACCCCTATAGAGTTTCAAGGAGGTCAATCCCCTATAGAGATTACCCCAAGCTTAGAATATGCAAGGGTTCTATTAGTCCCCTTCTCCTCGCGATCGCATCCTATAGAAAAGGCTTGAGTTGGGTAGAGGATCCTTTCGGCTTAGCCCCTTCAATGAATAAGTTAGTCATGAGCCGAAGCTCTGTGAGAGGTCTCGAGGTGTCCTTCCTTTTCCTCCCTTTTTTTTCTCCTTACATTATTCATTCGGGTGGCTTTTATACGTCCTACCGAGGGGACTCACCGTACGAGGTTATTTAATAAACATCAATGCCAACATACGAGGATATTAATGCATGCTGGTGGTTAGAGCAGACCTTGATGTTGTTTGGCTATATAGCGCATGTCGTGTTCCCTGGTCGATGGGATGGACTGATGACTTGTCTCCTGACGCTGCTTGAGAACATCACACCTCCTCGTGTCCCTTGAACGGTAGGATAGAGCAGCATTCAATCCCTAGGTCACTATCTAGGACGAGTTAGAGGTGCCTAGCTGACTCCATTATGGTGATATGACAGTCCTTGTTGGATGGGCCTGAATATGCCCTATCATTCTCTCCCCCCTCCACCCCCTAAATGTGTTATGCCTTTGGAGAATCAAGAGGTGTGACTTGTGGTCGGAACTTGATTGAACACTGATCTTGTCTCGGAGTTTGTGGCTTTCATTGGATGAGGTGTGGTGAATGAAGAAGAATGGGGTTGATGGCAGAAAGGTCAAGGCCAGGTCAATAGTGAGATGACTGCAACTGGATTGGCATGCGACTAACCGAGGCAGGATTGACCGAGACCTAGTCAGCATGATTGGTCGAGACTTGTCGGCAAGACTAGCTGAGACTTAGTCGACCTGATTGGCCGAGACTTGTTAACAGGACTAGCTAAAACTTAGTCGACATTGGATTGGCTGAGACTTAATCAACATAAGACTAACTGAGACTCAATCGGTAAAGGACTGGCCGAGAGTTAATCGGTGTAGGACTGGTCGAGACTTAGTCAACATAGGACTGGCCAAGACTTAGTCAGTGTAGGACTGGCCAAGACTTAGTCAGTGTAGGACTGGCTGAGACTCAGTCCTATGTAGGATTGGTCAAGACTTAGTCAGCATAGGACTGGCCAAGACTTAGTCAGCATAAGGTTGGCTGAGACTTAGTCAGCATCAGCATAGGACTAGCCAAGACTTAGTTAGCATAGGATTGGAGTGGGTACATTTGAACTATGACGATTGATAGTGTGCCTCGGTTGGCACACCCTTGTAATGATGGGGTGCTAAGCTATCACGCTGCGAGTGGGTGGTTCTACAGGCTGTATGGACAAAAATATAAACAATGTGTTCGACATAATGCTCATGATTGCCCGTATCCTTTAGTTTTTGTACATGCTTTGTATAGCAAGTAGCGGGCTTGTAGTAGGCTTAGCAGCACTCGTTTGGCTAACTTTCATGACCGATTTCAGTTTGTAAATAAGAGTCGTGTCATGTTGACACTTGTGGGGACTTTGGTCTATAATGAATTATTATCCTTTATGTACAATCATTCAGAAGTTATAAAATTCATAGTTATAATTTGTATTGGCTATATAAAGTGTTTGCTAAAGCTATTGCTTATGGATCCTGTGAGAAGTGCTTCCTCTAACCCATTTTCTCTTTTGTAGGTCCTAAAGGACCATAGGAGGTTTTGGGGAGGATGACCTTTACGGGGTGCCACACGACTTAGGCAAAACTAGCTAAGTCCATGATATTTTGGTATTAGAGCGAGACAAGCACATGTAGAAACACTTGCGATGCAAATATGGGGGGGCCTAGTTGGACTACATGGAGGGCAGCTAGCACTTGTGATCGTTTGGGAGAAATGAACATAGAGATATAGGCAAAGGAGTCACTTAGAGAAGTGGGCATCCTTGATTGGCATTCAGAGGAATGGGTAACTCTTTACACGAGAGGCACTACGAGGACAAGCAAGCTAAAGAGAATATGTACCATACAAAGGTTGGGATGGCTAAATTCAAGCTACAGTTCGATGTTGGCAACCAAACTTAACGGTGTTCAAGGCAAGTGGGGTACTTAGTAAAAGATGAGATCGTGCAAAGTGGGATATGTTGCTCAACGACCAAAAGAGTTATGCAAAGTTCACAAAGTTGAGAAAAATTGCTAACTTAAAGAATTTGATACTCATGCAAGTGCTTATTCGTAGATGATGGACTGTTCGTGGCCATCCTAAAGCGATTGAAACTCGGCGCCATGGAGCATTGAAACTTTCTATTCGGCATGGAAAGGATACATCCGTAGGAGACTAAAGTGTGCAACAAGTTCAGTATGTTGTTAGGTCTTGAAGGGTGCAGCGGGGGCCGTATTGGCGAAGAGTCACAATATCTAGCAAGCACATTTACGGGGCCAGAATAATGCATAAATTGTTTAGTAAGATAGAGTAGTCCAAAGGGATGGTGCTCTCCGAAACTTCTACAGGGAAGAATGCAAAGAGAAAAGTTTGATAAAACCCCAGAAGGAGCTCTATAGATTTTGATCCTTAAGGAGGATCAACCCTTGGAATGCTGTAGGGCTTTCTCCCTCCTAGACTTGGCACAAAGATGAATTAAAATTGTAGATTGCTTAATTCAAGAGAGGGAGCGGCTACATCATTATATAGGGATCAAACCCACCCTTTTAAAATCATCCTTGTCCTCAAGGGTGAAGTTCCATGAACTCAGGGAACCGGGTTTTCAGCTCCTTATCAGCTTGGGTGTTAGTTGGAAGAACTTGAGATGAGTCGTCATCTTTAAATTTCCATTTGAGGTGGGATACCAGGTGGATCAACTGTAATCTTGATCTGGTGCACGGATCTGATCTCCAGGTTAGGGTTTCAATGTGGTCCCTAATTTTATAAGGCCCAAAGAAATAGGGTGACCACTTCTTTAAGGCTCGACTTTCCTACTGATAGGGCTGGAGGTGTAAGAAAACTCGATCTTCAATTTTTCGTCCATTCTGAAGATTGTCGAGAGACCATTTCTTTTTTGCATGTGCTGGCATGAGCATGGATTGTAATTCTTTTGGGCTTACTCCTTTTTCATACCATGGACCATCTTACATAAGGTGACGTCGATCCTAACTGTTTACAGGTGCCCTACAAGCCAATCACATGAGTGATGGCACTTGTGACACGCCATGTGATATTTTTGCTTATGATTAATATTGGTATATTCTCACATTATATTATTTATTATATATATATACATATATATTTTGTGATGTCCTTAGTTCTATGCAATGGGAATCAGATCGTGATGAGATCATGATAATGAGATTGATTCACCTTTAAACACAGATCCTAAATAATCCCTGTCATAGATTACTCGAGAGGGACATCGAGATAATTGGACAGACCGATGTACTATATACCCATCCATATGATGGAGGTGGCTGGTCTCATAGTCACTTGTGTGGAGACACTAAGGACATAGTATAGGTGCTAATTGGAGAATGAGTTTACTGATTGATCCGCTTATGTGATGTTGTATGGTTAATGATACATAATGTCAGACAATGATTCCATAGTCCCAGTTGTGTATCTGGTCCTTTGACTTGAGACACTAAGGATGCCTTATATAAGTACTCTTTCTTTGATGCCAGACTTACAGGTTTGGAAAGTTTCAGATCTTGTACAACTGGTAACCGGGATTGGTAGCCAACCTTACGAAGGCAGTTGAGTATCAATATAGGATCATCCACTCTTGGTATCACAAGAGGAATATCCCATATATGTTTGCTAAAACAAATCCTTGGCCAGGGTCATTCGGATTGAGAGAGAAAGAGTTCTCTGGGAGAATCCGATTAGAGCGAGACTATGATAGATTCCATATGTGACCTAATAGTACCATATCCAATATACGATCTCTGGGATATTTGTTGGATGAGGAATTATAGATACACGATAATTGTGGATAGACAGGTTCGATGGATTCGATCCTCCTGTACCGTTTGGGGACTATGGCGTAGTGGCCTAGTACATCTATAATCGATAAGTCGAGTGAATTATTATGAAGATAATAATTCACTATATCAGAAGGAGTTCTGATGAGAGTGACTCACGGCAAGCTAGGTATCAGGCCTAGAGTGTCACACACATATGGTGGATGCTTCAGCGAATTGAGGATTGGATGAAGATCCAATTAGCCCCTATTCTCATTAGATGAGATCCTATGTTGATTGGCTCCTTGATTAAGGCCCAATTAGAGACCTAAGAAGATTATTGGATAGAGATCCAATAATGCAAGGTTAGTGAATAATTGGATGGAGATTCAATACCCACTAAGGTAGGAGCCCTACGATTTTTTGGTAGCTCTCTATAAATAGGAGGGGAGACTCATGGTTGATAAGCTATAGCTTTAGCCACCACCTCCTATTCTCCTCCCTCCCTGAATGCAAGAGTTACGAGATCAGATTGGAGGAGTTTCACTATAGAGATCCATTGTGTGGATACCATTAGAGAGGAGGACGATTGACCTCCTTCATCTTCTCCATCTGAATTTGGAATATAGGGATATACGATCTCCCTAGATAAAATCAATCTGTCACACATCGCGGTTTTATCGATTTTTATATTTTTCTTGCAATCCTAATCTTTTGCATGATGATTTGATCTGCATAGGAAACCAGTATTTTATTTTGATTTCCACTGAGCATGTGATACACCTGCTGAGGTTTCCCAACAGTGGTATCAGAGCCAAGGTTTCCGTGCGAAAGATTGGTTTTAAATTGCATGTGATGAGATTGTATCACGTAGAATTAGTCTACGTGTTCTTGCTGCATTTTTGCAGCGAAGGTAGCAAGGAGGAGGGGCGACCGACCACAGCCAACACTCATGCAAGGTCGGCCATCCACGGCCAAGCTGGTTGCAAGGAGCAGTCAACTGTGGCCAATGCCTCCTGCAAGGGGGCTGTCGACCACAACCAAAGCCCCTTGTAGGGAAGTCAACATGCGGCCGCGGGTATGGGCGCATGCGTGCATAAGCGGCGCTGCGGCTGTCACGAGGGCGGCTGCTGCGAGGCCGCAGGCAGCCCGCAGCCTGGCCCGCTGCAAGGGCGACCGCTCCTGCAGGCGGCGCTGATTAGTGGCACCGCCGAGTGCCGCCCAGCCACGCAGCGAGGCAGCGATGAGGGTAAGGGAAGAGGGCTAGGGCATCCTTTTAAGAAAAGGATAATCATACCCCTATGAATTTAGAAAATTCTGAGGACTGTCCTCGTGTATATAATTCTCATAATACCCTCAATAATTTTAGAAATTCTGAGGACTATCCTCTCATCCAGAATTACGAGAATACCTTTGATTTAGAAATTTCGAGGACTCTCCTCTTATCCAGAATTATAAAAATGCCCTTGATTATTCTAAAATTTTTGAGCATGTCCTAATTTTTTAAAAAATAATTAATTATTATATATTTCTAGTAATCTTACATATAATGTGATGTACATGTGATGTATGGATGATCATGAGCCATGAATTGTGATGTGTGTAATTGTAATTATTATTATTATTATTATTGGGGCCTGCGTGCCTTTGTTTTTCTCATTTATTGTCAGGCCTGCATACTTGTGATTATTTGCAATTATATGGAGAGGTGCATCGGGAGTGCAGAGATGACAGCGGGACCCACGATGCTGTGGCGGGAGATTACGACACATGGTGATGCGACGATCTGACGGAATAGATGATGATGAGATCACAATCATAGGGCATGGAGATGCACCGATGCTCACATAGATCCTATTATAAGTGATTAGGCCCATTAGCTCGGGCTTAATCATATTAGGTGATGGCTTATGATCATCCGGTGTGGCTTGCATATATGATGTGTTATACACCTACTAGATATATATGCGATGTAGATATATATTAAATATGTATGTATGTAGCATGACATATTAGGAGATCGATAGAAAACAAAAACCCCTCCTATGATAATATTAAGTCAGTAAGCGTGAGACAATAAGATTGACCCATGTGGCCTTCCATCAGTATAGGAAGAAATTGAATCTTGACATAAGTTGAGTTTGTTGAGTCACTCGAGGCTCACCTATCTATGTGATCGAGTTCTTGCCTACGACATATATATATCACCGGTGACCTGAGAATATGGTATGACTTGGTCGAGTAGTCGAGAGCATATCTATCGAATCAAACTCATCTTGTAACGATAGTGATGACTTAACTGAACTTCATGGTTGGTCAAGCAGTCGAAACCATGATGATTCGGAGGCCGAACATGATAGGAATCACAAGGAGTTATGATTGGCAAGAGTTGCCTATCTTTTGAACTTAGTGTAATTGGTTGAGTCCCACGAGGTTGCACTAAGATGCCAATTGGATCCCGATCCCCACTAGGAGTCTGCCGGAGACTTCCATCTCACATGTCCAGGGTGTCACGTGATTCACTAAGAAAAAAGTGAGAGTAAATTAAGATAGAAGTCCATATCTTAATTAGTATTTTATATAAAATCTATATATTATTTAATTTACGCTATATCTTATTTGTCGCTTGCAAAACCCCTACGTGGCATACTTGATGCCAACTGCCTCATTGGTCCTAAAGCTTCACAATTTGAGAATTATTCTCGCGGAAGAGAAAATCGTATATGTCCTTAATACAATTATGCCCACACCAGAGGAAAGGACAAGTGAGGATGAGATCACTTGCTTTATGAAGTATAAAGATAGTCGTAAAGGATAACCTGTATGTTGATCTTATACTTTAGTCTCTATTAGAATCCTTTTTACAGTTCATTATTAACTTTAATATGAACAAATTTGAGGTAACTCTACCTAAGCTCCTCAATATGTTGAGGGAAGTTAAGAGTACCATCAAGAAAGAGAAGTCAGTTCTCTATATTAGTGAGACCAATTGGAAAAGGAAGGCCAACAAGACCCTTAAGAAGGGCAAGGACAAAGAAAGATCGGCTAAGGCAAAGATTGCCTAGAAAGACCTGACAAAGGACAAAGGACAATGCTTCCACTATGGTCAAGACGGGCATTGGAAGAGGAATTGTAAGGACTACCTTGTAGAGAAGGCAAAATGGAAGCTTAGAGAAGCTTCAGGTATATTCATTATCAGCCTTCACTTGTTAGATTTTCATGATAACACATGGGTATTGAATATTGGGAGTGTTTATCATATCTGTAATTTGTTGCAATTTCTGGCAAGACCTAAAAGATTGACTAGAGGTGAGATGGACCTCAAGATGGGCAATGAAGCAAGAGTTATTGTAGTTGCTATTGGGGAGGTCACCCTACATCTGCCTAGTAGAGTTATCATTGTACAGGATGCATGCTATTTTATTCTCTCTATTATCAAAAACATTATTTCCATCTTTTGTTCAATAATTAATGGATATAAATTAGTTTTTGAGAATAATAGTTGTTCAATAATTATGGATGATGAGATCATCACTAGAGGAACCCTTATAAATGGCTTATATGTGTTAGACACTTCTCCACATATCATAAATATAAATATGTTTAAGAGGAAAAGAGATGAGATGAATAATGCATACCTATGGTATTATAGGCTATGTTATATACATAAGGGAAGGATTCAAAAATTGCTAAAAGATGGATACTTAGATCCATTTGACTATGAGACATATGCAACTTGCGAACCTTGTCTTCATGGGAAGATGACCAACTCTCCTTTTAGTGGAACTGAAGAGAGAGCCACTGAGTTATTGGAACTCATACATAGTGATGTACATGGTCCCATGTCGACTCAAGCTATAGGTGGTTACTTATACTTCATTACATTCACTGATAATTTCTTTAGGTGTGGACACATGTACTTAATGAAGTACAAAACTAAGGCCTTTGAGAAATTCAGGGAATATAAGAATGAGGTAGAGAATCAAATTGGAAAGAGTATCAAAACTCTTCAATCAGATCAAGGAGGAGAGTACTTGAGTACAGAGTTCACCCATTTCCTCAGGGACAATGAGATTCTATCCCAGTAGATACCTCCTTATACACATCAACTCAATGGTGTATCAGAAAGGAGGAATCACATGCTGTTAGACATAGTGCGGTCCATGATGAGTTTCACTGATCTACTCGTCTTGTTCTGGGGGTACGCCCTAGAGACCGCAGCTTACTTTCTGAACAGAGTTCCATCAAAATCGGTAGTGTCTACACCATGTGAGATATAGAAAGGAAAGAAGCCCGATCTTAAGGTGGTTAAGATTTGAGGCTGTCTTGCCCATGTTAGAAGATACGACCTTGACGAGTTGGAATCAAGGACAAAACGGTGCACATTCATGGGATACCCTAAGGAGACTTTGGGGTATTATTTCTATCATCTCGAGGATCGAAAGGTCTTTGCTGCCAAGAGAGCTGTGTTTCTCGAGAAGGAACACAATCTTGGTGGAAATAGTGGGAGCAAGATAGAATTGAGCGAGGTTGGAGAACCTAGCACCATTCTAGAGCTCAAGTCTATTCAAGCACCTAAACACACTAGTTTCAACTTTGTGTAGATCTAGTAGAGTATCTCACCCTCCTGAAAGATATGTGGGATATATCAGTGAAGATGACTCTCAGGATGTTGATCCTCAGACCTATGAGGAGGCTATTATAAGTATAGACTCTGGGAAGTGGTAAGGAGCCATGAATTCTGAGATGGATTCTATGTACTCTAACAAGGTTTGGAACCTTATGGATGCACTTGAGGGTTTTGTACCCATCGGCTGAAAATAGATCTTGAAGATCGGAGTGGATGGAAAGATAGAGACCTATAAAGCAAGGCTGGTAACTAAATGATATCGTCAAAGACAAGAAATTAACTATGACAAAACCTTTTCACCTGTAGCTATGCTTAAGTCCATTAGAATTATTTTGACCATTACAACACACTATGAATATGATATCTGGCAAATGAATGTCAAAATGATATTTCTCAATAGCAACCTCAAGAAGGAGGTGTATATGATACAGCCAGAGGGATTCGTATCCAAAGAGAGTCCAGATAAAGTGTGCAGGTTGCTTAGATCCATTTATGGATTGAAACAAGCTTCCTGAAGTTGGAACATAAGATTTCATGAGGTAATCAGATCTCATGACTTCGTTAAGAACGAAGATAAGCCTTGTGTGTATAAGAAGTTAAGTGGAAGCGCTATCACCTTCTTAGTGCTATATGTGGATAACATCATAATCATTGGGAATGATATAGGAATGCTCTCCACAGTAAACGCTTGGATATCCAGAAAATTCTCTATGAAAGACTTAGGAGAAGCATCCTTTATTTTGGGGATTCAGATCTATAAAGATAAATCCAAAAGGATGCTTAGCTTGTCCCAATCTAGGTACATAGACTCCATTGTTAAAAGGTTTGGTATGGAAAATTCCAAGAGAGGTCTTATATCAATGAGATATGGAATATCACATTCTAGGAGTATATCTCCAAAGACTCCTAAAGAAAAAGCAGACATGGATAAGATACCTTATGCCTCAGAGATAGGGTCTATCATTTATGCGAAACTTTGTACTTGGCATAATATAGCACATGCTCTGAATGTCACGAGCAGGTATTAGGTAGATCCAGGTTTAGAACACTGAAAGACAGTAAAGTGTATCCTTAAGTACTTGAGAAGCACTAAGGATCTTTTACTGATATATGGAGAAGGTAGCCTCCAGGTTGAGGGCTACATGGACTCAAGTTTTCAATCTGACATTGATGATAGCAAGTCAAATTCAGGGTTTGTTTTTACCCTGAATGGAGGAGTAGTAAGCTGGAAGAGTTCCATGCAAGATACTACTGCTGACTCAACCGTAGAGGTGGAATACATTACTGTGGCAAAAGCAACAAAGGAAGAGGTTTGGATGAAAAAGTTCATCAAGGATTTGGGAGTCACACCAAGCAACGTGGAGCTGACTCCCATATATTGTGACAGCAACAGGGTGATAACTCTAACAAAGGAACTCTGGTCTCAATATAATTATTCTAAGGAGGTTCCACCTGATTAAAGTGATCATGACCCAAAAAGATATAACAATGAAAAGATTTCTATCCGAAGATAACATTGCATATCTACTGACGAAGCCACTGGCTCTAATTGTATTTGAACGTCATAGGGGTCCGATGGAGATCAGACACACAGGTGATTGGCTTTTGGTCAAGTGGGAGATTGCTGGTTGCATGTGCCCTGCAAACCAATCACGTGAGTGATGGCACGTGTGACATGCTGTGTGATCATTTTTCTTATGATTAATATTAGTATATTCTCATATTATATTATCTATTATATGTATGTATATATATATATATATATATATATATATATATATATATATATATATATATATATATATATATATATATATATATATATATATATATATTGTGATGTCTTTAGTTCTATGCAATAAGAATTAGATCGTGATGAGATCATGATAATGAGATTGATTCACCTTTAAACATAGATCCTAAATAATCCCGATTATAGGTTACGTGAGAGGGACATCGAGATAACCCAACAGACCGGTGTACTATATACCCATCTATATAATGGAGGCAGCTGGTCTCATAGTCACTTATGTGGAGACACTAAGGATATAGTATAGGTGCTCATTGGAGAATGAGTTCACTGATTGATTCGCTTATGGAATGTTGTATGGTTAATGATACCTAATGTCAGACAGTGATTTCATAGTCCCAATTGTGAATCTAGTCCTTTGACTTGAGACACTAAGGATACCTTATATGAGTACTCCTTTCTTTGACGCCAGACTTACAGGTTTAGAAAGTTCCAGATCTGGTACAATTGGTTATCGAGAATGGTAGCCAACCTTACGAAAGCAATTGAGTGTCAATAGAGGATCATCCACTCGGTATCACGAGCAGAATATCTCATATGTGCTTGCTCAAATAAATCCCTACCAGGGTCATTCAGATCGAGAGAGAAAAAGTTCTCTAGGAGAATCCGATTAGAGCGAGACTATGATAGATTCCATATGTGACCTAACAGTACCATATCCAATATACGATCTCTGAAATATTTGTTGGATGAGAAATTATAGATACACGGTAACTGTGGATAGATAGATCCGATGGATTCGATCCCCTTGTACCGTCTAGAGACTATGACATAGTGGCCTAGTACATCTATAGTCGATGAGTCGAATGAATTATTATGGAGATAATAATTTACTATGTCAAAAGGAGTTCTGATGGGAGTAACTCACGACCAGCTCGGTATCGGGCCTAGAGGGCCACACACATATGGTGGATGCTTCATCGAATAGAGGATTGGATAGAGATCCAATTAGACCCTATCCCTATCAGATGAGACCCTATACTGATGGGCTCCTTAATTAAGACCCCATTAGAGACCTAAGGAGATTATTAGATAGAGATCCAATAATATAATGTTAGTGGATAATTGGATAGAGATACAATACCTACTAAGGCAGAAGCCCTAAGGTTTTTTGGTGGCTCTCTATAAATAGGAGGGGAGACTTATGGTTGATAGACTGTAGCTTTAGCCACCACCTCATATTCTCCTCCCTCCCTAAGTGCAAGAGTTGCGAGATCAGATTGAAGGAGTTTCGCTATAGAGATCTATCGTGTGGATACTGCTAGAGAGGAGGATGCTTAACCTCCTTCATCTTCTCCATCCAGATTTGGAATACAGGGATGTATGATCTTCCAAGGTAAAATCAATCTCTCACAAATCACGATTTTATCGATTTTTATATTTTTCTCGTGATTCCAATCGTTTGCATGACGATTTTAATCTTCGTGAGAAATTGGTATTTTGTTTTAATTTTTACTGCGTATGTGATACACCCGCTGAGGTTTCCCAACAATCCCAACTCTGGATGTGTCTGCTCCAAGTATGAACACATTGCTACATTCAGGTAATGCTAGCATCGATATAGATGGCATCATGGCTGTGGAGGTCATGTGAATGCCTTTCTCCTATTCCTTCTTGTGATCATGGGTCGTAGATCCAAGATCATCATCCGGAAAGACTTTTAGCATCATGGTCTGCTCCTCGGTGAAGTCATTGAAGTAGCCTGAGATGAGGGAGCACTGTATCATAAACCATAGCTGGTTCAGATGAATATGACACTTCAAGAAGAGCTTATCCTTACAGATAAAGAGCTAACATTTTTGGAGATAAAGTTTTATTGTAAGGGAAGGTTGTAGTCGAATGATCTGTATCTCTCGCATCTCCTGGACGATCTTTTTAGCTCCGGTCCTCTAAAAATATAGACAACAATATTGTCCAATATGTGCTAGTGGTTCCCCTTATAAGGGCAACATATGGGGGTCGTGCAGTCTGGTAGGAAGGAGTCGGCTCGGTTCAGCGGACGTGCCTAAGATTTCAACGAGCTTCTCCAAGCACTGTGTCGAGATTGTCTTTTCTTCGTTCTCTCCTTTCCCACATAAGGTCACCTTTTTTCTTTTGTCATTCATAAGGTCGTTGGAGCTCCTGGTGTCGGCGAGAATGGTGATGAGCTGATGCTTGATGAAGCCATCAATGTCCAATATTAGTGGTGGAGTATGAAAGGTGTGGGTGGCTGATTGTGGTTTTTCCTTCATATCCTTCTTCTCGGACTCGAGAGCCATATATTTGAGTTTGGGTTCTTCAATGGGCTCATCTAATAGAGGTCTCTCTTTTTTACAATGGTGGTCTTAGCTTTAGAGTTTGTTATAATGCCAACATAGGGCCTTTGCCGATCTGTCACGAAACTCTTCTCTTGTTAACTTTTTTGACTGAGGTGACCGGTTAGTGGTAGATGGGGCTGAGAGTCTCTATGCTACTAGTCGTGTGATGGCTTTGGTCCTTTGAGCATCTTGGTTCAGCCTATCTTCATGTAGTCGAGCGAAGGAGATGGCTGGCTTATGTATATATGGTTGTCGTGCTTTAAATTCTTCTTGAATCTCTGGCTTCAAGCCCTTAATGAAAGTCCTCAATATCTATTTTTTAGACTAAACATGAGTTTGATTAGTTAACCTTTCAAACCTGATTTGGTACTCTTGGATGGTAGAGGTTTGACAGATCCTCGTTAGTTCTTCGTCAAGGTTCTTGTAATTGATTGGTGCTGAAGGTTTATATGCTTTTGGTTGGGATGTGGCTCTCATGCTTTAAGCATCTTAATTGAGGTGCCCTACCTGAAGTTATACAAAGGAGATCGACGTCATCGAGGTGTAGGGCTGCCATGTCTTATCCTCGCTTCTTATCTCTGATGGGTTCTTTTTGCAATCATAATTTGCTCCATGTTGTGATCTTCTTGGGCTTAGTGATCAGCTCAATCTAAACTCCTCAAAGAAAGCATATAATTTAGCATCCATATGCAACTCGAAAGTCTCCAATTTAGCTTCGAATAAGCCCAGCGATGTCATGATGTAAGGATCTCCAACCTATCAAACAAACCGACTGAAAAGTGTAGCTGCAATTTTCAGGTTGAAGGTAGTGAATGGCAGCAATATTGGGACTATGGGGGTGATATCTCCAAGTGGAGGATAGCAGCCAAGGGTAGCAGCGATGGTGGAAGAAGAAGAGGGCAGTAGCAACATCAGTTGCAACTGCGTTGTGACTTCGTGGCTGCAGGTGGCGTCGATTGCAGCAAGGGTGCGACTGCAATAGGAAGAAGATGGGGCAGCGATGTACACAGTTGCTGCAAAGGAGGGCAGCAGTGATATGGAGTGAGAGACGACTACTATTGTGTTTAATTTATTGTTGGCTACGATCAAAATAGTTGGTAGCGAACGATTGTTGCGGGCTACGATATAAACAAATTATAGTGAAAGATCGTTGTTGGTAGCTTTTTGTCGCAAGGATCATTGCTGGCCGCGATCAAGGAGGATGGCAGTAAGAGATCGCTATTAGCAGTGTTGAGCAGCAAAAGATGCATGCTGCAGTTGAAGGGATAAGGGAGATTGGGCGGCTGAAAGATTGGTGGACCAAAGGCTTCAGTTTTTGGGTGCGATTTGTGGTTGTTTTAGGTGCAATTTTGGGCTACAGTTTTATAGAGTTTAGGCTATAAATTAGTATAGTTTTAGGGCTATGATAGTAGTAGATGAAGATTAAGGAAATAGATATTAGATTTGAGATAGATGGCAGCAAAGGTAGGTGTCTCGGTAGGAAAGTTGGCTAAAAAGGTAAGTGGATCAATAAGGAAGTAGGCTGTGGTTATGGCTAATTTGGGTGGCTGTTTGGTTTCAGTTTAGGGTAGGGGTTTGAAGGATTTTTGGTAAGGATGGTAGGGTTTCGTGATGAGGAAAAGAAAGTCTAAAATCTCACAAAAAATAGCACTCAAATCTGATAGAATTCGATGAAGAAAAGTATGATGATATGCAGTCCTGCCAAATAGATTTTACATCAGAGAAATGATGACTTCTTGATATAATTTCCAGTGGGAAGTTTAAAGAAATTAATGTATACACCCTTGATTTAGATGTTGGGAATACTGGTAAAAAGTTTGGCGAAATTTTGGCGGCATAATAGTAGGAAAATAGGGCAAAAGATGAAAGGTAGATCCTTCATCGTAAAAATTCCAAAACTGCATATTGGTGAAATATTACACAAGAAAACCGGTTCCAGAAACAACTGTTTCAAGAAATCAATTCCAAATGAAAGCCATGTTAATCTTTGGAATTGTATAAAAATTTTGGCCAAAAAGGATGAATAAAAGTTTAGTTTCAAGAGTCCAATAGATGGAAGATAAATTCTCTATCGTAAAATTTCAACACTATACAATGAAGAATCACAGTGTTATAAGTCTGGATCTAGAAGGAATTTTTTTATGAGATTAGTCTTAGATGAAAGCTAAGATGATCTATAAAATTATATAAAAGTTTCAACCAAAAAGGACAACTAAAAGTCTAGTTCTAAGATGTAACAATTAGTTGAAAATTTTTGTAGCGTTTCGCCTTCGCAACGATAATAACGTTTGCGACAGTAAAATTTTGCAGCAAGAAAATTTTGAAAAAACTTCTCTCACATATAAGACAGAGGAATAGCATTAGCAAAAGACATGGGTTCTGGAGTTTTTACTAGATCATTGATGTCAATGCAAAGGAAGGTAGCAGATTGATGGATCTGTGGCTTGGTGGGCGACGATAGAGGCAACGTCAAAAGCAATTGTGGGAATTGCTAGCGAAGGTGGAGCCATGGATGATGGCTACAGGGGTAGCAAGAGCGTTGCTCTAATATCAGATGATAGAACCCCAGAAGGAGCTCTATAGATTTTGATCCTTGAGGGGGATCAACCCTTGGAACGCTGTAGGGGTTCCTCTCTCCTAGACTTGGTACAAGGCTAAATTAAAATTATAGATTGCTTAATTCAAGAGAAGGGGTGGCTACATCATTATATATGGATCAAAACCCTAGCCTAAGAGGGTGCTTACCTAAGTAAAATTATTCCTTTGCCCTTCTTATAGCCAACCCGCCTTAATAGGAACAGGGGGTGGCTAGGTTGGCTCTATAGCCGACCTAAGCAAGGGAAACTCTGGCCAACTAACCTAGTAAGGGTTGGATGGCCACTAAGCCCTAAGGGCTAATCTAAACCCTAGCTATACTCCTTTATAAGATAGGAATGACTTTATTATAATCTAGCAGGGTTATATTGACTACTTCTAGGGAGATTAGGACTCAACCCTATTGGAGTTCTATCAAAATTGCTCCAAGAGGACATATATCTAGGAGGGATAGGTCCTATTCTCTAGAGGGAGAATCATGTGTAGTGTACCGCACATGCTGAGAAAAAGTTCATCAAGATAATATCTCTATAAAGCTCAATGGACCGAGCGAGCAACGATGAGTCGTTGCATGATCTCAAATGAAGTAATGCATTGGTAGATGTATTATGAGATCAAGGGAGCAACAATGGCAACATTATATGAAGGCACACTTAGAGTCGATGTGGAAATCTAACTCAATGGAGGGCTGACCCATGGAATGGTGGGCATGATGGTCACCATCAACTCAATGTAAATCAAAAGGCGGAGCAACTTAGGTAGAACTTGGTGAAGTATCCAAGCCACATGAAAGGAGTCGACGTAGAAGATGGAAACATTGAGCGGAAGCACAGAGCTTTCCTTGGACAGAGGTCAAGGACATGAACTCTTATAGAGACAAGAGTAGGATTCCGTAGTTTCATGGGTTCTTCATTCTGATGGGGCGAACTCATTTTGCATGATGCCAAAGATGAAGGGAGCTTCGAGGCACATGTACCTTATCTCAGAGAAGCATTTGATAGAGGAACTAAGGTAATTCAACATACAGAGGCGAAGTTGGAATCAGAAGGCCTTAGCATGGGATAAGAGGATGCAATGGCAGGTACTCTTGAAGAATATGCCACTATGCTGTTATTCGAGTTGTTATAAAGAAAGTGGTATGCAGCGGAGATTGTGCTGGTGGGGGATAAAGGCCCAGGATCCAAACAATAGTGCACCAATTTTAGCAAAGTCTGAGGACTTCTAGATCTACTAGGCGACGGACTGTCTTAGGGCAATACTTCATCCAGGGGTGATCCTAGAATGAGTTGGCAAAGGTGAAGTGCCAAAGGAGCGAATGCAATCAGAGGTGGTGGAGGCCCTATGATGTGTTGGCAAAGGCCATACAGGGAGAGATCATAGTTCGAGTTCATTATATATGAATTTGAATGCAATGGAGATGTCACCAAGAGGTGACATGGTGCAGCGGATCATGGTGGAATAGTTTGTGGTAATACAACACAAGCAGAGATGTCACGTGAGGGACAAGATCATGTGGAGATATGATCACGAGATACTAGGAGCTCCATTTAGTAAACAACATAATGGCAAGAAGGACTATGGATTCAAGGAGTGAATGTCATGGTACCGCATAGTTGGGTCTTCCATGTATACGTATCAAAGCTTGTATCGGATGAAAGCCTTGGTTTTCAGCATATAGGGGCTATGTATCATCGAGGGAGAATTTCGAGTGCAAGTACTAGTGATTCCCATATAGGGGACTTGATCATACAGAGGTATGACTAGGGCGACTAGAGAGTTGGACTACTCCAGTGCTTATATTCGCTTAAGAGAGCCCGACAAGTTAGAAGACAAGGCCGAGTAAGTGAATGTTGCTACCAAAGAAACTAAGGAGAACAAAATCGGTACAAGCCCTGCAACAAGATGGCAGAGGCCTTGCATGAGAGTTGCAATCTGTCTTTCCATCGAGCAAGGAAAACTACTAGGAGGACACAGAGGTGTTGAAGCAGGTGGTCGAAAGGGGCTAGGAAGCGACGATGAGTATGGAGGGGCTCAACTACCCAAAAGTAAAGCGTCGATTAGAAAAAAGATGGACTTGGAGAAGTGCCATAGTGTCGCAAAGACGGACCTACCTATCGCAAAGAAAGGGACACGGATGCAAGGCAACAAATATTAGGGCCATGGGGTAGCAGTGCCATGATACTGCAGAGGCAAGACTTCTATGGAGTCATTGATCCCTTTCTCTCATAGAGGGAGAGCATTGGTCTTAAAAGGGACCGAGGAGGTGGATAATGCATAGGCAAACTCCAAGTACCAAGATAGGTGGAAGGGCAGTGGCCAAGGAACTTCATAAGATTGGTGTCGATGAGCTTCTCATCAAGATAGCCAAAAGTAAGGGACTTCGGTTTGATGTAGGAGTGCTCAACTAAGGAACGAAGTACGTAGTACAAAATACTATACCTTTTCTACTCAGATGAGTAGATGGCAACGGTGATGGAGAATACAGTACAATCCCAGAGGCGACCAGAACTATCAGACTTACTCCAAGTTGGGGGACTCTAAGTTGGAGTAAACTTTTGCTCTTTTCAGGTAAAACTTTTTATATTCCGATAGTTCGATGGTAGTGGGAAGGTGAATCATAATAGCTAACTTAATATAAGGAGTGAAGACACTTCGAGTGTTTCAGAAGTGTAAGCAAAGAGTAGGCAAAATGCTAGTAACCAGCCTGATGCATGAAGTACAACCTCGAGGAGACGGGCGAAATCAAGTAAACCTTGCCTTCTCAACTCAAGAGAGTAGTCGAAATCGAGTACCCAAGTTCTTGTACTTTAAGGAGGCGGGCGAAATCAAGTAACCTTTGCCTTCTTAACTCAAAGAGAATGGGTGAAACTTAGTACCCGATTTTCTTATTTATCCAATAGAAGAGTTTTGCATAAGTTCAGTGACCCTTCGAGGAAAGCTTATGGGAGACAATAGTTGTCAAATCCTCACCGTTGGTGATTAGTACTACTGAGAGTAGATTGTCTGCTTCATTTCCCAATAGAATGCCAATCAACCGCTGGAGTGATGCGAACCAACTTGGCAGTGAAAACTAAAGTTGAAGAAGGATCAATGAGTAGTTTGTTAGGGTGTATCAGACCTATTTATTGTGAATCCTCTTAGGATCTAAGGGTGTCACACTACCTTCTATTGGGAAGGTGAAACATTGCTTTGGGAGATACGTATATTGCTTATAATGCATCCCTTCGGTAGAAAGGTCGCCTCGATTTAGTTATCTTTGTTCATCTTTATAGGCCTCACTTGTTGTATAGGGAGGGCTTTATTGTTTCTTGGTGCTCCCTTACCCTTGTGTTCTTCACCATCCTATCATGAATGGACATCACATTCCCATAACATCATTACTCAACGAACCATTCGTTGCATTTGCATACTTGTACACATGTTTGGCAGCCTATTTTACCTTATTTTTATGGGATTTTGTCTAAGAAATATGACCCAAAATAGTTTGTAATGCTATAGTACAATCGCTCATTGCGTTAGGCCAAAACTGCCCAAAATAGTTGTATTTTCATATGTTGTTGCCTGATTTCTGCAAAGCACAGAGCAGAGAATATGTCAGCCATCTCAGCACCTTATAACCCTCCAGGTGGCATAGGGCTGGATGGGGCTTCGGGTATATATCAAGCATTGAGTACTCATAAAAAATTGAGCTTGTCTTCATGCCCGGCACCCGGTGAACCATAATTTATTGACATGTGACTATTTGTTCAACCTTCTAAAGTCCTGTTTCACTCCTTTCTCTCTTTTCTCTCTTACACTCAAGGTGTTTGTTGAATTACTTGTAAAAGCTTTCATCTTCGTGAGACATCGGGACTTGTCCATTGCTCGCTTCAATCTGATAGAACCCTAGAAGAAGCCCTACAGATTTTGATCCTTGAGGGGGATCAACCCTTGGAATGCTGTAGGGGTTCCTCCCTCCTAGATTCGGCATAAGGCTAAAAGAAAATTGATAATTGCTTGATTAAAAGAGGGAGGGACAGCTACATCTTAAATAGGGATCAAAGTCCTAGCCTAAGGGGTACTTATCAGAGTGAAATTATCCTTTTACCCCTCCTATAGCCATCCTGCCTTAGTAGGAATAACGGGCGGCTAGGTTGGCTCTATAGCCGATCTAAGCAGGGGGAAACCCTGGTCAACTTGCCCAGTAAGGGGAGTGGTGACTACTAAGCCCTATGGGCTAATCCAAACCCTACCCATACTCCTTTATAAGATAGGAGAGACCTTATTATAATCTAGCAGAGTTTTATTAACGACTTCTAGGGAGATTAGGACTCAACCCTGATGGAGTCCTATCAAATCTGCCCTCTTAAAATCAACATTGTCCTCAAGGTTGAAGTTCCATGACCTTAGGGAGCCGGGTTTTCAGCTCCTCATCAGCTTGGGTATTAATCGGAAGAACTTGAGCTGAGTCATCCTATTTAAATTTTCATTTGAGGTAGGATACATGAAGGATCAAATGTGATTTTGATATGGTACACGGATCTGATCTCCAGGTTAGGGCCCCAATATGATCCCCAGTTTTGCAAGGCCCAAAGAAATAGGGAGACCACTTTCTTGAGGCTTGAATTTCATGCTGGTGAAGCTGGAGATGAAGTGGGACTTGATCTTTCTCAGAAAATTTTCTTCTGCTCCTGTGTTTGTCAGGGGGAAGTTTCTTCTTTGCATGGGCTGCCATATGGTTAGTCTTTAGTGAAAGCCAATCTTTCTTCTGGAATAGTGACTACCCTCTGGTATGGTTCAGGATGATGAGAGCCCAATCTAGTGTAAGCATGGATTGTAATTCTTCTAGTTTAACTCCTCTTTCGTGTCATGGACCTTTATCCAACCATATTTTAAATTTGATAGTAATTAGTATCTCCTGTAAAAACCTCGTATGAAGTATGGAGGAAGCCTCGGTGTAAATTAGGAGTCGACCATCTTGCATAAGAATAGCCCAAATTTCAACTCCTGATGCATCGGCCTTAATGACCAAAGTGCGATCGAAATCAGGTAGTGCTAGGATCGACGTCATCGTCATGGCTGCCTTGAGTCATTCGAAGGCTGTGGAGGCATTATCCAACCATAAGAAGGAGTCTTTCTTCAGTAAGGACATGAGCGGGGCACTGAACTTGCTATAATCTTTCACAAAATTTTGGTAGTAGCTCGTGAGTCCAAGGAAATCGCGTAATGATTATACACTTGTAGGTCTCGGCCATCCTTACATTACCTCAATCTTTGTCGGGTCCATCGCCACTCCATCCTCTAATATAATGTGGCCAAGATACTCTAATTTATGCTGTTAGAAGCTGCACTTTGACTATTTAACATAAGGAGTATTCTCCCGAAAAATTGTTAAAATAGTTCGTAAGTGCTGAAAATGTATATAAAGCGTAGGGCTATAAATGAGAATATCATCAAATAATACCAATACAAACTTGCGTAGAAAACTTTGGAAGATGTCATTCATTAGACTTTGAAAATTATAAGGAGCATTTGTAAGTCCGAAAGGTATTACCAGAAACTCGTAGTGGCCGTTATGCATGCGAAATGTAGTTTTCAGAATATCTTCACTGTATACCTGAATCTGATGGTATCCGGATTGGAGATCCAATTTAGTGAGGACTCGAGCTCCTTTTAATTCATCCAAGAGTTCATCTATGAATAGGATAGGATATTTATCCTTGATGGTGATGGCGTTTAGAGCCTAGTAGTCAATACATGTCCGCCACATACTATCTTTCTTGTGCACTAGCAATACCGGTGAGGAGTAAGGGCTATAGCTCGATCGAATCACCCCGGTGTCAAGCATCTCTCTAACAATATTCTCAATCTCATCCTTCTATGGGTGAGGATAGTGGTATGTTCATAAATTTACTAGAGGTTTGCCTGGCAAAATAGGAATGTAGTGGTCATACGACCGGTTAGGGGGCAGCCCGCGCGGCTCCAAGAAAACATTTACGAATTCATTCAAGCAAAGGGCAAGCTTAGGATATGAGTTTTGTATGTTCTCCCCCATATATGGCTGCTAAATATGCATCAAGAATCCACCATATGCTTTGTGAAAAACTTTCTTCATTTGTTGCAACACAATGATGGAAATTTGGCTCCAACGTTTACCTCGTAATGTGACCTATCTCCCTTTGCAATAAAATTTCTTGATTAATTTAGAAAAATTTCAGGAAATATCACCTAGTATTGTAAGCCATTCGATCCCAAGTATAGTTTCATAATCATCGATGGGTAGGAGGAAGAAATCAGCTACCACTTCTTGGTCTTGGAGGAGTAGTTTCACCCATGGGCACCGTTGGTTGCAATTAAAGATTCGATCGTTGGTGACCTTTATGTCGAACGTGTTGCAACCTTCAATTTGAAGTGCCAAATTTGAAACAACCTTACTAGTGATGAAGTTATTGGTGCTGCTCATGTCGATGAGAACAGTGATGAGTTGCTATTTCAGAAGTTCTCCAACTTTTATCATCTGCGGGTTGGAATAGTCGGCCAATGCGTGCGCTACGTAGTTGGCTGGTTGGGACTCTTCCTCCATGGCTTCTTCTTTAGGTTAAAGGGCTTCTTCAGATGTTTCATTGTCCTCATCCTCTGCTGGTTCAATCATGAGGAGCTAGCCCTTTTTGTAGTGATGTTCGTGGCTCCATGGTTTATCATAATGTCAACACAACTCCTTGGCCGATCGTTTGCGAAGCTTATCTCTTATCAACTTTTTTGGTGTAGGGGCTTGATGCAAGTAGAGGGGGCAGTAGGCTTCGGCATGACTAGTTGGGGAGTGACCCTTGTCCTTCATACCTCGTGGTTCAATTGTTCTTCCTAGATATGCACGAAGGAAATCACTGCCATAAGAGTGTACGGTTGTCGTGCCTTTACGTCTCCTTAGATCTCCGGCTTTAGGCCCTTGATAAAAGTACCTAAAAGTTATTTCTCAAACCAATTCTCAGTTTAGTTAGATAAATACTCAAACCTTATTTGGTATTATTATATTGTAGAGGTTTAACAAATCTTTGTCAGTTGTCCGTCGATGTTGTTGAAATCGATTGGTCCGAAGTGGTCTAGTAGTCCTTCCTTGAATTGTTGCCAAGAGAGTCCTCTATGGGTGTACTTAAACTAATTAAACCACTGAATAGCATCTTCCTTAAGGTGGATAACAGCAATCTCCACCCATGTGGCATCGGCGGTTCGGTAGAACCAAAAATAGCGCTCTGCGCGCGAGATCCACTCGATCGTGTCTCCTTCTTCCCATTTAGGGAAGTCAACCTTCATGCATGGATTATTTTGATTAGAGGTGATGTGGCCATGTTCTCGAGGATTGTCTTGCCTATCTGAAGTTTCTCCGTGTTGTGATTTCCTCGGGTTCGACAATCGGCCAATGTTGAATTCGGCGAAAAGGGATCGCATCTTCTCTTCCATGCGATTTCCAAAGGCTTCAAGCTTTGCATCAGTGGCCTCCTCTGATACCATAGTATACGCCTCTAGATCTGTAATATTGAGATCTTTTTTCTATTGTCAGGTTAGTGGCATGGGAATTTTGGAGAAGGGGGTGGCCGGTTGGAAGGTGAATCGGTTTGGATGGAAGTACGCTGTGGTTTAGGGCAGATTTGGGTCTATGGTTTTGTGGAGTTTAGGCTATGAATTGATGTGGTTTTAGGGCTATGATAGTAGTAGAAGAAGGTTAGGAAAATAGATATTAGATCTGGGATAGATGGCAGCAAAGGTAGGTGTCTCGATAAGAAAAGTTGGCTAAAAATGTAAGTGGATCGATAAGGAAATAGGCTACAGTTAGGGCTGATTTGGGTGGCTATTTGGTTTCAGTTTAGGGTAGGGTTTTGAAAGGTTTTTGGTAAGGATGGTAAGATTTGGTGATGAGGAAAAGAGAGTCTAAAATCTCAAAAAAAATAGCACTCAAATCTAATAGAATTCGGTGAAAAGAAGTGTTGCGATGTGCTATCCTGCTGAACCAATTTTTACATCAGAGAAATGATGATTTCTCAATGTAAATTCTAGGGAAAGTTTAAGGAAATTATACAAAATTCCTTGGTTTAGATGTTGTCAATATCAATAGAAATTTTGATGAAATTTTGGTAGCATAATGGTAGGGAAATATGGCAAAAGATGCAAGGCAGATTCCTTTATCGTAAAATTCTAGAACTACTTGATGGTGAAAAATTATATAAGAAAACCAGTTCCAGAAGGTGTTTTTTTATAAAATTAAATCTAGATGAAAGCTAACTTGATCTTGAGAATTATGTAAAAATTTCAGCCAAAAAGGATGAACAAAAGTTCAATTTCAAGAGGCCAATAGAAGAAAGACAGATTCTGCATTGTAAAATTTTAGTACTATACAATAAAAAATTACAGTGCTATAAGTCCAGATCCAGAAGGAGTTTATCACAAGATCAGTCTTAGATGAAAGTTAAGATGATCTATGAAATTGTATAAAAGTTTTAGCCAAAAAGGATGATTAAAAGTTTAGTTTCAAGAAGAAACAATTGGCTGAATATTTCTACAGCGTTACACCTTTGTAACAATGATAACGTTTGCGACGAACACAATTTACAATGGATAAAATTTGAAAAAAAATCTTTAATGTGTAAAGTAAGGAATCTTGTAGTATTGAAGAGGCGCATATGATAAAAATATACCAGAATTCCAGATCAAACATAGGGGGAAACGGTAAACTGATTTGATCTACTAGTAGGGTGAAAGGTAGAGGCACGTGTCGTAGCAATTATGGGAATTGCTTGGGAAGGTGGAGGTGGCTGAGATGGCTACAGGGGCAATAAGATCACTGCTCTGATACCAGATGATAAAACCATAGAAGAAGCCCTATAGATTTTGATCCTTGAGGGGGATCAACCCTTGGAACGCTATAGGGGTTCCTCCCTCCTAGATTTCGCACAAGGTTGAAATAAAATTGATAATTGCTTGATTAAAAGAGGGGTGGGCAGCTACATCTTAAATAGGAATCAAAGTCCTAGCCTAAGGGAGCACTTGTCTAAGTGGAATTAACCTTTTGCCCCTCCTATAGCCATCCTGTCTTAATAGGAACAAGGGGCGGCTAAGTTGGCACTATAGCCAACCTAAGTAGGGGGAAACCCTGACCGACTTAGCCAGTAAGGGGGCGGTGACTACTAAGCCCAAAGGGCTAATCCAAACCCTAGCTATACTCCTTTATAAGATTAGGAGAGGCTTTATTACAATCTAGCAGGGTTTTATTGACTATTTCTAAGGAGATTAGGACTCAACCCTACTGGAGTCCTATCATAATCTAATCAACATTCTCTTTTGCAGGTCCTTAGGGATTGGCATGAAGTTGCTTGTAGGCTAACCCATTGAGGACGAATAACGCATAAGTGTTTCATGACTTAGGCAATCCCAGCTAAGTCCAAGAGATTGGCGTAGGATGCTTCACGACTTAGGCAATTCCTGAAACTTTACTGCAAATGTATCACACGACTTTGGCAAATTCAGCCCATGACATAGTGGTATTAGAGTGGGAAAGCAATTTGAACAAACAACTAAGAAGATTTGCAATCTTACCATGGGGAAGTGCCATGGTGAATTGAGCAAGATGGGGCAAGCCAGACCCTTGATCCAAGTAGCCGTAGGTGGGCTGCAAGTGCAAACTCGCTCATAAGCTATTGTCGCTGCTCATGAGTAGCACGTTAGTGAACAAGATGAGCATGAAGTTAGATATTCTCCATGAGCAGAGGAGGCACAATTTTGAGCACCAACAGGGAAAAGGAACTACAATGAGAGGCTTACGATGGCAGAAACCCGCCTCGATGTTCTTGAAGTGAGCTTGGAAAAACTCTACCAAGTTCAATAAAGACTCCTTGGGGTAGAGAGCTTGTAAGAAAAAACTGAATCTCAAATCGATAAGGTTGAGTCCGACTAATGGAGGACACTTAAGACACCGTATAATATCTGCATGAAGTTGTGGCATAACCCACATCCAAGGTGACGTTGCTCACAAGGACTATTAATCCGGGAGGGAGCAACACCCACTCTATGCCACCACAAAGCTTCAGGACACCTGAGCTGCATTGCTACGGGGGTTTATGGGATGCCAAAGAGCTAAAAAATTTTCTATTCGATATGGAACAATACTTTCATGCTACAAGGTCTGACTTAGAAGAAACCAAAGTTTCAATAGCAATAATGTATCTTAATTGTCACGGGCTTAGCTGATTTTGCCTAAGCCGTGCGGCACCCATGCGTGTCCATCCGTAAAGGTCAGCCCTCCCCGAGATCTCCTAAAGTCCCACAGACTTACAAAAAGAGAAAACGGGTCAGAAGAACTAATTCCCACGGGATCCACAAGCAACTGCTCAAGAAAACACTTTATAAAGCCGAAATATAAATTACACCCATGGACATTGCAAACTCAGAGAGGTTGCACACAAAGGATAATGGTCCATTACAGACCGAAGTCCCCACAAGTGCTTATATGACACACTTGTATTTACAAGCCAAACTTGGCCATAAAACAAATCAAACTAGGGCTGCTAAGCCTACTGCAAGCTCGCTTCTTGTTGTACAAGATATGTACCTACACCGAAGGACACGGACTAACACAAGCATTTTATCGAACACCTTGTGTACATTGTTGTCCGTGACATTCTCCCCAAATTATTCCTTCGACGTCCTCGTCGAAGCCACTATAGATGCTGCATCTCCTAGCATTCTACTGAATCTTTAATCTTCTGCTTTCACTGCAACACACCCCTTTGGCTCCTAGCCACTCTCCGCCGATGTTGTTGAGTAGTCGAACTCTGATCCGCCATGCTGCTTCAACTCACCAATGATTGAATCTGGTGTGGGGTTGGCTGAGTTATGTTGATCCTTATTGGTTCTCGTGGATCCCTCTAATGAAGGAAAAGACCAACCTTATTATGCGCCAGTATTGCAGTATACTCATATTGCTTGAACTGGGTGGATGCTTGTTGGAGCTTTAACGAGCATCGCCTCGCAGACTTTAAAGTTTTTAAGGTCCTTTCTCCATAATGTTTGCCCATTGAACCTTCTTCCACTATTAGTTGTCACTTCCAAGTATGTTCGCATCACTCCTACTTTCGATTAGTCAATTGGGAAATGAAGTAGAACAACTACTCTCAGTAGTACTGATCACCAACGGTGAGGATTTGACAACCATTGTCTTCCATAAGCTTTCTTTGAAGGGTCACTGAACTTGTGCAGAGCTCCCCTACTTGGATAAGTAAGAGAACTGAGATGCTTGACTTCACCCATTCTCTTCATAGTTGAGAAGATAAGGTTACTTGGCTTCGTGTACCTCCTCGGGTTAAGAGAATTAGGGTACTCGATTTCGCCCATTCTCTCGAGTTGAGAAGGCAACGGTTACTCGATTTCGTCTGCCTCCTCGAGTTTGTACTTCATGCATTGAGCTGGTTACTAACATTTGCCCGCTCATTGCTTACACTTCTGAAGCACTTGAAGTGGTTGCACTCCTTGTGTTGGGTTAGCTACTGTGATTCGCCTTTCCACTGCCATTGAACTTCTGGAATGCAAGAAGTTTTGCCCCGAAAAGAGCAAAAAGTTTACCCCAACTTGGAGTCTCCTAACTTGGAGTAAGTCTTCGATAGATCTGGTCACCTTTGGGATTATACCGTCCTCTCCATCACCTTTGTCGTCTACTCCTCTTGAGTAAAAAGGTACAGTACCATATACTGCGTACTTCGTTCCTTGGTCGAGCACTCCTGCATCAACCTGAAGTCCCTTAGTTTTGGCTATCTTGATGAGAAGCCCATCGACATCAGTCTTATGAAGTTTCTTGGCCTTTGCCCTTCTGCCTTGTCTTGGTACTTGGAGTTTGCCTCTGCATTCTCCACCTCCTCGGCCCCTTTTATGACTAATGCTCTCCCTCTATGAGAGCAATGGATCGATGACTTCATGGAAGTCTTGTATCTACGGTACCATGGCGCTGCCAAGTCCATTGCACGACTATTCATTATCTTGCATCTTCATCCCTTCCTTCACGATCGGTAGATCTGTCTCTGCGGCACTGTGGAGCTCCTCGGAGTCCACCTCCTTTCTAACTGATACTTTTCTTTTGGGTAGCTGAGCCTCGCTGGACTGGACTCGTCGTCGCTTCCTCGCCCCTTTCGACCACCTGCTTCGACACCACTGTGTCCTCCTAGCAGTTCTCCTTAGTCGATGGAAAGACAGACTGCAACTCTCATGCATGGCCTCTGCCATCTTGTTGCAGGGCTCGCGCTGATTCTGTTCTCCTTAGCTTCCTTGGTAGCAACGTTCGCTTAATCGGCTTTGTCCTCTGACTTGCCGGGCTCCCTTAAGCGAATGTGAGCATTGAAGCAGTCCAACTCTCCAACTGCTCTAATTATACCTTAGTATAATCAAGTCCCCTCCATGGGACTCACTGGTACTTGCAATCTGACTACTCCCTCGGTGGTACATAGCCCACATATGCTGACGATCAAGGTTTTCATCTGATGCAAGATTCGATACATATACATGGAAGACCCGCCTCTGCGGTACTGTGGTATTCACTCCTTGAATCCACAGCCCTTCTTGCCATTACATTGTTCACCGAAGTGGAGCTCCCAGCAGCTCCTGATCATACCTCCGCATGATCTTTGTCCCTCATGGGACAAGATTGCCTGTATTGCATTGCCACGAACTATTCCACCATGATCCGCTACACCATGTCACCTCCTAGTGACATCTCCATTGCATACAGATTCTCGTGTGATGAACTCGGACTATGATTTCTCCACATGTGGCTTCTGCCAACACATCGTAGGGCCTTTGCCATCTCCGATTTTTAGTTCGGTCCCTTGGCAATTCCCCTTCGTCCGCCCACTCTTGGGTTACACCTGGACGAAGCATAGCTCTAGGACAGTCCATCGCTTAGTGGCTCCTGAAGTCCCCTGACTTCGCTAGAGTTGGTGCACCATTGTCTGGATCTTGGGCCTCTATCCCCTACCAACACAATCTTGCTATGCACCTCCTATTCCTGACAACTCGAATGGCAACACTGTGGCATATTCTTCAAGAGTACCCACCTCTGTGTCCTCTTGCCTCGTACTAAGGTCTCATGATCCCAACTTTGCCTCTGTAAGTTGAATCACATTAGTTACTCTATCAAATGCATCTCTGAGGTAGCTTGCATGTGCCTTGAAGCTCCCTTCATCTTTGGCACCATGCAAAATAAGTCTGTCCCATCAGAATGGAGAACCCATTGAACGACATGATCCCACTCTTGCCTCTACAAGAGTTCATGCCCTTGACCTCTGTCTAAGGAAAGCTCTGTGCCTCCGCTCCATGTTCCATCTTCTATGTCGACTCCCTTCATGCGGCTTGGATACTTCACCGAGTTCCACCCAAGTCGCTCTGCTCCTCGATTTGCACTGAGTTGATAGTGGCCCTCACGTCCACCATTCCACGGGTCAGCCCTCTGTTGAGTTCGATTTCTGCATCGACTCTAAGTGTGCCTTCATATGATGTTGCCTTGGATTGCTCCCCCACTTGATCTCGAAATGCATCCACCAATGCATTACCTCCTTCGAGATCATGCGATGACTCTTCGTCGCTCACACTGTCCGTTGAGCTTTGTGGAGATATCGCTTTGAGGAACTTTTCCTCAATATGTGCAGTCTATTGCACATGATTCTCCTACTAGAGAAATAAGACTTATCCCTCCTTGATATCTGTCCTGCTGGAGCAACTTTTCTCTTTACATACTTCCTACTGGAAGTTTCGGAGACCACCATCTCCTTTGAACTACTCCGTCTTGCTGGATCTCTTCCCAACGGGTTCGCCATCAAAGTTTTGCATCCCCATTGAGATACATTATTGCTATAGCAACTTAGGTTTCTTCAGAATCGAGCCTTGTAGCACGGAAATACTGCTCCATGTCGAACAAGAAATTTTGAAGCTCTTTGGCATCCCTCGTACCTTCGTAGCACTGCGGCTCTGGTGCCCTGAAGTTTTATGGTGGTGCAGCGCGGGTGTTGTTCCCTCCCGCATCAAGAGTTCTTGTTGACACTATCACCTTAGCCGTGAGTTTTGCCACAACTTTATGTAGGTGTCGTACGGAATCTTTGGTGACCTCTGTCAGTTGATCCATCAGAGATTCAACTTTCTCGATCCGAGATTTAGCTTCTTCTAGCGAGCTCTCTACCTTAAGTAGCCTTCTCTGGCCTTGGTAGAGTTCCTCCATGCTCACTTCAAGAACATCAAGGCGGGTCACTGCCGCTATAATTCTCTCCTTGTGGCTCTTTTTCCCGGTTGGCGCTCCAGATGGCGCTTCCTCCCCTCGTGGAGAATACCCAACTTCACGCTCATCTTATTCACTATAGAGCTCCTCATCAGCGGCTCCCACAGTTTGTGAGCGAGTTTGCACTTGCAGCCCACCTGCGACTGCTTGGAGCAAGGGTCCGGCTTGCCCCATCTTGCTCGATTCACCATGATGTTTCACCATAGCGAGATTATGAATCTTCTTCGTTGTTCATATGAATTGCTTGCCTGCTCTGTTACCATATTGTCACAGGCTTAGCTGATTTTGCCTAAGCCATGTGGCACCCATGTGTGTCTGTCCGCAAAGGTCAGCCCTCCCCGAGATCTCCTAAAGTCCCATAGACTTACAAAAAGAGAAAACGGGCTAGAAGAAGCAATTCCCACGGGATCCACAAGCAACTGCTCAAGAAAACATTTTATAAAACCAAAATACAAATTACAACCATAGACAATACAAACTCGGAGAGGTTGTACACAAAGGATAATGGTCCATTACAGACCGAAGTCCCTACAAGTGCTTACAAGACACACTTATATTTATAAGCCAAACTTGGCCATAAAGCAAATTAAACTAGGGCTGCTAAGCCTACTGCAAGCCCGCTTCTTATTGTACAAGATATGTACCTAAACCGAAGGACATGGACAACACAAGCATTTCATCGAATACCTTGTGTACATTATTGTTCGTGACATTCATTGTCATGGGCTTAGCTGATTTTGCCTAAGCCGTGTGGCACCTATGGGTGTCTGTCCGCAAAGGTCAGCCCTCCCTGAGATCTCCTAAAGTTCCATAGACTTACAAAGAGAAAACGGGTCAGAAGAAGCAATTCTCACGAGATCCACAAGAAACTGCTCAAGAAAACACATTATAAAGCCAAAATACAAATTACACCCATGGAAATTACAAACTCAAAGAGGTTTAAAGATAATAGTTCATTACAGACCGAAGTCCCCACAAGTGCTTATAAGACACACTTGTATTTACAAGCCAAACTTGGCCATAAAGCAAATCAAACTAGGGCTGCTAAGCCTACTGCAAGCTCGCTTCTTGTTGTACAAGATATGTACCTAAACCGAAGGACACGGACTAACACAAGCATTTCATTGAACACCTTGTTTACATTGTTGACTGTGATATTCTCCCCCACTTATTCCTTCGACGTCCTCGTCGAAGCCACTGTAGACGCTGCATCTCTTAGCATTCTACTGAATCTTTAATCTTCTACTTTGGCTGTAACACGCCCCTTTGGCTCCTAGCCGCTCTCCGCCGCTGTTGTTGAGTAGTCGAACTCTGATCCACCATGCTGCTTCAACTCACCAATGACTGAATCTGGTGTGGGGTTAGCTGAGTTGTGTTGATCCTTGTTGGTTCTCGCGGATCCCTCTGATGAAGGAAAAGACCAACCTTATTATACGCCAGTATCACAGTATACTCATATTGCTTGAACTGCGTGGATGCTTGTTAGATCTTTAACGAGCATCGCCTCATACACTTTAAAGTTTTTACGGTCCTTTCTCATAATATTTGCCCATTGAACCTTCTTCCACTGTTAGTTGTCACTTCCAAGTATGTTCGCATCACTCCTGCTTTCGATTAGTCAATTGGGAAATGAAGTGAAAAATCTACTCTCAGTAGTACTGATCACCAACAGTGAGGATTTGACAACCATTGTCTTCCATAAACTTTCTTTGAAGGGTCACTGAACTTGTGCATAGCTGCCCTGCTTGGATAAGTAAGAGAACTGGGATACTTGACTTCACCCATTCTCTTCATAGTTCAGAAGGTAAGGTTACTTGGCTTCGTGCACCTCCTCGAGTTAAGAGAATTGGGGTACTCGGTTTCGCCCATTCTCTCGAGTTGAGAAGGCAAAGGTTACTCTATTTCGCCTGCCTCCTCGAGTTTATACTTCATGCATTGAGTTGGTTACTAACATTCGCTCGCTCTTTGCTCATACTTCTGAAACACTTGAAGTAGTTGTACTCTTTGTGTTGGGTTAGCTACTGTGATTCGCCTTCCTGCTGCCGTTGAACTTCTTGAATGCAAGAAGATTTGCCCTGAAAAGAGCAAAAAGTTTACCCCAACTTGAAGTCCCCCAACTTGGAATAAGTCTTTGATAGATATGGTCGCCTTTGGGATTGTACCATCTTCTCCATCACCTTTGCCGCCTACTCCTCTTGAGTAGAAAAGTATAGTACCATATACTGCCTACTTCGTTCCTTGGTCGAGCACTCCTGCATCAACACAAAGTCCCTTAATTTTGGCTATCTTGATGAGAAGCCCATCGACATTGGTCTTATGAAGTTTCTTGGCTTCTGCCCTTCTGCCTTGTCTTGGTACTTGGAGTTTGCCTCTGCATTCTCCACCTCCTCAGCCCCTTTTACGACCAATGCTCTCCCTCCATGAGAGCAAGGGATCAATAACTTCACGGAAGTCCTGCATCTATGGTACCATGGCACTGCCAAGTCCATTGCACTACTATCCGTTATCTTGCATCTTCATCCCTTCCTTTACGATTGGTAGATCTGTCTCTGCGGCACTGTGGAGCTCCTCCGAGTCCACCTCCTTTCTAACCAACGCTTTTCTTTTGGGTAGCTGAGCCCCACTGGACTCGTCGTCGCTTCCTCGCCCCTTTCGACCACCTGCTTCGACACCACTGTGTCCTCCTAGCAGTTCTCCTTGGTCGATGGAAAGACAGACTGCAACTCTCATGCATGACCTCCGCCATCTTGTTGTAGGGCTCACGCTGATTCTGTTCTCTTTAGCTTCCTTGGTAGCAACGTTCGCTTACTCGGCCTTGTCCTCTAACTTGTCGGGCTCCCTTAAGCGAATGTGAGCACTGAAGCAGTCCAACTCTCCAGCTACTCCGATTATACCTTAGTATAATCAAGTCCCGTCCATGGGACTCACTGGTACTTATAATCTGACTATTCTCTCGGTGGTACACAGCCCCCATATGCTGACGACCAAGGCTTTCATCGGATGCAAGCTTCGATACATATACACGGAAGACACGCCTCTGTGGTACTGTGGCATTCACTCCTTGAATCCACAGCCCTTCTTTCTGTTGCATTGTTCACCGAAGTGGAGCTCCCAGCAGCTCCTAATTATTCACATGATCATGTCCCCCTCTATGAGACTCACTAGTACTTGCACTTGGACTTCTTCCTCGGTGGTATATAGCTCCCTTATGCTGATGACTAAGGCTTTCATCTAATGCAAGCTTCAATGCACACACGAAGACCTCTGTGGTACTATGACATTCACTCCTTGAATCCATAGCCCTTCTTCTTGTTGTGTCGTACACCAAAGTGGAGCTCCTAGTAACTCCTGATCATACCTCCGCATGATCTTTGTCCCCCACGGGACAAGATTGCCTGTATTGTATTGCCGCGAACTATTCCACCACGATCTGCTGCACCATGTCACCTCCTGGTGACATCTCCATTTCATATAGATTCTCGTGTGATGAACTTGGACTATGATTTCTCCACGTGTGGCCTCTGCCAACACATTATAGGGCCTCTGCCATCTCTGATTTTTAGTTCGCTCCCTTGGAAATTCCCCTTCGCCCGCCCACTCTTGGGTTACACCTGGATGAAGCATAGCTCTAGGACAGTCCATCGCCTAGTAGCTCCTAAAGTCCCTTGACTTCGCTAGAGTTGGTGCACCATTGTCTGGATCTTGGGCCTCTATCCCCTACCAACACAATCTTGCTATGCACCTCCTATTCCTGACAACTCGAACGGCAACACTGTGGTATATTCTTCAAGAGTACCCGCCTCTACATCCTCTTGCCCCGTACTAAGGTCTCATGATCCCAACTTTGCCTCCGCAAGTTGAATCACCTTAGTTACTCTATCAAATGCATCTCTGAGGTAGCTTGCATGTGCCTTGAAGCTCCCTTCATCTTTGACACCATGCAAAATAAGTCTATCCCATCAGAATGGAGAACCCATGGAACGACATGATCCCACTCTTGCCTCTACAAGAGTTCATGCCCTTGACCTCTGTCTAAGGAAAGCTCTGTGCCTCCGCTCCATGTTCCATTTTCTATGTCGACTCCCTTCGTGCGGCTTGGATACTTCACCGAGTTCCACCCAAGTCGCTCTGCTCCTCGATTTGCATTGAGTTGATAGTGGCCCTCACGTCCACCATTCCACGGGTCAGCCCTCTGTTGAGTTCGATTTCTGCATCGACTCTATATTTGCCTTTATATGATGTTGCCTTGGATTGCTCCCCCGCTTGATCTTGAAATGCATCCACCAATGCATTACCTCCTTCGAGATCATGCGATGACTCTTTGTCGCTCACTCAGTCCGTTGAGCTTTGTGGAGATATCGCTTTGAGGAACTCTTTCTCAATATGTGTAGTCTGTTGCACATAGTTCTCCCACTAGAGAACTAGGACTTATCCCTCCTGGATATCTATCCTACTGGAGCAACTTTTCTCTTTACATACTTCCCACTGGAAGTTTCGGAGACCACCATCCCCTTTGGACTACTTCGTCTTACTGAACTTGTGCCTTGTTCTGCCCCTACAAATGGACTTGCTAGATTGTGACCCTTCTCCAATACAGTCTCCACTGCACCCTTCAAGGTCTAGCAACATGCTGAACTTATTGCACATTTCAGCCGCCTATGGACATATCCTTTCCATGTCGAAGAAAAAGTTCTGATGCTCCATGGCGCTGAGTTCCGATCGTGCCTTGGGATGGCCACGAACACTCCATCATCCGTGTACAAGCCCTTGCATGAGTTTCGAATCCTTCAAGTTAGCAATTCCCCTCACCTCTGCGAGCTTTGCACAACTCTTTCGATCGTTACACAACACCTCCCACATTGCACGGTCTCATCTTTCACCAAGCGCCCCGCTTTGCCTTGAGCACCGTCAAGTTTGGTTGCCAATGTTGAGCTATAGCTCGAACTCAACCATCCCAATCTTTGTTTGCTACACATTCTTCTTCGCTTGCTTGTCCTTGTGGTGCCTCTCACGCAAAGGGGTCGGCTATTCCCTGAATGCCAAACCAGGATGCCCGCTCCTCTCAGCGACTCATTTCCCTAGATCTCAACGTCCATTTCCCCCAAACGGTTGCGCGTGCTGGCTGTCCTCCACACAGCCTAGCTAGGTCCCCCACATTTGTATGGCAAGTGTTTCTGCATGTGCTTGTCCCACTCTGATACCACATTGTTACATGCTTAGCTGATTTTGCCTAAGCCGTGTGGCACCCATGCGTGTCCGTCCACAAAGGTCAGCCCTCCCTGAGATCTCCTAAAGTCCCATAGACTTACAAAAAGAGAAAACGGGCCAGAAGAAGTAATTCCCACGGGATCCACAAGAAACTGCTCAAGAAAACACTTTATAAAGCCAAAATACAAATTACACCTATGGACAATACAAACTCAGAGAGGTTGCACACTTTATAGACCGAAGTCCCCACAAGTGCTTATAAGACATACTTATATTTACAAGCCAAACTTGGCCATAAAGCAAATCAAATTAGGGCTGCTAAGCCTACTGCAAGCCCGCTTCTTGTTGTACAAGATATGTACCTAAACCGAAGGACACGGACTATCACAAGCATTTCATCGAACACCTTGTTTACATTGTTGTCCGTGACATAATGGAGATGCAAAACTTTAGTGATGAACCTATTGGGAAGAGATCTAGTAAGGTTGGTGTCGAATAGACATATGGGAGGATTTGAAATGAGAGTTAAGAACTTAGTTCCTACCTAAAAATACAGAGTAAGTGGCAAGAAGGCAACCGAGACAACTCCATCAAAGTACTTCCATTCGAGACTATGTGAATTAATTTTCTATACTAATGTTGGACATACAGGACATGTCTTAGAAGGATAAACTATTTAGCTTTCTCGATGGCCTAAAATCATGGCACAATAGGAACTTAATTGAAGGAATATCACTAACATGGTCAGGGTAATTGTGGCCATAGAAAGGCTAACTAACTTTGTTTCTTCGAATGACTTAGGGATGAAGAAACAATCCTTAGAAAATCACCCACTCAAATATTCTTGAGCGAAGGAGTCTGTGAGTGGAAAATAGAAGAAGAACTTCCACAAAGGACTAAGCTCAAAAGCAAGGCCACAAAATCTAGTGGATGCTTCTTATGCAGAGATCGTACATAGTGAGAGAGTGCCCATAAAAATAAGCACCTAATGCCCTAACTACGTTAATATAGCTACTGAAGACAAATGCATTTGTTAAATGCATTATGGGGTCAAGTGGGGAAGAACATGAAGACACTGCCACTGAAGGCAGGAAGTAGTTAGTTGATGTACGTGGATATCAAGCTCAATGGCTGAACAACCCATGCAATGATGAACACCGATGCTACCCACAATTTTATTGCCAATCGAGAAGCAAAGTAACCTGGACTAATCTTGGAGAAGAACCAAGTTGGATGAAGGCTATAAACTCGAAGGCTAAGCGGATCTCTGAACTAGCAAATGGGGTCCCCAACAAGATCAGAACATGGAGTGGGAGCACAAAGATGATGGCAGTGTCTTTAGATGACTCCCAAGTGATTCTTAGAATAGAGTTCATGCACGTAACGAAGTTGGTGCCAATGTTGTTCTGAAACTCCCTATGCCTGATGGGAGGTGATGACCCCTTCATGGTTTTGGTTTCTCAAGGAGGAACTAAGGATCCACAACAAATATCAGCTTTACAATTGAAGAAGGGGTACAAAAAAGAGAATCAACCTTCGTGGTCGCTATAAAGCTAGAGGCACTTCACGAGGAGGCTATTTAAGAACCTACTGTGACAGCAAACGTTCTGAAGGAGTTCTCAGATGTGATGCCACCTGAGTTGTTGAAAACTCTGCCATCATATAGAGACGTGGATCATTATATTGAGCTAGAGCCGGGAGTGAAACCTCTAGCAAGACCATCATACCTCATGACCCCTCCAGAGTTGACAGAGCTTAGAAAGCAATTAGATGAACTACTAAGCAGTGGTCTCATCTACAGCTCAAAAGCACCATTTAGAACTTTAGTCCTTTTCTAGAAGAAACAAGATAGGAGCCTCCAATTATACGTTGATTATCAAGCCCTTAACAAAGAGACGGTGAAGAACAAGTTTCACATCATGCTCATTGTGGACTTGTTCGACTAATTAGGTAAGGAAAAGTACTTCTCCAAACCTGACCTTCGATCACGGTACTAGCTGGTGCGCATTGTCGAAGATGACGAAGCAAAAACTACTTGTATGACTAAGTATGGAGCGTTCAAGTTCATGATGATGTCTTTTAGCTTAACCAACACTCCGACCATATTCTATACTCTAATGGACCAACTATTCAAGGAGTATTTGCATAAGTTTGTAGTCGTTTACAGCCAAACACTCGAGAAGCATGTCGAGCACCTTCAAACAATTTTTAAAGTTCTTAAGAGAATACTTTATTCATGAAGAGGGAGAAGTGATACTTTGCTTAAACATAGATTTATTCTTGGGGCATTGAATCGATAAAGGTCCATACGAATAGACAAATCTAAGGTGTATGCTATGGCAGAATGGTGAATACTAAAGAAGGTATCGGAGTTGAGATTCTTTCTTAGTTTCGTCGACTATTATCGGTACTTCATCGCTGGATATTCGAAGCACGGAGCTCCATTGACGGAGTTGCTGAAGGAGTAGTCTTGGAAATGGTCGAACAAATGTGAAGCAACATTCTAAGACCTAAAGGCTGCTATGTTGGAAGAACCATTGCTCAAATTACTAGACTATGAGAAGTCTTTTGAAATCCATATAGATACTTTAGACTTTACTATTGGGGGAGTTCTTATGCAAGAGGATCACCTAGTGGCCTACGAGAATCGTAAACTCAACTAGACTGAGTGACGATATCTAATACACGAGAAAGAGATGATAGTGGTGGTCCACTATCTATGAGTTTGGTAATACTACCTTCTTAAGGCATGGTTTATACTAAAAATGGATAACGTTACATTGAGTTATTTCTAAACTCAAACGAAACTCTCCCCAAAGCAAGCACGATTACAAGACTTCTTGGCTGAGTTTAACATGGTAGAGTACAAGCTCGGAAAAGCAAACATCATGGCCGATGCATTGAGCTGAAAAGTGAAAATGGTGAATGTCATACAGTTGGAAAGTGGAGGCCAAGCAAGTCAATTACACTCCAACTTCCTTTTCAGAATCAGGGATGGACTATGTAGTGATCCTTAAATAGTAACCTTGATGCAACTCATTAAAGAGGGACATGATGATTTTGGGTCTAGGAGGGACTCATCTACACCAAAGGGAATAGAGTATATGTTCCACGGGCATACAATTTAAAGTATGAACTCTTAAGAGTGTGTTATGATTCCCTTTAGGCTGGATATTTGGGCATTCATCGAACAATACCTCTCATGGAGAGGGTCTTTTATTGGCTAAAGATAGGGATCGATGTTAAGGAATATGTTTGAATATGCCTTACTTACTAATAAGATAAGTTAGAGTAGCGAAAGCTGATGGGACTTTTGGAGCAGTTGCCTATATTAGAAATACCATACATTTTCTTAGACTTCATATCAAGCTTACCGATAGTAGGGGGACTTGGATCGATACTCGTGGTGGTCGATCAATTTTTGAAGCATGCAATATTCTTTGCTGCACCCCTACACTATTTAGCAAAGAAGGCGGCCAAGTTGATGATAAAGAATGTGGTGAAGTATTGGGGAGTCCCGAATAATATCATTAGTGATCGAGATGTATGGTTCTTGGGATAATTTTACATCGAGCTATTTAAGTTGCTGGGATCAAAGCTTTACTTCTCTATAAGGTTTCACCCTCAAATAGATGACCAAACTAAAAGAATCAATTCACTCTTAGAGTAATATCTTTAACACTACGTGAGTGCCAACCAATGAGATTAGGTGAAGTTGTTGGACATTGCTCAATTCTCCTACAACTTGTAACAGAGCTATATGTTAGGACCCTAGTTGAATCGGGTCCTAATCATTTAAGTCGAGTGCTTAGATTAGGCCTTATTGGCAAATCTAGAAATGATATTAGGTTGGATAGGAGGAGATTTGAGTCCATTATAATAAATCAGCTAAATCCTAGTAGGATTTGGCTGAACTGGAGTTTGGTTAGGAGTTAACTAAGTCAAGCTTGTAACCAACCCAATTGGCTACCCACTTTGATGAGGGGAAAGAGCTCCATTCAGTTAGAACTCTCTTAAGGGTTGATTTGGAGTTAAATTAAGAGTTAGAGTCTTAGTTTCCTTAGAGTAGGAGTTGCTTCTTAGGGTTGGAGTTGGAGTTGTTGGAAGTAGGAGTTGCTTCTTAGAGTTGGAGTTGGAGTTGTTAAAAGTATTAGTTTTGAGTAGGAGTCCTATTAGGAATTAGGGTTTAGAAGCCCTATAAATAGCTTGTATTCTCTCCTCTTTCCATCATCAATAGATCAAATTATATTTTAACCATAATACAGAAAAGCCAAAGAGGGATGAACCCCTATAGAGTTCTAAGGAGGCTGATCCCCTATAGAGATCAACCCAAGCTTATAATCCATAAGGGTTCTAACACTTGGTATTAGAGCAGCATTCTTGGTGTCTCACTACCCTTCCACAGCTACCCATTATCTTTCCACAGCTGCCCACATCAATTCTCATAATTGCTTAAAGATCGTCATCGAATTTCATCGTCATCTCCACTACCATGGATCATCCTTTGATCTTCCTGTTTATTGTAACGGGTTCTAGTTTCTTACCTTACTGCTGCCACAATTTATTTATCCTTATTCAAAAAACCCATAAAAATTGTTCCTATCTTGCTGCACAAACTTTTTGTTGCAAAGTTTCTATCTCTATAACGAAAGTTGCACTGTAAAATTTCAGCCACATAGCACTGATTATTTCATCTTGCTGCTACATTTTTTCTATCCAAATCTCTACAAAGCTTTTATAACAGCTTTCCACTTCCTAACAGTAGATTTTCTTTTGGTTTCGTTGAAAAATTCTTAATATGAACTACTGATCTTTTATGTCTAAACTGTTGCACTTTAGATGTAAAAATCTACTGTAGTACCTTTCCGTGATCTTCGATTTTGCTAAACCTTTTTCTATCGTTTCCTTCCACAATTTTTTTATTGGCATTATCTTTTCCTTACCAGTATATTCTTATAAAGTTTTACTCAAATCCTTATTTCAAACTATTGGAAAAAAATATCGTCTATACTACTAAAATCTTTTGATGAAAAAATTCTAGTGTAGCACCTTCTTGTAATCTTTGATCTGGCCAAATCTTTTACTGGATAATTTTTCATGAATTTTTTGATGGTGTTATCTCTCCCTTACCAATAGATTCCCTTTAATTTTTACTCAAATACTCATCTCAAATTGCTAGGAAAAGTTGCATCTATACTGTTGAAATTTTTTCGATGAAAAAATCTACTATTGTGCCTTTGTCTTTCTTCCTCTCTAAACCTACCAAAACCTAACCATCTTGCTGCGACCAACCATGATGGCTTTAGGGCACCCCTCTAGCCCTATGACACTACTGCCATAACCTATTTCTAGAACCTAAACAACACCCAAAGCTATAGCCCAAAATAGTAACCTATCGCAGCCTATCGACGTAGAATTCTGCAGCACTACTATTGGGAAACCTCAGCGGGAGCATCATATTTGCAGCAAAAATCAAAATAGAAAAAAATTAATTTTCTATGCAGATCATGTGTAAAAGATTGGGATCGCTAGAAAAACATAAAAATAAAAAAAATCATGATATGTGAGAGATTGATTTACCTAGGGACATCATATATCTCTGTATTTCAGATCCGGATGGAGAGGATGAAGGAGGTCAAGTGTCCTCCTCTCTAGCGGTATTCACATGATGGATCTCTACAGCAAAACTCCTTCAATCGGATCTTGTAAGTTTTACACAAAGGGAGGGAGGAGAATAGGAGGGGGAGGCCAAAGTTGCAGCCTATCAACTATGAGTCTCCCCTCCTATTTATAGAGAGCCATCAAAACCCTAATGCTCCTACCTTAGTGGGTATTGGATCTTCATCCAATTACCCACTAACCTTGCATTATTGGATCTCTATCCAATAATCTCCTCAGGCCTTTAATTGGGCCTTAAGCAAGGAGCTCATCAGCATAAGGTCTCATCTAATGAGAATAAGGGCTAATTGGATCTCTATTAATTTATCTATTTGTTGAAGCATCCATCATATATGTGACCCTCTAGGCCCAATATCGAGCTGACCGTGAGTTACTCTAATCAGAACTCCTTCTGATATAGTGAATTATTATTCTTATAATAATTCACTTGACTTATCGATTATAGACGTACTAAGCCACTACGTTATAGTCCCCAAACAGTACAACAGGATCAAATCCATCGGACCTGTAAGTTTAGCATCAAAGAAAGAAGTACTCATACAAGGTATCCTTGGCGTCTCATGTCAAAGGATCAGATACACAATTGGGACTATAGAATCGCTGTCTGACATTAGGTATCATCAACCATACAATATTCTATAAGCAGATCAATCAGTGAACTCATTCTCCAATAAGCACCTGTATTATATCCTTAGTGTCTCAACATAAGTGGCTATGAGACCAACCACCTCCATCATATGGATGGGTATATAGTACACCGATCTGTCCAGTTATCTCAATGTCCCTCTCAAGTAACATATGACTAGGATTATTTAGGATCTGTGTCTAAAGGTGAATCGATCTGATTATCGTGATCTCATCACGATCCGATTCTCATTGCATAGAACGAAGGATATCACAATATATATGCTACAAATAATATAATGTGAGAATATGCTAATATTAATCATAAGCAAAAAGATCGCAGTGTGTCACATGTGCCATCACTCATGTGATTGGCTTGAAGGGTACTTATAGCTAGCAACTATTTTTTGATGTTTTTTACTACACCCATATTTGATCCTTACTAAAATTGTTGCTTCCACCTACATCATCTTTAGAGCACCCCACTAGACTTAAGATGTAGCCATCATAGCCTATTTCCATAATCCACAACTAACCCTAATAGTCTAAAAAAAAACTACGGCCCAAATAGCACCCTAAAACTGAAACCTTGATCCATCATCCTTTTGGCCGCCATCCCTACCAAACCGGTTGCTGCCATCAACAGCAACCCTAGGCCACCCCTCTAGCCTTAAGACAAAGCCATCATTACATATTTTCAGAATCTACAATCATCCTAAATAGTAGCAGTAACTGCAACAAACAACAACCTACCGCAGCCTTTCACCTTGAGCCATCTACCCTTTTTGAATACCAATCTACCCAACCATTTCATACTACTAACCCAACATCATGAGAAGAATCTTGACATCTCAGATTTTGAGGTATGCCTGATGACATCTCAAGGTTCAATTGATACCAAGTTGGAGGCATTTGAATCATGCATAGGGGATAGATTGCATGCCTTATTTGCCGAATTCAGATTGGGCCGATCTTCGAGCCCAACAAAATTCTAGCAAAGCACAAGTTCATAGAGGCCTCCCAAAAAGAAAGTATGAGCAATTGATATGATGCAGCCACACATGAGGGTGGACTTTCCTCGATAGGAAGGAGACTTAATGGGATGGATTTTGCTTACCGAACATTACTTCCGCTATTACAGAAAATCCGAGGATTCTATGGTGGACACCGCTATCAACCACCTTGAAAGAGATGCTATATGGTGGTACAATTGGCTTAAATACAACCATAGGATTTTGACATAGATACAATTCAAGAAGGCACCACTGAACCACTTTGGGCCGACCAAGTACGAGAATATCAATGAACAACTTGCCAAGATCTGACAAACCATCATGATCTAAGAATACCAAACTAGGTTTGGGGAATTATCTTACCTTTCTCATGATTGGTCTGATAGATAATAGACATTTATCGAAGGACTCTAGCCGAATATTAAAGGAGAGGTTAAAGCGCGGTAGCCCCGCATCGTGATGGCCGTAATCTCTTTCACCCGAATTCAAGAGGAGCAGCTCAACCAAGATACTCGAAGGATGAGAACCACTACTAGACTAGCAACATATAAACCTCTAGTACCCTCTACCCCCAGCCGACCTTTGCTACTAAAGAAATTGACTAGAGAAGAACTACATGATAGATTAGTGAAGGACCTTTGTTAGTATTGCGACAAATCATGGAGCCGCGATCATCACTGTAAAAAGGGGTGCCTCCTACTAATTGAACCCAATGAAGATATGGCGGAGGAAGTCCAACAGCATGTGCATGAGGTCGCGAATAAAGAATAGTAGCGGCAAATCGTACGATGCATGCTCTTGCCGGCTACACGAACCCATAGATGATGAAAGTAGGGCTACTTATGTAGCAACCAATCACTATCCTCATCGATACCGGGAGAATTAATAATTTCATGAATAGCAAGATTGTTGCTTGGATGGACCTACATATCAAGGATTGCAGCAGGTTTGACGTTAAGGTCACCGACGGCCAAATTTTGAAGTGCAACCAACGATGCCCACGGGTGAAATTATTACTGCAGGACCATAAGATACTTGCTGATTTATTCCTCCTCCCTCTCGATGATTATGAGGCCATGCTCGACATGAAATGACTGACTATGTTAGTTGATGTTTCCTGAAATTTTTTTAAATTTATCATGAGATTTTTCAGCCATGGGAAACATGTGATTTTGCGTGGGAAACACGAGAGTGACATTACAACGATTAACATGTAGTGAATGGAGGAAGTTTTGCACAAAATAAATAGTGGCTTCCTGATGCAAGACCAACAACAATCTATGGGTGAGCCAACAAAAATTGAAGATTCAAACCTACTCCACTTGCTTGCTAAATTTTCAGATGTCTTTGCCGAGCCGTGCAGCCTTCCTCCTACCCGACGGTATCACCATTGCATTGTGATTCTTCCGGGCAAACCACCAATAGACACTCGGCCATATCACTAGAACCACCTTTAGAAAGCCAAAATAGAGAGGATTGAAAATGAGATGCTTAAAATAGGGGTCATCCGACCAAGTTGTAGCCCCTACTCTTCACCAGTGCTAGCTTTATCTGAATTCGACAAAGTGTTTGTGATTGACGCATCGGGAGCTAAAATTTATATTATCAACATGCAAGATGGCTAACCCCTAGCCTATATCAGTAAAGCCCTCTCCCCATACTACCTAAAGCTATTAATCTACGATAAGGAAATGTTGACTAATGCTGAATTTGTGGCTTACAGCACAAAGACGAGATAAAATTAAGTCCTGAAAAATTACAACTTCTACTCCCTCCAAACTCAGATCGGGCCCACCTTACCATGGAATCTACTATAGGGCAACCACCATCACAAAGGAAAGCCTGGCTACCATTAAAGAATAATCACATGCCAGCCTACACTAGAAAGAAACAATCGCTCAACAAACGCTGGAGTAGAAGGAAGTTTGTTATTAAAGATCGAGTCTTCCTTCATCTTCATCCCTACCAGCAAAAATTTATGAAGACTCGAGCCTCATGAAAATGGTATCTCAGTTTCTTTGGACCATACAAAATTGGAGATCACATTAGAGCCATAACTTATGGATCAGATTAGTACATCAATTTAAAAATACAATTGATACCCTAAGTATCTCATTGTAAATGGAAGTTTATAAAGGATGACTTAGCCAAGATCCATCCACCTGACATCCTAACTGATGAGGAGGTTCAAGTTCAATTGATGATCGCATAGGATCGTAGGATCGTAATGCACCACCGTCCAGATACTACTACCCCTTATGGAGAGACAAGACAATGCTGGATTATCGGACTACAGTGCACCTACCATAGATACCACAAGGAAGCCTTAAGGAGAATTGCAGATCAAGACCCAAAGTTCATGGAGCCTCAGCCTTAAGGTAAAGGCGAATTTGAAGAGGGCAGGTCTGTTAGGACCCTAGTTGAGTTGGGTCCTAGCCGTTTGGGTCGAGTCCTTAGATTGGGCCCTGTTGGCCAGCCTAGACTTGACATTAGGTAGCTAGGAGGAAATTTGAGACAATTATAATAAATCAGCCCAAATCCTAGTAGGGTTAGGATTCGGTTGAACTAGAGTCTGGTTAGCAGCCAGAGTTGGATATGGGTTGGAGTTAACTAAGTCAAGCTTTCAACCAACCCAATTGGCTACCCATTTTGATAAGGGGAAAGAGCTCCATTCAGTTAGGACTCTCTCAAGGGTTGATTTGGAGTTAAATTAGGAGTTAGAGTCTTAGTTTACTGGGAGTAGGAGTTGCTTCTTAGAGTTGGAGTTGGAGTTGTTAGAAGTAGGAGTCTTGAGTAGGAGCCCTATTAGGAGTTAGAGTTTAGAAGCCCTATAAATAGTTTGTATTCTCCCCTCTTTTCATCATCAATGGATCAATTATATTTCCACCATAGTGTAGAAAAACCAAGGTGGTAGAAACACCTATATAGTTCCAATGAGGCTGATCCCCTATAGAGATCAACCCAAGCTTGGAATCTGCAAGGGTTCTAACACTATACATCCAACAAGAGCCCCTTCGAGATTATTATGGGACAACAGTCGTCGAATCCTTATATATCGGCTATCGGTTATATAGGAGTAGTCCATCAACATACAACTTCACAAAAGAATGACATAGAAATGCAGATATTATACGGGCTTACTTGGAGAAGTTGGCTAGAAAGATGAAGTGGGCAGACTTGGGAAGGCGACCACAAGAGTTTAAAGTTGGTGACTTGGTGTCGATAAAGCTCCAACCAGCATCACTCTAGTTCTTTACCCACAAAGTACATGAAATTCATAAGTATGTAGGGCCCTTCCTAATATCAACAGGGTAGGTAATATCTTCTACAAGTTGCTACTACTAGTACGGCTTAGTGAAGCTCCAACCAGCATCACTCTAGTTCTTTAGCCATAAAGTGCACAAAATTCGTAAGTATGAAGGGCCCTTCCCAATATCAACAAGGTAGGTAATGTCTCCTACAAGTTGCTACTACCAGCATGGCTCAAAATTCATAATATCTTTCATGCACGAAATTTAAAAGCCTAACACTCAGATCCATAAGATGCTTCCCAAAATGTTTCATCTCGACTACCCCCATCAAAGCCTCCTACAAGAAGTGAGTTGAAACCATTAAGGTAGATCATAAGATAAAGCTACCGAACAGAGTGAAACAAACTGAGTACTTGGTGAAATGGTGAAAGCTTCCTCAAATAGAAGCCAGTTGGGAGTTGAAAGATGCCCTACGACATAAGGAAGTCATTGTCAAGGCCTACCAACAAGCGTCGACGAGGGCATTGACAGTTTAAGTGAGAGAGAATGTCATGAATGATCGTCATGCAACCACAACATCTTCGCTCAATGAACCATTTGTCACTTTTGCATATTGTACAAATGTTTGTCAATATGTTTTCCATTAGTTTTATGAGATTTTGCCTAAGAAATGTGAATGAAAATAGTTTCAATACTGTAGTGTGATCGCTCATTGTGTCGGACCAAAACTGCCTAGAATAGCTTCATTTTCATGTGTTGAGGCCTGATTTCTACAGAGCACAAAGCATAGCAAAACATCAGCTATCTTAGCATCCTGGAACCCCCCAGGTGGCATAGGGCTAGATGGGGCTTCGAGTATATGTCGGACATTTAATACTCATCAAAACTGAGTTTGTCTTTGCACCCGACACCAGGTGAACCATCTTTTATGGACTTGCGATTATTCGTTCGATCTTTTGAAGTCTTATTTTCCTTCTTTCTCTCTTTTCTCTCTTGCATTTAAGTTGTTTGTTGAATTACTTGTAAAAACTTCTTTCTTTGCGAGACGTCGGGACTTGTTCGTCTCTCGCTTCAATATAATCAACCTTCTCTTTTGTAGGACCTTAGGGACCAGCACGTGGTTTTTTATAGGCTGACTCATTGTGGACGAATAACACATGGGTGTTTCATGACTTAGGCAATCCTAGCTATATATGAGACATTAGCGCAAGGACTCTTCACGACTTAGGCAATTAGAACTAAGTCTAATACTTTACCATAATGGTGCTACATGACTTAGACATGTGGTTTTTTAGGACCTTCTCTTTTAGAACTAAGTCTCTCGCTTCAATATAATCAACCTTCTCTTTTGTAGGACCTTAGGGACCAGCACGTGGTTTTTTATAGGCTGACTCATTGTGGACGAATAACACATGGGTGTTTCATGACTTAGGCAATCCTAGCTATATATGAGACATTAGCGCAAGGACTCTTCACGACTTAGGCAATTAGAACTAAGTCTAATACTTTACCATAATGGTGCTACATGACTTAGACAAATTTAGCTAAGTCTGTGACAGTCTGTCTCCCTCAATCGTCTTCAATCTAGCAATTGAGTTTTTGTGCCCACTATCTCTTTTGCTCTTTTTCCTTTCATGTTCCATTTGCCATGTGCTCCTCGTCTTCGAGTGTTGATAGGAATATATGGGATTGTTCCTTATGTGGGTCCTTATCCTCTACGAATGAAAAGGCTTCCAAGGCCATAGAGGGTATACTATGAGTGCATGATGAGGATTCAGTAATAATCAAATCCTTCCTTCCCCACATCAGGAGCAGATTCCATATCTCCAGCGAGTATGAGCTTCATGTACTGGAGGTCGGTCAATGACCGTTCGATCCATTTCCTAATGGATTCAGTATTGGAAAATCACAGCGGGAGCATCACATGTGCAATAGAAGATCAAAAAAAAGCTGGTTTCCCACGTAGATCAAAATAGTCGTGCAAAGATTGGTACGTAGAAAAAGCTATAAAATCAAAATTCGTATTGTAAGAGATTTTATACCTAAAGAGATTGTATGTCCTTATTTTTTCATATCCGGATGGAGAGAATGAAGGAGGTTAAACGTCCTCCTCTCTAATGGTATCCACACAATGGATTACTGCAACGATACTCCTCCAATCGTAGCCCTAAGTTTCATAACTCTTGCACAGAGGGAGGGAGGAGAATAGGAGGGGGCGACCAAAGGTACAACCAATCATATAACCCTAATGGATCATGCCTTAGTGGGTATTGGATCTCCATCTAACTACCCACTAACCTTGGATCATTGGATCCAATAATCTTCTTTAGCCTTTAATTGGACCTCATGCAAGGAGTCCTTCAATGTATGGTCTCATCTAATAAGAATAGGGGCTAATTGGATAACTCATATCCAATCCTCTATTCGTTGATGCATCCACCATATGTGTATGACCCTCTAGGCTCAATACCGAGCTGGCCATAGTCCTACCTATCATAACTCCTTCTGACTCAGTAAATTATTATCTCATAATAATTCATCGACTGATCGACTATGGATATACTAGGTGACTACACCATAGTCCCCACATGGTACAAGGGATCTTATCCATTGGACCTATATGTCCTTATTTACCATGTATTTATAATCCCTCATCTATCTAATATCTCAAATACTGTTTACTGGGCATGCTACTATCAGGCTATATACGAAATCCGTCTAAGTCTCGCTCTAATCGGATTCTCCAGGAGAACTCTTCTCTTAATCTGACCAACTTGATCAAGGATTTACTTGAGCAAGAGTATATAAGATAGTACTCTCATGAAACCAAGAGTGGATGATTCTCTATTAATACTCAATAGCTTTCGTAAGGTTGGCTACCAATATCGATAATCGACTATACTGGATCTAGAACTTTATAAACTTGTAAGTTTGGCATCAAAGAGAGTACTCAAATAAGACATCTTCGATCTCTTAAGTCTAAGGACTAGATACCTAATTAGGACTATGAAATTGATATCTGACGTCAAGTATTATTAACCATATAGTATTTCATAAGCGGATCAATCGTTGAACTTATTCTCCAATGAGCACTTCTACTATATTCTTAGTGTCTCAACATAAGTGGCTATGAGACTAGCCACCTCCATCATATGGATAGGTATATAACACACCAGTCTATCCTATTGTCTTGATTTCTCTCTCGAGCAACTTATGATCGGGATTATTTAGGATTTGTATTTAAAGACGAATCTGTCTCATTATCATGATCTTATCACGATCTGATTCTCATTATATAAAACCAATGATATTATAATATATATATTTAATAGATAATATAATGTGAGAATATGCTAATAAATAATGTAAAAAGACTATGCAACATGTCACACATGTCATCACTCACGTGATCGGCTTGCAAGGCACCTGTAACCAATAATCTCCCACTTGACCTAAAGCCAATCACATATACATCCGATCCCTATCAGACCCCTTTGATGCTCAAAGATAATATAAGCCAATGACTTTGTCAATGGATTTACAATGTTATCTTCGGATGAAACTCTTTCCATTTTTAAATCTTTCCAGGCTATAATCTCTATAATCCACTGGAACCTCATCAGAACACTTCTGATGAGAACCGGGTTCTCTTGTTATAGCTAATGTCCTGTTAAGGTTGCAGTATATGGGAATTGACTCCACACTACCCGGTACAACTCTCAAATTCCTAATGAACTTCTTCATCCACACCCCTTCCTTTGCTACTTCTACTGCAGCAATGTATTCTACCTTTGTGGTCGACTCAGTGGTAGTATCTTACTTGAAACTCTCTCAGCTTACTACTCCTTCATTTAGTGTGAAAATATATCTTGAGTTTGACTTCCTATCATCAATGTCAGACTAGAAAATCGAGTCTGTGTAGCCTTCAATTTAGAGGCTACCTTCTCCATATACTAATAAAAGTTCCTTCGTCCTTTTCAAGTACTTAAGGATATACTTTACTGCCTTTTAGTATTTCAAACCTAGATCCACCTGATACTTGCTCATGACACTCAAAGCATGCACTATCTCAGGTCTAGTACATAGCATAGCATACATGATGGACCCTATCACTGAAGCATAGGGTATCTTATCTATGTCTACTTTTTCTTTAGGAGTCTTTGAGGATATACTCCTAGAAAGTGATATTCTTTGTCTTATCGGTATGAGACCTCTTTTTAAATTCTTTATGCCAAACCATTTACCAATAGAATCTATGTGCATGGATTGGGATAAGCTAAATATCCTCTTGGATCTATCTCTATAAATCTGGATCCTCAAAATTTAGGATTCTTCCCCTAAATCCTTCATTGAGAAGTTTCTAGATAACCAAGCCTTTACTATGGAAAGCATTCCTACATCATTCCTAATGATTAGGATATTATTCATATACAACACCAAGATGGTGATAGCAATCTCACTTACCTTCCTATACACACAAGGCTCATTTTCGTTCTTAACAAATTTGATTGTCTCATCGAATCTTATGTTCCAACTTCGAGAGGCTTGCTTTAGTCTATAGATGGACTAGAGCAATCTGCACACTTTATCTAGATTCTCTCTGGATATGAATCCTTTTGTTTGTATCATGTATACCTTGTCCTCAAGGTTGTCATTGAGGAATGCAGTTTTCACGTCCATCTATCAGATCTCATAGTTATAGTGTGGTGCAATAACGAAAAGAATTCTGATAGATTTAAGCATGACTATGGGTGAAAAAGTTTCATCATAGTCAACTCCTTGCCTTTGATGATATCCTTTAGCCACCAGCTTTGCCTTATAAGTCTTCACATTTCTATGTACTCTGATCTTCTTCTTGAAGATCTATTTACAATCGATGGGTACAATACCCTCAGGTGCTTCCATAAGGTTCCAAACCTGATTGGAGTACATGAAATCTATCTCAAAATTCATGAATTCTTGCCACTTCTAGGAGTCTATACTCATAATAGCCTCATCGTATATTTGAGGATCAACATCCTGAGAGTCCTCTACTAAACCTGCATAAAGTTAGACCTTGTGTGTTAGTTACCTGAACAGACTTAAACTCTAGAATGATGCTTGAGTTAGGCTCTCCAACCTCACTCAACTCTATCTCACTCCCACTATTTCTACCAAGAATGTATTCCTTCTCAAGAAACATAGCCCTCTTGGCAACAAAGATCTTCTAGTCTTCAGGATGATAGAAATAGTACCACAAGTTTTTGTTAGAACCCTTATAGATTCTAAGCTTGGGGGTGATCACTATAGGGGATCAGCCTCCTTAGAACTCTATAGGGGTTCCCTCATCCAAATTGTTGCTCAAAGACTACAGAAAATACTCTTTTCTTAATGATAAATAAGTGGATGATTACAAGGCTATTTATAGGCCTTCTAATCGTAATTCCTAATAGGACTCCTACTCCAAGACTTCTTCTCCAAATCAACTCCTAAAGCAACTCTAAGTCTAACCACCAATCGGCTCATCTAGTGGTGGTCGGTTGCTTTATTGTTTCCTAATCCTATTCTAATTTAACCCCTCCTCAACCAACCCCTCTTTAACTAGGATAAGGGGTGGTTAATTAAAGTAACATGCATCTTACTCTCCCCTTAAAATATCTTCCTCCAACTAATCCTAATCTAGCCGGCCTCCTTACTTCCTTAATATGGGTCAACTAGAGGGGATTTATATGAATGCCCTTAGAATTTATATGTTTGGCCTCTTTCATGAAACTAAATTAGGACTCCCCAAGCTAGAGTCCTAATAGTCCCACCCTCTTTAAATCTACCTTGTCCTCGAGGCTGACGCTCCATAAATTATGAGAATTTAATTTTTAAGTCGTTATAATTCTCCTAAGTCGCCTCTTCTGCTGGAAGATTCACCCACTATATTAGTACTTCAATAGTGGGTCATCGTCATTGTTTCATAATTCGTCAGTCAATAATGCACTCGACCGGGTCTGGAGCTCTCCTTGGGCAGTCATATTTGGTAGGTGGCTTTGGGCTGTCTTGTTTTTCCTAATTTAATCTTCAAGCACGACACATAGAAGACTTGATGGATTCGAGAGTCGGTGGATAAGTCCAATATATATGCGACTGCTCTGATGTGCTCCAAAATCTAGTAGGATCCATAAAATCAAGGTAAAAGCTTCATGGAGGCTCTTATTTGGATTGATGTTTTCTTATATGGTTGGAGCCATAAAAATACCCAATCTACCAATGAAAATTCTCTTTCACCCTTGTGTTGATCGTATTGCTGCTTTATCCTTGCTTGAGCTATAGTGAAATTATCTTTTAGTAATTTTAGCATTTTATCTCTATCTTGTAGTTCTTTATCCACTTGTTCTACTTTAGAGGTGCCCAATATATATTTTCGGATTACAGGAGGAGGTCGGCCATATATGGCCTCATAGAGAGTACATTTTTTGGATGAATGATAAGTTGTATTATACCACCACTTGGCCCAAGGTAGCTGCTTTGTTCACTCTTTTGGTCGCCCACTAGTGAAGCATCTGAGGTATGCCTCTAAGCACCTATTCACCACTTCAGTTTGGTCATCGATTTGTGGGTGATATGCTATATTTATCTTTAATTTAGTGCCCTACATCTGGAATAGTTATACCCAAAATTTGCTCATGAAGACCCTATCACAATCACTTACGATAGATCTTGGCATCTTATATAATTTTACCATAAAGATTCAAGCAATACAAGAAGCAGTATAAGGATTACGAACAACGAAGAAGTGAACATACTTTGTAAGGCCATCAACCACAACAAGAATCTTTCCTTTTCCTCGTGATAAGGGCAACCCTTCGATGAAGTCCATTGATATATCAGTCTATACTTGGCTTGGGATGGGTAAGGGTTGTAGCTTTCCAGGGCTTACCACTATTTCGCCTTTATGTCGTTAACATATATTGCATTGTGCTACAAATTCAACAATAATCTTTTTTATCCCAATCCAATAAAAAATTTGCTTAACTCTCTTATAGGTTCTAAGGAACTCAAAGTGCTCGATCGTAGGTGTAGAACATATCTCTTGAAAGATGGTCTTTATCCAAGTAGAATTTCGCACAAGTACAATATGTCCCTTATAGTGCAAGTCTTTGGAGTCCCAACTGTAATGAGCCACGGAACTTGGTTCTACCTCCAATTTCTTTATGATTTTACTAGTTTTCAGATCATTTTGCCATTCTTTCATAATAACCTCAAGGAAGTCGTTGTTCGAGAGTGAAACAGACAAAAATTCAACTTGCATGGGTAGGTGCGAAAGTGCATCTGCAACAATATTCTCTTTCCCCTTCTTATAAGTTATTTCATAATCGTATCTAAGAAGCTTTGTTATCCATTTTTATTGCTCGGGGGCAGATATCTTTTGTTTTAAGAAATATTTTAGGCTCTTATGGTCAGTCTTAATTTGAAAGCGTCACTCGATCAAGTATGGTCTCCATCTTACCACCGCATTGTCATGGGCTTAGCTAAAGTTTGCCTAAGCCGTGCGGCACCCTCGCGGCACTCCCGAAGACTTAGCTGAAATTGCCTAAGTCGTAGAGCAACCTTGCTCACTATTCCGGACTTAGCTGGGATTGCCTAAGTCATACAACGCCCAATGCGTTTCCTATCCGCAAAGGGTCAGCCCTCTTACAACCTCTTAAGGCCCCGTAGGACCTACAAAGAAGAAGTTGATTAATTCAGAAGCGAGCGACGGACACACCCCGATGTCTCGCGAAGCGGAAAGCTGTACAAGCAATTTATCGAACACCTTGAGTGCAGCAAAGAAAAGAGAGAAAGAGAGCGAAACAGGACTTTGGAGGGTTGTAGGAAGTCGCAAGTCCACAAGACGGTTCCCAAGGTATCGGACGCAAGACAAGTTCAATTCGATGAAAGCCTACGCCCGACATATACCCGGAACCCCATCCAGCCCGGTGCCACCCGAGGGGTTCCAAGGTGCTGAAATGACTGACATTTCACACCGCTCAGAAAGGTTGTCGCGGCACATGAAAAAGACCCAAAAATGGGGCTGTTTTGGGTTGTTTTGGCTCCGCGTAGTGAGCGATCGTTCTGCAGCCTTCTACACTACTTTCGCTCATATTTCTTAGGTAAAAACATGTAAACTCAAGGCAAAACAAGCTGCCAAACATATGTACAAGCAAGGAAAAGTGACGAACGGTTCAAGGAGCAAAGGCATTACGGTTGAGACGTTCGTGACATTCTCCCCACTTAAAGCTGACGGCCCTCGTCGGCTTGTTGGTAGGCTTTGATGCGAGCTTCTTCATGTCGTAGGGCATCTTCTCCCAACTAGCTTCTTTGAGGAAGCTTTTGCCACTTCACCAAGTACTCTATATGTTGCGCTCCATTGGGTAGCTTTATTATACGATCCGCTAGAATAGTTTCAACTCGTTTCTCGTAAGAGGCTCGGTGGGGGTAGTCGAGTTGGAACATTTCGGGAATCATCTCGCGGATCTGAGTGGTAGGCTTTCAAGTTGCTCACATGGAAGACATTGTGAATTCTGAACCATGCTGGCGGTTGCAACTTGTATGAGACATTGCCTACCTGGCTGATGATTGGGAAAGGCCCTTCATACTTGTGTACCAATCCTTTATGCACTTTGTGTCTAAAGAATTGGAGTGATCTTGGTTGGAGCTTCACCAACACCATGTCACCAACTTTAAATTCTTGTGGTCGCCTTCCCAAGTCGCCCACTTCTTCATCTTTTGGCCGCCTTCTCCAAGTAAGCCCGCAATATCGCATTACGATGCCATTCCCTTGCAGTGATAGGTGATGGGCTACTCCTGTATAACCAATAACGGTATGAGGAGTTGATGGTTTGTCCGTAATAATCTCAAATGGGCTCTTGTTGGATGCAGAGCTCACGCAAGTTATAGGAGACTGGGCGATGTCCAACAACTTCACCCAATCTCGTTGGTTGGCACTCACGTAGTGCAGATATTGCTCCAAGAGCGAGTTAATTCTCTGTTTGGCCGTCCGTTTGAGGGTGGAGGCTTGTGGAGAAGTATAATTTAGACCCCAACAACTTGAACAACTCGGTCCAGAATCGTCCCAAGAACCGAGAATCCCGATCACTAATGATGTTGTGTGGGACTCCCTAATACTTAACCACATTCTTCATCATCAACTTAGCCGCCTCCTCCGCTGAGCAATGTAGGGTGCAGCAATGAATGTTGCGTACTTCGAAAATCGGTCAACTACCACGAGTACCGATCCAAGTCCCCCTACTGCGGGCAAGCTTGATATGAAGTCCAAAGAAATGCTCTCCCATGGCCTTTCTGGTACGTGCAGCGGTTCCAAAAGTCCCACTGGCTTCTGCTGCTCTATCTTGTCCTGTTGACAAGTAAGGCATGTTCGAACATATTACTCCACATCTGTCCCCATCTTTGGCCAATAGAAGGCCCTCTCCACGAGAGCCATTGTTCGGTGGATACCCGGATGCCCAGCCCAAAGGGAATCGTGACACTTTTTCAAGAGTTCACGCCTCAAGTTATCCGCTCGTGGGACATAAACTCTGTTCCCCTTGGTGTAGATGAGTCCCTCCTGGACCCAAAATCGTCGTGCCTTGCCCTCTTTAATGAGTTGAATCAGAGCCACTGCTTGAGGATCTCGGTACAGTCCAACCCTGATCCTGGAAAGAAAGTTGGAGCGCAATTGACTTGCTTGGCCTCCGCCCTCCAACTGTATAGCATTCACTAGCTCCACTTTCCGACTCAATGCATCAGCCACGACATTTGCTTTTCCGGGTTTGTACTCCATCACCATGTCGAACTCAGCCAAGAAGTCCTGCCATCGTGCTTGCTTTGGGGAGAGTTTCTTTTGAGTTTGAAAGTAACTCAATGCGACATTGTCGGTCCTTAGCACAAATGGTGCTCCCAGAAGGTAGTGTCGCCACACTCGTGAGCGGTGGACTAGTCATCTCCTTCTCATGTACAGGATATCGCCGCTCGGTCTCGTTGAGCTTGCGACTCTCGTAGGCCACTGGATGACCCTCCTGCATAAGAACTCCTCCAATAGCAAAGTCAGAAGCATCGGTATGGACTTCAAAAGACTTTCCATAGTCCGGCAATCTGAGTACAGGTTCTTCTAACACAGCAGTCTTCAGGTCTTGAAATGCCGCCTCACATTTGTCCGACCATCTCCAGGACTGCTCCTTTTTTAGCAACTCTGTCAGTGGGGCTACGCGCTTCGAATATCCAGCTATGAAGCGCCGATAATAGTTGACAAACCCAAGGAAGGATCTCAACTCTGGCACCTTCTTTGGTGTTCGCCAGTCCACCACAGCTTGCACCTTAGCCTTGTCCATTCGAATGGACCCATTCCCAATTCGATGCCCCAAGAATAAAATCTCTGTTTGGGCGAAGTAGCACTTTTCCCTCTTCACGAATAAGGTGTTCTCCCTGAGAACTTTGAAAATTGTTCGGAGGTGTCTAACATGCTCCTCAAGTGTTTGGCTATAGACGACGATGTCGTCTAAGTAGACGACCACAAACTTATCCAGATATTCTTTGAACAGCTGATTCATGAGAGTGCAAAATGTGGCCGGAGCGTTGGTTAAGCCGAAAGGCATCACCAAGAACTCGAATGCTCCATACCTGGTCACACAGGTAGTCTTCGCCTCATCACCTTCTGCGATGCGCACCTGCCAATACCCTGACCGAAGGTCGAGTTTGGAGAAGTACTTTGCCTTGCCCAATTGATCGAACAAGTCCGCGATGAGTGGGATAGGGTACTTGTTCTTCACCGTCATCTTGTTGAGGGCTCGATAATCAATGCATAATCGGAGGCTCCCATCTTGTTTCTTCTGAAAGAGGACTGGAGCTCCGAAAGGTGCTTTGGAACTGCGGATGAGACCACCGCTTAGCAGTTCATCTAACTGCTTCCTCAATTCTGCCAACTCTGGAGGGGCCATGCGGTATGGTGGTCTCGCTGGAGGCTTAACTCCCGGCTCCAGCTCAATCTGATGATCCACGCCTCTGCGTGGTGGTAGAGTTCTCGGCAACTCTTTTGGCATCACATCCGAGAACTCCTTCAGGATGTTCGCCACAATGGCAGGTTCCTGAATGGCCTCCCCGTCAAGTGTCTCTAGCTTCATCGCAGCTAAGAAGGTTAATTCACCTTTTCGCACCCCTTTCTTCAATTGTAAAGCCGATATTTGTTGTAGGTCCTTGGTTCCTACTCGAGAAACTGGAACCATGCAGGGATCATCGCCTCCCATTAGACACAAGAAGTTCAGGAACAGTATTGGCACCAACTTTGCTGTGTGCATAAACTCCATTCCGAGAATCACTTGGAAGTCGTCCAATGACACCGCCATCAAGTCTGTGCTCCCACTCCATGTTCCCATCTTGATGTGGACCCCCTTTGCTTGTCCGGAGATCCGCTTGGCCTTCGAGTTCACCGCCTTCATACGACTTGGGCTCTTCTCCAAGACTAGTCCATCGCTTAGCTTCGCGATCGGCAATAAAATTGTGGGTCGCGCGTGTCCACCATTGCACGGGTTGTTCGCCATTAAGCTTGATGTCCACATACATCAACTCGCTTCCGCCTTGATGGCTTCACCTTTGTATTCTCCCCATTTGACCCGTAATGCATTCAACAAACGCATTGCTCCCATCACGGGTCCTTGCGACGCCTCACGATCGCTACCGGAGTCAGAACTACTCGAACTAAGGGCGATTGCTTTGCCCTTGTCTGACTTACGGGGTAGAATCGATGCCGTCAAAGCATTGAGTGCCTGTTTTTGTGGGCACTCCCTCACCATGTGTGGTCCTCCACACAAGAAGCATCCAGTAGGTTTTGGGACTCTACCTCTTGAGCCCGGTCCCTTGTGGAAATTCTTCTTCTTTGCTCGCCCCAGACTCCTTCGCTCGAGAGTATTTAGATGGGCGATTTCAAGATTGTTTCTTCTTTCTCAAATCCTCAAGAAACAAAGTCGGTTAGCCTTTCATGCTCGCAATTGCCCGACTACATCGGTGACATTCCTTCGATGTAGTTCTTGTTGTGCCCATGGCTTCAAGCCATCGAGGAAGCTGAATAGTTTGTCTTTCTCAGACATGTCCCGTATATCCAGCATCAGTGCTGAAAATTGTTTCACATAGTCTCGGATTGTTGTACTTTGGCGGAGTTGTCTCGGTTTCCTTCTTGCGACAAACTCTGTGTTCTCTGGTAAGAACTGAGTTCTCAACTCACGCTTCAAGTCTCCCCATGTATCCACTTGACATCGGCCTTGTTGGATCTCTTCCCAACGGGTTCGCCACCAAAGTTTTGCATCCCCATTCAGATACATTGTTGCTATAGCAACTTTGGTTTCTTTCGAATCAAGCCTTGTAGCACGGAAATCTGTTCCATGTCGAACAAGAAGTTTTCGAGCTCTTTGGCATCTCTAGCACCTCCGTAACGCTCTGGTGCCCAAGTTTTGTGGTGGCGTGGTGTTGCTCCCTCCCGCATCAAGAGTCCTTGTTAACACCATCACTTTCGCCGTGAGTTCCGCCACAACTTCATGTAGGTGTCGTATGGAATCTTTGGTGTCCTCTATCAGTTGATCCATCATAGATTCAACTTTCTCGATCCGAGATTCAGCTTCTTCTAGCGAGCTCTCTACCCTAAGTAGCCCTCGGCCTTGGTAGAGCTCCTCCACGCCGCTTCAAGAACATCAAGGCGGGTCTCCGCTATAATTCTCTCCTTGACCCTTTTTCCCGGTTGGCGCTGCAGATGGCGCCTCCTCCCCTCGTGGAGAATACCCAACTTCACGCTCGTCTTGTTCACTATAGAGCTCCTCATGAGTGACTCCCATAGTTTGCGAGCGAGTTTGCACTTGCAGCCCACCTGCGACTGCTTGGAGCAAGGGTCCAGCTTGCCCCATCTTGCTCGATTCACCACGATGTTTCACCATGGCGAGATTGAGAATCTTCTTTGCTGTTCGTTTGAATTGCTTGCCTGCTCGATACCACATCACGGGCTTAGCTAAAGTTTGCCTAAGCGACACCCTCAGGACTCAAGACTTAGCTGAAATTGCCTAAGTCGAGAGCAACCTTGCTCACTATTCCGGACTTAGCTGGGATTGCCTAAGTCATACAACGCCCAATGCGTTTCCGTCCGCAAAGGGTCAGCCCTCTTACAACCTCTTAAGGCCCGTGGGACCTACAAAGAAGAAGTTGATTAATTGAGCGACGGACACACCCGGCGTCTCGCGGAAAGTACAAGCAATTTATCGAACACCTTGAGTGCAGCAAAGAAAAGAGAGAAAGAGAGCGAAACAGGACTTTGGAGGGTTGTAGGAACGGTCGCAAGTCCACAAACGACGGTTCCCAAGGTATCGGACGCAAGACAAGTTCAATTGCTGATGAAAGCCACGCCGACATATACCCGAACCCCATCCAGCCGGTACCGGGGTTCAGTGCTGAAATGGCTGACATTTCGCACCGCTCAAAAAGGTTGTCGTGGCACATGAAAAAGACCCAAAAATGGGGCTGTTTTGGGTTGTTTTGGCTCCGCGCAGTGAGCGATCGTTCTGCAGCCTTCTACACTACTTTCGCTCATATTTCTTAGGTAAAAACATGTAAACTCAAGGCAAAACAAGCTGCCAAACATATGTATAAGCAAGGAAAAGTGACGAACGGTTCAAGGAGCAAAGGCATTACGGTTGAGCGACGACCGTTCGTGACAGCATGCATAATCGCGAGCATCTCTTTGTCGTAAATAGTCATCTTGAGATGGGAAGGAGATAACGCCTTACTTGTATAAGTTAGGGGGCAGCCATCTTGCATTAGCACAAGACCTATTCCAACTCCGGAGGCATCGACTTCAATATCAAAAGTATTATCGAAGTCGGGTAGCACTAGCACGAGCGTTGTCATCATTGCAGCCTTAAGTTCATTGAAGGTGGTGGAGGCTCTATCTGACCATTGGAAAACATCTCTTTTTAGCAAGGACTTGAGGGGCGTACTAATCTTTCCATACCTTTCACGAACTTGTGGTAGTAGCCTGTTAAACAGAGAAAGTCGCGCAATGATTTTATGTTTTTTGGGGTCGGCCAGTTCTACATTGATTCAATTTTGGAAGAGTCCACTGCTACACCTTCCTCCGCTATGATATACCCTAGATATTCCACCTTTTGTTGAAGAAAGCTACACTATGATTTTTTGACAAAAAGAACATGCTCTCAAAGAATTATCAAAACAAGTTGTAAGTGCTAAAAATGACTTTCAAGAGAAGGGCTATAAACAAGGATGTCGTCGAAGAAAACCAACACAAACTTACGAAGATAACTTTAGAAAATATCATTTATAAGGCTCTGAAAGGTGAAGATAGCATTGGTTCGTCCGAAGGGCATTACTAGGAATTCATAGTGGCCACTGTGTTTGAAAGGCAGTTCTATGTATGTCTTCCTCACATACTCGTATTTGATGATATCCAGATCGAAGGTCCATCTTTATAAAGACATGTACCCCCTTTAAATCATCAAGCAATTCATCTATGACTAGAATAGGGTACTTGTCCTTGACAGTTATACCGTTGAGAGCTTGGTAATCAACATACATTCGCTATGTTCCGTCCTTCTTTCGTACGAGGAGCACCGATGAAGAATAAGGGCTGCAACTTTGTCGAATAACTCCTGCTTCGAGCATCTTCTTTATAATAGTTTCTATTTCATCCTTCTATAGATGAGGGTACTAGTATGGTAGAGTATTTGCTAGAGGTTTGCTCGGGAGATCGGTATTCGATGATCATGCCGGCGGCTAGGAGGTAGGCTGCATGGTCCATCAAATACATCTGAAAATTCAGTAAGCAAGGGAAGTAGTTTTGGGTCTTCAAATTTGGTTGCCTTCTCCTTAGATTGATGTTCAAGTTGTACCAAGAAGTCACTACATGTTTTGTGTAATACTTTCTTCATTCATCGTGTGCCAATTGTTGCTACATCACTTCCCCATTTGTCGTGCAGCACTACTTATTTTCCTTGGCTATAAAACTTCATGATTAGTTTTGAAAAATTATAAGAGACATCACTTAATGTTGTCAGCCATTCAATGCTAAGCACAGCCTCATAGTCATCTAGGGGAAGGAGGAAAAAATATGCAATTATATCTTGATCCTGTAGCAAAACCTTTACCAGCAGGCACTTACGATCACACTTCAAATTCGTCTGAAGTGACTTTAACATCAAACTTGTTGTAATCCTCGATAGGTAAGGCCATTTGGACAGCAACTTTGTTATTCATAAAATTATTGGTGCTTCCAGTGTCAATAAGAATGGTGATTGGTTGTTGCTCCAGAAGTCCTCCCACTTTCATCAGTTGCGGGTTTACGTAACTAGCAAGAGCAGGTATCATAATATCAACCGGCTATTGTTCTTCGTTTGTGACATCATCTTTATGCTCTTAGAACTCCTCCTCCACATCTTCAAGAGGTTATATCAGTAGGAGTCAGCCTTTTTTATAGTGATAATCATGAATCCATGGTTCGTCGTAATGCCAACAAAAACTCTTTGCTGATCAGTCACGTAGTTCTTCTCTTATCAATTTTTTTGGTAGTGAAGGACGGCTGGGAATAGGAGGATGTTTGTATGCCATGGGTCTAGGGATGGTTCTTATCCTCTGGGCATCTTGGTTGATCCACTCTTCTTTTATCCAAGTGAAAGAAATTACAACATCTATGGTATGGGGCTACCGTACCTTAACCTCCCCTTTTATCTCTAGCTTGATGATAGGACTCCAGGAGGGTTGAGTCTTAATCACTTAGAAGTAATCAATAAGAACCCTGTGAGATTATAATAAAACTCCACCTAGTCACTTTTATCCTATAAAGAAGTGTGGCTAGGGTTTATTTTGAGGCCTTAGGGCTTAGTGGTCATCGCCCCTTTTACTAGGCTAGTCGGCTAGAGTTTTACATTGCTTAGGTCGGTTATAGAGCCAACCTAGCCGTCACCTGTTCCCTCTAAGGTAGGTAGGCTATAGAAGGGGAAAAAGGATAATTTTAGTTAGGTAAGTACCTCATGGACTAGAGTTTGCACCCCTATATAATGATGTAGCCACCCCCTCTCTTTTATTAAGCAATTATCATCTTCAATTCAGCCTTTGTACCGAGTCTAGGAGGGAGGAACCCCTATAGCGTTCCAAGGGTTGATCCCCCTCAGTGATCAAAATCTATAGGGCTCCTTTTGGGGTCTTATCATCTAGTATTATAGCCATGTTCCTACTGCCCTGTAGCTACTCAGTCGCCTCCACCTTCCCAAGCAATTCCCACAATTGCTATGGCACGTGCCTCTACCTTCCACCCCAGCAGTAGATCAAATGAGTCTGCTACTGCCCCCTGCATTTGATATGGAATTCTAGTATATTTTTATAACCCATGCCCCTTCAATACTGCAAGATCCTTCATATTATACATGGGAGAAGTTTTCCAAAGTTTCCTTGCTGCAAGTTTTTACCATCGCAAACGTTATCATTGTTGCGAAGGTGAAATGCTATAGAAATTTTTAGCCAAATGTTGCTACTTGAAATTGAACTTTTGTTTATCTTTTCTGGCTGAAATTTTTACATAATTCTTAAGATCAAGTTGGCTTTAATTTGAATTTGATTGTATGAAAAAACTCCTTCTGAAACTAGTTTTCTTATATGATCTTTCACCATTACATAGTTTTGGAATTTTACGATGAAGGAATCTGCCTTATATCTTTTACCCTATTTCCCTACTGTTATGCTGCCAAAATTTTGTCAAAGTCTCTACTAGTATTAACAACATCTAAACCAAGGGCTTTGTATAATTTTCTTAAACTTTTCTCTATAATTTATGTTGAGAAGTCATCATTTCTTTGACGTAAAAATTGGTTTAGTAGGACAACACATCGTAGTACTTCTTTTCACTAAATTCTATCATATTTGAGTGCTATTTTTTATGGGATTTTAGACTCTCTTTTCCTCATCTCCAAACCTTACCATCCTCACTAAAGACCCTCCTAAATATTACCCTAAATCGAATCTAAACAGCCCCCGAAATTAGCATATTCCTATCCAAACCAATTCACCTTCCAATCGGCCACCCCCTTTCCCAAAACTCTCATGCCACTAGACCAATAACAAAAGAAAGATCTTAATATTACATATATAGAGGCATATACCATGGCATTAAAGGAGACCATTGATGCTAAGTTTGAAGCATTTGAAAGTCACATGGAGGAGAAGATGGTATCCTTATTCGCCAAATTTAGCATAGGCTGATCATTAAGCCCGAGGAAGTCACACCTTGGAGAGACTTCATATCAGTGAGCTGATCCTCAAGAGTATGGACACATCACCTATGATCCCAACAATCCACGCATGAAGGTTGACTTTCCAAGATGGGAAGAAGGAGACCCGATCGGATGGATCTCGCGCACGGAGCGCTATTTTCGGTTCTACCAAATCGCCGATGCCACATCGGTGGAGATTGCTGCCATCCACCTTGAGGAAGATGCTATTCAGTGGTTTAATTGGTTTAAGCACACCAATGGAGAACTCTCTTGATAGCGATTCAAGGAAGGACTACTAGACCGCTTCGAACCAATCGATTTCAATAATATCGACGGACAATTGGGAAATATTCGTCAAACCTCTACAATATAAGAATACCAAACAAGGTTTGAGCATTTATTTAACCAAATTGAGAATTGGTCTAAGAAATAACTTTTTGGTACTTTTATCAAGGGCCTAAAGCTGGAGATCTGAGGAGAAGTAAAGGCGCGACAATCGTACACTCTTATGGTGGCAATTTCCTTCATGCGTATCTAGGAAGAACAATTGAACCACGAGATACAAAGGACAAGGGTCGCTCCCCGACCAGCCATGCTGAGGCCTACTACCCCCTCTACTATCATCCAAGCCCCTATACTAAAAAAGTTGACAAGAGATGAGCTTTGCAAACGATCAGCCAAGGAGTTGTGTTGGTATTGCGACAAACCGTGGAGCCATAAACATCACTGCAAAAAGAGCCAGCTCCTCATGATTGAACCAGTGAAGGATATGGACAATGAAACATCTGAAGAAGCACTTGAACCCAAAAAAGAAGCCATGGAGGAAAAGTCCTAATCGGCCAACTATGCAGTGTATGCATTGGCCGGCTATTCCAACCCGTAGATGATGAAAGTTGGAGAACTTCTAAAATAGCAACTCATCACTGTACTCATTAACACGAGCAGCACCAATAACTTTATCAATAGTAAGGTTGCTGCACATTTGGCTTTTTAAATCAAAGTTTGCAATAAGTTTGATGTAAAGGTCGCCAACGGTCAAATCTTTAATTGCGACCAACGGTGCCCACGGGTGAAACTACTCCTCCAAGACCAAGAAGTGGTAGCTGATTTCTTCCTCCTACCCATTGATGATTATGAAGCCGTACTTGGGATCGAATGGCTCACAACACTAGGTGATATCTGTTGGAATTTTTCTAAATTAATCATGAAATTTTATTGCAAAGGGAGATAGGTCACATTACGAGGCAAGTGCCGGAGTCAAATTTCCACCATTTCATCGCAACAAATGAAGAAAGTTTTGCATAAAGCACATGGTGGATACTTGATACATATTTAGTAGCCATCTATAGGGGAGAACATACAAAACTCATATCCTAAGCTTGCCCTTTGCTTGAACAAATTTGCGAATGCTTTCTTAGAGTCGCCCAGGCTGCCCCCTAACCGGTCGTATGACCATTGCATTCCTATTTTACCAGGCAAACCTCTAGTAAATTTGTGATCATACCACTATCCTCACTTGTAGAAGGACAAGATTGAGAATATTGTTAGAGAGATACTTGACACTGGGGTGATTTGATCGAGCTACAGCCCTTACTTCTCACCGGTGTTGCTAATGCACAAGAAAGATGGTACATAGTGGATGTGCATTGACTACCGGGCTCTAAACACCATCAACATTAAGGATAAATATCCTATCCTATTCGTAGATGAACTCTTGGGTAAATTAAAAGGAGCCCGAGTCCTCACTAAATTGGATCTCCAATCCGGATACCATCAGATTCAGGTATGCACTGAAGATATTCTGAAAATTACATTTCGCATGCATAATGGCCACTATGAGTTTCTAGTAATGCCTTTTGGACTTACGAATGCTCCTTCTAATTTCCAAAGCCTAATGAATGACATCTTTTGAAATTTTCTACATAAGTTCGTATTGGTATTCTTTGATGATATTCTCATTTATAGCCCTACGCTTGATATACATTTTTAGCACTTACGAACTGTTCTAACGTTTCTTTAGGAGAATACTCCTTATTTTCAACAGTCAAAGTGCAGCTTCTTATAGCATAAATTGAAGTATCTTGGCCACATTATATTGGAAGATAGAGTGGCGGTAGACCCGACAAAGATCGAGGTAATGCCAGGATGGCTGAGACCTATAAACGTACAAACATTACGCGGTTTCCTTGGACTCATGGGCTACTACCAAAATTTTATGAAAGATTATGGCAAGATGAGTGCCTCGCTCACATCCTTACTAAAGAAAGACTCCTTCTTGTGGTTAGATAAAGCCTCCGTAGCCTTTGAACGACTCAAGGCAGCCATGACGATGACATCGGTCCTAGCGCTACCCGATTTTGACCATACTTTGGTTATTATGGCTGATGTGTCAGGAGTTAGAATTTGGGCTATTCTTATACAAGATGGTCGACTCCTAATTTACACTGAGGCTTGCCCCACACTTCATATAAGGTTTTTATAGGAGATACTAATTACTACCAAATTTAAAATATGGTTAGATATAGGTCCATAGCACGAAAAAGGAGTTAAACTAGAAGAATTACAATCCACGCTCACGCCAGATTGGGCTCTCATCATCCTGAACCATATAAGAGGGCAGTTACTATTCTAGAAGAAAGATTGACTTTCAGTAAAGACTAACCATATGGCAGCCCATGCAAAGAAGAAACTTTCCCCTAACAAACGTTGGAGCAGAAGAAAGTTTCCTGAGAACGATCAAGTCCCCCTTCATCTCCAGCTCCACCACCATAAAATTCAAGCCTCAAGAAAGTGATCTCCCTATTTCTTTGGGCCTTACAAAATTAGGAATCATATTGGGGCTCCAACCTAGAGATTAGATTTGTATACCATATCAAAATTACATTTGATCCTCTAAGTATCCCACCTCAAATGAAAATTTAAAGACGACGACTCAGCTCAAGTTCTTCCAACTGACACCCAAGCTGATAAGGAGCTGAAGACCCGGTTCCCTGAGTTCATGGAACTTCAACCTTGAGGACAAGGCTGATTTTAAGAGGGCGGGTTTGATAGGACTCCAGTAGGGTTGAGTCCTAATCTCCCTAGAAGTAGTCAATAAAACCATAAGGTCTCTCCTATCTTATAAAGGAGTAAGGCCAGGGTATGGATTAGCCCTTAGGCCTTAGTAGTCACCGCCCCTCTTACTGGGTAAGTCGGCCAGGGTTTCCCCCTGCTTAGGTCGGTTATAGAGCCAACCTAGCCACCCCTTGTTCCTATTAAGGTAGGATGGCTATAGAAGGGCCAAAAGGGTAATTTCACTCAGACAAGTGTCCCCTGAGGCTAGGACTTTGATCCCTATTTAAGATGTAGTTGTCCCCCCCTCTTTTATTCAAGCAATTATCAATTTTATGTCAGCTTTATGCCGAATCTAGGAGGGAGGAACCCCTACAGCGTTCCAAGGGGTGATCCCCCTCAAGGACCAAAATTATAGGGCTCCTTCTAGGGTTCTATCAGGTTAAAGTGAGTGATGGACAAGTCCCGATGTCTCATGAAGAGGGAAGCTTTTACAAGTAATTCAACAAACACCTTGAGTGCAAGAGAGAAAAGAGAGAAGGAAGTGAAACAGGACTTTAGAAGATTGAATGAATAGTCGCATGTCTACAAACGACGGTTCACCGGGTGCCGGGCGCGAAGACAAGCTCAATGTTTTATGAGTACTCAATGCTTGATATATACCCGAAGCCTCATCCTGGCCTATGCCACCTGGAGGGTTCTAAGGTGCTGAGATGGCTGACATGTTGTTTGCTCTGTGCTCTGTAGAAATTAGGTCACAACATACGAAAATGCAGCTGTTTTGGGCAGTTTTGGCCCAACGCAATGAGCGGTTGTACTGCAGCATTACAAACTATTTTCGCTCATATTTCCTAGACAAAATCTCATAAAAATAAGGTAAAATAGGCTACCAAATATGTGTACAAGTATGCAAAAGCAATGAATGGTTCATTGAGCAATGATGTTATGGGAACCCGATGTTGATTCTGTCACGGACTTAGCTGAAATTTGCCTAAGCCATGCGGCACTCCCGAAGACTTAGTTGAAATTGCCTAAGTCGTAGAGCAACCTTGCTCACTATTCCGGACTTAGCTGGGATTGCCTAAGTCATGAAACGCCCAACGCGTTATCTGTCCGCAAAGGGTTAGCCCTCTTACAACCTCTTAAGGTCCCGTAGGACCTACAAAGAAAGAGTGGATTAATTCAGAAGCGAGCGACGGACACGTCCCGGCATCTCGCAAAGCGGAAAGCTATACAAGCAATTTATCGAACACCTTGAGTGCAGCAAAGAAAAGAGAGAAAGAGAGCGAAATAGGACTTTGGAGGGTTGTAGGAACGGTCGTAAGTCCACAAACGATGGTTCCCAAGGTATCAGACGCAAGACAAGTTCAATTGCTGATGAATGCCTACGCCCGACATATACTCGGAACCCCATCTAGCCCGGTGCCACCCGGGGGGTTCCAAGGTGCTGAAATGGCTGACATTTCACACCGCTCAGAAAGATTGCCACGGCACATGAAAAAGACCCAAAAACAGGGCTGTTTTGGGCTGTTTTGGCTCCGCGCAGTGAGCGATCATTCTGCAGCCTTCTACACTACTTTCGCTCACATTTCTCAGGTAAAAACACATAAACTTAAGGCAAAACAAGCTGCCAAACATATGTACAAGCAAGAAAAAGTGACGAATGGTTCCAGGAGCAAAGGCATTACGGTTGAGTGACGACCGTTCGTGACATTCTCCCCCACTTAAACTGTAGACGCCCTCGTCGACGCTTGTTGGTAGGCTTTGATGCGAGCTTCTTCATGTCGTAGGGCATCTTCTGGCTCCCAATTGGCTTCTGTTTGAGGAAGCTTTTGCCACTTCACCAAGTACTCTATTTGCTGTGCTCCATTGGGTAGCTTTATTTTATGATCCGCTAGAATAGTTTCAACTCGCTTCTCGTAAGAGGCTCTGGTGGGGGGTAGTCGAGTTGGAACATTTCGGGAATCATCTCACGGATCTGAGTGGTAGGCTTTCAAGTTGCTTGCATGGAAGATATTGTGAATTCTGAACCATGCTGGCAATTGCAACTTGTATGAGACATTGCCTACTCTGTTGATGATTGGGAAAGGCCCTTCATACTTGCGTACCAATCCTTTGTGCACTTTATGTCTAAAGAATTGGAGTGATGCTGGTTGGAGCTTCACCAACACCATGTCACCAACTTTAAATTCTTGTGGTCGCCTTCCCAAGTCTGCCCACTTCTTCATCTCTTTGGCCGCCTTCTCCAAGTAAGCCCGCACAATATCTGCATTACGATGCCATTCCCTTGCGAAGTGATAGGCTGATGGGCTACTCCCTGTATAACCACTAACCAGGGTATGAGAAGTTGATGGTTGTTGTCCCGTAATAATCTCAAATGGGCTCTTGTTGGATACAGAGCTCCGTTGCAAGTTATAGGAAAACTGGGCTATGTCCAACAGCTTCACCTAATCTCGTTGGTTGGCACTCAGGTAGTGCCGAAGATATTGCTCCAAGAGCGAGTTAATTCTCTCTGTTTGGCCATCCGTTTGAGGGTGGAGGCTTGTGGAGAAGTATAATTTAGACCCCATCAACTTGAACAACTCGATCCAGAATCGTCCCAAGAACCGAGAATCCCGATCACTAATGATGTTGTGTGGGACTCCCCAATACTTAACCACATTCTTCATCATCAACTTAGCTGCCTCCTCTGCTGAGCAATGTAGGGGTGCAGCAATGAATGTTGCATACTTCGAAAATCGATCAACTACCACGAGTATCGATCCAAGTCCCCCTACTGTGGGCAAGCTTGATATGAAGTCCAAAGAAATGCTCTCCCATGGCCTTTCTGGTACGGGCAGCGGCTCCAAAAGTCCTACTGGCTTCTGCTGCTCTATCTTGTCCTGTTGACAAGTAAGGCATGTTGGAACATATTCCTCCACATCTGTCCCCATCTTTGGCCAATAGAAGGCCCTCTCCACGAGAGCTATTGTTCGGTGGATACCCAGATGTCCAGCCCAAAGGGAATCGTGACACTCTTTCAAGAGTTCATGCCTCAAGTTATCCGCTCGTGGGACATAAACTCTGTTCCCCTTGGTGTAGATGAGTCCCTCCTGGACCCAAAATCATCGTGCCTTGCCCTCTTTGATGAGTTGAACATAGTCACTGCTTGAGGATCTTGGTACAGTCCATCCCTGATCCTGGAAAGAAAGTTAGAGCACAATTGACATGCTTGGCCTCCGCCCTCCAACTGTATAGCATTCACTAGCTCCACTTTCCGACTCAATGCATCGGCCATGACATTTGCTTTTTCGGCTTTGTACTCCATCACCATGTCGAACTCAGCCAAGAAGTCCTGCCATCGTGCTTACTTTAGGGAGAGTTTCTTTTGAGTTTGAAAGTAACTCAATGTGACATTGTCGGTCCTTAGCACAAATGGCGCTCCCAGAAGGTATTGTCGCCACACTCGTAGACAGTGGATCACCGCTGTCATCTCCTTCTCATGTACAGGATATCGTTGCTCGGTCTCGTTGAGCTTGCGACTCTCGTAGGCCACTGGATGACCCTCCTGCATAAGAACTCCTCCAATAGCAAAGTCAGAAGCATCGGTATGGACTTCAAAAGACTTTCCATAGTCCGGCAATCTGAGTACAGGTTCTTCTAACACAGCAGTCTTTAGGTCTTGAAATGTCGCCTCACATTTGTCCGACCATCTCTAGGACTGCTCCTTTTTTAGTAACTCCATCAGTGGGGTTGCGCTCTTCGAATATCCAACTATGAAGCGCCGATAATAGTTGACAAACCCAAGGAAGGATCTCAACTCTGGCACCTTCTTTGGTGTTCGCCAGTCCACCACAGCTTGCACCTTAGCCTTGTCCATTCGAATGGACCTATTCCCAATTCGATGCCCCAAGAATAAAATCTCTGTTTGGGTGAAGTAGCACTTTTCCCTCTTCACGAATAAGGTGTTCTCCCTAAGAACATTGAAAATTATTCGGAGGTGTCTAACATGCTCCTCAAGTGTTTGGCTATAGACGACGATGTCGTCTAAGTAGACGACCACAAACTTATCCAGATATTCTTTGAACAGCTGATTCATCAGAGTGCAAAATGTGGCCGGAGCATTGGTTAAGCCGAAAGACATCACCAAGAACTCGAATGCTCCATACCTAGTCACACAGGTAGTCTTCGCCTCATCACCTTCTGCGATGTGCACCTGCCAATACCCTGACCGAAGGTCAAGTTTGGAGAAGTACTTTGCCTTACCCAATTGATCGAACAAGTCCGCGATGAGCGGGATAGGGTACTTGTTCTTCACCGTCATCTTGTTGAGGGCTCGATAATCAATGCATAATCGGAGGCTCCCATCTTGTTTCTTCTGAAAGAGGACTAGAGCTTCGAAAGGTGCTTTGGAACTGTGGATGAGACCACCGCTTAGCATTTCATCTAACTGCTTCCTCAGTTCTGCCAACTCTGGAGGGGCCATGCGGTATGGTGGTCTCGCTGGAGGCTTAACTCCTGGCTCCATTTCAATCTGATGATCCACGCCTCTGCGTGGTGTAGAATTCTCGGCAACTCTGTTGGCATCACATCTGAGAACTCCTTCAGGATGTTCGCCACAATAGCAGGTTCCTGAATGGCCTCCCCGTCAAGTGTCTCTAGCTTCATAGCAGCTAAAAAGGTTAATTAACCTTTTCGCACCCCTTTCTTTAATTGTAAAGCCGATATTTGTTGTAGGTCCTTGGTTCCTACTTGAGAAACTGGAACTATGCAGGGATCATCGCCTCCCATTAGACACAAGAAGTTCAGGAACGGTATTGGCACCAACTTTGCGACGTACATAAACTCTATTCCGAGAATCACTTGGAAGTCGTCCAATGGCACCACCATCAAGTTTGTGCTCCCGCTCCATGTCCCGATCTTGATGGGGACCCCCTTTGCTTGTCCGGAGATCCGTTTGGCCTCCGAGTTCACCGCCTTCATTCGACTTGGGCTCTTCTCCAAGATTAGTCCCAGTCGCTTAGCTTCACGATCGGCAATAAAAGTGTGGGTCGCGCCGTGTCCACCATGGCACGGGTTGTTCGGCCATTGAGCTTGATGTCCACATACATCAACTCGCTGCTTCCTGCCTTCGGTGGCTTTGCCTTTGTATTTTCCCCCACTTGACCCTGCAATGCATTCAACAAATGCATTGCTCCCATCCTAGGTCCTTGCGACGCCTCACTATCGCTACTGGAGTCAGAACTACTCGAACTAAGGGCGATAGCTTTGCCCTTATCTGACTTACGGGGTAGAATCGATGCCGTCAAAGCATTGAGTGCCTGTTTTTGTGGGCACTCCCTCACCATGTGCGGTCCTCCACACAAGAAGCATCCAGTAGGCTTTGGGACTCTACCTCTTGAGCCTGGTCCCTTGTGGAAATTCTTCTTCTTTTGCTCGCCCCCAAACTCCATCGCACGAGAGTATTTAGATGGGCGACTTCCCGAAGATTGTTTCTTCTTTCTCAAATCCTCCGAAGAAATAAAGTTAGTTAGCCTTTCCGCGGTTGTAATTGCCCCAACTACATCAGTGACATTCCTTCGATGTAGTTCTTATTGTGCCGATAGCTTCAAGCCATCAAGGAAGCTAAATAGTTTATCTTTCTCAGACATGTCCCGTATATCCAGCATCAGTGCTGAAAATTGTTTCACATAGTCTCGGATTGTTGTACTGTGGCGGAGTTGTCTCAGTTTCCTTCTTGCGACAAACTCTGTGTTCTCTGGTAAGAACTTAGTTCTCAACTCTCGCTTCAAGTCTCCCCATGTATCCACTTGACATCAGCCTTGTTGGATCTCTTCCCAATGGGTTCGCCACCAAAGTTTTGCATCCCCATTCAGATACATTGTTGCTATAGCAATTTTGGTTTCTTCAGAATCAAGCCTTGTAGCACGGAAATACTGTTCCATGTCGAACAAGAAATTTTCAAGCTCTTTGGCATCTCTAGCACCTCCATAGCACTGCAGCTCTGGTGCCCTGAAGTTTTGTGGTGGCGCAGCGCGGGTGTTGTTCCCTCCCGCATCAAGAGTCCTTGTTAACACCATCACCTTAGCCGTGAGTTCCGCCACAACTTCATGTAGGTGTCGTACGGAATCTTTGGTGTCCTCTGTCAGTTGATCCATCATAGATTCAACTTTCTCGATCCTAGATTCAGCTTCTTCTAGCGAGCTCTCTACCCTAAGTAGCCCTCGCTGGCCTTGGTAGAGTTCCTCCATGCTCGCTTCAAGAACATCAAGGCGGGTCTCCGCCGCTATAATTCTCTCCTTGTGACTCTTTTTCCCGGTTGGCGCTCCAGATGGCGCCTCCTCCCCTCGTGGAGAATACCCAACTTCATGCTCGTCTTGTTTATTATAGAGCTCCTCATGAGTGACTCCCATAGTTTACGAGCGAGTTTGCACTTGCAGCCCACCTGCGACTGCTTGGAGCAAGGGTCCGACTTGCCCCATCTTACTCGATTCACCATGATGTTTCACCATGGTGAGATTGCGAATCTTCTTCGCTGTTCGTATGAATTGCTTGTCTGCTCTGATACCACACTGTCATGGACTTAGCTGAAATTTGCCTAAGCGGCACACTGCTCAAGACTTAGCTGAAATTGCCTAAGTCGAGAGCAACCTTGCTCACTATTTCGGACTTAGGGATTGCCTAAGTCATGAAACGCCCAATGCGTTATCGTTCGCAAAGGGTCAGCCCTCTTACAACCTCTTAAGGTCCCATAGGACCTACAAAGAAGGAGTGGATTAATTGGAAGCGGCGGACACGTCCGGCGTCTCAGAAAGCTATACAAGCAATTTATCGAACACCTTGAGTGCAGCAAAGAAAAGAGAGAAAGAGAGCGAAATAGGACTTTGGAGGGTTGTAGGAATGGTCGCAAGTCCACAAACGACAGTTCCCAAGGTATCGGACACAAGACAAGTTCAATTGCTGATGAATGCCTACGCCCGACATATACCCGAAACCCCATCCAGCCCGATGCCACCCGGGGGGTTCCAGGGTGCTGAAATGGATGACATTTCGCACGAAAAGGTTGCGGCACATGAAAAAGACCCAAAAAGCATGTTTTGGTGTTTTGGCTCCACATGCGATCGATCGCGACCTTCTACACTACTTTTGCTCACATTTTTTAGATAAAAACACATAAACTTAAGGCAAAACAAGCTGCCAAACATATGTACAAGCAAGAAAAGTGACGAACGGTTCCAGGAGCAAAGGCATTACGGTTAAGCGACGATCATTCGTGACAATTCGTGATAGGATGGTGAAGAACACAAGGGCAAGGGAGTGCTAAGAAACAATAAAGCCCTCCCTATACAACAAGTGAGGCTTATAAAGATGAACAAAGATAACTAAATCGAGGCGACCTTTCTACTAAAGGATACGCTAGAAGTAATATACGGATCGCCCGAAGCAACATTTCACCTTCCCAATGGAAGATAGTGTGATACCCTTAGATCCTAAGAGGATTCACAGTAAATAGGTCTGAGACACCCTAACAAACTACCCAAAGACCAAAGTCTAAATGGTTACACACAAAGGATAATAGTTTATTATAGACCAAAGTCCCCATAAGTGTCCACATGACACAACTCTCATTTACAAGCCGAAACTGGCTATGAAAGTTAACCAAACGAGGGCTGCAAGCTCGCTACTTGTTATATAAAGCATGTACAAAAACTGAAGGACACAGACAATCATGAGCATTACGTCAAACACCTTATTTATATTTTTGTTTGTGACATTCTCCCCCATTTATTCCTTTGATATCCTAATTGAAGCCACTGTAGATGTTGCATTTCCTCACCTTTTGCTGAATCTTCAGTCTTTTGCTCTAGCTGCAACATGCCTCTGGGCTCCTAGTTGCTCTCCGCCACTGTTGTTAAGTAATCGAACTCTAATCCGCCATGCTGCTTTAACTCATCAATTACTAACTCTTGTGTGGGGTTAGCTGAGCTGTGTTGATCCTTGTTGATTTTTATGGATCCTTCTGGTGAAGAAAAAGATCTTCCTTGTTATGCTCCAATATTGTAATAGTCTTATATTGCTAAAACTGGATGGATGCTTGTTGGAGCTTTAACGAGCATCGCTTCATCAACTTTGAAGTTTTTGAGGTCCTTCCTCTATAAGATTCACTCATTGATCCTTCTTTAACTTTAGTTGTCACTGCCAAGTAGGTTCGCATCACTCCCATGGTTGATTTGCATTCTATTAAGAAATAAAGTAGGCAATCCACTCTTAGTAGTACTAATCACCAACGGTCAGGATTTGACAACTATTGTCTTCTATAAGCTTTCCTCAAAGGGTCACTGAACTTATGCAAAACTCCTCTGCAGGATAAATAAGAAAATCGGGTACTAAGTTTCACCTATTCTCTTTGAGTTAAGAAGGCAAAGGTTACTTGATTTTGCCTGCCTCCTTGAAGTACAAGAACTTTGGTACTCGATTTCGCCTACTCTCTTGAGTTGAGAAGTCAAGGCTTACTTTATTTCGCTTGTCTCCTCGAGGTTGTACTTCATACATCGGGCTGGTTACGAGCATTTTGCCTACTCTTTGCTCACACTTCTGAAGCACTCGAAGTGTCTTCACTCCTTGCGTTGAGTTAGCTACTTTGATTCACCTTCCCACTACCATCGAACTTTCGGAATGCAAAAAGTTTTACCTGAAAAGAGCAAAAGTTTACTCCAACTTGGAGTCCCCCAACTTGGAGTAAGTCTTTGATAGATCTGGTCGCCTTTAAGATTGTACCGTCTTCTCCATTATCATTGTCGTCTACTTATCTGAGTAGAAAAGGTATAGTATTTTGTACGATGTGCTTTGTTCCTTAGTCGAGCACTCCTATATCAAACCGAAGTCCCTCACTTTTAACTATCTTGATGAGAAGCCCGTCGACACCGATTTTATGAAGTTCCTTGGCCTTTACCCTTCCACCCTATCTTAGAACTTGGAGTTTGCCTATGCATTATCCATCTCCTCCGCCCCTTTATGACCAATGCTCTCCCTCCATGAGAGCAAGAGATCGATGATTCTATGGAAGTCCTGCCTTTGTGGTATCATGGCATTGCTAGCCCATGGCCATACTATTTGTTGTCGTGCATCTACGTCCCTTTCTTTACGATAGGTAGGTCCGTCTTTGCAACACTATGGCACTTCTCCGAGCCCACCTCTTTTCTGACCGACGCTTTGCTTTTGGGTAGCTGAGTCCCTTCAGACTCATCGTTGCTTCCTCGCCCCTTTCGACCACCTGCTTCAACACCTCTGTGTCCTCCTAGCAGTTCTTCTTGGTCGATGGAAAGACAGATTATAACTCTCATGCATGGCCTCTGCCATCTTGTTGCAGGGCTCATACCGATTCTATTCTCCTTAGTTTCCTTGGTAGAAATATTCACTTATTCGGCCTTATCCTTTAACTTAGTCATACCTCTGTACGATCAAGTCCCCTTTATAGGAATCACTGGTCCTTGCACTCGAAATTCTCCCTCGATGATACATAGCCCCCATATGCTGATAACTAAGGCTTTCATCTGATACAGGCTTCGATATGCATACATGGAAGATCCGACTCTGCGGTACCATGCCATTCACTCCTTGAATCCATAGTCCGTCTTATCATTGTGTTGTTCACTAAATGGAGCTCCTAGTAGCTCATAATTATACCTCTGCATGATCTTGTCCCTTACATGACATCTCTGCTTGTGTTGTATTACCACAAACTATTCCACCATGATCCGCTACACCATATCGCCTCCTGGTGACATCTCCATTACATTCAGATTCATATATGATGAACTCGAACTATGATCTCTCCCTATGTGGCCTCTGCTAACACATCGTAGGGCCTCCACCACCTCCGATTGCATTCGCTCCTTTGGCACTTCACCTTCGCCAACCCATTCTAGGGTCACACCTAGATGAAGTGTCACCCTAAGACAGTCCATCGCCTAGTAGATCTCGAAGTCCCCAGACTTCGCTAAAATTAGTGCACTATTGTCTAAATCTTGGGCCTTTATCCCCCACCAGCACAATCTCCGCTGCATGCCACTTTCTTTGTGACAACTCAAATAGCAACACAGTGGCATATTCTTCAACAATACCTGCCACTGCATCCTCTTACCCTATGCTAAGGCCTTCTGATTCCAACTTCGCCTCGGCATGTTGAATCACCTTAGTTCATCTATCAAATGCTTCTCTGAGATAAGGTATATGTGGCTCGAAGCTCCCTTCATCTTTAGCATCATGCAAAATGAGTTCGCCCCATCAGAGTAAAGAACCCATAGAACTATAGAATCCCACTCTTCCCTTTACAAGAGTTCATGTCCTTGACCTCTGTCCAAGGAAAGCTCTGTGCTTTCGCTCAATGTTTTCATCTTCTATGTCAACTCCTTTCATGTGGCTTGGATACTTCACCAAGTTCCACCCAAGTTGCTTCGCCTTTTGATTTACATTGAGTTGATGGTGGTCCTCATGCCCACCATTCCATGGGTCAGCCCTCTGTTAAGTTCGTTTTCCACATCGACTCTAAGTGTGCCTTCATATGATGTTGCCATTGTTACTCCCTCACTTGATCTTGCAATGCATATACTAATGCATTACTTCATTTGAGATCATGCAATGACTCCTCGTTGCTCGCTCGGTCCATTGAGCTTTATAGAGATATTGTCTTGATGAACTTTTTCTCAACATGTGTGGTGCACTACACATGATTTTCCCTTTAGAGAATAGGACCTATCCCTCCTGGATATCTGTTCTTTTGGAGCAATTTTGATAGGACTCCAACAGGGTTGAGTCCTAATCTCCCTAGAAGCAGTCAATAAAACCCTGCTAGATTATAATAAAGTCATTCCTATCTTATAAAGGAGTATGACTAGAGTTTAGATTAGCCCTTAGGGCTTAGTGGCAGTCACCCCCCTTACTGGGTTGGTTGGCCAGGGTTTCCCATGCTTAGGTCGGCTATAGAGCCAACCTAGCCAACATAGCACTTGTATTATCACATTTTATAGAAATATTTTTTAATTTTATTTCATAATCTTCTAGTGTGTTCTTCATCCAAATGACTTGGGCACAACATGCACTAGCTACAATGTATTATGCTTTCGTAGCAGAAAAAGCTACTGAATTTTATTTTTTAGAAGTCCAAGAAACAAGTGCATGCCCTAAAAATTGATATGTTAAAGTAGTGCTTTTTTTATCTATTCTACATCCACCAAAATCGACATCAGAATAGACAAATAAGTCAAATTTTCTTGATTTTAGATACCATAATGCTAGTTTTGAGGTTCCTTTTAAGTATCTAAAAATTCGTTGAACTACTTTCAAATGAGAGAGTTTTGGGTTAGATTGATACCTTGCACATAATTCAACACTAAACATAATATCTGGTCTAGTAGCAGTTAAATACAATAAACTTCCTATCATTCCTCTATAAGTTTTTTTATCAAAATTTTCTCCTTCATTGTCTAAGTCCAACTTTGTAGATGTGCTCATGAGAGTGTTTAATGCTTTAGCATTTTCCATCTTAAACCATTTTATTAAGTTCAAGGTGTATTTAGTTTAACTAATAAAAATACCATTATCTATTTATTTTATTTGTAATCCTAAGAAGAATGTTAACTCACCCATTTGACTTATTTCAAATTCTTAGCTTATTTCTTTAGCAAAAGACTCACATAAAAATTTATTTATAGATCCAAAAATGATATCATCAACATAAAATTGAATAACAAGAAGATCAGCTTCAAAATGCTTAAAAAAATAATATGGTATCAATCTTGTCTGTTAAAAATTTATTTAAAATAAGAATATAACTAAGTCTTTCATACAAAGCCCGAGAGGCTTGTTTTAATCGATAAAGAGCTTTTGTAAGTTTGAAAATATGATTAGGAAGAAGATTATTTTTAAAACTGTGGGGTTATTTAATATACACTTCTTCGGACATGAAACCATTTAGAAAAGCACTTTTAACATCCATTTGAAATAACTTAAAATTTTTAAAAGAAGCAAAGGCAAGGAGCATCCTTATGGCTTCAAGTCTAGCCATGAGAGTGAAGGTTTCATCATAATTGATTTCTTCTTCTTGGCTGAAACCTTTGACCACTAATCTAGCCTTATTTCTAACCACGATAACATTTTCATCTTGCTTATTTCTAAAGACCCATTTAGTATCAATCACTAAATGGTCATTAGGTCTAAGAACAAGCTCTCATATCTTATTTCTTTCAAATTGATTAAGCACTTCATGCATTGTATTAACCCAAGAATCATCTCTTAGGGTCTCATCAATGCACTTTGGATCGATTTAAGAAAGAAACGTAGCATTTGCATAAAAATTTCTAAAAGAAGATCAAGTTTGAACTTCTTTTGATATTTCTTCTATTATAAGCTCCTTAGGATGATCATTCATATACTTTCATTCCTTGGTTAAAGATTTGGAAGTAGATTTATCTAAGTTACTTTTATGAGTGTTATCATTTAAATTCAAGTTACCAAGATCAACTTCATCATCAAAATCAATCTTCTTAAATTCAGAAAACTCATTAAAAACAACATAAATATATTCTTCTATTACTAATATTCTTTTATTAAAAATATGATAAGCTTTTGAAATATAAGAATAACCTAGAAAAATGCCTTCATCAGATTTTGCATCAAATTTACCTAAAGCATTCTTTTCATTTAAAATAAAATATTTACAATTAAATATTTTAAAATATGAGATATTGGGTTTTTACCATTTCACAATTCATAAAAAGTTTTAGTGAGTAATGGTCTTACAAAAATCCTATTTAAAACATAGCATGTCATATTAACGGCTTCGGCCCAAAAATATTTCGGTAGACTATGTTCATTCAACATTGTTCTAGCCATTTCTTGTAAGTTCTTATTTTTTCTTTCTATTACATTTTATTATGGATTCTGTGGGGTAAAGAAATTATGGATATACTCATTCGAATCATGAAAATTTTAAAAATTATTATTTTAAAATTCTCTAGAATGATCACTTTGTATTAAAGAAATCATACATCCTTTTTTATTTTGAATAATTTTATAAAATTTTACAAAATATATAAATATATCACTTTTATGTGCCAAGAAATAGGTCCAAGTATATCTACTAAAATCATCTACTATAATAAATATATATTTACTACCACATAAACTTGTAATGTCAATTGGTCCAAATAAATTCATATGGATCAATTGAAGTAGCCTAGAGGTGTTTATTTAATTTTTAAACTTAAAGCTACTCTTTATTTATTTTTTTAATTAATAAGTGTTACATACTTTATCTTTGATAAACTTAAGATTAAGTAAGCCTCTTATTCGTTCCTTAGTAGAAATTTGGTTTATAAGTTTCATACTAGCATGACTTAGTCTTTTATGCCAAATCCAAGCATTATCATTCAAAGCCGAAAAATAAGTTTATCATCAAATTTTTTAATATCTATGGTGTATACATTATTGTTTCTTATAGAAATCAATGATTTAATTTTGTGTGGCAATTCAATTATACAAGTATTAGGTTAAAATTTAACCACATATCCTTTATCACATAATTGACTAATGCTAAGCAAGTTATGTTTCAAGCTATCAACTAACAACACATCTTCAATTAAGAGGTTTGATGTGTTACCTATTGTTTCTTTTCCAATGATTTTACCCTTGTTGTTGTCTCTGAAGGTAACAACTCCTTCACTTAAGCTAGTGAGTTTAGAAAAATAAGATGGATCTCCGGTCATATGCCTTGAGCATCCACTATCAAGATACCATTTGATGCCCTTAACTTCCGTTTGGAGACAAACCTATAAGCAAGATATTTTTTTATTTAGGTACCTATTTTATATTGGGTCCTTCAGAAATAACTTTATCTTTCTTTTCTAACCGTTTTTTGTTGTATGAAGTTTCCTTAGGGATCCAAACTAGTTGATGTGGACTACATTTTCTAAATAGGCATTTATTTGTCTTATATCCTAATTTATCATAAAAAATTATACTTGATATTTGGTGGCACATTTATGGTTTGTCTTTTAACAAACATGGTTGACTTTTGTTGAAGGTTACCGACAAAGCCTATGTCATTCCTTCTATTAATATAACCCTTATTGGCAAGGATCATATTTAGGGATTTGTTTTCAATTTTAAATTTTTCTAGTATTGTTTTAAGCATGATGTTTTCTTCTTTAACACTATTTAATATCTCACATTTCGAACATGTGTTATGTGATACTAGTGAATCATGCATTTCGTCAAGTCTACTAACTAACAATTTATGATCATTCTTAAGTAACTTAAAAGATTTACTAAGTTTTCTAAATTTATCAAACAAATCATGAAACATACTTAATAATTTTGATAAAAAAACTTAAAGACTCACTAACCTCATCTTCGATCACCATTAGAGCATAGTTAGCAATCTCTACTTTGGATTGGTCTTCATCATCTGAAGAACTTGAATCATCCCAAATGGTCGAAAGTGGTTTCTTCCTAAGCATCGACTTCTTCTTCAATTGAGGACATTTATTTTTGAAATGTCATAGTTTTTTGCATTCATAATATATAGCATTACCCTTCTTCAGTTCTTTTTTATTTTTATAGTTTTTTATTCTTTTTTATAATTTTTTTAAATTTTTCTGATAACAATACAATATCATGGTCCTTATCACTCAAGGTTTCACTTGAGGAGTCATTTATTATCTGAAGTGCTACATCCTTCCTATTCTTTGGAAGGGGTTCATCAAGCTCATCATGAGCTTTACAATTTAGTTCAAGTGCTAGTATAAATTCTCATTTTAAATAAAAACTTTTTGCTTTAAGCAAGATAGGAAGATCCAAAGCTTTTCATGATGAAGTGCTTGACGTGAAAATCTTACTTTCAAAGAGCAAATTAGATCGGAAGCCTCAATACAAAATTAGTAAGCAAGGAAAGCAAAAAAAGAACTCACAAATTTTATAGTGGTTCGGTACCAATAGGCTTACGACCACTCCCGAGTCCTCCACCTTAAGGCACACCGACGTCCACTACTGATCTTCTTTAGGTGAAGACCAAACCCTAACACACTTCTTATAAGGGAGACTTGATTACAACTCTTTGATTACACCCTTACCCCTTCTCTTTTTTCTTATAAATCACATAAGTTTTTTTCACAGAATTTTATCCCCAAAATTATTGTGTGGGGTATTTATAGGCCCCAAATGGCTTCAAAAATTGGAGCCAAAATTTAAACATACCCATAAAATATGGGTTCGAGTGGTTCAACCGCAGGCCTGGGCAGGTCAACCGCCGAAAGCACCTAGAATCCTAGGTATGAGTGGTTCAGCCACCCAAAAACTAGGTACAGGCGATTTACTTGTCGGTCCTGGGTGGTTCAACCATTGATAGCCATTGGTAGCCGCCCTGTTTCTAGGGTATGATGGTCTAACTGTCGCTCATCGGTGGTTTACCTACTGGAATCTCCGAAAATATGGTTCTCTCCACTTTTCGAATTCCAGCTTGAACCTGATGTTGACCAATTCTTTGGTCAACTAATTGAGTTTAACTTAAGCTCAATAAAACCACATAGTGTACCTGGTTGCCTTATTGAGTTGATTTGGATTTCATCCAAATCCAACTCAATTAGAACTTAATCTCTAACTACGACTCAATGATTACAACTCTTAATGACCAACAAGCTAAACCAAGACCTAACTCCTACCAATCTGATAGCCTCCTGCATTCTTGGGTGAGTCTTCCGATCTTCTTATGATGATCTCCCTACATGTTCCCAGCGAGTTTCCCGATCTCTTCGGTGAATCTCCTAACTAACTCCCAGCGAGGTCCCATTGTATCGTCCAAACCTGATCCGATGCCCAAGCTTGATCTTAGCCCATAATCTGGTTATAACTCTATTGCTCCTGTCATAGTTAGACTTACAATTTTTTCTCCAATATACATGTTATATTAAACACTCATTAATTGATTTCATCATCAAAATTTGATATTCAACACTACGAGCCCTAGCATACAAGAATATCGTCGCGAGACTCTATAATCAGATGGTTCATCCCTGACCTATCAAGATGGTAGACATGGTGTTGTGAAAAGCTGAAGTTAGTGACCCAACTCGTTCCTAAGGAAAGCTACCTCCAACTTGGGAAGGACCCTATCAGGTCGCCGACATGATCCGAGATGGAACCTACCGATTGGCCACCCGAGAAGGAGCTTCACTGTATAGGACATGGCATATATCTAACTTGAAGAAATTTTATGCCTAAGTTATGACTCTGGTGAACCTTCTTGATGATCCACAGAAAAGACACAAGCAACAGGTTGGGATGTAATGAAGAACCTACCAGATAAGCCGCCAAACGAAAGGGAAATCCCATTCAATTGAAGGAGGGAGAATTACATTATTCATATGGTTGGGACTCTACAGCCCAATACATGTCACAGCCACCAACCCAGACATGGCCCATCCCTACAAATGACTTGTCAAAATTAAGGGGCAAAGTGCTTGATCAAACTCATGAAGCTCACCCCAACACACAACATAACCAGGGCCCAGAGCATACCTAATAAATAACTTATCTACTCCAGGGCAGATATGTCGTTCGCTCGATCAAAGTAAGACAACCCAGCATTAGAAAGCGAGACGAGGTCATAAGCGTATTTTGATGATGAGACAAAAGGCTTAAAAAGAGGATTTTAATTAACAGTAGAGCAAATACATTCTCGGTCGAGGCAGTCCCGGCCAGCCAAGTTATAAAAATATATTTAGAAGGAATAACACCGCGTAAATTCAGTTAAAGAAGCTCATGATGTTGGAGGATCACTATCATCCAAGGGGACCTCCACCTATATCAGCACATTGTCGTCTTCCAAGAGGGTGGTGTAGGGGTCCTCCTTGATCTCCAGTTGCAGGTACTTCGCTTGGAATCTGACAAGAGTGACACTGTACCCGTACCCATAGCTCACTCGGTCGATCTTCTTAAGACTGAACTTGAAGTTGGGAGTCTCCTTATACTGGGCCATCGCTCGAGCTTTTTTGGTGGCTACAACCCACTTGATGTCCAACAAATCCTCAACCTTCTTCTACATGGCCTAGGCTGTAATAAGTGACTGCTCAGCCACCCGAGCCTTTGACTGAGTAGCACTCAGGTCATTATCCAAGGTTCAGACCCAGGCCTCTAGTGCTTGGATCTAATCCAGAGCCTCTGCCTCTCAGCACTAGGACTCCTTGGCTCGTTCTGTGGCCTTACTGGCCCAAGCATGAGTGGTTGCCACAACGATAGGACTGGTTTTATCCTTGAGCTTTTGGACCTTAGCTTGAAGCTCATCGATGAGCTGAGAGAGCTCATACATGACCCTCTCAGAGTCACACACCCTATCGATCAACCCCATGGTATAATGGCGGTGCTGTGGGGACAGGATGTCAATAGCGGAACCAGCAACTTGTAAGGGGAGAGGCGGACAAAGATGCAACTCACATTGACTAGATTCATTATGGTGTTATCAAGCAACATCTTGGAAGGAGTGGTGTATATCTCCTTCCCGAGAGGGGGGCAGAGGCCCCCCGACAAAATAGTTGGGTGTCCACCCCATTCACCCACACCTTGCTTTGCAGAGTTAGCGTGGCCCAACGAGCTTCGAGAGGGCCATCCCCAGATGTGATTGGGAGATCCACCATCTCCAGAGCCAAAAAGGGCTCATCCTTCGAGCGAGGCTTGACCCTGCAGATGTCCCTCATGGACCGAGGCTGAGACAGGGCCTTGTCCTGTGTTTGCTGCTCTCCTCCTCTTGTGGAGCCTCCGAAGGGGTTGCCTTCTCGAGGCACCTCCTTGCTCACCAACACCTTGATCTTCTTAGCAGACGACTCGACTCCACAAGTAACACCCATCGATGGGGCCGTCCCGATAGACTCAGCTCCACGAGTGGCACTCGCCTCAACAATAGGGCCCGATGGTGGCTAAGAAGACCCTGGGCGAGTGCTTTACCCCACAAATGCCCACTTCTTCACAAGGAGATTCATGTCTACAAAATCAAATTTCCAATCAGCACACAAGAAGAGGCTAAAGCAGATAATAGAGAACGGCCAGACTAAGGCTCACCGTCACAAGTCAAGCCTCCTTCATGGACTTGATGGCTATGGAAGAGGAAAGGATCCCCTTCAAGCATGCCACTTGCTCTGTCTCATCCTTTATCAAGAAGGGAGGGGAGTTATCGATGTCTAGTCCCATCCACTTCAGGGCGAAGCCCCAGCCCCTAAAGGTGTTGATGAAAAAAAAAGTGAGACTTCCACCACTTATTGTTAGAAGGGGCACCACACACATGAAAATCAACTCGGGAGGTCAGATAGTAGTTCCCTCGCCCCTTTCTATGGTGAAAACATGCCAAGAATAGATTGAGTGTCGGGTCGATCCTAGCCACACACCACCAGCTCGTGCAGTGAAAATCTTAGCCCTAATTAGAGGGCATCGATTGATAACTTGAATCCATTCGGAAATGGGTGGAAAGGTCACTAACCAATCTTTAGTACCAATTGTTACCATGACTGACAACATGAATGAGATGGAATGCCCCTCATTCATGCCAAAACAAGTCATTTACTCAAGTGGATATTAATCCGATGAGTAACTATCTTGCTCTGATACCAATTGTTAGGATCAATTGGCACTAAGAGGGAGTGAATTAGTGCAAGTGTAAATTCTCATTTTAATAAAAAAATTTTTTCAGTTTAAGCAAAATAGAAAATCCAAAGCTTTTCATAATAAGTAAATGATTAAAAAAAAATGCTAAGTTTCTTGCTTAAAAATGACCTAAAAAGGAACAAGCAAATCCTAATAAAAAGATAAGTAATGTCAAAGGGAAGTGCTTGACTTAAAACTTTTCTTTCAAAGAGTAAGTAAAAAATTAAAAGTGTCTATTGGTATTTAATTCAAAATGGTTAAGAACTCACAATTACAAGTAGTAAATGTAACAAGTAAAAACACTCACAATTATAGTGGTTCAATACCAACTGGCCTATGTCCACTCCCGAGTCCTCCTCCTTGAGGCACACCGATGTCCACTACCAATCTTCGTTGGGTGAAGACCAAACCTTACAACTTACTTACAAGGGAGACTTCAAGAATTTTCTAACTCTAAGCTCTCTCTCTTCCCCTCTTCTTTTTCTTACAATTGACACATAATTTTTTTACATAATATAATCCCCAAAATTATTATATAGAATACAAGAAAACTTGAGATATTTATAGGCCTCAAATGGCTTCAGAAATTGAAGCCAAATTTAAATATACCTAGAAAATCTAGGTACAGGTGGTTCAGCCGCAGGCTTGGGTGGGCCAACTGTCGAAAGTACCCATAATCGAAGTTACAAGCGGTTTAGCCGCCCAGCTTGAGCGGTTCAGCCATTGACAACTGCCCGAAATCCTAGGCAATAGTGGTACACCCACTGCTCACCAGCAATTCAGTTGTTGGAATCTCCAGAAAAGTGGTTCCCTCCACTTTTCAGATTTCGACTTGAACCTGACATTGACTAATTTTTCGATCAATTAATTGAGCTCAACCTGAGTTCAATCAAATTCCCATAGTGCACCTAGTTGCCTTATTGAGTTAATTTAGATTCCTTCCAAATTAAACTCAATTAGGACTCAATCCCTAACTATGACTCAATGATTATAACTCTTAATAACCAATAAGTTAAACCAAGACCTAACTCCCACCAATCCGGCAGCCTCTGGTCTTCTTATAGCGATCTCCAGGTATGTTCCCAGCAAGCTTCCTGATCCCTTTGGTGAATCTCCTAGTGAACTCCCGACGAGGTCCCACTGCATCGTTTGAACCCCGGCCCGATACCTATGCTTAATCTTGACCAATCATCTAGCTGTAACTTAATTGCTCTGATATAGTTAGACCTGTAATACTTCCTCTAACACACATATTAGATTAAACACTCATCAATTGATTTCATCATCAAAATCTGAGATTCAATAAAAATCCCATAAAACTAAGGCAAAACAAGTTGCTAAACATTTGTACAAGTATACAAAAGTGATGAACGGTTTAGTAAACGAAGATGTTACGAGTGCGCAATGACCATTCGTGACATTATCCCCCATGTAAACTATCGATGCCCTCATCGATATTTGTTGGTAGGTTCTGACGATGGCTTCCTCGTATCGTAGGGCATCATCTGGCTTCTTTTCGGGGAAGCTTTCTTCATTTCATCAAGTATTTAGTTTGTTCCGCTCCATTGGAGGCTCTGGTGAGGAGTAGTTTAGTTAAAATATTTCGAGAAGTATCTTGTAGATCTGAGTGATAGGTTTTAAGTTGCTTGCATAAAAGACATTGTGAATTTTGAGCCATGTAGGTGGTTGCAATTTGTAGGAGACATTGCCTACCTTACTGATAATTAGGAATGGCTCTTTGTACTTACGTACCAATCCTTTGTGCACTTTGTACCTAAAAAATTGGAGTGATGCTGGTTGGAGCTTCACCAACACCCAGTCACCAACTTGTAACTCTTGTAGTTGCCTTCCTAAGTTTGCCTACTTCATCTTTTTGGCTGTCTTCTCCAAATAAGCCCACGCAATATCTGTATTTTTATGTCATTCCTTTACAAAGTGATATGCTGACAGACTATTCCCTATATAATCAATAGCCAATGTATGAGGAGTCGATGGCTGTTGTCTTGTAATAATCTTGAAGAAGCTCTTGTTGGATGTAGAACTCCGTTGTAAGTTGTAGGAAAATTAGGCAATGTCCAATAGCTTCATTCAATATCGTCGGTTAGTACTCACATAGTGCTGAATATATTACTCTAACGGCAAATTGATTCTTTTATCTTGGCCGTTCGTCTGAAGGTGGAGACTTGTGGAGAAGCACAACTTTGATCCTAGCAGCTTATATAGCTCGGTCCAAAATCGTCCCAAAAACTAAGCATCTCGATCACTAATGATGTTGTGTGGGACTCCCCAACACTTTACCACATTCTTCATCATCAGCTTGGTTGCCTCCTCTACTGAACAGTATAGGGGTGTAGCAATGAATGTTGCATACATCGGAAACTGAGCGACCACCATGGGTATCAATCCAAGTCCCTCTACTACTAGCAAACATGATATGAAGTCCAAAGAAATGCTCTCCCATAGCCTTTCTGGTATGGGTAGCTACTCCAAAAGTCCTACCGACTTCAGTTGCCCTACCTTATCTTATTGGCAAGTAAGGCATGTTCGAACATATTTCTCCATATCGATCCCCATCTTTGACTAAAAGGAACATAGACTCTGTTCTATTTGGAGTCAATGAGTCCCTCCTAGACCCATCGGTCCACATATGTTCGATTAATGCCCGGATATCCAGCCTAAAGGGAATGGTGACACTCTCTCAAGAGTTCATGCCTCAAATTATCTGCTCGTGGAATATAGACTCTATTCTCTTTGGTGTAGATAAGTCCCTCTTAGGCCCAAAATCATCGTGTCTTGCCCTCTTTGATGAGTTGCATCAGGGTTACTACTAAAGGATCACTACACAATCCATCCCTGATCCTGGAAAGAAAGTTGGTGTTAGAATCAATTGGCACTGGGATGTGAATTAGTGTAAGTGCTGAAATCTTGGTTTAAAGAAAACTTTTCGTTTAAATAAAATTGAGATCGAAAGTGTTTCTTGGAATATTAAATATGTGAAGGATTCAAACTAAAGATCGAGAAACTTTGATTTAGCTAATAAATGCTAAAAATAAATAGGAGAGGAACACTTAAAATTTATAGTGGTTACTCTAAATGATATTGTCTGTTCTTAGCACGAACCGTGCTCCAAGAAGGTAGTGTCGCCAAACTCGTAGACAATGGACCACCACTGTTATCTTCTTCTCATGCACTCGGTATTGCCACTCAGTCTCGTTGAGATTGTGACTCTAGTAGGCCACCATGTGACCCTCTTGTATAGGAACTCCCCCAATAGTGAAGTCTGAAGCATCTGTGTGGATTTCGAAGGACTTCCCATAGTCTGGTAATTTAAGCACTGGTTCTTCCAACACAATAGCCTTTAGTCTTGAAATGCTGCATCACATTTGTCTGATCATTTTCAAGACTGCTCCTTCAGTAACTTTGTTAGTGGAGCTGCGCGCTTCGAATGTCCAGCACTGAAGCGTCGATAATAGTTGACAAAACCAAGAAAGGATCTCAACTCTGGAACCTTCTTTGGTGTTCTCCATTCTGCCATAGCTTGCACCTTAGATTCGTCTATTCATATGGACCCATTACCGATTTGATGCCCTACAAATAGAATCTTTGTCTGAACAAAGTAGCACTTCTCTCTCTTCACAAACAAAGTATTCTCCCTGAGAACTTTAAAAATTATTCGAATGTGCTTGACATGCTCCTTGAGCATTTGGTTGTAAACGATAATATCGTCTAGGTAGATAATCATAAACTTGTCCAAATACTCTTTGAATAGTTGGTTCGTTAGAGTGTAGAATGTTGCTAGAGTGTTGGTTAAGCAGAAAGGCATCATTAGGAACTCGAACGCCCTATACATAGTTACATAGGTAGCCTTCGCTTCATCGCCTTGGGCAATGCACACCTATTAGTACCCTAACCAAAGGTTGAGTTTGGAGAAGTACTTTGCCTTGCCTAATTAATCAAATAAGTCCATGATGAGAGGGATGGGATACTTATTCTTCATCATCACTTAATTGAGGGCTCGATAATTAATACATAATCAAAAGCTCCCATCTTATTTCTTTTGAAAAAAGACTAGAGCTCCGAATGGTGCTTTTGAGCTGCAGATGAGACCACCGCTTAATAGTTCATCTAATTGCTTTCTGAGCTCAGCCAACTCTGGAGGGGCCATGCGGTATGGTGGCCTTACTGGAGGCTTCACTCCCGGCTCCAGTTCAATATGATGATCCATGCCTCTATGTAGTGGTTAGAGTTTCCAACAACTCGGGTGGCATCATGTCTAGGAACTCCTTCAGAATATTTGCCACCATAGCAGATTCTTTAATGGCCTCCCCGTCAAGTGCCTCTAGCTTTATAGTGGCCACGAAGCTTGATTCTCCTTTTTATACCCTTTTTTTAATTATAATACCGATATTTATTATGGATCCTTAGTTCCTCCTCGAGAAACTAGAGCCACGCAAGGGTCATGACTTCCCATCAGGTATAGGGAGTTTAGGAATGACATTGGCATCAACTTTGCTAAACTCCACTTCAAGAATCACTTGGAAGTTGTCCAAAGGCACCGTCATCATGTTTGTGCTCCCGCTTCATATTCCGATCTTAATTGGGACTCCCTTTGCTAGTCCAGAGATCTGCTTGGCCTCTGAGTTCATAGCCTTCATTTGACTTGGGTTCTTCTCCAAGAGTAGTCTAAGTCGCTTTGCTTCTCAATCAATAATAAAATTATGAGTAGTACCAGTGTCCACCATTGCACGAGTTGTTCGGCCATTGAGTTTGATGTCCACATACATCAACTCACTACTTCCTGCCTTCAGTGGATTTGTCTTCGTGTTCTCTCCCACTTGACCCCGTAATGCATTTAACAAACGTATTACTCCCATTCGGGGCCCTTGTGACTTCTCATCATTATTGCTAGATTATAAACTACTCGAACTAAGGGTAACAGCTTTGCCCTTGTCTGACTTGTGAGGGTGTATTGACGTAGTTAAGGCATTGAGTGCTTGCTTTTGTGGCCACTCTCTTGCCATGTGTGGTCATCTGCACAAGAAACATCTGCCAGGTTTTAAGGCCTTGCTTTTTTAGCTTAGTCCTTTATGGAAGTTCTTCCTTTGTTCGTTCCCAGACTCCTTCGCTAGAGAATATTTAAGTGGGCGATTTCCTAATGATTATTTCTTCCTCCCCAAGTCCTCCGAAGAAACAAAGTCAGTCAGCTTTTCTACAACCACAATTGCCCTGACCACATCGATGACATTCCTTCGATTCAGTTCCTATTGTGCCTATGACTTCAGGCCATCAAGGAAGCTAAACAGCTTATCCTTCTCGGACATGTCCTATATATCCAACATCAGCACAGAAAACTGCTTCGCATAGTCTCGATGGAAGTACTTGGCGGAGTTGTCTCAGTTTTCTTCTTACTATGAACTTTATGTTTTCAGGTAGGAACTAAGTTCTCAACTCTCGCTTCAAGTCCTCCCATGTGTTTACTCGATATTGGCCTTGCTGAATCTATTTCCAACGGGTTCACCACCAAAGTTTTGCATCTCCATTCAGATACATTGTTGCTATCAAAACTTTGGTTTATTCTGAATTGAGCCTTGTAGCATGGAAGTACTATTCCATGTCGAGCAGAAAATTTTTGAGCTCTTTGGCATCCCTGGCACTCTCATAGCAATGCTACTTAGGTGCCCTAAAGCTTTATGGCAGTGCAACGTCGATGTTATTCCCTTCCACATTAAGAGTCCTTATGAGTAATGTCACCTTGGATGTGAGTTCCACCCCAACTTCATGCAGATGTTGTACGAAGTCTTTGGTGTCCTTCGTTAGTCGGTCGACTAAGGTCTCAACCTTGTCAATCTGAGATTCAGCTTCTTCTTACAAGCTCTCTATCCCAAGGAGCCTTCATTAGCCTTAGTAGAGTTCCTTTAAGCTCACTTCTGAACATCGAGGTGGGTTTCCACCATTGTAAACCTCTCCTTGTGGCTCCTTTTCTTAGTTAGCGCTCCAGATTGTGTCTTCTATGGTCGTGGAGAATACCCAACTTCACGGTCATCTTGTTCTCTGCCACACTCCTTATGAGCACTCTAATAGCTTACGAGCGAGTTTGCACTTGCAGCCTACCTGCGGTTGCTTGGGGCAAGGGTCTGGCTTAACCCATCTTGCTTGATTCGCCATAGTGCTTCACGATGGCGAGATTATGAATCTTCTTCATTGTTTGTTCAAATTGCTTATCCGCTCTGATATCACAATGTCATGAACTTAGTTGAATTTACCTAAGTCATGCGGCACCCTTATAGTAAAGTTTTAGATTTAGCTGGAATTGCCTAAGTTATGAAACCCCCATGCATTATTCATATGCAATGGGTTAGCCTATAAGCAACCTCATATCGGTCCCTAACGACCTGCAAAAGAGAAGGTTGATTAGATTGAAGTGAGCGACGGACAAGTCCTGATGTCTCACGAAGAGGGAAGCTTTTATAAGCAATTCAACAAACACCTTGAATGCATGAGAGGACAGAGAGAAAGGAGCGAAACATAACTTTAGAAGGTTGAATGAACAGTTACAAGTCCACAAACAATAGTCACCGGGTGACGAGCGTGAAGACAAGCTTAATTTTTTATGAGTACTTAACGCCTGACATATACCTAAAGCCTCATCCAACCCTGTGCCACCCGGGGGGTTCTAGGGTGCTGAGATGGCTAACATTTTGCGCCACTCTATACTCTATAGAAATCAAGCCATACCATGTGAAAACAGAGCTAGTTTGGGTAATTTTGGCCCGGCATGGTGAGCGATCACACTATAGCATTGTAAACTATTTTTTATCGCATTTCTCAGGCAAAATCCCATAAAACTAAGCAAAATAGGCTGCCAAACATTTGTACAAGTATGCAAAAGCGACAAACGGTTTATTGTGCAAAGATGTTGTGGGTACGCAACAACCGTTCGTGACAAGATGATGAAAAGCACAAGAGCAAGGGAGCACTAGGAAACAAAGATGACCAAATCGAGGTGACCTTTCAGCTGAAGGGATGCACTCGAAGTAACGAATGCGTTGCCCAAAGCAACGTTCCACCTTCCCAATGGAGGACAGCACGACACCTAGATCCTAAGAGGATTTATGGTAAATGGGTCTGATACACCCTAAAAAACTGCCTAGAGAGAAGCACCCGGCCTGTAGAACCACTCGCTCCAGCATGATAGCTCAGCACCCCATCATCACAAGGGGATGATAGCCTTAGAAAGGAATAAGGCGCATGAGTAATTGTCGCAGTTCAAATTTTCCTGCTCCAGTCCTATGCCGACTAAGTCTCGGCCAACCCTATGCCGACTAAGTCTCAACTAGTCCTATATCGACTAAGTCTCGGTCAGACTTACATAAGACTAAGTCTCGGCTAGTCCTACGCCGACTAATCTTGGCCAATCCTATGCTGACTAAGTCTCCGCCATTCCTATGCTGACTAAGTCAGTCAGTACTACGCTAACTAAGTCTCGACTAGTCCTACGCCGACTAAGTCTCATCTAGTCTTATACCAGCTATGTCTCAGCTAGTCTTATACTGACCAAGTCTCGGCCAGTACTATGTTAACTAAGTCTCAGCCAATCAGGCCGACTAAGTCTCAGCCAGTCCTGTCAACAAGTCTAGGCCAATCATGCCGACTAGGTCTTAGTCAATCCTGCCTTGACCAGTTGCATGTCGATCCACTCACAGTCATCTCACTATTGACCTAGTCCTAACCTTTCTGCCATTGACCTTGTTCTGTTGATTCACCACACATCATTCGACAAAAGCTAAAAACTCTGAGACGAGATCAATATTCAAGCAAGTTCCTGCCATGAGCCGCACCTCCTGATTCTCTTAAGGCACGACTCCTTTAGGGGGGAGAGAATGATAAGATATATTTAGGCCTATCTAACAAGGACTATCAAATCATCACAACAGAGTAAGCTAGGCACCTCCAACTCGACCTAGACAATGATCTCAGGATTGGATGTTGCTTTGTCCCACCATCCAAGGGGTATAGGGAGGTGTGATGCACCCAAGCGATGTCAACAGACAATTAGTCGGTCTGTCCCATCGACCAAGGAACATGACACGTGCCATACAACCCACACCATGTCAAGGTCTACTCCAATCACCAGCATGCATTAACATCCTTGTATTATGGCGCTGATGATCATTAAATACCCTCATATAGTGACCCCCCCTCGGTAGGAGGTATAAAAGTCACCCGGATGAACAATATAAGGAGAAAAACAAGGAGGAAAAGGAAGGACACCTCGAGACCTCCCGCAGAGCTCGGGCTCATGACTAACTTATTTATTAGAGTTCTAGTAGCTTTGTGGCTCTCTCTCCAGTTCCACCAAAAGGAGAGTTAATCATCTTTCCACGGAGGCAAGGTTCATAAGTTGTATATGACCATGGTTGATGGATCTAGGTATCCATCTTTTAACATTATTTGAATCCTTCTCTTATGAATATGACCTAGCCTACAGTGCCACAAGTATGCATTGTTCACCTTATCTCGTTTCCTCTTGGACGTATTTACATTCATGATGTATGGAGAAGTGTCTAACACATATAAGTCATTTATCCAGGTCCCTCTAGTGATAATATCATCATCCATAATCATGAACAACTATTGTTCCTAAAAGCTAATTTATATCTACTAATTTTCAAACAAGAAATAAAAATAATATTTTTGACAATATGGGGAACAAAATAGCATGCATCCAATGTAATGATAGCTCCGCCAGGCAGATGAAAGGTGATCTCCCCAACGGTAACTGCAGCAACTCATGACATTATCCATCTTAAGCCATCTCGCCTCTGGCTAACCTCCTAAGTTTTGCAAGAACCTACAACATATTATAGATATGATAAGCACTCCCGGTATCCAATACACGTGTTATCATAAAAATCTTATAAGTGGAGACTGATCATGAATATACCTGAAGCTTCTCTAAGCTTCTATTTAACCTTGTCTGCAAGATAATCCTTACAGTTCCTCTTCCAATGCCTGTCTTTGTCATAGTGGAAGCATTGTCCTTTGTCCTTTATCGAGTCTTTCTTAGCAACTTTTGTCTTACCCGATCTTTTTTTACCTTTGCCCTTCTTAAGGGTCTTTTGAGTTTCTCAATAGAGATTTAGCTTCTTTTTCTTGATAACACTCTCAGCTTTCTCAACATATTGAGAAACTCAAAAGTATGTTAACAGCTTCGGCCCAAAAGTATTTGGTTAAACTATATTCATTTAGAATGGTTCTTGCTATCTCTTGTAAACTTCTATGTTTTTCTCTCAATAACTCTATTTTGTTGTAGATTTCTTAGAGTGGCGAAATTATGGTCATACTTAACTCATGAAAATCTTGAAAATCATGATTTTTAAATTTACCATCGTGACCACAATGAATAGATGAAATCATAAAACCCTTTTTATTTTGAACTAGTTTACAAAATTTTTAAAAATATTTAAAGTAATCACTTTTATGTTCCAAAAAGTATGTCCAAGTAAACCAATTATAGCTATCAATGATTACAAACATATATTTACTACCTCCTACACTTGTGGTATCTATTAGTCCAAATAAATCTATATGGGTTAATTATAGGGGTCTAAGGTGCTTACTTGATTTTTAGATTTAAAATTAGTCTTTGTTTATTTATATAGTTATCATGCATTAGAAACTTTATCTTTTATAAACTTCATTCTATGCATACCTCTTACAAATTATTTAATTATAATTTATGAAAAAAAGTTTTATGCTTGCAAGGCCTAATCTTCTATGTCAAAGCCAGGCATCACAGTTTAAAGTCGAAAAACAAATTCTATCACAAAAGTCATCAGGATCCTTTTTAATGACTCGAATTCTTCACATTTAGTCAAGGTGTTAACATGCAATTGCCATGCTCATTTTTTAATTTTTTAAATTTACTAGAGAGAGAAGCATGATCATTATTTAACAATTTATAATTTTTACCAACTAATTTAAATTCATCATATAAATCAAGAAAAGCATATAAAGAAGATTCGTTTAAGTTACGAACCTCATCGTTGTGAGCCATTAGTACATAGTTTGTTACTTCGTCTTTGTTAGTTTTCTCATCTTCTTTGGATGCACTTGATTTATTTCAAGTCACCTTGAGTGCCTTCTTTCTCCTTGGTAGCTTCTTTTGAAGTTAGGGACATTCACTGTTGAAGTATCCCGGCTTTTTACATTCGTACCAAATAATTATGCCCTTTTTTATTTTATTTTTATTCTTAATATCTTGTTTTGTTATATTTATTTTATTTCTTTTGATAAATTTTTAAACTTTCTCGCTAGGAGTGTCAAGTCCTCATCATCACTTGAGTTTTCGATCGAGTAGTCTTCTTTAGTTTATGTATTATATCATTCTTGTTCTTTGAAAGGTTGTTCTCATGTTCATCATATGCTATAAGAGGGAGAGGGAATTAGTTCTTCTATAAAAACCTCAGTTTGAAAATTTTTGTTCGATAAAAATCAATGTTGAAAGTGTACTTTGACTTGAAAGTGTTCTAAGTAGTTAAATCAGAAAGCAATAGTAATGAAAGCAAAATGGAAATACACATTGAGTTTACAATTGTTCGGTCGTCGTGGCCTATGTCCACTTCCGATTTCTCCTCCATCAAGGCCATCTACTTTCACTAACGATCTTTCTTTAATGAGAGAAGATCAATTACCATTTTACAACCCTTTCTCTTTTTCATAGGTTTAGAATAGAACCTTTACAAGTCTCACACCTCGCTTAGAATGAACTCTTAACTTTTAAGAGGAGGGGAACTCTCAAGAGATTACAATAACGTTTGCACACTAAGAATTACAAGTTTTTAATCTCAGTTCTTTCATACCTTAAGAAAGAATGAGTGGGGTATTTATAGACCCTAATAAGTTCAAAAGTTAGAGCCAAAATTCAAGTTTTTGTGGTTTTCAAGGTGTTGGTGGTACCACCGCCTAGCCCAACATTGTTACTGAATGGGCCTCCCAATGAGCCCAAATCAACCTCAATTAAGGCCCAATGGGCCCTAAATTGAGTTAGCATGGTTACACCCAAAACTAAGTCAATTAAGACCTAAACTACGATGAATATGACATAAACGATTACAAAACATAAATCTTGTGTTGTCCAGTATATCATTGATTTGTCTGAACTCTCAGTGCATCATGCTCTCATTTGATGTATTGCTCAATCCATCAATATGTCGACTCCCACAATATCCGATCTTGATGCAATGTCCAATTCTTTCGACCCGATGCCCGATCTCTGACTTTGGCCCAACGTCTAATTTTCCTACTTCAATCATTTTATCTTTGCATAATCAAAGATAGTCTTGCATCACTTTTCTTAAACGTTGATTAGATCATGACCATCAATTAATTTCATCATTAAAATATGAGATTCAAAATGATCATAATAGGGTATCCTCTTATCTTCTAGGGCATCATATACCTATTACAGATGGCATAATTTGTAACCTTATAGGAATTTCTGAAAAAAGATGAGATTGCTATTTTAGAAGACAATGGAACACCGAGTCAGTTGGGGTTACATATTATGAGGCGATTGGTACTATTTTTTGAAATCCTAACCTATCTATTATTCTAAAAAGTTGTAAGCATCTTCTACTATTTAACACAAAATTTCTTCATCATATCATGATTGGTATTTTGCTTCCTAAACATTACCATCTTGATGAAATAAATACTATGGAAATAGGGACCATGTATTGGACTATGACTAGACTTGATAATTGTTTTGGATATCTAATGCATTAAGACATACTTAATATATCTAAGAAAGATATGATGCTTCAATATGCTAGCTTAATTACTAAACTACTATATGCACATGACAACCATCCCACCAAAAGAAGAAATTATAAAACTAGATAGATTCAATATCATCAATAGAAACTTATTAAGAAGATTGAGGTGCATTGTAATGAATTAAATTTGGACCATATTTCCTAAGAGAACTACTCCTCCCCCTCCTAAGCTTAAACGAGAAATATCTATACAAAGGGACAGTCCTTCTCCTTCTACTAGCCCCTTTGAGGCAAGACCTCCAGTGGATCCAACACCCTCTTCAACTTCTAATTTCATGGCAACTTGACTTGATCATATTGAGCTTTGTCAGGACCAAATTTTGACTAAGATACAATAGATTCATCAGTGTCTTGATACTTTTGATGCATATTTTCATATTTTATTTAGGGATTTTGGATTACCACCACCTCAAAGAAGACTGTACTCTTTAATGATGTAAAAGTTTTATGATGATGTTTTTAATTTTTTATGATGATGATGTTTGAAAATTTAATTGAGATTATATGTATGATGTGTGTGATAATCATTTTGATTTTTAACTATGTATATGATATGTGTAATGATTATTTTGATATTTTAACTAAAATTATACATATGAATTGTATGATAATTATTTTGATATTTTAACTAAAATTATATATATGATTTTTGCAATGATTACTATTGAAAGATACTAAAATTTATGATTAAAATTATTTCAACTTGAATTCAAAGATTAGCAATGAAAGATTGATACCGAGAAGGGAGAATGAGGAATAGAATTCGAAAGAAAAGAAAAACTGAAAGTTGAGTTGTAGAAAAGAAATAAATTCAGGATGGAACTTGCATAAAATAGATAAAAAAACTCACCACCAAGTTTAAAGTCACAAGAGGATAACAAAATTCACTGCCTCAAGCAAATTAAATAAGGATACAGAACTAAATCAAAATACTCACCACTAAAGGAAACATCTAAGATATACAGGGTTCTAGAGAGACTCCAAAAAGCTTTTGCTAATACAAATCAGGTACAAAATATTCTTTTTAGCTCTAGAATGTTAAAATAAGTACTAGTGCATGAAACATCCCTTCATGCATAGGAAACTATAACATTAAGTGCTTTACATATGCCAAGTAACCCCTTTAATGCATTCCTTGGTTATGAAGAAAGACATCTTGAAATAGCTTTAATTTTGTCCAAGGAATATGATTAGGAGCTATTATTTTTTAGTGGGCTAGGTTAAAAACTCTGAAATATTATAGTGGGTTGTAGGGAATACTATAAGATTAGCAAGATGCATAAGTGTTGATTATAGCAAATTAGACACTCTCGTGTCAATCTCCCTTGGTTGAAAAAGACTTGTTCTCAAGTCTTCATTTGTTTCATCACCATGATAAAGACTTAAATAAGCCACATTGAATGTTGATGATACCCCATAATCTTTAGGTAGCTCGATCTGATACCAGAAAGGGAGAAAGAGGAATGAAATTCGAGAAATAAGAGAAACCAATAGTCGATTTGCAAAAAAGAACAACTCAAAATAGAACTTGCGTAAAATGGATAAAAAGTTTACCTCCAAGTTTAAAGTCACAAGAGGATACAAATAATTCATCACCTCAAGAAAATTAAATAAGGATACAGAACTAAATCAAAATACTCACCACTCAATGAAGTATCCAAGAGACATAGTTTTGGAGACACTCTAATAAGCTTCTGTAAATACAAATCAGGCACCAAACTTTTTCTCTAATCCTAAAACCTTAAAATAAGTACTAGTGCATGAATAACCCTTCATGCATAGGGAACTATGGTATTAAGTGCTTTACATCTACTAACTAACTCATTTAATGCATTCATTGAATCATATGATCAATAATTTCCAAATGAGCTAATTTTAGCAACTTAGGTACTCTCGTGTCAATCTCCTCTGGTTGAAAAAGACTTATTCTAAAGTCTTTATTTGTTCTGTCACCATGGTAAAGACTTAAATCAGCCATGTCTTTTAAGTGTATTGATTGGGCCTTAAGTCTTTGGTTTCAATTTCTCAGATTTGTTTGGGGGTATCCTCTTCTTCCTTAAATAAATCTAGATTAAATTACTTGTATTAAACTCCACAGGTTTCTATGTTTGTTGGTAGTTTGCATGTACCTCTCATTTTGCTTTTCAAGGGTTGCTTTAACTTTCTCTTGCAACTTTTTATGTACTTAGCTCCTTCATAAACATCTCCGCTAATTTACATAGTTATATAATGATTTACTAAAGCTAAATGAGCTATTGGATCTGCTTTAGGAATAAGATCATTGTGATGTCGGATGTCTCTCAAAGGTGGAAGATTATGTTGGATCTCCTTTGGTACAATATCTTGTAACTCCTCATGATTGATTTCATGATTGCTGTTGGCTCCTTGTATTGTTTGTTCTCCTCTATGGCTACCAGAGCCAAAACATGACCATCCATTTCTAATTCATGCTTGCATTCACTATAGGAAATAAAAGACAAATAATGATTAGCATAAGTAACTTCCTCCTCATAATCATCATATTTTGGTTCGTCACTGGCTTCATTCCTTCTCCATCACTATGTTCTTCAACAAATGTAATGATTCTCCTATTTGGACTATCTAATGCGATATGCCAAAACCATATGATCCCTCACCCTTGTCTTGTACCTTCAGTATTACTTTACTTTGGAGAGTAGACTTAGAATTTTCTCTTCTTGTATAACAATCTTTTCACATTGTATCGAGAACCCCTTTCAAACTTTTGTTGCATCTTCACACTTGGATCTCTTTATTTAAAATCAGAGGTTTTCAAAAAAATTTCTTGCCTATAGTTGTTAGGCAAATATTTTCTTTTCAATTCTCTTTTTATTTTCTCCCATGTCATGATTTTTCTCTTTCCCTCACATTCTCTTTGCTTCTTCATATTTTTCCACCAAAAAGATGCATTCCTTCTGAGTTTGAGTGCCATAAGTTTAACCTTCTTTTACTCTGGTGGTTCATGAAAATTGAATATTCTTTCTACTATATTGAGCCAATCAATAAAGTTGTCAACATTGATTGTATTTGTTCTGTCATTCATCTTGGTCTCTACGCCTTGCCTGAAATCTTTGAAACTCCCTTAGGTAAGAAGGTGTATCATCATCAGAACTATACATTGGGCCAACATTTTGATTATTTTTGTTCCGAAGTTCTTCAATAGTTTTATTTTTTTCTTGTAGACTATGTAACAAACTTTTTAGCTACAACTTCAAGGATTCAACGTCATATTTACGGCCACTACCTTCACCAACTGTATCTTTTCTATTCTGTTTTGCCATGATCTTTAGCCTTTGGCTTTGATACAAACTAATACCAAGAAGGGAGAAAGAGGAATGAAATTTGAGAAACAAGAGAAACCGATAGTTGATTTGTAGAAAAAAAATAACTCAAAATAGAACTTGTGTAAAATAGATAAAAAAAATTCACCACTAAGTTTAAAATCACAAGAGGATACAGAAAATTCACTACCTCAAGGAAATTAAATAATGATATAGAACTAAGTTAAAAGACTCATCGCTTAAGGATACATCCAAGAGATACAAAGTTTTAGAGACACTCCAAGGAGCTTCTGCAAATATAAATCAGGTACCAAACTTTTTCTCTAATCCTAAAACACCAAAACAAGTACTAGTGTATGAAACAACCCTTCATGCATAGGAAACTATGACATTAAGTGCTTTACATCTACTAACTAACTCATTTAATGCATTCTCTAGTCATGAAGGAAAGCACCTTAAAAGAACTTTTACTTTATCCAAGAAATATGCTCATGAGATGTCATATTTAAGTGAGTTGGTTAAAAGTTATGAGGCAACATTATGGATTATAGGGAATCATAAGATCAATAATTTCTATACACAACTTAGGCACTCCCGTGTCACGATCTCATAAGCATTCTCTCCAATTCTTTTAAACACTTTGAATAGACATCAGCCTTTGGTTTCAACTTCTCAAATTTACATAGTGGAAACCTCTCCTTCCTTAGATGAATCTAAACTAAATCACTTGCATTAAACCTCATATGCTTTCTATGTTTATTCGCTGCTTGCATGTACCTTTCATTTTGCTTCTCAATGGTTGCTTTAACATCGTTATGTAACTTCTTTATCTGTTTAGCCCTCTCATTAGCATCTCCACTAAATTGCTTAGTTGTAGAATAGGGGACTAAGTCTAAAGGACCAACAGGATTAGCACTTTAAATAACTTCAAAATGACTCTTACCAATGTTATGATGTATAGAACAATTGTAAGCAAACTCAATTTGTGGAAGAATGAGATCCTATTGCTAATGTTATTGTCAACATAGCTTCTAAGCAATTTTTCCAAGCTTTTGTTCATTACCTCTGTTTGCCCATCCATTTGTGGATGATGAGAGCTGCTGAAATTCAAAAATGTACCCAGTTTCCTCCATAGAGTTCTCCAAAAATGGCTAAGAAATTTGAAGTCTCGATCAGACATCATAATTTTTGGAATGTCTTGCAATCTGACAATCTCCTTGAAGTACAAATCAGCAATATGAGATGCCATTTGATTTATTGCAAGGAACAAAGTGAGACATCTTTGAGAATCTATCAATAATAACCATGATATAATCTTTATTCCTTTGAGTTCTCAGTAGTCCCAAGATAAAATCAAGACTCACATCCTCCAATGGAGCATTCGACATTGGCAATAGAGTGTACAAACCTGAATTTTGGCTTCTTATTTTGCCAAGTGACACACTCTGCATTGCTTTATAAATCTCTCCACATCTCTGAACATCTTAGGCCAATAGAAATTTGATTGAATAAGAGCTAGAGTTTTGTTCCTACCAAAATGTCCTCCCAAAGTACCACCATGAGGTTCAGCTATAATTACATGTCTCAAAGAACAAGATGGAATACATAACACATTAGCTCTAAAAAGAAATCCATCAAAAATAGAAAATTACTGAAAAGAACATAATTTGCAATTCTTCTATAGTAAGCTAAAATCCACATCATTTTGATAGAGATGTTTGAATGTCTTAAATCCAACCACTTTAACTTCCATGGCAAATAATAAATAATATTTTCTACTCAATGCAATAACTATGAACACCAGATTTATGCTTGATTGTGAAGTTATAAGATTGCAGGAACTCCACCCAAGCTATATACCTCTTGTTTAGCTTGTATTGGTGATTAATAAACTTCAATGCCTCATGATCAGAATTTAAGACAAATGGCTGAGCAAGATGATATTAACACTAATGAGATAAAGCTCAATAAATGGCATATAACTCCTTGTCATATATAAAATATTTTCTCTATGTATCATTCAGCTTCTCACTAAAAAGGCAATGGGCTTTGATTTTTGACTCAAAACAGTATCAAATATCCCACATTAGAGGCATCACATTCAACCTCAAATACTTTGTCAAAATTGGGTAGTATTAAAATAGGAGCTTCGATCACCTTTCTTTTTAATAGCTCAAAAGATTCATCAACTTCATTATTCCACTTGAATTTAGCACCTTCTAGGCATTCGGTGATTAGAGCAACAATCAAGCTGAACCCTTGATGAATCTTCTATAAAAGGAAGTTAAACCATGGAAACTCCTCACATCATGCAATGAAGTCAGTGTTGACCAATTAAGAATAGCTTTTATCTTATTTTGATCCATTATGATTCTATTTTTTGAAATAATATATTTATTTTTTGAAACACCACACTAGGAGTAAAAAAAATCATACTTCTTCATATTAATATAAAGCTTTTGTTGCCTCAAGATAAGAAAAATCTTCTTAAGATGATTCATATGTACTTCCTCACTCTTATTGTATACCAGTATGTCATCAAAATAACCACAATAAAAGTCTCAATGCATGTCTTAAGTATATGATTCATAAATCTCATAAAAGTACTAGGAGCATTAGATAATCCAAATGGCATAACCAACTTCTCTTATAAGCCTTCTCTAGTTTTAAATGTTACTTTCACTCATCTCGAGGCCTCATTCTTATTTGGTGATAGCCACTCCTCAAATCAATTCTAGAGAAAATAGAAGCATCATAGAATTAATCAAGTAAATCATCTAACATTGGAATGGGAAAACGATAGTCAATAATGATTTTGTTGATGGTATGACTGTCCACACACATTCTCTAAGAATCATCTTTCTTAGGCACCAACATGGCTGGAACTTATACTCTCCCTAATCAATCCCTTTTTCACTAATTTATCTACTTACCTTTGAAGTTCTTCATGCTCCTTGGGACTCATTCAGTAAGCTATCTTGCTAGGTAGGGTAGCCCCTGGAATAAGATCAATATGATATTGGATGTCTCTTAATGGTGGAAGACCATATGAAATCTCTTCTAGTATAATGTCTGGAAACTCCTCCAGGATTGGTTTCATGTTTGTCGGTGGCTCCTTGTAATGTTCATTCTCTTTTATGACTACTAGAGCCAAGATATGACTACCCCTTTTCAATTCACCCTTACATTCACCATAAGACATAAAAGCATTAACTTCCTTCATTGGTGCATTGATTTCAGAAGGTTGTAATGGAGCTAAAGTAATCTTCTTTTTATTCACCTTAAAACAATAAGTATGTTTATTGCCATCATACAAAACCCTCCTATCATAATTTCAAGGTCTGCCCAACAGCAAATGACAAGTATCCATTATAGCAACATCACATCATACTTCATCTTTATAATACTTTCCAATAAAAAATAGAATTAAACATCTTTTAGTTACCTTGATGTCATTTTTTTCTTTTTTGTAGCCAGCATAATTTGTAAGCATGCGGATGAGGGATTGTGTCCAACTTTAGCTTCTGCACCATCTTAAAAGATACCACATTCTCAAAGTTGCCACTACCAATGATTACCAAGCATAACTTACCATTAGAGACATATTTAGTATGAAACACATTCTTTCTCATCCAACTTTCATCCTCAACCATATAAGATACTTGTAGGCTATGTTGTTGTTGGTTACAGGTGCCCTACAAGCCAATCACGTGAGTGATAACACGTGTGACGTGCTACACGATCTTTTTGCTTATAATTATTATTGGCATATTCTCGTATTATGTTATCTATTGTATATATATATATATATATATATATATATATATATATATATATATATATATATATATATATATATATATATATATATATATATATTGTGATGTCCTTGGTTTTGTGTAATAGGAATTAGATCATAATAAGATCACGATAATGAGATCGATTCACCTTTAAACATAGATCCTAAACAATCCCACTTATAGGTTACTCGAGAGGGACATCGAGATAACCAGACAAACTAGTGCATTATATACCCATCCATATGATAGAGGTGACTGGTCTCATAGTCACTTGTATGGATGCACTAAGGATATAGTACAAGTACTCATTGGAGAATGATTTTAGTGATTGATCTACATATGAAATATTATATGGTTAATGATACCTAATGTTAGACAACCATTCCATAGTCTTAGTCGTGTATCTAGTCCTTAGACTTGAGATATCAAGGATACTTTATTTGAGTACTCCTTTCTTTGATGTTAGACTTACAGGCTTGGAAAGTTTCAAATTTGGTATAGTTGATTATCGGGATTGGTAGCTAACCTTACGAAGTCAATTGAGTGTCAATAAAGGATCATCCACTATCGGTATCACAAGAGGGATATCCCATATGTGCTTGCTCAGACAAATCCTTAGCTAGGGTAATTCAGATTGAGAGAGGAGTTCTCTAGGAGAATCCGGTTAGAGCAAGGCTCAAACGAATTCCGTATGTGACCTGACACTATATCCAATATATGTTGGATGAGGTATTATAGATACATGATAACTAAGGACAGATAAGTCTGATGGATTCGATCCCCTTGTACCGTTTGGGACTATGACGTAGTGGCCTAGTATGTCCATAGTCAATGAGTGAGTAAATTATTATGGGATAATAATTCACTATATCAGAAGGAGTTCTGATGGGAGTGACTCACGGACAGGTCGGTATCGGTCCTAGAGGGTCATACATATATGGTGGATGCTTCAGCAAATAGATGATTAGATGGATATCCAATTAGCCCCTATTCTCATTAGATGAGACTCTACACTGATGTGCTCCTTGCATAAGGCCCAATTAGAGGCCACAGAAGATTATTGGATAGAGATCCAATAATACAAGGTTAGTGGCTAATTGGATGGAGATTCAATATCCACTAAGGCAAGACCCATAGTATTTTTGATGGCTCTCTTTAAATAGAAGGGAGGTTCATGGTTGATAGGTCACCCCCTCCTATTATCCTCTCTCTCTACGCAAGAGTTGCGAGATCTGATTGGAGGAGTTTCGCTATAGAGATCCATCGTGTGGATACCACTAGAGAGAAAGACGCTTGACTTCCTTCATCCTCTCCATCCGGATCTAGAATATAGGGATATACGATCTCCCTAGGTAAAATAATCTCTCACATGATGTGGTTTTTCAGTTTTTGTGGCTTTCTCGTAACGTAATCTTTTGCATGACAATTTGATTTATATGAAAAACCTATTTTGTTTTAATCTTTCGCTATGCATGTTATGCTCCCATTGAGGTTTCCTAACAATAGTATCAGAGCCATAGTTTTCATGTGAAAGATTGGTTTTAAACTACGTGTGATAAGATTGAATCATGTAGAACTGTTCTACGCATTCTTGTTGCATTTTCACAACGAAGGCAACGAGGAAAGGGGGTGGCCAGCCACGGCTAGGTCACTACAAGGGCGGCCACAAATGGCCAAGGCCGCCAGCATGGGTGACCACCCGTGGCCAGCCCACAAGAGGCAGCGCCCGCCTACGGCTAGCCTGTAAGGTGCGACGCTTGCCTATGGCCATTCCATAGGGGGGCGATGCCCACAGAGGCACGACGCCCACCCATGAGTTACCGCGGGCCGCCATAGGCGCTTGCCCATAAGCAACACAACAACGCGCAACACCACCGCCTATGCAGGGGTGGTGATGGCCGCCGCTAGATGAGGGCAGAAAGGATTAGGGTTTTTTTTTCGATAAATGGATATTTCTGTCCCTCAAAATTTAAAATATTTTAGTTTCTGTCCTATGCCCAGAATACCAAAAATAACCTCAATAATTATAAAAATTTCAAGGATTATCCTCTTGTCTACAATTCTAAAAATGTCCTTGATAATTCTAAAAATTCTAAACATATCCTGATTTCTAAAAAAATAATTAATGTAATAATTTAATTGATTATTATATATCTAGTAATCCTATATGTGATGTGATATATATGTGATGTATGATGTGGATGGATGATCATGAGCCATGTGTTGTGATGTCTGTAATTATGATTATTATTATTATTGGGGCTTGCGAGCCTCTATTTTTCTCATTTATTATCGAGTGTGCATGCCTGTGATTATTTTATGACTACATGGAGAGACGCGGTGGGAGCATGGAGGTGACAGTGGGACCCATAATGTTGTGGCAGGAGACCACGGTGCATGTTGATGTGATGAGGATCCGATGGAACCGATAATGACGAGATCAATGATCACAGGACGTGGAGCTGCGTCAATGCACACATAGATCCTATTATGAGTGATTAGGCTCATTGGCTTAGGCTTAATCATATTAGTGATAGCTCATGATCATCCGGTGTGGCTTGCATATGTGATGTATTATTCACCTACTAGATATATATTTATATGTAATGTAAATATATATTAAATATGTATGTGTGTGACATGATATATTAGGAGACCGATATAAAAAGAAAACCTCTCCTATGATAATATTAAGTCAATAAGCGTAAGATAATAAGATTGACCTATATAGCCTTCCATCGCTATAGGAAGAAATTGAATCACGACATAGGTTGAGTTGGTCGAGTCCCTCGAGGCTCATCAATCTAGGTGAACGAGTTCTTGCCTATAACATAAAGATGTCACCTGTGACATGAGAACATGGTATGACTTCATCAAGCAGTTGAGAGTATATCCATTGAATCAGACTCATCTTGTAATGATGGTGATGACTTAACTGAACTTTATGGTTGGTCGAGGAGTCGAGACCATGATGATTCGGAGGCCAAATATGATGAGAATCACAAAGAGTTGTGATTGATAAGAGTTGTCTATCTTTTGGGCTTAGTGTAATTGGTCGAGTCCCTCGAGGTTGCATTAAGATATCAATTGTATCCCGATCCTTAATAGGAATCTACCGGAGACTTCTGTCTCACGTGTCGAGGGTGTCACGTGATTCGCTAGGAAATAGTGGGAGTACATTAAAATAGAAGTTTATATCTTAATGAGTATTTCTATAAAATATGTAAGTTATTTATTTTTGTTATATCTTAAACATGTCGCTTGTAAACCCTTGCATGACATACTTGATGCCAACCGTCTCACTAGTCCTAACTATACGGATTGGCTCTGTAATTTGAGAATTATTCTCATGGTGGAGAAAATTATGTATGTCCTTAATACAATTGTGCCCACACTGAAGGAACGGGCAAGTGCGGATGAGATCGCTCGCTATATGAAGTATCTAGAAATAGTCCTAGAGGATAACATGTGTATTGATCTGATACTTCAATCCCCCTACCAAGTTCCTTTTCTCACTCCATCATGAATTTTAACATGAGCAAGTTTGAGGTGACTCTCCCTAAGCTCCATAATATGTTGAGGGAAGCTAAGAGTGCTATCAAGAAAGAGAAGTCAATTCTCTATATTGGTGAGATTAAGAAGAAAAGGAAGGTTAGTAAAACCCTTCCTTAAGAAGGGTAAGGGCAAAGAAAGATCAGGTAAGGCAAAGGTTACAAAGAAAAACCCGACAAAGGATAAAGGATAGTGCTTCCACTACGACTAAGATAGGCACTAGAAGAGGAACTGTAAGAAGTACCTTACAGATAAGGTGAAACAGAAGCTTAGAGAAGCTTCGGGTATATTCATGGTCAGTCTCCATTTATCATATTTTCATAATAACACATGGGTATTGGGTACCAGGAGTGCTTATCATATTATAATTCATTGCAAGTTCTAGCAAGGCCTAGGAGATTGGCCAGACATGAGATGGACCTCAAGATTGGCAATAAAGAAAGAATTGCTGCAGTTGTTATTGGGGAAGTCACCCTACATCTACTTGGTGGAGCTATTATTGCATTAGATGCCTGCTATTTTGTTCCTTCTATTATCAAAAATATTATTTTTATTTTTTATTTAATAATTAGTTGATATAAATTAGTTTTTAAGAACAATAGTTGTTCAATAATTATAGATGATGAGACCATCACTAAAGAGACATTGATAAATGACTTATATGTGTTAGATATTTCTCTACACATCATGAATATAAATACATATAATAGGAAAAGAGATGAGGTGAACAATGCATACCTATAACATTGTAGGCTAGGTCATATACATGAGAGAAGGATTCAAAAGTTGTCGAAAGATGGATACTTGATCCATTTGACTATGAATCATATACAACTTGCGATTGTTGCCTTTGTGGAAAGATGACCAACTCTCCTTTTAGTGGAATTAGAGAGAGCCACTGAGTTATTGAAACTCGTACATAGTGATGTATATGGTCCCATGTAGACTCAAGCTAGAGGCGGTTACTCATACTTTATTATATTCACTGATGATTTCTCTAAGCATAGACACATGTACTTGATGAAGTACAAGTCTGAGGCATTTGAGAAATTTAGGGAATATAAGAATGAAGTAGAGAACAAGATTGGAAAAAATATTAAGATTTTTTGATCTAATCGAGGAGGAGGGTACTTGAGAACAAAGTTCACCCATTTCCTCAAGGGCAATGGGATTCTATCCGAGTGGACACCTCCTTATACACCTCAGCTAAATGGTGTATTAGAAATGAGAAATCACATGCTATTAGATATAGCACAGTCCATGATAAGTTTCACTGACCTATCCGTCTCATTCTGGGGATACGCCCTAGAGACCGTAGCTTACCTTCTGAACAGAGTTTTATCAAAGTCAGTAGTATTTACACCATATGAGATATGGAAAGAAAAAAAGTTTCATCTTAAGATGGTTAAGATTTGGGGTTGTCCTGCCCACGTTAGAAGACACAACCTCAATAAATTAGAATCAAGGATAGAACGATACATATTTTTAGGATACCCTAAGGAGACTTTGGGGTATAATTTTTATCATCCCAAAGATCGAAAGTCTTTGTTGCCAAGAGAGTTGTGTTCCTTGAGAATGAATACATTCTTGGTGTAAACAGTGGGAGTGAGATAGAGTTAAGCAAGGTTAGAGAACCTAGCCTAAACACCATTCCAAAATCCAAGTCTATTCAGGTACCTAACACATAAGTTTCAAATTTGCATAGGTCTAGTAGAATATCTTACCTTCCTGAAAGATATGTGGGACATATCAGTGGAGAGGACTCTTAGGATATGGATCCTCAAACCTACGAGGAGGCTATTATAAGTATAGACTTCGGGATGTGGCAAGAAGCCATGAATTCTGAGATAGAATACATGTACTCTAACAAGGTTTGAAACTTTGTGGATGCACCTGAGTGCATCATACCCATCGGCTGCAAATGGATCTTCAAGAAGAAAATCAGAGTGGATGAAAATGTGGAGACCTATAAGGCAAGGTTGGTAGCTAAAGGATCTCGTCAAAGGCAAGGGGTTGACTATGACAAAACCTTTTCAACTGTAGACATGCTTAAATCTATTATAATTCTTTTTGCCATTGGAGCACATTATGACAAAGAGATCTGGTAGATGGATGTGAAAATGATATTCCTTAATGATAATCTTGAGGAGGAGGTGTATATGATATAGCCAAAAGGATTCTTATCTAGAGAGAGTCTAGATAAAGTGTACAAACTGCTTAGATTTATTTATAGATTAAAGCAAGCTTCCCAAAGTTGGAACATAAGATTTGATGAGGCGAACATATCTTATGACTTCATTAAGAATAAAGATGAGCCTTATGTGTACAGGAAGGTAAGTGTGAGTACTATCATCTTCTTGGTGCTATATGTGGATGACATTATAATCATTGGGAATGATGTAGAAATGCTCTCCACAGTTAATACTTGGTTGTCCATAAACTTCTCTATAAAAAACTTAAGGGAAGCATCCTATATTTTGGGGATCCAGATCTATAGAGATAGATCCAGGAGAATTCTTGGCTTATCCTAGTCTAGGTACATAAACTCTATTGTCAAAAGGTTTGGCATGGAGAATTCCAAGAGAGGTATCATGTCGATGAGACATGGAATATCATTTTCTAGGAGTATGCCCCCAAAGACTCCTAAAGAAATGATAGATATAGATATGATACATTGTGTCTCAGCGATATAGTCTATCATATATGTTATACTATGTACTAGGCCTGATATAGCACATGCTCTGAGTGTCACAAGAAGGTCTCAGGCAAGTCTAAGTTTAAAACACTAGAAGGCAGTAAAGTTTATCCTTAAGTACTTGAGAATGACTAAGAATCTTTTACTGGTATATGGAGGAGGTAGCCTCTAGGTTGAGGGCTACACGGACTCGAGTTTCTAGTCCACATCGATAATAGCAAGTCAAACTCAGGATATATTTTCTCCCCAAATGGAGGAGCAGTAAGCTGGAAGAGTTCCAAGCAAGATCTTACTACTGACTCAGCCATAGAGGTGGAATACATTGTTGTAGCAAAAGCAACAAAAGAAAGGGTGTGGATGAAGAAGTTCATAGGGATTTTGTCATGGGCTTAGCTAATTTTGCCTAAACTGTACGGCACCCATGCGTGTCCGTTCGCAAAGGCCAGCCTTCTTTGAGATCTCCTAGAGTCCCTTAGACTTACAAAAGAGAAAACAAGCTAGAAGAAGCAATTCCAATGGGATCCATAAGCAACTACTCAAGCCAACACTTTATAAAGTCAGATGCAAATTACACCCAAGGATATTATAACTCAGAAATGTTACACACAAAGGATAATGGTCCATTACAGTCTGAAGTCCCCACAAATGCTTACAAAATATACTCATATTTATAAGATAAAATCGACCACAAAGCAAACTAAACTAGGGCTGCTAAGCCTACTGCAAGCCCGCTACTTACTGTATAAGGTATATACACAAACCGAAGGACACGGACAAACATAAGCATTTTATCGAACACCTTGTTTACATTGTTATCCGTAACATTCTCCCCGACTTATTCCTTCAACATCCTCGTTGAAGCCACTGTAAATGCTGCATCTCCTCGTATTTTGCTAAATCTTCAATCTTCTGCTTTGGCAGCAACATATCCCTTTGGCTCCCAACCGCTCTCCATCGCTATTGTTGAGTAGTCGAACTCTGATCCACCATGCTAATTCAACTCACCAATGACTGAATTTGATGTGGGGTTAGCTGAGTTGTGTTAAGTCTTGTTGGTTCTTGTGGATCCTTCTGATGAAGGAAAAGACCTGCCTTATTATGTGCTAGTATCACAGTATACTCATGTTATTTGAACTGGGTGGATGCTTGTTGGAACTTTGACGAGCATCGTTTCACAGACTTTAAGGTTTTGGATGTCCTTCCTCCATAATGTTTGTTCGTTGATTCTTCTTTCACGTTTAGTTGTCACTTCCAAGTATGTTCGCATCACTCCAACTTTTGATTGGTCAATTGAGAAATGAAAGGACAATCTACTCTCAGTAGTATTAATCACCAATGGTGAGGATTTGACAACTATTGTCTTCCATAAGCTTTCTTTGAAGGGTCACTAAACTTGTACAGAGCTCCTCTGCTGGATAAATAAGAGAGCTGGGATACTTGATTTCACCCATTCTCTTAGTAATTAAGAAGGTAAGGCTACTTAGCTTCGCTCACCTTCTCGAGTTAAGAGAATTGGGGTACTCAGTTTCGCCCATTCTTATGAGTTGAAAAGGTAAAAGTTACTCGATTTCGCATGCCTCATCGTGTTAGTACTTTATGCATTGAGCTAGGCACTAACATTCACCCACTCTTTGCTCACACACCTGAAGCACTAGAAGTATTTGCACTCCTTGCGTTGAGTTAGCTACTATGACATTGCCATTGAACTTCCGGAATGCAAGAAGTTTTGCTCGAAAAGAGCAAAAAGTTTACCCCAATTTGGAGTCCCCCAACTTAGAGTAAGTCTTTGATAGTTCTGGTCGCCTCTGGGATTGTACCGTCTTCTCCATCACCTTTGCCGCCTACTCCTCTGAGTAGAAAAGGTACAGTACCACATACTGCCTACTTCGTTCCTTGGTCGAGCACTCCTGCATCAACCTAAAGTCCCTCGCTTTCGACTATCTTGATGAGAAGCCCATCGACATCAGTCTTATGAAGTTCCTTGGCCTCTGCCCTTCTGCCTTATCTTGGTACTTGGAGTTTGCCTTTGCATCTCCACCTCCTCAGCCCCTTTTACGACCAATGCTCTCCCTCCATGAGAGCAAGGCATCGATAACTCCACAAAAATCCTACCTTTGCGGTACCATGGTGTTGCCAAGCCCATGCGGTACTGTGGTGCGATTAGTAGATCCGCCTCTACGGTACTGTGGTGCTCCTTTGAGTCCACCTCCTTTCTAACTGATTCTTTGCTTTTAGGTAGCTGAGCCCCACTGGACTCGTCGTCGCTCCCTCGCCCCTTTTGACCACTTGCTTTAACACTACTATGTCCTCCTAGCAGTTCTCTTTAGTTGATGGAAAGACAGACTACAACTCTCATACATGGTCTCTGCCATCTTGTTGTAGGGCTTGTGTCGATTTTATTCTCCTTAGCTTCCTTGATAGCAATGTTTGCTTACTCGGCCTTGTCCTCTGACTCGCCGGGTTCCCTTAAGCGAATATATGTACTGAAGCAATCCAACTCTCCAACTGCTTAGATCATACCTTTATATAATCAAATCCCCACCATAAGACTCATTGGTATTTGCAATCTGACTTCTCCCTCAGTGGTATATAGCCCCCATGTGCTAATGACCAAGGCTTTCATCTTATGTAAGCTTCGATGCGCACACATGGAATATGCGCCTCTGTGGTACCATGACATTCACTCCTTGAATCCATAGCCCTTCTTGTCATTACATTGTTCACCAAAGTGGAGCTCCCAACAGCTCCTAATCATTAACATGATCATGTCTCCCTCCATGGAACTCATTGATATATGCACTTGGACTTCTTCCTCGGTGGTATACAGTCCCCATATGCTGATGACTAAGGCTTTCATCTAATATAAGCTCTGATGTACACACGAAGACCCACCTCTGCGGTACCATGATATTCACTCATTGAATCCATAGCCCTTCTTCTTCTCATGTCGTACACCAAAGTGGAGCTCCTAGTAGCTCCTTATTATACCTCTGTATGATCTTGTCCCTCACGGGACACGATTGCCTGCATTGCATTGCCACAAACTATTCCACCACGATCTGCTGCACCATGTCGCCTTCTACTGACATCTCCATTGTATACAAATTCTCGTGTGATGAACTCAGACTATGACTTCTCCATGTGTGGCCTCTACCAATATATCGTAGGGCCTCCGCCATCTCTGATTTTTTGTTCGCTCCCTTGACAATTCACCTTCGCCCACTTACTCTTGGGTCACACATGGACGAAGCATAGCTCTAGGATAGTCCATCGCCTAGTAGCTCCTAAAGTCTCTTGACTTCGTTAGAATTGGTATACCATTGTTTAGATCCTATGCCTCTATCTCCTACCAGCACAATCTCCACTATACACCACTTGTTCTTGACAACTCGAACGACAACACTATGGCATATTCTTCAAGAGTACCCACCTCTGTGTCCTCTTGCCTCGTGCTAAGGTATCATGATCCCAACTTTGTCTCCGTAAGTTGAATCACCTTAATTACTCTATCAAATGCATCTCTAAGGTAACTTACATGTGCCTCGAAGCTCCCTTTGTCTTTGGCACCATACAAGATTAGATCACCCCAACAGAATGAAGAACCCATGGAATAACATGATCTCACTCTTGACTCTACAAGAGTTCATGACTTTGACCTCTGTCCAAGGAAAGCTCCATGCCTCCGCTCCATATTCCATCTTCTATGTGGACTCTCTTCATGCGGCTTGGATACTTCACCAAGTTCCACCCAAGTCGCTCCACTCCTCGATTTGCATTGAGTTGATAGTAGCCCTTGTGTCCACCATTCCATGGGTTAGCCCTCCGTTAAGTTCATTTTTTACATCGACTCAAAGTGTGTCTTCATATGATGTTGCCTTGGATTGCTCCCCCACTTGATCTCGAAATGCATCCACCAATGCATTACCTCATTCGAGATCATGCGATGACTCCTTGTCACTTGCTCGGTCTATTGAGCTTTATGGAGATATTACCTTGAGAAACTCTTCCTCAATATGTGTGGTCCATTGTACATGATTCTCCCTCTAGAGAACTAGGACTTATCCCTCCTGGATATCTATCCTGTTGGAGCAACTTTCCTCTTTACATGCTTCCCACTAGAATTTTGGAGACCACCATCCCCTTTGGACTACTCCGTCTTGTTGAACAACTTGTGCCTTGTTCTGCCCCTGCAAATGCACTTGCTAGATTGCGACCCTTCGCCAATACAGTCCCCACTGCACCCCTCAGGGTCTAGCAACATGCTGAACTTATTGCATATTTCAGCCGCCTATGGATGTATCCTTTCCATGTCGAAGAGAAAGTTCTGATGCTCTATGGCGTCGAGTTCTGATTGCACCTTAGGATGGCCATGAACACTCCGTCATCCGTGTACAAGCCCTTACATGAGTACTGAATCCTTCGAGTTAGCAATTCCCCTCATCTCTATGAGCTTTACATAACTCTTTCAATTGTTATGCAACACCTCCCACTTTACATGGTCTCATCTTTCATCAAGCGCCCTGCTTTGCCTTGAGCACCGTCAAGTTTGGTTGCCAACGTCGAGCCATAGCTTGAACTCAACCATCCTAATCTTTGTGTGCTATGCATTCTTCTTTGCTTGCTTATCCTCGTGGTGCCTCTCACACAAAGGGTTGGCTATTCCTCTGAATGCCAAGTCTAGATGCCTACTCTTCTGAGCGGCTCCTTTCCCTACATCTCAATATCCATTTCCCCCAAACGGTTGCATGTGCTGGCTGTCCTCCACACAACCTAGCTAGGTCCCCCATGTTTGTATGGTGACTGTTTCTGCATATATACCACAATGTCACAGGCTTAGCTGATTTTGCCTAAATTATGCGGCACCCATGCATGTTTGTCCGTAAAGGTTAGCCTTCCCCGAGATCTCCTAGAGTCCTTTAGACTTACAAAAGAGAAAATAGGCCAGAAGAAGCAATTCCAATGGGATCCACAAGCAACTGCTCAAGCCAACACTTTATAAAGCCAAATAAAAATTACATCGAAGGACATTACAACTCAGAAAGGTTGCACACAAAGGATAATGGTCCATTACAAACCAAAGTCCCCACAAGTGCTTACAAGACACACTCGTATTTACAAGCCAAACTCAGCCACAAAGCAAACCAAACTAGGGCTGCTAAGCCTACTGCAAGCCCGCTACTTGTTGTATAAGGTATGTACATAAGCCGAAGGATACGGACAAACATGAGCATTTCATCGAACACCTTATTTATATTATTGTCCGTGACAATTTGGGAGTCATACCAAGCACTGTAGAGCTGATTCCCATATACTACGACAACGATAGGGTGATAGCTCTAGCAAGAGAACTCAGGTCTCATCAGAATTATTCTGAGGAGGTTTCATCTAACGAAGTCACTAGATCAGATTATATTTGAGCATCATAGGGGTTTGATGGGGATTAGACACACATGTGATTGGCTTTAGGTTAAGTGAGAGATTATGATAAGACTCCAACAGGGTTGAGTCCTAATCTCCCTAAGAAGTAATCAATAAAACCCTACTAAATTGTAATAAAGTCACTCCTATCTTATAAAGGAGTATGGCTAGGGTTTAGATTAGCCCTTAGGTCTTAGTGGGCACCACCTCCCTTACTAGGTTGGTCGGCCAGGGTTTCCCCCTGCTTAGATAGGTTATAGAGTCAACCTAGCCACCCCTTGTTCTTATTAAGGCAAGAGAAGGGGTAAAGGGGTAATTTTACTTAGGTAAGCACCCCCTTAGGCTAGAGTTTTGATCTATATTTAAAGATGTAGTCGCCCCTCAACCCCCTTGAATCAAGTAATTATCAATTTTATTTCAACCTTGTGCCGAGTCTAGGAGGGAGGAACCCCTACAGCGTTCCAAGGGTTGATTCTCCTCAAGGATCAAAATATATAGAGCTCCTTCTGGGGTTCTATCAAATTACTGATTATAGGTGCCCTACAAGCTAATCATGTGAGTGATGATACGTATGACGCATTGCACAATCTTTTTGCTTATGATTATTATTGCATATTCTCACATTATATATATATATATATATATATATTGTGATGTCCTTGGTTCTGTGTAATGGGAATCAGATCACGATGAGATTATAATAATGAGATCGATTTATCTTTAAACATAAATCATAAATAATCCCAATAATAGGTTACTCGAGAGGGACATCAAGATAATCGAACATACTGGTGTACTATATACACATCCATATGATTAAGGCGACTGGTCTCATAGCTACTTGTGTGGAGACAGTAAGGATATAGTACAGGTACTCATTGGAGAATGAGTTTACTGATTGATCCACTTATGGAATATTGTATGGTTAATGATACCTAATGTCAAATGGTGATTCCATAGTCCCAATTGTGTATCGGATCCTTAGACTTGAGATACCAAGGATGTGCTATTTGAGTTCTCCTTTCTTTGACACTAGACTTATAGGTTTGGAAAGTTCCAAATCTGACACAGCTAGTTATCGAGATTGGTAGCCAACCTTATGAAGGCAATTAAGTGTCAATAAAGGATCATCCACTCTTAGTATTATGAGAGGAATATCTCATATGTGCTTGCTTAAACAAATCTATGGCCAGGGTCATTCGGATTGTGAGAGAAGAAGTTCTCCGAGAGAATCCGATTAGAGCAGGACTCAGACGGATTCCGTATATGACTTGATAATTGTATGAGGTATTATATATACATAGTAACTGAGAACAGATAAGTCTAATGGATTTGATCCTCTTGTACCATCTAGGGACTATGGCGTAGTGGCCTAGTATATCCATAGTCGATGAGTCAAGTGAATTATTATGGGAATAATAATTCACTATATCAAAAGGAGTTCTAATGGGAGTAACTCACGGCCAATTCGATATCGGGCTTAGAGGGTCACACACATATGGTGGATGGTTCAGCGAATAGACGATTGGATGGAGATCCAATTAGCCCATATTCTCATTAGATGAGACCCTACACTAATTGACTCCTTACATGAGGCCTAATTAAAGGTCAAAGTAGATTATTGGATAAAGATCCAATAATATAAGATTAGTGAGTAATTGGATGGAGATCTAATACCCATTAAGGCAGGACTCCTAGGGCTTTTGGTGGCTTTCTATAAATAGAAGGGAGGTTTATGGTTGATAGGCTACAGCTTTGGCTACCCTCACCTATTCTCCTCCCTAACTCCATGCAAGGTTATGAGATCTGATACAAGGATATATGATCTCCCTAGGTAAAACAATCTCTCACATGATGTGGTTTTTTAGTTTTTATGGCTTTCTCGTGACCTAATCTTTTGTATGATAATTTGATCTATGTGGTAAACCTATTTTGTTTTAATTTTCTACTGCATATGTGATGCTTCTGTGGAGGTTTTCCAATAGTTATAACACAAAAGATAAACCACGATAAGAATAAATAACCTTTTCTTCATTATCTTCATATTTTTGTTTGTCATTGGCTTCATTTCCTTCTTCGTCACTATGTTCTTCAACTAATGTAACAATCCTTATATTTGGATAATCTGAAGCAATATGCCTAAAATCATGACACTTAAAATATTTTTAAGCATTAGGTGTAGAAGAATTAGGTGGTAGTTTGCTGTTGATTGATCCGTCACTCTTGTCTTGCCCCTTCGATACTATTTTGCTTTAGTGAGTAGGCTTAGAATTTTCTCCTCTTGTATAGCCATATTTCGCCCTATATCGAGAACCCTTTCCAAACTTCTATTATTTCTCCACTTTTAAAGCTAGCTTACTCATATCATTCAAAGACCAATACGATTGGAGTTGAACGACTTTGGCAATCTCATATTTCAGACCTCCTAGGTATCTTGCAATAGTCTATTCTTCTGGTTCTATAGGCTCTTATTTTAACATAAGATTATCGAACTCTACTGTGTACTCCTCTACACTAAGATTTTTTTGCTTAAACTCATGGATTTTCAGAAAGATTTCTTACTTATAGTTATTAGGTAAGTATTTTCTTTTCAGCTCTTTTTTCATTTTCTCCTATATTACTATCTTACTCTTCCATTAACATTCTCTTTGCTTTTTCAGATTTTCCCACCAAAAAGATGTATTTTTTTTTAATTTCATGAATACAAGCTTAACCTTCTTTTGTTTTGGTGGTTCATGAAAATCGAATATTCTTTCTACTATATTAAGCCAATCAATAAAGTCGTCAATATTGATTTTACCATCAAATTCTGAAATATCCAACCTTGGATTATATTTGTTCTATCATTCATCTTAGTTTCTACGCCTTACCTGAAATCTTCGAAACTCTCTTAGGTAAGAAGGCGTATCGTCATTAGAACCATACATATGACCAATATTTTCATGCTGATTATTTTTGTTCCGAAGTTCTTCAATAATTTTATTTTTTTCTTATAGACTATATAACAAACTTTGTAGCTGCAACTTCAATGATTCAGTGTCATCTTCATGGCCACTACCTTCACCAACTATATCTTTTCTATTTTGCCTTTAGCTCTAATACCAAATTGATATTGGGAAGGGAGAAAGATGAAAAGATTTTGAAAAGAAAAGGGAAATCGAAAGTCGAGTTACATAAAAGAAACAAATTTAGGATGGAACTTACATAAAATAGATAAAAAGTTCACCACCAAGTTTAAAGTCATAAGAGGATACATAAAATTCACCACCTCAAGAAAATTAAACAAGGATACAGAACTAAATTAAAGGATTTACCACTCAAAGAAATATCCAAGAGATACAGAGTTCTAGAGAAACTCCAAAAAGCTTCTACCAATACAAATTAGGTACTAAAAGTTCTTTCTTAACTCTAGAATATCAAAATAAGTATTAGTATATGAAACATCCCTTCATGTATATGAAACTATGACATTAAGTGTTTTACATCTACTAACTAACCTCTTTAATACATTCCTTGGTCATGAAAAAAGGTATCTTGAAATAGCTTTAATTTTATCCAAGGAATATGCTCAGGAGCTATCATTTTTCAGTGGGCTGGGTTAAAAACTTTGAAATATTATAGTGGACTGTGGAGAAATTAGATACATAAGTATTGATTGTAGCAAATTAGACACTCCCATGTCAAATATTATTATTTTTTAATTTAAATTTATTATATTTTAAAATATAGTTTAGACATGGGGAACATGGTTAGAACTTTATCATCAATTTGTTGTCATCATAAAAAATAGGGAGATTATTCAATCCTAGATTTTGATGATGAAATTAATTGATGAGTTTATGGACTAATATGCTTTTGAGATAAGTGGTGTTAGAAATATTTTAATCATGTAATTAATCAAAGTAAGAGAATCAAACATTGTGCCAGGAAATGTATCATGTTATAAATTAGACATTGAGCGAGAGGATTAGTTGACATGCCAAAGATTGGACTTTGTGTATAAGTTTGGGCATCGTGTTAGAAGGATCGGGTATTACGCGAAAAGATTGGATGTTGTGGAAAAGTCAACATGTCGATAGATCGAGCGATATGTTGAAGAAAAGGATAAATTATCGGATGATCAAATGATATGCCGAAATGCTAAACAACATGCTGAAAGCTTTGTGATGCTGTCGGTTTTCCAAATTAATCCCACGGGTACGTATAATTCAGAAGAATATGTGAGTGATTCATACACAACACCTCTTTCATTTATCAAGGGTTCTACCGATTGATATCTTTTCATAAATAATTGAAATTCAATTTCTTGATCGGTATCTTCAATTTTTAGAAACTTATGAAATTCTTCCGTCAAGCCCTCATAATGAACCTACAAAATACCTCCAGGTATGTGGGCATTCCCTCATTTCTATCATTTCGGAGCATCTTAATCTTAAGTTTCATGTTTATTGAAAAATCTCATTATTAGCTCACTATTTATCGAAACCATATGGATCAATCTAGCATTGATGGAATGTATATTTCATTTATTGAATCACATAAAATTTTAGCCAACTCTATATATATATTTTATATGTATGAACGAAAATGAGATAGAGGAATGAAGAGCATTTTCGACGCAAGTTTGAATTTGTGATAGGTACAAATGGAAATGAATTGATAAAGCATTCCTGAAAAAATTTTGTCACTTACACACTTATGGACTCTTATATAGAATATCAAAGTTCATTCCATTTCTACCTATTATTATGATATAACAATCAGATTGATTGGGTACCAAAAAATTAAACGGATTCAGGATTATGTCAGATATGTGATTGAAGTGTTTAAGTCTTGATTAAGATCTTTTAGGGTCAAAATATATTGGTATTGGGATGAAACTATACCAACTTATCGAGAGAACTAATGGGCTTTGATCAGGACTGAATTGGGCCAGTTAGAAAGCTAAATTAGTGGCCTTCAGTAGGCCTGGGTGATGGTACCACTTAAGATGACTGACAAACACTATTTGTGCTTGTTAGTATCATTGGCGATGGTACCACTTGTGTAAGCTATCATACCACATGGGGTGGCAATAGTACCATCCAAAATTCCAAAATTGCAATGGCCATATTGCCCAAAAGTCTGAATTATGATGTCAAAAGTTATGAATGTAGGATCATCCAAATCTCAAAATTTTTAATGATTTAAATTTTTTGGCTTTATTTTGAAGCCATTTTAGGGCTATAAATACTCTCACCAAAGTTTGGATTAGACAAAGGAATAAGTGGTGAAGTTTGTAAGGGTTATAGCTCTCTTTGAGTATTGGTTAAGTCTTTTCCTCTTCCTTGAGTTTAGAAGTGATTCTCAATTGTAGGAGGTGTAATGTCTCTTATAAAAAAGTGATTGTGAAGGTTCTCTTCTAAGCTTGTTAAAAGGAAAAGAGTTGTAATAAGGGTAATTAATATTTGACCATTGGAAAGAAGGTCAAAAATGAATATAAATGACTTTAAGAGAAAAGGAATAAGGAGTGGATGTAGGTCGGGATGACAAACCATTATAAATCTGTTTGTATTTTTCTTTTTGCCTTGATTTGATTTTGCATATTGATTTACTTATTTGCAACCCTTATTCGCTCTTTTAATTAATCACATTTTTATACGGATTTATCAAATTTTTAAAATTGATTAAATTTACTATAGCACTAATTCAGCTCCCTCCACTCCTCCTAGTATCATTACAATCATAATAATAATTAGGTCTGAATCTTAGGATTTTAAATCAAATTCTAAAATTAGCTAATAAACCAATTCTCAAAATGTTACAGAAGTATATATTCATTAAAATTTGTAAAATCAGGTGAAATTAGAAAAATTCAATCATATCACACGCTGAATTAACTATAAAATGATCATTTAAACTCTTAAAAATGGAAAGTACTATCATTTTGTTTGTCTGGGAACATTTCATATGTTTCCATAAAATTTGACCTTGTTTCGGCTAGGTCTACACCTGGTTATATTATTTTTATAGGGCCCAAAAATAGTATTAACTATGTCTAAATCTTTGTATTTTGAAACCAAACTTTCAAAATAGTTTTAAAACTAATTAGCAAGTACCAATGCTTTTAAAAGTTCATAAATTCATCAAAATTAGGTGAAATTAGAAAATTCAACCAATTCACACGCTGAATTATCTTGGAAATCATCATTTAAATTCTCAAAAATATAAAATGCTATCTTTTTTGTCCATTTGGGACCATTTCAAAGGTTTCTATGAAGTTTGAGCTTGTTTTGACCCGGTTTAAACTTAGTTACATTATTTTTACATAGGGCCAAAAATAGTATAACTAGGTGGTCTAAATCTTGGTATTATTGAACCAAACTTTTAGAAGCATCAAAATATTTAAAATTTAGGTGAAATTAGAAATATTTAACCGATTCACATATTGAATTAATGAAAAATTATCATTTTAAATTCCAAAAATGGTTTATCCTTTTTCATGAAGTTTGGATTTGTTTTGTCCAGGTTTAGACCCGTTACAATATTTTGTATAGTTCCAAAAACGAATGCTTTGTGAATGTATTGCAAAAGCCTTAAACGAAGACAACAAAGCCTTCCACGAACATAGCGAAACCTTGTACGTAAATATCGTGAGCAAATAGGGGGACACAACGAAGAATTCGATGAGGTGACGCAATAAAGCATTCGGCGGCACACTAGTGAAGCATTCCAGGAACACTTTGTCAACTCAAATCGGGCTACTCGCTCGTGGTAAGGAGGATTTCAGCAAACTCTCTTTAGCGACAAGTGGGTAGTCATTGACAGGAAAGTTCTTCCTAATTATTAATGGTCGGGTAAAGCGAGATAATTTGCAAGATAACATGGGGTAAACCAGGGGTACATAAATCAAATCGGGTAAGTAGAATTTTGTTAAACCAGACAAGAGCAATTCATATAAAAGAATCAATTCAAGCATTCTATAAGATATTTAAATAATTGTATGAGGGCATTTTTATCAATGCTAGAAAAAAAGGTATCCCTAGATAAAATCAAATATCGGGTGCATCATCAAGTTAAAGGTTATTACAGTGTAAAGATGACATGTTCACTATTAAATGTTTTTACACATGTGATTTTGAAATGTTATCTACTTGACGTCATATATGAGTATGTAAATAAAATTATAAAGACTTATGCTTACTAACTTATCACTTATCATAAATTGGTAAAATACTATTACCGTACCCAATTGATAGGTAGGGAGATGAGCAGATGTGAACTCATGCCAACATAGATATAGATAATGACATGTGAATATTTATGTGTATAAAATTTTAAATAAGATATGCATATGTTTTCTTTCAACTATGTTTATAACTATGTACAACTAATAAACATATCATTTTGTTTAAAAAGTTAGCAAAATTTATCTATTTGTTTTGGGTATACTTTTATTGAGAGTAGTAGTAAAGAAATATAGTATCCTATTTTACTCATGTATATAAAGTATGTATACTAGGCGTAAGGTGTTAAACAATGAAGGTTTTTTAGGTAAATTATTTTAAAGAAATTATCTTTTATAAGATAATATTATTAGTAGTCATAAATGCCAAAGTAGAGTTAACAACCAAATATGCAATGTTGGAAAGAATGTTTGTATCTAATGGACCATTAATCTCACGTTTCACCATCCTCTCTTTACTCATAGACTTTTTTATTAGCTCAGACATTGATGAGTAGATCGATGATATTGATTTTTGATCCATGGCCCTTACAAGTTATCATTATTTGTAGGGAAAAATAGATAAAAAATATGTAAAAATAGGCAATCAATTATCAAAGTATATGAGCAATTAACAATTGAATCACAATCCATCACACAAGAACACTAGTGTTTTTTACATGAAAAATTCCTTCAACGTGAATGATAAAAACCATGGGACCCTCATGGTCAAAATCAAAATCTCTATAGTGAAAATATTATTCACAGCAACAGGGATCTACACATGAATTTATTCCACAAAAAACATTCAAAACCCATAACTCAAATACCCATCAAATAGAGACAGGAATAACATAAAGTAGCTACGGTTAAGATCATAAAGTGTTTACCCTATCCAAACACAATCTCCATCGTTCAGATTGAAGAAACATAGTCTCAAAAATGCTCACTAAAATTCAGTTAGATCTTCAAATGCTGAATGAGATGAAACTATTCAAATAAGAAAAACAGCAGCATAGTCTTCATTGAAACAACAAAAACATATTCTTAAATACCTCCAAAACTAATCATCATTGTTCAGAATGTATAACCATATATCTTATGCTTGCCAACAAAATTTCAACTGAATCCAATGGTTGAATACTGCTTAGCAAGAAGTCGAAGGAAACTAGTTGGTGAAAGAATAATCAGTAAACTGTTGTTGTTCAAGAAGCCAAAACCCTATGTAGACAAATTCTAAACTAGATCACCATCATTTATAATGAAGATTACTGAGTCTAAAATATCTCTAAAAATTAGTACAATCCAACAAAAACTCACCGTCTAATCGCCAAAGAAAGATGACTAGATGACCTTCAAGAAAACTTAGAAAATTTCTCTCTATAAAAGCGATAGCTACAAAACTTGAGTTGTGTTTAGTGACTCAAAAAAATAACCCTAATGGGTTAAACACATGGGCTAAAATATTAATAGTTGGGCTTTCTCTATATTGGAGTAATCTAATCCAATAATTCCCCCCCTCACGACTATTTGGAGAAATTTATCAAACGGGCAACCAACCTACAAGTCTCAAACTTTGTTCTTAGTAAAAACTTTAATGAACATATCAAAGCCATTATCATATAACATGGGAGTGCCTACTTTAATAGAGTCAGCTCAGGTAAATTTTGTTGATCCCATAGTATTTTCTACAACTCATAATGCTTGTCTCATAGCCTTTTATCCAAACCTCTCAAATATGATAGCTCATGAGCATTTTCAGTAGAGAAAGTTAAAGCGACTTCATTAATAGCTAGTTTGAAAGGTAGAAAACTAAAGTTGTTTCAAGATGTGTTTCTTCATGTTTAAGAAAGGCATTAAAGGAGTTAGTTAGTAGATGTAAAGCACTTAATTTCTCGGTTCTCTATGCACGAATGGTTATTTCATGCACTAGTACTTATTTTGGTATTTTAAGATTAGAAATGAGTTTAAAATATAATGATATTGGTAGAAGATCTTTGAGTTTTCTTTTAAACTCTATATCTCTTGGATGCTTTCTTGAGTGGTGAGTCTTTTATTATAGTTATGTATACTTGTTTAATATCCTTAGGGTGATAAATTTTTTGTATCCATTTATGATTTTTTAAACTTAGTGGTGAACTATTTATCGATTTTATATAAGTTCTATCTTGAGTTTATTTCTTTTCAATTGAAAAATACTTATTCTAGTAAATACAACTCGACTATCAGTTTCTTTTTTTTTTAAATACATTCCTCTTTCTCCCTTCCCTAGTATCAATTTGGTATTAGAGCTAAAGGCTAGAGATTATGACAATACGGATTAGAAATGATATAGTTGGTGAAGGTAGTGGCCATGAAGATGATGCTAAATCCTTGAGGTTGTAGCTATAAAAATTGTTACACTATCTATAAGAAAAAAATAAAATTATTGAAGAACTTCAAAGTAGAAACAATCAGCATGAAAATAATGCCCAAAAGTTTGGTTTTGATAATGATACACCTCCTTACCCAAGGGAGTTAGGAAGATTTCAGTTAAGGCGTAGAGACCAAGATGAGTGACAGAACAAATACAACCCAAAGTTGGATATTCTAGAGTTTAAAGGTAGAATCAATGTTGATGACTTTATTGATTAGCTTAATAAAGTAGAAAGAATATTTGATTTTTATTAACTAACGAAACAAAAGACAGTAAAGCTTGTGGCACTCAAACTCAGAAGGAATACATCTTTTTGGTGGAAAAATCTAAAGAAGAAAAGAGAACATGAGGGGAAGAGTACAATCGTGACATAAGAGAAAATAAAAAGGGAGTCGAAAAAAAAATACTTACCTAACAACTATATGCAAGAAATCTTTCTCAAAATCTATGATTTTAAGTAAAAAGATCTTATTATGAAGAAGTAACAAAAGCTTGAAAGGGGTTTCCGATATAGGGCGAAAAATGGTTATATGAGAGGAGAAAATTCCAAGTCTGCTCTCCAAAGGAAAGTAGTATTGAAGGTGCAAGAAAAGATTGAAGGATCAGATTGGTGAAAATCATCAACTCAGTAAATATACACCCTAATAGCTAAAGAGCTACGATATATATTGAATGCAAACTGACATCCTCCAACAAATTGAAACAAGACGGATCATTCAAGATTGAAGTAAGAGGAATTGTTCTAATCACTTTACTAAAGAGAAAAATGATAAATGATTAGAACAGCACTTTAATTCCCATAAATACCACAAACTAAAAAAGTTTGATATGTTAAAAAGGAAAACAATGATTTAGGTTTTTTGAATGCCACAAGCAGAAAAGTTTGATAAGTTCTAAAGTTCATGCAATAACTTAAAAACAAATACTCACTAGTGTTGGAAGATGATTATATTTCTCTAAGTTATTTTTTATAAAGAGGGTCAGTCTTGTTTATATAGACCAAGGCAAAGTATAAAGATAATGATCAATTAAATATATTAAATAACATGCATGTTCTTAATTCATGAATATAGATCGTTCATGAATATTACCTTGAAAAATCTAAAATAAAATTATTCATAATTCCAAATATGGTCCACCATGGCTGAATCACCTTTATTCTTCAAAATATGAATTAAATTTTATAATTCCTTCAAAGCTGGACTTTCTCTTCATGGTATGGACTTATCTGAATCATGTTGATCTTTTTTGGCTCTTCTTGCATCCATAGAACTTTGACCAAAATTTGACCAGCTTGTTCTTTTCAAATGCTTTCCAATGAACAAGTTATGGCTTCTTATATCTTTTTAGCTTTCGCTCTTATTATCTAAGGTCCTTCATGAATGACAAAAGAGTCCTTGACAAATTTATGACCAACTAATTGAGTTATATCATTCCCTCTGTTCTCGAAAGGTTTCATTCTCGAATCAGCGCCTTCATTGCCTACATCAAACAAAGATAAATCAGAAACATTGAAGGTTGCACTAATATTGCCATACTCACCTAGTAGTTCTAGCTTGTATGCATTGTCAGTGATTCTTTGAAGGACTCAAAATAGACTATCTCCTCTTGGCATTAGTTTAGACTTCCTTTGGCTGGGAAATCTTTCCTTCCTTAAGTGTAGCCAAACCCAATCATCAGGTTCAAATGCTACTTGCTTTTGGCCTTTGTTATGTTGTTTCTCATATTGTAGAGTTTTCTTTTCAATTTGTGTCCGGACTCTTTCATGCAATGCTTTGACAAAATCAGCTTTTTGCTTACCATCCAAATTAGCCATTTCTAAAGATAACGGTGGCAAATCCATAGGAGTTAATAGATTGAACCCATACACAACTTCAAATGGGGAATGATTTGTAGTAGTATGCACACTTCAGTTATAAGCAAACACGACATGTGGCAACCATTCCTCCCAATTCTTTGAATTCCTTTGAATTATGGCCCTTAAAAGTGTTGATAAAGTTTTATTTACTATCTCTGTTTGTCCATCTATTTGTGGATAACAAGTGGTTGAATACAACAGCCTTATACCCAATTTGCTCTAAATTATTTTCCAAAAATGGCTAAGGAATTTCACATCCTTATCACTCACAATTGTCCTTGGAATCCCATATAATCGCATAATTTCTTTGAAGAACAATCCTGCAATATATGTTGCATCATATGTTTTGTGGCAAGAAATTAAATGTGTCATCTTGCTAAACTTGTCAACAATAATAAAAATAGAATCTCTCCCTCATTTTGACCTAGGTAAACCCAAAACAAAATCCATGGATATATCAACTCAAGGCTCACTAGGTATAGGAAGAGGAGGAGTATACAAACCATGAGGCATTACTTTAGATTTAGCTTGTTTACATGTAATGTATTTCTCACACAATTTCTCAACATCTCTTTTCATGTGTGGTAAAACAAAGATCATTTAACACATCTAAAATCTTTCTAATCCCAAATGCCCCATTAAACCTCTACTATGTGCCTCTCTTACAAGTAATTCTCTCATTGAACATTGAGGAATATACAACTTATTTTCTTTGAAATGAAAACCATCATGCTTGAAAAAATTGTCAAGACCCCCTTCTCACATACCCCATAAACATTAGCAAATCATGGTCAGAATTACATAAATCTTTAATATACTCAAAACCCAATAATTTTGCATCAAGTTTAGAAAATAGAGCAAACCTTCTAGAAAGAGTATCGACAACTACACTTTTCTTACCTTGTTTGTACTTGATGATGTATGGAAAAAAGGATTCAATAAACTCCACTCATTTTACATGGCTGCAACTTAGCTTTCCTTGTCCTTTAAGATATTTCAAAGACTCATGATTGGTATGTATAATGAATTCATACCCTCATCAAAATAAACAACGATAAACTTTCCAATGTAAGTATGCAAAACATGATTTATCAATCTCATGTAAGTATTAGGTGCGTTAGTCAGGCCAAAAGGCATCACCAACCATTCATATAAACCATGTTTAGTTTTGAAAGCAGTTTTCCATTCATCACCCTCATACATTCTTATTTGATGATATCCAGATTTTAAATTAATTTTTGAAAACATATTGATCCATACAATTCACCTAACATGTCATCTAGCCTAGGAATAGGATGTCGATACTTTATCATGATTTTGTTGATGGCTTTATAATCAACACACATTCTCCAAGATCAATCTTTTTTTAGCACCAACAAAACTAGAACTGCACATGAACTCATGCTTTCTCGAACATAACCCTTTTTCATAAGCACACTAAAATGCTTTTGGATTTTCTTGGTCTCTTTAGGGTTGCATCTATATGATGGCTTATTTGGTATGCTTGCTCCTGGATGAAATATATTTTATGCTCAATTCCTCTAATTGGTGGCAAACCATTTGGAACTTTTTCGAGAAAGAGATCCTCATTTTCCTGCAAAAGATAAACAATAATATTAGATAATTTTTTATTAATTTTGTTATATGCCATCAAAATGTCCTTGTATATAAGTATAAGTATCGGCTGCCTCAAGGTTAAGGCTTTCTTTACATACTCATTTGGCAGAAGCACTCATTTTTCTTTCGCTCGGGGCTTCTTTGTTTTCTCTCCCCTTGTGTTTCTCATCACTTTTGTTTTTATCACTCAACTCATGTTTTTCTTTTTTCTCTCTTTCTTGCTCCCTCACTAAAGTTTTGGTTAATGAAGATTCAAGCTCCTCATACTGTTGTTTTATGCGCATCTTGTTTTCAAAAATGGTCTTTGGAGGCAAAGGTCCAAGTTGATATTTTGGTCCATCTATGATCAAAGAAAAACAATTCTTGAACCCATCATGCGTTACCCTTCGATCATATTGCCATGGTCTCCCCAACAACAAGTGACCAACATACATAGGTATCACATCACACCAAACTTCATCCTTATATCTACCAATTGAGAAAGAAACTAACACTCGCTGATTTATCTTCACCACACCACTATCATTCAACCATTGTAACTTGTAAGGTTTTTGATGTTTGATAGTAGGTAATTTTAGTTTCTCCATGAGCAAGGTACTTACCATATTTATACAACTTCCACTATCAACAATTATATTACACAACTTGTTAGCAATCAAACAATGAGTGTGAAACAGATTCTTATGTTGTTCACTATATTCATCATTTTTGTTTTGCAAACTAAGTGTGTGTTGAACAACTAAAATTTCACCCTTAGCATACTCTACGTCACTAACATCCTCTAATGATGGAGGGTCATCATCATCCTCTTTCTCACTTTCAGATTCTATAATCTCATCCTTTGTTATCATAACTCTCTTATTAGGACATTCATATGTCATATATCCATGCCCAAGATACTTAAAACACTTAATGCCTTTAGTTTGATTTGGTTGATTCTCACATTTACCCTTGTTGCCTAATTCATTTTTGCCTTTAGTTTCACTAAATTTAGCTTAACAATGGGTTTATCATCCTTTTTAGTCCACTTCAATTTTTAAGAAGAAATCGAATAAGGTTTCGAATCATACATTGTGCCTTTTCTTTTAGTTGCCTCTCAATCTTTATGGTCACATTTACCATGTCCTCAATCTCCACATAGTGTTGCAACTCCATAAGATATAGCAATGTTCTTGTTTAATCCACTAAAGAATCTAGCTATGGTGGCCTCACGGTCTTCCTCTACATTAGCCCTTATCATGGTTATCTCCATCTCCTTATGATATTCCTCAACCCTTATGGAACATTGTGTCAAAGTTTACAATCGTTGATGCAAATCCCTATAGTAATGGCTAGGGACAAATCTTTTCCTCAAGATTTGTTTTATTTCCAACCAAGTCTCCACGGGCCTTTCATCATTTTTTCGCCTGTCTTTACACAATTGATCCCACTAAACAATAGCATAATCACAAAATTCAACAGTGGCTAATTTTACTTTTTTTTCTTTGAATTAGTTGTGGCATTCAAAGATCAACTCCACATTTTATTCCCACTCCAAATAGGCATCTGGATTATTCTTCCCTTGAAAAGAAGGAATTTTTATTTTCATACTGCCAATGTTTCTGTCCACACCATCAAAACGGCCTCTTCTAGTTTGTCTCTTAGGATTAACTTCTTGAGCAATTAGAGTTACTTGGCCATCATCCATGTATTCTACTCCATTATATTTATCATTGACAAATGTTGGTTGTTTCCTACGCCGTGGTCCTCCTTGTAATCTATTAATTGCATCATTATGCCTTTCTAGATGATCTCTTACATTTTCTATTATTTTGAACATATGTTTAAATTATTGCTGCATTGCTTGAACTAAAAGATTATTTGATGTAGAACTCGTTTCTTTTTCATTAGACATGTTAAGACCTAAAAACAAAATTAGAACAACCTCACCAATACTCTCTCAAGTGTCTCACTCAAGATTTGGATTTTCTCGATACTGGTATCACCACTCTTGCCTTTTACCTCTCTTGTTTTGTTCTTTGGGTTCTTAGATGAACTAAGATACCTAAAATAATTCAGATTATGACAATTTAATGATATGAAATTGGGTAGGTATAAAAGCAAAAGAAAAAAAGAGGCCAATTTAAAGGTATATGTATTACACTTCGATCATTCAAGAATTAGAATTGAAATATCAAATGAATAGAAAAAAAATTCTGGAATTGAATAGAGATTTCTAGAACAAGAATTAAATGAACAATATTGAATTCTATAATTTATAAGAATTCCTTGAATCCACAATTCTGATGTTTTGCTTACCAAAGAAAAAAGATCTTTTCTTTTCTTTTTACCTTTGATTTTTTTCTCTATTTTTTTGATTTTCTCTATTTTTTTCTTTTGTCCTTTAATTTTCTCTTTTTTTTACTTTTTGATTTTTTTCTTTTCTTTTCTTTCCTTTTCTTTTCTTTTCTTTTTATACTATAAATTATAGATAAACAAAGAACAAGAATAAGGAAGGAAGAACAACAATTATAGCTATGATGCTGAAGAGAAAAAGAAAAGCTAAAAGATAGCAAATAAATAGATATGTAAACCTCAAACTTGAGTCGAGTTTTGATACCAAATGGTGAAAATCATCAACTCAGCAACCATACACCCTAATAACTAAAGAGCTATAATACATATGGAATGCAAATTGATATTCTCTAACGAATTGAAACAAGATGGATCATTCAAGATTGAAGTAATAGGAACTATTCTAATCACTTTTTCAAAGAGAAAAATGATAAAAGATTAGAATAGCACCTTGATTCTTATCAATGTCACAAACTAAAATAGTTTGATAAGTTAAAAAGAAAAGCAAAGATTTAGGGTTTTTGAATGCCACAAGCAGAAAAGCTTGATAAGTTCTAAAGTTCATGCAAGAACCTAGAAATAAACACTCACCTATGTTGGAAGATGATTATATTTCTTTAAATTATTTTTTACAAAGAGAGTCAGCTTTGTTTATATAGAGCAAGACAAAGTCCAAAGAGAATGAACTAATTAAATACATTAAATAACATTCATATTCCGAATTCAAAAATGTAGATCATTTATGAATTCTACCTTAAATTATCCATAATTCCAAATATGGTCCACCATGCTTGAATCACCTTTATTCTTCAAAATATGGATTAAATTTTATATTCCTTCAAGGCTAAACTTTCTCGTCATGGTGTAGACTTATCTGAATCACGTTGACATTTTTTTGCTCTTCTTGCATTCATAGAACTTTGACTAAATCTTGACCAACTTTCTCCTTCCAATGAACAAGTTATAGTTTCTTTCATCTTTTTAGCTTTTGTTCTTGTTATTGGTCCTTCATGAATAATAAAAGGGTCCTTGGTAGATCTATGATCAACTAATTGGGTCATATCACAAATGATTTTGGGCATATTGCTTCAGATTGTCCAAATAGGAGGATTATTGATAGAACCTAAGAAGGAGCTCTATAGATTTTGACCCTTAAAAGGGATCAATCTTTGGAATGCTATAGGGGTTCCTCCCTCCTAGACTCAACACAAGGCTGAAATAAAATTGATGATTGCTTGATTCAAGAGGGGGGGTGGCTACATCTCTAAATAGGGATCAAAACCCTAGCCTAAGGGGTTGCTTGCCTAAATAGAATTATCACTTTGCCCCTCCTATGGCCAACCTGCCATAGGAACAAGAGGTGGCTAAGTGGCTCTATAGCCGACCTAAGTATGGGCAAACCCTAGCCCACTAACCCAGTAATAGGTGTGGCGGCTACTAAGCCCGAAGGGCTAATCTAAACCCTAGCCATATTCTTTTATATAATAGGAGTAGCTTTATTACAATCTAAAGGGTTTTTATTGACTAGTACTAAGATGATTAGGGCTCAACCCTACTGGAGTTCTATCAAGTCTATCCTCTTCAGATCAGCCTTGTCCTCAAGGTTGATCCATAAACTTTAGAAACTAGATCTTCAACTCCTCATGTGACTCCCATACTATTATTAACTGAACTTTGGCCTTCCCATCAGCTGGGGTGTTAGTTGGAAGGATTTAGGCTAAGTCATCTTCTCTAAATTTCCATTTGAGGTGGGATACCTACCGGATCAATTGTAATCTTGATATGGTGCGCGAATTTAATCTCCAGGTTAGGGCCCCAATGTGATCTTCAATTTTACAAGGCCTAAAGAAATAGGGAGACCACTTCATAAGGCTCAAGTTTCCTGCTGATCGGGCTCGAGGTGTAGAAAACCTTGATCTTCAATTTTTCGTCCATTCTGAAGTTTGTTGGGAGGCTATTTCTTCTTTGCATGTGATGTCATATGGTTAGTCTTTAGTGATATCCAATCTTTCTTCTGGAATAGTGATTGTCCTCTAGTATGGTTCAGGATGATGAGAGCCCAATCTGACGTGAGTATGGATTATAATTTTTCTAGTTTTACTCCTTTTTCATGCCATGGACCTGTATCTAGCCATATTTTAAATTTGGTAGTAATTAGTATCCCTTGCAAAAACCTTGTGTGGAGTGTCGGGGAAGCCTCAGTGTAAATTAGGAGTTGACTATCTTGCATAAGAATAGCCCCAATTTCAACGCTTGACGTAGTAGCCTCAATGACAAAAATGCAGCTGAAGTCGACAGCGCTAGGACCAACGTCGTTATCATGGCTGCCTTGAGTCATTCGAAGGCTGCAGAGGCTTTATCCAACCACAAGAAGGAGTCTTTCTTCGGTAAGGATATGAGTGGGGCACTGATGTAGCCCGTGAGTCCAAGGAAACCATGTAGTGATTTTACGTTTGTAGGTCTCGGCTATCCTTGTATTGCCTCGATCTTTGTCGGGTCTACCACCACTCCATCCTTTGATATAATGTGCCCAAGATACTCCACTTTACATTGTAAGAAGCTGCACTTTGATTGTTTAACATAAAGAGTATTCTCCTGAAGAATCGTTAGAATGGTTCGTAAGTGCTGGAAATATATATCAAGCATAGGGCTATAAATGAGAGTATCATTGAAGACTACCAATACAAATTTATGTAGAAACCTTCGAAAGATGTCATTCATTAAGCTTTGAAAGGTAGAAGGAGCATTCATAAGTCCGAAAGGCATTACCAAAAACTCGTAGTGGCCGTTATGCGTACGAAATATAGTTTTCAAAATATCTTCAGTGCATACTCGAATATGATGGTATCCAGATCAGAAATCCAATTTAGTGAAGACTCGAGCTCCTTTTAATTTGTCCAAGAGTTCATCTATGACTAGGATAGGATATTTGTCCTTGACGGTGATGGCGTTTAGAGCCCGATAGTCAATGTTCATCCACCATGTACTATCTTTCTTGCATACTAACAATACCGGTGAGGAGTAAGGCCTACAACTCGGTCGAATCACCTTAGTGTTAAGCATCTCTTTAACAATATTCTTGTTCTCATCCTTTCATAAGTGAGAATAGTGGTATGGTAGTAAATTTACTAGAGGTTTGCCTGGCAAAATAGGAATGCAGTGGTCATGCGACCAGTTAAGGGGCAACCCACGTGGCTTCAAGAAAATTTCTGTAAATTCATTCAGGCAAAGGGCAAGCTTAGGATCTGAGTTTTACATATTCTCCCTCGTAGATGGCTGATAAATATGCATCAAAAATCTACCATATACTTTGTGCAAAACTTTCTCCATTCGTTGTGATGAAACAGTAGAAATTTGGCTCCCACGCTTGCCTTGTAACATGACCTATCTCCCTTTGTAATAAAATTTCATGATTAATTTAGAAAAATTCCAGAAGATATTATCTAGTGTTATGAGCCATTCGATCCTAAGTATGGTTTCATAATCATCGATAGGTAGGAGGAAGAAATTAGCTACCACTTCTTGGTCTTGGAGGAGTAGTTTCACCCGCGGGCACCATTGGTCGTAATTAAAGATTCAGCCGTCGGTGACCTTTATGTCGAACTTATTGCAACCTTCGATCTAAAGCGCTAAACATGTAGCAACCTTACTATTGAGGAAGTTATTGGTGCTGCCCGTGTCGATGAGAATGGTGATGGGTTGTTATTTTAGAAGTCCTCCAATTTTCATCATCTACGGGGTCGGCCAATGCGTGTACTGCGTAGTCGGCCGGTTGGGACTCTTCCTCCATAGTTTCTTCTTTAGGTTCAAGGGCTTCTTCAGATGTTTCATTATACTCATCCTCCGCTAGTTCAATTAAGAGGAGTCGGCCCTTTTTGCAACGATGTTTATGGCTCTATAGTTCATCATAATGCCAACACAACTCCTTGGTCGATGGTTCACGAAGCTTGCCTCTTGTTAACTTTTTTAGTGTGGGGGCTTGGATGGCAGTAGAGGGGGTAGTAGGCCTCAGCATGACTAGTCGGGGAGCAACCCTTGTCCTTCATACCTCGTGGTTCACTTGTTCTTCCTAGATACGTACGAAGGAAATCACCGCCATAAGAGTGTACGGTTATCGTGTCTTTACTTCTCCTCGAATCTCTGGCTTTAGGCCTTCGATAAAAGTACCTAAAAGTTTTTTCTCAGACCAATTCTTAGTTTGGTGAGATAAACACTCAAACCTTGTTTGGTATTCTTATATTCTAGAGGTTTGATGAATCATTGCCAATTGTCCATCGATGTTGTTGAAATCGGTTGGTCCGAAGTGATTTAGTAGTCCTTCCTTAAATCGCTACCAAGAGAGTCCTCCATGGGTGCACTTAAACCAATTAAACCACTGAATAGCATCTCCATCGAGGTGGATGGCAATAATTTCCACCTGTGTGGTGTCGACGGTTCGGTAGAATCGAAAATAAGGCTCTATACGTAAGATCCACCCGATCGGGTCTCCTTCTTCACATCTAGGGAAGTTAACCTTTATGCATGGATTATTGAGATCAGAGGTGATGTGGCCATCTTGAGGATCGTCTCACCGATCTGAAGTTTCTCCGTGCTGTAATTTCCTTGGGTTTGATGGTCGGTCAATGCTGAATTCGACGAAAAGAGATCACATCTTCTCTTCCATGCGGTTTTCAAAGGTTTCAAGCTTTGCATCGATAGCCTCCTCTGATGCCATAGTATACGCCTCTAGATTTGTAATATTGAGATCTTTTTTCTGTTGTCGGGTTAGTGGCATGGGAATTTTGGAGAAGGTGATGGCCGGTTGGAAGGTGAATTGGTTGGATAGGAATAGGCTGATTTAGGGCTACGATTTTATGGAGTTTAGGCTACGAATTGGTGTGGTTTTAGGGTTGTGATAGTAGTAGATGAAGGTTAAGAAAATAGATTTTAAATCTGGGATAGATAGCAACAAAGGTAGGTGTCTTGGTAAGGAAAGTTAGCTAAAAAGGTAAGTAGATCGATAAGGAAGTAGGCTGATTTAGGGTAATATTTAGAAGAGTTTCTAGTGAGGATAGAATTTGGTGAAAAGAAGTGTTGCGATGTGTTGTCCTGCTGAACCGATTCTTACGTCAGAGAAACAATGACTTCTCAATATAAATTCTAGAGAAAAGTTTAAGAAAATTATACAGAAACTCTTGATTTAGATGTTGTCAATACTAGTAGAAATTTGACAAAATTTTGGTAGCATAATAGTAGGGAAATAGGGCAAAAGATGCAAGGTAGATTCCTTCATCATAAAATTTTAGAACTGCGTAAAGGTAAAATATTGTATAAGAAAACCAATTCCAGAAAGAGTTTATTCATGAAATTAAATCTAGATGAAAGCCAACTTGATATTGAGACTTGTGTAAAAATTTTGGCTAAAAATGTGAACAAAAGTTTAGTTTCAAGTAGCAATAATCGGTTGAAAATTTATATAGCATTTCGCCTTTGTAATGATGATAATGCTTGCGATGGTAAAAAATTATAGTAAGAAAATTTTGAAAAACTTCTCCCACATATAATATGAAGGATCTTGTAGTATTGAAGAGGTGTGGGTTATAAAAATATACCAGAATTTCAAATCAAACACATGGGGCAGTGACAAACTAATTTGATATGCTGTTGGGGTGGAAGGTGGAGGCACGTGTCATAGCAATTATGAGAATTGCTTGGGAAGGTAGAGGTATAGATGATGACTACAGGGGCAACAAGATTACTGCTCTGATACCAGATAATAGAACCTCAGAAGGAGTTTTATAGATTTTGACCCTTAAGGGGAATCAACCCTTAGAACGCTATAGGGGTTCCTCCCTCCTAGACTCGGCATAAGGCTGAAATAAAATTGATGATTGCTTGATTCAAGAGGAGGGGTAACTGCATCTTTAAATAGAGATCAAAACCTTAACCTAAGGGGGTGCTTACCTAAGTAGAATTATCCCTTTGCCCCTCCTATAGCCAATCTGCCTTAATAGGAACAGGAGGCGGCTAAGTGGCTCTATAACTGATGTAAGTAGGGGGAAACCCCAGCCGACTAACCCAGTAAGGGGTGTGGCAGCTACTAAGCCCTAAGAGCTAATCTAAACTCTAACTATACTCCTTTATAAGATAGAAGTAACTTTATTACAATCTAATCGGGTTTTTATTGACTAGTACTAAGATGATTAGGGCTCAACCTTGCTAGAGTCTTATCAATTGTTATGCTTATTGAAGAATATAGTGATGGAGAAGGAAATGAAGCCAATGACGAACCAAAATATGATGATGATAAGGAATAGATTACTTATGTTGATTATGGTTTGTCTTTTATATCCTATAGTGAATGAAAGGATGAATTAAAAAGGGGTGGTCATGTTTTGGCTCTAGTAGTGGTAGAGGAGAATGAACATCACAAGGAGCCACTAGGAATCATGAAACCAATCATGGAGGAGTTCTAAGATGTTGTTCCAAAAGAGATCCCACATAACCTTCCACCTTTGAGAGACATCCTACATCACATTGATCTTATTTCGAGGGCCAATCCTCTAGGTCCTTTAGATTTAGTTCCTCATTCTACGACTAAGCAATTCAGTAAAAATGCATATAAGTATGCTAAGCAAATAAATAAGTTGCATGAGAAAGTTAGAGCAACCATTGAAAAGCAAAATGAGAGGTACAAGCAAGCTGCCAACAAACACAGAAAGCATATGGAGTTTAATACAAGTGATTTGATATGGATTTATCTAACGAATGAGAAGTTACCTCAAACAAATATGGAAAATTAAAACTAAAGTATAATGGTCTAATTAATTTGCTTAAGAGAATTGATAAAAATGCTTGTGAGATTCAGCTACATGAAGAAGAGTATGGGGTATTCTCAACATTCAATGTGGTTTATTTTTATCCTTATTATATGGTTGAAATAATGAGGACTTGAGGGCAAGTTCTTTTTAACTAGTGGAGACTGACATGGGAGTGTCTACTTTGCTAGAGTCAGCTCAAGTAAATCTTATTGATCTCATGGTTCTATACAACTCACATTGCTTATCTCATAGCCTTTTATCCAAACCTCTCAAATATGACAGCTCGTGAGTATTTTCACTAGAGAAAGTTAAAGCGGCTTCATTAATAGGTGGTTTGGAAGGTAGAAAGTTAAAACTGTTTCAAGATACTTTTTTTCATAACTTACACTCTAAGTATCACAATATATTTTGATTTACCCTGAAAAGTAGGATTCTTACTAAGATGACTTGCACTCTAACTATCACAATATAAAACATACCTCTTTTGTATGAATCCAAGCTCATTCATAAATTTCTTCATCTAAAGCAACATCTTAGAAGCCTTTGTAGCTGCAATAAAGTCAACTTCTATAGTAAATAATGCAATGCATTTCTGCAACCTAGATTGTCATGTCATAGCTCCCCCTACAAAGGTACTCATATAACCAGAAGTAGACTTTCTATAATCAATATCTCCTGCTAAATCAGAATCTATATAGCCTATAAGAATAGGGTTATCAAAGCTTCAAACTAAAAGTACCTCAGAGATATCTTAAAATCTATTTTACTATATTCCAATGCTCTTTACCTAGATTAGATAAAAATCTACTCACGACACCAACTACATGAGCTATGTCTAGTCTAGTGTAAATCTTGCATACATCAAACTACCAACTGCAGATGTATAAGAAACTTTTTGAATGTGTTCCTTCTCTTTATTTAAGGAGACTGTTTAATATTTATTCTAAATGATAGAGAAAGAGGTGTAGTCACAGTTTTTTGTTTTATCTATGCTAAACCTTTATAGCACCTTCTTAATGTACTTTTCTTGAGATAGCTACAACTTCTTATATTTTTTTATCATGGATAACTTTCATCCTAAGAATCTTTCATAGCAAAAGACTTACTCAACTCTTTCTTCAAACTATCAATCCTAGCAGAGTTAGGACCTACAATAAGCATGTAATCAACATTCAATAATAATATAATGAAATCATTATCAAAGAATTTCTACACAAAAACATAATTATTAGAAGTAGTCTTCTTGTAGCCCTATTGAACCATAATATATTCAAACTTTTTATACCACTACCTGGGTGCTTGTTTCAAACCATATAAGCTATTTCTCAATTTACAGACATAATCTTTTTTTTATTTCACTATAAAACCTTTAGGCTGGTCTATGTAAATTTCCTTCTCTAAGTCACTATGGAGGAAGACTTGTAGCCAAACCCAGAATAACTCGAATTAAGGATATTTTCATCACAGGTGAGAAAATCTCTCCAAAATCAATGTCTTTCTTATGACTATATTATTTGACCACTAGTCTAGCTTTGTATCATGGACTAGAGGAATTCTCTTCATGCTTCACCTTGTAAATCCATCAATTCTTTAGGGTTTTCTCCTATCTTTAGGAAATTTGACTAATTCAAAGGTGTGGTTGTCATACAAAGACTACATTTCTTCTTTCATTACAATAGCCTCTTGATAGCATTATGGCTCCTCACCATCTATCAAGAGAACATAATCATTAGGAGCATTGAGTAGAAGGCATTCGGGCTATAGTAGACCTTTTGAGTGTAGCTTCAGGTAGTTCATTTTCAATCATTTCATTAGTAAGAGTATCCACCTGATCTATAACTTCATGTTTAGCTTGATCATGTCGATAATGATTTTGGACATCACCTTGATCAACTATAGGAGTATGATCCAAACAAATTAAACCATCATTCCTTTGAGGCTTTACCTTTTCTATATTGTCAATATCTTCAATGGTCTGATCTTCTATAAAAACCACATCACGGCTTTTGTCAAGCTTCTTTTCAATTGGATCATAACATCAATAGCCAAACTCATCGCTATCATTTCCAATGAAAATGTACTGTCTCGTCTTGAAATCTAACTTGTATCTCTAATCTTTAAGAACATGTACAAAACATTTACAACCAAATACACATAGGTGGTCATAGGAAACATATATGTCATACCACACCCTATTAGGAACATCATCCTATAAAGCAACCGTAGGGGTTAGATTAATAACATGAGCAACAGTGTATAATGCCTCACCCCACACATCTGACTCTCTTTATCAATGTTCTATTTATCCTATCTGTAAGGTCATTCAATTAAGGAGTCATAGGAGGTGTCTTTTGATGCATAATACCTTATTCCTACAATATACATCAAAGGGCCCATAATATTCTCTGCCATTATCAATACAGATGCATTTTAATTTCTTTTTTTATTTTTCTCTCAACAGAAGCTTGATATTCCTTAAATGCATCAAGGACATGATCTTTTGACTTTAAAACATGGACCCAATGTTTATTGGAATAATCATCAATAAATGTCATAAATTAAAGTGCACCACCAAATGACCTTACCTTCAAAGGACCACAAACATCTTAGTGTATCAATTCAAGTAGCTCATTTTTCCTAGAAGGAAGATAATGCTTAAAAGAAACTTTTTTCTGTTACCTAGCCAAATAACAAACACAAATGTTTAGATTTGCACCTTTCAACCCTGAAAATATATTTTTCTTAGCTAAACAGTCAAGTCCCTTCACACTGATGTGACTCAGCCTTTTGTGCCATAAATCTAAAGAGTTAAAACTCTCAACTTCATTAACATGATCAGTATTAACTTATGCCTCTAACTAATACAAGTCACATGACTTCTTTGCTTAAGCTATAATTATAGAGCATTTAGTAATTTTCCACTGATTATCACCAAAAGAGCCATAATAACCATCATCATCAAGCCTCCCTATAGAGATCGAGTATAGTCAAACATTTGATGCATGTTTGATATTCTTGATATTCCAATGTCAGTCTCTAAACAAATAATGCCAATGCATACAACCTTTGACACTCCATTATTGCCTATTTTAAGAACTCCAAAATCACTTAGAGTATAAGAAGTGAAGAAGTCCTTCCTTGATGTGGCATGATAGGCAGTACCACTGTCAAAGACCCAACTAGTTTCATTCTTAGTAAAGTTGATATCCTCTACACAATAAATAGTTGTAAGATCATCAGAAATAGTAGAACTACGATCATTGTCATTTTCATTGACCTTTTTATCTTGCTTGTTGTTGTTGCGCTTATCTTTGTTCTTCTTTTTTCACTTGAAACAATATCTCTTGATATGCCCTTTCTTACTATAATAATGACATTCAAAAACCTTGTACTTTGACCTTGATTTGCTCCTGCTTCTGCTACTGTCTTTTCTATTCTGATCTTGACCCCTATTCTTACTTCTCTCCCTATTCTCAATAACCAAAACCTTTGAGTGTGATTTAGATATGTCATGTGTTCTTCTTCTTATTTCTTCATTTAGAACACCACTTTTCACATACTCCATAGTCAGAGTACCACAGGGAGTAGAGTTTGTTAAAGATACCTGAAAACTCTCTCAATTATCAAGTAGAGTATTAAGTAACTAAAGCCCAAGTACCTCTTCTTCAAACTATATACCCATGCCAAACAATTGATCAAAACAATCTTGAAATTTATTTAAGTGATTAGAAACTCAAAATATCACTCTTCATCATTTTTAGACTCAGGTTTTGAGATAAAAACTTAGGTAAATGCATCTTTTTTTATAAATAGAAGATCTCTCATCTTTCCTTTTCATTTGTAATAATTTGTGCCATCTAAACAGACCAATATATCCAAATTAGCCTCCATAATTCAAACAAGTAAAAACAATAATCTGCTCTGATACTACTTTATTGGGAAAAATAGATTAAAAATATATAAAAATAGACAATCAATTATTAAAAAAATCTACTTGTATGAATATGTTAGGAGCACTATTTTAAGTATATAAGCAATTAACAATTAAATCACAATCCAACACACAAGGACACTAGTAATTTTTAAGTGGAAAACTCCTAAATATGAAGGATAAAAATCATGGGACCCTTCTGGTCCAAATCAAAATCTCTATTATGGAAATATTGTTCACAGCAACAGAGATCTACACACAAATTTGTTCCATAACAAATTCAAAACCCACAACTCAAATACCCATCAAACAAAGATAAGAATAATAAAGGGTATCTACAGTTAAGATCAGAAAGTGTTTACAATATCCAAACACAATCACCACAACACAATCACCACAGATGAAACTATTTGAATAGAAAAAATAGTAGCGTAGTCTTCGTTGAAACAACAAAAACATATACTTAAATACCTCCAAACTTGATCTTCACTATACAGAATGTATAACCATAAACCTTATGCTTTCAACAAAATTTTAGACAAATCTAATAGTCAAATACTGCTCAGCAAAGAGTCGAAGGAAATTGGTCCGTGATAGAATAATCAATAAATTACTACTATTCAAGAAGCTAAAATCCTATGCAGATGAATTCCAAACTAGATCACCACCATTCATAATGAAGATCATTGAGTCTAAAATATCTCTATCAAAAATCAATATAATCTAACAAAAACTCACCATCTGGTCGCTAGAGAAATATGGTTGGACAACTTTTAGGAAAACTCAGAAAACTTCTCTCTCTAAAACTAGCGGCTGCAAAACTTGAGTTGTGTTTAGTGTCTCACAAAAATAACCATAACAAGCTTAAACATATGGGCCAAAATATTAATAGTTGGGCTTTCTCCACATGAGTGACCTAACCCAACATTATTAGCCCACAGTCCATGTCCATAGCAACTTCGATTGCATTCACACCCATATTTTAAAAAACGCTAGAGGTATCTCTCCCCTCCTTTCGAGAAGAGCTTCCTATTTATCCTAGAGGATATTATGGTAGTCAATGACCCATGTAGTTATGATGAAAGTAAATCATAGGTAAGTTCCTACCTAAAAGAAACCTTCATTTGACAAAAGAATCCACACACCCAACTTGAGAGGCATAGGCAGATCAATCTTCACACCAACTCTTACAAAATAACCTTGCATAACGAGATAAGAGCATTCAAAAGCCTCCACGATCACTCTAAACAATTTTGCAATGGAGGTCACACACTCTCTTTTCTAATATTCAAATGATAAACCTTAAACCTATTATTTGGACCCACAATGGCATTATCCAAAACTATTCCAGTAAGGTTGTAGATATAGCTTTCATAGGAGGAGATGCAGTAGCACATCGCCTAGAAGAATAAAGGACTTTATATAAGGATTCTTACTACATCTTTTAGGTTGAGATAAGAGTGTTTCAGTTAGAATAAAAGTCTTACTAGGAGCGTTTCATTAGAAGTAGGAGTCTCTCTAGTGTTAGATTTGGAGGCCCTATAAAAGTATGTAATCATCCACCTCTTTTCTCAAGGAATAGATATATTTTATCTTCAGTCTTATGGCTGGATACTATAAGGGAGGAACCCCTATAGAGTTCCAAGGAGGGTCGATCCCCTGCACAGATCAATCCAGCGTTAAATTCATTTGGGGTTCTATTATCTGGTATCAAAGCAGCGTTCTTAGTATCTCATTGTTCTTCCACCCTTGCCGCTACCATCACCATCCCAATCACCATCCTCTGCAACTGATCCATAATCTACTACTATTGCTATTGACTCTGTTGTCATCACCCGTTGCAGCAGGCCCTAGAGGTGTTGCTATCATCTATCCTGCAGTAGGATCTGGTATTGTTTCACCCCTTGTTGCAATCCTTACCGTTGTTGTATCTATCTTTATCTTTGTCATAGAATTGTGTTATATCTATCTTTGTCATAAATTTGTTGTATCTATCGTTCATCTTCATCGCAAATTTGCTACATCTATCTTTCATCTTCATCACAATAATTACTACATCTACCACATCTACCACATCTGTTATTGTTGTCATATTGCCGCCATATTACCACCTCTACCCTTCTATATCCTTATTGCCATCTTAGTCAATTTTTTGCTATTATATTTGTCGAAGTATTGCTATCATATTGCTGTAGTCTTCATTGGAATACTACTGCCATCTTTGATGAAAAATTTCTGCTATATTCTTTGTCGTTACTTGCTGCATCCATCTTTGAATACTATTGCCATCTTTGATGAAAAATTGTGGCTATATTCTTTATCATTACTTGCTGCATCCATCTTCATCTTTGTTGCAATATTACTGCATCTATCCTCATCGATTATTGCTACCATCTCGTCAAAATTATTACCGTTATAATTGTTGAAGTATTATTGCCATATTGCTGTGATCTTCATTGGCATACCGCTATCATATTCATATTATTACTATCTTCATCGAAACTTGTTGTATTCATATCTTGTTGCTACTGAACCTCTTGCTGCCATCACTAGCAACTCTAGGGTGGCCCTCTAATCTTAAGACATAGCCATTATAGTCCTCTTTTACCCCATTATAGCTGGCCCAAATAGCAGCACATACCACAGCCAAATAGCAGCACATACCATAGCTAAACAGCAGCATATACTGCTGCCTTCTTCCCTAGATTGCTACTGCTACTGCCTTCTCCTATTGCCACTAACCCATCTTCTTTGGTCACTACTACTGCCATTTCTTTTGGTTTCTAATGTTGCCATCTTCCTCGATTATTGTCACTGTCATCTTCCTCAGTTGTTTCCACTGGCATCTTCTTCAATCATTGTCGCTGCCATCTTATTTGGTTGCTACCATTGCCATCTTCCTCGAAGGCTGACCATTGCCATCTTCTTTGGTTACTATTATTGCCATCTTATTCGATTGTTATCGTCGTCATCTTCTTTGGTTGCTATCGCTTCCATCCTCCTCGAATACTGCCACTTTCATCTTCATCCATTCCAGCCACTTCTATCATCCCATATTGCTGCAATCATCAGCAACAACTATCTTATGCCCCTAACCTGTCAACAAAAGAAGAGTTTAAAAATTACAGATCATCAATCCTATATGATGGCCTTAGACGATGCAATTGATGCAGTGCTTGAAGCCATCAAGGCCTGCATAGAGGACAAATTACATATGCTTTTTGAAGAATTCAGATTAGGCTGATCAAGGGGTCCAAAAAGATCTCAGCATGAGGAAAGTTCAGACCATAAGGAGAACCCAGCGGAGAAAGGAGATCAAGTATTAGACTCCTCATGCCCACGCATGAGAGTGGACTTCCCTAGATGGGAAGATGGAGATCCGACCGAGTGAATCTCATGCATGGAATGGTATTTCCACTATCATAAGACTCTAGATTCATCTATGGTCTAGATCACTACAAGACACCTTGAGGGAGATGCAATCCAATGGTATGACTGGTTCGAGCACACTCATGAAGTTCCCACATGGAGACAATTCAAAAGCGGACTGCTGATTCACTTCGGACCATTAGAATACAAGAACATTGATGGCCAACTCATGAAGATTTGTCAGACCTCTACCATCCAAGACTATCAAACCAGGTTTGAATGACTTTCAAATCAAATTGAAGATTAGTCTAAAAAGCAACTATTAGGGACATTTATCGAGAGATTGAAGCTAGAGATCAGAGGAGAAGTTAAAGCACAACAGTCTTATACACTGATGGTGGCCATCTCCTTTGCTCGATTCAAAGAAGAGTAGCTGAACAATAATGCCTGGAGGACCAAGATCACAACCCGACCAACAGCCCCTGAGCCTTTGGCCTCCCCTACTGCCAACTAATCCTATCAGCCCAAAAAGTTGACTTGAGATGAACTTCACGAGAGATATGTGAAGGGGCTATGTTGGCACTATGAAAAGCCATGGAGCCACAACCACTAGTGTAAAAAAGGGTGACTTTTGGTGATCAAACCAATTAAAGATCTAGAACCTGAAGATATGGATCTGGAGTCCAAGGAGGAGGACACAAAGGAGGAACTGTAACTGACCATCAATATAGTGCATGCTTTAGCCGGCTATATGAACCTACAAATTATAAAGATCGACGAGTTCCTCAAGCATAATAAGCCCATCACCATCCTTATTAATACCAGAAGCACCAATACTTTATGGATAGCAAGGTTGTTGCCCAATTGACTCTCCAAATTAAAGATTGTTATAGGTTTGATATAAAATTTACAGATAGCCAAATCCTCAACTATAGCCACAAGTGTTTGTGGGTACATCTAATCATGCAAGGCCAAGAGATCACCCCAGATTTCTTCCTATTGCCGATGGACAACTACTAAATGACACTTAGTGTCAAATGGCTATCTACTCTAGGTGATGTTTCCTGAATTTTTTTCAAACTAATTATAAAAATTTTCAACCATGGGAAACAGGTAATCCTACAAGGAAAGCACGGGGATGAAGTATCGACTGTTTCTCTGCAATGCATGGAGAGGGTGCTGCATAAATTGCATATCAGCTTCCTAATACAACTTCAAGGGTTACAAACGGAGGAACCGATGATGAACAAAGATCCAAACCTCCCTTCATTGCATGCTGAATTTTCAAATGCATTTCCTAAACTAACAAAACTGTCCCCTACTCGACTGTATGACCACTGTAAGTTCGTGAAGGACAATAACAAGATTAGTGTTTCCCTCACGATATTACTAAAAAAAGGTGCCTTCCTCTGGTTAGATGGAGCTATAGTAGCTTTCAATGCCTTACGACTGTGATGTCATCTATATTGATGCTAGCCTTACTCGGCTTCGACAAAGTATTCGAATCTGACGTATCGGGGGTCAGAATTGATGTTGTTCTCATACAAGATGGTCGACCCCTAACCTACATCAACAAGGCCCTCTTTCCACTGCACTTGAAGCTATCAATCTACAATGAGGAGATGCTAACCATTGTTTAGTTTGTGGCTTGGTGTGATACTGGTCAATGATACAAAGGAGAGATAGAAGCAAGACTGGGAAAATTGTAGCCTTTACCCACTCCGAACTCATATTTGATTGACATCTCCATGGACCTCATCAGAGGGTTGCCATCATCTCAAAGGAAAATTTAGCAACCATTGAGGAACAACCACATGGCAGCCCACACAAGAACAAAATAGCCATATGACAAACGCTAGAGTGAAAAGAACTTTGTAAGGAAGACAAAAGCAAGTCCGAGAAAATCTCAGCCCTACCCACTTCAGTTTCAACTTGGACCAACACTCCCATGGACTTCATCGAGGGGCTGCCATCATCTCAAGAAAAGACTATTAAAGGACAACCCCACGATGGCCCAAGCCAAAATAAAACCATAGGCTGACAAACACAGGAGCCAAAGAAAGTTTGCTATTGAGGGTTGAGTCTTTTTTTATCTTTAGCCCTACCAACAAGAGTCCATGAAGACTCGAGCCTCAAAGAAGTGCTTTCCCCATTCCTTTGGACCCTAAAAAATTTGAGAGCACATCAAAGCCGTGTCCTACATATTGGATTTGCACCCGACTCCAAAGTACACTTGATCCTCCATAGGTCCTACCTCAAATTTAAACTTAAAGAGGATGAATCAATCTAGAGCCATCTACCTGACATCTCAACTGATGGAGAGGCCCAGGTTCAACCGATGATCATATTGGATTGTAGGATCGTGATGTGCCGCCGATGCCTTTATACCGAAGTACTAGCACAGTGGACCCATTTGCCCATTAAGGATACTAACTAGGAGCCCTATGACAAATTGAAGCTAAAGTTTCTAGAGTCTACGGATGCTCAGCCTTGAGGACAAGCTTGATTAAAAGTGGCGGGTCTGATAGGACCCTAGTTTGGTTGAGTCATAATTGATTGAGTCGAGTCCATAAATTGGGGCTTTGTTGGTCGACCTAAACTTGACATTGAGTTGGCTAGGAGATGACTTGAGTCAATTTGAATAAATCAGTCCAAATTATAATAGGATTAGGATTCAATTGAATTAGGATTTGATTAGGAATATGAGTTAAAGCAGAGTTAAGATCCTAGTCATGATTGTAATCAACCATAATTGGCCACCCACCTTGATTGGAAAAGTTGGCTAGGGTTAGGATGTGAGTGTTTCACTTAGAGTAGGAGTCTAACTATGAGTGTTTGGAGATCCTATAAAAGTATGTAGCAGCCCACCTCTTTTCTCGAACAATAGATCTATTTTTTCTTTAACCTTGTGATCCAATATCAGGAGTAAAAAATTTCTATATAGTTCCAAGAAGAGTCAATCCCCTATAGCGATCAATCCAATATTAAAATTCTTTAAAATTCTATAGATCCTCGGAGAAAATTATTTCTGGAAAAAATCACACTCCATCGAAGGATAAGAAGTGGAGCAGTTAGCTTCAACAACTTTGTCATCATATATCTAATATTATCCAACAAAGGTGATCGTCAAAACAAATTGACCAACTAGACTTGGTTCCAATGGTCGATGCCACTCCAGCTTCTCTTCCTTCAACACAATAATAGTAGCAGTCTCCATGGCCCCTCAAACTGCTTATCCGTTGGACCCTAGGCCAAGAAATGTCAGTAGTGATACTAAGAGTAGCTGAGGTTGGGGCTTCCCATTCGAAGTATCACCAAGTTGACAGTGCCTTGAAGTGTGCAGTTTGAACCATCCCGTTACACTGAGATGTATATTCTCTCTCATTATTTAATTCACACCCATATGTAGTCAATAAACAAAAATAAAATCTTCAAGGATAACAAGGCACCAAAGCATTCAAATGCCCAGTCAATTGGTTAGAATAATTAAAAAACTTAGTTAGAATATAAAATTAAAAAATAAAAACTAAATGATACTAATAATTCTTATTGGTGCACTCAAATGCTAGTCGGCAACGCAAGCCAGTAATACCCGCAAGCATAAGCTGAAATAGTTGCAACATGCGAGCCACGTGATTATATTAAACCGCTCGTATTCAAGCGGGCCCAAAGAAACCCCACATTAAGATTGAAATGTCATTTTCCTCCAACTGCCTTTCAATTATTACACAGCTGTCACACGAGGTGGGAACCTAAAATCTCCCACCTGTTCGTATCCTATCCATCTTCGCACCGGCAGAGGAGGGGATCATGGCGTCCATCACAGTCCCAAACCCCCTTCCATCTCCCGAGCAAGACGCCCAGAATCTAAGGAAAGCCTTCCGAGGTAACCATGCGATGTACTACAGCCTGATGTTGAGCAGCATGTATCATTATTCTTAAGACCACTGACACAGATCTTATACGATGTATGTGAAGGGTGGGGAACGGACGAGAAGGCCATCATCGGGATTTTGGGTCACCGGAAAGCGGCGCAGCGCGCTGCGATCTCTGAGACTTATGCTCGCTTGTACAATGAATCACTCCTCCAACGCCTCCACTCCGAGCTCTCCGGCGACTTCAGGGTAATTTCTAGTTATGCCTTCTAACTTGAAGGATTGTGAATCTTTCGTGGTCTTTGGACTGGATTTTTATAAAATTATTACTATGTACCGTATGGGGCAATTCACTTGCTTGTGCATTTTTTGATTTAATATTATTTATAACTATTTGTTAAACTCCAATACTGTTCCAAGATTGGAGTTGAATTCAGTATTGTCTAGGATAAATTAGGTGGCTTTGGAGGAGCGCGGTGACATTATTATCTTCAATAACTATCGAGAACTTTGACCACTACAATATTTCATAATCTATTAACTTATGGTTGGAAGAAACAATAATTTATACCATGATCTGCGTGAATGTGTAGTTTTAATGTTGCATCATGTGAGATTTGTGGAAATTGTGGTGTTTAAGCCTTTGCACATTATTAGTTGGAGATGCTTTTGCTTTTCGCTGGAGTTTGGGCTTTCTTTTTCGATAAAGTATGTGGTTGCTAGGAGAATTAGAATGCTATATGACCATCCGGATCAATCAAATTGAAGAATGAAGTTGGCGAAGAAATCAGTTTTCATTGTTTCAACTTCTCGGAGCCTCTGATCTTTTTCTTTACTCAAAGTTTCAATATGTCCAGTTCTACTCCGGAAAATTGTTTGGCAGTTCTGTGACATCAATTTTTTTCTTTCTCTAGGTTTGCATTTGGGAACTTCATTCTGATGTGCTATAACTTGGATCAGTTGAAAAAGAAAAATGTAACTGATCTTTTAGGAACTGACAAGTTCTTTTGTTTCTCTGTTCAGTTGTGAACTCTAGTGCTGTTCCTAATTCTTATGATTAAAGAAAGGGCATAGACAAAAAACTTAGCTGCAGGAAAGTATCAATTGCTGATTTAGTGGTCATGGACTATGATTGTTTCAATAGATACAAATTGTAAAAGTCATGCAGGACAAGTACAGGATTGAAGGTTATCAATTTTGAGTAGGATATTTATTCTTGGGTATCACCAATTACAGGACATATTTAACAAATGTTCAGGTATTGGATGGCAAATCTGAGCTTACAGTTATTTGTTGTTGGACCAAACCTGGTAATAAGAAAGCCATCTCATATTTTGTTACATCTTGAAGTAAACCCAGAATGTATTTATTTTGTGGTGTAGGGTGCTGTGATGTTGTGGACAGCAGACCCTGCAGAACGGGATGCCAAGCTTGCACACAAAGCATTGAAAAAGAAAGATGATCGGCATGTTTGGGTGATCATAGAACTTGCCTGTGCATCATCTTCAGATCATCTGATGGCTGTCAGAAAGGCATATCATTCCCTCTTTTCATCATCTATTGAAGAAGATATAGCTTTCAAGTTCTCTGAAACGAACCTCCTCAGACAGGTAGTTAAGATGTATAATTTTAATATAGATGTACTCGCTTACTTTAATATTGCAAGCTGGTGGAGTATTTGACAGGAACAGTTCATGCCATTTTGCTTCTGTGCAGTTGTTGGTTCGACTAGTAAGCTCATATAGGTATGATGGTGAGCATGTGGACAAGGAGATAGCAAAATATGAGGCAGCTGAGCTCCATGATGCCATTAGAAAAAGCCAACCCTGCCATGCGGAAGTTATTCGCATAATAAGCACAAGGAACAAAGTTCAACTCAAAGAAACTTTAAAGCATTATGAGCAAAATTTTGGAAAAGCCATTGATGAGGTTCTTAGAGCAACGAGAAAAGGAATTACAAAATACATTTGGCTATATTTTGCATTTCTACCAATCTGATTTTCTATCTAGGTTTAGAAATTCATTAATAATAGATTTCAACAAACAAGATCCAGATTATTAGTTCTATAGGTGACAATTATGCTGAAACCTAAGAACAATATTGAATTGTTTGCTGTTATTCTCTTTCAAATGTTTCATGATGTTTAGTGAGTTAAAAGATTCATAGTCAACATTCTTAATAATTCTAACAGGACATCAACGATCAAGGCAGCAGCCAATTGTTCTCAATGCTTAAGGCTATTGTTTGGTGCCTGACTTCCCCTGAGAGACACTTTGCGGAGGTAAATCACAAGAACTCTTAACAAAAATGTGTTTTTCTATATTGTTTTGTTATTTAAGATACTTGTTGTTCTAGGTGATAAGATCTTCAATCTTAGGACTTGGAACAGATGAGGCCTCTCTTACAAGATCTATAGTAAGTCGAGCTGAGATCGATATGAAAAAGATAAAAGAGGAGTATAAGAAGAGATACCGAACCACTCTGAATGATGATGTTATTGGTGACACTTCTGGATATTACAAGAGTTTCTTGCTTGCATTGGTAGGCAGTGCGGACTCATGAAGCACAGTGTAAATGTTGATTGCTATAATGTATACTAATGAATAAGAGATGTACGTGGAGAGTTGCATAAGATCTATGTCTTGACAAGTATTCCGTGGATACTTTTCATGGGTAAGATGGTTAACAAAGTTACCTCTTGAGGTGCTGCATCATCAGCAGTAACACAAGGCTGCAAGTATGGTGCTTGGTCAGCCACCTAAAAGCACAACAATCTTGGACTTGGATATTGTAATCCAGACAGAACCATTTCTAGCATTAAGCTCTATCCAGGGCGTTATATAATTATGTAGTTTTGAGTGACATTACATTGCATCTTATAATGTGTAATCAATGTTCTTTTTTTTTTCTCTCAACGTCATACTATTCTCTACTTTTATTTTATGGTTTTAAGTAGATTTTGCCCTTTTCTGATGGAATATGTATCATATTTCAGTTTTGTAATAGATCGCTACACTATAAATGTTTATGGTATGTTTAAATCAATTAGAATAACAGTATCCTTTTGATATGTTGAAATCATTTTAGATGTTCTTTTTATTTTTTATTCACGGTAAATTCTTTTATTTTTACTTTTGTTTAAAATTTTCTTAATATCTACGTTGCAATAGGTTATTTCTTAAATGGTCAGTATTCTGATCGTGGTCCTTAGAACCATCTTAACATAACCGGTATTCCATGCTAGAGTTGTTAAGGAGACTGTTTTTCGGGAGATTGCCCCTCTCTGTTTGTGTTTGTCGGTATAAAAAATCTTCATTATAATCTTCATGTCTTTATAGTATCACTCTTTCGGTATCACTCCTATTGAATTTATAAGCAAGCTAGCCTTTTAATTTTTTTTTCTGAACATTTATAACTTGTGGGTTACCTTATCCAAAGAAATACAATTTAACATCGAATATTATCTTACGTTTAGTGTTCATACTTTACATATAGCAAATGGGTAGTGAATCATGGTAGAGACTTTGATGTAAGTCTACAATGGTTGGACCAGTTTTAATTGAAAATATGCTTGCATCTTACTCGATATCTTTTAACTATTAACTAAGCCTTGTTTGAATTATATTGACATGCTTAGGCAAAACCTTTCTTTTCTTTTCTAGCACATGTGAATAACATAGGCTATTAATCTTCATAGGAAAATCAAAATGATTATTTTTTTCCATTTTTTACTCCTGAGATATTAAAGATTATTTTCCCTTTCCCTTTTCAAAACTTTCTTTTAATATTTCTTATTTGCCAATAGAAAATTGAATATGTTACTATCAACTGAGAAAAGAGAAAATGAGAAGTTACACATTAGAAGTTCTATTAATTTACAAGTAGAGGTTTTCCATTAATCTCTTTATTTTTCAAAAAAAATTAGAGAACCAACCTACATCTAAAAGATAAGATAAATAAACTATAAATGATTAATTTATTTATCTTAAATTTTTGAGTATGATAATCGTTGGTCAAAATATTTAGTGTTGGTTCAATACCATAACGAGTATTCTGACTCGAATTTAATGGGCTAATCGATCTATTAATTTAGTTTAACTTAAATTAATAATTAAAATACTTAGGTTAAAGTTGATAGTAATACATCTATCCAACCTTCATAAGTCAATTTTAGTGTAAATCATTTATATAATCATATATGTAAATGATTATACTAATCCAAGTTCTTAGAGCTTCTTTCAGTCCATATAGAATATTTTTTAATTTATATATTTTAGGCTCATTTTTAAATTTCACATAGCCAAGATGTTGATTAATTAATATATATATGTTCTTACAAGTCCTCACACAATAATGGTAATTTCACAGATACCTTATGCCTTAGCGATAGGGTCTATCATGTATGTCATGTTATGTACCAGGCCTGATATAGCACATGCTATGAGTGTCATGAGCAGATATCAGGCAGATCCAGGTTTATAATACTAGAAGACAGTAAAGTGTATCCTTAAGTACTTAAGAAGCACTAAGGATCTTTTACTAATATATGGAGAAGTTAGCCTCTAGGTTGAGGGCTACACGGACTCGAGTTTTCAGTCCGACGTTGATGACAACAAGTCGAATTTAGGGTTTATTTTTACCCTGAAAGGAGGAGCAGTAAGCTGGAAGAGTTCCATACAAGATACTATTGTTGACTCGACCATAGAGGCGGAATACATTGCTGCAACAAAAGCAGTAAAGGAAGAGGTTTGGATAAAGAAGTTCATCAATGATTTAGGAGTCATACCAAGTAGCGTGGAACTGACTCTCATATATTGTGATAGCGATAGGGCGATAACTCTAAAAAAGGAACTCAAGTCTCAACATAATTATTTTGTAGAGGTTCCATCTAATTAGAGCGATCATGACCTGAAAAGATATAACAATGGAAAGAGTTTCATCCGAAGATAATATTGTAAATCCATTGACGAAGTCGCTGGCTTAGATTGTATTTGAGCGTCACAGGGGTCTGATGGGGATCAAACACATAGGTGATTGGCTTTTGGTCAAGTGGGAGATTGCAGGTTATAGGTGCTCCGTAAGCCAATCACGTGAGTGATAGCACACGTGACACACTATGTGATCTTGTTACTTATGATTAATATTGACATATTCTCATATTATATTATTTGTTGTATATATATTATGATATCCTTGGTTCTATGCAATAGGAATCAAATCATAATGATATCACGATAATGAGATCGATTCACCTTTAATTACAAATCCTAAATAATCTCAGTCATAGGTTACTCGAGAGGGACATTGAGATAATTGGACAGATCAGTGTACTATATACCCGTCTATATGATGGAGGCGGCTGGTCTCATGGCCACTTGTGTGGAGACACTAAGGATATAGTACAGGTGCTCTTTGGAAAATGAGTTCACTGATTGATCCGTTTATGGAATGCTGTATAGTTAATGATACCTAATGTCAAACAGTGATTCCATAGTCCTAGTTGTGTATCTAGTCCTTAGACTTGAGACACCACGGATGCCTTGTATGAGTACTCCTTTCTTTGACACCAGACTTATAGGTTTGGAAAGTTTCAAATCTGGTACAATTGGTTATTGGGATTAGTAGCCAACCTTACGAAGGTAATTGAGTATCAATAGAGGATCATCCACTCTTGGTATCACGAGAGGAATATCTCATATATGCTTGCTCAGACAAATCCTTGGCCAAGGTCATTTGGATTGAGAGAGAAAGAGTTCTCCGGGAGAATCTGATTAGAGTGAGACTATGACGGATTTCGTATGTGACCTAACAGTACCATATCCAATATATGATCTTTGAATATTAGTTGGATGAGGGATTATAGATACATGGTAACTTTGGACAAACAGGTCCGATGGATTTGATCCCTCCTATACCATTTGGGGACTATAGCATAGTGGCCTAGTACGTCTATATTCATTGAGTCGAGTGAATTATTATGAGGATAATAATTCACTATATTAGAAGGAGTTCTGATGCGAGTGACTTATAACCAGCTCGGTATCGGACCTAGAGAGTCACACTCATATGGTAGATGCTTCAACGAATAGAGAATTAGATGGAGATCTAATTAGCCCCTATTCTCATTAGATGAGACTCTATGCTGATGGACTCCTTAATTAAGGCCCAACTAAAGGCTTAAGGAGATTATTGGATAGAGATCTAATAATATAAGGTTAGTGGATAATTGGATGAAGATCCAATACCCACTAAGGCAGGAGCCCTAGGGTTTTTGGTGGCTCTCTATAAATAGGAGGGGAGACTCATGGTTGATAGGCTGCAGCTTTAGCCACCATCTCCTATTCTCCTCCCTCCCTCTGTACAAGAGTTGTGAGATCAGATTGAAGGAGTTTCGCTACAGAGATCCATTGTATGGATACCGCTAGAGAGGAGGATGCTTGACCTCCTTCATCTTCTCCATCCAGATATGGAATACTAGGATATATGATCTCCCTAGTGTCACGAGCTTAGCTAAAGTTTGCCTAAGCCGTGCGTCACCCTCGCGGCACTCCCGAAGACTTAGCTGAAATTGCCTAAGTCGTAGAGCAACCTTGCTCACTATTCCGGACTTAGCTGGGATTGCCTAAGTCATACAACGCCCAAATACGTTTCCTGTCCGCAAAGGGTCAGCCCTCTTACAACCTCTTAAGGCCCCGTGGGACCTACAAAGAAGAAGTTGATTAATTGAGCGACACATCCCGGCGCCTCGCGGAAAGTACAAGCAATTTATCGAACACCTTGAGTGCGAAAGAAAAGAGAGAAAGAGAGCGAAACAGACTTTGGAGGGTTGTAGGAACCGCAAGTCCACAAACGGCGGTTCCCAAGGTATCGGACGCAAGACAAGTTCAATTGTTGATGAATGCCTACGCGACATATACCCGGAACCCCATCCAGCCACACGGGGTTCCAAGGTGCTGAAATGGCTAACATTTCGCACCGCAAAAAGGTTGTCGTGGCACATGGAAAAGACCCAAAATGGGGCTTTTGCTTTTGGCTCGATGAGCGATCGCTCGCTTAGCCATTTCAAAGACCGCTCAAAAGGTTATCGTGGCACATGGAAAAGACCCAAAAATGTTTTTGCTTTTGGCTCAGCGAGCGATCGCTCACTACACTACTTTCGCTCATATTTCTTAGGTAAAAACATGTAAACTCAAGGCAAAACAAGCTGCCAAACATATGTACAAGCAAGAAAAAGTGACGAACGGTTCAAGGAGCAAAGGCATTACGGTTGAGCGACGACCGTTCGTGACATTCTCCCCCACTTAAACTGTCGACGCCCTCGTCGACGCTTGTTGGTAGGCTTTGATGCGAGCTTCTTCATGTCGTAGGGCATCTTCTGGCTCCCAACTAGCTTCTGTTTGAGGAAGCTTTTGCCACTTCACCAAGTACTCTATATGTTGCGCTCCATTGGGTAGCTTTATTATACGATCCGCTAGAATAGTTTCAACTCGTTTCTCGTAAGAGGCTCTGGTGGGGGGTAGTCGAGTTGGAACATTTCGGGAATCATCTCGCGGATCTGAGTGGTAGGCTTTCAAGTTGCTCGCATGGAAGACATTGTGAATTCTGAACCATGCTGGCAGTTGCAACTTGTATGAGACATTGCCTACCCTGCTGATGATTGGGAAAGGCCCTTCATACTTGCATAATCCTTTATGCACTTTGTGTCTAAAGAATTGGAGTGATCTGTTGAGCTTCACCAACACCATGTCACCAACTTTAAATTCTTGTGGTCGCCTTCCCAAGTCGCCCACTTCTTCATCTTTTAGCCGCCTTCTCCAAGTAAGCCCGCAATATCGCATTACGATGCCATTCCCTTCAAGTGATAGGTGATGGGCTACTCCTGTATAACCAATAACTGTGGTATGAGGAGTTGATGGTCGTTGTCCCGTAATAATCTCAAATGGGCTCTTGTTGGATGCAGAGCTCAAGTTATAGGAGAACGGGCGATGTCCAGCCTTCACCCAATCTCGTTGGTTGGCACTCACGTAGTCAAGATATTGCTCCAAGAGCGAGTTAATTCTCTGTTTGGCCGTCCGTTTGAGGGTGGAGGCTTATGGAGAAGTATAATTTAGACCCCAACAACTTGAACAACTCGGTAATCGTCCCAAGAACCAAGAATCCCGATCACTAATGATGTTGTGTGGGACTCCCAATACTTAACCACATTCTTCATCATCAACTTAGCCGCCTCCTCCGAGCAATGTAGGGTGCAGAATGAATGTTGCATACTTGAAAATCGGTCAACTACCACGAGTATCGATCCAAGTCCCCTCTGCGGCAAGCTTGATATGAAGTCCAAAGAAATGCTCTCCCATGGCCTTTCTGCACGGGCGGTTCCAAAAGTCCCAGCCTGCTCTATCTTGTCCTGTGACAAGTAAGGCATGTTCGAACATATTCCTCCACATCCGTCCCCATCTTTGGCCAATAGAAGGCCCTCTCCACGAGAGCCATTGTTCGGTGGATACCCGGATGTCCACCAAAGGGAATCGTGACACTCTTTCAAGAGTTCACGCCTCAAGTTATCCGCTCGTGGGACATAAACTCTGTCCTTGGTGTAGATGAGTCCCTCCTGGACCCAAAATCGCCGTGCCTTGCCCTCTTTAATGAGTTGAATCGAGCCACCGCTTGAGGATCTCGGTATAGTCCAACCACGATCCCGGAAAGAAAGTTGGAGCGCAATTGACTTGCTTGGCCTCCACCCGCCAACTGTATAGCATTCACTAGCTCCACTTTCCGACTCAATGCATCGGCCACGACATTTGCTTTTCCGGTTTGTACTCCATCACCATGTCGAACTCAGCCAAGAAGTCCCGCCATCGTGCTTGCTTTGGGAGAGTTTCTTTTGAGTTTGAAAGTAACTCAATGCGACATTGTCGGTCCTTAGCACAAATGGTGCTCCCGAAGTAGTGTCGCCACACTGACGGTGGACTACCGTCATCTCCTTCTCATGTATGATATCGCCGCTCGGTCTCGTTGAGCTTGCGACTCGTAGGCCACCGGATGACCCTCCCGCATAAGAACTCCTCCAATAGCAAAGTCAAGCATCGGTATGGACTTTAAAAGACTTTCCATAGTCCGCAACTGAGTACAGGTTCTTCTAACACATCTTGGTCTTGAAATGCCGCCTCACATTTGTCCGACCATCTCCAGGACTGCTCCTTTTTTAACAACTCCGTCAGTGGGGCTGCGCGCTTCGAATATCCAGCTATGAAGCGCCGATAATAGTTGACAAACCCAAGGAAGGATCTCAACTCTAGCACCTTCTTCGGTGTTCGCCAGTCCACCACAGCTTGCACCTTAGCCTTGTCCATTCGAATGGACCCATTCCCAATTCGATGCCCCAAGAATAAAATCTCTGTTTGGGCGAAGTAGCACTTTTCCCTCTTCACGAATAAGGTGTTCTCCCTGAGAACTTTGAAAATTGTTCGGAGGTGTCTAACATGCTCCTCAAGTGTTTGGCTATAGACGACGATGTCGTCTAAGTAGACGACCACAAACTTATCCAGATATTCTTTGAACAACTGATTCATGAGAGTGCAAAATGTGGCCGGAGTGTTGGTTAAGCCGAAAGGTATCACCAAAAACTCGAATACTCCATACCTGGTCACACAGGTAGTCTTCGCCTCATCACCTTCTGCGATGCGCCCCTGCCAATACCCTGACCGAAGGTCGAGTTTGGAGAAGTACTTTGCCTTGCCCAATTGATCGAACAAGTCCGCGATGAGTGAGATAGGGTACTTGTTCTTCACCGTCATCTTATTGAGGGCTCGATAATCAATGCATAATCGGAGGCTCCCATCTTGTTTCTTCCGAAAGAGGACCGGAGCTCGAAGGTGCTTGAACGGATGAGACCACCGCTTAGCTCATCTAACGCTTCCTCAATTCCAACTCGAGGGGCCATGCGGTATGGTGGTCTCGGAGGCTTAACTCCGGCTCCGGCTCAATCGATGATCCACGCCTCTGTGGTGGTAGAGTTCTCGGCAACTCTTTTGGCATCACATCCGAGAACTCCTTCAGGATGTTCGCCACAATGGTAGGTTCCTGAATGGCCTCCCCGTCAAGTGTCTCTAGCTTCATAGCAGCTAAAAAGGTTAATTCACCTTTTCGCACCCCTTTCTTCAATTGTAAAGGCGATATTTGTTGTAGGTCCTTGGTTCCTACTCGAGAAACTGGAACCATGCAGGGATCATCGCCTCCCATTAGACACAAGAAGTTCAGGAACGGTATTGGCACCAACTTTGCTGCGTGCATAAACTCCATTCCGAGAATCACTTGGAAGTCGTCCAATGGCACCGCCATCAAGTCTGTGCTCCCGTTCCATGTCAGATCTTGATGGGGACCCCCTTTGCTTGTCCGGAGATCCGCTTGGCCTCCGAGTTCACCGCCTTCATACGACTTGGGCTCTTCTCCAATATTAGTCCATCGCTTAGCGATCGGCAATAAAATTGTGGGTCGCGCCCGTGTCCACCATTGCACGGGTTGTTCGGCCATTGAGCGTGATGTCCACATACATCAACTCGCTGCTTCCTGCCTTCGGTGGCTTCACCTTTGTATTCTCCCCCACTTGACCCCGCAATGCATTCAACAAACGCATTGCTCCCATCCGGGTCCTGCGACGCCTCCGCCGCTACCGAGTCGAACTACTCGAACTAAGGGCGATTGCTTTGCCCTTGTCTACTTAGGTAGAATTGATGCCAAAGCATTGAGTGCCTATTTTGTGGGCACTCCTCACCATGTCGGTCCTCCACACAAGAAGCATCCAGAGGTTTTGGGACTCTACCTCTTGAGCCCGGTCTCTTGTGGAAATTCTTCTTCTTTGCTCGCCCCGACTCCTTCGCCGAGAGTATTTAGATGGGCGATTTCAAGATTGTTTCTTCTTTCTCAAATCCTCAAGAAACAAAGTCGTTAGCCTTTCATGGTAATTGCCCGACTACATCGGTGACATTCCTTGATGTAGTTCTTGTTGTGCCCATGGCTTCAAGCCATCGAGGAAGCTGAATAGTTTATCTTTCTCGACATGTCCCGTATATCCAGATCGGCTGAAAATTGTTTCACATAGTCTCGGATTGTTGTACTTTGGCGGAGTTGTCTCGGTTTCCTTCTTGCGACAAACTCGTGTTCTCCGGTAGAACGGGTTCTCAACTCGCTTCAAGTCTCCCCATGTATCCACTTGACATCGGCCTTGTTGGATCTCTTCCCAACGGGTTCGCCACCAAAGTTTTGCATCCCCATTCAGATACATTGTTGCTATAGCAACTTTGGTTTCTTCAGAATCAAGCCTTGTAGCCCGGAAATATTGTTTCATGTCGAACAAGAAATTTTCGAGCTCTTTGGCATCTCTAGCACCTCCGTAGCACTGCGGCTCTGGTGCCCTGAAGTTTTGTGGTGGCGCAGCGCGGGTGTTGTTCCCTCCCGCATCAAGAGTCCTTGTTAACACCATCACCTTCGCCGTGAGTTCCGCCACAACTTCATGTAGGTGTCGTACGGAATCTTTGGTGTCCTCTGTCAGTTGATCCATCATAGATTCAACTTTCTCGATCCGAGATTCAGCTTCTTCTAGCGAGCTCTCTACCCTAAGTAGCCCTCGCTGGCCTTGGTAGAGTTCCTCCACGCTCGCTTCAAGAACATCAAGGCGGGTCTCCGCCGCTATAATTCTCTCCTTGTGACCCTTTTTCCCGGTTGGCGCTGCAGATGGCGCCTCCTCCCCTCGTGGAGAATACCCAACTTCACGCTCGTCTTGTTCACTATAGAGCTCCTCATGAGTGACTCCCATAGTTTGCGAGCGAGTTTGCACTTGACCCACTGCTTGCTTGGAGCAAGGGTCCGGCTTGCCCCATCTTGCTCGATTCACCACGATGTTTCACCATGGCGAGATTGCGAATCTTCTTCACTGTTCGTATGAATTGCTTGCCTGCTCTGATACCACACTGTCACGGGCTTAGCTAAAGTTTGCCTAAGCCGTGCGTCACCCTCGCGACACTCCCGAAGACTTAGCTGAAATTGCCTAACTCGTAGAGCAACCTTGCTCACTATTCCGGACTTAGCTGGGATTGCCTAAGTCATACAACGCCCAAATGCGTTTCCTGTCCACAAAGGGTCAGCCCTCTTACAACCTCTTAAGGCCCCGTAGGACCTACAAAGAAGAAGTTGATTAATTCAGAAGCGAGCGACGGACACATCCCGACGTCTCGCAAAGCGAAAAGCTGTACAAGCAATTTATCGAACACCTTGAATGCAGCAAAGAAAAGAGAGAAAGAGAGCGAAACAGGACTTTGGAGGGTTGTAGGAACGGTCACAAGTCCACAAACGACGGTTCCCAAGGTATCGGACGCAAGACAAGTTCAATTGCTGATGAATGCCCGACATATACCCGAACCCCATCCAGCCGGTGCCACCGGGTTCCAAGGTGCTGAAATGGCTGACATTTCACACCGCTCAAAAAGGTTGTCGTGGCACATGGAAAAGACCCAAAATGGGGCTGTTTTTTTTTAGCGGTGCGATCGACCTTCTACACTACTTTCGCTCATATTTCTTAGGTAAAAAACATGTAAACTCAAGGCAAAACAAGCTGCCAAACATATGTACAAGCAAGAAAAAGTGACGAACGGTTCAAGGAGCAAAGGCATTACGGTTGAGCGACGACCGTTCGTGACACTAGGTACAATTAATCTCTCACACATCATGGTTTTTCGATTTTTATAGTTTTTATTTTGATTTCCACTGTGTATGTGATGCTCCCGCTGTGGTTGACAAATGCCTCGAGACATACCTACGGTGCTTTACTAGTGATCGGCCCAAAAAGTGGACAAGGTGGCTTCCTTGGGCTGAATTATTGTACAACATGATATTTCATTCATCAACTAAATGTACCCCTTGTGAGGCATTGTATGGCAGACCGACCCCTGGAATACCAAGATATGTGCTTGGTTCGGTCAAAGTAGATCAGGTCGACCAAAATTTGATTAATAGGCTCAAACTGCTGTAGCTGCTGAAAGACAACTTGAATGTCGCTCAAGCTCGCATGAAGCAACAAGAAGACAACCACTGGAGTGAGCGGGAATTCACAGTGGGAGATTGGGTCTACCTTCGGCTCCAGCCTTACAAGTAGCTATCAATCAACGTAAGAGCATTAATAAAGCTGTCTCCATGATTTTATGGACCATACCAGATCTTAGAGCGAGTTGGGGCTGTGACATACAAATTGAAGCTTCTAGATGACGCTAAGACACATCCCATCTTCCATATATCCTTATTGAAGCTAAAGTTAGGAGAACATGAGAAGGCCTAGACCCAATTGCTGAGCACCACTAATGATGGCAAAATTAAAGTTCAACCTGAAGCTAAACTTGATCGGAGGATTGTGATGCACCGACGACACCCTTCAACCAAAGTACTTGTAAAGTGGACTAACTTACCATCCGAAGATGCAGCATGGGAGTCACATGAGGAGTTAAAGATCCAGTTTCCAAAGTTTATAGACCCTCAACCTTAAGGACAAGGCTGATCTGAAGAGGACTGACTTGATAGGACTCCAGTAGGGTTGAGTCCTAATCATCTTAGTACTAGTCAATAAAAACCTTGTTAGATTGTAATAAAGTCACTCCTATCTTATAAAGGAGTATGACTAAGGTTTAGATTAGCCCTTAGCGCTTAGTAGCCATCGCCCCTCTTATTGGGTTGGTCGGCTAGGGTTTCCCCTTGCTTAAGTAGGCTATAGAGCCAACTTAGCTACCCCCTATTCCTATTAAGGTAGGTCGGCTATAGGAGGGGCAAAGAGATAATTTTACTTAGGCAAGCACCCCCTTAGGCTAGGGATTTGATCCTTATTTAAAGATGTAGCCGCCTCCTTCTTGTATCAAGCAATCATTTATTTTATTTCAGCCTTGTGCTGAGTCTAGGAAGGAGGAACCCCTACAGCATTTTAAGGGTTGATTCCCCTCAAGGGTCAAATCTATAAAGCTCCTTCTGGGGTTCTATCATAGCCTCATGCTACTATCTTCCCCATTTGCCTCCCCTGCCACTATCGTCATCTCCACCCACTGTCGTTGTCTCCTTTACTTCGCTTTGCTCTCGCTCGCCTGACCACTACCGCCTTCTTCTTCCCTATCGCGTGACCAAAGACTGCAGCCCATCCTCCTCCCTTCATCTCAAGTGCTGCCTACCCCTTCATCTTGCAACCACATCTTATTACTGCCACAACCACACCCATCTTCCTTTCCTCCGCATCGCCTATCGCTGTTGCCAACTACTGGCCCCACTGTTGTCTTCCCTATCTCCCCCTGTAGCCCACACATCACCACCACCGTTGCTACCAGCCCTCGGTGTTGCCTCACTACTCCCTGTCGTAGTTGCTCCCTACCGTGCCATCACCTTCTGTAGCAGCCGCTACCCTTGCTTGTCGTTATTGCCTTTCCCTCCTCTGCCATCGAGATCACCCTTTCCCACATCACCCCGCTGCTACCCTCTTCTTCCTTTGTCAACTACCTTGTCGAGGTTGCTGAAGCTGCCTCTTGCAGCCACGTAGCTGTCGACTGCCACTGTCCTTGTCTTCCTCGTCATGTTGCTTCCTGTTGTGATTCTACAACCACTTTTGTCACTACCACCATCTTCCTTTTTAGCCATCCCTCGCTCCCATAAGAGCCTACTTCCTTTGCAGCCACACCAAATATGACGTTACTGATGCGATGGCTATGGATGATGCACTAGATGTAAGGTTTAAAACTTTCGAGGCCCGCATAGAAGACAGATTGTAAGAACTCCTCCGTGAATTCAAAAGAAGTCGATCTAAAAAGTATGATCATGGGCAGGACACAAGGTACCCACACATGAGGGTGGAGCTTCCCAGATGTGAAGATGGAGACCCGATCGACTAGATCTCACGTCCTGAAAATTTTTTTTATTTTCATAGGACTCCGGAGGAATCCATGGTGGAGATAGCTTCCACTTAACTCAAAGGTGATGCAATCCAGTGTATGATTTGTACGAGACCTATCACAGAGTCCTTTCATAGGGACAATTCAAGAGAGAGCTCCTGATTCACTTTAGATTATCAGAGTATAATAACATTAATGGACAGCTCACCAAAGTCTATTAAATTTCCACAGTATATGAGTGAGTACCAGAGCATATTTAAGCACCTGTCAAACCAAGTCCGAGATTGGATCAAGATATAATTAGTGAGAAAATTTATTGAGGGACTTAATCTCGAGATTCGGTGAGAAGTTAAAGCTCGCCATCCCCGCACCATGATAGTAGCCATATCATTCACCAGCATGCACGAAGGAAAAATTAATATGGACACTCACCGAATTAGAAGCTTATATTGACAAAAAAAAATTAACAAAGGAGGACTTCAAAGTGGTCAATATAGACGATGCAAGCAATAGCGGCTTTTGACGATCGAGCTAACTAAAGAGGAATAAAAAACTGATAGTGTTGAGTCTGATCATGAAGGCTGTGATAAACTTCTAATAATTAACCCAGCTAAGGAGGAATAAAAAATTGACAATGTGGAGTCTATTCATAAAGGTTGTACTAAATTCGAAGATAAGATTGCTAATAGACGAATCCTAATTTATGATAACAGATGCTCAAAGGTAAAACAACTACTTGTCAATTTCTTTTTGATACCCCAAGAAGACTTCAAAGTGGCGATCCTCAAAAAAAGACATGATATTACCACTAGCCATCAGATGAAAAGGGTTCTTCAGAAGACTATAATAACAATTGTATGAGAAGACCAACTGATTGCTTACACAAAATGAAGACTGTTAGCTGACTAAGTCTACCGCCAACTCTATAACTGAACGAGCCAATCTCGTTCATTAGTTGAGGGAAATCTTCATTAGTTGAGGAAAATCTTTCCTCATCCCTGTATAAATAGATGATGCATTTATCAATAATATCATGTTTTTATTCTCTCATTTCCATTTCTAACATGGTATCAGAGCCATAAGAGAAATTATTCTCTCTGTCAAACGACAGAAAAATAGTTGCCATTACATGCTGCCTCCTCTACTCCTACATCATTACCGAGGCAACGCTACTTGCTGGATCTTTCAAATCTACTATCACCTACAAACAGCTCCAGCCGATCCACAGCAGTTTATAGCTCTACGCAGGAGCGCTTCTCCTCGTGTGCCGACGTCGCTACCACCATTCTCTACCCTTTCGGATTCCAACAAGAAGGCGTTGATTCCCATCTGCACCTGTACCTATTGGACTACCGTTGGATATTCTCATTCGCCACTCACTCCCGTATCTACCAGGTGTTTTCTACACTATTCTGTTCAGTTCAGTTTTGTTAGCCACCTTCTGATCTATGCTACTACCTACAACTTTATAGCCGTTAATTGCTTTTCTTTTTTTTTTTCTTGGTCACCGGTTATCGTTCTCAACTCTGTGCAACGGCTTTTGTGATTTCCTAATGTCTTTCTCATCCACTTCTGATGTCCCTACTCCTTTTCCTACTAATAATTCTGTTTCATCGTCCGATCTTATTTCCATTAATGCTGCATCTTTAATCCCCTTCAAGTTATCTAAAAATGGTAATTATGCCTCTTGGCGTGCTTAATTCTCTAACCTCTTGTTTGGTTATGATTTATTGGGCTATGTTGACGGTTCACTTAGTTGTCCACCAGCCATGATTCATGTCCCAGGAGACCCTAGCCCAGTACCCAATTCTGCCTACAAGTTATGGCTTCGGCAGGATCGACTAATTCTCCAAGCCATTCAGGCCTCTGTTGCTGGATCCATCGCTCCGCTTGTGACCTCCTGTACCACTTCTGCGGAAGCATGGAACAAGTTACAGACTACCCTGGCGAACCGCTCTCGGACTCGCATGCTTGGACTACTCTCCAATCTTATGACTCTCAAGCAAGAGGGAAGTTGTATTGCTGATTACTTACAAAATATCAAAGTCATTATCGATGACCTGGCTTTGATAGGTCATCTTCTTACTGATGAAGAGATACTGGTTCACACGCTCAATGGCTTAAATCCTGAGTACAAAGAACTTACTGCTGCTCTTCGGGCGCGTGACTCTCCTATCCTCTTTGAAGAACTTTATGACAAGCTGACGGATTATGAAGCTTACTTAAAGCGGAACACCAAGCTATCGGGACCTTTGTCAGAACCTCCCATCACAGCTCAATTCACCCAAAACTCAAAAAGCCCACCAGAATAAATACCACAACAATACTTCAAAAGGTGTAGTCACCCAACCTCCCACTACTATGAGTTTTCATCCATCACTTCTTCCTCCATATCCTTCGTCCGTTAATTATCGTCCAAATGTTTCCTTTTCACCTCGTCGCTCCCCACCTATATCTCGCAACCAGCTTGTCAATTGTGTGATAAAATCGGTCACCGCCAAAGTTTGTCGATCGCGTCTTCCAAAGACCATCTACTTGGCCTCAAGCAAATATCCCGATCGCTTCTTCTAAAGGTCTCTAATCGGATTGTGGATTCGCGCTTCCCACCATATCACCTCGATCTCCGAATTTATCACTCCATAATGGCTATGGCGGCCATGAAGACGTCATCGTTGGTGATGGTAATCGAATCCCTATTACTCATGTTGGTTCTAAGACATTACATTCTAACGACTGCCTTTTACACTTCATAATGTTTTGTGTGCCCTCATATCAAGAGAAATCTTATTTGCTCTCAATTTTGTCAACAAAATCATACTTCTATTGAGTTCTTTCCTGATTATTTTCTTGTTAAGGACTTGAGCAGGGGCATCTCTAGTTCGCCGAATAAAGACAACATCTACGAATGGCCGTCACCGTGTTTCTCACCCAACAAAGAAACACTTCCACCAGCTCCAATGATATATGGCATCGTCGTCTTGGTCATCCCTCAAACTCTATTCAACAAAAATTGCTTTCTCGTTATTCTATTCCTGCTTTTAAATCCAAAGAATGTTCTTACTCACGTAATGCCTGTCTTAGTAATAAAAGTCATCAATTACCTTTTAGTACTTCCTCTCTTTCTTGCTCGGTTTGAGGTTATTTATACCGATGTTTGGGGTCCTGCATTGTTTCCTTTGACAAGTTTAGATTCTATGTTGTCTTCGAGATTATTTTACAAGTATACATGGTTCTATCCTCTTCAAAAATCGATGTCGTTGTTGCATTCCATAAATTTAAGAACTTAGTTGAGAACTATTTTTAAACTACTATTAAAACCATCTATTCGATGGCGGAGGTGAATATCAAGCTCTTGCATCTTATCTATCTACTTGTGGTATTCAACATCTTAAGTCACCTCCGTATACTCCTCAATCGGTTCTCTGAACGTAAACATCGCCATGTTGTTGAAACTGGTCTAACTCGCTTCATCAAGCATCTATGCCTTCGCCTTCTCGTCGCCTTTCAAACTGCGGTGTACCTCATTAATCGCTTGCCCACTCCAGTTCTTGATGATCACCATTTGAAAAGCTATTTCAAAATGCCCTAACCTACACACATTAAAAGTTTTTGGTCTGTGTTATCCTTGGTTACGCCCTATAATTCTCATAAACTGCAGCCTCGATCTCGCCCTTGTATTTTCATCGGATATTCTCTTGAACATAATACTTTTCGGTGTTATGATCCTCTATCTGCTAAGGTATTTGTCTCCAGGCATGTCACTTTTGTGGAGTATGTCTTTCCCTTTCGAGATCAAGGTCATTGTGCCATCCCATTGAGTTCCTCTAATACATCTTCCTCCTCCCCCGTGCCTCTACAAGATCCACACTCACTTGTTACTTCGATTCCGCACATTCCTCATCCCTGTATAAATAGACGATGCATTTATCAATAATATCATATTTTTATTCTCTCATTTCCATTTCTAACAAAGACCCTACTTAATCGATCAAAGAGTTGTGATGTGTGGTAAATATTGAAGTGCTCCCGAAATCTGATACTACTCAGCCTCGAGGTCAAGGTTAATTTAAAGTGGGCAGGTCTATTAGGACCCTAGCCAAGTTGGGTTCATCTATCCATAACTAATTTGAGCTGAGTCATGTTAGTATGTTCAATCTGAGTCAGTTATGGGTGCAAAATCTACATGAGATATGATTTGCTTGAATTGCTACCTTGCTTGAAATTTGCATAAGATAAATTAAATAGCATGGGTAGCTCTTGATTTTTTCTTAGATTTTAGAATCTACATCTATAAAATTGAGTATTTTATAATATTTTTCACTTCTCTACCTTGATTCTAACATTTCAAGAGATCAATAAGACTATCAATATCATTTTGAAGCTTTTGAAAGTGATTTAGATGATTTTGAAATTGAACGAGTTCTTTACCTATATCATGATTTTGATTTCTTGAAATTATAATTTGAAATTTTTTATGAATCAAAATATTTTGTTATGTGTTCTCGTATTATTTAAAAGGACATTTTTATAAAAATCATGAACTTGACAACTTGATATTTTGACGATTGAATCAAGAGATTTTATTTGTTTCTCTTATAATTTATCTCTTAATAATCATAATTTGTCTACATGAATTATACATCTCATCACTATGTTAATTTTTCTTGATATATTTCATGTGATGATTTGAAAAATGATGTAATGTGAAAAGTTTTGCACTATTATAATCATCCCTTCTTTTTGACAATAATAAGGGGGGAGCAAAACTTATTAGCTTACATGATGTAAAATCACTAGCTTAAATATTGCAAAGGAAGCAAAAATTTGCTAGCTTGCATTTCTCAAACGAGAAAAAAAAACTAACTAGCTTGCATGTTCTAAAGTGATGAAAAATTTACTAAATTGCTAAGCTTTTATATATCAAAAACTTACTAATTATATTTCTCCTTTTTGTTGATGACAAAGAGGGAGAAGATATGTTGATGTGAAATCATGTATGATGATAATACATGTAATGATGCTTTTAAAAATCTATATAAAAATATAATTTATTATTATTTTGATTTATTTGCTATATTTTCTTGAAATTTACATGAGAAAGATTTGTTGATCTCATATTAAAAATTTTACATATATAAGATTGAGGTTGAGACCTAGAAATGCTAAATCATAAAAATATATAAATTATTAATATAAATTTCATAAAATGAAGCCTTTTTATAATAACGTTTTTAAAAACTTTCTCCATGATTTTATCTTATTATTTTCAAAAAGGAGAAAACTTACTTGAAGATATGCCATATCTAAAATTTAAAAGAGATAATTTTTTATATCAAGATATGACTTTTATAACATTTTAAATACATAAATAGTCTTTAAATCTCTTGAACTTTTGAGCTCATCTTAGTATTACTTTTAAAATTTATTAAGAGCTCTTCTCTATGATGAAATGATTCAACGACACCTCCTTTATTTCTCTCCTTATTAATCATAAAGGGGAAGAAAATTTTCTAATGCATATACTAAGGGGGAGTAATGTCATCATGTGCGTTAAAACTATTAGCCATACATTTCACCTTTTGTTGATGACAAAGAGAGAGAAATATACATTGATGACATATGATATTAATTGATGAATACATTAATGATATTGTTGAAATATATAGATATTTTGATATGGATATGGATTGATGTATCTTAGATATGGACATGAGTGCATAATTTTTTTTACTCGTGATTTGATAACTTGATGCAAATTTGTGTTGAAATTTAGGTTGAATATTGATTGCTTAAATTTAAGAGTATGTGTTTCTCTTAAATTTAAGTGGCATGACTTTAGGGGGAGTTAGAATTAACTCCTGTCATCAATTAATTGTCATCATAAAAATGGAGGAGATTATTGAATCTCAGATTTTGATGATAAAATCAATTGATGGGTTATTGACCTAACATATGTTGTTAGAGTTGATTGATGCAGGATTAATTACGATAGAGATATTATTACAATCAGGATTGGCGGAGGTCAAGTCTATGCATCGGGCCGGAGTTCGGACGATGCGGTGGGAACTCGCCAGGAGTGCGTTGGGAGCTCATCATGGGTATATAGAGCTTTCCAAGATGGCGCAAGAGAGTTCGCTAGAAGAAGATTGAGACTCACTGAAAGATTGTTGAGAGTAGCCGAAAAGCTTATCGGGAGTTGGGATGGTCTTGTAATAGATATATTGGTCATTATGATTATATTTAATTAAGTTATATTTAGGATCATGCAGGTTTAACCATGACGGGATAAGTTATAGATCAGACATAAACCCAGGATCAAGTTTAGGCATCGGGCTAAGGATTAGACGATGCAGTGGGAGCTTATCGAGTGTTCATTAGGACTTCGCCAAGGGTATCGGGAAGATCGTTAGGAACACATCAAGAGATCACCAGAGGAAGATCGTGAGACTCACAGTTAGAGGAGCCGGAGGTTACCGATTTACGGGAGTAAGGTCATTAAGCTTGGCAATCATATTTTGATTGTAATTTTAAGCCATAGGTTAAGATTGTTTTAAATGAGTGTGATTTGGATGAAATCCAAATCAACTCAAAGATACAATCGGGTCCACTATAGGGTTTGATTGAGCTCAGGTTGAGCCTAATCATTTGGCCAAAGAGTTGGTCAACATTAAGTTCAAGTCGGAATTAGAAAAATGGAGGGAACCATATTTCCAGAGATTCCGACGGGTAAACCATCAGTGAGCAACGATTGGACTATTGTACCTTGGAAATAGGGTGGTGGCTAGCAACTGATGGTGGGCAAACCACCCATACCCTGGTATCCACGTGGCTGAGCTGCCCAGGTTGACGAGAAAATCGCCCATACCTGGACTTTTTGGGTGAGTTGATTTTTGGCTCCGAAAATCTGAAGCCACTTGGGGTCTATAAATACCCCAAGTTTTCTTACATTCCAAACAATAATTTGGGGGATAAAATTCTATGAAAAACTTGTGTGGATTGTAAGAAAAAGAAAAGGGATAAGTGAGAGAGCTTAGAGTTAGAAAATCCTCAAGTCTCTCTTATAAAGTAAAGTATAATGCTTTAGTCTTCACCTAAAGAAGATCGATAGTGGATATCGGTGTGTCTCAAAAAGGAAGACTAGGGAGTGGATGTAGGTCGTAGGTGCCGAACCACTATAAAACTTATGAGTTCTTTCCTTATTTTCATTGCTTACAAATTTTGTATTGACACTTTCAATTGAATTCACTCTTTGAAAGTAAAGTTTTTACATCAAGTACTTCCATTCAATGTTGCTAATCTTTCAGGTTTGCTTATTAACTTAGCAAATTTCTCATTTATTTTATTTGAATGAAAAGTTTCAGATTTCTTATCTTGCTTTAAGCGAAAAGCTTTTGTTTAAAATGAAAAACATACACTTGCACTAATTTACGCCCCCCCTCTTAGTCCCAATTGATCATAACAGGCCTATGTCTGCTTCTCGAGTCCTCTTTATCGAGGCCCAATGGTGTCCACTAATGATCTCCTTTAGGTAAAAACCAATCCCTTACAACCTTTCAACTTACAAGGGAGACAAGAATTACAACACTTGGATCACTCTCTTCTCCTTTTTTCTTACACACTTTTAGCACACACCCTTTTTATTATAGTTTTTTGCCCAATAACTTGTGTGAATACTTGTGTTAAATGTAAGAAAACTTAGGGTATTTATTAGGCCCCAATTGGCTTCAGAAGAATAGAGCTAAAATTCAAACACACCCAGAAAAACTAGGTACGGGTTATACAACCGCCGATGCCAACAGTGCCACTACCGAAAGCTACCTTGAAAACAGGATACGGGTGGTACAACCATTGGCCTCGGCAATCCAACCACCGACAGCTACCCGAAAACTTGGGCAGCGACAGTACAATCGCTGAAATTTTTAAAAAAGTGGTTCCCTCCACTTTTCGAATTTCGATATGTACCTCCTATTGACTAATTCTCAGGTCAACCAATTGAGCTCGACTTGAGCTCAATCCAATCTTAAATATGGACTCGGTTGCCTCACATTGAGTTGATTTAGATTCCTTCTAAATCAAACTTGATTAGGACTTAAGTCTAACTACGACTCACTTAATTACAACCATAAGGACTATCAAGCTAAACAATGACCTAGCTCTTGCCAATCTGGCAACCTCCGACACACTTATGGTGAGTCTTATGGTCATTCTCCAGTGATCTCCTAGAGTGTTCCTAGTGAGCTTCTTGAGTCCTTCGATGAACTCCTAGCGAACTTCCCAACAAGCTCCCACTGCATCGTTCGAACCTTGGCTAGATGCCCAAACTTGATCTTGATCCATTATCTGGTTATAACTCTTTTTCTTTATTGTAGTTAAACATTAACGATGCTAACTATGACTTAATTAATTACAATCAATATGACCACAAATCCACTTCAAGACCTTCTCAAATCCCTGCAAGCTTTTCGGCTACCCCTTACAATCTTCTGACAAGCCTCGGTCTTCTTCCAGTGAACTCCCTTACGCCATCCTAGCAAACTCCCGATACCCTCGGCAAGCTCCCGACACACTCCAAGCAAGTTCCCAACCATAATGTCCTCACTCCGGCCCGATTCCTAGCCTTGACTTTGGCCAAACCTCTAATTGCAATTTTCTCTCTATCGTTGTTAATCCTATACCAATCAACTCTAATAATCTTATTAGATCAATAACCCATCAATTGATTTTATTATCAAAATATGAGATTCAACAATCTCTATCCTTTTTATGATAACAAACAATTGATGACAGGAGTTAAACCTAACTGCCCCTAAATCCATTTCATTCATTCAAATAATAAAAACTTAAATTCAAGAGAACCAACCACTCTTGAATTCAAGTATCATAAATCCATTTATCAAATTTTGAAATGATATGAATTTCAAAATCAAATCATCAATGATATAACATTCATTTCAATCAATAATGAATTATCAAATTTTCAAAGTATATAACATGTATTTCAAAATTATGCATCAAAGTAATGCATCAATCATACATTAAATTAAAATTCTTATCCTTAAGTCATCAATTATTCCTCCCTCTTTGTTTATCATAAAAAAATAAGAGAAATATCCATTTTGATTTTTCTACATTGTATCATCAATTTGTCATTTATCCCCCTTTGTCATCAACAAAAAAAGTAAAATGTTAGAGCAAATAATTTCAAGGCACATGTGTCATTGCTCCCCCTTAGTAAAATAGGATATGAAAAATTTTCTTCCACTTTATCATATATCATTTTCATATATATGTCATTAGTATACTATTTATCCCTCTTTGTGATCAATAAAAAGAGGTGAAATAATGATAAAATAATTTCATAATACATAAACTCATCATGTGTCAAAATTTTTATATTTTTATAAAATGTATATTGATTGAATATTTAATTGCTCACCCTTTGTCAAATATAATTTTCTCCTGAAAATTTTTCTTTCCCTTTTGTTGAATAAGAAAGAAAAAGAAATGAAGGGGAAGGGGTGCCAAAGATTCAAAAATTTTGAAAAAATAATACATTCATCAAGAATTTAATATCAAAACTCATATCAAGTATTATAGAAGTTTTTGTCGAATATTCTTCTTTTGTAAACATTCATCAGGATTCATGAAACAAGAATAATATTTAAAAGTATTACATCACAAAAATTTGAATCTCTTTCTTATATTTATTTTAATGAGAGTTATTTTGAAAGTGAGCTCAAAAATTTGAGAAATCCAAGAAAAATTAAGAGCCACTTATGTAGTTAAATTATGTGATCTTTAAACACAAATAGCAAATCATGTTTTTTTTAGATCATCTTCATGTATATTTTCTTCCCTTTTTATAAATAAGAAAGTACAAACAAGAAAGAGAAGTGAAAAACATGATGTCACAAAAATACTCAATTTTATAGATGTAAAATCCAAAATCAAGAGCTACATATGCAATTTAATTCATCTTATGTAAATTTCAAGCAAGGTAGCAAATCAAGCAAATCATGCATGTTGAATATCATCTCATGTAAATTTTGATCATAATAATCAAGAAATTCAAAATAAAACATAATAATAAATCAAACTTAAATTGTAAATAAAGTATTTTACATGCATTTAGAAAGTTCTAATTTTCTTCTAAGCAATTATTCCTCATTCAATATTAGAAGTTTTTTTTTATATATCCAAATTTTCTTCTAACCAAATTAATAATTTTGACTCCTACCTCCTTTTTATTGTCAAAAAGAACTATAATGATTTAATTTTTCTTTTGCATCCAAGATTTAAATATTATCATGAGTACAAAGGAATCATGTCACTAAAAATCAAATATAAGTATCAAAAGATGTGATTTCTTCTAATAAATCTTTCTCCTTTTTTCCTTTGTAAATAATGAAAATAAATCTTAGGGGATTAAATAATCTTGATTCGTCCAAGATAAATTTTAAGACACTTAATTTATTTAGATAGATCCTTTTTTAAAAAAAATCTTAATTATAATTATTAAGATCATAACTCTTGTAAAAAAAATCATAGAGATTAAATGTGATTCCCATAAGTCAAGTCAAGAAATCAAGGGAATATTCGTGATGAAAACAAATCTCATATAATTTTCAACTTATCATAAATTTAAGAAATATTAATTTTGGTAATAAGTTATACTATAAAAAAAGTCATAAGTAATCATGTCATGAAGAATATTATTATCAAATCATAAATGCAAAGAACATGATTTATTTTGACACATTTCTTCCTAGATAAGATTTCAAAGATTTAGAAATCTTAAGAGATCAAATAAGAAGAGTATTTATTTTTTAAATTATTAAATTATAAATATTGAGAAGTCAAGATCATAATTATGATGAAAACTTTTCTTTAGTAAGTTGCAAAGGAGACATAGGAGATCAAGATCATGGTTTATAAGAAGATTTTTAAGTTACACATCCGAAAAGATAAAAAGTATGATTTTCTTTGAACGAACTTGATTTGTATAAGGATTTTAAGTTACAATTTTTCAAGATGTCAATATCATAATAATAACTTATTCAAGTTAAAATTATCAAAATTGATATTTAAAAAATATCATGAATAGATTCACAAATTTCTTATTGAAATCTTAATAAGATAGAGATTAAGAAATTTTAAAAGAAATAATCATAAATATTATGATAAGATATTTTCAAACATGATCTTTGGTTTATCTTTAATCCATTGATGTTTCTTTGTTAAATGTATCTAACTCTTTAGACTTTAGTGAAAAGAGTTGTTATGCACTTATCATCTATATTTCAAATATATATTTTTTGAATGCACTAAAAGGAGAAATATGAAAATTTTTATTTAAAGTTTTAATTCAAGAACCATCATCCAATCATAACCCATTTTAATATACAACTATCATCGTAACATTTAAATCATTCCACAAATTTAAAATTTTAATTCAAGAACCATCATCCAATCATAACCCATTTTAACATACAACTATCATTGTAACATTTAAATCATTCAGCAAACTTAGTCAATAATAATATAATATTTGAATCATCAAATTATTCTTTTAGTTTAGGAGATTCAACAATAATGTTATCATTTTGTGTCTTATTGAAGGGTTGATAGGATAAAAATATTTCAAGAAGAATTATCATATTTTTAGTTGTTTCATGTGATTTCTTTCAAGTATGATTTTCAAATTAATGAATTTTCGAATAAGATCGAAAGCCAAATATCATTTCAAAAGGAATTATGAAGGTCATTACTATAATATATCAAAATGATAAAACATCTTCAAAGCAAAAATTCAATCTATCTTAATTTCAACTTTTAAATGAGTCTAACTCTTTACTCATAGTGCATGGAGCTGACAAACTCATTTTCAAATTTTTATTTGTTTCATGTTCAAATTCAAAAGTAATTTATCATTTAACAATACATATTTAATCTTAACATACAACTATTCAATCATTTAAATTAATTATTCAATAATAATATTTATAAACTAACTTAGACAAAAACACTATAACATTTAAGTCATTCAAGCTAATGATTTGAACATATTATTCAATCATTATCAAAATATCATTTTCGTAACTTTCAATATAAATAATTTTCATTAACAATGACTAAGGTTCTTTAGTTCTAGTTCATTTTCATACTAGTGTGCTCTAGTATGCATTATCAAGATTAATTATATAATCATGAACTATTTTTAATAAAAGAATTTGTTATAACAAAGATCATTAAGTTTCAAACATCTTGATTCAAATAATTTTTCTTATTTTTGACATTTTAGCTAGAGAGTTTGATAAGTAAGTTAGATCTCAAGTCAAATAACTTGAGCATCCACAAGATACCGTTCCATTTTACTCCTAGCCTTAGTTTGGTGACAATCCTATAAAAAAGATTTAGGTACCCATTTTATATTGAAACATATATGAAAAACTTTATTTTTCTTATCTAATGGTTTTTGGTAGTTTGTTGTTCTCTTAAGAATCTAAACTAATTTTTAAGGACTATAATTTTTAAATAAACATTTGTTGGCTTTATGTCCTAATCTACCACAAAAATTACATTTGATTTTCTATGGTAAATTTAAGGTAGGTCCTTTAACAAAAATGGTTGGCTTTTGTTGAGTGTTACCAATAAAGCCTATACCATTTCTTCAATTAACATGACCCTTACTAGCAAGAATCATATTAAGGGATTTATTCCCTATTTCAATTTTTTCAAGGTTTATTTTAGCATGATGTTTTCTTCTTGAACATTGTATAGTATTTTACATGTAGAACAAGAATTATGTGATACTAATGAATCATACATTTATCAAGTCTACTAATTAACAAATCATGTTCATTCTTAAGCAACTTATAAGATTTCTTAATTTTTTTAAATTCATCAAACAATGCATAAAATATATTTAATAACTCGATAAAAGAAATACTTAATGAATCACTAATCTCGTCTTGGATTGTTAAAAGCATGAGATTCTCTACTTCTTAGTTGTGCACTTCATCTTCGGAGCGCCTCGGCATCTTGTGTTCATAGTAAGATATTTTCTTTATTTTAAGATTATTTTTATTGTTCATATTCATTAATTTATCCAACTTATTTGTCAAAAGTTCATCACTCGATGTTTCACTCGATGAGTCATATGTCATTCTCAGTTTAAATTCCTTCCTATTATTCGGAATGTGTTCTTCAAATTTATTTTTAGAAATCTTTTCATTTAATGATTTATTTAGATTAATTGTGCTTTTATGGGTCATTTCTAAAGTATGCCAAATCTCAAAAGCGGAATCATAAGAAGAAACCCGATCAAACTATTTTTTGTTTAAAGCATAAAACAAAGTATTCATAGCTTTTACATTTAAAGAAAATATATGTTTTTCATGATCATTCCAATCATTTATTTGATTGGATGACTTTTGAAAACTTTTTTCAACAATACACTATAAATCAAAATCTATCAAAATAAAAAATATACGTATTCAAAATTTTCAAGATGTGTAATCCGTCCTATTAAACATAAGAGGACTAGTGATGCATTGACCCTCATTCATATCAAATAAAGACATTTACTCAAATGGGTGTTAATGCAATGAGTAAGACCTTACTCTGATACCAATTGTTAGGATCAATTGGCACTAAGAGAGGGAAGTGCTTGATTTGAGAATCTTGCTTAAAAAAAGTAAAGAAATAAAATCAGAAGTGCCTTTTATTATTTGATTGAAAACTAGCAAGAGACCGATTTAAGAGAATTCTTAAGAATGAAGCTTATATCTTTATATAAACTAATCCAGATCAATGTAAAATAGTAAACAAGATAAGTAAAAGGCACTCACAATTTTATAGTAGTTCGGGCCCAATCTTGGCCTATGTCCACTTCTTGGGTCCTTTTCGTCGAGGCCCACCAGTGTCCACTAACGATCTCCTTTGGGTGAAGACCAAACCCTTACAACCTTTCAACTTATAAGGGAGACAAGAATTACAATACTTGGATCACTCCATAACCCTTTTTTCTTACACACTTTTAGCACACACCCTTTTTATCATAGATTTTTGCCCAATGACTTGTGTGAATACTTATGCTAAATGCAAAAAAACTTGGGGTATTTATAGACTCCAATTGGCTTCGGAAGAATAGAGTCAAAATTTAAACTCATGTGAAAAAACTGGGAATGAGCGGTACAACCGTCGACACTAGCGATGCCACCGCCAAAAGCCACCCTGAAAATAGGGTTGGTGGTACAATCGCCTGCCTGGGTGGTCCAACCATTCGCAGTACAACCATCACTCACTGACGGTATAACCATCGAAATTTTTAGGAAAATGGTTCCCTCCAATTTTCAAATTTCATCTTGTACCTCTTGTTGACCAATTCTTAGGTCAACCAATTGAGCTCGACCTAAGCTCAATCAATCTCAAATGTGGACCCGGTTGCCTTACATTAATTTGATTTGGATTTCTACCAAATCAAACTTAATTAGGACTTAAGTCTAACTACAACTCACTTGATTACAACCAAAAGGACCATCAAGCTAAATAATGACCGAACTCTTGCCAATCCGACAGTCTCCAACATTCTTGCGGTGAGTCTTACGGTCTTCCTCCGATGATCTCCTAATGTATTCCTAGCGAACTTCCTGATTCCTTCGACAAACTCCTAGCAAACTTCTAGCGAGCCACTAATGCATCGTTCGAACCTTGGCCCGATACCCAAACATAATCTTGGTCCATCATCTAGTTGTAACTCCTTTTCTCCATTATAGTTAAACCTTAATGATGCTAACTACTATTGGAAACCTCAATAGGAGCATCACATATGCAGTGAAAATCAAAACAAAACAGGTTTCCTATGTAGGTAAAATCATCGTACAAAAGATTGGATCACGAGAAAGTCATAAAAATAAAAAAAATCACATCATATGATATATTGATTACCTAGGGAGATCATATATCCTTATTTTCAAATATCTAGATGGAGAGGATGAAAAAGGTCAAGCGATCATCTCTCTAGCGGTATCCACACGGTGGATCTCTATAGTGAAACTCCTCCAATCTAATCTTGCTACTCTTGTGCAAAAGGAGAGAGGAGAATAGGAGGGGGTGGCTAAAGCTGTAGCCTATCAACCATAAACCTTCTCTCCTATTTATAGAGAGCCATCAAAAACCCTATGGGTCCTACCTTAGTAGGTATTGGATCTCTATCAAATTACCACTAACCTTGCATTATTGGATGTCTATCCAATAATCTTCTTAGGCCTCTAATTGGGCCTCACGCAAGGAGCCCATTAGTGCAAGGTCTCATCTAATAAGAATAGGGGCTAATTAGATTTTCATCCAATCTTCTATTCGCTTAAGCATCCACTATATTTGTGTAACCTACTAGGCTCGATACCGAGCTGACCGTGAGTCACTCCCATCAGAACTCCTTCTAATATAGTGAATTATTATCTCCATAATCATTCACTCGACTCATCAAATATGGACGTACTAGACCACTACGCCATAGTCCCTAGATGGTATAGGTGGATCGAATTCATCGGACCTATCTGTCCATAATTATTATATATTTATAATCTCTCATCCAACTAATATTTCATAGACCGTATATTGGACATGATACTGTCAGGTCACATACGGAATCCGTCTGAGTCTTGCTCTAATCTAGATTCTCTCGGAGAACTCATTCTCTCTTAATCCAAATAACTCTGGCCAGAGATTTGTTTGAGCAAGCACATATAGGATATTCCTCTTGTGATACCGAGAGTGGATAATCCTTTATTGACACTCAATTATATTCATAAGATTAGCTACCAATCCCGATAACCAATTGTACCATATCTAGAACTTTCCAAACTTGTAAATCTAGCATCAAAAAAAGGAGTACTCAAACAAGGCATCATTGGTGTCTCAAGTCTAAGGACTAGATATACAATTGGGACTATAAAATCATTGTTTGATATTAAGTATCATTAACCATATAATATACCATAAGTAGATCAATAAGTGAACTCATTCTCCAATGAGAGCACCTATACTATATCCTTAGTGTCTCCACATAAGTGGCTATGAGACCAGCCGCCTCCATTATATGGATAGGTATATAGTACACTGATCTATCTGGTTATCTTGATGTCCCTCTCGAGTAACATATGATCGAAATTATTTAGGATCAGTGTTTAAAGGTGAATCAATCTCATTATCTTGATTTCATCATGATCCGATTCTCATTGCATAGAACCAAGGACATCACTATATATATATATATATATATAATTGGCTTATATAGCACTTGTAACTTACAATCTCTCACTTGACCAAAAGCCAATCACCTATGTATCTGATCCTTATCTGACCTATGCTCAAATACAATATAAGCCAGCAGCTTCGTTAGTGGATCTGCAATGTTATCTTCGGATGAAACTTTTTTCATTGCTATATTTTTACAAGCTATGATCTTTCTAATTAAGTGGAACCTTCTCAGAACAATTCTGATGAGACCTAGGTTCCCTTGATAGAGCTATTACCCTGTCGCTATCGTAATATATAAGAATAAACTCTATGTTGCTTGGTATGACTCTCAAATCCCTGATGAACTTCTTCATCCACACCCATTCTTTTGCTGCTTCTGCTGTAGTAATGTATTCTGCCTATGTGGTCGAGTAAGTAATAGTATCTTGCTTGGAACTCTTTCAGCTTACTACTCCTCCATTTAGGGTGAAAACATATCCTGAGTTTAACTTGCTATCATCAATGTCAGATTAGAAACTCGAGTCTGTATAGCCATCAACCTAAAGGCTGTCTCCTCCATATACTAGTAAAAGATCCTTAGTTATTTCAAGTACTTAATAATACACTTTACTACCTTCCAGTGTTCTAAACCTAGATCTACCTGATACCTGCTCATAACAATCAAAGCATTCACAATATTGAGCCTCGTACATAACATAACATAACATGCATGATAGGCCCTATCATTAATGCATAGGGTATCCTATCTATGTCTGCCCTTTCTTCAGGAGTCTTTAGGGACATATTCCTAGAAAGTGATATTTCATGTCTCATCGGTATGAGTCCTCTCTTGGAATTCTCCATGCCAAACCTTTTGACAATGGAGTCTAGATACCTTGACTGGGATAAGCCAAGCATCCTCTTGGATCTATCTCTATAGATCCGGATCCCCAGAATATAGGATGCTTCCCCTAAATTTTTTATGGAGAAATTTTTGGATAGCCAAGCCTTTACTATGGAGAGCATTCTTACATCAGTCCCAATGATTAGGATGTCATCCACATATAGCACCAAGAAGGTGATAGCACTCCCACTTACCTTCCTGTACACACAAGACTCATCTTCATTCTTAATGGAACCATAGGATCTGATTGCCTCATCAAATCTTATGTTCCAACTTCAGGAAGCTTGCTTCAATCCGTAAATGGATCTAAGCAACCTATACACCTTATTTGGACTCTCTTTGGATACAAATCCATCTAGTTGTATCATATACACCTCCTCCTCGAGGTTGCCATTGAGGAATACCATTTTCACATCCATCTATCAGACCTCATAGTCATAGTGTGATACAATGACCAAAAAAATTCTGATAGATTTAAGCATGGCTATAAGTGAAAAGGTTTTGTTATAGTCAACAGATTGTCTTTGATGATATCCTTTAGCTACCAGCCTTGCCTTATAGGTCTCCATTTTTTCATCCACTCCGATCTTCTTCTTAAAGATCCACTTGCACCTAATGGTTACAATACCCTCAGATATATCTACAATGTTCCAAACCTTGTTAGAGTACATGGAATCCATCTTAGAATTTATGGCTTCTTGCCACTTCCCAGAGTCTATACTTATAATAGCATCCTTGTAGGTCTGAGAATTAATATCCTGAGAGTCCCCTCCATTGATATATCCTATATATCTTTCAGGAGGATGAGATACTATATTAGACCTACGTAAAGTTAGAACTTGTCTACTAGGTATTTGAACAGACTCAAACTCTGGAATGGTGCTTGAGCTAGGTTCTCCAACCTCACTCAAATCTATCTCACTCCCACTGTTTCCACCAAGAATGTATTCATTCTCAAGGAACACAACTCTCTTGGCAATAAAGACCTTTTGGTCCTCAAGATGATAGAAATAATATCCTAAAGTCTCTTTAGGGTATCCCACGAATGTGCATCATTCTGTCCTTGATTCTAACTTGTCGGGGTTATATCTTCTAACGTGGGCAGGACAGTCCCAAATCTTAAACATATTAAGATCGGGCTTCCTTCCTTTCCATATCTTATATGGTGTTAAGACTATTAACTTTGATGGAATTCTATTCAAAAGATAAGCTATGGTCTCTAGGGCATATCCTAGAATGAGACGGATAGGTCAGTGAAACTCATCATAGATCACACCATGTCTAACAACATATGATTCCTCCTTTCTGATACGCCATTAAGCTGAGATGTATAAGGAGTTGTCCATTAGGATAGAATCTTATTGTCTTTGAGGAAATGGGTGAACTATGTACTCAAGTATTATCCTCCTCGGTCAAATCGAAGAGTCTTAATACTCTTTCTAATCTAGTTCTCTACTTCATTCTTATATTCCCTGAATCTCTCAAAAGCCTCGGACTTGTTCTTCATCATATACACATGTCTATACTTAGAAAAATCATAAATGAATGTAATAAAATATGAGTAACCACCTGTAGCCTGAGTCAATATTGGACCACATACATCATTATGTATGAGTTCCAATAACTCAGTGGCTCACACTCCAGTTCCACTAAAAGGAGAGTTGATCATCTTTCCATGAAGGCAACGTTCGTAAGTTACATATGATTCATAGTCAAATGGATCTAAGTATCTATCTTTTAGCAACTTTTGAATCCTTCCTTCATATATATGACCTAGCCTACAATATCATATATACACATTGTTCACCTCATCTTTTTTCCTCTCAGACCTATTTATATTCATGATGTATTATCAGTGTCCCTCTAGTGATCTCATCATCTATAATTATTGAATAACTATTATTCTCAAAAACTAATTTATATCCACTAATTGTCAAACAAAAGATATAAATAATATTTTTGATAATAGAGGGAACAAAATAGTATATATTTAATGTAATAATAGCTCCTCCGGTAGATGTAGAGTGACCTCCCCAATAACAACTATAGCAACTCTTGCTTCATTGCACATCTTGACGTTCATCTCACCTCTAACCAATCTCTTAGGTCTTGCTAGAACCTACAATCAATTGCAGATATGATAAGCACTCCCGGTATCCAATACTCATGTGTTATCATGAAGATTTGACAAGTGGAGACTGATTATGAATATACCTAAAGCTTCTTCAAGCTTCTATTTCGCCTTCTCTGCAAGGTAGTCCTTACAGTTCCTCTTCCAATGCCCGTCTTAACCATAGTGGAAGCATTGTTCTTTATCCTTTCTCGGGCTTTTCTTATCAACCTTTGCCTTACCTAGTCTTCCTTTGCCCTTGCCCTTCTTAAGAGTCTTACTGGCCTTCCTTTTCTTCTGAGTCTTACCAATATAGAGAACTAGCTTCTCTTTCTTGATGGCACTCTCAGCTTCCCTCAACATATTGAGGAGCTCAGGGAGAGTCACTTTAAACTTACTCATGTCAAAATTTATAATAAAGTAAGAAAAGGAATCTAGTATGGACTAAAGTATAAGAATGCACATGTTATCTTTTAGGACTATTTCTAGACTTATGAGTTTTTTGATCCACTCTATCATCTTTAGGATATGATTTTTAACCAATGTCCCTTCGGTCATCCTGGCTTGGAAGAGTCTCTTGTATATCTCATATCTTTGAGTTCTTCCTTGTTTCTCAAACAATTGGTAGAGATAAAGAAGAATATAATCTGAATCCATGCTCTCATGTTGCCTTTATAACTCATGAACTATGGAAGCTAATATATAACATTTTGTCAATGTGGAATCATCTATATACTTTACATAGCAAGCGATCTCAACCTCGCTTGCCACGATTTCCAATGTGGGCACAATTGTATCAAGAACATATACGATTTTCTCCGTCGTAAGAACAATTCTCAAATTACAGAGCTAATCCGTGTAGTTTGGACCAATAAGGCGGTTAGCATCAAGTATGTCACGTAGGGGGTTTGTGAGCAACATGTTTCTAACAAACAAGATATAACACAAATAAATAACATATAAATTTTACAAAAAAACTAATTAAGATATAGACTTTTATCTTAATGTACTTCCACTATTTTTTTAGCGAATCACGAGATGCCCTCGACACATGAGATGAAGTCTCCGATAAACTCTTTGTGGTGATCGGGATCAAATTGGCATCTTAGTGCAACCTTGAGGGACTCGATGAATTACACTAAGCCTAAAAGGTAGGTGACTCTTATCAATCATAACTTCTTATGATTCCTGTCATGTTCGGCCTCCAAATCATCATGGTCTCGACTGCTCGACCAACCATGAAGTTTAGTTGATTTATCACCATCGTTATAATATAATTCTGAATCGATGGATATGCTCTCAACTGCTTGATCAAGTCATATCATGTCCTCAGATCACTGGTGACATACATATGTTATAGGCAAGAACGCGATCATGTAGATAGGTGAGCCTCGAGGGACTCGACCAACTCAACCTTTGTTAGGATTCAATTTCTTCCTATAATAATTGAAGACCACGTGGGTCAATCTTATTACCTCATGCTTACCGATTTAATATTAACGTAAGAGGAGTTTTCTATTTTGTATCGATCTCTTAATATGTAGTGTCACACACATACATATTTAATATATATCTACATCGCATGCATATATATGTATATATATATATATATATATATAATAGGTGTATAACACATCACATATGCAAGCCATACTATTTTTCTTTGGTAAGTAAAGATAATGTATTATGTATAAGGTTTGTACAAGGTAGCTTTGTCTACACAAGCCATAGACTAAAGCCTAAAGTCTCTTAGTGTAGTTAGGAAGATTGCACCCATCTAAATAAGGTGGAATTGGCACACTTTATTAAACTCATCTCCAAGAGTAGTACAAGATAGTCAATAAATAATAAAATATAATATCTAGACCGTCCTGGACTACTTGTGGAAACATCATAAAATATAAGCTTTGCCCCACATAATACATTACAATCTTCATCATTATTCTAGAGATTATTGACTAATAAAAAAATTGAATCTTATGAAAATCTCTTTCTCTCTTCTTGTTAGGTGCTCTATGTTTAATTTTTCCTCCATATATGATTGTGAGTCCTGAAGAATCTCTATCAAAATTTGAGCTTTATTCATGTTGTGACACTCAAAAATTTTACCACACCTCTCCTTCCAAATATTCTAAATAGCATATATGAATGTAATTCTTGCTAGTCATGTAAGCGGCCCCTTTTTTCAAAAGTTTTGTATAAGCATTTCTAATTCATGATGCAAGTTTGGCTGTGGTAGCCTTTGAAGATCAAATCGCTTCAAGATCTCCTTCCATATCCAAGAAGAATAATCACAAGCAAAATAGAGATGGTCAACACTTTCTTCCTTTTGCATACACAAAGAGCACCGATTTATAATATAAATATCTCTTTGCTGCATATTATCCATCGTAGGAAGTTTGCCAAGAAGGACCTACCATGTACATAAGGAATCTCATTGTGAGCATGGTCTATCCCATGTCCAACTACTTGGGATCCACTTGTTGTTTCGTTATTTAATTTGGTTCCATGCAGATGTAGCACTAAATTTGCCATTATCATAAAGCCAAATAAGCATATCTGAAGAGTTGTTCTTGATCGGAATAGCCCTAATAAATGGTCAAAGTAATAACATGTCAAGGGAGGTAGGGTTGGAAAGATACTATGTACTATTGTTAATGAATTCAGAAACCTTCTAATCTTTGGGAGTCCCCAGATCCGATCGTACTCTATCACCAAATAACTGAAATATACTTTTCTCATTCAAGGGTTATACCATATATTAATATTGGTTCTAGAAGAGATCACGTAAGAAATGTTATTACTTAGCCACCTCCTTGCCTTCAGAATTCCTTTCCAAGCAACAAAATGAGATGTTTTTGTGGATGTTTCCCATATTGATTCCTTGGTTAGGTACCTAGCAAAAACCTATTGTGACCATAAGGAAGACTTGTTTTGTAAAATATCCCATAATTATTTTACCATATAAGCTTTATTCCAATCTATAATATGTCTTAGATTCAGCCACCCTTCATCCTTCGGTTTGTAAATGTTGCCCCAATTCACCATATGCATTACCTTACCATTTGTGCCATTTCAAAAGAAGTTTATAAGTAATTTATCAATATCATGGAGAAGCCCGGCAGGTAGAAGGAATGCATGAGACCAATAAATAGAATAAGAGATCAACACAGATCGAATAAGTTCAAGTCATCCAGCTTCAGAAAGAAGCCTATTTTTCCAAGAGAAAATTATGTTCTTAATTTTTTATAAGATAGGCTGACAGGAGACTTTGTTGATTCTAGTGGATATAAGTGGGAGACCCAAGTAAGGAACTGGTAAACTTCGTTCAGTAACTCTCAAAGTTTGAGCAATATTGTCCTTATCATCAATACAAGCACCCACATATACTTTGCACTTTGCATGGTTTAGCATAAGATCAGAAACTATACCAAATTCATTAAGAATATCTGTCAGATTACTCAAGAAACTAGATCATATCAAAGGAAGATAATAAGGTCATCAGCAAATGTTATGTGAGAGATATGAACAGAACCATAATATGGTACCTTAATTTTGCTATTGCAAACTACCTCTTCTAACATACAACTGAGCCCTTCCATTGCAATGGTAAAAAGATAAGGAGATTGTGGATCGCATTATCGGATGCCATTCTTACTCTCGAAGAAGCCAATAGGTGAACCATTGAAGAGAATCGAAAATTTTAGAGTTTCCAACAACATTGAATCCATTTAACCCAGTGACGAGGGAAGCCTATATTATGGAACATCGTATAAATAAAATGCCCATTAACTAAGTCAAAGGTATTTCATAAATCAGCTTTAAAATAGATCTTTTTTCCTCTTATTTTTTAGTGTAGATGCTTAACCAAATCATTAGTATGCAAGCCATACTAGATGATCATGAGCCGTCACCTAATATGATTAAGCCCGAGCTAATGGGCCAAATCATTCACAATAGGATCTATGTGTGCATCAACGCATCTCGATGCCCTGTAATTATTGATCTTGTCATCATCAGTTTCGTTCGATCCTCGTCACATCACCATGTGTCGTGATCTCTCACTGTTAGTTCCGTCGGCTCCCACCGTGCCACTTTATATAATTATAAAATAATTACATGCACGCAGGCCTAATAGTAAATAAGAAAAACAGAGGTCCGCAGGCCCTAATAATCATAATAATAATCATAATTACACATATCACAACACATGGCTCATGACCTTCCATCCATATCATACATCACATGTAGGATTACTAGATATATAATAATTAATTATACTATTTAATTAATTAATTTTTTAGAAATCAATATATGCTCAGAATTTTTAAAATTTTTAAGGGTATTTTTAGAATTCTGGATAAAAGGATAGTCCTTGAATTTTCAGAATTATTGAAGGTATTCAGGGAATTCTAAAAGAGGACAAACCAATAATTTCTTAAATTTAGAGGGGTAGAATAGTCCTTTGCTAGAAAATAGAAACCCTAGCCCTTGCTGCCCCTTTCTTTCGACCATCGCCACCGCCATCGCCCCTGCGTAGGCAGCGACTGTCCATGCACGTAGGCGAGCAATGCCACCTCGTGCAGTGACTTGGTCCACAAGCCCGCGGCCGTTGTGCGCTCCTGGCGGCCGCCCTGCCCACGAGTAGCTATCCCTAGGGCAAGCGCCACAGGCCTCCCTTGCAAGCATCGCACTGTAGTCGACCACCCCTACGGGCATCGTGCTATAGGTGGCCGTGGCCACGGGTGGGCACCGCGCTACAACCACCCCCTCGAGTGGCTGCCCCTACGGTCAAGCCGCAGGCTGGCCCTGGTCGTTGTCGGCCGCCCCCTTGTAGCTGGCCTAGCCATGACCAACTGCCCCTTTTGCTCACTGCCTTTGCTGCAAAAATGTAGCAAGAATGCGTAGAATAGTTCTATGTGATTCAATTCCGTCACATGCAGTTTAAAACCAATCTTTCGTATGAATAATCTTGGCTCTAATACCACTATTAGGAAACCTCAACAGGAGCATCATATGCATAGTGAAAATCAAAATAAAATAGGTTTCCCACGTAGATCAAATCATCATACAAAAGATTGGATCACGAGAAAGCTGCAAAAATCAAAAAAACTGCATCATGTGATAGATTGATTACCTAGCGAGATCGTATATCCCTATTTTCCAAGATCCAGATAGAGACGATGAAGAAGGTCAAATGTCATCCTCTCTAGTGGTATCCACAAGATGGATCTCTGCAGTGAAACTTCTCTAATATGATCTTGTAACTCTTATGTAGGAGGGTAGAGAATAGGAGGGGGTGGCCAAAGCTATTGCCTATCAACCATAAACCTCCTCTCATATTTATAGAGAGCCACCAAAAACCCTAGGGTCCTGCCTTAGTGGGTATTAGATTTCTATCCAATTACCCACTAACCTTACATTATTGGATCTCTATCCAATAATCTCCTTAGGCCTCTAATTGAATCTCATGCAAAGTATCTATTAGTGCAAGGTCTCATCTAATGAGAATATGGGCTAATTGGATCTCCATCCAATCCTCTATTCGCTGAAACACCCATTATATGTGTGTGACCCTCTAGGCCCAACACTAAGATGGTCATGAGTCACTCCTATCATAACTCTTTCTGATATAGTGAATTATTATCCCCATAATAATCACTCGACTCATCGATTATTGACGTACTAGGCCACTAAGCTATAGTCCTCAAACAATATAGGGGGGTCGAATCCAGCCAACCTATATGTTCAAAGTTATCGTGTATCTATAATCCCTCATTTAACTAATATCCCAGAGACTATATATTGGACATGGTACTATCATGTCATATATGAAATCCGTTTGAGTCTTGCTCGAATCGGAGTCTCCCAGAGAACTCCTCTCTCAATCCGAATGACCTTGGCTAGGGATTTGCTTGAGCAAGCATATGTAGGATATTCCTCTAGCGATATCGAGAGTGAATGATTTGTTATTGACACTTAATTGCCTTTGTAAGGTTAGCTACCAGTCCCGATAATCAATTGTACCAGATCTGGAACTTTCCAAACCTATAAGTCTGGTATCAAAGAAAAGAGTACTCAAACAAGGCATCTTTGGTTTCTCAAGTCAAAGGACCAGATACACAACGAGGAATATGGAATCGCTATCTGACATTTGGTATCATTAACCATATAGTATTCCATAAGTAGATCAATCAGTGAACTCATTCTCCAATGAGCACTTGTACTATATCCTTAGTGTCTCCACACAAGTGGCTATGAGACCAGCCACCTTCATCATATAGATGGGTATATAATACATCAGTCTGTCCAGTTATCTCAATGTCCCTCTCGAGTAACCTATGATCGAGATTATTTATGATCTATGTTTAAAGGTGAATTAATCTCATTAGCGTAATCTCATCACGATCCAATTCTCATTGTACATAACCAATGATATCCTAATATATACAAGCTACAAATAATATAAAATGAGAATATGTCAATAATAATTATAAATAAAAAATCATGCAGCATGTCATACGTGCCATCACTCACGTGATTGACTTTGTAAGGCACCTATAACTAGCAACTATGACTTAATTAATTATAATTAACATGGCCACAAATCCACTTCAAGACCTTCTAACTCATGGTAAGCTTTTCGGTTACCCCCAACAATCTTCTGGCGAGTCTCGATCTTCTTCCAGCAACTTCCATTGTGCTATCCTGGTAAACTTTCGATACCCTTGGTGAGCTTCTGACGAACTCTAAGTGAATTCCCAACTGCATCATCCTCACTCTAGCCCGATGCCTGGACTTAACTTTGGCCAAACCTCTAATTATAATTTTCTCTCTATCGTAGTTAATCTTGCATCAATCAATTCTAACAACTTTGTTAGATCAATAACCCATCAATTGATTTCATCATCAAAATATGATATTTGACAAATATGTAGCATGACCCTTAGGTGAATGGAAAAAGTATATTCCAATTATTTGATGATAGAATACAACAAGATCTAGGGGCTCCCAAAGATTGGAAGGTTTCTGAATTCATTACCGATAACACCTGATGTATTCTGAATCCTACTTCCCTTGAAATGTTATCATTTTGGCCGACTATGACCGCTATTTCAATCTAGAATAAATCTTCATATATGCTTATTTGGCTTCATGACAATGGTAAATTTAATGTTGCATCTACATAGAATGAAATGAGGCAAAGGAACAACAAGTAGATCCCAAGCAGCTAGCCATGGGACAAACCAAGCTCACAAAGGCATTCCTTATACACATGGTAAGCCCTTCTTAACAAACTATCTACAATGGATAGTATGAAGAGAAGAGTTATTTACCTTGTAAAATTGATACTCTCTTTGTATGCAAAAGGAAGAAAGTGTTAACCATCTTTATTTTGTTTGTGACTACATAAGTGGATATGGAAGGAGATTCTGAAGAGATTTGAACTCAATAGACTACCATAGTCAAACTTGCATCAAAAATTAGAAATGCTCATGCAAAGCTTCTTAAGAAAATGACCTCTTAAATAACTAGCAAAGGTTACTTTAAGATGTGTTATTTGGTGGATTTAGAAAATGAAAGATGAAAGAATCTTTGCGTGTCACAACAAAAACAAAGCTCAACTCCATATTATATTCTTAAAGACTCAAGATCATGCATGAAGTAAATACTAAAAATGGAGCACTTAACTAGAAGAGAGAAAGAGATCTTTATCATATTCAATTTTACCATTAGTTAATGATGATGAAGAACATAATATATTTCATGGTTAAATGCTTTAATAATGTGATATAATCATAAGTAGTTCAAGCATGTATAGACATAACATTTTAATATTTGTTGACCACAATAAAAAGTTATAGCCAATAATATGTGTACATGATTATATTTTTGTTTGGCTACTCTTGGAGATGATGAGTCTGGTGGAGTGAGACCATTCTACTTTTATCATAGTCTATAAACTTTATACTTAATACAATTATTTTTACTTAAAAATAGTAATTATTTGATAATAGGATTATTAGTCTAAATGCTTTTGATTATTTATATAACTTTTGATAGGACTCCAGCAGGGTTGAGTCCTAATCATCTTAGTATTAATCAATAAAAATCATGTTAGATTATAATAAAGTCACTCTTATATTATAAAGGAGTGTGGCTAGAATTTAGATTAGTCCTTAGGGCTTAGTAATCGTCGCCCCTCTTATTGGGTTGGTCGGCTAGGGTTCCCCCTACTTAGGCTGGCTATAGAGCTAACTTAGCCACCTCCTATTCCTATTAAGGCAGGTCGGCTATAGGAGGGGCAAAGGGATAATTCTACTTAGGCAAACACCCCTTAGGCTAGGGTTTTAATTTTTATTTAAAGATGTAACCGCCCCCTCTTGAATCAAGCAATCATCTATTTTTATTTCAGCCTTATGCCGAGTCTAGGAGGGAGGAACCCCTATAGTGTTCCAAGAGTTGATCTCCCTCAATAGTCAAAATCTATAAAGCTCCTACTGGGGTTCTATCATCTAGTATCAGAGCTACGTTCCTGCTACCATGTAGCCATCATCTATGCCTCTATCTTTCAAGTAATTCCCATAATTGCTTTTTGACGTCGCCTCCATCCACCGTCGCCCACTAAGCCGCAGATCCATCTATCTATTGCCGCCCCTTGCGAGATCTGGAAATCTGATTTTTTTTTTTTATCATCTAAGCATCTTCAATATTGCAAGATTTCTTACTTGACATGTTGAATATTTTTTTTAAATTTTATCCGCTACAAATTTAGTTTGTCGCAAACGTTATCATTGTTACAAAGGTGGAACACTACAGAAATTTTCAGTCATATTTTTGCCTCTTGAAACCAATTTATTTCTTATCCTTTCTAGCCAAACTTTTTTCACAATTCTAGAGATCAACTTGGCTTTTATCTAGATTTGATTTCTAGAAAAAACTCCTTCTGGAACTGGTTTTCTTATGTAATTTTTCACCATCACACGTTCTGGAATTTTATGATGAAGGATCTGTCTTTCGTCTTTTATCCTATTTCTCTACTGTTATGCTACCAAAATTTCGTCAAACTTTTCACTAGTATTAACAACATCTAAACTAAGGATTTTTGTATAATTTTCTTATAGTTTCCTTTGGAATTTATATCAAGAAGTCATCGTTTCTCTAATGTAAAATTGGTTCAGTAGGACAGCACATCGTAATAAATTTTTTCACCAAATTCTATCATATTTGAGTGTTGTTTTTTGTGAGATTTTGGACTCTTTTTCCTCATCTCAAAATCCTAACATCCTTATCAGAAACCCTTTCAAACCTTACCCTAAACTGAACCCAAACAGCCACCCAAATCTGCCCTAAATCATAGCCTACTCCCATCCAAACTGATTCACCTTCCAACCGGCCACCCCTTCTCCAAAATTCCCATGCCACTAAACCGACAATAGAAAGAATACCTCAATATTACAGATCTAGAGGCATATACTATGACATTGGAGGAGGCTATCGATGCAAAGCTTGAAGCCTTTGAAAACCGCATGGAAGAGAAGATGTGATCCCTTTTCATCGAATTTAGCATTGGCCGACCGTCGAGCCCGAGGAAATCACAATACGGAGAAACTTTAGATCGACGAGACGATCCTCAAGAATATGGCTACATTACCTCTAATCTCAATAATCCACACATGAAGGTTGACTTCCCTATATAGGAAGAAGGAGACCCGACCGGGTGGATCTCACGCGCAGAACGCTATTTTCGGTTTTACCGAACCACCAACGCCACACGGGTGGAGATTGTTATCATCCACCTCGAGAGAGATATTATTCAGTAGTTTAATTAGTTTGAGCACACCCATGGAGGACTCTCTTGGTAGTGATTCAAGGAAGGACTATTAAAGTGCTTCGGACCAACCAATTTCGACAACATCGACGGACAATTGGCAATGATTCGTCAAACCTCCACAATATAAGAATACCAAATAAGGTTTGAATGTTTATCTAATCAAACTATGTATTGGTCTGAAAAATAACTTTTAGGGACTTTTATCGAGGGCCTAAAGCCGAAGATTTAGGGAGAAGTAAAGGCGTGATAACCATACACTCTTATGGCAGCGATTTCATTTACATGTATTCAAGAAGAACGAGTGAACCAAGAGGCACGAAGGACATGGGTCACTCCCCGACCAACCATGCCGAGACCTACAGCCTCCTCTACTACCATTGGAACCCCTGCAATAGAAAAATTGATGAGAGATGAGCTTCATGAATAATCGGCGAAAGGATTATATTGGCACTGTGATGAATCGTGGAGTCAAGAACACTACCCCCTCTACTGCCATCTGAGCCCCTGCACTAAAAAAATGGATGAGAAATGAGCTTCGTGAATGATCGGCCAAAGGATTCTGTGATGAACTATGGAGCTGAGAACACCACTTCAAAAAGGGCCGGCTCCTTGTGATTGAACTAGTGGAGGATAAGGATAATGAACCATCTGAAGAAGCCATTGAATCTAAAGAAGAAGAACCTCAACTGACCGACTACGCAATGCATGTATTGGCCGACTACTCTAATCCACAGACGATGAAAGTTGGAGGACTTCTGAAACAGCAACCCATCACCATTCTCATTGACATGGGTAGCACAAATAACTTCCTCAACAATAAGGTTGTTGCACATTTGGTGCTTCAAATTAAAGGTTACAACAATTTCGATGTAAAGGCCACTGACGGCTGAATCCTCAATTGTGACCAACGGTGCCTGCAGAGGAAACTACTCATCCAAGAAGTGGTAGCTGATTTCTTCCTCCTACCCATCGATGATTATGAAGCCATACTCGGGATCGAATGGCTCATAACTCTAGGTGATATATCTTGAAAGTTTTCTAAATTAATTATAAAATTTTATTACAGAGGGAGATAGGTCAAGTTACGAGGCAAGCACGGGAGCTATATTTTCATCGTTTCGTCACAACGAATGGAGAAAGTTTTGCATAAAGCACATGGTGGATTCTTGATGTATATCTAGCAGCCATCTAAGGGGGAGAATGTATAAAACTTAGATCCTAAGCTTATCCTATTACTGGATGAATTCATGGATATTTTCTTGGATCTGCGTGGGCTGCCCCCTAACCGGCTGCATGACCACTGCATTCGTATTTTGCCAAGCAAACCTCTAGCAAATTTGTCACTATACCACTATCCTCACTTACAGAAGGACAAGATTGAGAACATTGTTGAAGAGATGCTTGACACTAGGGTGATTCGACCGAGTTGTAACCCTTATTCCTCACCGGTGTTGCTAGTGCACAAAAAAGATAGTACGTAGTGGATGTTTGTTGACTACCGGGCTCTAAACGCCATCACCGTCAAGGAAAAATATCCTATCCCAATCGTAGATGAACTCTTGGATAAATTAAAAGGAACCTGAGTCTTCACTAAATTGGATCTCCGATCCGAATACCATCAGATTCGGGTATGCACTTAGACATTTCGACAACTGCATTCCACATACATAACTACTACTATGAGTTTTTGGTAATGCCTTTTGGACTTACAGTCCGAAACACTCCTTCTACCTTTCAAAGCTTAATGAATGACATCTTTCAAAGGTTTCTACATAAGATCGTATTGGTATTCTTTGATGATATTCTCATTTATAGCTTGATATACATTTTGAGCACTTATAACTATTCTAACCATTCTTCGAGAGAATACTATTTATGTTAAACAATTAAAGTGTAGCTTCTTACAAACTAAACTGGAGTGTCTAGGACACATTATATCAAAGGATGGAGTAGTAGTAGACTCAACAAAGATCGAGACAATGCAAGGATGACTGAGACCTACAAACATAAAATCACTATGCGACTTCCTTAGACTCATGAGCTACTACCGAAAGTTCGTGAAAGATTATGACAAGATCAGTACCCCACTCATATCCCTACTCAAGAAGGACTCCTTTTCGTGGTCAGATCAAGCCTTCGCAGCCTTTGAAAGACTCAAGGCTGCCATGACGATGACGCCGATCCTAGCACTGCCTGATTTCAGTCGAACTTTCATGATTGAGGCTGATGTATCCGGAGTTGGAATTAGGGTTGTTCTAATGCAAGATGGCCGACCCCTTGCCTACACCAGCAAAGCTTCATCTCCCTCACATCTTAAAATATTTGTGTATGACAAAGAAATGCTTGTCATCGTACACATAGTCACAAAGTGGAGACCCTACCCGATCGGTCGGTACTTCCAGAGTAAGACTGACCACCGAAGACTTAAATATTTCTTGGAGCAAAAAATATCCTTCCCAGAGTAGCAATGATGGGTAACTAAACTCCTCGGCTTTGATTATGAAATTACTTACCAAAAAAAAGAGAGAATATTATTACAGATACCCTATCTCGGCTACCGGGATAGGCCAAAATTTCAGCCATCTCCCTTACCTCGACCGAATTCCTTGACAATATTAGAGAGGAATGGAAGAATGATCCAGAAGCCCGAGCCATCATAGAAAATTTGGAGAAGGACCCGGGGTCCATGGGTCACTACTCGTGGGATTCGAAGGACTTATACTACAAAAATTGAATTGTTATTATTTCTTCTTCCCCTTGCATTCAAATTATTTTGCATGAGATGCATTCTTCCCACTCAACAGGGCACTCCAGATTTTTGAGGACTTACAAAAGAGTGAAGTAAAACTTCTTTTGGAAGGGCATGAAAAAATTAATTTATGATTATGTCTCCACATGTGATGTATATCAGCAGTAGAAAGGCAAAACAGTGGCAAGACTAGGGAAACTACAGCCACTACCCATACTAGACTCAGCATGGACCAACATTTCTATGAATTTCATCGAGGGGCTGCCACTATCCCAAGGTAAAAGCATGATCTTTATGGTGGTAGATCACCTAACCAAGTATGCTCACTTCTGTGCTGTGAAATATCTCTATACTACTACTAGTATTGCTCAACTTTTTGTAGAACATATAGTAAAACTATATGGAATGCCAAGGTCTATTGTGAGTGACCATGACAGGGTATTCACAAGTAAATTTTGGATAGAGCTCTTTCGTCTATAGGGTACCCAGTTGAAGATGAGCACAACCTATTATCTCTAGACAGACGGTCAAACAGAAGTGATGAATAGATACCTCAAGATATACCTATAGTGCCTTACCAGTGATCGACCCAAAGAGTGGACAATGTGGCTTCCTTGGGCCGAATGGTGGTACAACACAACATTTCATTTATCAACTAAATGCACCCCTTATGAGACATTGTATGGTCGGTCGACCCTTGGAATACCAAGATATGTGCTTATTTTGGCTAAAGTAGATCAGGTCGATCAAAATTTGATTAACATGGACAAACTACTACAGCTGCTAAAAGACAACTTGAATGACGCTCAAGCCCACATGAAGCAATAAGTATACAACCACTAAAGTGAGCGAGAATTCGCAGTGGGATATTAGGTCTACCTTCGGCTCCAACCATACAAGCAACTATCAATCAACGCAAGAGCATCAATGAAGCTATCTCCATGATTTTATGGACTATACCAGATCCTAGAGTGCGTTGGGGTTGTGGCATACAAATTAAAGCTTTCCGATGACGCTAACATATATCTCATCTTCCACGTATCCTTATTGAAGCTAAAGTTGGGAGAACATCAGAAAGCCTAGACTTAGCTACTGAGCACCACCAATGATGGTAAAATCAAAGCCCAACCTAAAGCCATACTTGATCGGAGGATTGTGATACGCTGACGATGCCCTTCAACCAAAGTACTTGTAAAGTGGACTAACTTACCATCTGAAGATGCAACATGGGAGACACATGAGGAGTTAAAGATCGAATTTCCAAAGTTTATAGACCCTTAGCCTTGAGGACAAGACTGATCTGAAGAGGGTGGACTTGATAGGACTTCAGTAGGGTTGAGTACTAATCATCTTAATACAAGTCAATAAAAATCCTTTTAGATTGTAATAAAGTCACTCCTATCTTATAAAGGAGTGTGGCTCGAGTTTAGATTAGCTCTTAGGGCTTCGTAATCGCTACCCCCTTTACTAGGTTGGTCGACTAGGGTTTCCCCCTGCTTAGGTCGGCTGTAGAGCCAACTTAGCCGTCTCTTGTTTCTAGTAAGATAGGTCGGCTATAGGAGGGGCAAAGGGTTACTTCTACTTAGGCAAGCACCCCCTTAGGTTAGGATTTTGATCCCTATTTAAAGATGTAGCCGTCCTCCTCTTGAATCAAGCAATTATCTATTTTATTTCAACCTTATACCAAGTCTAGGAGGGAGGAACCCCTACAGCATTCCAAGGATTGATTCCCCTCAAGGATCAAAATCTATAAAGCTTTTTCTAAGAGTCTTTCTCCTCTTCTTATAGGGATATATGATGCAACCAAAGATTTTAAATCGGTCAGTCAGATTGCTGCCCACAACCTAAGAAGATCGAAGCTAGAAGGTCACCAAGGAGATAATAGAGACACTGATTATTCGGTTAGGCTTTTTCCCCTACTATGACACATCCCTACATCCTTGTCTCTAGGGATAAATTTTTTTTGAAGTGTTACATCCCGCAGAACCCACTATAGTTACTGATGCAACAGTGACACGGGAGTGCTTAAGTTGCTGAAATCAAATCATATAGAAATTGCTAATCCTATGGTATTCCCCACAGTCTACTATAATATTTTAGAGTTTTTAACCCAGCCCACTCAAAAATGATAGCTCATGAGCATATTCGTTAGACAAAGTTAAAGCTATTTCAAGATACCTTTCTTCATTACCAAGGAATGTATTAAATAGGTTAGTTGGTATGTGGAAAGCACTTAATTTTGTAGTTCCCTATGCATGAAGGGTTGTTTCATACAATAGTACTTATTTTGATGTTTTAGGATTAAAAAAAAAAGTTTAGCACTATTGTATTTGCAGAAGCTCTTTGGAGTCTCTAAAACTCTATATCTCTTCTATGCATCCTTGAGTGATAAGTCTTTTGATGTAGTTCTGTATCCTTATTTAATTTTCTTAAGGTGATAAATTTTATGTATCCTCTTGCGATTTTAAACTAGGTGGTGAGCTATTTTTATCTATTTTACACAAGTTCGAATCTAAGTTTGTTGGTTTCCTACAACTTAACTTTCGATTTCTCTTGTTTCTTGAATTTCATTCCTCTTTCTTCCCTTCCCGGTATCAGTTTAGTATCAGAGCTAAAGGCTAGAGATCATGACAAAGCAGAATGAAAAAGTAGTGGGTGAAGATAGTAACAATGAAGATGATGTTGAATCTGATAGGACTCTAGCAGGGTTAAGTCCTAATCATTCTAATATAAGTCAATAAAAACTCTGCTAAATTGTAATAAGGCCTCTCCTATCTTATAAAGGAGTATGGCCAGAGTTTGGATTAACCCTTAGGGCATAGTAGTCACTGCCCACCTTATTGGGCAAGTCGGCCAGGGTTTCCGCCTGCTTAAGTCGGCTATAGAGCCAACCTAGCTATTCCTTGTTCCTATTAAGGTAGAATGGCTATAGGAGGGGCAAAAGGATAATTTTACCTAGATAAATGCCCCCTTAGGCTAGGACTTTGATCCCTATGTAAGATATAGCCACCTCCCTCTTTGAGGGCAAGCAATTATCATCTTTAATTCAGTCTTTATGCCGAGTCTAGGAGGGAGGAACCCCTATAGCGTTCCAAGGGTTGATTCCCCTCAAGAATCAAAATTTATAAGGCTCATTCTGGGGTATTATCAGAATCCTTAAGGTTCTAGCTACAAAGAGTGCTACATAGTATACATGAAAAAAATGAAATCATTGACGAACTTCAAAGTAAAAACAATCAGCATGAACATGATACCCAAATGTTTGGTTATGTTAATGATAGACCTCATTACCCAATGGAGTTAGGAAAAATTCAATCAAGGTGTAGAGATTAGTGGTAGAACAAATATAATCCAAAGTTGAACATTTCAGAGTTTGAATGTAGTATCAATGTTGGTAACTTTATTGATTGGCTTAATACGATGGAAAGAATATTTGATTTTTATGAACCACCAGAACAAAAGAAGGTAAAGCTTGTGGCATTAAAACTCAGATGGAATGCATTCTTTTGGTGGAAAAATATGAAGAATCAAAGAGAATGTGATGGGAAGAGCAAGATCGTGACATACGAGAAAATGAAAAGAGAATTGAAAAGAAAATACTTGCCTAACAACTATAGGCAAGAAATCTTTCTAAAAAGCTTTGATATTAAACAAAGAGATCTTAATATAAAGAGGCAGCAAAAATTTGAAAAGGGTTCTCAATACGGTGCGAAAGATTGTTATACGAGAAGAGAAAATTTCAAGTATACTCTCCAAAGTAAAGTAGTGTTGAAGATACAAGACAAGGGTGAGGGATCATATGGTTTTAGGTATATTGCTTCAAATAGTCCAAATAGGAGGATCATTACATTTATTGAAGAATATAGTGATAGAGAAGGAAATGGGGCCAGTGATAAATCAAAATATGATGATTATGAGAAACATATTATGCTGATCATTGTTTGTCTTTTATTTCTACACTGAATTTAAGGTTGAATTAGAAAGGGATGATCATGTTTTGGCTCTGATAGAGGTGAATAAACAACAACATAAGGAGCCACCAGCAATGATGAAACCAATCATGGAGGAGTTCCATGTGCTAAAAGAGATCACACATAGCCTTCCACCTTTGAGAGATGTCCGGTATCACGATGATCTTTTTCCTAAGGCAGATCCAACAGCTCATTTGACTTTAGTTACTTATTCTGTAACTATACAAATTAGTAGAGATGTTGATAAGGGGGCTAAACAGATAAAGACATTACATGAGAAAGTTAAAGCAACTATTGAAATGCAAAATGAGAGATACATAAAAATTGCCAATAAATACAGAAAGTATATGGAGTTTAACACGTGTGATTTGATCTGGATTTATCTAAGAAAGGAGAGGTTACTACCAAACAAATTTAGAAAAATAAAACTAAAGACTGAAGATCCAATCAATAAGCTTAAAAGAATTCACGAAAATGTTTATGGGATCAAGCTACTTGAAGATTATGGTTTGTCATCATTATTCGAAATGGCCGATTTAAGTCCTTATCATAGTGACAGAACAAATGAAGACTTAAGGATAAGTCTTTTTTAACCAGGGGAGATGGACACGAGAGTGCCTAAGTTGCTAAAATTAGATCGTATAGAAATTGTTGATCCTATAGTATTCCCCACAGTCTACTATAATATTTTAGAGGTTTTCTTTGACAGCTTAATTTTCCAGCCCACTCAAAAATGATAGCTCATGAGCATATTTCTTTGAGAAAGTTAAAGCTATTTCAAGATGTCTTTCTTCATTACTAAGAAATACATTAAATAGGTTAGTTGATAGATAGAAAACACTTAATTTTATAGTTCCCAATGGATGAAGGGTTGTTTTATGCAATAGTACTTATTTTGGTATTTCAGGATTAGAAAAAAAAATTTAGCACCTTTGTATTTACAGAAGCTCTTTGGATCTCTAAAACTCTTTATCTCTTGGATGTATCCTTGAGTGGTGAGTCTTTTGATTTAGTTCTGTATCCTTGTCTAATTTCTTTGAGGTGGTGAATTTTCTTTATCCTCTTGCGATTTTAAACTTGGTGGTGAGCTATTTTTATCCATTTTATGCAAGTTCTTTATTGATTTCCTACAACTCAACTTTCAGTTTCTCTTGTTTCTTGAATTATATTTCTCTTTCTTCCCTTTTTGGTATCAAACAGTTCTAGATCTTAGGCGACTTCCAAGACTTCCCTTAGGATCAGACCATGATGATCAAAGTCTTCTATAATGATAGCCTCCGATCCATAGACCAAGACCACAAGAAAATTGAGTCCTTCTAGTGGCAGAATCAGAGTAAGAGAGGGATTATTTGTAGGACTCAATGAAATATGAACATCATCCCCCTCACTGTGAAGAAAGATGCCCCACCTTGTCTGAGTGAAACTATAGCCCTCATGACCATGATTTCGTCCACACTAAATCGTGGTAAGATATTTATGATGAGAGCAAACACATCAAGAGTTGGGATCGGTGTCACTCTTACGTAAGATGACCAACTCCTAATCCACACCGAGACTTTCTCTACACTCTATACGAGATTTCTAAAGGGGATACTAATTGCTACTAAACTTAAAGTTTGGTAAGATATAAATCCATTGCACAAAAGAGAAATAAGCTCAAAAAAATTACAATTCTTGCTCACGTCAGAACAGGCTCTCATCCTAGACTATACCAAAGAGCAATCATCATTCCAAAAGAAAGATTAGCTGCTACTAAAGGCTAACCACATGACAGCTCATGCAAAGAAGAAACGACCTCCTGACAAACTTAAAGATCAAGCTTCCCTTCACTTTCAGGGAAGTGGTCCCCCTGCTACTTTGAACTTTGTAAAATTAGGGATCACATTAGGGTCATAACTTGGAAATAAGATCTACATACCAAATCAAAAATATAGTTGATCCTCCAAGTATCTCACCTCAAATGAAAGTCTAAAAAGCATGACTTACCCAGATTTTTTCAACCGACACCCAAGCTAATGAAGAGGCTTAAGTTCAGCTGATGATCGCATGGGATCACAGGATCATGACACATCATAAACTAGTCACTACTACTAAGGTTGGATTGCAGAAGCAGGATACACCTATTATAGGAGCCACGAGGGAGCCTCATGAGGAGTTTCAAATCAGGACCCGGAGATAAGGAATCTCAGCCTTAAGGATAAGGTTGATTTGATGAGGGCGAGTATGTTAGGACCCTAGCTTGGATGGGTCATAAACTCAATAAATCAAGAAGTCAATAAAGTCTTAAGTTATATAAATATCCCCCTTAATCTAGTCATCATCCCCTTTGATTAAGGAGTTGACTAGGGTTTTAGGGAAGGAGTCTTGAAGCCTTCGGGCTTCCAAGCCACCACTCCGCTTATTGGATAGGTTGGTTAGGGTTTTGAAGAGGAGGATTTGAGGAATTATAGCCTCCTAGCCACCGGTCCCTTATTGGGCAAGTCGGCTAGGAAGGAAGGGTAGAAGAGAAATTTTACTTTGGGGAGGAGCCTCCCTAGGGTTAGGGTTTTGGAGTCCTATATAAGCATGTAGCCTCCACCACTTTTGAATAAGCAAGAGATCAATTTTCATTCAGCCTTGTAGCCGATTATCTAGGAGGGAGGCACCCCTATAGCGTTCTAATGGTTGACCCCCCTCAAAGATCAATCTGCATAGAATTCTATTGAGGTTCTATCATGTGACAAGGGACCACTGAGATCTATGATCCTAGTCGCGCGGGCAACGACACTTGCTATGGCTACTGTGAAAAGGATCACACGATTGAGGATGTGGCTGCGACAGCTGTTAAGGAGCAGTGCTAGCAATGCAACTAGGCAACAGGCATTGGAAGGAGAGGCTGGCAACATCATCTCCTACGAAGGTGCAGTGGTAGTAGTGATGATGTATGGGGAAGGAGATATGGATGGAACTAACGGTAGGCGAGTAGATGTGGGAGATGGCAGGGAAGGGACAATGGCGGCCAATGACTGTGTGGCTATAGGTGGCAACGTCGACAACCCGTGATGACGACTTTGGCTCGTAGAGTAAGAAGAGGGTAATAAAAAGTAGCAGCAGTTGGGATCATTAACAGGGTGGTCCACTAGCCGAGAACAACGATGACAGCCGAGGATGTTACTGCCGACTTCAATCCTTCCTAGTTCCTTTCTTATTTTCTTTTTTTTCCTTTTTTTAATCATTACTGTGGTGAAGATAATGAGAAGGGTAAAGTTGCTGAGATGACGGCGGCACAGGGAGCTGCTACTGCGATAGTGGGTTTGTGCGAGGTGGTTGCAAGATCTGGGAGTAGTTGTGGTAGAGATTGATAGTGAAATCACAGCGAGAACGTCGAAGATCACTGCTTCAATACTAATTAATTGGAACTCTTTGGTTTATATCATAGATAGAAATAGAAAAGGGGGAGTAAATGAACACTTCGAGGGGACCGAGCCTCCTTAATCTCTATAAGGGATCGACCCTTCTTTATCACTATAGGTGATTGACTCTCCTAGGGTTTTGGCTAATAGGCTAAAATAAAAGACTTTTCATTGATGGATTAATAAAGAAATAATTACAACCCTATTTATAGAGTTATACCGAGAGTCCCTCTGGACTTGGACTCTTCTACCTAGAGTTTTCTAGGACTTTGACTCCTACTTAAATAATAGAAAATCAAGTAAACTCTTAGCCGACTCAACCAAACTCATAATTGACTTGACTGGACTGACCAACATAACTCAATCATGAAATAGATGTGGTCCCGACCCTGTGAGAGTCCTATAACATTCCACACCGAATGATTATGCATTGTCACTTAATGTGATTAAGCCCGAGCTAGTGAGTTCAATCACTCACAATAGGATCTATGTGTGTATAGGTGCATCTCCATGCCATGTGATCGGATTTTTCTCATCATCATCGATTCCATCGGATCCTCGGTGCATCTCCATGTGTCGCGATCACCCGCCTTGGTATCGTGGGTCCTGTTGACATATGGATTTCTAAAGAGAACATGTGATTGATAAACCCTGATCTCTTAGAGTAGTATCTCAATTTTCATTCAACGGAGGTAAATTTTTTTTGCCCAAGAAGAGTTGATGGGGATCAGAATACCACCCACCATTACGATGGTCTAAGAGGATGCATAGAAATTCTAATTACTACATCAAAATCATATTGACCTAAATGCCTAAGGAGGACCCATCCTATATATATTTTAATTTTTATTAGATTATAATAAAATTTAGGCATGTGGCATATTTGTATTGGGCTTTTAGCTTGCCTTTATATGGGTTCATTAAAGGGGGATATACATCTTCTAATCCTCTCTCTTCTATAAAAAGGGTATGTGATATTCATGTAAAGGTAGACACCTATCATCATTCTATGGATTCCTACCCATTACTCTTCTAGAATGAGATATGTAGCATTCATCCAAGGGTGGAGGGTGGACACTTGTCTCTATCCTTTAGATTCTTACATACTTTTTTTCTGGAGGGGGGCATGTGTCGCTCATCCAAGGGATATTCATCCTTATACAAGCACGGTAATCCTCTTCCCCACACACACATTTTGAAAAGAATAAGTTACTGAAGAAAATGAATGAATAACTGAGCAAAGGTGAGAGACCCTATCCTATCTTCTTTTCATTCTTCTCTTTCTATCATCCATTTTTTCATCTTCATAACAATAACATCGTTGCCATCATAACAATGACACTACTAGCAAAAGGAGTAGCCACATCAATCATCGATCATTGTCAATATGGCCCCCATCAACAACCACCACCTTAAGCATTTTCGTCTCTACGACACCATTCGCTCAACTACTATTTCAATGCTAACAGTATTATGTCATCTTATTTGTGTTATGAGTTATTTATGGGAGGAATGTTCCCTAGCCTCAAATTTTATGTGATGTACTAATTTGGAGATAGGATTAATTCAACCCCTTATTATAAATAATTTATGATTAGTTTTTAGTATATTTTATTTTTGATCCTTCCAGCTAAATTGAGCCTTCCAGCCAAATTGAGCCTTCTAGCCAAATTGAGCATCAAGCAAGTCATGGTTGGGAAGATAACTTCATCATCTCTCACCATATATATATATATATATATATATATGTCAATTCATATTCATTTGGTTAAAATGAATGGAATTTGTGAGGGCGGGATGAAGAACCAGCTGGTTGATGGGAAATTTCCAATGCTAAGATCTGTTGCATCAAACAAATCATGAATTGATGGTAATTGTACCCTTTTGGAATCTGCCAAATCATGTTGGAATCTGCACTGTCTTTCATTTTCTTCGCTTGGCGGTGATTTTTCAAAATATCACAAATTAGATTCTGGTTAAGCTTTGTTTTTATACTTGTACATTACGCCAAACTGCCCTGATATAATTGAACTAATTTGGATTGTGTAGGAATCCAATCTGGGATAAACAACCTGATGTCTTCTATTGTGTTTATTATTGATTATTGATGATCATCTATAAATTTATATTAAGATAATTTGGAGTAATAGCTATGGCCTCCGATTGATGTTTCCTGTTATTTCCTAATTTTGACTTTGACCATGTTTTGAGTTACATCAGAGTTGTGTGCTGCACTTACATGTCTTTGCACTTTGAAAACTGTGTATCTGAATGAAGTACTTGACATCATGCTCTTGTCGGTTTGAATTTGCAAGGAGTTGACGACTTTATTCATATTCCAATGTTTGGTGAAATTTATGCCAAGTGATCACTAAGTCGAAGCTTGGATGCTATACTCAAGCTCTTTCAATTGTCTAAGCAATTTATCTTCTACACATGTCAGCTCTCCTGCTGTTTCGCGTGCAAGTTTCTTCATTATGATTAGCGAAAAACTCTATTTCTACAAGAACTTCTCCAGGCCATAGATCAGGTTCTGCAACAAAGACCTTGTGGTTAGATGTTCTATCTGTGCTCATATAAACTAATTAGTTGCTTTTAACAAATACCTTTAAGCGAACCACCTTTCTGATCGCCAAGATAAGGCCTGGCATATGACACTGAACATTTGTGATATCATGTCTCACAGAGTAAACCTACAGAACCATTTGGATTTCTTTTGCTGCTGATACACTATAAAAAAAATTGTGTGGAAAGAACACAAGCATACCTCCCCAGGACCCGAGAAGTGTACTGTTGTAGTAGAAGTTAGACCCGGCAAAACCATGCTGTGGACACGCACTCCATCTTCACCCAGAACCTGACCCCTTGCCTTATAACAGAGATCACACTTGATTCATTAGAGCATTTCTCTGTGCAAGACACGAAAACTATATACATCTGTTGATATGAATGCCATGCCTGCTATGAGTACTCAAATGTGATTCCACGGTAGTTATCAGAACTCCATCTTTGTTGGCGTTATCTTAATTTCTCCATATGTTTTCAGTTATAATTTGGAAGCCCAGTTTGGGAGAACAACAAGAACTTGAGCATTTATTCTTTAACTTGTTGGTCAGATTCCACAGAACAAAAGAAGGTTGCTTTGTTATATTAGGTTTTGGTGAATGATATACTATTGCGTCGACAGGAGCTAAGAATTACCAATGCATAATAAAATTAGGAGTTCCATAATGCTTGAGTGCATTATATTGTTCGACTTACTGGATTGTCTATTGAGATGTCTTCCCGATTGTATCTTTGGCCAAGATCTGTGAGATTATTAGCAATTTGGACTGCTTCCATTGATGGTAGATCCTGTCGAAATCAAGCAAGTCAATGCAGATGCTTATGGAGTAGCCTAAAGATGTTACAATTGAAACAACTTCGGTTAACTTAGATGGACGAAAAACTGGTTTGGTAAAGTTGTGTAAATAGAAAACGTTTCACGGCTGCAGTGTTGAATTCAAGCCATGCGAATTCACAGCTATCACTTCTAATATAGACAGAAATGAATCGTTTGATGTGGCTTATTTTATTTATTGGTCGATTGAGCACTGCATTGCTATATATGTTCCAGTAAAGTTGCTTACAGATGAGTCGGGTCTGGATTCAACAATCTCTACATTGTTGTAGTGGAAGGAAGCTTGGAGTGCTGCTTGCTGGAGGAGAACAGAACCGATAGACAGTGTTGGAGCAACAAGACAACCCTTGTAATAATAACAGGAGACAGACATGTCAGAACCCTCCCTCCAGTTATCTTAAGAAGCATCAAACTGGCGAATGCTAAAGCATAGGATTTCTACTTAATCCTGTACAAACTCACCATGCTAGCCTTCTCACAGAATACAGAGAGTGCAGTTACTGTCTCTAATTCTATATTTGGGACGTATACAACGCTCCTCAAGCCGAAGGCTGCTGCCTGCAGTTACCGGGAAGACAACTCGAGGGTGGCCATTCCAAGTGTCAGAACAAGATTCCAGGCTAATACTGTTTGTAGGTGATGGATTACCTGTTTGACATTGTCGTAGACGCTTCCAGGGTGTGTGAAATCGACAACGACTCCAGTTGCCTTGGTCTAAAAAGCAAATGAAATGAAATGGTACTACTCTACCAGAGAAAAAGAAGGATAATTTGAAGACAAATGCAGATGATGAGATACCATCACAGAGATAAAGAAGTAAATACCTGGGCTATGGACCCTGAAATCATGGTCAGATCATTAAGAATTGGAATCTCCAAAGGCTCTTCCATGCCACATAACTGTAAAAACTATCCATTGTAATCAAGGGGAAGACAGAACACAACACGAGTACTCAAGAGAGATGAGAGAGAGTTAGGACAGCACCTTTCCTGCATCGTGTCCGACTAAATTGGTATCCACAGCACCGGCAATCTCCATTCCTCTGGCTTTCGTCACGGCGACGATGGCAGCCTTTCCTATCTCCTTTGTCGCACCATTGATCACCACCTGTTCCCATCAAACAGGAGCTCTTAATTTGCTGCGAACTTTGACGACACTGAGGCTGGAGGACAACAACAGAGGGACATGGGTACCTTTATGTTGTTGGTTGAGGGCTGTATCGAGCAACAGAAGGTGGTGGCCGCATTAATGATCCTTGAGGTCTTGTTGCAGCTTCCTGGATAGACCGGGTGCTTCAAGGTGGTCATCATCGGTGCAGCTGAACAATAGCGGGTGGGATGGTCTCTATGCTATCTTCCCATCTACTTTAGATAACGTGTGCCCCGGTGGCCTCATCTTCTCTAGCAGGTCGGCCTTGCATTGCTGAATGTGTGGACTCCCACCATTTTCGCACGTTTTCTGCTGCACGTGTTTCCACTGGGGCTTTGTGATTGAGATTACCAGTCCAAACCAGACTGCACAAGTATCTGTCATCTTCTCTCATGAACTAACAATGTTCTTGCATTTAAATATGTCTCAAAGTGACAGCACCCAAACCTAGTCCACGAGTCCAAATCCGAACTATAATTCCCAACAGAGATACTACTACAGATTATGCAGCTGGGTCCTGTGCATCGCACGCTCGCTCTAGTTTGTAGTCTATTCTTCGATGTCTTGAAATGATCTAAAAATATCTATTTATATTAATTAAAAGATAAAATACAGATATTTTAAAACACTTAAAAATTCATTACATCTAAATAAATCTTATCCTCATTTAAACTAATCTCATCATCATCTAAACTAAATTAGATCTAAATCTTTATCTTTCATTTTATTAAATCCTAACTCCTTAATTAATCTTAATTATTTTAAGTATTTTTAACACATCCTCTTAATTCAAGTAGTTATAATTTAAAATTATTTTTAAAGAAATATTTTTTTTGACCAAACTTTTTTGATGAAGATGTTGGCAAGCTAATCTTCATTGCTATAGTGATTGTCTTATATTTTTCTCAGTCCATAAATCTTTGAGAACTTCTGACTTGAAATTGGAATTTGATATTTTTTTCTGTCCATAGATCTTAGATCTATAAGTTGACATTTTTCTCTTCAATAGCTATCTTTGATGATCTATGGAGACTATATATTTATCGTATCAAATCCCTTTAAATATGAAAATTTTATTTTTCTTTTCTTTCTCTTAGATTTCTTCACATTATTAAAAACTTCTACCATATTTGTGTGTGTATCTTCATTGTTATCATTGGAGTTTAAGATCTCATCATTTTCTTATAAATATTTTTATCAGATGTAATTTCTAAATTATCATGACCTGCACCATCTGAGATAGTTTATATAGATCTACACAGATTTAAATTATCATAATTTGTATGATATAATATTCATTCATTAGTAAGAGTAGCAAAATCTGAAAATAATAAGGGAAACACTTTATTTTTTGCCATCCTTGTAGTTGCTATCAATAATTTAATTTTCTTATAATAAATCAAGTATTTTACAGTATTAAAATAATATAATATTATTTTATTATTAATTGTCCCATACTAATGAGATTTTGTTTTAAATCAGGAATAAACAATACATCATCAATAACTTTTTTATCAGATTTGGTCTTCATAACAATTGTTCCTTTTCCTTTCTCCTGAATCTTGTTGTAATTTCTCATTTGTACATTAGATCTGACTGAATCATCAAGCCTCTGGAATAGACTTTTATCCCATGTCATATGATTAATTTATCCACTATCTAAAAACCAAACAGATTTAGAATATTTTTCATCAGATGCTATAAAAAAATATTATCTTTATCTTTTTTGTCATCATTACTTTCCTCGTTATTTTGATTTTTGTTCCAACAATCTTTCTCAAGATAGCCATATTTTTTATAGTAAGAATAGAAAGGAACATTTAGAATTTTATTTTTGTACCAGCAATCTTTTTCAATATGTCTAATTTTTATAATAAAAATATTTTTTGAGTTTTTTATCACTTTCATTTGATCAGGCTCTTCCTTTGTTATTTTGATCTCTCCCTTATTTCGAGAGCATGTTCTGAAACCTCATATGAAGATCTGTTCAATTTTTGTTCATGAACTAAAAGAGAGCCTATTAATTCCTCAATAGACAATATACTTATAGTATTAGAGATCATATCAAATTTTGGAGCTAAACTTCTTAAATTATTTTCTACTACAGTTTGATCTTTTATATTTTCACCGTAAGATCTCATTTGATTCACAATAGAAGAAACTATTAAGAAAAATCAACAATAGATTCAAAATTTTTCATCATAAGTCTCAAATTCACGTCAAAGAATTTGAAGCTTCAAAATTTTTACCTTTTATGTGCCTCCAAACATACTTTTTAGTATCTTTCAAGTTATTGATGTTGCTACTATCATGATTCTGGGAAATAAGGAATCATCTATTGTTTGTTATAATATGTAAAGAGCTTTTGCATCTTTTTGTATATTTTTTCATCTGATTTTTTTTTTTTTTATTGAATCTACTAGTCTTCCCTTGAACCAGGCTCTGATACTACTATTGATCTTTTTGTAGACACCATGAGTACTTTCAGTATACAGTGCAAGTGTCTTGAATTAATTCTAAGAACACCTATTTATATTGATTAAAATATAAAATACAGATATCTTAAAACACTAAAAAATCTATCATATCTAAATAAATCTTATTATCATCTAAACTAAATTAGATCTAAATTTTTATCTTTCATTTTATGAGATCCTAACTCTTTAATCAATCTTAACTAATTAAATTATTTTCAACACCCCTTTTTTCATTCTCAGTGCATGCTACCGGAGCAACCGGAGGAGGCGATGGACCGGGATTGGAGGGCTTTAGCACCGACTTGTTGGAGTCGACATTGGTCGATCGACGATGTTGGAGATCTCGTTGGCGACGGTGTCATCGGCACCACCTAAACTGCATGAGGAGTGCACGAAGTACCACGAGATGCAGCACTCGGTGCAAAGGGGGTGAGGCATTGTTGAGAAATGATTGATTGCTATAAAGTTATCACAATATAGGTAAATGTCGTAAAGTGACCCATGTTTTAATTAGTTATATCTAGCTGATTCACATGAGAAGTTATCATGTTTCTGTAATTAATTTAATCATGATGATGAGAAGATAGTTACTATAAGATTTTATACATAGAATCTGTTCATAAAACAATGAGGATGTGTGGATTTGTTCCAAGTGTTTTGAATTTTCTTTCAGCTGATTAGTAATATGTTTTTAAAAATTTTCTTGCCTCTTCATCTTCAACTTTTATAGTATTAGTGTGAAGTTCAATCTGAATTAGGTGTTTATGAAAGTATTATTCCATCAAATGATAATTTGATATCTTAATCTCTTATCCTCTTATCTTCTCGAGTAAATATTATAAATTTTGAAGTCTCATTATTTTTAGGATTTAATAGAGAATAAATATACTAATCTAAATGAAGAATAAAGTGTCACACTCCCAAAATAATATTCATTCAAATATGAACCTATCTTTAACACAAAAAAATTCAACAATCTATAATCAAATCCCAAGATCCGTAACATACGATTAAGGACAAAAGAAATTCAATTCTCATTCACATCTATAAATTATATCCATAAACTAACCTTTTACCATAAGTTTATATAAAATATTATATTTAACCACTCTAAACTTCTCAAAACATAAGATTTCTTTTAATTTACAAAAACAAACACTAACATTTTAGATAACAATACAAGCAAAATATTCTTTTATAATTACATTTTATAATATAATAAAACATGTCACAATCTTCTAACATTTCAATTTCCCAACCCAAACTTAATATAAGTGTGAGCATACAGATAGGCTTGCCTAAAATATTTATATAGCAATAAGGTAAACTATAAATCTCAGCAAACAACTATCATATCCATGATATAAGAGATGACAAATCATGATATAAGGTTCAAGATGTAATATATGAATTTAAGAGTCATATATGTCATTTGATTTTATTCATTCATAGCGAAGGAGCAAATTGCAACATATAAGTAAATCAAGATAAAAAAATGCAAAGTATTAACTCAAGAGTTATATTTGACATTTCATTCATATTAAAAGAGCAAAAATTTATATATATATATATATATATATATATATATATATATATATATATATATATATATATATATATATATAACATAAAAACAAATCAAGATCAAAAGACTTAAGCTCAAGAGTCATATTTATCATTTTATTATATATGAAGTAATATTAAAGCTAACATGAATATTTGCATAACTATTTAATTATTGCAAGAATCAGTGACTAAGTGATGGAAGAGTTTAAAGCAACAATATGAGACTTATTTTAGGGAAGATTTTGGTTGAAAATAAATTAAAAATATATATAGATAAGGATTGTGCAAGTTTGAGAATAACCTATTCTGGCAAATCGGTAAGTGATAGTAGGCATATGGACGGGCAATTAAGCTCCAAATTATTTAAAAAGTGTATATTACTTTCCAATAAAATAAGTTTTGTATAATTTGAAGTTATTCATAAAAAGTTATAAGCGATCAAATACAGATAGGTTAGATCATTTTATTTTCATTTAGTAAAATTTAAGGGATCAATTTCAATAAAAGTTTGGATAGATATTATACTAGCGCTAAGTACTTCATTGCTTTCCCTTAGTAAAATAGGATATAAACTTAGTTTTCTCATGAAAATTTTTCTTCCCTTTTGTGAATAAGAAAGAAGAAGAAACAAGGGAGGGGAGTGAAATCAAAGATCCAAGCATTTTAGTGTCCCAAAAAAATTAAGTGGGGGTAGGGGGTGCATTCAAAAATATTCATATAAGGTCTACGAATCGAGATGAAGTCTCATCACAAAAAGAATCTTGAATCCCCTTCTTATAAATGTCAATTTTAACGAGAATTATTTTGAAAGTGAACTAACAAATCTGAAAAATCTAAAAGCTACTCGTGCATTGATCTTATATAATCTTCAAACAAAAATAGCAAATTATATATTTTGAAGATCATCTCATGTAAATTTTGATAAGAAGCTCAACTTGTAAAGGTCAAGCTCAAATTGTAAATCATGCATTTCACATGTATTTAGAAAATTAAAATTCTAAATTTTCTTCTAAGCAAATTGTTTCTCATTGAATTATTATAAGATTTATCACATCCAATTTTCTTCAAATCATATTGATAATTATATCTCCACCTTTGATCATTATAAAAAGAAAATATGATAGTATATTTTTTTTCTGTTTACATCTATGCTAAAATTACACCCAAAAGTACAAGGAGATCATGTCATTAAAGATAAAAAAAATCAAATCTTTAAGTATCAAAAGACATGATTTAAATTAATAAATTTGTCCCTACTTTTTGTTTATGAATTTTAATATAATTAATCAAGAAATCTTATGTATTTAAAATTCCTAGTAAAATAGAAATACAATAATGCAAATATCATGTATTTAAAATTCTTAATTTTCTTTTAAGAAAATTGCTCCTCATCCAATGTTAGAATATTTTTTTATATCCAAATTTACTTCTAAACAAATTAATAAATTTTCTCCCCCTTTTTTATTATAAAAAAAGATTATGATAATATGTTTTCTTTTATGACCATTAGCATAAAGGGATCATGTCACTAGAGATGAAACATCAAATCATAAGTACTAAAGGATATGATTTCTTTTAATAAATCTCTTTCCCTTTTTCTTTGTAAATAATGAAAATAAGTATTAGAGGATTAAATAATCTTGATTCATCTAAGATAAATCTTAAGACACCTAATTCATTTAGATACATCTTTTTAATAAACTAGAAGAATGATATTAATAAAAAAAACCTCAACTATAATTGTTAAGATCATAATCTTCTTTAAAAAAGGAAATCATAGAGATTAAACATGATTTCCATAAAGGATAAATCAAGTTAAGAAATCAAGAGAATATTCATGATAAAATAAATCTCATTTAATTTTTAACTTATAACAAATTTAAGAAATATTAATTTGGTGATAAGTTTTACTAAGAAGGAAGTCATAAATAATTCATGAAAGATATTAATATCAAATTATAAATACTAAATGGCATGACTTATTTTGATAAATTTCTTATTAGATGAGAATATGAGATCAAATAATAAGAAGAGTCTTCATTTATCAAGTTATATAAATTAAGATCATGAGTAAGTTGCAAAGGAGAAAAAAAAAAGATCTTGATTTTTATATAGGAAACTTCAAGTTGTCAAGAATATGGTTTATAGGAAGATTTTTAAGTTATAAATCTGAAGAGACAGATTGTGATTCATTTTTATAATTTTCTTTGAATGAACTTGATTTATATAAGGATTTCAGGTTATAATTTTTTAATATATCATGATCATGATTTAAGTTATCATATCATCACAATCAAAACATTATTTAGTGCTCCTATCCCTGTAAGGAGACAACTCTACAAGATGGGGGGTTTTGCTTTAGGTACCCATTTGAGTTTGGATCTCTTATAAAAAGGTCATTCCCACTTTCTCTAATGGCTTGAGTTTGTTTATAGTTACTTTATGAACCCAAATTAATTTATGTAGACTATACTTTCTAAATGAACATTTGTAAGTTTTATGTCATATTCTACCACAAAAATTATATCTATTTTCGGGTAAAGAGTGTAATGTGGATCTTCTAATAAATGTAGTTGGCTTTTGATAAGTATTGCTCATAATGTCAATACCTTCCTTATGAACATAACCCTTATCAACATGAATCATGTTTAGAGACTTATTATCTATCTTAAGTCTTTTTAAAGTTTGTTGTTGTATATTATTTTCTTGTTTAATTACCTCTAGTGGCCCACACTTAGAACAAGAAAGACATTATGTTGATGCATCATTTAAAGTGTCATGTTTAGTGCATGAATTGTGTGATGGTGTTACTTCATGTATTTATTCAAGTTTAATAACTAGTGATGCATGCTCTTTCTTAAGTAGCTTATAGGATTTGCTAATCTTTCTAAAATCATCATAAAGCTCATGAAAAGTACTTAATAACTCATTAAAAGTGAAAGAAATTTCAGGTGGGTTATTTACCAAATCGTGGTTGGCCACGAGCATGAGATTTTCCACTTCTTCTTGATTGTGCTCTTCATCTACAGAATGCCTCGGCTTATTGTGTTTATAGTAAGAGGTTTTATCCATTTTAAGTTCATTTTTATAGTTTTTGTTCATTAATTTATCTGATTCATTTGTCAAATATTCAAAGTTCTCATCACTCGAGATTTCACTTAAGGAGTAATATGCTCTTTTCTATGCCAAATCCTTTTTGTTCTTTGGAAGGGGTTCTTCAAGTTCGTTATGAGCTTTACAGCTCGGTTCATAAGTCATAAGTGATCCAATAAGTTCTTCAAGAGGAAGGTGTCGAATCTCGAATTTTGATAATGAGATCAATTGATGAGTGTTTATTTGACATGTATGTTAGAGGAAGATTTACAGGTCTAACTATGATAAGAGTAATAAAGTTATAATTAGATGATAGGCCAAGATCAAGCTTGGGCATCGGACCGGGTTTGGACAATATAGTGGGATCTCATTGAAGTTCACTAGGAGATTCACCGAAAGGATCGGGAAGCTTATTGGGAATACGCGGGAGATCACTGGAAGAAGACCGGAAGACTAGCCATAAGAATACTAGAGGCTACTGGATTTATAGGAGTTAGGTCTTGATTATCTTGATTGATCATTAAATATTATAATCAATGAGTCATAGTTAAGGTTTGAGTCCAGATTGAGTTGAATTTAGAAGGAATCTAAATCAACTCAATAAAGTAATCAGGTCCACTATTGGGATTTGATTAAGCCTAGGTTGAGCTCAATTGGTTGACTAGAGGGTTGGTCAACATCAGATTTAAGCTAGAATTCAAAAAATGGAGGAAACCACTTTTGTGGAAATTCTAACGGGTAAAATGTCGGTATGAGTGTCTGCTGAAAGCTTTCGGCGATTGACCCACCAGGCTTGAACCGCCTGCACTAGAATCTGGTACTTCTCGCTTGCTCTAGGGCCGTCAATCGTCTGCCACGTGTTCGGGTGAGATGCCCAAGTCGATGGGTAGACCGCCCGTACCCAGTTTTTTCAGGTATATTTGATTTTTGGCTCCAATTTCTAAAACCACTTGGGGTCTATAAATACCCCAAGTATTCTTGCATTCATAATAACTCTTTTTAGCCAATTAAACTCTGTGAAAAAGAAATTGGGTTTGATTTGTAAGAAAAAGAAAAGGGAAGGGAGAGAATTTAGAGTTAGAAATTTTCTCAAAGTCTCCTTTGTAAGCAAAGTGTAAGGGTTTGGTCTTCACCCAAAGAAGATTGATAGTGGACATTGATGTACCTCAAGGAGGACTCGGGAGTGGACATAGGCCGTTAGCGTCGAACCACTATAAAAATTGTGAGTTCATCTTTTGCTTTCTTTATTAACACTTCCCATCGTGTTTACTCTTTGAAAGCAAACATTTCACTTATGACATTTCTTATCTTTTGGATTTCCTTACTCTTTCTTAAGTAATTAATTAGTAAGTAAATAACTTAGCAATATTCTTATCATTCACTTGCTTTATATGGATCTTCCTAGTGCTTAAACCAAAATATTTTTGTTTAAAATAAAAAATTTACTAAGATACTTACTCTTTGGATTTACACCCACTTGAGTAAATGGCTTGTTTTGGCATGAATGAGGGATATTCCATTTCATATCCTCCCATGTTCAATAGGACAAATTATACATATTGGAAGACAATGGTGTATATTTTCTTATCTATTTGGACCTTAATCTATAGAGTATTGTTGAGAATGGATTTGAAAAATCTTCCAAGTTAATGAATGAACTAAATGTTTTGGAAAGGAAGAATTTTTCTTTAAATACCAAGGCTATGAATGCCTTGTTTTGTGCTCTTGATAAGAATGAGTTTAATCGTGCTTCTATTTGTGAATCGGCCTTTGATATTTGGCACACTCTAGAAATTACACATGAGGGGACTAGTAGAGTAAAAGAATCTAAGATAAATATTTTATTTCATAACTATGAGTTATTTCGAATAAAACCAAGTGAGTCCATTGGAGACATGTACACCCGTTTCACGGATGTCGCCAATGTCCTAAAAGCGCTTGGAAAATATTTTTCAAATTTTGAATTAGTTAGTAAAATTTTGAGATCTTTATCTAAAAATTGGGATCCTAAAGTAACCACTATTCAAGAGGCCAAAGACTTAAATGACTTGCCTCTTGAATAATTGATTGGCTCTCTTATGACATAAACTAAATTGTAAAGCTCATAATGAGCTTGATGAATCCCTTCCAAAGAATAGGAAGGATGTAGCACTTTGGACAACAAATGACTCCTCGAGTTAAACCTCGAGTGATGAGGACCATGATATTGCTTTATTATCAAGAAAATTTAAAAAAATTATAAAAAAGAACAAGAACTATAAAAATAAAAAATAACCGAAGAAGGACAATGTCATTTGCTATGAATGCAAAAAACTGAGAAATTTTAAAAATAAATGACCTCATTTGAAGAAGAAGCCAACACTAAAAAAGAAATCACTTTCGGCAACTTGGGATAAGGAAGACAACTCAAAATAAGAAGTGGCTAACTATACCTTAATGGTGATTTAAGATGAGGTTAGTGAGCCTTTAGATAATTTTTTAAGAATTATTAAATATGTTTCATGATTTATTCAATGAGTTTAGAAAACTTAACAAGTCTTTTAAATTACTTAAAGTTGATCATGATTGTTAGTTAAAAGATTTGATGAAATGTATGATTCATTAGTTTCATATAAATCATGTTCTAAATGTGATTTGCTAGATATTGTTAAAGAAGAGAATACTATGCTTAAAACCACACTAGAAAATTTTAAAATAGGAAACAAATCCCTAAATATGATCCTTACAAATAAGGGTTATATTAATAAAAAAAATGGCATAGGCTTTATTCGTAATGTCCAACGAAAGTCAACCATGTTTGTAAGAGGACCTACGTTAAACATGCCACCAAGAATCATGTGTAATTTTTATGGTAATTAGGATATAAGGTAAACAAATGCCTATTTAGAAAATGTAGTCCACATCAACTAGTATGAGTTCCAAAGAAAATCTTATACAATAAAAATCAATTAGAAAATAAAGAAAGAGGTCTTTATAGAGGACCTAATGTAAAATGGGTGCCTAAATCAAATATATCCTTCTTGTAGGTTTGTCTCCAAACTAAAGCTAGGAGCACCAAATGATATCTTAATAGTGGATGCTCAAGACATATTACCAGAGATCCAACTTATTTTTCTAATCTCACTAGTTTAAGTGAAGGAGTTGTTACATTCGGAGACAACAACAAGGGTAAAATCATTAGAAAATGAACAATAGGTAACACATCAAACCTCTTGATTGCAGATATGTTGTTAGTTGATGGCTTGAAACATAACTTGCTTAGCATTAGTCAATTATGTGATAAAGGATATGTGGTTAAATTTTAACCTAATGCTTGTATAATTGAATTGCCACACAAAAATCAATCCTTGATTGCCTTGAGAAACAACAATGAATACACCATAGATATTGAAAAATTTTGTGATGAAACTTGGTTTTCGGTTTTGAATGATGATGCTTGGATTTGGCAGAAAAGATTAGGTCATGCTAGCATAAAATTTTTAAACCAAATCTCTACCAAGGAACTAGTAAGCAGTTTACCTAATCTTAAGTTTATTAAAGATAAAGTATGTGACACTTGTCAATTAGGAAAACAAATAAAGAGTAGCTTTAAGTTAAAAAATCAAATTAGCACCTCTAGACCACTTCAATTAATCCATATGGATCTATTTGGACCAATTGACATTACAAGTTTAGGTAATAGCAAATATGCATTTGTCTTAGTGGATGACTTTAGTATATATACTTGGACCTAGTTCTTAATACATAAAAGTGATACATTTCAATATTTTACAAAATTTTGTAAAATTATTTAAAATAAAAAAGGATGCATGATTTCTTCAATATGAAGTGATCATGGTGGAGAATTTTAACATAATAATTTTTAAAATCTTTCTCTATATCCATAACTTCTCTACTCCACGAAATCCACAATAAAATGGAGTAGTAGAAAGAAAAAATAGAAAGAAAAAATAGGAGCTTACAAGAAATAGCTAGAATAATATTGAATGAACATACTCTTCCCAAATATTTTTGGGCCAAAGCCATTAGTACGGCATATTATATTTTAATTAGGGTTCTAGTAAGACCATTCCTCACTAAGACTCCTTGTGAATTATGGAATGGTAAAAAGTCCAATATTTTTTATTTTAAAATATTGGTTGTAAATATTTTATTTTGAATGAAAGGATGCTTTAGGTAGATTTGATGTAAAATCCAATGAAGGTATTTTTCTAGATTATTCTTCTATTTCAAAGGCTTATCGTGTTTTGAATAAAAGAACACTAGTAATAGAAGAATCCATTCATGTTGTTTTCAATGAGCTTTCTAAATTTAAGAAGATTAATTTTGATGATGAAATTGATTTTGATACTTTGAATTTAAAATATAACACTTCTAAAAGTAACTTTGATATACTACTTCTAATACCTTACCCAAGGAATGGGAGTATGTGAATGATCATCCTATGGGGCTTATAATAGGAGAAATATAAAAAGGAATTTAAACTTGGTCTTCTTTTAGAAATTTTTGTACAAATGCCACGTTTCTTTCTTAAATCATGCCAAATTATATTGATGAGGTCCTAAGAAATGATTCTTAGGTTAATGCAATACATGAAGAGCTTAATCAATTTAAGAGAAATGATGTATGGGAAATTGTTCGTAGACTATTTAGTGATTGGTACTAAATGAATATTTAGAAACAAGTAAGATGAAAATGGTATCATGATTAGAAACAAGACTAAATTAATGGCCAAAGATTTCAACCAAGAAAAAGGAATCGCTTATGATGAAACCTTTGCTCCCGTGGCTAGATTTGAAGCCATAAGGATGCTCCTTGCCTTTGCTTCCTTTAAAAATTTTAAGTTGTTTCAAATGAATGTTAAAAGTGCTTTTCTAAATAGTTTTATTTTCGAAAAAGTGTATGTTGAATAACCCCCAATTTTGAAAATAATCTTTTTCCTAATCATATTTTTAAACTTACAAAAGCTCTCTACGGATTAAAACAAGCCCATCGGGCTTGGTATGAAAGACTTAGTTCTTTTCTCATTTTAAATAAATTTTTTAAAGACAAGGATGATACCATATTATTTTTTTAATTATTTTAAAAATAATTTACTTGTTATTCAAATTTATGTTAATGATATCATTTTTATATCTATAAATGAATCTTTATATGAGTCTTTTGCTAAAGAAATGAGTCAAGAATTTGAGATGAGTCTAATGGGTGAGTTAACATTCTTCTTAGGATTATAAATAAAACAACTTGATGATGGTATTTTTATTAGTCAAAATAAGTACAAATTTAACTTGATAAAATGATTTGGGATAGAAAATGCTAAAGCATTAAACACTCCCATGAGCACATATACAAAGTTGGACTTAGATAGTGAAGAAGAAAACTTTGATAAAAAAACTTATAGAGGTATGATAGTAAGTTTATTATACTTAACTGCTACAAGACCATATATCATATTTAGTATTGGATTATGTGCAAGGTATCAATCTAACCCAAAACTCTCTCATTTGAAAATAATTAAATAAATTTTTAAATACTTGAAAGGAACATCTAAACTAGGATTATGGTATTATAATTTAAAGAACTTTCACTTGATTGCCTATTCTGATGCTGATTTTGATGGATGTAGAATAGATAGAAAAAGTACTACTAGAATATATCAATTTTTGGGGCATGCAATTGTTTCTTGGACTTCTAAGAAATAAAATTTAGTAGCTTTATCTACTGCATAAGCAGCTAGTACATGTTATGCCCAAGTCATTTGGATGAAAAACACCATAGAAGATTATGGAATAAAGTTGAAAAATATTTCTATAAAGTGTGATAATATAAGTGTTATATCTCTAATCAAAAATCCTATTCATCATTCAAGAACCAAACACATTGATATTAGACATCATTTTATAAGGGATCATGTAAATTATCAAGATATCTCTTTGGAATTTATTAACACTAATTATCAATTTACGGATATTTTTACAAAACCCTTAAACGAAGAACATTTTGATTTTCTTAGAAGAGAACTTGGAATGTTAAATCATAAAAATATATGAATTACTTAATTTCATGAGAATGAGCTATTTTTGTGATAATATTTTATTATTCTCATGAGATGTTTATCTTATTATTCACAAAAAGGAGAAAAAAGTTGCATGATGATGATTTTGTTATTTTACAGATTTATTTACTATATTTGCTTGAAATTACATGAAATAATTTTTAAATACATGAGTAGCTCTTAAACCTTTAAATCTCCTTGAATATTTTAGATTTTAGAACTTATTTTTGAAATTTTACCTCTACAAAATTGAAAGTTCTTCTTAATGATGTTTTATAACTCCTCCCTTATTTTATTTCCTTCTTTTTCACAAGAGGAAGAAAGTTCTTTATGAATTATATCGTATTTTAAAAAGGGGGAGCAAAAATTTATTTTAGCCCCACATTTCACCTTTTTGTTGATGACAAAAGGGGAGAAATGGATGTTGATGACTTATGTAATCAAATGGATATTGATGACTTGATGAAAAATTTTTAAATGTTTGAAATTCATGAAAATCCTTGATGCATTAATGACTTGATACTTTAAAAGTAAATTATTGTTGATATATACATGTCTTATTACAATCCTTGAAATATGATTTGCTTAAAATATTGATCATCTTAATTCACTTAAATTCAAGAGTGATTTAAATTTAAGTTCTTTTTATCATGACATGAATTTATGGGGAGTTAGGATTAACTCCCGTCATCAGTTGATTATCATCATAAAAAATGGGGAGATTGTTGAATCTCTGATTTTGATGATGAGATCAATTGATGAGTGTTTATCTAACATATGTGTTAGAGGAAGATTTAGAAGTCTAACTATGACAGGAGTAATGAAGTTACAACTAGATGATAGGCCAAGATCAAGCTTGGGCATCGGGCTATGTTTGGACAATGCAGTGGGATCTCGCGAAGTTCGCTAGGAGATTCACCGAAAGGATCGGGAAGCTCGCTGAGAACATGTCAAGATATCATCGGAAGAAGATCCGAAGACTCATCGCAAGAATACCAGAGGCTGTCGGATTGGCGAGAGTTGGGTCTTGATTATCTTGATTAGTCATTAAGTGTTGTAATTATTAGGTCATAGTTAGGGTTTAAGTCCAAATTGAGTTAGATTTTAAAGGAATCCAAATCAACTCAATAAGGTAATCGGGTCCACTATTGGAGTTTGATTGAGCTCAATTAGTTGACCAGAGGGTTGGTCAACATTAGGTTCAAGTTGAAATTCAAAAAATGGAGGGAACCACTTTTACAAAAATTTCAGTGAGTAAACCGTTAGTGAGCGACAGGTGTACTACCGCCGCCCAGGATTTTGGGCGACTGACTCACCCAGGCTGGGTGGTTAAACCGCTCATACCTAGGAATCTAGATACTTTTGGCAGTTGACCCGCCTAGGGCCAACAAGTAAACCACCCATAACCTGGTGTTCGAGCGGTTGAGCTGCCCAAGTCGATGGGTAAACCGCCCGTACCTAGTTTTTCCGGGTATATTTGATTTTTGGCTCTAATTTTTGAAGTCACTTGGGATTTATAAATATCTCAAGTATTATTGCATTCATAATAACTCTTTTTAGGCAATTAAACTCCATGAAAAAGAAATTAGGTGTGATTTGTAAGAAAAGAAAAGGAAAGAGAGAGAGCTTAAAGTTAGACATTTTTTCAAAGTCTCCTTTATAAGTAAAGTATAAAGGTTTTGTCTTCATCCAAAGAAGATCGGTAGTGGATGTTGATGTGCCTCAAGAACGAGGACCTGGGAGTGGATGTAGGCCGTTGGTATCGAACCACTATAAAAATTGTGAGTTCATCTTTTGCTTTCCTTATTAACGCTTATGATCTTGTTTACTCTTTGAACGTAAACATTTCACTTACGATGCTTCTTATCTTTCGGATTTTCTTATCTTTCTTAAATAATTAGTAAGCAAGTAACTTAGTAATATTATTATCATTCACTTACTTTATTTGAACAACAAGCTTTGGATCTTCCTATCGTGCTTAAACTAAAATGTTTTTGTTTAAATTAAAAATTTACACTTGCAATAACTGACCCCCCCTCCCCCCACCACCCTAGTGGAATTGATCTTAATATTTTACTAACAAGTTCAAAATTAAAAAAAATATTTACCAAGAGCTTTTAGGTCATTGATGACATCCGTGAACCGGGTGTACATGTCTTCAATGGTCTCACTTAGTTTTATTCTAAATAATTCATAACTATGAACTAAAATATTAATTTTAGACTCTTTAATTATACTAGTGACTTCGTGTGTGATTTCAAGTGTATGCTAAATATAATAAGTAGTTTCACAAATAGAAACATGATTAAATTCATTCTTATTAAGTGAATAAAATAAAGCATTTATTGCTTTTACATTTAACGTAAAAGCTTTCTTTTCCAAATCATTCTATTTGTTCATTGATTTGAAAAACTTTTCAAAACCATTTTCAACAATATGCTATAAATAAAAATCCACAAAAATAAGAAAAATATGTATTATTTTTTTCAAATATGTGTAATCTAACTCATTGAATATGGGAGAACGTGCAATAGAATATCCATCGTTTATGCCAAATGAAGCCATTTACTCACTTGGGTGTTTAGTTTAATAAGTAGAACCTTGCTCTTATACTAATTATTAGGATCAATTGGCACTGAGAGGGGTGGGGTGTGAATTAGTGCAAGTACTAAAATTCTATTTAAAGAAAACTTTTGCTCAAAGTAAAATTGAGATCGGAAGCGTTTCTTTAAATTTGAATACATGAGCGACTCAACCTTAAGATCGAAAGATTTCGATTTAGCTAGTGAATGCTGAAATTAAATAAATAGTACAATTTATAGTGGTTCAGCTACAACTTGGCCTTCGTCCAATTCCAAGTCCCTTTTGTCGAGGCCCACCGGTGTCCACTATCGATCTTCTTCAGGTGAAAACCATGTTGGGAAACCTTAATAGGAGCATCACATGTGCAGCGAAAATCAAAACAAAAAATTGATTTTTCATGTAGATCAAATCGTCGTACAAAAGATTGGAGTCACAAGAAAGCCATAAAAATCATAAAAATTGCATCATGTAAGAGATTATTTTTACCTAGGGAGATCATATATCCCTGTATTCCAAATCCATATAGAAAGGATGAATGAAGTCAAGCGTCTTCCTTTATAGCGGTATCTACATGATGGATCTTTACAGCGAATCTCCTCCAATCTGATCTTGCAACTCTTGTAGATAAAGAGAGGAGAACAGGAATGGGAGGCCAAGGCTGCAGCCCGTCAACCATAAGTCTACCCTCCTATTTATAGAGTGCCACCAAAACCCTAGGGGTCCTACCTTAGTGAGTATTGGATCTCCATCCAATAACTTACTAACCTTGTATTATTGGATTTTTATCCAATAATCTCCTTAAGCTTCCAATTGGACCTTAAGCAAGGAGCTCATTAGCATAGGATCTCATCTAATGAGAATAGGGGTTAATTGGATCTTCATCCAATCCTCTATTCGTTGAAGCGTCCACCATATGTGTGTGACCCTCTAGGCCCGATACCGAGTTGGCTGTGAGTCACTTCCATCAGAACTCCTTCTAATATAATGAATTATTATCTCCATAATAATTCACTCAACTCATCGGTTATAGATGTACTAGGCCGCTATGCCATATTCCTTAGACAGTACAAGGGGATCAAATCCATCGGACCTGTTTGTCCATAGTTACCGTGTATCTATAGTCCCTCATCCAACTAATATCCTAGAGACCGTATATTGGATATGGTACTGTCAAGTCATATACGGAATCAGTTTGTCTTGCTCTAATCAGATTCCATCGGAGAACTCTTTCTCTCTCAATCCGAATGACCATGGCTAGGGAATTGTTTGAGCAAGCACATTCGGGATATTCCTCTCATAATACCGAGAGTGGATGATCATTTATTGGCACTTAATTGCCTTCGTAAGGTTGGCCAATCTCTCTCGAGTAACCTATGATTGGGATTATTTAGGATCTGCCTTTAAAGGTGAATCGATCTCATTATCGTGATCTTGTGATGATTTGATTCTCGTTGCATAGAACCAAGGACATCACAATATATTTATGTAACATATAATATAATGTGAGAATATGCCAGTAATAATTTTAAGCAAAAAGATCACACAACGTGTCACACGTGTCATCACTCACGTGATTGGCTTGCAGGGCACTTGTAACCAGCAGACCAAATCCTTATACTTCCCACTCTCCTTTTTATAGGCTCAAGAGAGGAACCTTACAAACTTTTACTCTTACAAACCACAATAGAGACATTACAAAGATTACAACTCTTTTTTCTCACTCTCTTGCCCCCTTTCCTTTTCTTACATAATTTTAGCACACTATTTTTCACAAAATTTCTAGTCCTATTGTGCTAAATGTAAGAAATCTTAGGGTATTTATAGACCTCAATTGACTTTAAAAATTATAGCTAAATATTTAAGTATATCTAAAAATTTGGGTACGAGCGATACAACCACTTGTGCCGATGGTACTACGACCAAAAGCTCCCTAGGAACTAGGATAACGATGGCACAACTGTCAACCTATGTGTTACAATTATCGTTTGGGCTATACAATCATCGTCCACTGATGGTACAACCATTAGGAATCCCGAAAATGTGTTTCCTCCACTTTTCTAATCCCAACTTGTACTTTCAGTTGACCCCTTTCCAAGTCAACCAATTGAACTTAACCTAAGCTCAATCTAAACCTAAGTGTCGACTCAGTTTGCTTGAGTTAATTTGTAATCCTTCCAAATCTAACTCAAGTAGGACTCAAGCATAATCGATGCTAACTATGACTAATTAATTATAATCATTATGACCATCAAGTCCAACAAGACCCTCCTAACTCCCGGTAAATTTTTTGGCAACCTCCGATGATCTTTCGGTGAGTCTCTTGGTCTTTTTCTGGTGAACTCTCAACGCCTTCCCGATAAGCTCCTGATCACCTTCAGTGAGCTCCCAATGAACTCCTGATAAGCTTCTGATACTTTCAACAAGCTTCCGATGAGTTCCCACTACATCATCCGAACCCCGACCTAATTCCTGGACTTAACTCTGGCCCAATATCTAATTGTAATTTTTTTTATCTGTCGTAGTTAATCATCTATCAATCATCTCTAACATACATGTTAGATCAACAAATCATCAATTGATTTTATTATTAAAATTAGAGATTCAACAAGGTTATTCAAGTGGGATATTAAGATAACCGAACAGATCGGTGTATTATATACTTGTCCATATGATGGAGGCGGCCAGTCTCATAGCCACTCGTGTGGAACACTAAAGGTATAATATAGGTACTCATTGAAAAATGAGTTTATTGATTGATCCACTTATAGAATGCTAGATGTTTAATAATACCTAACATCAGACAGTGATTCCGTAGTCCTAATTATGTGTCTAGTCCTAGACTTGAGCACTAAGGATGTCTTGTTTGAGTACTCCTTTATTTAACACTATACTTGTAGGTCTGGAAGTTTCAGACTTGGTATAACCGATTATCAAAAATAGTAGCTAACTTTATGAAGACAATTGAGTATCAATAGAGGATTGTTCACTCTCGGTGTCATGAGAGGAATATCCTATGTGCTCGCTCAGGCAAATCCCTAGCAGGGTCATTAGGATTGAGAGGAGTTTTCTGGGAGAATCCAATTAGAGCGAAACTCAAATGGATTCTGTGCGAGGCCTGGCAGCACCATGTCTGATATATAGTCTCTAGGATAATAAATGGATAAAGGACAATAAATATATGGTAGTTGAGGTCAGGTAAGTCTAATGGATTAGATCCCATATACCATCTGGGCACTATGGCATAGTGGCCTAGTACGCCCATAGTCGATGAGTTGAGTGAATTGTTATAGAATAACAATTCACTAAGTCAAAAGAAGTTCTAAGTCAGAAGGAGTTTTGATGAGTGCAACTCACGGCCAGCTCGATATTGGGCCTAGAGGGTCTCATATATATAATGGATATTACGACGAGTAGAGGATTAAATATGAGTTATCTAATAAACCCCTATTTCATTGGATGAGACCTAGCATTAATACGTTCATTGCATGAGGCCCAATTAGAGATAAATTAAGATTATTGGATAAAGATTCAATAATCCAAGAGGTGAGGGTAATTAGATGGACATCCAATACCCACTGAGGCTATGATCCATTAGGGTTTAAAGAGATTCTCTATAAATAAGTAGCAGGGGCAGCCAAGAAAGGTGATAGGCTAAATCTTTGGCTCCCCCCTCCTTTTCTCCTCAGTCTCCTACCTCCTTGGGTGATAGATCTTAAAGAGGGAGATCCACTAGTGATTTGAGGAGCATCATCGCCGCATCCACCATGTGGATACTACTAGAGAGGAGAACATCTGATCTCCTTCATCCTCTCCTTTGGATATGGTTTTTTAGGGATATATGATCTTCCTAGGTAAAACATATAACACATGTTACATAGTTTTTTGATTTTATAGTTTTTCACTCACCAATCATCACACAATGACATGATAAACATAGGAGACCTTTTTTGTTTTATTTTTCTACTGCACATGTGATGCTTCTGGTAAGGTTTCCCAACATGCACTTCCTACACGAATACTTAAAAAGTTCATGAAAAGGAATAAAACTTATAAGAATAAAAGTGAACCTAGAAAGGATAAATAATATTTTATAAATGTGAAAAGCTAGGGCACTTTAAAAGTGAGTGTCCACAATTGAAAAAAAAAAATACCAACCTAAAAGAAGAAGAAAACACTCATGACAACTTAGGATGAATCATGTGCATTAGAATATGAAAAGTAAATCAATAAATATGAAGTACTGACTACGCATTGATGGCCTTCACTGATGAGGTATGTGACTCTTCCGAAACATCTTTATCTTATAATGAATTATTTGATGCATTTCATGATTTATATGATGAACTAAAAAATATTAGTAAGAAAATAATTCGTGAAAAGGGATCATGCATTACTTACTAGTAAATTTGATACATCAAAAATTATGCATGAAACATCAACATCTTGTACTCCTTACTCTAAATATGAAGAGTTAGACTAACTCAAAAAGAAAAATATGTTATTACAATAAAAATTTAAAAGTTTAAAATTAAAAATATAAATCATAAAATATGATTCATACTAACCAAGGTTGTGGATATATAAAAGAAGGAATCAGCTTTTATTGAATCTTAAATTTTGATGATGAAATCAATTGATGAAGTTATGATCTAATGAGTGTTTGAGTGACGCAGGACTAACTTCGATCATAGAAAGGGAAATCGATTAAAGTAGGAAGAATCAGATGTTGGGCCAGAAAGACATATGTTAGAAGATTGGACGTTAGGGTGGAGAACTGATTGACATGCCAAAAGGACTTTGTCTTGTGAGTTTAGAAATCAGGCTAAAAGGTTAGAGCATTGCACCAAGAAGATCATATGTTGTAGAGGTCAACATGCCGATGGATCAGGCAATATGCCGAATAAGAGAATAATGTGCTGAAGGGTCGAACGAAGCATCAGATACACCAATAACATGATGGACAACATAGGATTCATGTTTTACAATTTGTTGTGTCTTGATTGAAGTAGTTTAGGTTGTAATTGAGTTGGTTTTGGGTGAAACCTTATCAACTCAATTAGGGGCCCATTAAGCTTGATTTAGGGTTGATTTGGGCCCATTAGTAGGCCTATTTAGTGACCCAAAGATGGGTCAGGCGATGCCACCGCTAGACCAAGCAGTGGAATCACTTATGACATGACAGCACAACCTTCTAGGTTGTCAAGAAGTGGTACTGCCCAAACTAGGCGATGGTACCACCCAAACATAGTCTCCCAAATTGTGTCAAGCAGTAGTACTGCCCAAGCTAGTGATAGTACCACCAGCATTGATTTATGCACGTGATGGTCCTGCCTAATGCAGGCGGTGCTACTGTCTTTACCCCAAGAAATCAAAATTTTAAATTTTGGCTCTAAATTTTGAAGCTATTTGAGGCCTATAAATACTCTCTCATTCTTGCTTAATATAGTAAGAAAATAGAACAAAAACTTATATTTTGTAGTGAGAAAACCCTATTAGAAAGTTGAGTTCCCTCCTCTAGAAGCTTAGAGGTTATTCTAAGGGAGAGCGTAAGGGAATACTTGTAAAAGAGGGTTGTAAAGGTTCTCTTATGAGATCATGAAAAGGAGAAATGGTTATAAAGGGGGTAGTTGATCTTTGCCTATTGAAAGAAGATCGGTAGTGGAAGTCGGTGGCCTTAAGTGAAGAGGAATCAAGAGTGGACGTAGGTCGCATGGATTAAACCACTATAATTCTAGTGTCCTCTTTTCCCTTGTACTTTTCATTCTCAGTATTCACTGATTTACTTGCTTACTACTTATTCAAATATTTTTAATTAAAACACATTTCTGATATTCTCCTTTTATAGGTTCAGGAGATAACCTTTACAATTCTCTTAGCTCTTCCTTAAACAAAAACTACATAAAAAGAAATGAGGGGAAGCTCTCAAAGAATACAACGGTGTTTTCATAAGTGTTCCCACTTGGAGACTATGTTCAAGCGATAGTACCGTCAACCTGGGCTATACCACTACCTGACAGTCTGGGAGATTGTGTCTGGGCGGTACCATCACCTAGTTTAGGTAATACCACCACCTAACATAATTTCGAAGATTATATTTTCTCAGAGACTGTCTTCAAAGACTATGTCTTACTTGACCTTGGGTCACTGAAATGAGCTTTTTAATAGGCCTAAATCAGCCCTAATTAAGACTTAATGATCTTTTAATTGAGTTAGTTATGTTACATTCAAAGTCTAGAACTCTAAAACTATGATCTAGACAAATTATTATGAAGTGTTAATCATGTTATCTGTCATATCATTTGTTCATCCGAACATTCGGTGAATCATGCTCTCATTCAATGTATTGCTCAATCCATTAGCATGTTGACTCCCACAATATTCAAGCTTGACGCAATGTCTGATTTCTGGCCCGATACCCATTATTTGACACTAGCCCAACGTTTGATTTTTCTACTTCAATCACTTTGCCTTTTCATGATCAAGGATAGTTCTACATCACTTTCTTGAATACAGATTAGATTGTAACTTTATCAATTGATTTCATCATCAAAATTTAAGATTCAACAATCTCCCCCTTTTTGATGATGATAACCAATTGATGATGGAGTTTAACTAAACTCTCCTTATCTATACACCATATTATAATAAAGAAAAGTTGAATTCAAAAAGAGTGATAAACTCTGAATTCAAGTTGAAACAATCTGAATCAAAGTTGAAATATCAGTGCATGCATCATAAAATCAAACGTATTTCATGCATAATTTTAAATAATCGAATTATATCAAATCATGCATGATTCAACTTTCAAAGTATCATCATAACTTCTCTCCCATAAAGTACATCATACATGCATGATTAAATCATCATAACTATTAGTTACAGGTGCTCTACAAGCTAATCATGTAAGTGATGGCACTTGTGATACGCTATGCGATCTTTTTGCTTATGATTATTATTGGTATATTCTCATATTATATTATCTGTTGTATATATATTGTGATATCCTTGGTTCTGTGCAATAGGAGTTGGATCGTAATGAGATCATAATAATGAGAATGATTCACCTTTAAACATAGATCCTAAATAATCCTAGTCATAGATTGCTCAAGAGGGATATTGAGATAACCGGATAGACCAATGTACTATATACCCGTCCATATGATGGAGGCGACTGGTCTCATAGTCACTTGTGTGGAGACACTACGGATATAGTACAGGTACTCATTGGAGAATAAATTCACTGATTGATCCACTTATAGAATGTTATATGGTTAAAGATACCTAATGTCAGACAGTAATTCCATAGTCCCAGTTGTGTATCTAGTCCTTTGACTTGAGACACCAAGGATGTCTTATATTAGTACTCCTTTCTTTGACGCTAGACTTATAAGTTTGGAAACCTCCATATCTGATACAATTGGTTATCGGGATTGGTAGCCAACCTTACAAAGGTAATTGAGTGTCAATAGAGGATTATCCACTCTCGATATCATGAGAGGAATATCATATATGTGCTTGCTCAAACAAATCCTTGGCCAGAGTCATTCGGATTGAAATAGAAAGAGTTCTCCAGTATAATCTGATTAGAGCAAGACAAACTGATTCCTATATGACCTGACAGTACCGTGTCCAATATACGGTCTCTGGGATATTAGTTAGATGAGAGATTATAATTATGGATAAACAGGTCCGATGGATTTGATCCCTCCTGTACCATCTGGAGACTATGACATAGTAGCCTAGTATGTCCATAGTCGATAAGTCAAGCGAATTATTATGGGGATAGTAATTTACTATATCAGAAGGAGTTCTGATGGGAGCGACTCACGTCCAGCTCGGTATCAGGCCTAGAGGGTCATACACATATGGTGGATGCTTCGATGAATAGAGGATTGGATAGAGATCCAATTAGCCCCTATTCTCATTAGATGAGAGAGACCCTATATTGATGGGCTCCTTGCTTAAGGCCCAATTAGAAGCCTAAGAAGATTATTAGATAGAGATCCAATAATGTAAGGTTAGATGGTTATTAGATAGAGATTCAATACCCACTAAGGCAGGAGACCTAGGATTTTTTGTGATTCTCTATAAATAAGAGGGGAGACTCATGGTTGATAGGATGTAGCTTTGGCCTCCCCCTCCTATTCTCCTCCCTCCCTGTGCACAAGAGTTGTGAGATCAAATTGGAGGAATTTTGATGTAGAGATCCATCGTGTGGATACCGCTAGAGAGGAGGACACTTGACCTCCTTCATCCTTTCCATCCGGATCAGGAATATAGGGATATATGATCTCCCTAGGTAAATTCAATCTTTCACGTATCGTGATTTTTTTTATTTTTGTATTTTTCTTGTGATCCCAATCTTTTGCATGATGATTTGATCTATGTGGAAAATTGATTTTTTATTTTGATTTTTGTTGCGCATGTGATGTTCACGCTAAGGTTTCCAAACAATAACTTCTCCCTATTTGTCGTCAACAAAAAAGAGAAAAGTGTAACATATAAGTTTTGTCTTCTCTTTTGGGATGTGCAAGTTTGTAAGTTTTTCGCCCCCTTTATAATTGTTAAAGAGATAGAGAATGGAAGGAATCAATGATGTAAAATTTGTCATCACATAAAAAATATGAATCATTTCGATAAATTTCTCTTTTTGTAATTATCAGGAAGAGAAATCATAATAAATGATCTTGATTCAAAAGAAAAAACTTAAGTCATGAAAACCGAGAAACCAAGATAATTATCAAAACATATATGTAAAGAGTTAATGCATTTGGTAGATCCAACATGCCTATCTCTCTCCTAATAAAATCAAATTATTCTTTATTTAATGGTTTATAAAGATATCAGCTAATTGATGTTTTGTATCAGTAACTTTAAAGATATATCATGGTTATTGATGTAATCTCTAATAAAATAATATCTAATATCAATATGCTTGGTTCATGAATGTTGAATAGGATTTTTTGATAAGCATATTGTGCTTGTGTTGTCACACTTTATACAGATGTCTTTAAAACAAAGTTCATAATCTTGTAAAGTATTTTTTATCTATATTATTTGTGCACAACATGCACCTGCTGCAATATATTAAGCTTAAGTTATAGATAATATGATAATATTTTGCTTCTTGGAAGACCAAGAGACTAGTATATGACCTAGAAATTGACAGGTTCCAAAGGTACTTTTTCTATCAATCCTACATCCTCCAAAGTCAACATCAGCATAAGCAATTAAATGAAAATTTTTAGATTTTCGATACCATAATCCTAGATTTGGAATTCTTTTTAAGTATCTAAATATTCTTTTAACTGTTTTAGAATGAGATTGTTTAGGATGGACTAAAATCTTACACATAGGACAATACTAAACATAATATCTGATCTAGTTGCAGTTAGATATAGCAAACTACCTATCGTTCCTCTATAAGTTTTTTGATCAAAGCCTTCACCTTTATTATCTAAATCCAATTTTGTAGAGGTGCTCATAGGTGTATTTATAGCTTTAGCACTATCAATATTAAATAATTTTAATAAATCAAAAGTATACTTAGTTTGTCCTCTTAAAATACCATCATTCAATTACTTGATTTGTAATCATAAGAAAAAGGTTAATACGTACATTAAGCTTATTTCAAATTCTCGGCTTATACTTTTAGTGTAATGATTCATTAGTAGAACCAAAAATAATGTCATCAACATAATTTGAATAATAATAAAATTATTTTTAAAATACTTAATAAATAATATGGTATCAACATTGCCTTTCAAAAAATTATTTTGAATAAGAAAAGAGCTAAGCCTCTCATACCAAGCCCGTACGGGCTTGCTTCAATCCATAAAGAGTCTTAGATAATGTGAAAACATGATATGGAAAAAGATCATTTTCAAATCCGAATGGTTGTTCAACATAAACCTTTTTCGAAATCAACCTATTAAGAAAAGTACTTTTGATATTCATTTAAAATAATTTATAATTTTTAAAAGAGGCATAGGCAAGGAGCATCCTTATGGCTTTAATTCTAGCCATAGTAGCAAAGGTTTCTTCATAATCAATATATTCTTCTTGGTTGAAACCTTTAGCCACTAATGTAGTCTTATTCCGAATAATAATACCAAGTTTATCTTGCTTGTTTCTAAAAACCTATTTAGTACTAATCACTAAATGGTCATTAGGTCTAAGAACAAACTTCCACACCTCATTTCTCTCAAATTAATTTATCTCCTCTTGCATTGCAATAACCCATGAATAATCTTTTAGGGCTTCATCAATGCATTTTGGTTCACTTTGAAATAAAATACAGTATTAGTACAAAAAAATTTAAATGACGAATGAGTTTGGACACCTTTTGATGTATATTATATTATTAGCTCCTTCGGATGGGCATTTACATATTTTCATTCCTTGGACAGGGATTCCTTTGAAGTAGATGCTTCCAAGTTGTTTTGGTGAGGAGACTTATCATTCAAATTTAAAGTACCAAAATCAAAATCATCATCAAAATCAATTTTCTTCAATTCAAGAACCTCATTAGAAACAATATGGATGGATTCCTTAATTACTATAGTTCTTTTATTAAAGGCATGATAAGGTTTTAAAATTAAGAAATAACCAAGAAATATACCTTCATCGGATTTTGCATCAAACTTTCCTATGTTATATTTTTCATTCAAAATAAAACATTTACAACCAAACACTTTAAAATATAAAATATTATATTTTTTATTATTCCATAATTCATAATGAGTTTTGGAAAGTAATGTTCTTATGAGAACCCTATTCATGATATAGTATGTCACGTTAATGACTTTGGCCCAAAAATATTTAGGTAGGTCTTTAACATGATTCTTACCATCTCTTGTAAGTTCTTATTTTTTTCTTTCAACTACTCCATTTTATTGTGGGTTTCTCAATTTTGAAACTCACCACCATGATCACTATAAATAAATGAAATCATAAAACCCTTTTTGTTTTAAACAAGTTTATAAAATTTTGAAAAATATTTAAAGCAATCACTTTTGTGTGACAAACATATGCAATTGTATCTACTATAATCATCTACAATAACAAATGTGTATTTGATACCTCCTAGACTTGTTATACCAATTGGTCTAAATAAATCCATATGGATCAATTGTAGTGGTCTAGAGGTGCTTATTTGATTCTTTGATTTGAAACTACTTTTTATTTGTTTTAGTTGGCTTGCATCACAAACTTTATCTTTTACAAACTTGATGCTAGGCATTCCTCTTACTAGATTTTTAGTTGAGATTTGGTTTAATAGTTTCATGCTAGCATGTATTAGTCTCCTATGCTAAATCCATGCATCATCATTGAAGGCTAAAAACATAATTCATCACAAAACTTATCAATGTCAATAAGATACATATTATTACTTATTAAGGCAATCATAGATTTATTTTTGTGTAGTATTTCAATTATACAAACATTATATTCAAATTCGATAATGTATCCTTTATCGCACAATTGGCTAATACTTAATAGATTATGTTTCAAACAATCAACTAATAACACATCTTCAATCAAGAGGTTTGATTTATTACCTATGGTTCCTTTCCCGATGATTTTCCTTTGTTGTTGTCTCCGAAGGTAACAAATCCTTCATTTGAGCTAGTGAGCTTAGAGAAATGAGTTGGATCTCTGATCATATGTTTTGAGCATCCAATATCAAGGTATCATTTTGTGCTTCTAACCTTTGTTTAGAGACATACCAACAAGAAAGGGGATTTTAGTTTAGGTACACATTTGACTTTACGTTCCTCGTGAAAAGCTCTACCTAATTTTACTAATGGTATCGAGTTGTTTATAGTTTCTTTAGGAATTCAAACTAATTTGTGTGGACTATGCCTTTTAAATAAACATTTATAAGCATAATATCCAAATTTACCACAAAAGTTACATTTATTACAAAACGAACCATATAATGTTAGTCCTTAAATGAAGATGGTTGGCTTTTTTTAAGTGTTACTCATAAAGCCAATTCATTCCTTTCTATAAACATGACCATTATTAGCAAGGATCATGTTTAAAGATTTATTACCAATTAATTTTTTTTCAAAGTGTCTTGTAATGAAACATTTTCTTTTCTTAAGTGTATCTAACTCTTGACACTTAGTGCAAGGAGCTAACATACATTCATTATACTTATTTTTAAAATTTTCAAATTCACTAGCAAGAGAAGCATGATCCTTTTTTAACAATTTATACTTTTTGCTAACTAATTCAAAATCATCAAACAAGTCATTAAATGTGTTAAATAATTCATCATAAGATAAAAAAGATTTGTTTGGGTTACTTACCTCATTGTCAAATGCCATTAATGTATAATTTGCAACTTCTTCATTGTTGGTTGGCTCCTTGTCTTTGGATAAACTAGAATCGTCCCAAGTAGCTTTGAGCACCTTCTTCTTCTTTGGTTGCTTCTTCTTCACTCGAGGACATTTATTTTTGAAATGTCTTAGCTTCTTGCATTCATAGCATATTATTGAGTCTTTTTTATTTTACTTTTATTTTTAGCGTCTTGTTTTGTTTTGGTCATTTCTAAGAATTTCCTAAATTTTCTTGTAAGTAGTGCTAAGTCATCATCATCATCGTCACTTGATTTTTCTCCCAAGCGATCTTCCTTTGTTCTAAGTGTCATGTCCTTTCTATTCTTTGGAATGTTGCTCTCTAGTTCATCATATGTTGTACATGTCATTTTGTAGGTTATCAAAGACCTAATGAGTTTCAATGAAAAATGATTTAGGTCATTTGCTTCTTGTATTGTTGTTACTTTAGGATCCCAACTTTTTGGAAGGGATCTTAATATTTTGTTAACAAGTTCAAAGTTAGAAAATTTTTTATCAAGTATTTTTAGAACATTGACGACATCCATAAAATGGGTGTGCATATCTCTAATGGTCTCACTTGGTTTCATATGAAACAACTCATAGCTATGCACTAAAAGATTAATTTTTGACTCTAACTCGACTAGTGCCTTCGTGTGTGACTTCAAATGTGTGCCAAATCTCGTGCACAGTTTCGCATATATAAACTCGATTAAATTTGGTCTTACCAAGACCACAAAATAAAGTGTTTATCGCTTTAGCATTCAAATAGAAAGTCTTTCTTTCTAAATCATTCTATTCATTCATCGGTTTAGAATACTTTTCAAACCACTTTAAATAATATGTCCAAATCAAAATCCATAGAAATTAGAAAAATTCTTATTCGAGTTTCCTAATGCATGTAGTTCATCCCATTAAACAGAGGAGGATGATTGTCGATAAAAATTATCTCTGTTGGGTTTTAAGCCAAATAGAGAGAAACATCGCTCTGATACAAATTGTTAGGATCAAAGCGGCACTAAGAGGGGAGGGGGGGAGAAAGGGGGGGGATGGGCGGCGGCGCACTAGGCGGTGATGGTGGAAGGGAATTAGTGGTTATGAAAAATTTACGTCGATTTGAGTATACCTTCGATAAAGGTTAAATTCGAAAAGCATCTAAACTCAAAAGCGTTTGTAGGATGATAATGATTAAGTGAAGTAATATACAAAGACAAGTAAACAATAGAGAGGAGAAGAGAACGCACACCAATTTCTAGTGGTTCGGTCTCATAACCTACTACTCCTCCATTGAGGTCACCGGCTTCCATTATTGATCTTCCTTCAACGGGTAAAGATCAACTACCCTCTTACAGCTCTATTCTCATTTTATAGTTTCAGGAGATAACCTTTATAATTCTCTCCACTCTCTCTTAAACAAAAACTATACAAGAAGAAATAAGAGGGATCTCCCAAAGAATTACAACAACGTTTTCACAAGTTTTTTGCTATTAATTCTTAAATCCTTAAGTAAGAATGTGTGGGCCCAAATGACTTCAAAAGTGGAGCCAAAATTCAAATTTTTGGAGATTTTGAGGTATTGGCAACCTTTCCCCCATGGAGACTATGTTCAGTGGTAGTACCACCAGCCTGGGTGATACCATCGCTTGATATAATTTGGATGACTCTGTTTGGGCAGTACCACCACCTGACATAGTTTCGAAGATTGTGTCTTCTCAGAGATTATGTCTTCAAGGACTGTGTCTTACCTAATATTGGGTCACTAAAATGAGCTTTCTAATAAGCCTAAATCAGCTCTAATTAAGGCTTAATGGTGTCTTAATTGAGTTAGTTTTGTTACATTCAAAGTCAATTAATTAGAACTCTAAACTACTTCGATTTAGATAAATTATTACGAAGTGTTAATCATGTTGGTTGGCATATCATTTGTTCATCCAGGCAGTGATGGGGGAAGGGAATTAGTGGTTATGAAAAATTTACGTCGATTTGAGTATACCTTTGATAAAGCTTAAATTCGAAAAGCATCTAAACTTAAAAGAGTTTGTAGGATGATAATGATTAAGTAAAGTAATATACATAGGCAAGTAAACAATAGAGAGGAGAAGAGAAGGCACCCCAATTTATAGTGGTTCGATCTTATAACCTACTACTCCTCCATTGAGGTCACCAGCTTCCATTATTGATCTTCCTTCAACGGGTGAAGATCAACTACCCTCTTGCAACTCTATTTTTCTTTTATAGTTTCAGGAGATAACCTTTATAATTCTCTCCACTCTCTCTTAAACAAAAACTACACAAGAAGAAATAAAAGGGATCTCCTAAAGAATTACAACAACGTTTTCACAAGTTTTTGCTCTTAATTCTTACATCCTTAAGTAAGAATGTGTGGGCCTAAATGACTTCAAAAGTGGAGCCAAAATTTAAATTTTTAGGGCTTTTGAGGTATTGGCAACCTTTCCCCCTTGGAGACTATGTTCTAGTGGGAGTACCACCAGCCTGGGCGATACCATCGCTTGACATAATTGGATGACTCTGTTTGGGCGGTACCACCACGACATAGTTTCAAGACTGTGTCTTCTCAGAGATTATGTCTTCAAGGACTGTGCCTTACCTAATATTGGGTCATTGAAATGAGCTTTCTAATAAGCTTAAATTAGCTCTAATTAAGGCTTCATGGTGTCTTAATTGAGTTAGTTTTGTTACATTCAAAGTCAATTAATTAGAACTCTAAACTACTTCGATTTAGATGAATTATTATGAAGTGGTAATCATGTTGGCTGGCATATCATTTGTTCATCCGGGCGGTGATGGGGGAAGGGAATTAGTGGTTATGAAAAATTTACGTCGATTTGAGTATACCTTCGATAAAGCTTAAATTCGAAAAGCATCTAAACTTAAAAGCATTTGTAGGATGATAATGATTAAGTAAAGTAATATACAAAGGCAAGTAAACAATAGAGAGGAGAAGAGAAGGCACACCAATTTATAGTAGTTCGGTCTCACAACCTACTACTCCTCCATTGAGGTCACCAGCTCCCATTATTGATCTTCCTTCAACGAGTGAAGATCAACTACCCTCTTACAGCTCTATTCTCCTTTTATAGTTTTAGGAGATAACCTTTATAATTCTCTCCACTCCCTCTTAAACAAAAACTACACAAGAAGAAATAAGAGGGATCTCCCAAAAAATTATAACAACGTTTTCACAAGTTTTTGCTCTTAATTTTTACATCCTTAAGTAAGAATGTGTGGGCCAAATGACTTCAAAAGTAGAGCCAAAATTTAAATTTTTGGGGATTTTGAGGTATTGGCAACCTTTTCCCCTTGGAGACTATGTTCTAGTGGTAGTACCACCAGCCTGGGCGATACCATCACTTGAAATAATTTGGATGACTCTGTTTGGGCAGTACCACCACCTGACATAGTTTTGAAGACTGTGTCTTCTCAGATATTATGTCTTCAAGGACTATGCCTTACCTAATATTGGGTCACTGAAATGAGCTTTCTAATAAGCCTAAATCAACTCTAATCAAGGCTTAATAGTGTCTTAATCGAGTTAGTTTTGTTATATTCAAAGTCAATTAATTAGAACTCTAAACTACTTCGATTTAGATAAATTATTACAAAGTGTTAACCATGTTGGCTGGCATATCATTTGTTCATCCGAACCTTCGACATATCATGCTCTCCTTCACCATATTGCTTGATCTATCGACATGTTGACTCTCGCAACATCCAATCTTGATGCAATATTCAATTTTCGGCCCGATGTCTATTCTTTGGCTTTGGCCTATCGTCTAATTTTCCTACTTCAATCGTTTATCTTTTCATGATCAAAGATAGTCCTCCTGCATTACTTTCTTGAATACTAATTAGATCTTAACTTTATCAATTGATTTTATTATCAAAATCTGAGATTAAAACACCTTTTCAATATGGGTTTGATCGAACAAGTTTTCAAATCAATATGTTTTTACCGAAGCACTAATTAACCCCTCCACCCCCCCCCCCCTCTCTCTCTCTCTCTCTTAGTGTCGATTCGGTCCTAACAGCTTTGTGAGTAGTAACACTCGTCAAAATATAATAAAATTTGTAAAAGAACCCACATTACATATTTAAGATTTGGTCATTATGCTTATATATGCTCTTTTAAAAATTCTATCTCTCATAAATTAGTTTGGGTTCGTAAAGGAATAATAAATGATTTGATGTTAAAAGTCAAGAAAGATAGATCTAACCATGAAGACCCAATGTTAAATGGTACCTAAAGTAAACCCCTCTTTCTTGTATGTCTCCAAAATAAGAGCTAGGAGCAAAAGATGGTATCTTGATATTAGATGCTCAAGGCACATGATCGAAGATCCATACAATTATCAAAGCTCACTAGTCGGGATGGAGGATGTGTCACCTTCTAGGCTGTTAAATGGTGGTAGTATTGCCAACATTGATTTCTGTAGGTAGTGGTATCACCCAGGGTGGCGGTAGTACTGCCAACACTGATTTCTACAACCGGTAGTAGTTGAGAAAACCCTGATAGGAAGTTGAGTTCCCTCCTCTAGAAACTTAGAGATTGTTCTAAGGGAGAGCATAAGGGAATACTTATAAAAGAGGGTTGTAAAGATTCTATCCTGACCTTTAAAGGAGAAAGGATTGTAAATGAGGTATCGGTAGTGGAAGCTGGTGGATCAGTAGTGGAAGCTAGTGGCCTTGAGTGAAGAGGAATCGGGAGTGGACATAGGTCACATGGACCGAACCAATATAAATCCAATGTGCTCTTTTCCTTTATATTTTTCATTCTCATTATTCACTAATTGACTTGCTCATTACTCCTTCGAACGTGTTTAAGTAAAATACATTTTCGATACGGGTTTGATCGAACGAGTTTTTAAATCAATGTATTTTTATGAAACCACTAATTCCCCACCCTACTTTTCCCTCCCACCGCGCCCCCACCACTCATAGTATTGATTTGGTACTAACTACTAGTTATAAGTGCCCTGGAAGTCAATCATGTGAGTGATGGTACATATGATACATTACACGATCTTTTTACTTATGATTATTATTGAGACCGATTCACTTTTAAACATAGATCCTAAATAATCCCGGTCATAGGTTACTCGAAAAGGACATCGAGATAACCAAATAGACTAGTGTACTATATACCCATCCATATGATAGAGGCGATTGGTCTCAAAGCCACTTGTGTGACACTAAGGATGCAGTACAAGTGCTCATTGGAGAATGTGTTCACTAATTGATCCACTTACGGAATGTTGTATGGTAGCTGATACCTATCGTCAGACAACATTTCTATAGTCTGAATTGTATATCTAGTCCTTATACTTGAGACACCAATGATGTATTATTTGAGTATTCTTTTATTTAATGCCGACTTACATGTTTGGAAAGTTTCAAATTTGGTATAGTTGATTATCGAGATTGGTAGCCAACCTTACGAAGGTAATTGAGTATCAATAGAGGATTATCTGCTCTTGATATCATGAGAAGAATATCCAATGTGGTCTTGCTTGGATAAATCCCTGGCCAGGGTCCTTCAGATTGAGAAAAAAGGAGTTCTTTAGGAAAATCTGATTAGAGCAAGACTCGAGCGAATTTCGTACCATACCCGATATATGATTTTTAGGATATTAGATGGATTAGGGACTATAGATACATGGTAACTAAGGATAGATAGGTTCAATGAATAAGATCTCCTGTACTATTTAGGGACTATGGCATAATGGCCTAGTAAGTCCATAGTCGACGAGTCAAGTGAATTGTTATGGAATAATAATTCACTGAGTCAAAATGGGTTCTGATAGGGATGACTCACGGGTAGCTCGGTATTGGGCCTAGAGGGTCACACACATATAGTGGATATTTCAGTGAGTAGAGGATTAGATATGAGTTATCCAATTAGCCCTTATTCTTATTAAATGAGACCTAACATTGATGGATCACTACATACGACCTAATTAGAGGCTAATAGAGATTATTGGATAAAGATCCAATAATCTAATATTAGTGGCAATTGGATAGAGATCCAATACCCACTAAGGCAGGATCCATTAGGGTTTCTTGGTGGCTCTCTATAAATAGGAGGCAGGGGTGGCACATTAGTGATAGGTTGCACCTTTGGTTGCCCCCTTCTATTCTCCTCCATCATTCATCTTCTATGCAAGAATTACGAGATTTTGGCTGCGACTGGAGGAGCATCGCTGGAACAATCCATCATATGGATACCGCTTGAGAGGAGGATATTTTACTTCCTTCATCCTCTCTATTTAGATCTAGATTTTTAGGGATATATAATCTCCCTGGGTAACCAATCTCTCATGTATCACAGTTTTTGGTTTTACATATTTTTTTATCATATACCAATCTTTGCATGATGATTTGATATATATGGGGAACCTATTTTATTTTTGTTTCTTCTGCTATGTATGTGATGCTCTGATGGTTTCCAAATAGTAGTATCAGAGCCAGATTGCTCATGCAAAAGATTAGTTATTGAACTGCATGTGATAAGATTAAATCGCGTCGAACTGTTCTATACGTTCTTATAGCGATCACGGGCAAATTTCCTGTGGATAGGAGGAGCCACTTGAGGGCAGGCCACCTGCATGGATAGTTGCTCACAACGAGGCTCCCTACAGGGGCTGTCGCCTACAACAAGGGCCCCTACAAGGTCTGCTGCCGCTTGCAGGGTTGATCATATATGATCAGGTCGCCTACAGGGGCGGCCGCCAATGGTAGGGGCCGCTTGTAGAGGCAACCATCCGCGGCTAGGCTTCTTGCGAGCACAGCCCCGCAAGTAGGTCATGTACGACTAAGCTGTGGCCAGGAAGCGGCCAACGGGTGGGCCGCTTGTGGGCATATTGGTGCCCTCCTGCAAAGGGGGCCACCTACAGCCAAGGGCGCCCACGGATGTGTCACCAGTAGGCCAATTGCCCGTGAGAGGCAGCGTCATGCATAAACGCCCAATTACCTGCAGGCTCGGTGGTCGTGAGCATACACGGTGGTGCCCGCCCACCGGTAGAAGTAGCCGCGAGTGGCGTGCAGCATCGTCGATATGTAGGGGCGACAGCGGTGGCCAATTGGATGGGGGCAATAGGGCTAGGGCTTCCCTTTTGGCAAAAAAATAATATGCCTCTCAGAATTTGAGAAATTTCATGATTTTTTTTACTATCCAAAATTTCAAAAATGCCCTTAATAATTTTAGAAATTCCTAACATATTCTGATTTTCTGAAAAAATATTTAATTAAATAGTTTAATTAATTATTAATTATGTAGTAGTCCTACATAATAATGTGTACATATGATGTATGATGTGGACAGATGATCATGAGTCATGTGTTATGATGTGTGTAAATATGCTAATAATTATTATTATAGGGTATGTGAGCCTCCATTTTTCTCATTTATTATCGGGCCTACATGCCTATGATTATGCTATAATACACGAAATGGTACGACGGGAGCATGAATGAGTCAATGGGACCCACGATGCCATAGCAAGCGATTACGACGCTTAGTGATGTGTTAAGGATCCGACGGAGCCGATGATGACGAGAAAGATGATCACAAGGCATAGAGATGTATTGATACACACATAGATCATATTATAAGTGATTAGATCTATTAGCTCGCTCTTAATCACATTAGGTGATGGTTCATGATCATCCAATGTGGCAAGCATATGTGATATGTGATTATACACCTACTATATATATATATATATATATATACATACGATGTAGATATATATTAAATATATATATGTGTGACACGACATATTAAGAAATCGACACAAAACAGACAAAACCCCCTACTATGATAATATTAAATCAATGAACGTGAGGTAATAAGATTGACTCACGTGGCCTTCCATCATTATAAAAAGAAATTAAATCACGAGATAGGTTGAGTTGGTTAAGTCACTCAAGGTTTACCTATCTATGTGATCGAGATCTTGCCTATGACATAGAGATATGACCGATGACCTAAGGACATAGTATACTTGGTCGAGTCACTCGATGGCATATCATCAAATCAAACTCATCATGTAACGATGGTGATAACTTAACTTCATGGTTGATCAAGTAGTCAAGACTATGATGTTTCAAAGGTCGAGCATGATGGGAATCACAATGAGTTGTGATTGCCAAGAGTTACCTACCTTTTTGGGTTTAGTGTAATTGGTCGAGTTACTCGAGGTTGTACTAAGATGCCGATTGGATCCCAATCCCCACTAGAAGTTTGCTAGAAACTTTTGTTTCATGTGCCGAGGGCGTCGCCTAATTCGTTTAAGAAAATAATAGGAGTAGATTAAGATAGAAGTCTGTATCTTAATTATTAATTTTCTATAAAATCTGTATGTTATTCATTTATGCTATATTTTGTTTGTTAGAAACATAACGCCCACCCCCTACTTGGTATACTTGATGCCAGCCACCTTATTGGTCCAAACTACGTGGATTGGCTCCGCTATTTGAGAATTGTTCTTATGACGAAGAAAATCATATATGTCCTTGACATGACTCTGCCCTAAAAAGAGAAACCAATTCTCTTTGTTGGTAAGAATAAAAAGAAAAAGAAGGCTGATAAGTTCCACAAGAAGGGCAAGGGCAAGGGAATACTGGGTAAGGAAAATGTTGTCAGAAAAGACCTGACTAAGGATAAAGGCCAGTGCTTCCGCTATAGCAAAGACGGGCACTGGAAGATGAACTACAAGGATTATATTGCAGAGAAGGTGAAACAAAAGGTTATAAAAGCTTTAGATACATTCATGATCAATCTTCATTTATCATATTTTTATGATAACACATGGATATTGGATACTGGGAGTGCTTATCATTTTTATAATTTATTATAGATTTTGACGAGGCCTAGAAGACTGGCCATAGGTGAGATAGACCTCAAGATAGGCAATAGAGTAAGAGTTGCTATAGATGCTATCAGTGAGGTCACACTACATCTGCCTGGTGGAGCAACTATTGCATGGATACATGCTATTATATCCCCTCTATGATCCTATTATGTTCCCTCTATGATCAAAAACATTATTTCCATATCTTGTTTGACAGTTAGTGGATATAAATTAGTTTTTGAGAACAATAGTTGTTCAATAATTTTGGTTGATAAGATCATCACAAGAGGGGTCTTGATTAATGGATTATATGTGTTGGACACTCATCACACTTCATGAATGTAAGTACGTCTAAGAGGAAATGAGATGAGATGAATAAGGTATACCTATGACATTGTAGGCTAGGTCATATCCATGAGGAAATGATTCAAAAATTGCTAAAAGATTGATACTTAGATCCATTCGACTATGAGTCGTATGCAACTTGTGAACATTACCTTCGTATAAAGATGACCAACTTTCCTTTTAATGGAATTGGAGAGAGAGCCACTAAGCTATTGGAACTCATATATAGTGATGTATGTGGTCTCATATTGAGTCAGGCTATTTGTGGTTTCTCCTACTTCATTACATTAACTGACGATTTCTCTAGGTACGGACACATGTACTGATGAAGTACAAGTCCGAGGCCTTCAAGAAATTCAGGGAATATTAGAATGAAGTGGAAAAACATATTGTAAAGAGTATTAAGACTCTTCAATCAGATCGAGGAGAAGAGTACTTGAGTACAGAGTTCACCCATTTCCTCAAGGACCATGAAATTCTATCCAAATGAACACCTCTTTATATACCTCAGCTCAATAGTGTATCAGAAATGAGGAATCACATGTTGTTCAACATGGTGTGATCCATTATGAGTTTCATCGACCTACCTATCTTATTTTGGGGATATGCCTTGGAGACCCTAACTTACCTTCTGAATGGAGTTCCATCTAGATTGGTAGTGTCTACACCATATAAGATATGAAAAGAGAAGAAGATTGATCTTAAGATTGTTAAGATTTGGGGCTACCCTTCCCACGTTAGGAGACATAACCCCGACAAGGTAGAATGAAGGATAGGACGGTGCAAGTTCATAGGATACCCCAAGAAATCTTATGAGTATTATTTCTATCATCTCGAAGACCAAAAGGTCTTTGTTGCCAAAAGAGCTATGTTCCTTGAAAAGGAGCACGTTCTTGGTGGAAATAGTGGGAGTGACATAGAGTTGAATGAGGTTAGAGAACATAGCTCAAGCACTATTCCGAAGTCCGAATCTATTCAAGTACCTAGCACACCAGTTCTAATTTTGCATAGGTCTGGCAGAGTATGTTAGGACCTTAGCTAAGTTAGGTTTTAATTAATTGAGTCGAGTCCTTAGATTGGGCCTTGTTGCCAACCTAGACCTAACATTAGGTTAGTTAGGAGAAGATTTGAGTCTATTGTAATAAATCAACCCAAATCCTAGTATGGTTATGATTCGACTAAACTAGAGTCTGATTATGGGTTAGAGTTGGATACTGATCAAAGTCAATTAAGTCATGAATGTAATAAACTCTAATCTAGTCACCACCCCTAGTAAAGAAGTGGTTGGCTAGGGTTAGGGAGGAGTCCTTATGGGATGGGAGTCTCTTAGCCGCCTCCTCCTCTTGAGAAAGGTCTGCTAGGCCAAGAGGAAGAGAGTTCTATTTAGCTTGGACACTCTTTATAGTAGAATAAGAATAAAATTAGAAGTTAAAGACCCCTATAGCTACCAACCACATCATGGATAGGAGTTGGTAAGAGTTAGGAGTTGAGGGAAAGAGGAGTCTTAGTTTACTAAGAGTCTTAATTTACTTAAAGTAGAAGTTGTTTAAAAGTTAGAGTTTGTTAGAGTATGAATCCTATTAGAAGTTGGGGTTTAGAAGCCCTATAAATAGCTTATAGTATCCCCTCTTTTTATTATCAATGGATTAATTTCTTTTTAGCCTTTGTGCAGAAAACCAAGAAGGGAGGAACCCCTATAGAGTTCCAAGGAGGCTGATCCCCTACAGAGATCACCAAACCACAAGGGTTCTAAGACTTGGTATTAGAGCAGTTTTCTTGGTGTCTTGCTGCCCTTCTACAGTCATCCATCATCCCTCCACAGTTACCCAAGCAATTCCCATAATTGCTTAAAGATCGTCACCGAATTCTATCGTCATCACCACTACCATTGATCATCCTTTGATCTCCCCATGAATTACAACATGTTCTGGTTTTCTATCTTCCTACTATTACAATTTATTATCCTTATTCCAAAACCCAAAAGAAAATTGTTCCTATCTTGCTGCATAAACTTTTCGTCGTAAAGTTTTTCTCTATACGATGAAAGTTGCACTGTAGAATTTCAACTGCATAGCACTGCGTATTTAATCTTGCTACTATGATTTTTCTATCTAATCTTCCACAAGTTTTTTATAATGGCTTTGGCACTCTTTAACGGTATATTTTATTTTGGTTTTATCAAAAAATTCTTAATATAAACTACTGATCTTTTATGTCTAAACTACTGCACTTTAGATATAAAAATCTACCGCAGTACCTTCCGGTGATCTTTGATCTCGTTGAATTTTTTGCTGTCATTTTCTTCCATGAATTTTTTGACAGCATTACCTCTCTCTTACCAATTAATTTCCCTTGAGTTTTATTTGAATCCTTATTTTAAATTATTGAAAAAAATGCATCTATACTGCTAAGATTTTTTTGATGAAAAAATATGTTATTGTGTCGTTGTCTTTCTTCTTTTCTAAACCCACCAAACCCTAATCATCTTGCTACCACTAACTATGACATCTTTAAGGCACCCCTCTAGCCTTATGATGCTATCATCATAACCTATTTCTAGTACCCAAATAGCACCCAAAACCGTAGCCTAAAATAGTGACCTATCGCAGGCTATCGATGTATAATTTTGCAACACTACATTTCGGTATTTTGTGTTGCACCCATATCTGATCCTTACTCAAATTGTTGCTGCTACTAATATCATCTTTAGGGCACCCCTCTAGCCTTAAGTTGCAGTTATCATAACCTATTTCCATAATCCAGAACCAACCCTAATAGCTCTCAAAAAAATCACAGCCCAAACAACACCTTAAAATTGTAACCTTGATCCATCACCCTTTTGGCCACCAATCCCTACCAAACTGGTTGCTGCCATTAACAACAACCCTAAGCCACCCCTCTAGCCTTAAGATATAGTCATCATAATCTATTTCTAGAATTTGTAGCCATCCCAAATAGCAGTAGCAACTACAGCAAATAACAACCTTTCGCCTTGAGCCATCTACCCTTTTTAGACACCAATCCACCCAACCAATCCATACTAGTGATCCAACAGTAAGAGAAGGACCTTATCATAATAAATTTAGAGTTTTACATCATCTCATCAGGAGATATATTCGGAGCCAAGTTTGAGGCACTTAAATCACGCATGGAGGATAGATTGCATGCCTTATTCACTGAATTCGGATTGGGCCGATCTTCGAGCTCAGCAAAATTCTAGTAAGGAGAAAGTTTAGAGAGGCCTTTAAAGAAGGAGGGACAAACCTTGGATATGATACAACCATGCATGAGGTGGACTTCCCTTGATAGAAAGAAGGATAGCCGACGGGATAAATTTTGTGCACTGAACATTACTTTCGCTTTATAAAATATCGGAGGATTCCATGGTGGACACTACTGTCATCCATGACATGAAAGTGAATAATATTTTAGAAATTTTAACTCAGCCCACTCAAAATGATAGTTCATGAGCAAGATATCTTTCTTTATAACCTAGGAATGCATTAAAGGGGTTAGTTGGCAGACGTAAAGCACTTAGTGTCATAATTCCCTATGCATGAAGAGATGTTTCATACACTAGTACTTATTATGATATTCTAGGACTAGAAAAAACTTTTTATACCTGATTTGTATTTGTAAAAGCTCCTTGGAGTCTCTTTAAAACTCTATATCTTTTGGATGCGTCTTTGAGTTGTGAGTCTTTTGATTTAGTTCTGTATCCTTGTTTAACTTCCTTGAAGTGGTGAATTTTTTATATCCTCTTGTGACTTTAAACTTGATGGTAAACTTTTTATCCATTTTTCGTAAGTTCAAATATGAGTTTGTTCCTTTTCTACAAATCGACTTTCGGTTTCTCTTGTTTCTCGAATTTCATTCCTCTTTTTTCCCTCCCCAGTATTAATTTAGTATCAGAGCTAAAGGATAGAGATTATGGCAAGGCAGAATGGGAAAGATATAGTTGGTGAAGGTAGTGACCATGAAGATGATGTTGAATCGTTGAAGTTATAGTTACAAAGTTTATTATATAGTCTACAAGAAAAAAATAAGATTATTGAAGAACTTCGGAACAAAAATAATCAGCATGAAAATATTGGCCAAATGTATAGTTCTGATGCTAATACACCTTCTTACCCAAGGGAGTTCGAAGATTTCAAGCAAGGCATTGAGACCAAGATGAATGGCAGAATAAATACAACCCAAGGTTAGATATTCTAGAATTTGAAGGTAAAATCAATATTTACAACTTTATTGATTAGCTCAATACAGTAGAAAGAATATTCGATTTTTATAAACCACTAGAACAAAAGAAATTTAAGCTTATGGCACTCAAACTCACAAGGAATGTATCTTTTTCGTAGAAAAATCTGAAAAAGCAAAGAGAACGTGAGGAGAAGAGTAAGATTATAACATGGGAGAAAATGAAAAGGGCTATGAAAAGAAAATACTTACTTGACAACTATAAGCAAGAAATCTTTCAGAAAATCCATGATTTTAAGCAACAAAATCTTAGTGTAGAGGAGTACACAGCAGAGTTCGATAATCTTATGTTAAAAGGAGAGCTTATGGAACCAGAAGAGCAGACCATTGCAAGATACCTAGGAGGTTTGAAATATAAGATTGCCAAAGTGGTTCAACTCAAACCGTATTGGTCTTTAAATGATGTGAGTAAGATGGCTTTAAAAGTAGAGAAAAAATAGAAGTTTGAAAGGGGTTCTCGATATGGGGTGAAATATAGCTATACGAGAGGAGAAAATTCTAAGCCTACTCACTAAAGCAAAATAGTATCGAAGAGGCAAGACAAGAGTGAAGGATTAGTCAGCAGCAAATTGCCATTATTATACACCTAATGGCCGAAAATGCTTCAAGTGTCATGGTTTTGGGCATATTGCTTTAGATTGTCCAAATAAGAGGGTTGCTACATTAGTTGAAGAACACAGTGATGAAGAAGGAAATGAAGCCAATGACGAACAAAAATTTAATGATGATGAGGAAGAGGTTATTTATGCTGATTTTGGTTTATCTATTATGTTACAACATAACTTACAAATATCTTTTGTGGCTGAGGATGAAAGTTGGGTGAGAAAGAATATGTTTCATATTAAATATGCCTCTAATGGCAAGGTGTGCTTAGTGATCATTGACAATGGTAACTTTGAAAATTTCGTATCTTTTGAGATAGTGCAGAAGCTAAAGTTGGACACACTCACTCATCTACATCCTTACCAATTATGCTAGCTGCAAAAGAAAAATGTTATCAAAGTAACTAAAAGATGTTTAGTTCAATTTTTTATTGGCAAGTATTATGAAGATGAAGTATGGTGTGATGTTGCTCCTATGGATGCTTGTCATTTATTGTTGGACAGACCTTAGCATTATGATAGGAGGGTATTATATGATGGCTATAAACATACTTATTCTTTTAAGGTGAATGAAAATAAGATTATTTTAGCTCCATTACAGCCTTCTAAAATTAATGCACCAAAGAAGGAAGTTAGTGCTTTTATATCCTATGGTGAATGCAAGGGTGAACTGAAAAAGGATAGTCATATTTTAGCTATAGTAGTCGTAGAAGAGAATGAACATCACAAGGAGCCATCGACAAACATGAAACTAATCTTGGAGGAGTTTTAAGACATTATACAAGAAGAGATTCCACATAGACTTCCACCATTAAGAGACATCTAATATCCTATTATTCTTATTCCAGGGGCTATCCTACCTAACAAGGCAATTTACAGAATGAGTCCCAAGGAGCATGAAGAACTTCAAAGGCAAGTAGATGAGTTAGTGAAAAAGGGGTTGATTCAGGAATGTATGAGTCATTGTGCTATTCTAGCCTTGTTGGTGCCTAAGAAATATGGTTCTTGAAGAATATATGTGGACAGTCATGCCATCAACAAAATTACTATTGACTATCATTTTTCCATTTCAAGGTTAGATGATTTACTTAATCAATTGTATGGTGCTTCTATTTTCTCTAAACTTGATTTGAGGAGTGGCTATCACCAAATAAGAATGAGGCCTAGAGATGAGTGGAAAATATCATTTAAAATTAGAGAAGTCTTATATGAATGGTTGGTTATGCTATTTGGATTATCTAATGCTCCTAATACTTTTATGAGATTTATGAATCATATACTAAAGTCATACATTGAGACTTTTGTTGTGGTTTATTTTGATGACATATTGGTGTACAGCAAAAGTGAGGAAGAGCATATGAATCATCTTAAGAATATTTTTCTTATCTAGAGGCAGCAAAAGCTTTATGCTAATATGAAGAAGTGTGACTTTTTTACTCATAATGTGGTGTTTCTAGGTTATGTTGTTTCAAAAAAATGGAATCATGATCGATCAAAGTAAGGTAGAAGCTATTCTTAATTGGCCAACACCGACTTCATTACATGATGTGAGGAGTTTCCATGGTTTAACTTCCTTTTACAGAAGATTCATTAAGGGTTTCAGCTCAATTGTTGCTCCAATCACCGAATGCCTAAAAGGTGATAAATTCAAGTGGACTAATGAGGATGATAAAGCTTTTGAGTTATTAAAAAGAAAAGTGACCGAAGCTCTTATTTTGGTATTACCTAATTTTGATAAAGTGTTTGAGGTTGAATGTGATGCCTCCAATGTGGGAATTGGTGTTGTTTAAAGTTAAGAATCTAAACCCATTACCTTTTTTAGTGAGAAAGTGAATGATACAAGGAGGAAATATTCTACCTATGACAAGGAGTTCTTTGCCATTTATCAAGTTTTATATCATTGGAGTCAATATCTTATTGCTCAGCCATTTGTCTTATATTATGATTATGAGACTTAATCACCAACACAAGCTAAACAAGAGGCATGTAGCTTGGGTGGAGTTCCTGCAATCTTATAACTTTAAAATCAAGCATAAATCTGGTGTTTAAAATATAGTTGATAATGGATTGAGTATAAAATATTATTTATTATCAGTCATGGAAGTCAAAGTAGTTAGATTTGAGACATTCAAATATCTCTATTAGAATAATATGGATTTAAGCTCAATATGGCATAATTGTAAATCAGGTTTTTGTAGTAATTTTCTATCTTTGATGGATTTCTTTTTCAAGCTAATGTCTTGTGTGTTCCATCTTGTTCTTTGAGACATTTAATTCTAGCTGAAGCTCATGGTGGTGCTTTGGGAGGACATTTTAGTAGGAACAAAACTCTGGCTCTTATTAAATCAAATCTCTATTAGCTTAAGATGTTCAAAGATATGGAGAGATTTGTGAAGCAATATAGATTATGTCACTTGGTAAAAATAAGAAGCCAAAATTTAGATTTGTACACTCTATTGCTGGTGGCTAATGCTCCATAGGAGGATGTGAGTCTTGATTTTGTCTTGGGACTATCGAGAACTCAAAGGAATAAAGAATCTATCATAGTTATTGTTAACAGATTCTCAAAGATGTCTCACTTGGTTCCTTGCAATAAATCAAATGATATATCTCAAATTGCTGATTTGTACTTCAAGGATATTGTTAGATTGCATGACATTCTAAAAACTATGGTGTTTGATCGATACTCAAAATTTCTTAGTCATTTTTAGAGAACTCTATGGAGGAAACTAGATACATTTTTAAATTTTAGCAGCTCTCATCATCCATAAACAGATGGGCAAACAGAGGTAACGAACAGAAATTTGGGAAATTTGCTTAGAAGCTATGTTTATAAGACTATTAAGTAATGGGATCTCATTCTTTCACAAATTGAGTTTGCTTACAATCATTCCATGCATTATAGCATTGGTAAGAGTCCTTTTGAGATTGTTTATAGTGCTAATCCTACTGGTCTTTTAGACTTAATCCCTCGTTCTACAACTAAGCAATTTAGTAGAGACATTTACGGGAGGGCTAAACAGATAAAGAAGTTACATGACGATGTTAAAGCAACCATTGAGAAGCAAAATAAAAGATACATATGAACAGCTAACATACATAGAAAGTATATGAGGTTTAATGCAGGTGATCTGGCTTGGATTCTTCTAAGGAATGAGAGGTTTCCACAAGGTAAATTTGGGAAGTTGAAACCAAAGGCTGATGGTTCATTTAAAGTATTTAAAAGAATTAGAGAGAATGCTTATGAGATTGATCTACCTGAAGAATATGAGGTATCATCAACATTCAATGTGGCTGATTTAAGTCCTTATCATAATGATTAAATAAATGAAGACTTGAGGATAAGTCTTTTTCAACCAAGGGAGATTGACACGGGAGTGTCTAATTTTTCAAAATTTTTAACCCAGCCCACTCAAAATGACAGCTCATGAGCATATTCCTTAGACAAAGTTAAAGCTATTTCAAGATACCTTTCTTTATGACCAAGGAATGCATTAAAGGGGTTAGTTGGTAGATGTGAAGCACCTAATGTCATAGTTCCCTATTCATGAAGGGATGTTTCATGCACTAGTACTTATTCTGATATTCTAGGGTTAGAAAAAACTTTTGGTACCTAATTTGTATTTGTAGAAGCTCCTTGGAGTCTTTCTAAAACTTTGTATCTCTTGGATGCATCTTTGAGTTGTGAGTCTTTTGATTTAGTTCTGTATCCTTGTTTAACTTCCTTGAGGTGGTGAATTTTCTGTATCCTCTTATGACTTTAAACTTGGTGGTGAACTTTTTATTCATTTTTTGTAAGTTCGAATGTGAGTTTGTTCCTTTTTATAACAAATTGACTTTCAGTTTCTCTTGTTTCTCGAATTTCATTCTTCTTTCTTCTCTCCCCGGTATCAATCTATTACGAAGGAAATATAATTCAATGGTACAATCGTCTTAAATATACCCATGGGGCTCCGACGTGGATACAATTCAAGAAACACTATTAACTACTTTAGGCTGACTAAATACGAGAATATCAACAAACATCTTGTCAAGATTTGACAAACCTCCATGATCTAAGAATACTAGATCAATTTTGAGGAATTATCTTACCTTGCTTGTGATTGGTCTGATAGACAATTATTAGGGACATTCATCGAAGTACTCAAGCCAAAAATTAAAGGAGAGGTTAAAGCGCAACAGCCCCACACCGTGAAGGCTGCAATCTCTTTGGCCCGAATCCAAGAGGAACGGCTAAAGTAAGATGCTCGAAGGATGAGAACTATGCTTTAGCTGACCATGCAAACCCACAAGCAACAAAAGTTGAAGAACTTCTTAAACAGCAACTTATCACCATTCTCATTGACATCAGGAGCACTAATAACTTCATAAACAACAATATTATTGTACTGATAGCCTTACATATCCTGGATTATAGCAGGTTTTATGTCAAGGTCATCGACGGACGAACTTTAAAGTGTGATCGCAGGTGCCCACGAGTGAAACTGTTGCTACAGGACCAGAAGATAATTATAGATTTCTTCCTCCTCCTACTTGATGATTATGAGGTCGTGCTTAGCATCGAATGACTGATGACATTAGGCGATATTTCCTAAAACTTTTTTAAATTTATCATGAAATTTTTCAGCCATGGCAAACAGGTGATCCTACATATGAAACACGGGAACAACGTGATAATGGTTTCAACGCAGCGAATAGAGAAAATCTTGCACAAAGTGAATAACATCTTCGTAATGTAACTCCAGTAGCAATATATGAGGGAGTCAATAAAAATTGAAGACCCAAACCTTCTCTAATTGATTGTTGAATTTTTAGACGTCTTCGTCGGATTGTGCAGCCCACCTTCTACCCAATGGTATGACCACAAAATTCTGATTATACTACATAAATTGGTAGCAAACACTCATCCATATCATTATCCTCATCTCCAGAAAGATGAAATAGCGAGGATTGAAAAGGAGATACTTGAAACAGGGGTCATCCGGCCAAGTTACAGCCCCTACTTTTCGCCGATGCTAGCTTTACCCGACTTCAACAAAGTATTTATGATTAAAGCATCGAGAGCTAGAATTTATGTTATCCACATGCAAGATGGTCGATCCCTAAAATGCACCGAGGCTCTCCCTACACTTCACATAATGCTTCTGATATGTAAAGGGATATTAATTGCTACTAAATTTAAAGTTTGGCATGATACATGTCAATAGCACGAAGGAGAGATGAAAACAGGCTTAGTAAAATTGTAGCTCATATCCACCTCAGACTCAAAATGGGCTCACACCACCGAAGGCCGTATTAAAGAGTAGTCATTATTCCAAAAAAAGACTCAGTTACTATTAAAGAATAACCAAATAGTAGCAGATGCAAGAAAGAAATAGCCCCTCGACAAATACCGGGGAGTGAGTTTCCCTTCATCTCCAGCCCTACCAGTAGGAAATTGGAGCCTTAAGGAAGTAGTCCCCTTGCTACTTTGGCCCTTGCAAAATTAGAGATCACAATGGACCCGTGACTTATAGATCAGATCAGTGCATCATGGTTTGCTCCTTGGTGAAGTTGTGGAAGCTACCCGAGATGTGGAAGCGCTGCATCAGAAACTATAACTGGTTCAGCTGAATATGACACTTCAGGAAGAGCTTATCCCAGCAAACAAAAAAGCAAAGCTTTTGGAGATAAAGTGTCATTGCAAGGAAAGGTAATGGCCGAATGATCTGTGTCTCCCGCGTCTTTTGGATGATTCTTTTAGCTTCGATCATCTGAAGATGTGGATAGCAATATAGCTAAATATGTGCTGGTGGTTTCCCTTGTAAGACCAGCATATGAGGGTCGTGCAGTTTGGTAGGAAGGAGTCGGCTTGGTTCGACGGAGGTGCTTGAGATTTCAGCGAGCTTCTCCAAGCGTTGTGTCGAGATCATCTTTTCTTTGTTTTCTCTTTTCCCACATAAGGTCACCTATTTTATTTTGTCATTCATAAGATCGTTAGAGCTCCTGGTGTCGGCGAGGATGGTGATGGGCGAGCTTCTCCAAGCGTTGTGTCAAAAATTACTTTTTTGGAAAATTTTAATAAAAACATAGATTGTTTTCTAAAAGAAAATAGCTAAAATTTTTAATTCATTTTTGTAGTTAAAGTGATTCAATAATAAAGGTATTATTTTATCTCTTATTGAAGGATTAATAAGATAAAATTTCTTTCAAGAATAATTGTCCTTCTTTTAAAATCTATTTCAAGAATGTAATGTCATTTAAAGTCAAAAACAAAATTTCATCATTGCAATAAAATATTTTCAAACAAAATCTTTGGCTTATTTCAATTCCAATTATTTTTAGACTTAGTGTAATAAGTTACCATGCTCATTTCATTGTCATTAAATATATTTTAAATTTACAAAAATACTAGACAATGAATCATGATTTAACTCTCCCTTTTCTATATTGTTCTATGCTAAATTCTATCATTCAACACTATCATTCAATCATAGCATTTCAATCAATGTAACATTTAAATCAATTATTATATAGACTTTGTCAATATTTAAAATATTTAACAATAGTCTTTACATTTAAACAAGCCAATGATTTTAGCATTCACTCAAAATCTCATTTGTATAAGTTTCGATATAAATATATTTTTCAATAACTAAGGTTCTTTGGTTCTGATATATTTTCATAATTGTATACTCTAGCTATACATCATTAATATTAATGATGAAATATTTAAAAGATTTATTATTAATAATTTTAATTCTAATAATTTTTTTATTACTACTCAAGCTAGTAAGCTTGAAGGAGTGTTATATCTCAAATAATATAACTTGAGCATCTACTTTCAAAATATTTTTATTGCTCCTAACGTTATTAGGAAATAACTTTATATTAAAGCAGGTTTTGATTTAGGTACACATTTAAAATTGGGCCCTTCATGACATGTTCTTCCTATTTTCTCTAATGGCATAAGATTGTTTATGGTTCCTTTAGGAACCCAAACTAACTTGTGAGAACTATAATATTTAAATAGACATTTGTAAGCCATATATTCTAATTTTTCATAAAAATTATACTTGATTCTTAGTGGCACATTTAAGGTTGGTCCTTTAACAAAAATAGTTAGCTTTTGTTGAATGTTACCAATAAAGCCTATGTCATTTCTTCTATTAATATGACCCTCATTTACAAATATCATATTCAAGGATTTATTTCTAATTTCAAATTTTTCTAACATTGTCTAAAGCATAATATTTTTTTCTTTAATGTTGTCTAGTATTTCATATTTAGAACTAAGATTATATGATGCTAATAACTCATGCATTTCATCTTCATCAACTTTACCAACTAACAAATCATGTTCATTTTTAAGCAACTTAAAAGATTTGCTAAGTTTTCTAAACTCATCAAACAAATCATGGAACATATTTAATAATTTCAAAAAATGCTTAATAAATCTCTAACCTCATCGTCGATGGCCATAAGAGCGAGGTTATCCACTTCTTGGTTGTGCATTTTATCTTTGGAGCTCCTCAGCTTCTTGTGTTCATAGCAAGAGGTTTTGTCCATCTTTAAATCATTTTTCTAGTTCATGTTGATTAATTTTTTTGGTTTATTTATCAAATATTCAAGGTCCTCATCACTCCATATTTCACTTGAGGAGTTATATGTTCTCAATTTAAATTCTTTCCTATTCTTTAGAAGGTGTTTTTCAAGTTCATTTTTGTAAGACATTTCATTAATAGATTTATTTATATTAATTGTGCTTTCATATGTGATTTCTAATGCATGCTATATATCGAAAGTCGAATCAAAATAAGAAACCTGATCAAATTCATTTTTATCAAGTACACAATATAAGACATTCATATCTTTTGCGTTTAAAGAAAAAGTATTCTTCCCCAAATCGTTCCAATTATTTATTGAAAGAGAAGACTTTTCAAATCCATTTTCAATAATAGTCCATAAATCAAGATCTAAATAAAGCAAAAAAAACTCTCATCCAAATTTTTCAATAAATGGAGTCTGCCCTATTGAATATAAGAGTACGAATGATAGAAAAGCCCTCTTAAAAGCCAATAAGAGTCATTTCTCTTGGGTGTTAAACCAAATAAAAAAAATTGAGGCTCTGATGCCAATTGTTAGGATCAATTGGCACTAAGAGGGGGGGGGGGGGGGTGTGAATTAGTGTAAGTGTAAATTTTTAGTTTAGATGAAAACTTTTTTATTAAACCAAGATAGGAAATCTGAAGATTTTCGTTCTTAGTGAAATGAGTAAGTGATTAAAAGAAAGTTACTAAGTTAATGCAAACTGGAAAGATAAATAATATTTGAAGGAATAAACTTATCGTGAAAACTTTGCTTTCAAAGAGTTGAGTTAAATCGGAAGTGTCAATATAAAAATATGTAAGCAATAAAACAAGGAACCACTCATAATTTTTATAGTGGTTCGGCGACAATGGCCTACGTCCACTCCCGAGTCCTCCTTCTTGAGGCACACTGGTGTCCACTACCAATCTTCTTTAGGTGAAGGCCAAATCCTTACACTTTGCTTACAAGGGAGACAAGATTACGCTCTTTGATCACTCTCTTACCCGTTTTCTTTTTCTTACAATTCTCACACAATATTTTTCTAGAATATAATTTCTAAAAATTATTGTATGGAATATAAGAAAACTTGAGGTATTTATAGGTCCCAAATTGGCTTCAAAATCAGAGCCAAAATCTAACCATATCAAGAGAATCCGGGTATGGCCTGTTCACCCACTAGTCTGGGCGGGTCAACTACCGAAAGTGCCCAGATTCTTGGGTACATGCGGTTCAGTCACCCAGCCTAGGCGGCTCAGCCGCTAACAACTGCCCGGAATTCTGGGTACGATGGTATAGTCGTCGCTTACTAGCGGTTTGCCCGCCAGAATCTTTACAAAAGTGGTTCCCTCCACTTTTCGAATTATAGCTTAAATCTAATGTTGACCAATTCTTTTGTCAATTGAACTAAAGCTGAGCTCAATCAAACCCCATAGTGGACCCGATTGCCTCTTTGAGTTGATTTCTAGATCACACTCAAATCGGACTCACTCTTAACCTACGATTTGAAGATTATAGTCAAACATAACCACCAAGCTTAATGACCTCACTCTCGCATTCCGACAACCTTCGGAATCTCTAGCAGCGAGTCTCACGATCTTCCTCAGGCGATCTCTCGGCATGTTCCTAGCGAGCTTCATGATCCCTTCGGTGAATCTCCTAGCGAACTCCCAGAGCTCCTACCCATCGTCCAATCCTTGACCCGATGCCTAATCTTGATCCTGGGTCCATGTCTAATCTGTAACTCATTTTCCCATCGTCGTTAAACCTGCATGATGCTAACTATGACTTAATTAATTTCAATTATAATAGCCACAAGTCCACTTCAAGACCTTCCCAACTCCCGACAAGCCTTTCGGCTACCTCGGATAATCTTCCGACGAGTCTCGATCTTCTTATGGCGAACTCTCTTGTGCCATCCAGGCAAGCTCCCGATACCTTTGGCAAGCTTCCGACGCACTCCTGGCGAGTTCTCAACCACACCATCCGAACCCTCGCCTAATGCATGGACTCTAGCCAAACCTGATTGTCAAATTCTCTCAATCATAGTTAATCCTACATCAATCAACTTCTAATAATCCATGTTAGATCAATAACTCATCAATTGATTTCATCATCAAAATCCAAAATTCAACAATGATTAAATGCTAAATTTGAACTTCAATAATTATATATACAATCATATTTTATTTTTTAAAAGTGGTTAAAAATTAAAAAAATAAGAAAAAATTCTTAGTAACATATTAGACTCATTTAACAAACAAAAATCGTTGGATTGGAAATATACAAAAGATTTTATTTGAAAATATCTTGCTGTAATAATTATAATGATTTTGTTTGAAAATATATTACTCATATGAAAATCTAATATTGTAATGACCTTGATGATGTTATATTAATATCAGTATTAAAAAAGTAACTTGAAATATAATTGAATGGTTGAATATTAGAATTTTAATATAGAATAAAATAAAAAAAAGAGAAAAAGATCATACTTTATTTACTAATATTTTAAAAAATTAAAAATATTTTTGAAATGAGAATGAAACGAGCATTGTAACTCATTTCACTAAGTCTAAAGAATTAGACTCACATAAGCAAGAAAAATTATTTAAATGAATCAAAGCTCTTGTTTGAAAATGTTTTATTATAATGAATTTGATAATTTCTTTTGAAAATAATTCTTAGATTTTTAGTTTTGAAATGTTTAAAAATATTTTACATGGTTGAAAATATTTATTATGATTTTGATGTTTTCTTTTATAAATGAAACTCAGTTTTTGATGATAATGCATAAAGGTATTCTTGAAACAAATCACATAAATTAACTAAAAATGAGTATATTTCTTGAAAACATATTTATCCTCTCAAGCCTTCAATAAGAGATAAAATGATATCTTTATTGCTAAATCTCTTAAACTACAAAATTGATTTGATGATTTAAACTTGAAAAAGATTTCATCATAATCATGATTTTAACTTCTCAATATTTATAACTTGATATTTCTATATAAATTAAGATCCTTCTTATTTGATCTCTTAAGATTCCATTTTATCATAAGAGGATATTTATTAAATCATGTATTTTGGTTTTAATGAATGTCTTTTGTTAATAATATTCTCTTAACATGATTTATTTTATAACTCATAATGGTATAACTTATCACCAAAATTAATATTTTTTAAATCTGTGATAAGTTAAAAATAAAATGAGATTTGTTGTATCATGAATATTCTCTTGATTTCTAGACTTGTCATATCCTTAATGAAAAATTAATTTTTTTAACATTTATGATTTTTGGTAAAAATGAGATCTATAATTTTAATCATTATAATCTAAGATCAAGATTGTTTAGATCTAATAAGATTTTCAATCAAGATTGTTAGGAGAATTATTCAATCATATCTTTTGATACCTAAAGCTTTAATTTTCATTTTTAATGACATGATTCTCCTTATACTTTTGGCATAATTTGAACATTGATGTAAAAAAAATCATACAATCATATTTTTTATAATAACCAAAGTGGGAGGTAAAATTATCAATATGATTAGTAGCAAACTGGATATGATAATATTGAATGAGAAATAATTTGCTTAGAAGAAAATTTAAAATTTTAAAATTTCTAAATACATGCAAAATGCATAACTCACAATTTGAGCTTGATGTATTATCATATTTTCTTTTGGATTTCTGGACCTATACAAATTTAGCTTTTTATCAAAATTTACTAGATTAAGATCTATTTTTGTGACGATGCTTTTCAAATCTCGTTACTTGTTTCTACCTTCTTGTTTAAAAAAGGAAAGAAAATTTACATGAAGACGATGATTTGCTATTTCATGGGTTATTTGCAATGTTTGTTTGAAATTTACATAAGATGATTTTAAATGCATGAGTAGCTCTTAAAATTTAGAATTTTCTTGGATTTCTTAGATCTTTGAGCTCATCTTTAAAATAATCATTTCAAAATTTATATTTATAAGATTGAGGTTAAGAACTAGGAATGCTAAACAATGAGAATGCTTGAATTGCTTGATTTGCAACTCTTGTTTGAAATGAAATGAATTAAATTGAATGGGAAGTTTTTAACTTTTGGATTCGAAATTTATAATATTAAGTTCTATTTTGTGATATAATATTTTTTACTCCCCTCCATTGTTTCTTTTTTATTATTCAAAGAAAGAGAAGAGAATTTTTTATAAAAAATTATGATTTTATCCTATTTTATTAAGGGGGAGCAATGCAAAATTTATTTTGTAAAAATATGAAAACTTTGGCACATGATGACATTATTTATCATAAAATTACTTGCTTGTTATTTCACCTCTTTTTGATAATGACAAAGGGGGAGAAATAACGAACTGATGACACAAAAATGATATATACATGTAAAGAAAAAAATATCATGAGAAAATTATTGCTCATATCCTATTTTACTAAGGGGAAACAATGATACATGTGCATTAAATCATTTGCTCTTATATTTTACCTTTTTATTGATGATAAAGGGGCGAAAATGGATATTGATGACACATGTAAGAAAAATTTTAATATGGATATTTCTCTTTGTATGTTGATAAATAAAGGGAAGACATAATTGATAACTTAAGGAAGAGAATTTCAACTTAATGCATGATTGATGCGTAACGTTTTGAAAGAAAAAAATTTTGCATAAAATTCTAGAAATATTTTTGAATATTTGATAATTCAAGATTGGTTAAAATAAATATCATGTATCTTGTATGATTTGATAATTTTAAAATTCATGTTGTTAGGATCAATTGGCACCAAGAGAGGGGGTGAATCAGTGCAAGTAAAAAATCACATTTTAAAGAAAAATATTTCATTTAAATAAAACCAGAATCGAAAGCATTTCTTGGACTTAAAGGTAAATAAGTAAATAATTTAAAATACAATCAAAAGATGATGATCTTGCCTTTCTAAGTAAGAATAATTAGAAGTAGCAAATAAGTCAAGTAAAGAGCACTCACAATTTATAGTGGTTCGGCCCTATGAGTCCTCTTTGTCGAGGCCTACCGATGTCCACTATCGATCTTCTTTAAGTGAAGACCAAACCCTTACAGCCTTTGAATCTTACAATGGAGACCTTTTACAAGAATTACAATTCTTGGCTCACTCCCTTTTCCTATTTCTTTTCCTTACACGCTTTTAGCACACACTTCTTTTCATATATTTTTGTCCAATGACTTGTGTGAATTCTTGTGTTAAATACAAAAAAACTTGGGATATTTATAGACCCCATTTGGCTTCAGAAGAATGGAACCAAAATTCAAATAAACTTGAAAAAATCGGGTACGGGCGGTATAACCATCGGTGCCAACAACACCATCGTTGAAAGCCACCTTGAAAACATGGTGCGAGCGGTACAACCGCCGGTGCTAACATCATCATCGTTGAAAGCCACCCAGAAAATAGGGTACGAGCGGTATAACCGCTGGTCTAAGCGGTCCAACCGTCGCCTACTGCTAGGATTCTTGGGCGACGGCTGTATGATCGCCTCTTACTAATGGTACAACCATTAGGATTTTCAAAAAAAGTGATTCCCTTCACTTTTTCAATCCCGACTTGTACCTCCTATTGACTAATTCCCAGGTCAAGCAATTGAGCTCAACCTGAGCTCAATCCATCTCAAATGTGGACCCAGTTGCCTCACATTGAGTTGATTTGGATTCCTTTCAAATCAAACCCAATTAGGACTCAAGTCTAACTATGACTCACTTGATTACAACTATAAAGACCATCAAACTAAATAATGACATAACTCCCGCCAATCCAGCAGTGGTAAGTCTTATAATCTTCCTCCGGTGATCTCCCGGTATGTTCCCTACGAGCTTTCTGATTCCTTCGGTGAACTCATAGTGAACTCTTGGCGAACTCCCACTTCATCGTCCGAACCTTAGCCCAATGCTCAAACTTGATCTTGGTCCATCATCTGGTTGTAACTCCTTTTCTCTATCATAGTTAAACCTTAACAATGCTAACTATGACTTAATTAATTGTAATCAACATAGCCAACAAATTCACTTCAAGACCTTTTTAACTCGTAGTAAGTTTTTCGGCTACCCTCGATAATCTTCCGGCGAGTCTCAATCTTCTTCTAGTGAACTCCCTTGTGTCATCCTGGCAAACTCTCGATATACCCTCGGCGAACTCCTGATGCACTTCAGGAAAGTTCCTAACGCATTTCAGACAAATTCCTAACTGTATCATCCTCACTCTGGCCCAATGCCTAGACTTAACTTTGGTCAAACCTTTAATTGTAATATTCTCTCTGTCATAGTTAATCCTGCATCAATCAACTCTAACAACCTTATTAGATCAATAACCTATCAATCAGCTCTAACAATCCAAGATTCAATAATCTCTCTTTTTTATGATAACAATCAATTGATGATGGGAGTTAAACCTTACTCCCCCTAAATCTATGCCATACTTCAAATGAGAAAAACTTAAATTTAAGAGAACCAACCATTTTTGAATTCAAGTATCATAACATCCATTTATCAAATTTTAAAATTATATATCATGAATTTTAAAATCATCAAATCATACATGATATATGATATTTATCTCAACCAATCATGAATCATCAAATTTTCAAAGTATATAACATGAATTCAAAATTATGCATCAATCATACATTAAGTTAAAATTCTCTTCCTTAAGTCATTAAATATTTCTCCCCCTTTATTTCTCAGCAAAAATAGGAGAAATATTTATTTTTATTTTTCTACATATGTCAACAATTTATCATTTCTCCCCCTTTGTCACTAATAAAAAGGTGAAATATTAGAGCAAATGATTTTATGACATATGTGTCATTGCTTCCCCATAGTAAAATAGAATATGAGCAATAATTTTATAATGAAAAATTTTCTTCTCTTTTATCATATATGTATCATTTTTTATTTGTGTCACCAATACTCTATTTCTCCTCCTTTGTCATCAACAAAAAAGATAAAATAATGAGCAAATAATTTCATGATCAATAAACTCATCATGTGTCAAAATTTTTATATTTTTACAAAATAAGTTTTGCACTGCACCCCCATAATAAAAATAAGATAAAAACCTATTTTTCTCATAAAAACTTTCTCCCCCCTTTTTTATAAATAATAAATTAGAAATAAGATGGGGATTTAAAAAACATCATCAAAAAATAGATCTTAATCTAGTAAATTTCGAATCTTAAGATAGTTAGGAACTATTTATGTAAATTCAAAATTAGTAAATCAAGTAATTCATGCATTTTCATAGTTTAGCATTCCTAGCTCTCAACCTCAATCTTATAGATATAAATTTTGAAATTATTATTTCAAAAGTTTGAGAAATCTAAGATTCACTTACATAATTATCTTATGTATCCTTCAATAATAAATCAAAATTACAAATCATATATTTTTTGAAGATTATTTTCATATCAATTTTATTTTCTTTTTTTAAATAATAAAGTACAAATAAAAATGCTCAATTTTATAGACGTAAATTCTGAAATGAAGAGCTACTCATATAATTTAGTTCATGTTACACAAATTTCAAGCAAGGTAGCAAATTAAGTAAATCATGCATTTCAAATATCATCGCATGTAAATTTTGATAATAAGAATTAAGAATTACAAAAGAAACATGATAGTAAATCAAGCTTAAATTGAAAATCAATTATTTTACATGTATTTAGAAAGTTCTAATTTTCTTCTAAGCAATTGTTCCTCATTCAATGTTAGAAGATTTTTTTTATATATCCAAATTTTCTTCTGACCAAATTAATTTTGACTCCTCCCCCTTTTTTATTGTCAATAAGAAATATAATGATTTATTTTTTCTATTTTATCCATGTTTTAAATATAACCATGAGTACAAAGGAATCATGTCATGAAAAATTAAATCATAAGCATCAAAAGACATTATTTCTTTTAATAAATCTCTTCTTAGATGATAAAATCAAATCTTAAGAGATCAAAGAAGAGCCTTCATTTATAAAAATATTAAATTATAAATATTAAAAAGTTAAGATCATGATTAGGATGAAAACTTTTCTTTAGAAGTTGTAAAGAAGACATAGGAGATCAAGATCATGGTTAATAAGAAGATTTTTTCAAATTATAAATATAAAAAGGCAAATTATTATTTATTTATATAATTTTCTTTGAACGAACTTGATTTATATAAGGATTTTGAATTATAATTTTTCAAGATGTCAATATCATGATAATAACTTATTCAAGTTCAAATCATCAAAATCGATATTAAAAAATATCGTGAATAGATTTATCAATCTCTTATTGAAATCTTAATAAAATAGAGATTGAGAAATTTTTAAAAGAAATCATCATAAATACTACAATAAGATATTTTCAAACAAGATCTTTGGTTTATCTTTAATCCAATGATGTTTCTTTGTTAAGTGTGTCTAACTTTTTTAGACTTTAGTGAAAAGAGTTGTTATGACTTGTCATGTGCATTTCAAATTATTTTATCTAGTTGAAGGATTCATAGGATAAAAATAATTTTAAGAATATTTATCCTCCTTTTGAGTTATTTTTAATTTATGAAATTTATTTCAAGAATACATTGTTATTTAAAGTTAAAAACGAAGTTTCATCAAGATCATTGCAATAAAATATTTTTAAACAAAAGCTTCGATTTATTTTAATTCTAATGATGTTTAGACTTAGTGTAATGAGTTATATTTTATTCTCATTAAATATTTTTTAATTTTTAAAAATACTAAAAAATGAAGCATGATCTTTCTCTCCTTTTTTTTATTATTCTATGATCAAAATCTAATATTCAACCATTCAGTCATATTTTTAATTTACTTCTTCAACACTAACATCATCAAGGTCATTACAATATGAAATTTCTTAAGTAAACGATTTTCAAATGATATTTTTATGATTGTTGTAATAAGATATTTTTAAATAAAATCTTTTAGTATATTTCTAATCCAATGATTTTTGTTTGTTAAATGAGTCTAATATACTACCAAGAGAATTTTCCTTCTCATTTAAATTTTTTTAATTTTTTAACCACAAAATAAAGCATGATTACTTATATAATTTTTAAATTCAAATTTAGCATTTAATCATTTCATTCAATTTTTCTCATGATAACGTATACTCATTAACTATTACAAGTCAATACAAGCATACAAGCATAATCAACATCTCTTTTTTATATTTTTCAACTTAGATAATTTTGTACTAAACTTTTTTTTCTAATTTTAGCATATTCTAGCTACGCAAAAAGTCATGCACCATTGAGAGCAATCAAGATTAATTACAATAATGAATCATCCAAAGATTCGTTACTAATAGTTTTATTTTCAATAACTTTTCTTGTTATTACTTAGGCTAGTGAGCTTAAAAGATTATTAGATCTCAAGTTATACTCCTTGAGTATCTACTTTCAAAATATTATTAATTGCTTCTAGCCTTGTTAGAGGATAAATCTACAAGAGAAATATTTATAATTTAGGTACTAATTTTACATTGGGTCCTTTATGCAAAACTTTATCTTTTCTTTCTAATGGTTTTTTGTTGTTTGTTGTTCTCTTGGGAATCCAAACTAATTGGTGTAGACTATATTTTCTAAATAGATATTTGTTGGCTTTATATCCTAATATACCACAAAAATTACATTTGATTTTTGACGGCAAATTTAAAGTAGGTCCTTTAATAAAAATAGTTGGATTTAAGTGTTATCAACAAGGCTTATACCATTTCTTCTATTAATATGATCCTTATTAGCAAGAATCATATTAAGAGATTTATTTTCTATTTCAAATTTTTCTAAGGTTTACTTTAGCATGATGTTTTCTTCTTTAATATTGTCTAGTATTTTACATTTAGAACAAGGAGAGTGTGATACTAATGAATCATACATGTCATCAAATATACTAACAAACAAATCATGTTCATTCTTAAGCAACTTATAATATTTACTAATTTTTCTAAATTCATCAAATAATTCATGAAACATATTGAATAATTTAGTAAAAAAATACTTAATGAATCACTAACCTCATTGTCGATGGTCATAAGCATAAGATTTTTCACTTCTTGATTGTGCTCTTCATCTTTGGAGCGTCTTGGCTTCTTACATTCATAGCAAAATGTTTTGTCCATCTTAAGATCATTTTTATGATTCATATTCATTAATTTATCCGATTCATTTGTCAAAGATTCAAAATATTCATCACTCGATATTTCACTCGAGGAGTCATATGTTCTCTTTAGTTCAAATTCCTTCTTATTATTTGGAAGGTGTTCTTGGGTTCTCAATATCAAATTCTTCTTATTCTTAGGAAAGTATTCTTCTTGTTCATTTTTTAAAGATATTTCATTTAATGATTCAATTAGAATAAGTGTGCTTTTAGGTATCAATTCTAATGTATGCTAAATCTCAAAAGTCAAATCACAAGAGGAAATCTGATCAAATTCATTTTTATCGAGAGCACAATATAAGTCATTCATAGCTTTTGCATTCAATGAAAAAGTCTTCTTTTAAAATTCATTTAATTCATTCAAATGCATAAAAAATTTCTCAATATACCATAAATCAAAATCTAGAGAAATCAAGAAAATACACATTCAAATTTTTTAAGATATATAATCCATCCCATTGAATATGGAAGGATGTAAAATAGAATATCCTTCATTCATGCCAAACAAAGTCATTTACTCAAGTGTGTATTAATCTAATATGTAAACACCTTATTCTGATACTAATTGTTGGGATCAATTGGCACTAAGAGGGGTGGAGGGTGAATTAGTGCAAGTGTAAAATCACATTTTAAAGAAAAACTTTTTATTTAAATAAAACTGGAATCGGAGGTATTTCTTGGACTTGAAGGTGAATAAGTAAATGATTTAAAACACAATTGAAAGATGATGCTCTTGCTTTTCTAATTAAAAATAATTGAAAGTAGCAAATAAGTCAAGTAAAGAGCACTCACAATTTATAGTGGTTCAGCCCCAATCTTGGCCTACGTCTACTGTCGAGTCCTCTTCATTGAGGCCCGTTGGTGTCCACTACCGATCTTCTTTCAGTGAAGACCAAACCCTTACAGCCTTTGAATCTTACGAGGGAGACCTTTTATAAGAATTACAACTCTTGGCTTACTGCCTCCCCCTTTTTATTTTTCTTACAACCTTTTAGCACACACTTCTTTTCATAGATTTTTGCCCAATGACTTGTGTGAATTCTTATGCTAAATACAAGAAAACTTGGGATATTTATAGACACCATTTGGCTTTAGAAGAATGGAGCCAAAATTCAAACAAACCTAGAAAAATCGAGTATGGGTGGTACAACTGAAAGCTACCCTGAAAATAGGGTACGGACGATACAACTATAGACTTGGGCGATCCAACCGCCAACTACTGCCCGGATTCCTAGGCGATAGTGGTACAACTGCCAAGATTTCTGAAAAAGTAATTTCCTTCACTTTTTCAATCTTGACTTGTACCTCCTATTAACCAATTCCCAGGTCAATCAATTGAACTCAACCTAAGCTCAATCCATCTCAAATGTGGACCCAATTGCCTCACATTGAGTTGATTTGGATTCCTTCCAAATTAAACCCAATTAGGACACAAGTCTAACTATGACTCACTTGATTATAACTTTAAGGACCATCAAACTAAATAATGACCTAACTCTTGCCAATCCAACGGCCTATAGCATTCTTGTAGTGAGTCTTACGGTCTTCCTCCAACGATCTCCCGGCGTGTTCCCAGCGAGCTTCCTGATTCCTTCGACGAACTCTCGACGAGCTCCCATGTCATCATCCGAACCTTGGCCCGATGCCCAAACTTGATCTTGGTCCATCATCTGGTTGTAACTCCTTTTCTCCATCATAGTTAGACCTTAATGATGCTAACTATGACTTAATTAATTACAATCAATATGGCCAATAAATCCACTTTAAGACCTTCCTAACTCTTGAAAAGCTTTTCAGTTATCCCCGATAATCTTCCGACAAGTATCAGTCTTCTTCTAGTGAACTCCCTTATGCCATCCTGGCAAACTCCCGATACCCTCGACGAGCTCCCGATGCACTCTAGGTGAGTTTCCAATCGTATTGTCCTCACTCTGGCTTGATGCCTGGACTTGACTTTGGCCAAACCTTTGATTGTAATATTCTCCCTGTCGTAGTTAATCCTATGTCAATCAACTCTAACAATCATATTAGATCAATAACCCATCAATTGATTTCATCGTCAAAATATTTGAGATTCAACACATGTTATATCATTTGATAAGTGAATGATTTGTTACTGGAATTCAAGGCTATTTGGTTATCTAAAATTTAAGTTGTTCTTATTTAAATAATGGCATGAGTTTAGGGGGAGTAAGGTTTAATTCCCATCATCAATTGATTATCATCATCAAAAATAGAGAGATTATTGAATCTCGAATTTTGATGATGAAATCAATTGATAGGTTATTGATCTAACATGTGTGTTAGAGATGATTGATGCAGGATTAACTACAATAGAGAAAGAAAGTTACAATTAGATGTTAGGCCAGAGTCAAGTCTGGGGCATCGGGTCAGGGTTCAAACGATGCAATAAGAACTCATTGAGAGACTCGCTGAAAGCTTGCTGAAGGTATCAAAAGCTTGTCGGGAGTTCGCCGAAGGGATTGGAGGATTACTGAGAGTTCGTCGGACGCTTGTCGAAGGTATCGGAAGCTTACTGAGAGTTCACTAGGAGCTTGCCGAAGATGATCGATAGCTTGTCAGGATGGCATCAGGAGTTCGCTAAAAGAAGACAAAGAGACTCATCAGAAGATAGTCGGGAGTTGCCAAAAAGCTTGTCGGGAATCAGAAGGGTCTTGCTGGACTTGATGGTCACATTGATTGTAATTAATTAAGTTATAGTTAACATCGTTAAGGTTGAGTCATGTTTGAGTTAGATTTAGAAGGGATCCAAACTAACTCAAGTGAGGTTGACCAGGTCAACTATAGAGAGTGGATTGAGCTCAAGTCGAGCTTAATTGGTTGACCTAAAAATTGATCAACATGAGGTACAAATAGTGAAGGGAATCACTTTTTTGGGTTTTTCGATGGTTGTACCACTGTCGCCCAGGAATTCAAGCAGTAGGTGGCGGTTGTACCGCGTAGGCTGATTGATATACCACCATCGCCTAGGATTTCGGATAGTAGGCGACGGTTGGACCGCCCAGGTCAACGATTGAACCGCTTGTACCTTGTTTTCAGGGTAGCTTTCAGCGGTTGTACCACCCGTACCCAAGTTTTCCAGATACATTTGAATTTTGGCTCCAAATCCTAAAGCTATTTAGGGCATATAAATACCCTAAGTTTTCTTACATTTCAAACAACAATTATTAGGCAGAAATTTTATAATAAATTATGTGTAAAAATTGTAAGAAAAAGAAAAGGGGTACGGGAGAGAGAAAAGTCTTGTAAAACTTATAGTTCTCCCTTGTGAGGTTGTAAGGTTCATCTCCTGAGCCTGTTAAAAGGAGAGAAGAAACTGTAAGGGTTTGATCTTCACCCAAGAAGGTTGATAGTGGATGCTAGTGGGCCTCGAAGAAGAGGACTCAGGAGTAGACGTAGCACAGGTTGAGGCCAAACCATTATAAACGTGAGTATGCTTTAATTGCATTCATTTTACTTTTGATTTCTCTTAAACACTTGATAGTTAGATACGAAGTTTTAATCTCTTAACTTCTTTCAAGTCGGCTCTTAATCAATTTTATCAAAATATCAAAAGAAGCTTCTATTGTTCACTCTTTACGTTACAAAATAAAGGTTTTTAAATCAAGCACTATCTCTCTTGCACTAATTCAGCCCCCCTATCCCCTCTCCTGCCCCCTCTCTTAGTACCAATTGATCCTAACAGCTCCATCCTCTGTTGCTCCTCTACCTCTCCTTCAGCCTCCTTTGCTTCCTGTGAAGCCCCACCCCGTCAACCACCTTCAGCCCACCTCGTCGGTTGTTGCTGTCCCTCCTCGGCCGCTACTCCATTCGCTTGTTAGCCCTCTTCCTTCTCTTCCCAGCCACCTGTCGTGTTATCTCCCTAATAGGACTCCAGCAAGGTTGAGTCCTAATCACCTAGAAGTAGTCAAATAAAATCCTGTGAGATTATAATAAAACCCCACCTAGCCACTTCTATCCTATAAAGAAGTGTGGTTAGGGTTTAGATTGAGGTCTTAGGGCTTAGTGGCTGTCGCCTCCCTTATTGGGCTGGTCAGCCAGGGTTTCCCCCTGCTAGGGTCGGCTATAGAGCCAACCTAGCCGCCACTTATTCCCTCTAAAGCATGTAGACTATAAAAGGGGTAAAAGAGTAATTTTAGTTAGGTAAGCACCCCCTAGGGCTAGAGTTTGGAGACCTATATAAGCATGTAGCCTCCATCCCTCTTAAATCAAGCAATCTATAATTTTATTTCAGCCTTGTGCCAAGCCTAGGAGGGAGGAACCCTTATAGTTTTCCAAGGGTTGATCCCCCCTCAAGGGCTAAAATCTATAGAGCTCCTTCAGGGGTTCTATCATCTAGTATCAGAGCAGCAAACTTGCTGCTCCTATAGCCATCTCAGCCACCTCTATCTTCTCAAGCAATTCCTACAATTGCTGCGACACGCGCTTCCACATTCCACCCCAGTCGCAGATCAAATCAATCTGTCATTGCCCCTGCATTTGATCTAGAGATCTATATATTTTTATCATCCATGCCTCTTTAATACTGTAAGATCCTTTACCTTACATATTGAAGAATTTCTCTAAATTTTATCTGCTGCAAATTTGGCTCATTGCAAACGTCATCATTGTTGCGAAGCCGAAACGCTATAGAAATTTTCAGCCACTTATTTGCCTTTTGAAACCAGGTTATTTCTTCTCCTTTTTGGTCAAAATTTTCATACAATTCCATAGATCAAATCAGCTTTCATCTGAGATTGATTTTTGACAAAAATTCTTCCTGGAACTGATTTTATTATGTCTTCTTTCATCATTATGCAGTGCTGAAATTTTTACAACGAGGATGCTACTCTCCGCCTATTGGTGTCTTGAAATGAAATTTTTGTTCATCCTTTTTGACTGAAATTTTTACACAAATTCATATATCATCTTAGCTTTCATCTAAGATTGATCTCTTAAAAAAAACTCCTTCTGGATCCAGACTTATAGTGCTGCAATCCTTTGTCATGTAGTGCTGAAATTTTACGATGAGAATTCTGTGATCTTGTTTGCAAGAATTTTTCTACCGTTATGCGTTAGAAAACTTTAGTGGGAGCATCACATGCACAGTGGAAATTAAAATAAAATACTGGTTTCCCACACAGATCAAATCATCATGTAAAAGATTGGAGTCGCGAGAAAAACGTAAAAACCGATAAAACTGCAATGTGTAAGAGATTGATTTTACCTAGGGAGATCGTATATCCCTGTATTCTAGATTCGGATGGAGAATATGAAGGAGGACAAGTGTCCTCCTCTCTAGGTGTATCCACATGATGGATCTCTTCAGTGAAACTCCTCCAATCTGATCTCACAACTCTTACACAAAGGGAGGGAGGAGAATAGGAGGTGGTGGCTAAAGCTACAGCCTATTAACCATGTCTCCCCTTCTATTTATAGAGAGCCACCAAAAAACCTAGGGCTCCTGCCTCAGTGGGTATTGGATCTTCATCCAATTATCTACTAACTTTGTATTATTGGATCTCTATCCAATAATCTCCTTAGGTCTCTAATTGGGCCCTAATCAAGGAGCTCATCAGCATAGAGTCTCATCTAATGAGAATAGGGGCTAATTAGATCTGTATCCAATCCTCTATTCGCTGAAGTATCCACCATATGTGTGTGACCCTCTAGGCCCGATACTAAGCTGGCCATGAGTCACTCCCATCAAAACTCCTTATGATATATTGAATTATTATCCCCATAATAATTTACTCGACTCATCGACTATGGACGTACTATGCCACTACGCTATAGTCCCTAGATGGTACAGGGGGGGATCAAATTCATCGGGCTTGTCTGTCCATAGTTACCATGTATCTATAATCCCTCATCCAACTAATATCCTAGAGACCGTATATTAGATATGGTACTGTCAGGCCACATACAGAATCTGTCATAGTTTCGCTCTAATCAGATTCTCTCAAAGAACTATTTCTCTCTCAATCTGAATGACCCTGGTCAGGGATTTGTCTGAGCAAGCACATATGAGATATTCCTCTCGTGATACCGAGAGTTGATCATCCTATATTGATACTCAATTGCCTTCGTAAGGTTGGCTACCAATCCCGATAACCAATTGTACCAGCTCTTGAACTTTCCAAACCTGTAAGTCTGATGTCAAAGAAAGGAGTACTCATACAAGGCATCCTTGGTATCTCATGTCTAAGGACCAGATACACAACTATAACTATAGAATCGCTATCTGACATTAGGTATCATTAACCATACAACATTTCATAAGCGGATCAATCAGTGAACTCATTCTCCAATGAGCATCTGTACTATATCCTTAGTGTCTCTATATAAGTGGCTATGAGACCAACTGCTTCCATCATTTGGAAGGGTATATAGTACACCGATCTGTCCGGTTATCTCGATGTCCTTCTCGAGTAACCTGTGACCAGGATTATTTAGGATCTGTGTTTAAAGGTGAATCGATCTCATTATCGTAATCTCATCATGATCCAATTCCCATTGCACAGAACCAAGAACATCATAGTATATATGCTACATATGATATAATGTGAGAATATGCCAATATTAATCATAAGCAAAAAGATTATGCAGTGTGTCACACATGTCATTACTTACGTGATTGGCTTGCAGGGTACTTGTAACTAGCATTATGCTGTCAAAATTTTTTTAATCCATATTACTACTACTATCAGAATCTCAACTGAGATTCTGATATTAAAATTCTTTATAAATTTCTTGAATTTTTGCTAGAATTAACATCGAGAAACTAATGCTTCTTCGACAGAAATTCTGTTCAGCAGTATAACGTATACTACAACGATCTTTTATCAAAATTTTATTAGATCTTGTTGCCATCTTTTGCAGATTTGAGACTCCCCCTCTCATCTTCAATTCCTACTATTACTCCCCAAAAAACCCTAACAAAACCATAGCTAAACAGCCATCCCAATCAACCCTAACATAGCCTACTTCCTTATCGATCCACTTACATTTTCAGCCACTTTCCTACTGATACACCTACCTTTATGCTGTCAAAATTTTTTTAATCCACATTACTACTACTATCACCATCTCAACTGAGATTCTGATATTAAAATTCTTCATAAATTTCTTGAATTTTTGCTAGAATTAACATCGAGAAACTACTGCTTCTTCGACGGAAATTCTGTTCGGCAGTATAACGTATACTATAACGATCTTTTATCAAAATTTTATTAGATCTTGTTGCCATCTTTTCCAGATTTGAGACTCCCCCTCTCATCTTTAATTCCTACTATTACTCCCCAAAAAACCCTAACAAAACCATAGCTAAACAGCCATCCCAATCAACCCTAACATAGCCTACTTCCTTATCGATCCACTTACCTTTTCAGCCACTTTCCTATTGATACACCTACCTTTATTGTCATCGATCCTAGATCTAAAATATACTTCCCTAACCTTCGTCTACTGCTATCATAACCCTAAAATCACACCAATTCATAGCCTAAACTCTATAAAACCATAGCCCTAAATCGTACCCAAAACAACTACAAACTGTACCCAAAAACCGAAGCCTTCGGTCCACCAACCTTTCAGTCGCCCAATCTTCCTTGTCTCTTCAACCGCAGCATGTATCTTTCACTGTCCAATGCTGCCAACAGTGACCTCTTGCTGCTATCCTCCTTGATCGCAGCTAATAGTGATCCTTGTGGCAAAAAAGCTACCAGTAGCGATCTTTCGTTGTAATATATTTACATCGTAGCCCGCAACAACCATTCGCTGCCAACTATCTTGATCGTGGCCAACAATAAATTGAATATAACAGTAATCGCTCTTGCTCCATACTGCTACTATCCTCCTCCGCAACAGCCGTGTACATCGCTGCCCCATCTTCCTCCTACTGCAGTCGCACCCTTACTGCAACCGACGCCACCTGCAGCCATGAAGTCGCAACGCAGCCACAGTCAATGTTGCTACTACCCTCTTCTTCCTCTACCATCGTTGCTGCCTTCTGACTCAAATCTCTTAGCTGCCATCTTCCGATAAATATCAATCACCTAAAAAATTATAGCCTCAATGACATTGCAACGTCAACATTGCGACATCACCGAAGGACTGCAGTCGACGTTACTACTGTCATTTTCTTCCTCCACCGTTGCTGCCCCATGGCTGCCATCCTCCACTTGGAGACTTCACCACCACAACCCCGACATCACTGCCATTGCTACCTTCAACTTGAAGATTGTAGCTCAGCTCTTTAATCGATTTGATTTGACAGGTTGGAGATCCTTATGTCATGACATCGGTGGGCTTATTCGAAGCCAAATTGGAGGCTCTTGAGACACGTATAGATATTAAATTGTGTGCTTTCTTTGAGGAGTTTAGATTGGGCCGATCATTTGGCCCAATAAGATCACAATATGGTGCAAATTTGGATTGCAAAAAAGAACCTTAGTGAAGAACTAGTGATGATCCATCAAACCTCCACCATCCAAGAGTACTAAACTAGGTTTGAAAGGTTATCTAATCAAACTTATGATTGGTCTAAAAAATAGATATTGAGGACTTTTATTAAGAGCTTGAAGCCAAAGATTCAGGAAGAAGATGCTTAAAGGACCATCTCCTTTGTGCAACATTAAGAGGAGCGATTGAACTATAAAGCTAAGACTAGAGTTGCTCCCGTCTAGCGACACCAAAGCTTTCACCTCCTACTATTAGTCGACCCCTCAGCCACAGAAATTAACAAGAGAAGACATTCATGACGGATCGACAAAGGGCCTATGTGGGTATTGTGATAAACTGTGGAGCCTGAAACATAAATGTAAAAAGGAGACACTACTGATGATTGCATCCACTGAAGAACCCAAACTTGAATATACAAGTCTGAAGCCCAAGGAGAAGGATACACCACAACCGGCCACCCACACGGTCCCTACCTTAGCCGACTACACCAACCTGTAAAAATTGAAGATCGAAGGGTTTCTTGAGTAGTAGTCCGTTATCATCCTCATCGACGTCGGGAGCACACACAACTTCATGAGCAGTAAGGTTGCGGCCCACTTAATGCTCCAAAATGAAGATTACAATAGGTTTGAAGTCAATGCAGCTAACGGCCAAAGTTTTAAGTGTAACTAGAAGTGCCTATGGGTAAAATTGATCCTCTAGGAGCAAGACATAGTTGTTAATTTTTTTCTCCTCCCTCTTGATGGTTTCGATATAGTTCTTGGCATTGTTTGGTTGTCTATGATTAGAGATATTTTCTGAAATTTTTTGAAGCTAACCATGAATTTTTTTATAAAAGGAAAGCAAGTGATCCTACGAGGGAGCCCAGCGACTACAACCACAACACCACTCTTGGAGCGGGTACCAAAAGAAGAATCCAGTAGTTTCTTAATTCAAATTTAAGAGTTTCATGAGATTGAAGATAAAAAACCCCTCCCACGGCTTGCTAAATTTTTAGGCATCTCCACCCAATCGAGCCGACTATCTTCTCTGAAGCTAGCCAACCCCCTATACTGAAGTGGCTGAAACTTGTACCTGCTGATGCTCAACCATATTTCTTCCTATAACCTCCAAAGATAGAAGATAAAAGGGTCATCCTAGAGATGACAGAGACATAGATTGTTCAACCATGCTTATTTCCTATTACGACACATCCCTACATCCTTTTTCCCAGAGATAAGCTACTTCTAAAGTGTTACATCCCACTGAACTCACTATGGTTGCTGATACAGCACTTCCAGATCTCAGGTGACTTCCACGACTTTTCTCATGATTGGACCATGATGCTCAAAGACTTTCTTTATGATGACCTTCGATCTACGGCCCAAGACTGTAAGAAAATTGAGCCCCTCTAGTGGTGAAATCAAAAAAAGGGAAGGATCATTCACAGGACTCAACAAAGCATGAATATCATCCCTCTCATTATAAAGAAAGATGCACCACCTTAGCCGAGTGGAATTATAGCCCTCATGATCATGATGTCGTCCATACGAAATCATGGCCAGATGTTTATTATTGGAGCAGACACATCTAGAGTGGGGGTCAGCACCATCCTCATACAAGATGGTCAACAGCATAAAGAAGTGAAAATGGGTCCTGAAACATCACCAGTCCTACCCACCTCAGACTCAAGATCAGGCTCACACCACTAGAGATTTTATCAGAGGATAGCCCTCACTCCCAAAAAAGGCACAACTACTATTATAGAGTAACCACATGATAGCCCATGCAAGGAAGAAACTTCCCCCTAACAAACGTCGGAGTATAAGGAAGTTTCCTGAATGATCAAGTCCCCCTTCATCTCCAGCTCCACCAACATAAAATTCAAGCCTCAAGAAAGTGGTCTCCCTATTTCTTTGGGCCTTATAAAATTGGGATCACATTGGGGCCCTAACCTAGAGATCAAATCTGCGTACCAGATCAAGATTATAGTTGATCCTCTAGTTATCTCACCTCAAATGGAAATTTAAAGATTACAACTCAGCCCAAACTCTTTCAAATTGACACCCAACCTGATGAGGAGCTGAAGACCCGGTTTCCTGAGTTCATGGAATCTCAGCCTTGAGAACAAGGCTAATTTTAAGAGAGTGGGTTTGACAGGACTCCGGTAAGGTTGAGTCCTAATCACTTAGAAGTAGTCAAATAAAACCCTGTGAGATTATAATAAAATCCCACCTAGCCACTTTTATCCTATAAAGAAGTGTGGTTAGGATTTAGATTAGGACGTTAGAGTTTAGTGGCCGACGCCTCCCTTATTGGGCTGGTCGGCCAGGGTTTCCCCCTACTAGGGTTAGCTATAGAGCCAACCTAGCCGCCACCTATTCCCTCTAAGGCAGGTAGGCTATAAAAGGGGTAAAAAAATAATTTTAGTTAGGCAAGCACCCCCTATATAAGCATGTACCCTCTACCCTCTTGAATCAAGCAATCTATAATTTTATTTTAGCCTTGTGCCGAGTCTAGGAGGGAGGAACCCATACATTGTTCCAAGGGTTGATCCCCCCTCAAGGGTCAAAATATATATAGCTCCTTCTGGGGTTCTATCACTCCCTTCCTCCCCTCTGTCACGGGCTTAGCTGATTTTGCGTAAGCCATGCAGCACCCATGCGTGTCCGTCCGCAAAGGTCAGCCCTCCCCGAGATCATCTAAAGTCCCACAGACTTACAAAAAAAGAAAACGGGCCAGAAGAAGCAATTCCCATGGGATCCACAAGCAACTACTCAAGAAAAACACTTTATAAAGCCAAAATACAAATTACACCTATGGACATTACAAACTCAGAGAGGTTACACACAAAGGATAATGGTCCATTATAGACCGAAGTCCCTACAAGTGCTTATAAGACACTTGTATTTACAAGCCAAACTTGGACATAAAACAAATCAAACTAGGGCTGCTAAGCCTACTGTAAGCCCGCTTCTTGTTGTACAAGATATGTACCTAAACCGAAGGACACAGACTAACACAAGCATTTCATCGAATACCTTGTTTACATTGTTGTCCGTGACATTCTCCCCCACTTATTCCTTCGACGCCCTCGTCGAAGCCACTGTAAACGCTGCATCTCCTCGTATTTTGCTGAATCTTCAATCTTCTGCTTTGGCTGCAACACGCCCCATTGGCTCCCAGCCGCTCTCCGCCGTTGTTGTTGAGTAGTCGAACTCTAATCTGCCATGCTGCTTCAACTCACCAATGACTGAATCTAGTGTGGGGTTGACTGAGTTGTGTTGATCCTTGTTGGTTCTCGCGGATCCCTCTGATGAAGGAAAAGACATGCCTTATTATATGCCAGTATCACAGTATACTCATATTGCTTGAACTGGGTAGATGCTTGTTGGAGCTTTAACGAGCATCGCCTCACAGACTTTGAAGTTTTTAAGGTCCTTTCTCCATAATGTTTGCCCATTGAACCTTCTTCGGTTGTTAGTTGTCACTTCCAATTATGTTTGCATCACTCCCTCTTAGTCAATTGGGAAATGAAGTGGAAAAACTACTCTCAATAGCACTGATCACCAACGGTGAGGATTTGACAACCATTGTCTTCCATAAGCTTTCTTTGAAGGGTCACTGAACTTGTGCAGAACTCTCGTGCTTGGATAAGTAAGAGAACTGGGATACTTGACTTCACTCATTCTCTTCGTAGTTGAGAAGGTAAGGTTTCTTAGCTTCGCTCACCTCCTCGAGTTAAGAGAATTGGGGTACTCGATTTCGCTTATTCTCTCGAGTTGAGAAGGCAAAGGTTACTCAATTTCGCCTGGCAAAGGTTACTTGATTTTGCCTGCCTCCTCGAGTTTGTACTTCATGCATTAAGCTGGGTACTAACATTCGCCTGCTCTTTGCTCACACTTCTGAAGCACTTGAAGTGGTTGCACTCCTTGCATTGGGTTAGCTCGTGATTCGCCTTCCCACCGCCATTGAACTTCGGAATGCAAGAAGTTTTGCCCGAAAAGAGCAAAAGTTTACCCCAACTTGGAGTCCCCAACTTGGAGTAAGTCTTTGATAGATCCGTCGCCTTTGGGATTGTACCGTCTTCTCCATCACCTTTGTCGCCTACTCCTCTTGAGTAGAAAGGTACAGTACCATGTACTGCCTACTTCGTTCCTTGGTCGAGCACTCCTGCATCAACCCGAAGTCCCTTAATTTAGGCTATCTGGATGAGAAGCCCATCGACATCGGTCTTATGAAGTTTCTTGGCCTCTGCCCTTTTGCCTCATCTTGGTACTTGGAGTTTGCCTTTGTATTCTCCACCTCCTTGGCCCCTTTTACGACCAATGTTGTCCAATTATGAGAACAAGGGATCGATGACTTCACGGAAGTCTCACATCTATCGTATCATGGCGCTGCCAAGCCCATAGCACTACTATCCGTTACCTTGCATCTTCATCCCTTCCTTCGCGATCGGTAGATCTGCCTCTGTGGCACTGTGGAGCTCCTCCGAGTCCACCTCCTCTTTAACCGATGCTTTTCTTTTGGGTAGCCGTTGGACTCGTGCCGCCTCGCCTTCGACCACCCCGACACCACTGTGTCCTCCTAGCAGTTCTCCTTGGTCAATGGAGAGACAGACTGCAACTCTCATGCATGGCCTCCGCCATCTTGTTACAGGGCTCGCACCGATTCTATTCTCCTTAGCTTCCTTGGTAGCAACGTTCGCTTACTCGGCCTTGTCCTTTGACTTGCGGGGCTCCCTTAAGCGAATGTGAGCAGCGATCCAACTCTAAGCCTCCGATTAATCAAGTCCCTCCATGGGACTCACTGGTACTACAATCGACTACTCTCTCGGTGGTACACCCCTCATCTTGACGACTAAGGCTTTCATCGATGCAAGCTTGATGCATACTGAAGAGCCTCGGTACTATGGCATTCACTCCTTGAATCCACCCTTCTTGTCGTTGCATTGTTCACAAGTGGAGCTCAGACTCGATCATTCATAAGATCATGTCCCCTCCATGGGACTCACTGGTACGTGCACTTGGACTTCTTCCTCGGTGGTATACAGCTCTCATATGCTGATGACTAAGGCTTTCATCCAATGCAAGCTTTGATGCACACACGAAGACCCGCCTCTGCGGTACTACGGCATTCACTCCTTAAATCCATAGCACTTCTTCTTGTTGTGTCGTATACCAAAGTGGAGCTCCCAGTAACTCATGATCATACTTGCGAATGATTTTTATCCCTCACGGGACAAGATTGCCTATATTGCATTGCCACGAACTATTCCACCATGATCCGCTGCACCATGTCACCTCCTGGTGACATCTCTATTGCATACAGATTCTCATGTGATGAACTCGGACTATGACTTCTCCACGTGTGGCCTCTGCCAACACATCGTAGGGCCTCCACCATCTCCGATTTTTAGTTCGCTCCCTTGGTAATTCCCCTTCGTCCCCCCCACTCCTGGGTTACACCTGGACGAAGCATAGCTCTAGGACAGTCCGTCACCTAGTAGCTCCTGAAGTCCTCTGACTTCGCTAGAGTTGGTGCACCATTGTCTGGATCTTGGGCCTCTATCCCCTACCAACACAATCTTGTTATGCACCTCCTATTCTTGACAACTCGAATGGCAACACTGTGGCATATTCTTCAAGAGTACCCACCTCTGCGTCCTCTTGCCTCGTACTAAGGTCTCATGATCCTAACTTTGCCTCCGCAAGTTGAATCACCTTAGTTAGTCCATTAAATGCATCTCTAAGGTAGCTTGCATGTGCCTTGAAGCTCCCTTCATCTTTGGCACCATGCAAGATAAGTCTGTCCCATCAGAACGGAGAACCCATGGAATGACATGATCTCACTCTTGCCTCTACAAGAGTTCATGCCCTTGACCTCTGTCCAAGGAAAGCTCCGAGCCTCCGCTCCATGTTCCATCTTCTATGTCGACTCCTTTCAGGAGGCTTGGATACTTCACCGAGTTCCACCCAAGTCGCTCTGCTCCTCGATTTGCACTGAGTTGATAGTGGCCCTCACGTCCACCATTCCATGGGTTAGCCCTCTATTGAGTTTAATTTCTGCATCGACTCTAAGTGTGCCTTCATATGATATTGCCTTGGATTGCTCCCCCACTTGATCTCGAAATGCATCCACCAATGCATTACCTCCTTCGAGATCATGCGATAACTCTTCGTCGCTCACTCGATCCGTTGAGCTTTAGGGAGATATAACCTTGAGAAACTCTTCCTCAATATGTGCAGTCCGTTGCACATGATTCTCCCACTAGAGAACTAGGACTTACCCTCCTGGATATCTGTCCTACTGGAGCAACTTTTCTCTTTACATACTTCCCACTGGAAGTTTCGGAGACGATCATCCCCTTTGGACTACTCCGTCTTGCTGAACTTGAGCTTTGTTCTGCCCCCACAAATGTACTTGCTAGATTGTGACCTTTCTCCAATACAGTCTCCACTGCACCCTTCAAGGTCTAGCAACATGCAGAACTTGTTGCACATTTCAGCCACCTACGGACATATCCTTTCCATGTCGAAGAGAAAGTTCTGATGCTCCGTAGCGCCGAGTTCTAATCGCGCCTTGGGATGGCCACGAACACTCCGTCATCCGTGTATAAACCCTTGCATGAGTTCCGAATCCTTCGAGTTAGTAATTCCCCTCACCTCTGTGAGCTTTGCACAACTCTTTCGGTCGTTACACAACACCTCCTACCTTGCACAGTCTCATCTTTTACCAAGCGCCCTGCTTTGCCTTAAGCACCGTCAAGTTTGGTTGCCAACGTCGAGTTATAGCTCAAACTCAACCATCCCAATCTTTATGTGCTACGCATTCTTCTTCGCTTGCTTGTCCTCGTGGTGCCTCTCACACAAAGGGGTTGGCTATTCCTTGAATGCCAAACCAGGATGCCCGCTCCTCTGAGCGACTCCTTTCCCTACATCTTAATGTTCGTTTCCCCCAAACGGTTGCGCGTGCTAGCTATCCTCCCCACAGCCTAGCTAGGTCCCCCACGTTTGTATGGTAAGTGTTTCTGCATGTGCTTGTCCCGCTCTGATACCATATTGTCACGAGCTTAGCTGATTTTGCCTAAGCCGTACGGCACCCATGCATGTCCGTCCGCAAAGGTCAGCCCTCCCCGAGATCTCCTAAAGTCCCACAGACTTACAAAAAGAGAAAACAGGCCAGAAGAAGCAATTCTCATGGGATCCACAAGCAACTGCTCAAGAAAAACACTTTATAAAGCCAAAATATAAATTACACTCATGGACATTACAAACTCAGAGAGGTTGCACGCAAAGGATAATGGTCCATTACAGACCGAAGTCCCCACAAGTGCTTATAAGACACACTTGTATTTACAAGCCAAACTTGGCCATAAAGCAAATCAAACTAGGGCTGCTAAGCCTACTGCAAGCCGCTTCTTGTTGTACAAGATATGTACCTAAACCGAAGGACACGGACTAACACAAGCATTTCATCGAACACCTTATTTACATTGTTGTCTGTGACACCTCGCTACCCACACCAAGTCTCGTCATTGCTCTTTTGCTGCTGCTATCTTATGCTCCCATCTGTCTACCACCGAGGTCCCCTCGTCGGACCATCTTCCTCCTCGGTTGTTGCTTCTTATCAGCTGCCAGCAGCGATCTATCAACTGCTGCCCACCGCTACATTAGTGCTTTTACAACTAAGAGAACCATGCTCTGATACCAACTATTAGGATCATAATGGCACTAAGAGCGGGGTGAATTAGTGCTTTCGCAATAAAGGTTCCGATTCGAAAAGGCTCGAATGAAAATATGAATTGGAAATACGTTTAACTATAAGTGCAAGTAAAGGATAGTGAGTAAAGTAAATCAGTAAGCATAATAAGGAAAATCAAGAAAGAAAGTGCAAACTGATTTATAATGGGTCAGTCGTCCCGGCCTACGGTCACTCTTGATTCCTCTTCTCTTGAGGCCATCAGTTTTTAGTACTAATCTTCTTTCTAACTAGCAAAGATCAACTACCCTTATTATAACCCTTCTCCTTTTATCAGGCTTAGGAGAGAACCTTTACACAAACTCTTTCACATAAGACCTCACACCTCCTTAGAATAATCGCTGAGCTCAAGGAGGATGAGACTTAAATACTTTCAAAAGTTCATAACATTTTTACCTTATGGATTCTTTCTATTTTCACCCTTTATTTGCACTTGAATTAAGAAAGAATGAGTGGGGTATCTAGAAACCCCCAAAGGCTTTAGAATTGGAGCCAAAAATTTAAATCTCTGAGTTCTCGGGGTACTGATGGTACTACCATCGGTGTTGGGTGGTACTACCACTGAACATAGCTCAGGAATTTGGGATCTATTGGTACTACTGTCGACCTAGGCAGTACCATCGTCGTTGGGTGGTACCACCACCAAAATACCTAAAAAAGCATAAACAGTGCTTTCCGATTGTTTAGGCGGTGCCACCACCTAGGCCTTGTGGTACCACTGCTTGGGCCTACTTCAGGTCATTGAATTGGCCTTCTAGTAGGCCCAATTTGACCTTAGTTCAGGCCCAATGGACTCCTAATTCAGTTAGCATAGTTTTAGCTCAATAGCAACTCAATTTGACACTAAACAATCTTGATTAAGATTTAACCACTTAATTATATATCTAGCACAATAATGAAGTAATCAACATGTTGTCCAATATTCCAACATGTCATTATCATCACGGTGCATCATCCTTTCATTCGATATATCGCCCGATCTATCTCATGTTAACTTCCCACAATATCCAATCTTTTGGAACAATACATAATCCTTCCGACTCAATGTCCAAACTTATTACACGAAGTCCATCCTTCAACAAGTCAACTAATCCTCCAGCCTGATGTCTAATCTATGATATAATGATTCTTCAGCTCAACGTCTGATTTCCCTACTTTGACAATTTGCCCTATGATGATTCGTGTCCATGATCGAAGTTTTTCCTGTGTCACTTATCTTAAAAGTATATTAGTCCATAATTTCATCAATTTATTTCATCATCAAAATCTAGGATTCAACAGACATGAGAGTGCATAATTTGCTAGAATCAGCTCATGTGGATCTTATTGATCCTATTGTATTCTCTATAGCCTACAATGTTAACTCATATCCTTTAACCCAACCCACTCAAATATGACAACTCATGAGCATATTCCTTACATAAAGTTAAAGCTATTTCAAAGTGCATTTCTTCAATTGACCAAAGAATACATTAAAGGAGTTAGTTATCTATTGTAAAGCACTTAATTTCATAGTTTCCTATGGATAAAAAGTTGTTTCATGCACTATTACTTATTTTAGTGTTTTAAGGTCAAAGAAAAATTTTCAATGATGGTATTGGCAGAAGCTCTTTTGAGTTCTCTTAAACTTTAGATCTCTTGGACACTTTTTTGAGTGATGAGTCTTTTGTTTTCAATTCTATATCATTATTTAATATCATTATATCATTTTATGATTTTTAAATTTAATGGCGAGCTATTTATCAATTTTTATGTAGCTATTATCTTAAGTTCGATTCTTTTCAATTCAAAAGAATTATTCTAACAAATACAACTCAACTATTAGTTTCTTTTTCGACTTTCATTCCTCTCTCCTTTTTCCTAATATCACCAATGTATTGCATCTCCCCTTTTCATTTGAGGACTATGACGTAGTGGTCTACTATATCCATAGTCAATGAGTTAAGTCAATTATTATAGAAAAATAATTCATTAAATCGGAAGAAGTTCTGGCAGGTATAACTCACGGCCAGCTTGGTATTAGGCCTAGAGGGTCGTCACATATGATGGATGATACGACGAGTAGAGGATTGAATATATGATATCCAATAAGCCCATTTATTAATAGATCAATTGGGTGAAACCCAACAAGGGCTTATAGTAGATATTTGGGTAGAGATCCAAATTCCAATAAGCTAAGGATAGTTAGATGAAGATCTAGTATCCAATATACTAGGGAAATTGGATGGAGATGAATACCAAATAAGGTAGGATCTATTAGGGTTAAGTTAGATGACTCTTTATAAATAAGAGATGAGCCAAATGGTCATCGACTAAACACTTTGGCTGCCCTCCTTATATTCTCCTCCCTCCCTTTCCTCCCTTACCGTTAGCATATTTGGGGCATGTGGTTAGCAAGAAGGGCCCATTCTTAAAATTGTTGCAGCCTTGTGGTCTGCAAAAGTGAGAAAAGATCATGCTATAAGAGGAGGTGCGTTGTCACTTCATCCTGTGTGGATTACCGCTAGAGAGGAGTTCGCGATAGCCCTTTCTTCCACAAACTTGGATCTACTATTTTGGAGAAATACGATCTTCCCTAGGTGAGAGCGTCTCATGAATCTTACGCGGTTTTTCAATTTCATGAGTTTTTCACTCCTAATCATCGCACGATGATCCAATATTCTTATTTTTAGAAACTAATATATTTTTTTAATTTTCACTATGCATGTGATGCTCCCTAAGGTTTCCCAACACAATCAAGATTGGATAGCTGGTCCTGTGGAAAGTCAAAGTGAGTGACCTGACCCTCTCTCAAGGAAAGCTGGTGCCTTGATGGGAAGGCCCTGGGAAGGCACCTATTACTTAGTAGCTATGTAGAGCAACACCTTACCTTGAACTTAGCATACCAACAATCTAAAAAGATTTTATCCTTAAAATATCACTAGGATGGAAGAACAAAGACATAAAGCCAAAAGGAAAAAAGTTGATAGATTTTATTTCTATACAGAAACAAGCCTGCAATCTGGGCCTAAGGTTATATACAAAAAAGAAAACAAAAACATCAAACTAGAGGAGGAAGAAGAGTTAGAGCTAGAGCCGTTATCAAAGGAGATTCGGCCCCAAGACACTTCCATATCCTTGGGCCGCTACATAAAGTGGTCCTCCTCCATGGCCAACCCAGGATACCAAGTCTGGAAGCGTCGAAGGGCTACGAGGTACCCGTAGTGGTAAGAGTCCCACTCAGCCCTCCACGGTGCCCAATAGAATCCCTTTGACTCCTTATATGCGGCGATCACCTCCTGCTCCTGATCATCCAAGCGGTGTTGCTCCTCCGCCAAATGCTCTTTGCCTCTCGGGCCTCAATTTTAGAGGCCATCGGCTCCTCAAAGCCCATTTGCAGTCAGCTCTCCAATTGGTAACCCCGCTCTAGGGCCTCCTCCAGGCGATAGCATGCTGGTTACAAGTGCCCTGCAAACCAATCACATGAGTGATGACACGTGTAACACATTATGTGATCTTTTTGTTTATGATTAATATTGACATATTCTCATATTATCTATTACATATATATTGTGATATCATTGGTTCTATGCATGGGAGTTGGATCGTGATGAGATCACGATAATAAGATCGATTCACCTTTAAACACAAATCCTAAATAATCCCAATCATAGGTTACTCAAGAGGGACATTGAGATAATCGGACAGATTGGTGTACTATATATCTGTCCATATGATAGAGGCGGCTGGTCTCATAGTCACTTGTGTGGAGATACTAAGGATATAGTACAGGTGCTCATTAGAGAATGATTTTGCTGATTGATCCACTTATGAAATGTTGTATGGTTAATGATACCTAATGTCAAACAGTGATTCCATATTCCCAATTGTGTATCGGGTCCTTAAACTTGAGACACCAAGGATGTCTTGTATGAGTACTCTTTTCTTTGACGTCATACTTATAAGTTTAGAAACCTCCAGATCTGGTACGGTTGGTTATCATGATTGGTAGCCAACCTTACGAAGGTAATTGAGTGTCAATAGAGGATCATCCACTCTCGATATCACGAGAAGAATATCTCATATATGCTTGCTCAGTCAAATCCATGGCTAGGGTCATTCGGATTGAGGGAGAATGAGTTCTCTAGTAGAATCCAATTAGAGCAAGACAAACTGATTTTGTATGTGATCTTATAGTACCATGTCCAATATATGGTCTCTGGGATATTATTTGGATGAGAGATTATAGATACATTGTAACTATGGATAGACACGTTCAATGGATTTGATCCCCCATGTACCGTCTGGGGATATGGCATAGTGGCCTAGTACGTTCATAGTTGATAAGTCATGTGAATTATTATGGGATAATAATTCACTATATCAGAAGGAGTTCTGATGGGAGTGACTCACGGCCAGCTCGGTATCGGGCCTAGAGGGTCACACACATATGGTGGATGCTTCAGTGAATAAAGAATTAAATGGAGATCCAATTAGCCCCTATTCTCATTAGATGAGATCTTATGCTGATAGGCTCCTTGACTATGGCCCAATTAGAGGCATAAGGAGATTATTAGATAGAGATCCAATAATGTAAGGTTAATAGGTAATTTAGATGAAAATCTAATATCCACTAAGGCAGGAGCTCTAAGGTTTTTAGTTACTCTCTATAAATAGGAGGGGAGACTCATGGTTGATAGATTGCAGCTTTAGCCACCACCTCCTATTCTCCTCTCTCCCTCCGAGTAAGAGTTGTAAGATCATATTGGAGGAATTTCACTGCAGAGATCCATTGTGTGGATACCACTAGAGAGGAGGACGCTTGACCTCCTTTATCTTCTCCATTCGGATCTAGAATACAGGGACATAGGATCTCCCTAGGTAAAATCGATCTCTCACACATCATGATTTTTTGGTTTTTATGATTTTTCTCGTGACCCCAATCTTTTGCACGACGATTTGATCTGCGTGGGAAACTAGTTTTTGCTTTGATTTTCGCTGCGTATGTAATGCACCCGCTGAGGTTTCCCAACAGTGGTATCATAACCAAGGTGTTCTTATTGCATTTTTACAGCGAAGGCAGCTAGGAGGAGGGGCGGCCAACTATGACCAACCCGCAAGGGGTAGTGCCTGCGGGCACGGTGAGCTACGGCTAGCTCGCAAGGGCGACAATCGCCCATAGTAAGGCCCCCGCAAAGGGGCAAGCTTCAAGACGACGCGCACAAGTGGAGGCCACACCGCAGCTATCGCCCGTCGCAGGCGCTGCTGCACCTACAAGGCGGCGCGGTGACCATCTGCAGGCTACCGTGGCCCACTGCGTGAGGGGCACCGTGGCGGGAGGCGACAAGAAGAGGGCTAGGGCATCCTTTTGAAAAAATAATGATCCTACCCCTCTAAATTTTAAAAATTCTATGGACTGTCCTCATTTATAGAATTTTAAAAATACCCTTGACAATTCTAAAAATTTTGAGGATTGTTCTTTCATTCAGAATTATGAAAATGCCCTTGACAATTCTAGAAATTCTGAGCATATCTTGATTTCCAAAGAAAATTAATTAAATAGTTTAATATGATGTGATGTGCATGTGATGTATGATGTGGATGGATGATAATGAACTATGTGTTGTGATATGTGTAATTATGATTATTATTATTATTGGGGCCCGCGAGCCTTTGTTTTTTCTCATTTATTGTTGGGTCTGTGTACTTGTGATTATTTGTAATTACATGGAGAGGCGCAGCAGGAGCATGGAAGTTACAATGGGACCCACGATGCCGTGGCAGGAGATCACGATGCATGGTGATACGACAATCCGACGGAACCGATGATGACAAAATCAACAATCACAAGACATGGAGATGCGCTAATGCACACATAGATCCTATTGTAAGTGATTAGGCCCATTGGCTTAGGCTTAATCATATTAGGTGACAACTTATGATCATCTGGTGTGGCTTGTATATGTGATGTGTTATACACCTACTATATATATATATATATATATATATATGACGTGACATATTAGGAGATCGATACGAAACGAAAACCCCTCCTATGATAATATTAAGTCGGTAAGCGTGAGATAATAAGATTAACCCATATGGCCTTCCATCGTTATAGAAAAAAATTGAATCACGACATAGGTTAAGTTGGTCGAGTCCCTCGAGGCTCACCTATCTACGTGATCGAGTTCTTGCCTACGACATAGAGATGTCACTAGTGACCTGAGGACATGGTATGCTTGGTCGAGTCCCTCGAGTGCATATCATCAAATCAGACTCATCTTGTAACGATGGTGATGACTTAACTGAATATCATGGTTGGTCAAGTCCTTCGAGACCATGATGATTCGGAGACCGGACGTGACGGGAATCACAAGGAGTTATGATTGGCAAGAGTTGCCTACCTTTTGGGCTTAGTGTAAGTAGTCGAGTCCCTCGAGGTTGCACTAAGATGTCAATTGGATCCCGATCCCCACAAGGAGTCTACCAGAGACTTTCGTCTCACGTGTCGAGGGTGTCACGTGATTCACTAAGAAAATAGTGGGAGTGCATTAAGATAGAAGTCCATATCTTAATTAGTATTTTTTACAAAATCTGTATGTTATTTATTTTTGCTATATCTTATTTTGTCATAAATATGTCGCTCACAAACCTCATACATGGCATACTTGATGCCAACCTCCTCACTGGTCCAAACTATACAGATTGGCTCCGTAATTTAAGAAATATTCTCACGACGGAGAAAATCACATATGTCTTTGATACAATTCTGCCCACGCCGGAAGAAGGGGCAAGTGAGGATGAGATCGCTCGCTATGTAAAGTATATAGATGATTCCATGTTAGCAAAATATTATATGTTGGCCTCCATGACTCCTGAGTTACAAAGGCAACATGAGAGCATAGATGTAGATTCTATCCTTCATCTCCACCAACTGTTTAAGAAATAGGGAAGAACTCAAAGATAGATATCTAAGCAACTCTTCCAAGCCAGGATGACATAAGGGACATCAGTTGAGAACCATGTCCTAAAGATGATAGAGTGGATCGAGAAACTCACAGGTCTATAGTACTAGAGGATAACTTATGCGTTGATCTTATACTTTAGTTCCTACCAGATTCCTTTTCTCACTTCATCATGTATTTTAATATGAGCAAGTTTGAGGTGACTCTCCCTGAGCTCCTCAATATGTTGAGGGAAGCTGAGAGTGCCATCAAGAAGGAGAAGTCAGTTCTCTATATTGGTGAGACTAAAAAGAAGAGTAAGGCTAACAAGACCCTTAAGAAGGGCAAGGGCAAAAAAAGACCAGGTAAGACAAAGGTTGTTAAGAAATACCTGGGAAAGGACAAAGGACAGTACTTCCACTATGACCAAGATGGACATTGGAAGAGGAACTGCAAGGATTACCTTGCAGAGAAGGCAAGACAGAAGCTTGGAGAAGCTTCAGGTATATTCATGACTAGTCTCCACTTGTCAGATTTTCATGATAACACATAAGTATTGGATACCATGAGTGTTTATCATATCTGTAATTCGTTGTAGGTTCTGGCAAGACCTAGGAGATTGGTTAGAGATGAGATGAACCTCAAGATGGGCAATGGAGTAAGAGTTGCTACAGTTGTTGTTAGAGAGGTCACCCTATATCTACCTGGTGGAGTTATTATTGCATTAAATGTATGCTATTTTGTTCTCTCTATTATCAAACATATTATTTCTATCTCTTGTTTGACAATTAGTGGATATAAATTAGTTTTTAAGAATAATAGTTGTTCAATAATTATAAATGATGAGATCATCACTAGAGGGACCCTTGTAAATGGCTTATATATGTTAGACATTTCTCCACACATCATAAATATAAATATGTCTAAGAAGAAAAGAGATGAGGTGAAAAATGTCATACCCTATGGCATTGTAGGCTAGGTCATATACATGAGGGAATGATTTAAAAGTTGCTAAAAGATGGATACTTAGATGCATTTAACTATGAGTCATATATAACTTGCGAACCTTGCCTTTGCGGGAAGATGACCAACTCTCTTTTTAGTGGAACTAGAGAGAGCCATCAAGTTATTGGAACTCATACATAATGATATATGTGGTCCCATGTCGACTCAGGCTATAGGTGGTTACTCATACTTCATTACATTTACTGATGATTTCTCTAGGTATGGACACATGTACTTAATGAAACAAATCTGAGGCCTTCGAGAAATTCAGGGAATATAAGAATGAGGTAGAGAACCAAATTAAAAAGAGTATTAAGACTCTTCGATCAGATCGAGGATGAGAGTACTTGAGTACGGAGTTCACCCATTTCCTTAGGGATAATGAGATTCTATCCTAGTGGACACCTCCTTATACACCTCAGCTCAATGGTGTATTAGAAAGGAGGAATCACATGCTGTTAGACATGGTGCGGTCCATTATGAGTTTCGCTGACCTACCCATTTCATTCTAGGGGTATGCCCTAGAGACTGCAGCTTATCTTCTGAGTAAAGTTCCATTAAAGTCAATAATGTCTACACTATATGAGATTTAGAAAGGAAAGAAGCTCGATCTTAAGATTGTTAAGATTTAGGGCTGTCCTGCCCATGTTAGAAGACACAACCCCAATAAGTTGAAATCAAGGACAGAATGGTACACATTCATGGGATACCCAAAGGAAACTTATGAGTATTATTTCTATCATCCCGAGGATCAAAAGGTTTTTGTTGCCAAGAGAGCTGTGTTCCTTGAGAAGGAACACATTCTTGATGGAAACAGTGGGAGTGAGATAGAATTGAGTAAGGTTGGAGAACGTAGCTAAAGCACCATTCTAGAGCCCGAGTCTGTTCAGGTACCTAACACACAAGTTCCAACTTTACGTAAGTCTAATAGAGTATCTCACCCTCCTAAAAGATATGTGGGATATATCAGTAAAGATGACTCTAAGGATGTTGATCCTCCAATCTACGAGGAGGCTATTATGAGTATAGACTCTGGGAAGTGGCAAGAAGCCATGAATTCTTAGATGGATTCCATGTACTCTAACAAGGTTTGGAATCTTATGGATGCACCTAAGGGTATTGTACCCATCGGCTACAAATGGATCTTCAAGAAGAAGATCAGAGTGGATGGAAGGGTAGACACGTATAAAGTAAGGCTAGTAGCTAAAATATATCATCAAAGATAAGGAGTTGACTATGACGAAACATTTTCACCTGTAGCCATGCTTAAGTCCATTAGAATTATTTTGGCCATTGCAAATGGATGTCAGAACGGTATTTCTCAATGGTAACATCAAAGAAGAGGTGTATATAATATAGTCAGAGGGATTTATATCTAAAGAGAGTCCATATAGAGTGTGCAGGTTCCTTAGATCTATTTATGGATTGAAGCAAGCTTCCTGAAGTTGGAACATAAGATTTAATGAGGTAATCAAATCTTATGACTTTGTTAAGAACGAAGATGAGCCTTGTGTGTACATGAAGGTATATGAAAGTGTTATCACCTTCTTAGTGCTATATAAGGATGACATCCTAATCATTGGGAATGATGTAAGAATGCTCTCCATAATAAAGGCTTGGCTATCCAGAAACTTCTCCATGAAAGACTTAGGGGAAGCATCCTATATTTTGAGGATTCAGATCTATAGAGATAGATCAAAAAAGATGTTTCGCTTGTGCCAATCTAGGTACATAGACTCCATTGTCAAAAGGTTTGGCTTGAAGAATTTCAAGAGAGGTCTTATATCGATAAGATATAGATATCACTTTCTAGGAGTATGTCCCCAAAGACTCGTAAAGAAAGGGTAGACATGGATAAGATACCTTATGCCTCAGCGATAGGGTCTATCATGTATGCGATACTATGTACCAGGCTTGATATAGCACATGCTCTGAGTGTCACGAGCAAGTATTAAGCAGATCCAAATTTAGAACACTGGAAGACAATAAAGTGTATCTTTAAGTACTTGTGAAGGACTAAGGATCTTTTACTAGTATATGGAGGAGGTAGCCTTCAGGTTGAGGGTTACACAAACTCGAGTTTTCAGTCCGATATTAATGATAGCAAGTCAAATTCAGGGTATATTTTCATCATAAATAGAGAAGCTGTAAGCTGGAAGAGTTATAAGCAAAATACTACTACTGACTCGGCCACAAAGGCGGAATATATTACTATAGTAGAAGCAGCAAGACAAAGGGGTGTGGATGAAGAAGTTCATTAAGGATTTGGGAGTCATACCAAGCAGCGTGGAGCTGACTCTCATATATTGTGACAATGACAGGACAATAACTCTAGCAAGTGAACATAGGTCTCATCAGAATTATTCTGAGGAGGTTCCATTTAATTAGAGCAATCATGAGCTGAAAAGATATATCAATGGAAATAGTTCCATCCGAAGATAACATTGCAGATTCACTGATGAAGCCACTAGCTTAGATTGTATTTAAGCATCATAGGGGTCTAATGGAGATCAGACACATAGGTGATTGGTTTTTGGTCAAGTGGGAGATTGTTGGTTACAAGTGCCCTGCAAGCCAATCACATGAGTGATGACACGTGTGACACACTGTGTGATCTTTTTGCTTATGATTAATATTGGCATATTATCATATTATATGTTACATATATATTATGATTTCCTTAATTCTGTGCAATGAGAGTCAGATCGTGATGAGATCACGCTAATGAGATTGATTCATTTTTAAACACAGATCCTAAATAATCCCGATCATAAGTTACTTAAGAGGAACATTGAGATAACTGGACAGATCGATGTACTATATACCCGTCTATATAATGGAGGCAACTGATCTCATAGCTACTTGTGTGGAGACACTAAGGATATAGTACAAGTGCTCATTGGAGAATGAGTTTACCGATTGATCCGCTTATGGAATGTTGTATGGTTAATGATACCTAATGTCAGATAATGATTCCATAGTCCCAGCTGCGTATATGGTCCTTAGATTTGAGACACCAAGGATGTCTTGTATAAGTACTCTTTTCTTTTACACCATACTTACAAGTTTGAAAAGCTTCAGATCTGGTACAGCTGGTTATCAGGATTATCCACTCTCGGTATCACGAGAGGAATATCTTATATGTGCTTACTTAGACAAATCTATGGCGAGAGTCATTTGGATTGAGAGAGAATGAGTTCTCCAATAGAATCCGATTAGAGCAAGATAAACTTATTTCGTATGTGACCTGACAGTATCATGTCTAATATACAATCTCTGAGATATTATTTGGATGAGGGATTATAGATATATGGTAACTGTGAACAGACAAGTTCGATGGATTTGATCCCCCTTATATCGTCTAGGGACTATGCCATAGTGGCCTAGTACAATCATAGTCGATGAGTTGAGTGAATTATTATGGGGATAATAATTCACTATATCAGAAGGAGTTCTGATGGGAGTGACTCACGGCAAGCTCGGTATCGGGCCTAGAAGGTCACACACATATGGTGGATGCTTTAGGGAATAGATGATTGGATGAAGATCCAATTAGCCCCTATTCTCATTAGATGAGATCTTATGCTGATGAGATCCTTGACTGTGGCCCAATTAGAGGCCTAAGGAGATTATTAGATAGAGATCCAATAATGTAAGGTTAATGGGTAATTAGATGGAAATCTAATATCCACTAAAGTAGAAGCTCTAAGGTTTTTGGTTGCTCTCTATAAATAGGAGGGGAGAGTCATGGTTGATAAACTATAGCTTTAGCCACGACCTTCTATTCTCCTCCCTCCCTCTGAGCAAGAGTTGCAAGATCAGATTGGAGGAGTTTCAGTACAGAGATCCATCGTGTGGATACCACTAAAGAGGGAGGACGCTTGACCTCCTTCATCTTCCCCATCCGAATCTGGAATACAGGGATATACGATCTCCCTAAGTAAAATCAATCTCTCACACATCGTGATTTTTTAGTTTTTACGATTTTTCTCGTGACCCCAATCTTTTGTACGATGATTTGATCTATGTTAGAAACTGATTTTTGTTTTGATTTTCACTACCCATGTGATGCACCCGTTGAGGTTTTCCAACATAGCGCAGGTCCCCCAACAGGATGACTATCTTCGTAGCCTGGGCCTCAACTGCCGTGGAGCCCCTCTCGAGCTTCGCGAACCTTGGCGCGAGACTTGCGTTCGCCTAAGATAATTGTTTCACTAGTATCCTTGCATTGCATGCACAGTCGGCCAAGCTTGTGACGTAGTGGTAGTGATGCCCAAAAAGGCGTAATCAGTTTCGAGAAGACAAAAGGATCGAGAAGCCTGGGCCCTTACTAGGACCTCATTGCGATAGGACTAACCGACTAGAGACTCGATAGAGGCCTGGTATATCAACTTGCCCAGAACCGGGCTAAACGACCTACAGTAATACTCGCCCATAGTCTCACTACTCTCCCACAACCTTGCATCATGCATTAACCCCTCCCACCTAGCTTAGAAGGATGGTTGGTCATCTTAAGGACCATGTAATCCCCAAGGGGGAGGAACATAGTTGGCAAAGAGCCCTAGGTCTCACTACTCTCCCCAGGTGGGAGGAACACAATTGGCAAAGAGCCGTAGGTCTCACTACTCTCCCCAGGGGGGAGGAACACAGTTGGCAAAGAACACAGTTGGCCTAGGTCCCAATCATATAATCCTTCCCTCCTCTCTCCCCTCCCCCTCCCACCCGCCCCCAAATTCTGGATGCTCTTGGGCCTTCGATGGATGCACATTAGGATGTTCCCACCTATAGAAAGAGTCGGCCCCTACGATAGGATAGGATTGCCTTCACTGGGGTTCTCTGAACCACCTCTCACGAGCTTGACAACTTTAGGAATGGAGGGATACCCTCCTATAGATTGTAAGGATCCATATCAGTTGACAAAGAAGGCATGGAGAGTCTTGATGGGCAGCGACAAAGTAAAGCTCTAAAAGCTAGTGATACCAAGATGAAGCCCGACTATATAAAGACCTCAAAATAAGCTCTATGAATGTCAAAAGCAGCCCATCTTCCACAAGGCAATGCCCATAGAAATCTGTCTAGGGACAATGCAGAATCTAGCACAAGAAGCACCTGCCACAAAAGCCCTACCTCCAATCACTACATAATAGTAGGGCTAGGAAAAAGGGCAAGACTCTCTAAGCGGATCAAGCCTCAACATAATAGAAAAGCCCCTCTTTAAGTAAAAACCACAGGCAATACAAATCCCAAGGATAGGAAGGTGTGTCGCATCCCAACATGCACCATGGATGAAGCACCCCGATCGCAATAGCACCACCCGTCGTAGTCTCACCCACAAACACTAGCCAAGCACCACGGTGGGTCCATCCTCCCACTTATTTGGTTGAGCCAAAACCCACCACAATGGGTCCATCCTCTTGCTTATGTGATCAAGCCAAAACCCACCACGATGGGTCCATCCTCCCGCTTATGCGGTCGAGCCAAAACCCACTATGGTGGGTCCATCCTCCCACTTACGAGGTTGAGTCAAAACCCATCACAGTGGGTCCATCCTTTAGCTTATGCAGTCGAGTCAAAATTCACCATCTTGGGTGGGTTCATTCTCTCACTTACACGGTTAAGTCAAAACACACCATGATGGTTCTATCCTCTCACTTACACGATCGAGCCAAAACCCATAATGATGGGTCCATCCTCTAGCTTACACGGTCGAGTCAAAACCTATCATAGTGGGTCTGTACTTTCATTACAACGATCGAATCAAGACCCACTATGGTGAAAACTACTATAGCGGATTAATATCGATACTCTTGCTACAACGATCGAATCAAGATCTACTACGACGAAAGCTGCTATAATAGACTAATACCATTACTCTCGCTATGACGGTTGGATCTATAAAAAAAAAAGTTTACTTCAAATAAATTAGAACTTTCGCAACTATTCTTCTAAAATCTAAGTGAATTCTTAAAGATTAATCACCATAATCCAGTCTTGGTTCTTTATGTTTCTGTATCCGTCCTTATGCCTGATTATTGCATAAAGATCTCCCACGGTGAAGAAGACGTGTTTATGGGCCGTGATGCATGAAGTTTATTGGGAATTAATAATAAATACAGTATATTTTAGGGGTTGAATATAAAAATGAATGTAAACAAAACATGTCAATGGTATGGCATCCATGAAGATATCAGGCGTTAGTACGCTAAAAGTGTAGATATAAGGGGGCAAAATAAATATTATCAGGCAGCTACGAAGTGTTTTTAGGGGTTGAGAACAAAAGAGTAGATATTTGGGGTAAGGCAACTGTAACTTAAAAACAGGGAAAGTCGGCAGAAGTTCTCTTCGTTGTCACACTGGTGGAAAATGGAGGCGGAAAAGGGGAAGCCGGAAATCGTGTGGAAGGCGGAGAAGTTGGTGGCTGCCACCATGGGAGGGCGTGATGCATCCCACGACGCCGCCCACGCCTTTAGGGTGCGCGGCCTCGCCCTCTCCCTCGCCAAAGAAGAGGCCTTGTCTGGTCCCTCCTTAGAAATAGTAAGAATCTATCCTCCCATTCTCTTCTCCTATTTCTTCGTCCTTCAGCAATTTCATCCCGTCAGGAAACGATACGATGATGGAGCATTAAGCACCAAGCTTGTTCCCAATCTGTTTGTGCTGGTCGTTCGAAAGTTTCATTTTTATGATGGATGGAGGAATGTTCTTATTATGGCCCGAAAGTTAGCCTTTTTATCTCACTGAGTTGTTTCCTCATCCAATTGTTGTTCTTGTTGATTTGACACATAGGGTTTCGTAAGATATAAAATATTTCACAATTTGATTTTTGCTAGTTTTTCCTCTGTGCTCGTGCTGCATCGCAATATCAGTTAAAGTTTGATTACTGTCAGAAGGTAGTCATTATTTTTGTGCATTCAGGACCTGAGGATGATCCAGTAATGCCACAAAATTACCGGTTGGTTAGTTTTGAGGGTAAACTTCTTATCGGTTGCGAGGCAAATGAACGATGCATTGCTTCCTTTGATGTTGGATTGCGTAGCTCATCTTGCTTTTGAACTTGTTATGACCGGGCATTAAAAACGGTACCATATTGGAAGAGAAGCAGGCAACTGATTCCATTTAGGATTGTACTGTTGGTCCCAAATTAAAAAGAACTCCAAATCGTTTCTTTCATGTCTCTGCACGTACTTGGTCCCTTATCTTTTTTCTGTATGTGCTACCACGTATGCAGAATAGATGCAGAAATTATCATGGAGGTGCATTGTTGTGCAAATTTGGAGTATAGAGAATGTTGCTGTTTTTCTTGATCCTAAATTTCTAAAGCTATGATCTTTTGGTTTTTAATCAGGTGGAACTTGCTGCTCTTCTTCATGACATAGGTAATAGTTGTTTTTTTCTTACTGATTTTGGAGAATATTGTCTTTTATCATTTAATTAAATTAAATATTCATGTGCGTACTCTTTCTACTGCAGGAGATTACAAGTACACCAAGTGGGTATTGCTACTATTGCCACATGTCTAAATAGTTTACCCTTTATTGTGGTTCTGTTTTTAGTTGATATTCTTGAATTATGAACAGGTTGCTGATTGTATAGTTCACAATAATAGTCAGATTTGTAATTTTGGAAGTCTGTTTATCTTGGTATACTTGAACTTGATTGCGTCTTTCTTAGTCAGTGAGATGATAAGTTGCCTAATCTTGTAAATTCTTTTTGCAAATTTTCTAGTTTTCTCTATTTTCGGGGTCAAGTTTAATACTTCAAGTTCAAATATAGCAGTGATTTGACTGAGGATACCACCACTGTAGAGAAGTTTCTTGAGGAAGAGGGACTAGAGGAAAGCAAAAGGGAAAAGATTCTCGCTATCATTAGTCACATGGGTGAGCTTTCTCGAATGTGAATATATGTTGTATTCCGACATTCTTTTCCCCATATAACTCTTCCCAATACAAGCTTAGATCATATTGGCTGTGTACATTCAGCAGCATACAACATGCTATGCAATTAATGTTTTGTATTTGATAGTCTTTCCATAATGTCTTCAAATTGCTTGGTTGATTGGAATTGGGCATCAACTTCATCTGATGACATGACATCCTAAATACATGCAACACATTTTGTATTTGCACTATCCTAATTGAAAAAGTATGTTGTTCATCAATGCATACAGGAGCAACGTTCTCGAAGATAAACTTTTTGTTGGAAAAATGCAGGTCTAGTTTGATCTTGTTTTGTCAGATTGTTGTATATTGCCAGATAATCCCATATATAAGATTTCTCCACTAAGAAATTAGAAGCTAGCTATTCAATTGCCTTTTGGTGGAAATAGTAATGAACATCTATGTCCTTTGAGCTGAAAAAGAGGTTTGAAATGAGGAAAAGATATTCACATTGTCCTGAAGGTAAATTATCTGAAAGGGCCTCTCCATCTTTGATTAGAAGGAAGAAAGGATCAATCTTGTAGCATCCATTACGCTCGTTGCTACTCTATCGATTAATGGACTTTATAACTTCAGGTTGCAACTTAATTTAACATGAGTTGAGAAAATTGCTACTCAAACAAAGGCATGAAGTTACCTACTGAAAACAAAAAGATGAAAAGGGGAAAAAATTGTAAAATCTGCAAAGAACTCTACTAGAAGAGAAATTGGAAAATGAAAAGAAAATGGGAGAAATTTAAAAGATTGAATATTATCTCTATGATGGACAGAAGCCGATATGTAACTAGCAATTGTAATATAAGGTTGTAATGCATGAGCTTCTGTAGAATGTGGTCCATTGGAATCATGGATTAAAAGCAGTTATGTCTTGTGGATGGCTCGATATGATTACAATATTGATTGGAATCCAACACAATTTCTTAACACACTATCATAGATTGTTAGCAGTGAAGGTATCCGATGTAATATCCTTGCTTTTTAGTTTGTTTAACAGTTTGCAGTAGGCTTGATAGCTCTATTGGGTTGGGTTATAGCCTTTTATTGCTTGTAATAGCAACTCGCATGTGGTCTACCCAAAAATGAAGCCTCTAACCTGCAACATATAGGGATTTCCTAGAGCTCTATATGACCCAAAACATCAGCTATGTTAGCACCCTAGAAACCCTAGGTGGCATAGGGCTGGTTGTGGCTCCGGGGGTAGTATTATATCAATACCCTAATTTTAATTAAGAGCAATGTTGTACTTTATCCTAATGAGTGGAACGTTGGGTTAGTAAGCCCCCTCCCCTTATACTTCCCGCCAATATCCCCTTCTCCCCTATCGTGATAGAGAGTGTGACTATCAAGGAAGACAAGAGGATAGCATTAGGGCATCAACCATAAGGGGATCCAAATCTTTGACTTTCCCGTCTTCTATAGATGTCGATATGCTCCTTTTTTTTTCTTTCTTGCATCTAAAATTATTGTACTTTCCTATCATCTAGATTCTATTCTTGTTCAACGATATTGATGAATTTAGATTAAATAATATGTTGAAATTTGTTGGGGAAGAAAAAATAATACTTTTTTGGATATATTGACATTTTTGGATAAATTGTATTGAAGAGAAAATTGCAATATATATTGACATTTTTGGATATAGTTCTCTCTTTCACAAAGAGGGTTTTCTATAGAAAATTCTAGATCTAAACTTAGGTTTCTAATTTAGGTAGTTTTGTCAGCTAATATTCAGTTTTAGGCACAATGACCTATCAAAATTACACACAAACTGCATTCATTATAAAGTTAAAATTAGTCCTCAACACCCCTATTTAATTTATAATTTTGAGATGCCTCTGGAACTTCTCAAATTTCTCTAATGTGACTATGAGGAAATCTAAAGGTTGATCAGTTGTATTGAGGAGCTTACCAAGCCTCTAATGAAGTGGTGACAAAGTTCAATGTGTTTTGACCTTACACAAAAAATAGGATTTTTTGTCATTGCAATTGAAGACATATTGTCACAATAAATGGTTATTGGTTGTACTTGTAGTTGATGCAAATATGAGAGTATTCTTCTCAACCAAATAGCTTTATATTGTACTCGTAGCAGCAATATATTCAACTTCAACAGAGGACAATGATGTTAACTTTTGCTTCTTTAAGCTCCATGATATCACCTTTGTAGCTAAGCTGAAAAGATAACCATAATATCTTTTTTTTTCAGTCATCTACAGAATTAGCCCATTCACTATCTGTATAGCCAATCAACTTGTTATCTTCTTCTTTCTTATATTTGATGCCTTGCCTTGCATCTTGCTTTCTTGAAGATATCTTAATATTCTTTTAGCTACTGCATAATGTATTTTGCTATAATCATTCGTGAGCCTTGGATACCATACAACATGTAAAATATCAGGTCTTGTATTTATAAGATAAATCAAGGAACTAACATGGCTTTTTAAAGAGTGTTGCATCAACCATTTCAATTTCATCAAAATGATGTAGCTTTTCATTTAAAGTCACAGGAGTAAAAGCTGGTTTACATTTGATCATTTAAAACTTTTTCAAGAGATCTTCAATATCCTTCTCTTGAAAAATGAATATCTTACCCTTGGGTTGCTTCACTTGGCTTCCAAGAAAATATTTTATTCTTATCAAACCTATCATGTTAAATTCTTTTGTCATATTTTGTTTGAAATTATGCATTATCATGTTAAATTCTTTTGTCATATTTTGTTTGAAATTATGCATTAACTTCATATCTGTGTCGATATGAACATGATCATAAGCACCAAAGACACAATAAGAAAGTTAGATGTACTATCTTCCTTGACATAAAACTGATGATTCACTTGGGCTTTGTTACAGAACATTTTTTCACGCCAAAAAGGGGAGCTTATAGACTTTGTCTTCCTTAGTTTTGCCTTCATAACCTTGAGGTTTCTCCACATATGCTTCTTTTTCAGGATACAATTGAAAAAAAACTAATTTTACATATAGTTGGAATACTTTCAAGCAAGGTTTTCCATACCGATCTGTACCACCCAGTACGGGCGGTACATACCAGTCCGCTAGGTTATTGGTATGCGGACCGCCCGCTACCGGGCGATACCTACAAAATCGACAGTTGGCAGTCGATTGAGGGAGAAAAAGGGAAGAAGAAGAAGAAGAGGAAAAGAAGAAAGAAGAAATAAGAGGAGAATAAAAAGAATACCTTGCGCCATCCTCGTCCGCGCGCCGTCGCAGCCCGCGGATCGCCCGAGAGCCGTCACCACCCTTGCTTGCGATTTTTCTCCCGCGCAGGGAGAAAGATCGAGGTGATGTCGCCCCTTTTTTAAAAATATATTTTAATATTTAATATTAGTGTGTACCGCTCGGTATTGGTACCATACTGGTATCGACAATATGTCGATACATCGGTATGGATTGGTAAGTAAAACTTTTCTTTCAAGCAAGGTTTGCTCATCACCAGACGGGCGGTACATACCGTCGCCGACACAAGATGCGGATCGCCGCTACCAAAATCGACTATCGGCGATCGATTGAGGGAGAAAAAGGGAAGAAGAAGATGGAGAGGAAAAGAAGAAAGAAGAAGAGGAGAAGAAGAAAGAAGAAGAAAGAAGAAGACCTCCTTTCCCTGTACCGTCGCCACCCGCGAGTCGCCCATGCGTTGTCCTCGCCTGTGCACGTCCTTGCCCACGGGCGATTCTTCTCCCGTGTGAGGAGACAAAACATCTCCCTGCGCGGGGAGAAAGATCGAGGCGACGTCACTAGTTTTTTTCTTTTTTTAATATATTAATATATTAATATTATATTTAATATTATATTATATAAATATTATATTATAAAAAATAATATATTTTAATATATCGGGCAGTACGTACTGTGCGTACCACCCGGTATCATGTACCATACCATATCGAGATAATCTCGATATGCTGGTACGGACTGATATGTTAAATCTTGTTTTCAAGTCTAAGTGAGCTCTTAGCTAGAACGTTGTAACTAGAGCAAAAGTTTCATTGAAGTCTATTTAGTTGTTATGAATAACTTTTTGCAACTAGTCTTACCTTGTGTTTTTGAATTAAACTATTCCCATAAATTGTAACTAGTTTGATGCAAAATTCCCAACTGTTCCCAAAAAGATTGTTGGAGAGAAGAATGTAAAAAAGAAGTCAAATTTCACTAAGAATGGAACTGAATAACTCTTCTCTTGTATGAATGCTCAACAACAAGCACAAAATATATGGTATTTGGACAGTGGTTTCAGCAATAAGGGAATCAAAAGATTTTTATTAACCTTAATCATAACTTCTCTTCTCAAGTCAAACTTAGAGATGAAAAGCTACAAAGTGTTGGATGCAAAGGGGCCGTTCTTGTTCCTACCAAGGAAGGTATCAAAAAGTTCATTAATGATGTTCTTTTTATGCCAAATTTGATTCATAATTTTTCAAGCATTGGTCAACTCTTGCTAGAAGGCTATTATGTTTCAATCAATAATGATCAATGCATAATTTTTGATAAGAAAAATAATTCTGTTATTGCAAGAGTTCAAACAAGGGTCTTAAATTGAGGAAATAGCTTTATAACACTTGACATATTGTCATCATAATGTCAACAGTATTATATTACTCAAGCAAAATATATGATAATTGGACTTCCTCATATTGAGGTAAGAAAGAATGTGAAGGTTGTATTTATAAAAAGATGCAGGGACTTTCATTTCATAAAATTTCTTAAAGAGCAAAATCTCACTTACTCTTGTTGATATATGTGGCCCTTCTCGAATTGTTTCAATCAGCAACAAATGATATTTTATTCTTTTTGTTGATGATTTTGCTAAAATGGTGTGTGTATATCTTTTGCATGGAAAGTCAAAAGTTTTTTCAATATTTTTTCAATATTTTTTCAATTCAAGACTCTTATGGAAAAGGAAAGTAGCTTTCAAATAAAATTTGTAAGAATTGATTCTGTAGAGTTCATCTACACTTCATTCATGAATTATTGCAAGGAAAATAGTAAGGTTTGTGGTACTATAGTATAGCGCTCGGTATGGGCGGTATGTATTGATTTGACAAATGACTGGTACATGTGACATATCAGTACGCCGCCATGTATCATGTGTCGGTATGCTCGGTACGGCTCGGTATAGCTCGGTAAGTACCATACTGATAGCTGGTTGGTACATCGGTGTTAGGACCCTAGCTGAGTCGGGTCCTAGTCGATTGAGTCGAATCCTTAGATCGAGCCTTGTTAGCCAACCTAGACCTAACATTAGGTTGTCTAGGAGAAAAGATTTGAGTCTATTGTAATAAATCAGCCTAAATCCTAGTAGGGTTAGGATTCGTTGAATTGGAGTCTGATTAGGAGTTGGAGTTGGATACAGGCCAGAGTCAATTGAGTCATGAATGTCATAAACCCTAATCTAGCCGCCACCCCCTGGTAAAGAAGTGGTTGGCTAGGATTAGGGAGGAGTCCTTATGGAATGAGAGTCTCCTAGACGCCGCCTCCTCTTACGAGAGGGGGAGAGTCCCACTTAGTTTGGACTCTCTCTCTCTAGGGTGGAATAAGAATAAAATTAGGAGTTGGAGAACCCTATAGCCACCAACCGCATCATGGTTAGGAGTTGGCTAGGGGTTAGGAGTTGAGGGGAAGAGGAGTCTTAGTTTACTTGGAGTAGAAGTTGATTAGAAGTTAGAGTTTGTTGGAGTAGGAGTCCTATTAGGAGTTAGGGTTTAGAAGCCCTATAAATAGCTTGTATTCTCCCCTCTTTTCATCATCAATAGATCAATTATTTTTCAGCCTATGTGCAGAAAACCAAGGAGGGAGGAATCCCTATAGAGTTCCAAGGAGGCCGATACTCTATAGAGATCACCCCAAGCTTAGAATCCGTAAGGGTTCTAACACTTGGTATCAGAGCAGTGTTCTTGGGGTCTCGCTGTCCTTCCATTGCTGTACATCATCCCTCCACAGCCGCTCAAGCAATTCCCACAATTGCTTAAAGATCGTCGCCAAATTTCGCTATCTTCTCCACTACCACAGATCATCCTTTGATCTCCCCGTGAATTGCAACAAGTTCTAATTTCCTACCTTACTTCTGCTGCAATTTAGTTATGCTTATTCCAAAAACCCAAAAAAATTGTTCTTATCTTGCTTCATAAACTTTTCGTCGTAAGGTTTCCATCTCTAGGACAAAAGTTACGCTGCAAATTTCAGCCGCATAGCACTGCCTATTTGATCTTGTTGCTGCGATTTTTCTGTCCAATCTTCGATGAGTTTTCTACGACAGCTTTAACACTCTTTAACGACAGATTTCCTTTTGGTTTTATCGAAAAATTCTCAATATAAACCGTTGATCTTTTACTTCCAAACTGCTGTACTTTAGATGTAAAAATCTGTCGCAGTACCTTCCCGTGATTTTTGATCTTATCGAATTTTTTGCTATCATTTTTTTTCACGAAATTTTGACGGCATTACCTCTCCCTTACCAGTGGATTCTCCTTGAGTTTTACTCGGATCATTGTTTCGAATTGCTAGGAAAAATTGCATTTATATTGTTGAAATTTTTTTGACGAAAAATTTTGCTGTTGTACCTTTTGTCGTTTTTCTTTTCACAACCCCCAAAACCCTACCAACCTTGCTGCCACCAATCATGTCGTCTTTAGGGCACCCCTCTAGCCTTAAGACGCTGTTGTCATAGCTTATTTCCATAACCCAAACATCGCAGCCTATCGACGTAGAAATCTGCAGCACTACCTTTTAGTGTTTTTTGTTACACCCATATCTGATCCTTACCGAAATTGTTGCTGCCACCCATGTCATCTTTAGGGCACCCCTCTAGCCTTAAGACGTAGTCATCGTATCCTTTTTTTGATTTCTGCAGCCAACCCAAACTGCAGCTAAAACCGCAGGCTAAGCAGTGGTCTTCCACTGCCACTGAACCTTCCACTGATCCTTATCTTTCGCAGCCACCGAACCTTGCCAAACCGGTTGCTGCCCCCAACAGCAACCTTAAACCTTCCTTCCCAACCCTAAACCTCTGTCATCGAACCCCCCTTCCTCTACAACAGCCCCAAACAACAGCATCAACAACACCCTCTTTGCTGTAAAGTTTTACTGCACTACCTTCGGTACTACTTGCTGCATCCACACCCGATCTTGACCAAATCCATTGCTGACATCAATAGCAACCCTAAGCCAATCCTTTAACCTTAAACCTTGGCCATTATACCACCTATACGACCCCTACAGTAGCTCTTAATCACAGCCCCAACAACAACTTGTTAGCATCAAGCAGCAACCATCTACCTATGATCCATCATCCCTTTTGGCCACCAATCTACCCAACCGTTTCATACTACTAACCCAATAGCAGGAGAAGGATATTGACACCGGAGGATTCCATGGTGGACACCGCTGTCATCCACCTTGAAGGAGATGCAATTCAGTGGTACAATCGACTTGAATACACCTATGGGGCTCCGATGTGGATACAATTCAAGAAAGCGTTGTTGAACCGCTTTAGGCCGACCAAATACGAGAATATCAATGAACAACTTGCCAAGATCCGATAAACCTCCAAGATACAAGAATACAATACCAGGTTTGAGGAATTATCTTACCTTGCTCATGATTTGACAGACAATTATTAGGGACATTTATCGAAGGACTCAAGCCGGAAATTAAAGGAGAGGTTAAAGTGCAGCAGCCCCGCACCGTAACGGTCGTAATCTCCTTCACCCGAATCCAAGAAGAATGGCTCAACTAATATGCTCGGAGGATGAGAACCACTCCTAGACCAGTAGCATATAAATCTCTCTCTCGCCCCAACCATCCTTTGCTGCCAAAAAAAGTGATATTAGAAGAGCTACATGATAGATCGACGAAGGGACTTTGTTGGTATTGCGATGAACTTTAGAGCGGTAACCATCGCTGCGAAAAAGGGAAGCTTTCTATAATAAAACCTATTGAAGAATCTAAAGAAGAGGTCCAGGGAGCTAAGGAGAACACAAAGGAAGAACCATAGCCGGCCGATTGCACGACTCATGCTTTAGCCGGCCATACAAACCCACAAGCAGCAAAAGTTGAAGAATCTCTTAAGCCGCAGCCTGTCACTGTCCTCATCAAGACAAAGAGCACTAACAACTTTATGAACAGCAAGGTTGCTGCCCAATTGATGCTCCAAAATGAGGATTGGAGTAGGTTTGACATTGAGGTCGCCAACGGCCAAATTTTGAAGTGCGATCAAAGATGTCCGCACGTGAAATTGTTGCTGCAGGACCAAGAAGTAAATGCTGATTTTTTCCTCCTCCCTCGTGATGCTTATGAGGTCGTGTTCGACACCAAATGGCTGACTATGTTAGGTGATGTTCCCTAGAATTTTTTCAAATTTATCATGAAATATTTCAGCTATGGGAAATAGGAGATCCTACGTGGGAAACGTGGGAGCAACGTGATGATGGTTTCAACACAACGAAAGGAGAACATCTTGCACAAAGTGAACAACGACTTCCTAATACATTTCCAACAACAACATATGAGGGAGCCAACAAAAATTGAAGACCCAAACCTTCTCCAATTATTTGCTGAATTTTCAGATGTCTTTGTCGAACCGTGCAGCCTACCTCTAACCCGACGGCGTGATCATCGAATTTCGATTCTTCCAGGCAAGCCACCAGCAAGCACTCAGCCATATCATTATCCTCACCTCCAGAAAGATGAATTAGGGATGATTGTAAAAGAGATGCTTGAAACAGGGGTCATCCGGCCAAGTTGCAGCCCCTACTCTTCGCCGGTGCTAGCTTTACCCGACCTTGACAAAGTGTTTGTGATTGATGCATCGAGAGCTAAAATTTATGTTATCCACATGCAAGATGGCCGACCCCTAATATGCACCGAGGCTTTCCCTACACTTCACACGATGCTTCTGATCTGTAAAGGGGTACAAATTGCTACTGAATTTGAAGTTTGGCATGATATTGGTCAATAACATGAAGGAGAGATGAAAACAGGCTTGGTAAAATTGTTGCTCCTATCCACCTCAGAGTCAGAATGAGCTCACACCACCGGGGACCTTATCATCAATAGGTAGCCATTATTCCAAAAGAAGGCTCGGTTACTATTAAAGAACAATCAAATGATAGCTCATGCAAGAAAAAAATAGCACCCCAATAAATACTGGAGTAGAAGGAAGTTTGCATTTGAAGATCGAGTCTTCCTTCGTCTTCGGCCCTACCAACAGGAATCTATGAAGACTCAAGCCTCATGGAAGTGGTCTTCCAGTTTTTTTGGACCCTACAAATTTGGAAATCACATTGGAGCATGACTTGTGGATTGGATCTGCGCATTAATTCAAAATTACAACTGATCCTCTAGGAATCTCATTGCAAATTGAAGTTTAGAGAGGATGACTCAGCCCAGATCTATCCACCTGACACCCAAGTCGATGAGGAGGCCTAAGTTCAGTTGATGATCGTATGGGATCACAGGATTGTGAGACATCACCATTCAGTCACTACTGCTAATACTGGACCGCGGGAGTAGGATGCGCCTACTATAGGGGCCACGAGGGAGCCTCGTGAGGAGTTGCAGATCAGGACCTGGAGACATGGAGCTCAGCCTTGAGGACAAGGCCGATTTGAAGAGGGCGGCGGGTCTGTTAGGACCCTAGCTGAGTCGGGTCCTAGTCGATTGAGGAGTCCTTAGATTGGGCCTTGTCGGCCAACCTAGACCTGACATTAGGTCGGCTAGAAGAAGATTTAAGTCTATTGTAATAAATCAGCCTAAATCCTAGTAGGGTTAGGATTCGGCTAAACTGGAGTTTGATTAGGAGTCGGAGTTGGATACGGGTCAGAGTCAATTGAGTCATGAATGTAATAAATCCTAATCTAGCCGCCACCCCCTAGTAAAGAAGTGGTTGACTAGGGTTGGGGAGGAGTCCTTATGGGATGGGAGTCTCCTAGCCATCGTCTCCTCTTAAGAGAGGCCAACTAGGGCAAGAGGGGGAGAGTCCCACTTAGCTTGGACTCTCTCTAGGGTGGAATAATAATAAAATTAGGAGTTGGAGACCCCTATAGCCACCAGCTACAATATGGTTAGGAGTTGGCTAGGGGTTAGGAGTTGAGGGGAAGATGAGTCTTAGTTAGCTGCTCTCCGTTGCCATTGCTGCTGCCACTATCGCTGCTTGCCACTGCCATTATTGTTACTCTCTGTCAGCAGCCTCCTACTCTCAATTAGTAGCCTCGGTCTCTACTCTTTCCAAATCGACTTAATATACTGTTAACAGTTTACTATTAACAATATTTTTTATTTATTAGGTTAATAATATATTATTTTGATTTTAATATTGTGAATCTTTATTTATTTTAAATTATTTTTAGGATTTTCGAATAAATTATTTAAATAATTATATTTATTAATTATTTTATATTTTTTATATTTTAGCGCCTTCCTTCGCTCGGGTGAGCGCCTAGCGCCTCGGGCATTTTGGGACATTGGTACCTTTTGGTGTGTAACACTTTTTAAATCACTGTAGCAAGAAAGAAAAGGCCATACCATTATGGAGATGACATGAATCATGTTGAAAGGTAGTGGTTTACCTAATAGTTTTTGGGTAAAAGCTACATCTCCTACAAAAGCTATGCTTTATAGAATTCCATATGAAGTTTGGCATAAAAAACCAATGGTTAATCATCTTAAAGAGTTTGGTAGCATTGCATATGCAAATATTTCATTTCAAAATAAAAATAGAGACATTTGATAAAAAAAATATAAAACTACTCTTTATTGGTTATAGTGATGAATCTAAGTAAAGGCTATAGGTTGTTCAATTCAAAGACTAATAAGTTTGTGATATCAAGAGATGCCATTTTTTATTAGAAAAAATAACACATATTGCTTATCATTCATGAGTTATTGGAGCATCATTCAAGCTAAAAGGAACTATCACAACTTCCTTCAACCTCAACTCCAAACACTAATCCCCCAAGCTCTTCAAAAGTTCTTTCAAGCCAAAAAAATTTATATTATGATTTATAATTTCCTCCAAGAAAGGTGTGTTCTTTGACAGATATTTATGAATCATGTGAAGTTGCTTTTTTACTTGTGAACCTCAGAATTTTGAAGCAGTTGTCAAAGAAAACAAAGGGAAAAAACTTGAGATAACATTAATTAAAAAGTACAAAACTTGGGATCTTGTCAACTTGCCAAAAGAAAACGATGTCTTTGAACTCAAGTGAATTTACAAAATAAAGTTTAATGAAGATGGTTTAATTCAAAGACACAAGGTAATATTAGTTGCAAAAGGATATTAAAAACTATCTTGATTAGACTTTAATGATACTTTTGCTCCAGTTGCAAGGATGAAAACGATAAAACAGTGCCAACTCACTTGGAGTTGAAAGTATTCCAACTACATGTAAAATTAGTCTTTCTCAATAGTGATTTTTAAGAAGAGGCATATGTGAATAAACCTCAAGGTTATGAAGGCAAAAGTTTACAAACTCCGTTTGAAGTTCTGAAACAAGTTCCAAAAGTTTGGAACAATAAGATTGATGCCATTTTTATAAAAATGGTCTTTAAAGAAGCCCAAGTGAATTATCACTTTATGTCAAGAAAGATTATGCATTTAACATTCTTATTGTTCATTTTTAGGTTTATGTTCTTATTTATATGGGCTCAGATAGAAAGTTTGTGCAGGATTTCAAGCAAAGTATGATGAAAAAATTTGAAGTGGAAGATTTGATAATTAAATACTTTTTGGAATTAAAGTGAAGCAATTTAATAGTGCGATATTCATTTTTATGAAATATTCAATTTTTCAAGAGAAGTACATTGAAGATCAATCGAAGAAGTTTCAAATAGATAAATGTAAACCAATTTTCGCTTTCATGACTTTAAATGAAAAGTTGCATAAAAATGATGGAACTGAAAAGATTGATGCAACACCCTCTAGAAAATGATCGATGCAACATCATTTAGAAGTCCTTTTGGTTCCTTAATTTATCTTTAAAAGATAAGGTATGATGTTTTACATATTGTGGTATGATTTCAAGGTTCATGAATGGTACCAAAAACTACATTGCGCAACCACTAAAATAGTATTATGATAAAGCAATATGAGAAGGATGAAGATATTAAGATGATTAACTACATAGATAGTGATTGGACTAGTTCTATTGTAGCAAACAAAAAAAATTACTTATGGTTATCTTTTCAGCTTAGGTACAAAAGTGATATCATATAGCTCAAAGAAGCAAAAGTCAATAGAATTGTCCTTTGTTGAAGCTGAATATATTGTAAATGTATTGGCTATAAATGCAGCATGTGAAAGTCAAGAGCTTATGTATCGCCTAGGCTGGTATGAGGTGGTATGTACCGGTCTGAGTGCCAATCGATACATGGGCCGCCCTCGGTCTAGTTGCCCATATAAAAGGGGAACCCTAAATCCTTAATAATTTTCACGTTGCCTCCACTTCTCATGAAGTCATGGCTGATGCCTTCGCTTCTCTGCAACTTTTCATTTTGATCGATACCTTCACTTCTCACGCAGGCTGTTATCGATAACCTTTGCTTGCCACCACCTTGCTGCATGCCACCATGCATGATCTTTTCCCTAATTACTTCTCAAGTATGCCTCTTCTCCTTTTCCTCTGCCTCCCCTACCATCTCTTCTTTCTCCTTCTTCCTTCCTCCTTCCTTCTCTATTCCTTAATCGTCCCATCCTCTTCTCTCTTTTTTTTCTCTCTAAAACATCGATACATACTACTATATCGTGTGTCGGTACGTCGGTACTAACTAGTACATACCAATCTAATAGGTCATCGAAGTTGGTTTGGTATTCGAAACAACAATCCTTTTATAAAGCTATTTTATTGAGAAGAATACTCTCTCTTATTTGTAGTTGCAACTTGGTTGCCATTAATTTCATTTGTAATGATAAAAAAAGCACATTGAACTTTGTCATTCATTTTGTTAGGGACTTGGTGAACAAAGATGAGATATGTTTGAATTTCATTAGTACAAGTGATCAACCAACAGATTTCCTCACTAAAACAGTCACATTAGAGAAATTTGAGTAGTTCAATAAGCATCTCAAAGTTACAAACAAAAAGGGGGTGTTGAGGAGTAAATTATAATCTCATAATATAGTTTGTATGTAATTTTGATAGACAATTGTTCCTAGAACTGAATATTAGTAGGCAAAATTACCTTTTTTTTTTGGTAAGTTTTAGGCAAAACTACCTAGATTAGAAGCCTAAGTTTACTTCTAAAATTTTTTGAAAGAGAGAACTCTATCAAAACTCTTAATCTATGTTGCACTTTCTCATCTTTTATGTATCTAAAAGGATTAGATACATGAAGGAATCTTCTTAATGCACATGAAACTTGCAAACATGCAACCCTTGTTATTTTAGTCATGTTGGCACTAAAACATAATAAAAAGCAGAGGCATGAAGATTTCTAAACTCATATATAAATAATGAAAAGCTTTTTTTGGTGAAGGTTGTTGTGGAACTTGATTACTAAAAATATTTTTTTTTGTCATAATATGCAAAGCAACTAAAACTAGCTCATCTAAGGAGGTAGTAGAGGACAACTTTGACGAAAAAAGAAGAGAATAGAATATTTCTTTTCTGCTAAAAAATAGAAGATGCAAGATAAATTCCTTGAAGATCAACTTCTTTCGAATGTTACCTTGCAATCATGGGGCAAATTAAAATGCTTTATACTTAGATTAGGTTATAGATTTCTTAAAAAAAGAAAGAAGGACTGAGCGCTTGGTTCATGTAGGATCCACTCATGTCTCCACCTACTGACCTACAAATACAATTTACCACAACCTAGAAAGATACCTTCATGGTTGCAATAGTTTATGTTATAACTTTTTCTGCTTGCCATATTCTAGTTAGTTGAGAGGAATAATAACTACTACTAAAATTGCATCCACAGATTAAACATGAAAAAATAGAAAGATATTTTTACCTTTCATACTTAGCTTGTAAAATAAATGACTTACACTTCTAAAGTCACTTGAGTTCAATCTGATCACCTTGTATGTTCTAGTAACCATTGGATTTCATGCCAAGGCAGTGATAATCTATGATTCCTCCAATGTTAGCCAAGCTTGAGTCTTAATTACAATGCAAGTGAAACTAAATATAATAGCGATGACATGCTTTTTTGGAATGAACATCTTATTGATAACATATCTGTATTTGAAAACAAATAACTCATTAATTAATGCTGTACTTAAATGAGTTAGTAATTTTTAATTAATCTTGGTCAATTGATCATACGTCACAATCAACCAAGTAACTTCTAAAGTTGCAAGTAAATGCTTAATGTCTATGGACTTGAGGTGCTAGTCGAATCATAATTAATAAGCTATAATGGAGTTATTTACAAATATAATTATGATTGGATGAGAAAATAAGTAGCATGATAAGGTAGAATAATTTGGAACATATTCTTGATTAGTGAGTAAGTTGAACAAGGATTACCCAATGATCATCGTTTCAGGTACCAAACCTGTTTTGATGATTTGGTTAGATCAGTATATACTAGTCAGTATTGATGTATCATGTGTTGATACAACGGTATGTACTGGTGTTTCGGAGAGGAATGAGTGGTGGAGGAACGAAGGAGGAAGGAGGAAGAAGGAAGAAGGGGAGGCAATGGAGAAAGAAGGGGAAGCAGGGGAGTAGGAAGAAGGAAGAAGATGGAGTGATGAGGGAGGAGAAAGAAGGAAGAAAACATGAGAGGTGGAGGAAAAAGAAGAAAACAAAGTGGAGGAGGAAGAATAAGATGGAGCTGCAGAGGAGGAAGAGAAGATGAATTAGAGGATAAGAGGAGGGTGTGTATGGGAGGTGATGTCCCATGGTGGCAATGATGAAATGAACGAGAGAGATAAAAGATTTTATTAAGCTAGTATTGGTATCGAGAGTGAAAGTTGAAAGATTATTTGCGGCAAAAATGGATTTGTTAATTAATCATTGTTGTAAGAGATGTATTATTTTTCGAGGAAAAAATAATCAACTTTGTGAAAACGACTTTATTTCATGCATGATATGATCTCCTTGAATCTCAAGTTAAGCCATATCGACATGTGATGAAGAGCTTCTTAGTTATGATCAAGCTTATTTAGCAAATCACCCAATTAAACACCCTTGAGGCCTAACTTTTCTAAATGTGAGATTTTAAGGTGGTCAATTCTCTTGCAGCTTCTATTATTTGGCAGAAAAAGAAAGGTTATATTCTTTCTTTTTTTTTGGTCGAAGTTGTCCTATAATTCCTCCATGAATGAGCTAGTTTTAGTTTGCATATTATGGAAATAAGTAGGGTTGCTTTTATTAATTAAGTAGTATAACAACCCTCATAAAAAGCTTTCCGTTGTTTGAACTAGAGTTTAGAAATCTCCTAGCCTCTACTATATGTTGTCTTTTAGTGCCAACTTGACCTAAAAATAAGAGGGGTTGTATGTTTGCAAGTATTATATGCATTAAGAAGATTCCTTCTTGTATATAATCCTTTTAGAAAATATATCATCTAACAATCATAGCATGTAATTTAATCTAAATTCATCGTGATCATAGAACAAAAATAAATCTAAATGTAAGAAAAATAATTTTAGATGTAAGAAAGGCAAAGGGAACAAATCCCTATATCATGATATCTACAGAAGATACGGTAAAGCTAAAGATTTATATCTACTATTTAGGTTATGTCTTAACATCATCCTTTTGTCTTACTTGATAGTCATGCTCTTAATCACGATCATGGAGGACGGGGTTAGGGGGCTAATCCTAACATAGCTTCCTCACATTAAGTTAATGTACAAAATTGCCCTAATTAAAATTAGGGTATGACTTATAGCATTTGTGTGTCGGTAGTTGTGTGCGAAGAACTGCCTTGGATCCTTGGTCAAGCTATTATATAGAGCTTGCGAATTCTACCTTTGTTCTCTACATTGCCTATGAAGTGTTTGCTACAGTGTTTACTTATGGGATTAAGTTTATGTTTTGATGGAGCAACAATGATATTTTGCTTGTATGTTCGTTTGTTCAATAACCAGTTTCCTTTCCTTGCATTGAACAAGGTTACAGGGAGACTAACCCTCAGTGGATGAATATCACAAGGGTGGATGAATATCATAAGGGTGTACAACTTAGGCAAATCTAACTAAGCCCACAAGGTATGGTATTAAAATAGGACAAGCACACAAGCGGGACCTAGTGGGGCAACTTAGGGTAGTACTATTTTGGGAAACAATCATAAAGATGTGGGGAATCTAGTTGCTTAATATAGTAAGCATCTGTAATTAGAATTTAGAGGATTTGTGCAAGAGGCACCACGAGGACAAATGAGCTAGGAAGAACATGTGTGCCACAAAGGTTGGTGTGGTTGAGTTTGAGCTATAATTTGATGTTGTCAACCTAACTTGATAGTGCTTAATGCAAGAGAGAGTGCTTAGGAAAGGAGATTGTGTGAATCAGCGATGGGTTGATCGGCGACTAAAAAACAGTTTGTGCAAAGGCTTGTATTAGCAAATGGAATTGTCGACTTAAAGAATTTGGTATGTATGTAAGAACTTGTATCTGTGGCCATCTTAGGGTGACCGAAACTTAACATCATATACCATGAAAACTTTTTATTCTACATGATAGAAAAATATACATCTATGAGACTCAAAACTATGCTGACCTTACGGGCCAGTGGAAGGACAATACAGTATTTTGTTCGATGCAAGATGGAGTATTCTTAAGACATGTTCGTCTTTGAAATTTACTTTTAAAGGAAGTATGCAAAAGAAAAGTTGCTCCAATAGGATAAGTCCTTGGAGGATGTCTCAAAAATTGGCGAATGATTCATATGCAACAGACAACACATTTCATGGAAATACCTCAAGACAAAAGCTCTATAAAGCTTAAAGGAGGTTGAAATCTAGTAAGCGGCAAGGATCCATCATAAGATCTTACATGTGGTGGAGCATTGTTGAGGAGAACATTGAGCATAATAGGGGGTTGACCCATACAATAGTGGATGTAAGGGCCACCACCATTTTAATGCATATTGAGGTTCGAAGCAACTTGGGTTGCACTTGGTGAAGAACCCGAGCCGCATGAAGGGAGTTTATATAAAAGATGGAACATAGAGTGGAAGTACCAATTTTGTAGCACTTTCCTTGATGAAGGTCAAGGACATAAACACTTAGCCAAAGAGCAAAACCATGTTGTTCCTTGGTTTCCTTTTTTGATGGGGAAGACTCATCTTATACGACACCAAAGTCGACGAGGAGCTTTGAGGCACACACCTTATATTGGTGAGGTGATCGATGGAAGGCTAAGATAAGCGGTTGATTTAACTTGTAGCATGAAGTTGGAGTCAAAAGGCCTTGGCATGGGGCAGGTGGACACTCATGAAGAATATATCGAAGTATTACCATTTGTGCCTATCACAAGAGAAGTGATGCATAGTAAAGATTGTGCTAGAAGCATGACCCAATATCAAGACATCGGTGTAGTAATTGTTAACGAAGTCAACAAAATTTCGAGAGCTACTGAGCAATGGATTGACCTAGAGCTCTCTTTCGTCCATGGATGACCTGATTCCATGTGATAGATTAGGTGGGTTTTGGTCAATTGCCAAGAAGTGAACATAATTAGGGGTGTGGAGCTATATAGGAAAGGCTGCAGTCCCATCAAAGACTTGATCATACGGACGTATGATCATAGTTATTGGATGGTGGACTTCTCTAGAGCTTATATTTGCTCGAGAGAGTCTGACATAGTCAGTGGACAAGGCTTAATATGCGAACATTGCTACTAAAGACTTAACGGAGAACAAAATTGACGCAAGCCTTGCAACATGATGATGGAAGCCACGGGTGTTGCAATATGTCTTTCCATCAAATAGAGGTGAATTGTTTGGAGCGCACAAAGGCGTTGAAGTAGATAGTTAAAGGGGGTATGGAAGGAGTGATGAGTTCACAGGAACTTGGTTACCCAAAGTCAAGCGCTAGTTAGAATTGAGATGGACTCAAAGGGAGTGCCATGATGCCACAATGGCAGATTTATTGATCGTTAAGAGAAGAGAAGGGATGTAGATGTGAGGTGATGAATAAAAGAACCGCGGGCACGAGGGATGCCAAAGAATGATGAAGTCGGTATAGTCGTAGAGACGACTAGATATATCATATACTTGCTCCAATTGGGGCGAAATTTTGTTATTCCAAGGCAACACATCTTGAATTTTGGAAGTTCAATGGCAAAGAACATGTAACCAACTCAACATGAAGTTTAATGACAAAGAGGAGGTAGCCAACTCAGCACAAGAAGTGCAACACTTCTAGTTCTCGAGGAAGATGGAAGCCAAGAGCAGGCCAAGGAGCAGGCGAAGGTAACTAACGTAGCATAAGCAGTGTGAGCAAAGAGCAGGCCAAGGCAAAGGCTAGTAATTGGCTTGATACATGAAGTACCATAGTCGAGGAAGTGAAAGAAGTCAAATAAACTTAACCTTCTTACTTTTGAGAGAATGAGTGAAATCGAGTGCTCCATTTCTCTTAATTATGTAGCTGAGGAGCTTTGCATATTTTTAAAGACCCTTCGAAGAGAACTTAGAAGGTAACAATTGTTAAATCCTTACCTGTGGTAATTGGTTCTACCGAAGGTAGCTTACGGCTTCATTACCCACTATAGTAACATCAAAAAGATTTAAAAAAGGAGGTGGTGATAACCTACTTAGAGATGGTGCTATGCAAAAGAGGATTCATCAGGCAAATTTATGAAGTATAAGGCCTCAAAGTTTTAAATTGTGCGTGACAATGCTCGTTAAAGCTCCGATAAGCATCTATTTAGTTTTATCGGTACAAGATGTTCGATGGGCTAGCACTTAATAGAGAAGGAACATTTCCTTCATCAAATGGGATTCACAGGTTTTAGTGCCCAATATTCAAGTTAGAGTCACTGGTGACTCGAAGTAGCATTAACGAATCAAAGTTGACCACTTAACAGTAGTGTCGAGAGACCAGTTGGGAGTCGGTAGGTGCATTGTCACTAAAGGAGTACTGACGATGCAAGGAAGGAGATGTAGCATCCATAAAGGCTTCCATGAGGACATCACAACAATAATTGGGGAAGAATGTACAGTCTAATTGCAGCAAAGGTGTTGATGTAATGTATGTGCTTTTTGGTTTATTCATGCTTTATGCAGCATGTAAAGGGCTTCAGTAGGCTTGGCAACTACATTTTAGATGGTTTTTGTGGTTGTTTCTTGTTTGTGATTGCATGTCACATGCGATCATCTGGCAGAGGCAAAAGTATCCAAAAACCCATCCTGCAACTCGTCATATTTTCCTTAATCAGAGATGCGGTTTAATACGTCAGCCATCTCAACATCGTAGAACCACAGGTGGAACAAAGTTGTATGGGTCCTTGAAGTAGTGTTGGGCATCATTTGGTTTCATCGAAGTGTTGGATGGTCGCTTGTGCATGTGGTACTTTGTGCGGATGGGTTGCCTTGGTTCTTCTGTGGCATGATTGTCAAAGTTTGTGAAGTTGACATCTGTACTTTGCCTTGCCTATAAAGTGTTTTCTCTAATGTCTATTTGTGGGATCCTGAGTGTATGCGTAGATGAAGTGATGATGGTAGCTTGCCTGTGTATTCGCTTGTTCCCTAACTAGTTTTGTGCCCCTATGGACTACATGAGGTTATGGGGAGATTGTCCTTTTGCGGACGAATATTGAACTTAGCCAAGACCATATGTTGACCAACCTAAGCCAAGCTTACCACCCAATATGTTCACTATATCCGGCCTAGCTACCCCTATGGCCCTATCATTTTTAGAAAATTTTTCCTGACAACTTTTTTTTGTATGCTTTCCTCCCATGCTCTCTCCCTCTATCGTTCTATCTCTTTCATGCATCTCCTCTCCTCTCCTAGCAACCTTGCTATGTCGTCTTAGTCATCACCCCTCAGCATTGTGGTCACATCATTGTCATTTTCGTTGCCCCACTTCATTGCCATTGTCATCGTTTTGTTTGCCTTCATTATTCCTTCTCGATCTCCTTCTTACCTTCTCCACCTTCACCACCGATTTCTCTTCCTCTTCGCTTCTTCTTGTCCTTTCCTCTTCTAGCTCCTTTCACTCTTCCTCTGGTCCTCTCCCTCCCTCTCTCTTCTTCTCCTTCTCCTCCTTCCCCTCCTCTTCTCACCCTCATTCTTGGTTTTAGCAGTACCAACTTGTCTGGAATGCTGATATGGCAGTGTAACAAACATCATATTGGTCTGGCTGCTGGCAACCAAGATTTAAGACTTTGTATGGGACAAGTACTAGTGGAATTCCCAGCTTTCCAAGAAGCAAAAGATTGCGGCCTTCATGATTTTGTACCATCTCTCAGAACTGAAGTTCGTATCATCTTGGGATTTTAGTTTTTTGGTAATCCCTATAGTCATCCAGATAATCCCTTATATTGTCATTTAGTATATGCTTGTTCTGTGCTTTTTCTCTTTGTTGATATTCAGTTTAGGTTTATCACTCTGCAAATTTGCTTTATATTCTTGTTTCCTTATGTACTTACTCTGTGCCTGTTCTCCTTGCTGATGTTCAGTTGTAAATATTGGTTTATTTCTCTGTGAAGTAGCTAATAATGATGATCTTTTTTCTGCTAATTGTTGTCAACTAAACTAGAATGCAGAATATATTTCAATGTTATATTTTCTTCAATTTCAGGATTTAAAAATGAAGTTGCATCTACATCATCTTCTGATTCTTCTCTAGAATTCTGCATTGTTCAAGACGCTGACCGACTTGATGCAATTGGTGCTATTGGTAAATTCCTTATATTTATGAGTTAGTACATCTCAAGGAATGAAATTTCGATCTGTATGTTGATAGTGGAGGCAATGCCTTTGATCAAACTGACATAATCATGGAAAACACATATCCTTGCTTTTTTATTTTTTGCTTGCCTTTTTGTTTTGCTTACAGAGCTGCAAGATGTAGAAATATTATTTATGCATACGAAGGAGAATTAAGTGGAAAGGGGACATGGGAGGTAATTAAGTTAGCAAGGATTGCCTGTTGGTCATGATGCACCAGCTGTTCCCTGGATGGCATGTAATTCTTGCATGGTGTCTCATGCAATGTTGAATGACTTGATACATACATGGGCACACCATTAGTGGACCTTCTCTAGTAGTTTATGTCCTAGTTGAGTGTTATGTTGCAAAGTGATGTTAAATTGCATGCTCATTATTGTGAGAAATAAATAGAGGAATTAACAATCAAAGAGAAAGGAATAAGGACAGGATAGTAAGGAGATTTGTCAAGGTCATATGAAATTCTGCACTATCTATTAGAAGGATGCATTGGTCGATTGTTAGTGTAATAATTTAACACACTAGAGAGTATCTTTTTTCCACAATATAATTCACTTATATGGGCTTAAGACAAAGGTCCAGTGTAAGTGTAATTCATGAAACTGATGACAATAAAAGCAGCTGGATCTTACTCCCAACGACTTATGGCAGCCTTATGTATACTGCTGGCTATTTGGTTTCTATTAAGGGGATACGAGATTCAGTCAGTTTCATCAGGCCATCTTCTTTGATGAGCCTTCTGGTAGCTCTTATTTCAATTGACAAACGTTGTAAACTTGATATGATTAAATTAAATCTAACTTAAAGCATGCAAAGTATTTTTTTTTTTTCATGCTTTGCTTCCTTTATTAGACTAACTCAAGTGAGATTGAACAATTCGAATCCACAAGCACTTTGGACCAATGTTTCATACAAAAAAGTTATAGTATGTTGCAAGGTGAGATTTTGGCTGTCGTCGATCGATTTAGGGAGAAAGAGGGAAGAAGAAGAAGAAGAGGAAAAGAAGAAAGAAGAAAGAAAAGGAGAAGAAGAAAGAATACCTCGTGCTATCCTCGCCCACGCGTCGTCGTCGCCCGCGCACCCCTGCTCTCGCTCGCAAGTCACCAACGAGTCGTTGCCGCCCTTGCTCACGAATTTTCTCTCGTGAAGGGAGAAAGATCGAGGCGACGTCGCCCCTTTTTTTTTTTACAATATATTTAATATTATATAATATAATATTATTATATATTTTAATATACCGGGCGGTATGCACAATGCATACCGCCCAATATCGGTATCGTACTGGTACCAACAATATGTTGGTACACTAGTACGAACCGATAAGTAAAATCTTGGTATGTAGTTTAGTCATCTTTTGTTGGCCTAACTTTTTTATTCAATTTTCAAATATTTTTATTAATATTTTGGTTATGATTTTCTTTTTGCATTTATAAGTTTTAAGGAACAAATCAGTGATATCCCTAATCTTCACAAAAAAAAAAATTGTTTTGTCAATTTGACCAACTTGGTCCTTCAGCACATCAACCCAAGGGATGGTGGCAGTGGGAAGAAAAGTTGGTTGAATTAGATGCTGTCATTAGATTTTGTTTCTTGAATGACAACTGGTAACATCTATTAAACTGTTCTCTAAACAAATCATTAAAATGTTTTCTAAACAAATCATTAAACTGTTTTCTCAACAAATCTGCAAGTAACTGTTTATTGCAAAAGAACTTGCTAGAAATTTCCGACTCTATATTGATCTGCTTTCTAACCAAATCTTCAAGGGAAATTTTTTATTGCATCCACACATGTAAACTATTATGTCTTACAGATCAGTGGTGGCAAAATTGAAAGTGAAATGTTTGCCGCCAAGCTAATTTTATATAATGGCATGCTTCCTTGTCACTTTGCCTGAATCCCATCATGGTTCTTGATGCTCACTTCATACCTTTTGTTGGAAGTGTTTTGACCTGTTAAATTGCAACCTAACATATTTTCACGAGTTGAGAAATAATAGAATAATGGCTAAGATGTTTTCAGTTATATATCTTTCACATCACCGCTCACCTTCTTTTTTTCAATTATAGTATTACAATCCTTTGGAAATCTTTATTTTGATGTAACAACTTCTTGGCCCTTCCTATGTTTTTTTTAGAATTTAATTTGACATTAGTCAGATAATTGCATTAGATGGACAATGGAGGTAAAGCCCCACGGTTCTGTGGCTAGCGTTCATGCTTTGGAAACAAAAGTAACTTGGAAGCTTTCTCTGTTCACTTGATTTCAGGAATTGCTCGGTGTTTCACATATGGAGGAAGTAAGAGCCATATACTCTATGATCCTGAGATACCACCAAGGCAGGGTTTAACAAAAGAGACGTATATGATGAAAGATGGAAAGCAGACTTCAGTAAATCATTTTCATGAGAAGCTTTTCAAACTGAAGGATTTGATGAAGACAAAGGTATTGAAACTAGAAGTTTAATAATTGAAAATTGTTCTACTATTCAGAAATTATTTCATCAATCAACATAATACCGCATATGCAAACATGGTAGGGATCTTAATACTTGAAGCAAATTCAACTCTATTCTGCCTGCTATTTTATATTCATTCTAGGTCCAAATTTCAATTAGGGATTATGCCTAGATGCATTTATGAATAATCAAAATGGAACACATATTTTATTGTCATGCATTCCTAGATAGGGAAAATTTTCTGTAGTTAAGCTGCCACTAGCTTTCTCTTTTGATTTTCAGATCATTGTTTTGCCTCATTACTGTCATCGTTTACCAGATTGTCAAGGTTTCCATGTACATGTGCGCTGAACCTTTAAAGAAAAACCAAGATCCTAAACTTATGCTTCCATGTATTAAATATAATTGTCATCAACATTGGCATTATTGTGATTTTTGTTTCTATGCTAATTGATTGATTTGTCCTATCTTCTCTTTTAATTTATTTTAGGCAGGTAAAAATAGAGCAGAGAAAAGACACAAGTTCATGGAGGACTTCTTAGCAGAGTTCTACGAGGAATGGAGTGGGAGATCTTGAACTGCTATTCTCCTCTAGTACTTTGCAGACCTCTGGTTTGTTATTTTTTCTTTCAAGTATCTATTAAAAGTGAACTTAAATAAAAGGGACACCTACTTATTCTGCCTGTACATATATATACTAAGGCCTCTTGATCTTTGTGCAAGGTGCCTTCCAAGGATTCCATCAGGTGATATTTTCTTATTGACCGTGATTGAAGGCTCTTCAAAGCAATAAAGAAGACATTTAACGATAGCTTGTGATATTTGTTTGTTGGTTGAGGAAAGCATATTGGATGATGTATCATCACATTTTCACAAGGTTATAGCATCAACGTGAACATTATGGGGACTTCACTTGACATTTCAGTGCATCTTCGTTGCTTTGGGTATCTCTGAGGGGCAGTGGATGTTGCAGATGAGACTGTTGCTGTCGGGCGTGAAAGCCACCACCAGATACCTTGTTGTTCCATGCTATGGCTGTTGGCTGAGTGCAGTAGATTTGAGTTTATTTCTGGGGTATTCGGCTTCGCAACAATGCGGTATGAGAGAGGTGTCATCGCTGCATCACAAAGAATGTGACAAAATAATAATAATAATAATAATTAGAAATATATATAATTTAGTCATTTGTTTGAAAAAAATTGAATACTAATTAGAAAACAAAATGGTATAAGAGAAAGCATATAAATTTATTTTCAAAATATAAGGATGAATTTATAAAAATAGCCCATCTTTTTGGGCTTTTCTTATGAGCTACCTCACTTTCTTTTTTGGTATTTTTCTAAGTAGTGTTGGTGTTTTTCGTTTGAAAGGACAGTCACTCACTTATATTTATTCTCTCTTTTTTTTTCTATGAACCGTTCAATCAAATTGGTTGACTCTTAGGTTCCTACGGGTTCTTAGGATTCCTATAGATGGATTATAAGTTATGAAGTATTTCTGTTAACTTAGTATTTTAATAATATCTTAAAAATATTAAAAATATATTAAAATTTTAGTCGGATCTTAATCGATTGAGTCGAGTCCTTAAACCGAATCTTGTTAGTCAACCTAGATCTGACATTAGGTCAGATAGGAGAAGATTTGAGTTCGTTGTAATAAATTAGTTTAAATCTTAGTAAGATTAGAATTCGATTGAACTAGAGTATGGTTAGGAGTCGGAGTTGAATACGAGTTGGAGTTAACTAAGTGAAGCTTCTAACCAACCCAATGAGCTACCCACTTTGATGAGAGGAAAAGCTACATTTAGTTAGGACTCTCTCAAGGTTGATTAGGAATTAAATTAGGAGTTTGAGTCTTAGTTTACTTGGAGTCGGAGTTGCTTCTTAGAGTTGGAGTTAAGAGTTATTGGAAGTAGGAGTTGCTTCATAGAGTTGGAGTTGGAGTTGTTAGAAGTAGGAGTCTTGAGTAGATGTCATATTATGAATTAGGGTTTAGAAGTCCTATAAATAACTTATATTCTCCCATCTTTTTATCATCAATAGATCAATTATTTTTTAGCATATATACAGAAAACCAAGGAGTGAAGAACCTCTATAGAGTTTCAAGGAGGCTGATCCCCTATTGAGATCACCCCAAGCTTAGAATCCATAAGGGTTCTAAAACTTAGTATAATAGTAGCATTCTTTGCTTCTCGTTGCCTTCTACAACTATCCATCATTGTTCCACAGCTATCCAAGATAATTCTCACAATTGCTTAAAGATCGCCACCGAATTCTACTATCATCTCCACCACCGTAGATTTTCCATTGATCTCCCCATGAATTGCAATAGGTTCTAGTTTCCTACCTTACTAATGCTGCAACTTAGTTATTTTTATTCAAAAGACCCAAAAAAAATTGTTCCTATCTTACTGCACAAACTTTTCGTCACAAAGTTTATATCTTTACGATGAAAGTTACACTAAAAATTTTTTACCACATAGCATTAGTTATTTGATCTTGCTGTTGCGTTTTTCTATCCAAATCTCTACGAAATTTTTACGATGACTTTGGAACTTCATAACAGTGGATTTCCTTTTGGTTTTATCAAAAAATTATCAATATAAACCACTAATCTTTTATGTCCAAACTATTGCACTTTGGACACAAAATTCTACCGTAGTTCATACCTATGATCTTTTATGTCCAAACTACTGCATCACAAAAAACGTGACAAAATAATAATAATAATAACAACAATAATAATAATAATAATAATAATAATAATAATAATAATAATAATAATAATAATAATAATAATAATAATAATAATAATAATAATAATAATAATAATATGATTTATTCGTTTGTTTGAAAAAAATTGAATACTAATTAGAAAACAAAATGGTAGAAGAGAAAGCATATAAATTTATTTTAAAAATATAAGGGTGAATTTATGAAAAGAGCCATCTTTTTGGGCTTTTCTTAGGAGCTACCTCACTTTCTCTTTGGTATTTTTTAAAGTAGTGTTCCTGTTTTTCGTTTTAAAGGACAGTCAGTCACCTATATTTATTTATTTATTTTTTTTATGGACTGTTCCATCAAATTGGTTGGCTCTTAATTCTTACAGGTGGATTCTCAGGATTCCTATGGATCGATTATTAGTTATGTTGTCTTTCTGTTAACTTAGTATTTTTATAATATTTTGAAAATACTGTAGATCGATACAAAAATATTGTAACTGATTTTTTTTGGTGTTGAGTTCTATATATGAAAAATATTCTAGTTAGGCTATGAATGTTTCATATGCATATAGTGCAGATCAAAAGTTTTTATATTTCACTATATTAGATTATTGGCCATTATAGTTTGTGCAGTTAAATTCTTAGGTGCTATCATCGTTCACTGTATTAGACCAATAAACATATTAGGGGTTTAATCATGACTTCTACCTATAACAAAATCTAAACTTCAAGTATCTCAAAGAAGAATAACTTTCCATAACATCACTATTACCACTGTACAGCCTGTGTCAATAAAATCTGTATACACTGCTTTTGTTGATTGAAAATCTGAAGTATTTAAGCGAAAAATATATACGATGTTTGTTCAGAGCGATGCAGTGTGTGAAAGCATATTGTAAGTGTTTTATTAATGCCAATAGACATAAGACACTTCTTGGAGCACGATTTTGCTCTTTCATAGTTGTATTTGAAATGCTATAAAATCTGACCAATTGAGCTCTTTGACTTAGTTAGTGAAACCTATTTGAAACCCAACTAATATTCATGATTTGATCTGTTACATTCTGAGTTCATATTATTCAGTTATAGAAACATTATAGCCCTATTAAAAAAAATTATAACTCATATAGAAGTTTAAGTAATTTACATATTGATTTTCCTAAACCAAGAACCGTAACTATTTGAAATATAAACAATGTTTGTAAGTTTTTTTTGTTGGATTTTGAGTTTATTTTTTATAATTTCATAAAAAATCAATTACCACAATTTTGTATTGAGTTTTATGTTCTTTAGTATCGTTAAAAACACTAGAACTTAGTACAAAAATACTATAAATACAACTAAAAACTAGTTCATAGGAATCTTAAGAACAAGTCTATAGGACCTAAGAACCAGTTCAGTTTGGTGGATCGATTCACCTTATCGACCAATCTATAAACAAAGTAAAAGAAATAGGGCAAATAGCTTGCTATCCTTTCAAGGGACGATTTAGGGAGATGAGTAAAATAGGGGCTCTAATAGGAAAATATATAAAAAAAAGGGACAGTTTTTGATAAAATAAAAATAAAAATAAAAAGAGGATTTGTTATGAATTATCTAAAACATTATATTGAAAAGAAATTATCAGAAGTAAAATCTTATGGCACCATTTGGAAACAATTTCTACTTAGCATAACACACATCTACTTAGCATAACACACAAGATGTGATATTGAAAAAGCTTATGACATGTTCCGGTTTAACAAGAAGTTTCAAAGTATAACACTTGAAAAGTTGTATAAATGTTCAAGTTGTATTCATGTTGTTTTGATAAAAAATATGATAATAAAAAATGATCAAAATTTTTGTTAACCTCTGGTACTATGTCTCAATATCAAAGTTACCTCTCATATTTTAAAACTCATATAATTGACCCCCCTTACTATGATTTTACCTCAAAGTGATCTCCTTTGTTAGAAATATGATTACACTATTAGGTAACATAATGGCTTAAATTCTTGTGATCTCTCGTACTATGCCTCAAATTCAAAGTCACTCATTGTACTTTAAAACTTGTATAAGTGATCCCCCATACTACGTTTCACATCAAAGTGACTCTTTTCATAGAAATAAGGTTGTGCCGTTAGGTAAAATAATTTGGGGGTTTATTTTTGATTTGGGGATTAAAACTAAACAGTCCCCAAGCCCTAACATGTTCTCTCCTCTATACATTTCTCTTCCAATCTCTATTAACCTCGCCTCTCTTCACCTCTAGCTTTGTGGTAGTTCAATCAATTTGTTATATCTTGTTGTTATTTATAGGTTCTATGATTGGTTATAAATAAGATATGTTCGAGTTTTAGGGAGGTGCTATCGAAATTTAATCAAACTTGAAAAAGTAAACAATCGTAATAATCCTGCATGTAAAGATTTTTAGGAGATTGATTTTTTAATTACTTAAAATAATTAAGTGTGTAATAAATACAAATCATCATCAATCAAGTTTAAAGTAAAAAACAAATTCAAACAATATTAGAATTTAAGACCAATTTTTTTATGACTTTTCTATCACTTAATACCAATGTATTAATGTTTAAGGGATAGATTTGATGAATAATAATAGTATGGGGGGTGTATCACTTTAATTTTTTAAATTCTCATTATATAGTTTGGTTATATTAAAAATCAATCGCTGTTACCCTTTTTATTAACATAAGGGATTTGTTTAATATCTATAGAATAGTTAGGGGGCCACTTTAATGTAAAATCGTAGTACATGAGGTCATTTATACGAGTTTTAAGGTACATGAGATAACTTTGATTTTGAGACATAGTACATAGAGTCAACAAGAATTTTGACTATAAAAAATTACTAAAAGTTAAATTTTGTACCATTTCATTGTACCATTTCAAACACAAGAATCTTACTTAATATAACAATGTAGTATTAGAAGTATAAATTTTATATAGTGGGAGAATGTAAACTTTGCATGATATTCTAATATCATTTCAAGAAGTTAAAAATTGATATTATATAATAATGACTATAGAAGTTATGTGAATATTATTTTGTAAAACAAATTATTATGGAAATAATTATTTGAGAGTAGAAAACATAATCATAAAATCATAATTATGCTATTATACAAAATAAATTTACTGTCAGAGTATGAAATCAATAATAATAAATCAAACTTAGGATGTATACCCTTCGATGTAATTCAGAATATTTTTATTTGATTCTTAAAAATAGACTCCGTAGTTCGATATATAGAACACAACAACATTGATTTATAAAGAGAATGACCTATCTTCTCCTATCTTTCTATCATTCATAATATCATTATGAGTAATGAAATAGGGACTAAAAGGAGACAAGAATAGATTATGAATCATATCATAATATTAATTTTTAGAAGGTCCTATCTATTTTTAAGCGAGATTAGAGTCTATTATTATTATGAGAGTCTCTTCCATCAAGATCATCCTCGAAAGAATCTTACCATAAGTAGACTTCCTTTGTATTGATTGATAACCATAATAATAATCTATAATATATCTTATCTAATTAAACAAGATAATATAATTTAACATTCTCTTACTTAATTTATCAATCAATAAGATATAAAAATAAAAATAAAATAAATAAAAATAAAATTTTATTTAAAAATAATTTTACCTAATTAAACTTTAAAAATTTTGAAAGTTATTTTGCACATGATCATAAATTTTAAAATGAATTAATAAATTCAATAAGTATAATAATGCTTCATTAAATTTGATTACCAATATGAGTCATAATACTTATTTGTCATCAATATCATACTCCCTTTTATATATCATAACACTATTAGTCTTTCTTAATATATTTTATAATTACTCTTATAATTTATCTTGTCAAGATAATCTTATTATCATATTCAAATATAATATCTATATACATAAATATACATAAAATAATAAAAATAAATAATTTTAAATAAAAATATTAATAATAATATCTACTTAATCATGCATCATCATATTTTCTATGAGTTACTTACAAGTCCCATACTTTAGGCTGTAAAACTTTAGTAAATTAATCAACAATCATCAAAGTGGTGATTAGATTCTCAATTGACACTTATTGTTTTTGGATTATTTTTCTAACTACCAAGTACTTTATATTGATATGTTTAGATCCACCAACATACTTATCATTCTTAGAGATAAAGACTACTACACTATTATCACAAAATATCTTCAGTAACTTGGTGAGTTAATTGCAATAAGTCCTGAGGTAAAATTTTATAGCTATAAAACTTAATTTGTGGTCATAAAGCATACTACAAATTTAGCTTTCGTTGTTGATACAATAAGCGATTACTTTATATTTCTTCAAGATATTACCCCTCTAGCTAACCTGAATATGAATCCAAAATTTAACTTTCTATTATCGAGAAAATTTCAAAATTAGCATTTGAATGTCCTGTCACTTTAAGCTAATCTGATTTCCTATATGCGAGCATATAACTTTTAGTCTCATGTAAAAATCTCATCACTTTCTTTATAGCTTTCCAGTGTTTCCTTTCTGGGTTGTTCTAGTATCTACCTAGTATTCTAATTAGAAAACTAATATATGTTATTGTATAGGTTTGAGCATATAATAGACTTCCAATCGCATATGTATAAGAAATATCTTTTATTAATTTCTTTTTAGGTCATTCTTAAGATACTGACTTTAATTAAAATTTTTGCTTCTAGTAATATGTATATCATTACCTGAACAAAATTATATATTAAACCTTTAAGACTCTATCAATATATCTATTATGAGAAAATCTTAACAATCCTTGAGATCGATCTTTAAATATCTCAATGCTAATAACATAGGTTATCTTATTTATATCAACCATATTAAAATCTTGATGAAAAAATATATTGATGTTGTATAATAAGCCAAAATTACTACTAACAAGTAAAATATTATCCATATATAAGACTAATATAATAAACTTGCTCCCATTAACCTTCTGATATACACATTGATTAATAATTTTTTTAATATGAAAAAATAATGGTATCATAAAATTTTATATATTATTATTTATAAGCTTATGTAAGGTTATAAATAAATTTTTTAATTTTATAACTCTAACTTTTCTTTTAATTTTTTATAAATCATTCAAATTATTCCATATAGATTTTCTCATCCAGATCCCCATTTTAAAATACTATTTTTATATCGATTTAATATAAATAAAGATTATATAAGTCATTAATAACATTACGACTCTCAATGAACCCTTTTTAGAGATCAGAGAGAAAAGGTCTAATTATATTGGATGTATTTTTTAGAAAATCCTTTGGCTATAATTCTAACTTTATGTTAAAAGAGTTCATTCATATTATTTTGTTATTCAATGATTTGAGAAACAATAATATCTCGAATAAGAAATGATAAGCAAGCATAAACCTATATCTTCACTATATCAAAATTAATCTTTTAAGTTTTTTTACTCATATTGATTTTGTCATTTTTTAGAATTTTGTATTACCAGAATATATTTGTTGAATCTCAGATTTTATTGATGAAATCAATTTATAAAATTATGATTTAAATTATGATCTAATATGTATTCAAGAAAGTGATGCAAGACTATCTTCAATCATAAAAAGGCAAAACGATTGAAGTAGGAAAATAAAACATTAGGCTGGAGTCAAAGAACAGGCATTGGGCCAGAAATCAGACATTGTGTCAAGATCAGATATTACACAAGTTAACATACCGATAAATTGAGCAATGCGCCAATTGAGAGTATGATGCGCTGAGAGTTCGGATGAACAAATGACATATCGGATAACACGATTAACACTTTATAATAATTTATCTAGATCGAGTAGTTTAGAGCTCTAATTGAGTTGGCTTTGAATGTAACATAACCAACCCAATTAAGAGGCCATTAGGGCTTAATTAGGGCTGATTTTGGCTTATTAGAAAGCTCATTTCAGTGACCCAAGATTAGGTAAGACATAGTCTTCGAAGACAGTCTCTAAGAAGACACAATCATTGAAACTGTGTCAGGTGGTGGTACCGCCTAGCCTAGGCTAGCGGTACTATCGCCAGAACATAGTCTTCAAGGGTATGAGGCTGCCAAAACCTCATAATCCCTAAAAGTTAGAATTTTAGCTCTACTTTTGATGCTATTTGTGTTAGTTACAAGTGCCCTGCAAGCCAATCACGTGAGTGATGACACGTGTGACACGCTGTGTGATCTTGTTGCTTATGATTAATATTCGCATATTCTCACATTATATTATCTGTAGTATATATACTGTGATGTCCTTGGTTCTGTGCAATGAGAATCGGATCGTGATGAGATCACGATAATGAGATCAATTCACATATAAATACAGATCCTATATAATCTCGATCATAGGTTACTCGAGAGGGACATCGAGATAACCGGATAGACCTATGTACTATATACCCATCTATATGATGGAGGTGGCTGGTCTCATAGCCACTTATGTGGAGGCACTAAGGATATAGTAGAGGTGCTCATTGGAGAATGAGTTCAATGATTAATCTGCTTATAGAATGTTGTATGGTTAATGATACCTAATATCAGATAACGATTCCATAGTCTCAGTTGTGTATCTATTCCTTAGACTTGAGACTCCAAGGATGTCTTGTATGAGTACTCCTTTCTTTGACACCAGACTTACATGTTTGGAAAGTTTCAGATCTGGTATAATTGGTTATCGGGATTAGTAGCCAACCTTATGAAGACAATTGAGTGTCAATAGAGGATCATTCACTCTTGGTATCATGAGAGGAATATCCCATATATGCTTGCTTAGTCAAATCCCTAGTCAGGGTCATTCGGATTGAGAGAGAAAGAGTTCTCCGAGAGAATCCGATTAGAGCGAGACTATGACGGATTCTGTTTATGGCCTGATAGTACCATATCCAATATACGGTCTCTGAGATATTAGTTGGATGAGGGATTATAGATACACGGTAACTGTAGACAAACAGGTCCGATGGATTTGATCCCCCCTATACCGTCCGGGGACTATGGGGTAGTGGCCTAGTACATCCACAGTCGATGAGTCGAGTGAATTATTACGGGGATAATAATTCACTATATCAGAAGGAGTTCTGATGGGACTGACTCACAGCTAGCTTGGTATTGGGCCTAGAGGGTCACACATATATGGTGGATGCTTCAGCGAATAGATGATTAGATGGAGATCCAATTAGCCCATATTCTCAGTAGATGAGACTCTATGCTAATGGGCTCCTTGATTAAGGCTCAATTAGAGGCCTAAGAAGATTATTAGATAGAGATCCAATAATGCAACGTTAGTGGGTAATTGGATAGAGATCCAATACCCACTAAGGCAAGAGCCTTAGGGTTTTTGGTGGCTCTCTATGAATAGGAGGGGAGACTCATGGTTGATAGGATGCGGCTTTAGCCACCATCTCCAATTCTTCTCCCTCCCTCTATACAAGAGTTGTGAGATTAGATTGGAGGAGTTTCATTGCAGAGATCCATCGTGTGGATACCACTAAAGAGGAGGATGCTTGACCTCCTTCATCTTCTCCATTTGGATATGGAATATAGGGATATATGATCTCCGTAGGTAAAATTAATCTCTCACACATCATGATTTTATCAGTATTTATATTTTTCTCAAGACCCCAATCTTTTACACGATGATTTGATCTGCATGGGAAACTAATTTTTATTTTGATTTTCGCTCCACATGTGATGCTCCTGTGAGGTTTCCCAACAATTTAGGGCTTATGAATACCTTACCTATTCTTACTTGAGGATACAAGAATTAAGAGCAAAAACTTGTAAAAATACTATTGTAATTCTTTGAGAGCTCTCATCATTTCTTCTTGTGTAGTTTTTGTTTAAGGGAGAGTTGAGAGAATTGTAAAGGTTATCTTCGGAACCTATAAAAAGAGAATACAGCTGTAAGAGGGTAGTTGATCTTCACCTGTTGAAAAAAGATCAATAATGGAAGTTGGTGACCTCAACAAGGAGGAATAGGGAGTGGACGTAGGTCATGAGACCGAACCACTATAAATTGGTATGCCTTCTCTTCTCCTCTTTATTATTTACTTACCTTTGTATATTGCAGATACTTAATCATTATCATCATACAAACACTTTTAAGTTTAAATGCTTTTCAAATTTAAACTTTATCGAATGAATACTTAAATCAACATAAATTTTTCATAAGTACTAATTCACCCCCCCTCTTAGTGCCGCTTTGATCCTAATAATATTACTCTTATATTATATTATTTGTATCTCTTAGACTTTTCTGAATAACCAATAAAATACCTAAAAATAATTTTTTGGTATATATAGTTGTCCTACAAGGAACCCTCCTACGAGCTTCACCACACATCAACTCGAGAAATATCTCACCATACTCCTAATCTTTTCCATAAGAGTATAATTTTACTTTTCAATGTTATTCTACTATGACACACTTGGTAAGATATATTGAGCATAAATTTCTTACTTTTTTAAGAATCTAACAAAAGATTCATGATTCTAAACTGAGACATCGTATCTATCATAAAATTGAACACTTATGTCAAATTTGATTATTTTAACTTATCTATTTAATTATCTTTTAACTTCATTTATGTACACCTCAAGAGTGTTACATGAGAGTTTTAAGGTATTAGATAAATATAGTCATACTTAATAGATCATCTATAAATATAAAAAAATATCTCTTTCCACTAAGAGAATATGAAGTATATATATATATATCACTATGAATAATCTTAAAGAGTTCCTTACTTCTTGTGATATTTTTTTTATATACTTAATTTGATTTCCTTTAATGTAATATATGCAAACATCAAAATTAATGAAGTTTAAATCTTTCAAAATATTATTTTTAACTAACTATTCGATTCTTTCCTTAGAGATATACCATAAACGTCTATGCCATGAAATAAAAGATTTTTTTTGCATATGTTTAAATCTAACATTTGATTGTGTGATAGGACTATAGCTGGATTGGGTCCTAGCCTATTGAGTCGAGTTTGTAGATTGGGCACTATTAGCTTGCTTAGACCTGATATTAAGTCAACTAGGAATTGATTTGAATCAATTTAAATAAATTTGAATAAATTAGCTAAAATACTAGTGGGATTAGGATTTGACTAAATTGGAGTCCTAATAGGAGTTGATTAGATCCGAGTCCTAATTGGATTAGGATTCAACTAGGAGTTTGATTAGGAGTATGAGTTGGCGTTAGAGTTTTATTTCTAGTAAGACTCTTATTAGGAGTTCTGGTTTAGGGGGGTCACTTCATGAACCCTATAAATAAATATGTAAACACTTTTCTTTCATCAAGAAAAACTTCAATAAATTTATTCAGCCTAGTAGCTGAATATTAGAGGGCCAAACCCCTATAGAGTTCGAGGAGGGTCAATCTCCTATAGCGATCAGTTTTCCTTGATAGAACTTTGGGGTTCTATCATTGTGTCACTAATGTCTTTATAAATTTAAGATTCAAATTAATTTTATATAAAATATCACACAAATTTCAGAACCAACTTTTATTGAATCATAAATTTATTGAGTTTACCATCACAAAAAAAATAATATCCTAGCTCATCAATTTTAAATAGAGAAACTAAATTTCTAGAAATAGTAGGAACACAACATATGTCTACAAGATCAATTAAATGACTTGTCTCTAGGCATAGGCGATGGGTTCCTACTATTATTACTTTCACTTTGAGATTATTTTATATAATGATGAATCTTTCATATTCTTTTAATTTTTAAGTTAAAAAAATCACTATATATTATTGGAAGTATAAGTTGAAGCATTATAATCAATCCACCAAGTATTAGAATAATATAAGTTGAAGTATTATAATCAATCTACCATGTATTAGAATTAACCTTTGTAGTGTTTGATTCGAAACACACAAAGGTCAAGTTTGTATCTTTCTTGTCGAACCAAACCTTGCATTTAGCGTAGTTTTTTTTTATAAGTTCATTCTCGATACAAAAGAAGTACTTTAATACGATGGCTTTTTTTTCATTAGTTTGCTTAGCATTTCTAGTCCCGATAAATTTATTTAGTGGATAATACTTTAGCATTCTTTTCTTGTTACCAGCTTCTTGAGTAGCAATCAAAATATTATATGATTTTTTTGGTTTTTACATTAATTCTTCCTGAATACAAAAACTGGTTAGCTCATTTAAGTATCATTTATCTTTATTCACATTATAATGAATCTTGAATGGGTTAAACTAAAGAGAAAGAGAATTAAGAATGAACTGCATAAGAAAATACTTATCCACATCATGCGAATGTTTTACATTTTGTAGCCTTGTCAACCAAATTAATGATGTGATTTTCAATCCCTAGAGTGCTATCATATTGAGTCATAGTTAGTTTTTTTAATTAATGTGCATACTAATGTGTTAGAACCCTAGAGGATTCAAAGTTTGGGGGTGATCACCATAGGGGATAGGCCTCCTTGGAACTCAACAGGGATTCCCTCCTCCAAATTGCTACTCAAAGGCTGCAAAAAATACTCTTCTATTGATGATAAAAAGTAGAGGATTATAAGGCTATTTATAGGCCTTCTAATCCTAATTCCTAAGAGGACTCCTACTTCAAGACTTCTACTCCTAACCAACTCCTAAAGTAACTCCTAATGCAACTCTAAGTCCAACCTCCAATCGGCTCATCTAGGGGTGACTAGTTGCTTTATTATTTCCTAATCCTATTCTAACTTAATACCCTCCTCAACGAACCCCATCTTAACTAGGATAAGGGGTGGTTAATTAAGGTAATATGTATCTTACTCTCCCTTCAAATATATTCCTCAACTAATCCTAACATAGCCGGCCTCCTTACTTTCCTTAATAGGGGTCTGCTAGATAGGATTTACTTGAATGTCATTAGATTTTATATGATTGCCCTCTTTAATGAAACTAAATTAGGACTCCCCTAGCTAGAGTCCTAATAGACCCGCCCTCTCCAAATCAGCCTTGTCCTTGAGGCTGGTGCTCTATGAATTCTAGAATTTTGATTTTTAAATCGTTATAGTTCTCCAAAGTGGCCTCTTCTTCTGGAAGGTTCGCCCACTGTATTAGCACTTCAATAGTGGGTCGCCGCCATCATGTCATGATCGTTGGGTCAATAATGACACTTGGCTAATTTTAGAGCTTTTCTTGGATAGTCAAATTAGGTAAGTGTCTTTGAACTATCTCGTCCTATCCTAATTTGAGCTTCAAGCATGACACATGAAAGACTAGAAGGATTTGGGGGTTGACGAATAGGTCCAATCTATATGCTACTGCCTCGATCTAGTAGGGTCTATAGAACTGAGGTGAAAGCTTCATGGATACTGTGGCCTAGATCGATGTTTGCTTGTATGACTAGAGTCATAGAAATATCCAATCTTCCACTATAAATTCTCTTTCGCCTTTGTGTTGATCATATTGTTATTTCATCCTTACTTGAGCTGCAGAAAAGTTGTCTTTTTAATAGCTTCAGCATTTTGTCTTTGTCTTGTAGTTCCCTATCTACTTGTTCTACTTTAGAGGTGCCCAATATATATTTTGGGATTAGAAGAGGAGGTCGGCCATACATAGCCTCATATGGTGTAGTTTTCATAGATGAATGATAAGTTGTGTTATACCACCACTCGGCCCAAGGGATCCACTTTGTCTACTTTTTTGGTCGTTTACTAGCGAAGCATCTGAGGTATGTCTCTAAACACCTGTTCACCATTTAAATTTGGCTATCGGTTTGTGGGTGATATGCTATGCTCATCTTCAATTTAGTGCCCTGTATTGGGAATAATTATATTCAGAATTTACCTATGAAGACCCTATCATGATCACTTACAATAGATCTCAGCATCCTATGTAATTTTACAATATTTTCTATAAAGATTCGGGCAATATTAGAAGCAGTGTAGGGATTGCGAACTGCACAAAATTGAGCATACTTTATAATACAATTAACAACAACAAGAACTGTACCTTTTCCTTGTGATGAGGGCAGCCCTTCGTTTAAGTCCGAAATGGATAGAGGTTGTAGCTTTCCGGGGCTTGCCACTGTTTGCCTTTATATCGTTGGCACACATCACATTGTGCTATAAATTTAGCAATAATATTTTCATCCCTTTTTAATAAAAATTTTGCTTAATTCCCATATATGTTCTAAGGAACCCGGAATGCCTGGCCGTGGGTGTGGAATGCCTCTCTTGAAGGATGGTCTTTATGCAACTAGAATTTGGTGCAAGTACAATGTGTCCCTTATAACGTAGATCTTTTAAGTCCCAATTGTAATAAGCTATGGAACCTAGTTCTTCCTCCAATTTCTTTATGATCTTACTAATTCCTGAATCATATTGTTATTCTTTCCTAATGTCCTCAAGGTAGTTGCTGGTCGAAAGTGAAACGATCGAAAATTCAGCTTGCTTGGGTAGTTGTGAAAGTGCATCTGTATCATTCTCTTTTCTCTTTTTATAAATTATTTCATAATCATATCCAAGAAGCTTTGTTACCCATTTTTGCTACTCAGGGGAGATATCTTCTGCTCCAAGAAATATTTCAGGCTCTTATGGTCAGTCTTGATTTGGAAGCGTTGCCTGATTAAGTATGGTCTCCACTTAGCCACGACGTGCAATATTGCAAGAATTTCCTTATCGTAAATAGTAATCTTGAGGTGGGAAGGAGATAAAAACTTGCTTGTATATGCTAGGGGGCAGCCATCTTGCATTAACACAACACTTATTTCCACCCCGGATGCATCAACTTCAATAACAAAAGTCTTGTCGAAGTCGGGTAGTGCTACCACGGGCATTGTTATCATTGTGGTCTTAAGTTCGTCGAAGGCGGTGGCGGCTCTATCCGACCATTGGAAAGCATCTTTTTTTAGCAATAAAGTGAGAGGCACACTGATCTTCGTATAGTCTTTCACAAACTTGTGGTAGTAGCCTGTTAAGCTGAGAACGTCGCGCAACAATTTTATGTTTCTTGGGGTCGACCAGTTCTGCATTGCTTCGATTTTGGAAGGGTCCACCACCACTCCTTCTTCTGATATGATATGCTAAAGATACTCCACCTTCTGTTGAGGAAAGCTACGCTTTTATTTTTTGATAAAAAGGACATGCTCTCGAAAAATTGTCAAAACAAGCCGTAATTGCTTAAAATGACTTTCAGTAGAAGGGCTGTAGATAAGGATGTCATTGAATAAAACCAACACAAACTTACAAAGATAATTCTGGAAGATATCATTCATAAGAGAATTGGTGAGACCGAAGGGCATTATTATAAATTCATAGTGGCTGTTATGCGTCCGAAAGATAGTTTTCGGTATGTCTTCTTTACATACTCGTATCTGATGATATCCAGATCGAAGGTCCAGCTTTATGAAGATTCATGCTCACTTTAATTCATCAAGAAATTCATCTACTACTGGAATAGGGTACTTGTCCTCAACAGTTATACTGTTGAGAGCTCTGTAGTCAATGCACTTTTGCCATGTTTCGTCCTTCCGTACAAGGAGTACTAGTGAAGAGTAGGGGCTGTAACTCGGTCGAATGACTCCTATTTTGAGCATCTCCTTCACAAGCCTTTCTATTTCATTCTTCTATAGATGAGGGTACCGATATGGTCGAGTGTTTGCTAGAGGTCTATCTGAAAGAATTGATATCTAATGATCATGCTGGTAGCTAGGAGGTAGGCTGCGTGGTTCGTTAAATATATCTAAAAATTTAGCAAGCAAGGGAAGTGGATTTGGGTCTTCAAGTTCAGTTGCCTCCCCCTTAGATTGCTGCTCATGTTATACTAAGAAGTCACTACATGTTTTGTGCAAGACTTTCTCTATTCGTCGTGTGCAAATCGTTGTTATATTGCTCCCCCGTTTGCCATGCAGTACCACCTGGTCTCCTTGGCTACAAAACTTTATGATTAATTTTGAAAAATTCCAAAAAACATCACCTAATGTCATCATTCATTCAATGCCAAGCACGACTTCATAATTATCAAGATGGAGGAGGAAAGAATATGCGATTATTTCTTGATCCAAGAAACATCACCTAATGTCGTCATCTATGCGAGCATCAACGATCACACTTCAAAATTTGTCCGTCGGTGACTTTAACATCAAACATGCTATAATCTTCAATAGGTAAGTCATCTTGACAACAACCTTACTGTTCATAAAATTATTAGTACTCCTAGTGTCAATGAGAATGGTAATCAGTTGTTGCTTCAGAAATCCTCCCACTTTCATTGTTTATGGGTTTGCGTAGCCGATAAGAGCATGCATTGTAATATCAACTAGCTATTCTTCTTCATCTATGACCTCTTCCTCATGCTCCTGGACCTCCTTCTCCATATCTTCAAGAGGTTCAATGAATAGGAGGTGGCCCTTTTTGCAGCGATGATCATGACTCCATGGTTCATCGTAATGTCAATAAAGCCCATTTGCTGATCGGTCATGTAGTTCTTCTCTTGTCAATTCTTTTAGCAGTGAAGGACAGTTGGGAATAGAAGGAGGCTTATATGCTATGGGCATAGGAGTGGTTCTCAACCTCTGGGTATTTTGGTTGAGCCGCTCTTCTTGTATTCGGGAGAAGGAAATTGCAGCAACTATGGTATGGGGCTATCGCGCCTTAACCACCCGTTTTATCTCCGACTTGAGTCCCTCGATGAAGGCACCTAACAATTATCGGTCAATCCAATCACAAGCAAGGTAGGATAGCTTCTCAAACCTGGTTTGGTACTCTTGAATTATAGAGGTTTGCCGGATTTTTGCGAGTTAGCCGTTGATATTTTCGTACTCTGTAGGTCCAAAGCGGTTTAGTAGTGCATTTTTAAATTGAATCCATGTCAGAGCCCCATGATTATATTCCAACTAATTGTACCATTGAATAAAATCTTCTTCAAGGTGGATGATAGTGATTTCCACCATAGCATCATCCAACGTTCGGTAGTAGCGGAAGTAACATTTGGTGCATGAAATCCACCCCATTGGGTCTCCTTCCCATCGTGGGAAGTCCACCCTCATGCATGGCTAAAGCATGTCCCAAGGTTGTCCCTCCTTCTCTGGGGGCCTCTTTGAACTCTCTCCTCATTGAGATTTTGCTGGACTTGGTAGTTGTCCAATTTTGAACTCCACAAACAAAGCGCGCAGTTTGTCCTCGAAGCTCAATTCGAGCCATGATTTAAGCCGAGATTCCAATAGTTCAAACTTGGTATCAATTGGATCTTGGGAAGTCATAGTGTATACTTGTAGATCAGATATGTCCTTATCTTTTTTCTGTTGATGGGTCAATGGTATGGGTGGTGGAAGATTCAGACAATCAGTTGGTGATAGAAAGGTTCGGCTGTAATGGTTTTCTATATTGGGCTACAGATTTTGGGGGTGTTAGTATTATGAAAATAGGTTATAATAGCTGTGTCTTAAGGCTAGATGGATGCCCTAAAGACGTATTAGGTGGTGGTAATGAGATTGTTGGGTTTCGGTGGGTTAAGAAGAAGAAGAAGGATAAAGGTGCTGCAACAGATTTTTCATCAAAAAAATTCCAACAGTAAAGATGTAATTTTTTTCCAAAATTTTTTAACAAAAATTCAAGTAAAGCTTAAAGGGAATCTTCTGGTAAGGAAGAGATAGTATCGACAAAAATTTTGTGGAAAGAAATAATAGCAATTGGTTTGGCAAAATCAAAGATCACGAAGAAGTATGACAGTAGATTTTTGTATATAAACCATAGCAATTTGGAGGTAAAAGATAAGTAGGTAATCTTGATGATTTTTTGACGAAAACAAAGGAAGATCTGAGGATAGGAAGTTATAAAGTTGTGGTAGAAATTTCATAGAAATTTGATCAGTAAAAACACAGTAGCAAATTAAACATTAAAAGGTGTGCGGCTAGAATTCTAAGACATAATTTTCATCGTAAAGATGGAAACTTTACAACAAAAAGTTTGTGCAGCAAATAGGAACAAATTTTTTTATATTATTTTTTTTGGAATAGGGATAACTAAATTGCAGTAGTAGTAAGATAGGAAACCAAAACCTATTGAAATTCATGGGGAGATCAAAGGATGTTCTGCGGCAGTGGAGATAACGACGGAATTTGGTGATGACCTTCAAGCAATTATGGGAATTACTTTGGATGGCTATAGAGGGCTGATGGATGACTATGGAAGGGCAACATGATGTTAAAAACACTGCTCTGATACCAAGTGTTAGAACCCTAGTGGATTCTAAGCTTGGGGTTGATCACTATAGGGGATCAGCCTCCTTAGAACTCTATAGGGATTCCCTCCTCCAAATTATTGCTCAAAGGCTATAGAAAATACTTTTCTATTGATAATAAAAAGTAGAGGATTACAAGGCTATTTATAGGCCTTCTAATCCTAATTCCTAAGAGGACTCCTACTTCAAGACTTCTACTCCTAACCAACTCCTAAAGCTCTTAATGCAACTTAAAGTCCAACCTCCAATCGGCTCATCTAGGGGTGGCCAGTTGCTTTATTATTTCATAATCCTATTCTAACTAAATCCCCTCCTTAACCAACCCCCTCTTTAACTAGGATAAGGGGTGGTTAATTAGGGTAATATACATCTTACTCTCCATTCAGATATCTTCCTCAACTAATCCAAACATAGTTGGCCTCCTTACTTTCCTTAATAGGGGTTGGTTAGATAGGATTTACATGAATACCTTTAGATTTTACATGATTACCCTCTTTAATGAAACTAAAGTAGGACTCCCCTAGCTAGAGTCTTAATAGACTCGCCCTCTTCAAATCAGCCTTGTCCTCGAGGCTGGTGCTCCATGAATTCTAGAATTTTGATTTTTAAATCGTCATAGTTCTCCCAAGTGGCCTCTCCTTCTGGAAGGTTTGCCCACTGTATTAGCACTTCAATAGTGGGTCACCATTATTGTGTCACGATCCTTCGGTGAATAATGGCACTTGGCTTAGTCTGGAGCTCTTCTTGGATATTCATATTAGATAAGTGTCTTTGAATTAGCTTGTCATGTCCTAATTTGAGCTTCAAGCACGACATATGAAAGACTAGATGGATTCGAGAGTCGACGAGTAAGTCTAATCCGTATGCTACTGCCCCGACGTACTCCATAATCTGGTAAGGTCCATAGAACTGAGGTGAAAGCTTCATGGATGCTCTAGTCTGGATCAATATTTGCTTGTATGACTAGAGTCATAGAAATACCCAATCTCCCACTACAAATTCTCTTTCGCATTTGTGTTGATCATATTATTGTTTCATCCTTGCTTGAGCTACAGAAAGGTTGTCTTTTCATAGCTTCAGTATTTTATCTCTGTCTTATAGTTCCCTATCTACTTGTTCTACTTTAGAGGTGCCCAATACATATTTTAGGATTACAAGAGGAGGTCAGCCATACATAGCCTCATATGGTGTAGTTTTCATGGATGAATGATAAGTTGTGTTATCCCACCACTCGACCCAAGGGAGCCACTTTGTCCACTCTTTTGGTTAGTCACTAGCGAAGCATCTGAGGTATGTCTCTAAACACCTGTTCACCATTTAAGTCTGGCTATTGGTTTATGGGTAATATGTTGTGCTCATCTTTAATTTAGTACCCTACATTGGGAATAATTATATTCGAAATTTACCCATGAAGATCCTATCACGATCACTTACAATAGATCTCAGCATCCTATGTAATTTTATAATATTTTCTATAAAGATTCGTGCAATATTGGAAGCAGTGTAGGGATTGCGAACTGCATGAAAATGAGCATACTTTATAATGCGATTAACAACAACAAGAATTGTACCTTTCTTATGATGAGGGTAGCCCTTTGATTAAGTCCGAAATGGATAGAGGTTGTAGCTTCCGGGGCTTGCCATTGTTTCGCCTTTATATCGTTGGCACACATCACATTGTGCTATAAATTTAGCAATAATATTTTTCATCCCTTTCCAATAAAAATTTTGCTTAATTCCTATATATGTTCTAAGGAACCCAGAATGCTCGGCCACGGGTGTGGAATGCATCTCTTGAAGGATGGTCTTTATGCAACTAGAATTTGGCGCAAGCAAAATGCATCCCCTATAGCGTAGGTCTTTTCAGTCCCAACTGTAATGAGCTATGGAACATAGTTCTTCCTCCAATTTCTTTATAATTTAGCTGGTTCCTGGATCATATTGCCATTCTTTCCTAATGTCCTCAAGAAAGTTGTTGATCAGAAGTGAAACTATCGAAAATTCAGCTTGCTCGTGTAGTCATGAAAACACATCTGCAACAACATTCTCTTTCCCTTTTTTATAAATTGTTTCATAATCATATCCAAGAAGCTTTGTTACCCATTTTTGCTGCTCGGGGAAGATATCTTCTTCTCTAAGAAATATTTCAGTCTCTTATGGTTGGTCTTGATTTGGAAATGTTACCTGATTAAGTATGGTCTCCACTTAGCCACCGAGTGAACAATTATGAGCATTTCCTTATCATTAATAGTCATCTTGAGATGGGAAGGAGATAAAGCCTTGCTTGTATATGCTAGGGGGCGGCCATCTTGCATTAACACAATACCTATTCCCACTTCGGAGGCATCGACTTCAATAACAAAAGTCTTGTCAAAGTCGGGTAGTGCTAGCACGAGCATTATCATCATTCTAGTCTTAAGTTCGTCGAAGGCGGTGGCTACTCTATCTGACCATTGGAAAGCATCTTTTTTCAGCAAGGAAGTGAGAGGCACACTGATCTTCCCATAGTCTTTCACAAATTTACGGTAGTAGCCTGTTAAGCCGAGAACGTCGCACAGTGATTTTACGTTTATTGGGATTGATCAGTTCTGCATTGCTTCACTTTTGGAAGGGTCCACTGCCACTCCTTCCTCTGATATGATATGCCCAAGATACTCCACTTTCTATTGAAGAAAGCTATACTTCAATTTTTTGACAAAAGGGACATACTCTCGAAGAATCGTCAAAACAGGTCATAAGTGCTCAAAATGACTTTCAGTAGAAGGGCTGTAGATAAGGATGTCAATGAATGAAACCAACACAAACTGACAAAGATAATTTCGGAAGATATCAGTCCTAAGGCTTTGGAAGTTGGAGGGAGCATTGGTGAGATACTCTGGTCTAGATCGATCTAGTAGGGTCCATAGAACTGAGGTGAAAGCTTCATGGATACTCTGGTCTAGATCGATGTTTGCTTGTATGACTAGAGTCGTAGAAATACCCAATCTTCCACTGCAAATTCTCTTTCGCCTTTGTGTTGATCATATTGTTGTTTCATCCTTGCTTGAGCTGCAGAAAGGTTGTCTTTCAATAGCTTCAGTATTTTGTCTCTATCCTGTAGTTCCCTATCTACTTGTTCTACTTTAGAGGTGCCCAATACATATTTTGGGATTAAAAGAGAAGGTTTGCCATACATAGCCTCATATGGTATAGTTTTCGTGGATGAATGATAAGTTGTGTTATACCACCAATCGGCCCAAGGGATCCACATTGTCTACTCTTTTGGTCAGTCACTAGCGAAGCATATGAGGTATGTCTCTAAATACCTGTTCACCGTTTCAGTCTAGCCGTTGGTTTGTAGGGGATATGCTATACTCATCTTCAATTTAGTGCCCTGCATTGGGAATAATTCTATCCAAAATTTGCTCGTGAAGACCCTATCACGATCACTTACAATAGATCTCAGCATCCCATGTAATTTTACTATATTTTCTATAAAGATTTGGGCAATATTAGAAGCAGTGTAGGAATTACGAACTACACAAAAGTGGGCATACTTTATATGGCAATCAACAACAACAAGAGTCGTACCTTTTCCTTATGATGAGGATAGCCCTTTGATGAAGTTCATTGATATATCAGTCCATATTAAGTCTGGAATGGATAGAGGTTGTAGCTTTCCGGGGCTTACCACTGTTTCGCTTTTCTATCGTTGGCATACATCACATTGTGCTACAAATTTAGCAATAACATTTTTCATCCCTTCCTAATAAAAATTCTGCTTAATTCTCTTATAGGTTCTAAGGAACCCGGAATGCCTGGCTATGGGTGTGGAATGCATCTCTTGATGGATGGTCTTTATGCAACTAGAATTTGGCGCAAGTACAATGCATCCCTAATAACGTAGGTCTTTTGAGTCCCAACTGTAATAAGCCATGGAACCAGGTTCTTCCTCCAATTTCTTTATGATCATACTAGTTCCTAGATAATATTGCCATTCTTTCCTAATGTCCTCAAGGAAGTTGCTGGTCGGAAGTGAAACAACCTAAAATTCAGTTTGCTCGGGTAGTTGTGAAAGCACATCTACATCATTCTCTTTCCTCTTTTTATAAATTATTTCATAATTATATCCAAGAAGCTTTGTTACTCATTTCTACTTCTCAGGGGAAGATTTCTTTTGCTCCAAGAAATATTTCAGGCTCTTATGGTCGATCTTAATTTGGAAGCATCGCCTGATTAAGTATGGTCTCCACTTAGCCACCGAGTGCACTATTGTGAGCATTTCTTATCATAAATAGTCATCTTTAGGTGGGAAGGAGATAAAGACTTGCTAGTATATGCTAGGGGGTGGCCATCTTGCATTAACACAACACTTATTCCCCCTCCAGATGCATCGACTTCAATAACAAAAGTCTTGTCGAAGTCGGGTAGTGCTAGCACAGGCGTTATTATCATTGCGATCTTAAGTTTGTCGAAGGCGATGGCGGCTCTATCCAACCATTGGAAAGCATCTTTTTTTAGCAAGGAAGTGAGAGGCACACTAATCTTCTTATAGTCTTTTATAAACTTGCGGTAGTAGCCTATTAAGCCGAGAACGTCGCACAGCGATTTTACTTTTCTTGGGGTCGGCCAATTTTGCATTGCTTCAGTTTTGGAAGGGTCCACCGCCACTCCTTCCTTTGATATGATATGCCAAAGATACTCCACCTTTTGTTGACAAAAGCTACACTTTGATTTTTTGACAAAAAGGACATGCTATCGAAGAATCGTCAAAACAAGTCATAAAAGTTCTCAAAATGACTTTCAGTAGAAGGGCTATAGATAAGGATGTTATCGAATAAAACCAACACAAACTTACAAAGATACTGGAAGATATCATTCATAAGGCTTTGGAAGATGGAGGGAGCATTAGTGAGACCGAAGGGCATTACCAGAAATTCATAGTGGCCGTTTTGCATCCAAAAGGTAGTTTTTGGTATGTCTCTAAGCATACTCGTATTTGATGATATCCGAATTGAAGGTCCAGCTTTATGAAGATTCGTGCTCCCTTTAATTCATCAGGAAATCCATCTACTACTAGAATAGGGTACTTCTCCATGACATTTATACTGTTGAGAACTCTGTAGTCGAGGCATATTCACCATGTTCCGTCCTTCTTTCGTACAAGGAGTATCGGTGAAGAGTGGGGGTTGTAACTCGGTTGAACGACTCCTGTTTTAAGCATCTCCTTCACAATTCTTTCTATTTCATCCTTCTATAAATGAGGGTACCAATATGGTCAAGTGTTTACTAGAGGTCTACCTGGAAGAATCGGTATCCGATGATCATGCTGGCGGCTAGGAAGTAGGCTGCACAGTTCGTCAAATACATTTGAAAATTTAGCAAGCAAGGGAAGTGGATTTGGGTCTTCAACATTGGTTGCCTCCCCCATATATTGCTGTCCAAGTTATACTAAGAAGCCACTACATGTTTTGTGCAAGACTTTCTCCATTCGTCATATGCAAATCATTGATATGTTGCTCCCCCGTCTACCATGCAGTACCACCTGTTTTCCCTGGCTATAAAATTTCATGATTAATTTTGAAAAATTTTAATAAACATCACCTCTATTGTCAGCCATTCGATTCCAAGCACGGATTCATAATCATCAAGAGGGAGGAGGAAAAAATCTATGATTATTTCTTAATCTTGAAGTAAAAGCTTCACCCGCGGGCACCGATGATCACAATTCAGAATTCGTCCGTTAGCGACTTTAACATCAAACATCTTGCAATCTTCAATAGGTAAGGCCATCTGAACATCAACCTTGCTATTCATAAAATTATTAGTACTCCCAGTATCAATGAGAACAATAATCAGTTGTTGCTTTAGAAATCCTCCCACTTTCATCGTTTGCGGGTTTGCGTAGCCGGCAAGAGCATGCATTGTAATATCAACCGACTATTCTTCTTCATCCATGACCTCTTTCTCATGCTCCTAGACCTCCTTCTCCACATCTTCAAGAGGTTTAATGAATAGGAGGTGGCCCTTTTTGCAACAATGATCATGACTCCACGGTTCGTCGCAATGCCAACAAAACCCCTTTGCTGATCAGTCACATAGTTCTTCTCTTGTCAATTTTTTTGGCAGTGAAAGATGGCTGGGAATAGAAGGAGGCTTGTATGCTATGGGCCTAGGAGTGGTTCTCAACCTCTCTATCACGGACAACAATGTAAACAAAGTGTTCGATGAAATGCTTGTATTTATCCGTGTCCTTCGGTTTAGGTACATATCTTATACAACAAGAAGCGGGCTTGTAGTAGGCTTAGCATCCCTAGTTTGATTTGCTTTATGGCCAAGTTTGGCTTGTAAATACAAGTATGTCTTATAAGTACTTGTGGGGACTTCGCTCTGTAGTGGACCATTATCCTTTGTGTGCAACATCTCTGAGTTTGTAATGTCCATGGGTGTAATTTATATTTTGGCTTTATAAAGTGTTTTCTTGAGCAGTTGCTTGTGGATCCTATGAGAATTGCTTCTTTTGGCCCGCTTTCTCTTTTTGTAAGTCTATGGGACTTTAGGAGATCTCGGGAGGGCTGACCTTTGCGGACAGACATGCATGGGTGTCGTACGGCTTAGGCAAAATTAGCTAAGCCCGTGACATTTGGGTATCTTGGTTGAGTCGCTCTTCTTGTATTTGGGCGAAGGAAATTGCAGTAGCTACGGTATGGGGCTGCCGCACCTTAACCTCCCCTTTTATCTCGAACTTGAGTCCCTCGATGAAGTACCTAAAAATTATCGATCAGTCCAATCACAAGCAAGGTAGGATAGCTTCTCAAACTTGGTTTGGTACTCTTGAATTATAGAGATTTGCCAGATTTTTGTGAGTTAGCTGTTGATATTTTCGTACTCCGTAGGTCTAAAGCAGTTCAACAGTGCATTTTTAAATTAATTCCACATCAGAGCCCCATGATTATATTCCAACTAACCGTACCATTAAATAGCATCTCCTTTAAGGTGGATGATAGTGATTTCCACCATAGCATCGTCCGACGTTCGATAGTAGCGGAAGTAACGTTTGGCGCATGAAATCCACCTTATCGTATCTCTTTCTTCCCATCATGGGAAGTCCACCCTTATGCATGGCTGAAGCATGTTTGAAGGTTGTCTCTCCTTCTCTGGTGGCCTCTCAAAACTCTCTCGTCACTATGATTTTGTTGGACTCGGTGGTTGTCTAATTTTGAACTCTACATATAAAGCGTAGTTTGTCCTCCAAGCACGATTCGAGCAACGATTCAAGCCGAGATTCCAATAGTTCAAACTTGGCATCAATTGGATCTTGGGAAGCCATGGTGTATGCCTATAGATTAGATATGTCCTTGTCTTTTTTCTGTTGATGGGTCAATGGCATGGGTGGTGGAAGATTCAGACAATCGGTTGGTGATAGAAGGGTTTGGCTGTAATGGTTTTCTATTTTAGGCTACGGTTTTTGGAGGTGTTAGTGTTATAAAATAGGTTATGACGGTAGCATCTTAAGGCTAGAGGGATACCCTAAAAATATATTAGGTGGTGGTAGTGAGATTGTTGGGTTTCGGTGGGTTAAGAAGAAGAAGAAGGACAAAGGTGCTGCAACAGATTTTTCATCAAAAAAATTCCAATAGTGAAGACATAATTTTTTTTCCAAAACTTTTCAACCAAAATTCAAGTGAAACTTAAGGGGAATCTTCTAGTAAGGAAGAGATAGTATCGACAAAAAATTTGTGGAAAGAAATAATAGCAATTGGTTTGGAAAAATCAAAGATCATAAAGAAGTACGACATCAGATATTTATGTTTAAACTATAGTAGTTTGGACGTAAAAGA